>CM057080.1:4800000-7200000 GCA_029379335.1 Thymus mandschuricus | reverse complement strand
TTAAAAGTCATGCCAAAAGTAGATAGGCATAAAAAAAGCTAGGACGATGAAGTATTTACCAGCCAAAACATTGTTTTTTTAATTGATAGATAGATTTAGAGTGCTTGGAATTTCGAGGAAAGAAAAATATTT
Source organism: Thymus mandschuricus (assembly GCA_029379335.1). Classification (NCBI taxonomy): domain Eukaryota; kingdom Viridiplantae; phylum Streptophyta; class Magnoliopsida; order Lamiales; family Lamiaceae; genus Thymus; species Thymus mandschuricus. Next base: position 7,199,868 of record CM057080.1, on the reverse strand, counting down.
TTAAAAGTTTTTAATTAATCAAAACGATTTTTTAATTGATCCATTATGACATATATCGATCTTAATTTGTCACGTCAATACCATTTGTATCACTTCAAATTGGGATTAAATTCCAAATGATCGAGATGTTTAAAAAAATCTTGAGTCAAGTTTATAGATTCTGTGCAGTGTTTTAGAACAACCAGCGCTTAAAAATATATTTAAGGGTCTCGCAATTCTACTAGTTTCTTATAAATTATATACTAGAAAATCGTATTTTATCCGATTCACTCTATTTGACTAGTTTGTATATTTTAAAAAACACATACTCAACACATAAGTCAAGTTGGCTCGGAGTGAGAATAATATTGTAAAATACTAAAATTTACCCAAAATCAAAATCTGATAACATCACTGTCATATTTCAAGTGGAGAGGGGGGATTACTAAAAAGTCTATCCCCTTAATTAAATGTCATAAATTCTTAATTAAAATACTAGTAAAACAGAGTCGGTCAAATGTCAAGAGAGAGAGATGCATGAATTTCTACATTTTATTTGAAGTCTCTTCAATTTTTTTGAACCCAATTCCCATTTTCTCTTTCCAGATATCATGAAGAATCAGGTGTTTCTTTAATGATCATCAATGGCTAAGGACACTAAAAAAGTACTTCATCGAGCTACACGATATTTCCTTTTGAGACGTTCTGACCAACTTGACATGTTTTTAAAATAGAAACAATCAAAAATTTTAACCCCAAAATTATTATATTTTTGTAAATTATTTGGGAAAAGGTTAAATGTAAAAAGCGAAGTAAAAGTATATTATCAATATAAATATATAAAATCTAACTCATTTGGTTTATATTATATAAATTATCGAAATGCGAAATGCTGACAATTTATAAATACACTTGATACAATCCTTAACGATCTCTCCTTAATTCTTATGCTGAAAAGAAATGTGTCTAATTAGACGGGACAGATAGGGTAAATATAAGTACTACACTAAGCTTTATTTCTTAGTTATATAAATATTTTCCAAAACATGGCCAATTGTTTTTCTAGCAAATATGTGCCACTCCTAAATTCACTTTCTTCTAGAAGGCTTTTTTGTCATTTGTATTTTGATAATGAGCAATTGTGATAAATCTTATACCACTATCAAAAAAAAAAAAAACAGAATCGAAAAGGATGTCCACTAACATGGGTTGGATTGATTTCTGCGGGTACATTCTTTTTTGAAAAGGAAAACTTTATCACTCACTTTAATCAATCAATACAAACATTTAATCCCAAATAGATATTCAAGACTCAACTTGCCCTTGTCCCATTTTTCTGAGTTGATTTGACCTACATATCACTATGCAATCACGAAAGACGAAAAAAAAAAAAAAAAAAAACACACGAAGATTGTTTACCCATATCACATTTTAAAAATATCTGGAGTGATGTCAAACCTGTTGGAGATTTAATAAAATAAATCTGAAAATTACAATGAACTTGCCGGGCATAATACAACTCAAGAAGATAGAACAAAATTACAAGAAAATGACGGAAATAAATTAGAAGAACTTATTTGGCCGAGTCGAGGAAAGTCCTCTTTCCGCAAGACGAGATACGCCCCGGTAGTGCTCTCGGTTTTGGCGTATCGTCCCCAAAGATAAAACGACCACGTCTCGAAGGCAGCAGCACCGCAGAACCTTGGAGCTCCGACGAACTAGAGGAGGCGAGGACTGAGCTCGGAAAATGGAATGCAGAAGAGAGAAGAGTGCAAGTGCAAAGAGATGCTCGATTTGCTGTGTGTCTGACAAATGCATGCGACTCCTCTATTTATAGGCGTGTCATCACCCGAGGGATTAATGCCGTCATGAAGACGTCATCATGGTTCGTTGGCGGTTACGCACGAATCATGATGGCTCGTTGGCAGTTACGCAACGAGTCATGATTGCTCGTTGGCAGTTACAAGCGAGTCATGATTGTTCGTTGGCAGTTACGCAACGAGTCATGATTGCTCGTTGGCAGTTACACACGAGTCATGATTGCTCGTTGGCAGTTACACACGATCCATTAAAGGGTCGTTGGCAGTTACGCACGAGCCATGATGGCTCGTTGGCGGTTTCGCTCGACCCATTAAGGAGTCGTTGATGATTGCGTTTGTAACCTCCCGTGCATCATGATGTAGTGGAGGAGTTACGCTCGTAACTCCCGACGGTTACAAACGTTACACATTCAAATGTTGAACACTAGGTTCAACGAATCTGGACGCAATTTGGTTCAACGAATTTGGACACATTTCTGGCCCAAAACTCCGAACCCCGAAACCCGAGCTCGAGCTCGAGCTGACCAACGACGCTTGCGTGTATCTATACACGAGAGAGCCCAAACTCTCTAGTCCACTTAAGTCCACTTGATTCTAAGCTCACTTGTTTAATTACTTTAAACAAGTTTAATTAATGAAGCTTAATCAATGTGGAACAACTTAAACATTCATTAAACAATGAATTAACTCCACCAACACTACACTTTAATCATTCACATCTCACTCACCACATATTGGTTTCGAGAATATGAATATATCACGCTAATCAACTCTCGGAGACGATTAACAATCTCATATTTAATTTAATAAATAAATTAAATATATTTAAATATTGATTTAAAAAACCAATATTCCAACAATCCCCCACATGAGTGAGATAGCCTTATGCAAATGTATGCAAATGCAGAAGCTCAGTCCTCAAGAGGTATTATACTGTCTGGATAGGTAGTTGGTGGCTTTGAACCTTCCATAGTCAATATCATCGAGTACACAGGCGGACTAGTAGCAATAAGCTTTGAACTATTCCTCCACGGCGTGCACTTAGACAACGATATCAACAGTATAACACTTCAACCTCATCCGTTCTCACGTTTTGTATCCTTTTCGGCATTGGATACCCCTTTGGATTCATAAGTGCATTTCTTGAAGCGGCCACACTTCACACTTACATAGGTGATTCTTTACCGAGTATCTTACCATACTCAACCTCCTTGAGGTATTTAGGAATCATTAAAAAGTCGTAGACTTAACCTCACCACTAGGTAAGTTTTTCAACACTCGACTGCTCTTTCGAAGGAATTTTAGAAAGTGAGTGTTTTAACTCGAATTCTCATAGCTTAGTTTTCCCATTGAACCAAGTTCTCGGGATCTCCGGTCTCATTGGTTGGGTTACCACTATGACAACTCTTAGTTTGTGGATTTTAGACCCATTCCTTCTAGCAACTTATTCATTTGACCACGGTTTAACCCTTTGGTTAGCGGATCCGCTAGATTATCCATAGACTTTACGTAGTCAATCGAAATAATCCCTGTTGTGATCAATTGTCTAACGGTATTGTGTCGTCGACGAATATGTCGAGACTTATCCAGAAAGTTCCTTAGCCATTCCGCTTCTTCACCAGCCTTATCCAAAGCTATGAATTCGGATTCCATGGTAGATCGGGCTATGCATGTCTGTTTCGTGGATTTCCACGAGACAGCACCTCCCCCAATAGTGAACACATATCCACTTGTTGAAAGTGAATCTTTAGTGTCGGATATCCAATTTGCATCACAGTACCCTTCAAGTACAGGGGGGTATCTCGAATAATGTAGCCCATGATTTTGAGTATATTTTAAATATCTCAAAACTCGTACTAAAGCTCTCCAATGCTCTTTACTTGGATTGCTTGTGTAACGACTCAATTTGTTCACAGCACATGCTATGTCGGGTCTAGTGCAGTTTGTCAAATACATTAGACTTCCTATGACCCGTGCATAGTCTTCTTGAGCAACCGGCTCACCACGGTTCTTGCTTAAGTGAACATTGAGTTCTAGAGGAGTCTTAGCAGGCAAACTGTCGAAAGCATTAAACTTTTTAAGTACTTTCTCAACATAATGAGATTGTGACAAAACAATCCCATCTGTTTTTCTAAGAATCTTAATTCCAAGAATAACGTCTGCTGGACCCATATCTTTCATGTCAAAATTTCTTTTTTAACATGGTTTTTGTCTCATTAATCACTTGGATATTACTACCCATGATTAGCATATCATCAACGTAAAGACACACTATAACGTAACCGTTTTTAGTGTTCTTAACGTAAACACATTTATCACACTCATTTATTTTAAACTCGTGTGATAACATCACATTATCAAACTTCAAGTGCCACTGTAACGGCGCTTGTTTCAATCCATATAAGGACTTAACCAGTTTACAGACCTTTTTCTCGTGTCCGGGTTCTACAAACCCTTCTGGTTGTTCCATATAGATTTCTTCTTCAAGATCACCATTTAGAAACGCAGTTTTAACGTCCATTTGGTGTATCTCAAGATCATACAAAGCTGCTATGGCTAGAAGCACATGAATAGAAGTGATCCTCGTCACAGGTGAATAGGTATCGAAAAAATCGTACCCTTCCTTTTGCTTAAAGCCTTTTACTACCAAACGAGCTTTGTATTTGTCAATTAACCCACCTGCTTTATACTTTCTTTTAAGGATCCACTTACATCCTAAGGGTTTACAACCTTCTGGTAAATTAACCAATACCCAAGTACGGTTTTGTTTAATGGAGTCAATTTCACTTTGAACTGCTTCTCTCCAAAGTTCACCATCCGATCTAGCAAACGCTGCTTTGATCGTTGTTGGTTCTTCATCCAACATGAACAGAACAAAATCAGGACCAAAATCCTTTTTAGTTTTAATTCTCTTACCACGTCTCGGTTCTTCATCTTCTAAGTTAGACCTTCGTCGCTTACGCGTCTTTGGTACTACACTTATAGATTTAGAACTAGTGGTTTCATCTTCAATTCTATTACTAGAATTGTTTTCAACTTTATCCTTACAAGGATAAATATTTTCAAAGAATATTGCATTCCTTGACTCAATAGTAGTTCCCACAGTCATGTCAGGTATTTCTGACTTGTGGATAATAAATCGATAGGCACTACTATTCAATGCATATCCTATAAAGATACAATCGACCGTTTTTGGACCAATTGCAACTTGTTTAGGTAGAGGCACTTCAACCTTTGCCAAACACCCCCACACTTTGAGGTATTTGTACGATGGTTTTCTACCTTTCCATAACTCATAAGGTGTAACATCTTGACCTTTGAGTGGAATTTTATTCAATATATAGTTAGCCGTTAAAACAGCTTCCCCCCACATGTTCTGGGGTAACCCAGAACTAATCAACAAAGCATTCATCATTTCTTTAAGTGTTCGGTTCTTGCGTTCCGCAACACCATTTGATTGAGGGGAATAAGGGGCTGTAGTTTGATGGATTATACCACTTTCGTTGCATAATTCCTCAAACGGAGCTACATATTCTCCACCTCTATCACTTCGAACTATCTTTATTCGACAGCTTAGTTGATTTTCGGCTTCATTTTTGAAGTTCTTAAAAGCTTCAATAGCCTCGTCTTTACCTCTTAGAAGATAAAGGTAACAATACTTTGTGCAATCATCGATGAAAGTGATAAAGTACTTCTTACCACCTCTAGTTTGCACAAACTTTAGATCACATACATCGGTGTGAATTAACTCAAGGGGTTTTGTGCTCCTTTCCACCGAACGAAACGGTTGTTTAGTCATTTTCGCCTCAACACAAACTTCACATTTGTTTTGAGTATTCACTTCATTGATCTTTAGCAAATCTAAGTTTACTAATCTTTTTATAGCATTTAGATTCACATGTCCTAATCTACAATGCCATAAATTAGAGCACTCAACCAAGTAAGAGGAAGTAGATGCATTTTCATTAATAACTGGAGACTTGGTTACACGGCGCACAGCCATTACATTCAACCTGAAAAGACCTCCAGTAAGATAACCTTTCCCGAGGAACTTTCCATACTTCAACAAAGTAAACTTATCAGACTCAAACACTAGTCTAAACCCCTTATTAACTAGAATAGAGCCTGACACCAAGTTCTTTCGAATGTCGGGAACATGAAGCACATTCTTCAAAGTGAGAGCAAGGCCGGAAGTAAGCTTGAGCTCCACCTCTCCAACTCCGACAACTTCGGACGAAGCTTGGTTTCCCATGTTGAGCTTCCTCCCCTCAACAGCTTGATAAGAGACAAACTTGCTCCTATCAGAACAGACGTGGGCAGTAGCGCCGGTGTCGATGTACCACCCTCCTTGGTTCTCGACATTGTTGACTTCCTCGGTGACTACCGCAGCAAGGTCGTCTTTGTCCCATTCACCGAAGTCCTTCTCGGCTACGTTGGCGGCGTTTTTCTTCTTCTTGTTCTTCGGCTTTCTGCAATCCTTCGCAGCATGACCGTACTTGCCACAGTTGTAGCAATCGCCGTCGAACTTCTTGGTTGTCACTTTGCCTTTGCCTTTGTCTTTGGCCGATGGGCGAGGACGTTTGTTGGAGGGTTCGCCTCGCTCCATTAGGTTGGCCTTTGCATCCATAGAGCCTTTCGGCTTAGGATCTTGCTTTCGCACATCGGACTCGATGCGCAGCTTGACAATCAAATCTTCAAGAGTCATCTCCTTTCGCTTGTGCTTGAGGTAGCTCTTGAAGTCCTTCCAACTTGGGGGCAACTTCTCGATCACCGTTGCAACGACGAACGCGTCCGGTAAGATCATCCCCTCGGCATGGATATCGTGCACAATGAGTTGAAACTCTTGCACTTGCTCTATGACCGGCCTGGAATAGACCATTTTGTAGTCCAAGTACTTTGCGACCACAAACTTCTTTGTACCTGCATCATCACTACGGTACTTCTTTTCTAGAGCATCCCACATCTCTTTGGATGTGTTTACAACGGAGTATACATTGTACAAACTATCATCTAGTGCATTTAGAATAAAGTTTTTACAAAGATAATCTCCATTTTGCCAATTGTCGTAGGCGGCACGAACGTTGAAGTTCGTCTCTTGCTCACTTGGCACGGGCGGTGCGTCTTCCTTGAGGAAATTTGCAAAGCCCAATGTTGTCAAATAGAACAACATCTTTTGTTGCCATCGTTTGAAGTCGGCTCCTCCGAACTTCGGTGGCTTCTCGGCGGGCGGAATCATCCTTTGTGCCGAGCTTGCTCCCAACATAGAGCCACTAGTATTGAGCCCAATGGACCCAACACCACCAGATCCATTCAAGGATCCAAAGGAACCACTAAAAGTGGAACCAACGGTGCCGCTAGACGCGGATCCACCGGTCGACCCAAAAGGGTTCACAAACGTCCAAGGGGTGGTTGATGAGTTGGTTGAACCACCGGTGTTCGACATAGTAGCCGAAGCCGTCGAAAAGGTTGGAGGCACCGAAGATGTCGTCATGGAGGAAATGGTCGAAGCTCCGGTGTTCGAGTCGGTTGAATTGGCGGCACTCGTCATTTCCAAGCAAAGGTGGTTGACAAAGTTCTAGTCTTCGTCTTCAAATGGCAAGTCCAATATCTCGTCTTGCGATTGTTGGAGATTTAATAAAATAAATCTGAAAATTACAATGAACTTGCCGGGCATAATACAACTCAAGAAGATAGAACAAAATTACAAGAAAATGACGGAAATAAATTAGAAGAACTTATTTGGCCGAGTCGAGGAAAGTCCTCTTTCCGCAAGACGAGATACGCCCCGGTAGTGCTCTCGGTTTTGGCGTATCGTCCCCAAAGATAAAACGACCACGTCTCGAAGGCAGCAGCACCGCAGAACCTTGGAGCTCCGACGAACTAGAGGAGGCGAGGACTGAGCTCGGAAAATGGAATGCAGAAGAGAGAAGAGTGCAAGTGCAAAGAGATGCTCGATTTGCTGTGTGTCTGACAAATGCATGCGACTCCTCTATTTATAGGCGTGTCATCACCCGAGGGATTAATGCCGTCATGAAGACGTCATCATGGTTCGTTGGCGGTTACGCACGAATCATGATGGCTCGTTGGCAGTTACGCAACGAGTCATGATTGCTCGTTGGCAGTTACAAGCGAGTCATGATTGTTCGTTGGCAGTTACGCAACGAGTCATGATTGCTCGTTGGCAGTTACACACGAGTCATGATTGCTCGTTGGCAGTTACACACGATCCATTAAAGGGTCGTTGGCAGTTACGCACGAGCCATGATGGCTCGTTGGCGGTTTCGCTCGACCCATTAAGGAGTCGTTGATGATTGCGTTTGTAACCTCCCGTGCATCATGATGTAGTGGAGGAGTTACGCTCGTAACTCCCGACGGTTACAAACGTTACACATTCAAATGTTGAACACTAGGTTCAACGAATCTGGACGCAATTTGGTTCAACGAATTTGGACACATTTCTGGCCCAAAACTCCGAACCCCGAAACCCGAGCTCGAGCTCGAGCTGACCAACGACGCTTGCGTGTATCTATACACGAGAGAGCCCAAACTCTCTAGTCCACTTAAGTCCACTTGATTCTAAGCTCACTTGTTTAATTACTTTAAACAAGTTTAATTAATGAAGCTTAATCAATGTGGAACAACTTAAACATTCATTAAACAATGAATTAACTCCACCAACACTACACTTTAATCATTCACATCTCACTCACCACATATTGGTTTCGAGAATATGAATATATCACGCTAATCAACTCTCGGAGACGATTAACAATCTCATATTTAATTTAATAAATAAATTAAATATATTTAAATATTGATTTAAAAAACCAATATTCCAACAAAACCATGATTTTTCTCACCATTCTTGGATACAAAATACAATGAATAAACAACTATTTAAACTAATAACAACGAATCCCAACCCTGGATCCATTAGGAGTATCGCCGGTATTGGACTTTTGAATACATTCCATTTAAGCTTCACATTCCAACATATATCAATTACATTTTCGACGCTGAAATCTGGGATGCGGACAATAAATCGAAAAAGTTACAATTAGTGGGGCTAAAGCTCACCCAACTTTAATTTATTTATTTTAGTTATTAAATTTTCGATTTTCGTCGAAAATTTTCATTGTTAAGTGTTAACCCATGCTAAATGCGAGGAAAATAGTAAATTTTCGATTTCCGTCTTGTTTGTATCACCTGCCAATCAGTCCCATCCCATTTCAAATTCTTAGCTTCACCATCGGTTACAATGTTCAGATTTCTTTAAAGTATAGATTTAAGTTTAACTCATTGATTGAAAAGTGTTTAAAGTTCAAGCTATTAATTATAACTATCTTTCATTAATTACTACTATTAAAAGAAGGATATTACAGAACATGTGTTACAAGATTTAGCTACATCCAAGTTGAGTTTATCATCAATTAATTTATCACTAATCCTCAAGCTCTTGACTTAATTCAATTGTCTCCTCATATCCATGGAGAGCATAATTTCCACAAGGGTTAAAATAAAAAGTCATTAACTTGCTCATTCATTAAGGTGAAAAGGGGAATTAAGAGGGATAAAATAACCAAATTATAATAAAAAGTCAAGGTCAATTACGTCAAACGCCACAAAGAGTAAGGCAAGTGTATTTCCCCTTATCCATAGCTTTCAATCAATGCATGGTATTGCAATTTGATCGTAGAGTGGGAAATTCTAGTTTGATAATGCTATTTTTTTTTATTATCCAATTGGCTTTTTTTCTCTTTCATATAATACACTCTTTCGTTTAATTAAATTTCTTGCTTGCGTTAACATTAATGTTGTTCGCCGCCGGCCGCCGTAAAATCATGCCCAATTTGCATCATACGCCGCTTGCCGTAAATACTACTCCCTAGGTTTGTAATAAGTCCATTCTTTTTCAATACGAGAATTAAGATAATCTTGATTAGAAATATTATATTTGGTATATTCAATTTGAATCGATACTTAAATGTATGTGAGATATATAAAATAATGAAATTGATTAAATTGAGTTGAACGAGGGGTATAATACAGGTATAATACAGTAAAACATACTAAAAAAAAAAGATCAATTTATGATGAATATTTAAATTCAAATTATATTAGGTTACATGCAAATGAATACAATGACTTCATCATTTAAAAAATTATTAATTCGACGTTCAAAAATGGAACGGTAGTATTCTTTACAAATAAGATTTGGGAAAATATATATACTCCCTTAATTTGTCCCACTTTACTAGTCTCATTTTTTTTTATTCGTTTATTAGTCCTCTTACTTACATAAACACCCCTGTCTAACCCTAATTTTCTCTATTTCTTTATTTGGATATCTTATTTAATTGTCCACTTACTTTAAATTGAAATAGTATACTCTCACAACTAATATACTAATATAAATTCCTTTATCTCTTGATGTATTGATTATCATGTTATTTTTATGACGAACAATTAACATAAAATAGAGGGAGTAAAAAAAATAAATTAACACACATAACACGTTAAATCCTTTTTACCTTTGCGTTACTTAGGTATTGTATCAGTTTCTAGTAAGATCAATAAAGTAGGACATACAAAATATTTATTATCATTTGAACTTTTAATAAATAATTAAATACTACCACAATGTATTGACAATTATCAATAATACCAATAGAATAGTACCTTGAGTCAAAAATGTAATACTACTACTACAAATGATAGAATAGTTATATTAATATAAGAAAATTACATCATAATAATAATAATAAAATAGTTATGGGCTCGAAAACGGCATTCCATGTCCCGATGCAACACAACAAGACAACAGATGCCCTCACTCCATTGGCTGATTATGCTAGTAATTGCTTAACTTTTTATATAAATATATGAAATTTTAAATAAATAAAAAGAAACAAATAATATAGTCCAGATTCCTTATCTTTTAAGTTAATCGACTAATAAATATTACTAATAATTATAGTGATATATCATGATTTCGCCCACCTCATATTCTGATTCTTCCGTTTAAATTTAAATTAGGTATATTTTACATTCCATTTGGTAGATTTCTATAATTTTCATAATTATGGACTCTTGTTATGAATCTTTTTCAATTCCAGAAACTTCCATAAATTCTCTAAAATATTTCCTAAAACAAAACAAATTAAATTCTCTTAATCCGTAACTAATCTTTTACTTGGTTGCCAAAAACAGAGACCGATAATTACATGCCAGCAATAATTAAATTTTCTTTAATAAAGAAACGAAAAAATAAGATACGTATGTAATTAAAAAAACAAAAAGCAGATGTAATTAAATTAAATAAATGGGTTGTGCTGTGCCCACAGACTAATAATTCGGTTATTCCTTTTCTCTAGAAGAAAATCAATAAACACTTCTCCTCCAAGTTGCAGACCTCACTCTCTCTATCTCTCTCTCTACAAAAAGGCGAAAACCTCAACACAGCACAGGCGCATCATGTCGATTTTATCTATGTTTTCTTGTCTTCATAAATCTCCCCACCTTCTAGAAGCTTTTGCCTTAACCTCTCGTTCGTTTACAATAATAATATCTTGAAGGAGAAAAGGATTCCAATTCCCTACCAAAAAGAGATTATCCCCTTTTTACCTTTTCCGGTGTGTATAAACACACCACTCTTCGTTTCCTCTTTCGCTCACTTCTTTCATTCATTAATGGATTCGGATCTTATTCCGGGTCTTCCTTCGGATTTGGGTCTCGAATGCTTGATCCGAGTCCCTCAAAACGACTTGTCCTCTGTCGTTTCAGTCTGCCGGAGCTGGAAGCGAGAGCTCCAGCTGCCGGAGTTCTGGCGCCGCCGTAAGAGTTCCGGGTTGACTCGGCGAGTCGTCGTCATGGCTCAGTCCCGAGTCGACCCGACCCAGGAGAGCACCGCCCGGAAATCCGCCGCAGTTCCGTCTTACCGTTTGACTATGTGTGAACCGGAAACCGGGTTATGGTCGGAGCTGCCGCCGATTCCGGATTGCTCCGACGGGTTGCCGATGTACTGCCAGCTGGTCGGGGTCGGGCTGAGCCTCGTGGTGATGGGCGGGCTGGACCCCGACACGTGGCAGTCGTCGACCGCCGTATTCGTCTACGACCTCGTCTCGGCGAGGTGGCGGCGCGGCGCCGACATGCCGGGCGGCGAGCGCCTCTTCTTCGCGTGCGCGTCCGACGGCGACCGGACGGTCTACGTGACAGGCGGCCACGACGGCGAGAAGACCGCGCTGCGGTCCGCGCTGGCGTACGACGTGGCGGGGGACGCGTGGCGGGCCATGCCCGACATGGCGACCGAGCGCGACGAGGCGAAGGGTGTCTACCACGGCGGGGCCTTCCACGTCGTCGGGGGATACCCGACAAACATGCAAGGGCGGTTCGAGACGAGTGCCGAGTCATTCGACACTGCCATGTGGCAGTGGGGCCCGGTCCGGGAGGACTTCCTCGAGTCCGCCACGTGCCCGAGGAGCTGCGTGGACGGCGGGGACGGGAGGATGCTGATGTGTCGGGATGCTGATGTGGCGGTGCTCGAGGGGAGTACGTGGAAGGCCGTGGCTGAGCTGCCATGCCACGTAAGGAACGTGGCGTACGTGACAGCGTGGCGGGGGAAGGTGGTCGTGATTGGGTCGGAGATATTTGGGGCGCCGTACAAGGCGGTGGTGTTGGATTTGGAGAAAGGGAAGTGGGAAAAAGTCGAGGCGGAGGAAGAATTCTCCGGTCATGTTCAATCGGGATGTTGTGTGGAATTATAGAAATATAAAATGTAGGATGTATTATTTTTTAATTTTGAGTGTCCAATTTTACAATTCCGGTCAAGTTACTTAGTAAGTAAAGTTTGAATGGACGATCAACGGAAGGATTTTTCAATATCCGTTTATCGATTCAGATCTTCTGTTGCATTTTTATCGATGGAAATATAATTGTAATGTATTTTGAACATTTTAAAATTTAGCATATTCATTGTTGCACTATTGACAAATTACAATCAATGTCAATGGAGCTAGATTAATTTGGCATTTTGAATTTTCCAAAGGGGATAAGAGGTATAATATAGATGTCCCCCTCATGTATATCCACATTAATTAGCCATTCGCATACTTGTAGAGTCAAATTATTCTCATCCAAATATCTATCTCATCAATAATGGAATTGTCTAAAATCCTCCCCTGATTTGCGCAGATATTTATGCTCACCGATAATACAATAATGATATATTTTATTTTATTTTCCCGAATTGATAAGAATGTAAATTTAAACAAATTTATTTATTTTAAAGTATATCACATCATACGTAGACATAGACATATCGAGAATGTTCATGATAAGTAGGAAGCATTCCTCGTACAAATTATATAGCTACAAAAGGAACTCAAAAAATCAGACGCGTCTAAGTATTTTTGCTTCAAACGAATTCATTAAGGGTGCGTTTGGTAGGCGAGTTAGGATGAAGAATGATAAATAATACTTAGATAATTAGTATGAATAGTAACACAGATAATTAATTTTGTCCAGTGTTTGGTAGCTATGCATCAAAAGCTAATTGGAAGCTTGATAAATAATATCATTGTTTGGTAGAAAATATTGAAACCTAGATAAGTAGAAAGTTACGAAATTAACCTTACAAAAATATTATATACGGTTACAAAATCTTACACTTTCTACAATTTTTTTTTTCGTATTTGGTTATCCAATTATTTTATTTTGTAATTTAACTAATTTGATTTTGCGTAAAGTTGTTATTACTATAACTATTACCATTCTTAAACTCATAGGAGTATTTATTAATTTAAAAAACATTCTAATATCAATTTTCTTAAAACTAGTGCAGTGCCCGTCGAAATTCGACGGGATTCAATTTATTTCGTGATTTTACATAAAATTTTAATATAAAATACATAATATCTATATAAATTATTTTATTCTGCCCGTTACGTGTGAAGATAAAAAAATATTTTGTGATTTTACATAAAATTTTAATATAAAATACATAATTATCTATATAAATTAAGATAAAAAAAAATAAATATGTTAAGACGTGATATTATAATTTTTCAATTAGCACGTTGCTCGATAAAATGTTAGCATGAATAGTGTAAATTTGCTCATTAATTTTTTTGTTAGCCCGTTAATATAACGTTAGCATGAATAGTGCAAATTTGCCCGTCAATTTTTCTGTTAACCCGTTGTTCGATATAATGTTAGCATGAATAGTGCAATTTACCCGTTAATTATTTTGTTAGCCCGTTGTTCGATATAATGTTAGTATGAATAGTGCAAATCTGCCCGTTAAATTTTTCGTTAGCTCGATAAAAGTTTTTAAAAAATTTTACATAATTTTGTATATTAATTATTTCAAGTAGCACGTTACTTGTAGTAAATATGAAAATGAATTAATAAATTAATATTTTTACGATAGATATATTTTATATTTTATTTTGTCAATATTTAACATAAAACGCTTTAAAATGTTATCTTTGAACAAACGGGATTTAATTTATTTTATAATTATAAATAAAAGTTTTAATAAAAATTACATTCGTGGAGTGAATTTAGTTGGGGATTAGTTGAGATGTAGACCTATTTATATAGGTTCTCTATCTCGATGTGCGATGGAAATCATTGTTATAAATTTACTAATTAGATTATATTCCCTCCGTCCCACTGGGATAAAGACATTTTGTTTCGACACGGAAATTAAGATGAGAGTGATGATAGTGTGTTAAAGTGATGGGTAGTGGGTTAAAGTGATGTATCAAAATTTTATTGGATTAAAATTTTTATTTCGGGTAAGGTCCCTATATCAGTGGGATGTCCCAAAAAGAAAAATGTCCCTTTATCTGTAGGACATAGGGAGTATTATTTAAGAATTTATGAAGAACGAAATTTTAAACAAATAGAAAATCGTTTGATTTTCGTTTTGAGATATTTACATAAATTATGTAGTTCCTCAAATTCAAGATGAATTTTGTTGGAAATATATACAGATCTATTTATATAGGTAATACATTGTTAAGTTCTTGTAAAAAATCGATGTGGGACAGAATTCCTTAATGTGATATATAATTGAATTAAATTATTAATAAATGAGTCAAATCAATGAGAATATTGGAAAATAATTACTAAAATCATGCGTGATGCCACGTAGGACGAAGATCCATAACGCTATTATATATATATTGATTAGATTGCAATTTTACGTCAATTTCTTATTTGACTTTTATAGCATTAGATTATCAAATTATTTATTACAATCAATTTCATGACTACCTTGAGGATTTGAGGGGCATTTGTGGAAAAATAGGTTTCAACCTTGGTACTGTACTGACCAAGATAAATAATCTAGGGGAAATGGAGAGATGGATAATAGCAACGAAACAGTGTATTAACACCGGGCCGGCCATATATCTCGGGCTTTCAAGATTCACTAATTTGGGTACCAAACACACATATAAGGCATGATTACTCATCTCATCTCCCTTCATCTCCCTTCATCTACCTTACCAAACGTAGGTGTATTTGGTTTGCAAGTTTATATACTCCCTCCGTCCCAGACCTCTTTCTTTTCGGCACGAGATTTTATGCGTAGTGTTAAATTGAAAAAGTAAGGGGTCCACATCAAAAAGTAAGGGTTAATTTTTGTCTTTTAAGGAAAGAGGACAAGGGAAGTGGGACGGACGAAAATAGTATTGAGGACAAGTGAAGTGGGACGGAGGGAGTATTATGTAAGATTATACTATTAGATTTGACCCAAGATAAAATTATGTAAGACTATTTTAATCTGGAGGTGAGGGCAAGACTAAAATATGTAAGATTATTTAAGATTAGTCCTATGTGACATAATCACAAGATTAAATCACGGGCCGTATCTTACAAACCATTTTTAAGAAGATTAAACAATTATAATACTCACAAACACTTAAAG
This sequence comes from Thymus mandschuricus, assembly GCA_029379335.1. NCBI lineage: Eukaryota > Viridiplantae > Streptophyta > Magnoliopsida > Lamiales > Lamiaceae > Thymus > Thymus mandschuricus. The sequence goes on along the minus strand of CM057080.1, from coordinate 7,184,136 downwards.
GGCGAAACCTAATTCATCAGTGATCACACAATAGGTCTCTCTCTATAAAAACTTGGAAGGAGAATAGAAAGATGAAAAAAGAAAATTTACCTACTACAATACTTAGATAAATAGATAGATAGAGTATCCAAACTAAATGAAGAAACTAATGACGTCATGTTCCGATGATACTACACAACTTTGCTCAAAATTAACACTTTTTTAATTGGAAAAGAGAACCTAAAACGTAACAAACATCCGAACTAATGCTAGCTCCAAGCAAAATGAGTTTGTTCCATGATTTTGTGGTAATTATCTTAATTAATTATATTTAGCAGATAAAACAATAGTGTATGGCAAAAGAAGGGAAACAGACTTGTTGTCTAGTGCCACCTTCCCTTGTCTTTTTCTAGGGTTTCTACGCACTAGATTTGATCGACAGTTTAAAACTTGCCGAATTCACATTCATAAATACTCTTTATTCTTTTCTTTTATTTTTGTCCACCTCAGAACTTTGAATCACTACCCTTGTGCATTAAGTTTTGTTTTACTTAAACAACTCTTCATCATATATTAATTGAGATTGGAAATATTAATTTCAAATTTATTCACAATATACAATGCATATATACAATAAGAATGATTTTATTTACAATATACAATGCATATATATTTACTAGAATTCTCTAAAAATAATTACTTCATCCATGGTATGGAGATAATTTATTCTTATTATGAATTAAGTCGTGTATAATAGTTGTGGATAAAGTAGTATGAATGAGTTCTAATTGAATAATATTTTGTTATTTAAGATGATATTACTATATCAGCGGGACAAATGAAAATTGAATTCATAAGTGGATCAACGAGACAGAAGAGTATCTTAAAATAAAAGAGTCTAAAAATAATTATGACCCGTTTCAAAATTAAAAAAATACTACTCGCGACTCGCGAGTTCAAAATGGGCCCATGCTGTAAATTCAATTTATCAAAAAAAAAAAAAGGAAATTTTTTTAAAAAAAGGAGAAATTTGAGGTTTTCTCTCTTCTCCCAAACACATCCTTAAACCCCTACGCTCCTCACCGCCGCCGCCATCACCGGAAAATCTCTATCGCAGTTACTGCTTCAAATTCTCGATTGTTCTTCATTCAAAGCTCCGTTCTTTAGAATCTGTTTCTTCTGTGATACCTTAATTACATCGAAAAAACCTCAGCAAAAATGTCGAGCTGCAGTCCTCCGATCAAAATGGTGGAATTAGAAAATAAAGGGAGAGCGCTGGTCTCCACCAAGCCGCTAAGGGCCGGAGAAGTCGTCCTCAAAGACTCCCCTATCCTCCTCTACTCCGCCGTCCCCCATACCGCCGCCGCCGCCGCCGCCGCCAATTACTGCTCCCACTGTTTCAGAACAATCGCACCCAATCCCGCAGCAACAATTTCCTGCCCCAATTGCTCCACCGCCGCACCTTTCTGCTCCCCGCAATGCCAATCCGCAGCCCTCTCCACTTCCCACACCCCATTCGTTTGCCAATCCCTGCGCCGTCTCCGCGCCGGCGAATCCCCACTCCTCCACGGCGACCACCACGACCGCCTCCTGCAAGCTCGGTTCCTCGTCGCCGCGTACAATCTCGCGACGGTGTCGCCTCCCCATTTCCAGACGCTCCTTTCCCTTCAAGGCGGCGCCGTCGTAGACGACGCGGCGGTCTTCTTGCATTCCGTGATCTCATCAATTTGCCAGCTGTCGAGAGGCGGAGAGTTAGGTTTTTCAGTGGAGATGACGGCAGCGCTGTTGGCGAAAGACAAGCTGAATGCTTTCGGGCTGATGGAGCCTTTCGGTCAAGATAAAGAGAGGTCTGTTATGGCGTATGGAATCTACCCAACGGCGTCGTTTTTCAACCACGATTGCCTCCCGAATGCTTGTAGGTTTGATTATGTGGATTCCGCCACTGATTTTAGCAACACTGATATAACTGTGAGGATCATCCATGATCTCCCTGAAGGCAGGGAGATTTGCATTAGCTATTTTCCTGTGAATTTTAAGTATTCAGAAAGGCAGCAGAGGTTGAAGGAGGATTACGGCTTCGTGTGTGACTGTGATCGGTGCAGGGTTGAGGCGAACTGGTCTGATAATGAGGAAGGAGGGGAGGGAGAGATGGAGGATGAAGATGAAGATATGGAAGAAGATGGTGATGGTGATGGTGATGTTGAGGATGAGGGTGTTGAATTGGAGGCTTCGGATTGTGGAATGGATAAAGAAAACGACGATTTCCCTCACGCTTACTTCTTCGTGAGATATATGTGCAGTAGAGAGAATTGTGGGGGTACATTGGCCCCTCTGCCCCCGGTTGATGCTCGACCGTCTATGGTTATGGAGTGCAACGTTTGTGGCAGCTTCAGCAAATGTGAAGACTGAAGTGATAGCTTCACTTTTAAAGGTGTGAGCTTTCTTCTTGGGGACTTGATTTCTGGCTTCACTAGCTTTCGTTATACTTCGATTGTCCATTCATAGTTTCTGTGTTTATGAGATTATTGTTTCTTTGTTGAGCACTCTGTTTTGATTCTCATCGTCTATCCTTTCGTATGACATTATTCGTTTGCTAGGTTCAAGTAGTGGACTAGTACGTCTCTTTAGGAAGATGAATCGTATCTGAGATGTCATTTTATGTTGCAAATTCTTATCTTTCGGATATCAAAGACAGTACAATAAAGTAGTACTAAAGTTTTGCTGGATCATAGATTCATAATAGTTGTTTGAACGCTAAAACATTCGTTCGTAGATCAGGGTCCTAAATGAGCAGTAACTTTGCCTTGAGTGAAGTTCAAGTTTTGTGATCTTTAGATCTCTAAGAATTTCGTGATTGTTTAAGGCTAAATCACTCATCTTGTCATTTTGGCTGAAGATAACTGACTGGAAAGAAGTTCGTTTTATTCATGAACTCGAAATTTCTGGCTGCATCTATTGCTTAATCGAGTCTAATTGTTCTTTCTTCGCCCCTTTACTAAATGAAGTCAAATGGTGCTGGGAATTGTCACCTGAAGTTCTCGGAACTGCATTTTCTTTACGTTCAGCATGCACCATTCACGTATTGACTAGTGTGGGATTTGAATGGAACTAAGCTATCGATTTTGGAGCTGGTAATTGGACTGCTTCTTGATGAGTTGAAAATTGTTGAACGAACCTCTGCACCGGAGCTTTGCCTAATCAATGTGCCTGTAGATGCATGCTGCTCTTATTTTGTTGCACATCAACACAACAAAAGAAGTGGATTCAGAAGAATTGTATGAAATAGATTTTAAATATGAAGTCATAGATCTGTTTGCTGCAAATTGTTACATGAGTTTGATTTGTAGTTCCGGTGCAGGTTAAAGGCGCGAACTGGTCGATTCAGTTCTTGAAGATTGCTAACAGTTTCAAGCATCCAGCACAATATTGGTCCTCGCTTGGGCTAGAAATGATTCGATTGTGCATTTTCTCGGAGCAATAGGCTCTATATGCTGCTTCGTAGTCATGAGACCGTCTCACGCATCAAAACTTTTAAATGTATCAATATTATACTTTTGAACTCAAAAGAGTAATGTTCTTTGTGAAGTTTTCCTTTTATATTATTGTGTGGTTAGAATTATTACTTTACATTTAACAATCTTTTTTATATTAATCTTAACCTAACAAAATAAAAGTTTGCAACTTCATTTAAGATTCAAGAAAACTTAACCACATCTGAGTGTGAAGCAATAGGTATATGTATATCATTTCTCAGGCTAATAGAAGCAATGTGCTAACCAAACCTCCATAGATTTTCCAAAGTAGAGAGAGAGAGAGAGAGAGAGAGAGAGAGAGAGAGAGAGAGAGAGAGAGAGAGATGCCTACTTTATTCTCATGCACTTATATAACACCTCACCAAATTTCTGAAACATATGCTTCTTCAAGTACATCTTCTCCACCTTCTGTCTACCCCTCATTCCCATTTCCTGCCTTGCTAATGGATTCTCGAGAAAGAACTCGAAATTTCTTGCCAGAACTCGAGAGCCCGGATGCCCTAGAGGATGGAGTAGCCCTGTTGTGTTATGCTCGACAATCTCCCTCGTGCCTCCAGAATCAGTTCCCAGAACCTGCACCAGTGAAAAATTCCACTTCAACCAATGAAAATTGTAAAGTCTGAAAACAAAAACATGACATCAAGTTGCATCCGCTCCACACTGAGATGAACATGCATGATGTTCGGGCAACAAGAAACGCTATCTAGTACGTAAAACACGATATTCCTTGCTAATCATCCAAGAAGAGTTTTGTGATTGCTTCATCAATCATTTTATATGTATGCATCATGTGGATGAAAGCAAAAATCCATGGCGATTTCGTAAATAATTTTAGAGTGACTCGATTATCAGTGAGGTATTTGGCTTAAGCAGACAGACATGTTAAACTCTTCTTCAACTTTAAAAGAACCGCAGTTTTATTCTGACTATATAGGTAAAAAATCTGTTTTACTAAAGAATGATGGTTATATCTAAATAAAGGTCACTAGAACAAGGAGAATGTCATACCGGAAGTCCAAATGCCATGGCCTCAATCGTTACCCTTCCGAATGTCTCTCCGATTCCCTGCAAAAACATAATATCCGATCATTCAAAAGCACTGGTAGACATTGAATACACTAAAAGTTGAACTTGTGAAAGATTAGCTTCACAAGTCGTTGCAAATTAATTCAATTGAAGGAAGATGACAAACATTAAACATGGGTTTGAGGCATGTAACATCAGAACAGATTCGTTATCTAGTCATGATCAAAGTAGAAAGTCGAATAAAAGTAGGGAGAACACTAAACTAACAGAGATTTGTTTCAAGAATCACTATTCTATCTTAGTAAGCAAATCATTGCAGTCTTCGGGTCCTTTACATGAAGTTCAACAGTAATCGTTTTGAAGAGGAGAAACATGACTTGTTTCGATAAAATCAAAACTTTTAGTTACGAGGAAAAAAAAAAGCAAAGCCCATCATATGTTGTGATCAAAATAGTTATGCCCAATGCAGAAGAAAAACGTCATAAACAACTTGAATCAATAATCATGCATATATAAACCGTAATAACTTCTAAAATAATTGATATAAGCAATCACTAATATTTACCTGAGAATTCATCACATATACATCTGCTGCAGCATAAAGGGAGGCAACACGAGTTGTTGCTGGAGTCCACAGCACAGACTTCGACAAGTTTGAATGTGTTGAAAGATATGTAAGAAGTGTTTTTACATAAGCTACTTTATTGCTTTTAGATCCCACTGAGCCAATGAGTATCTTAAGATTCTGTTTCTTCCTTCCACCATTTTCGGACAGCATTTTTCTCTTTCTTGCTTCTTTACCATACATCACAGAGTTAAGCCTGCCCTCACTGGTGAAGATACGCGATGACCTTATTCTTTTCTTTGTGGGTGTTTCGATCTTTGAAGATTCATTATCCCCTTTTCGATTCTGAAGCAGTGCTCTTGAATAATAATCATGATCCAATAAGATCGAATCTTTCGAACCAGAACCATTCACCTTTTGGTCTTGTTCAATCACTAAACGTGCAGATTCCATAAGCAACAACTGACCTTTTCCGGGATTTATACTGCTCAAAGAAACAGCCAACATATCATCATCATTCAGTCCCATTTCTTCTCTAACGGTTTTTCTTAGTGATTGTCTCTTTTCGAGCATGTTCTCTGTTGTGAACGATGGAGTATTTAACGAGCAAGATATTCCGGCTGCAAAGGCTAGCTCATCATTGACTGAGAGTGGAACCAATGCAGGCTCTTCTTTCAAATGTATCTTTTCCTCCTCACACCAGTCTAACCATTGTTTAGACTGTGATTCAGAAAGAAAAATCAACTTCTTTACTCGGTTGAGGACGTGCTTTGACCGATCGAAATACTCTCTTCTATTCTCCATGATCCACCACAAAATTTGACTGGAACCGAGAACAGTGCGCGATAGGTATTGTTCTGAACAACGTTTAAGAGAAAATAAAAGTTTAGATATGCAATAATCCATAAGTCGTGCTGAGGGACATGAATTCAAAATATACGAAGAAATGCAGATATCCACACTACAGATTTTCAACTGAACGAGATTTAACATCCTGCATGCTCACGAACTCTACACTATCAATGTCTACTCACAGCATATCAAGATATGAAATTAAGGCAAATAAACTACGGAAAACATCAATCTAGACTCTCGAGTGCATCATAACAAAGATCGAGGGTTCTCACCTATCCAGTTGGAACAGACTGCAGAGCCAGCAATTATGAGATTAGCTTTCATGGCTGTCTTGAAGCTCAGATCCGACTTATCTACAAGCACTTTAATCTTCCTTCGATTAAGTTCTGCCATCAAACCTCCCTTCTTGTTCAGAACAATAACTGATATGGTAGCTCCACAGCTCAGGAACTCTGTTGCAAGCTCCATCATTGCAAGAGGAGCTCCTGTCATGGATAGTTCATGGAAGATCAACACGAACTTTCTAGACCAAACAAGGCGTGCAAATGCACCCTTTCTGTCACAGGTGCCCGACCTCTTCTCAGGACTCCAATCCAAGATCGAATCCTCTACGGATCCAAAAGGGCCCACGAGGAATCCGTAAGTTGTATTCTTCTTGGGAATTTCTTCTATCTGTACATCAACTTCACTTTCAACATCTTGTGTCACGACCTTCACTTTACCAGAACTCTTCTTACTTCTTCTCCTACTTCTTTTCTTCGGAGCTTTACTTACATTCAACGAATCCCCACTTCTACTCTTAGCAATAACCACATCCACATTCTCCAAACTTGAGTTACCCGTTTCGTTCTTCAACTTAAGTGCTCCAGTACCAACTGCAGCACTCAGATCCCTCCTATTAGATTTCCCACCCTTAGACTCACCTCCATAGCCGCCACTGAAAAGATCTTCCTTGTTATCTCCGTGAGCCCACCTCGACTGGAAATAGAATCCAGCATAAGCCCAAAGAGTGATCAGAAGCAGCCACATGATAATGCGGTTGCTTCTTAAGCAATGAGAAAGAACAAAACCACCACTTCTCCCCTCTCTCCTCGGAGTCCGACCGGAGCTCAGCCTCCTAAAAGAAGGCGAGCCCCTCGGAGTTGACTTTCCTGAAGACGGCGACTTCAAGCCCCCGCCCCCGCCGCCAGGTCTCAATGGAGACAGCCTAACTATATTCAAATCCTCCATTGCAGAATTTCAAATCACTCAACTATCGCACACAGCAACATTTCAACGAAACGAATCGATACACATACAAAACGCCGAAATCCACCCAACCTCAAACTGTAGAACAGATTCAAGAATCAAAAACTCCAAGAAACAAAGGGGAAACTGCTTTTCCGTACTGCAATGCGCAACACTAGCCTGCAATTGAAAACCAAATTTCCCAGTAATTACACACAGTAAGATGAATTTCTCTCTTCATTCACTCCCATTTCACTCGATTTTTTCCAGCGAAGAAAACCCAATGAGCTAGCCTATCATTCAGTTCTTGACATAATTAAAAACACAAATTCATCGAGCAACAAAATCCAAGAAACGAGAAGAAAAGTAAAGGATTAGCAACCCCAAAAACTCACCGATGATCACGGGGGAATCGACGGCAGCTAGGAAGTGATATCTGAACAAGTAGTTGGGATTATTTACAGAGGAGAGAGTCTGTAGTGAAGAAGAGGTGTAGAGCAGAAGATCCAAGTGGAAGAATCTTGATCTCCTTTTTTCCCCTTTAAACGCGGAGAAACGGAAAAACCTTGAGTGAATTTTGGATGGCACCGACAATTCTGAAGCATTACTATAGGAGTGGAGTCTTTTACTTTAGTACAGCAGCTCCCACTGCAGCTGCGGTAAAATTTCGAGATAAAGACGGTGGAGAGAGAAATAGGAGCGAGAGCAGTAGCAGCAGTATGTACTGTACATGAGAGAGAGAGAGAGAGAGAAGGCACGTGAGTGTAAAAGAAGCTCGCTCGGATGAAGAGAAGATGCCATAATAACTGAATACAATATCTACTCCGTATATTACTACCTTGTCCTAGTTTAATCGTTTCCTTTATTTTCCATTCGAGATTTTAAAAACAGTATAAAATATGAAAAGTAAGGGAAATCGGTATTAAAATGTGAAAAGTAAAGAGTTCGTAGTAAAATGTAATAAATTATATTTCATTTTATAAAAGAAAACAATTATTTTTTAAGACAACTCGATTAGAAAAGCTGAACAATAGAATTGAGACAGAGAGGGTACATCTTTTTTTTATTGAGTATATGAGTATTATACTACTCCGTCTGCCCCCAACGAATTTAAAGTAAATTTGAGGTGTATAATTAATGAATCGATTTGGATTCGTTGGAACATAGTGAGTATTGTACTTTCTCTGTCCCAGTTCCAGGTCAATTGTCTTACTTTTTAAAAGGGTAAGAATTAACTTTTATTTTCCAATGCACATCACTTATTTTTTTTTTTTTACTTTTAACATTGCACCTATGTTAAAAGAAATCGGAACAATCAATCTGAAACGGAGGGAGTATAAAACTGAAGAACGTGTGGTGAGTGCGTCGGTCTAGACATAATGCGGTTTAAAAGTCTTACACTTATGTGACAAAAGGTTTCAGAAAATTCTTCCAAATTCTAAGTTAAATTTATCTTAGCGAAAAGAAAGTATGGAATACTCCAAAATCAATGTGAATACAATATAACCTAAAATTGCAACTAAAATTGCAAGTTTTATATTCTCCATTTGTGACATATACTAGTAGTATTTTGGAATACTCCAATCAATGTGAATACTCCAATCTGTACATTAGATTTTTCCTATATTTGATAGTATATTACAAAAGGTGTTCAATCTCCTATTCCAACCATTGGGCTATTATTATCACTTGCCTATTTAGTAAAATTTCATACTCACACATTAAGAATGAGTTTGGATAATTAAGGAAATATTTAAAGTACACTTTATGGGTATGCCATGATATGAATTATTTAGATTCACATTTTGTTATTACATGTCAAAACCATTATAACTTTCTTAGCTTAGTTAGAGAAGAGTGGTACAAGTAGTTAGCAAGTATCATTTCGCCTGCATCATTTTAATTTTATTTTATTAATTTTTTAGGTTATATGGTTGGATTGATGGAGCCAATTTTTAGGTAAAAGTGGTGGACTCATTAACAAAGTCAAAAGTTTTATTAGAGTCCCAACTAACATATAAATTTTAAATATATTATTAGCAATTTTAAAATCATAGTATTCCCTTCGTTGATAATCTTTGGACTATTTAACTGATTTTGGGGCTTTGCGAAAATAGATTTGAAAATAAAATTCTGAAGTATACTATAACCTGCAACTGTATTTTAGAAGTCGTCATTACAATGCCTTAAAACTAGATGAAAAACGTCAAAAGGTCTAAAGATCGTGAACGGAGGGAGCACTATGCATATTTACAAGTTTGATAAAGTCAATCCGACTCTGAACTATTATAATTGAACACTCAAAATTCAATAGTATTATCAAAACATAGGATTTTTTCCATTGGATTAATGCTACATTATTAGTTGCAGCTTTCATCTGTGGCCAACAGAGCAATGAATGACATCACGTGCTTCCATAAAAACAGCCCAGCAATTAACTTAGACAAAAAGATAATGCGTCCTTTAATTTTTAACCGATTTTTCAGTAAAAGCTGGCTGTAAATACACCCTCCGTCCCCTAATAAGTGTCCCGAGCCGTCAAAATGCAATAACCAAGGAATTGTATAAATTTATCATATTAACCCCTAATCATTACATTGAAAGTTGAAAAAGTGAAAAAAGTGTAATGATAATAGGGGTAAAATTGGTAGTTTAGCCAAAATTTTACATTGAAATATGTGATAGGACACTTATTAGGGGACAAAAAATTTGGCGGCTCGGGACACTTATTAGGGGACGGAGGGTGTAACTTACTGTACCAATTTTACACGCATTTTCTTCTCAGCAATAATTAATTACATACAGTTGATGACAAAAACCTTAATTGCAACATCATTAATTCTGACAATATTATCATTTATTCCAACCTAGTAAAATTTACAGTAACTACAATGAAAATTGAATCATCTTCGATGCTGTAGTACCCCGTTGAACTCGATTTGGTCTTTATAATGAATAAATGCGAGGGGTAAAATACTTCCCTATTCCACTTTACTAGACTTCCTTTCATAATCGAACTTTCATAATCAGAACGTCCCACTTTAGTTGACTTATTTTTTTAAATTGAAAAAAATTAATACAAACCCTACTTTTCACTTTAACATTATACCTAAAATTTAATTCAAAATAAAATAAATCAATTCAAGTAAGACGAAATAATAGAACAGGTCAAATAAAATGGAACGGATAAAACAACAAAAACTGACATTGTCTCAATTATGATGCTTATAGTCTTTGACGAAAGATAATTTGTTACGAAATCATAATTTTAAAGAAACAAAGGGTCAGCTTTCCTATTTCTAGGTAAAACTTTAACAAAATTACATATGTTTAATAATACTCCGTCTATCCCAACAAACTTGAGTCATTTCATCGGTTTATACTTCAAATAAATTCAATAATCGTCTCAACTTCGTTGTGACAGAGCAAGTTTAGTTATAAACACAAACTTAAGAACATGATGAAAAGTTTAAATAAAGTTTAAATAAACCAACACAAGGAGAGCAATTTATTCTCAACCCAAAGTATATATATTAACACCAAAGAAGGAAGAGCGGTTCATAGGCGAAGAATAATTTTAAACTTTTTTGAGTTTCAACACTCAAACCGAAATACCAGAAAGAAAGAAACTGCAAAAGGGCAAAACCTTTGATCAGATATAGATAGATAGATGGATGGATAGACGAAACTTAGTTCGACAAAGCAAGCAGCAGCTGCACAAATACTTGTTATTCTTTTCTCTCTCTTTTTTCTTTTTCCTTTTTTTGGGAAGCTCCATTACAATCTTCTTGCATGGTTCCGATAAAAGACTTAATGCACAATAACCTGCATCAGATGATCAGAGACGTTAATTTCGTACTGAAATTGCCAAAGACAGTGATCATCTTCCGTTAGTTCGGGTGCACACTTACAGCATAAAAGAACAAGGAATTGCCACCTGTCAAGCTTGCAGTGTTCTTCCTCGTTTTAAGCAGCGTGATCAGGCGTTTTTCAAGAACCTAGATGAAAATATACGAGTTATCCAACTGCCATAGTCCTATTAGAGAGTCAGGCAATCTTTCTATTTTAGGGGAATTGATCGATTCAACATGGGTCAAGGCGTTAAATGGGCAAAAGAAGATGAGAATCCTAGCACGTGAAGTAAGATTATAGCAATACGAGTCGTAACTTCCTCATATAAATGGTGGTGACTACTTCTCTTTTCTTGTTTTTCTTTAATCAATAAATATATCAATTTAGTGATCATTCCAACCTCACGTAGTCCGCCTCAACCAATGATAACCAACCCACAAAGACATAATAGAAGAAAACAAGAAAGATAATATGCTAAGAATATGAACATCTAAAACAACCAGGCCAGAAAATTAGAATTTAACTACTTACCTAAAATATCTGAGAATACGCAGTAGCCCAAAGTACTCCAGATCAATGACTGGAGAACACAATGGGCCTTGGAAGAAGGCCTGCACCAAAAGCACACCAAAAAACTCTGCTACACCCAACAGATGGAAGGACATCGACTAAAGATTTTTGATTTAATATGCTTATTCCAAGGCAGACAAGCCCATCCAGTAACATCACTGGTCAAATTTCATCTCTGTATATCTGTAAATCAATCCATTGTCATGATAAGTACGGAGAACCCTAATTGAAATCTACAGACAGCATAAAGAAAACAACACTTACCTGCGAGGATTCTTTTGCCTCTGCCCAAAATCATCATTTGCGAGCTCTGTAGAGGGAACAGCAATTAGGTCTGAAATGGTACTTATGAGGATGTAACAGAGTTTAATGGTCAAAGAGTTCATTGTAACTTACCAGGCCTCTGTGATGGCTTCCAATCATTGCCGACTTTTGCTGCGTTGTTATTTTCTTTGCTGCAATCAAAATATGAAGATCGTCACTGAGTAAACTGTGACTAACAGTGGATTTAACTTCATAACAGCAGAATTTTTGGATAAAGCAATCAAGTATGTATATATGAGAACGGTGGCCTGAACAAGGTAGTTCATGTAATCATGTAAAAGCAAAGTAGCAGAATTGCATAGCACTATCCCCTCTACCTTGTAGCAGTTATCGCAGAAGACGCCGTTCCAGAAGGCCTGGGATTATATGAACCATCAACGGTTATATAAGGTGGACAGTACCCTGCACCCAGGGCTCCAGCTGCACCGAGGGCACCAGCGGCACCTGCTAAAACCGGAAGCCTGTATTTCACAAATATAAACAAAATTAGGACATATTTTTTAGGATAAAAGGAAAAATCTGGAAGATAGGTATATACTGAAAAACAAAAAATTTGGTGGTCAACCAAAAATAAAGTATAAGACGGATTTAACAGAGAAGATGTGTAATTAGAAGACTGGATGTTGCTAGAGGTATTACCAAGTCATTTCCGAATTCCCTAGACCGCCAAGTTGTGGTTGACCAACATATCCAGGGAAGGCCATGCCAACAGCAGGAACCCCAATCCCTCCAGGATGCTGGCCTCCAAATTGCATGACTGTAAAATAACACCAAAGAGAGTAGCAAATGGAATGAAATAAAATTCCATTGAAGAGAAAAAAAACACTATACTAGATCAGCAGATCCCTCCATAACAAAAATGCACCGGCATGGTACCTGGTAAGAAAGCCGGGAAATTTTGATCACCAGGGCCAGTGCCCATGCCGCCAGAGGAAGCCATAACCTGAGCACCACCATATAGGAATGACCCCTTTGCACTGCCAGGCGCATTCCCTTTTCCTTTAGCAACCAAGGCTGTCTTAGGTTGATTCGAATCTGAAGCAGAATCGACCTCCGCAGATTCAGATGTATTTACAGCACCTGCAGCTTTAGGCGGCGAAAACGCTTGTGGTCCACTGGGTGCACGTTGTGTAAACTGCTGGGCAGAACTTTGTAGAGAAGACTGAGCACGACTTTGACCAGGATTCCTAACATTTTGTAGCTGGTTTGTTGGAGGAGCCCTGTTGACTTGGTTATTAGAGACTGGTTGGTAGGCCATGTGTGTAAAGGAAGCTGGTCCTCTTCCGTGGCCCCTGAATTGATGCTGACCAGGGTTGAAGGAGGACGATCCAGGTAGTGGAGCTTGCATGGCATTTGAAGGCTTCCCAGCCATAGCAGAAGATGCATCGCCAAGGGAGAGATTTCCAATGGAATCCACTATATTTTTTCCTCGAATCGTACCAGTAGATTGTGCCATAGGAAAATTCTCATCCACCACAGAGTGTTGGCCATTCCGATTAATAGTGCCAGCTTGGACATCCCTCTTAGATGGTGCAGAGTTATCTTTTGTAGAAGAACCAGTGGGATAAAATGGAGGGGAAGCAATGTTCAAATTTGAGGCAACTTGTTTTCTGGGAACTACATCAGATTTTGTGTTAGATACCGGTTCACCGCTTCTTCGAGCATTGACATGGGAGTGCTTCTCAACAGATTTCACAAGGCTACAGATAAACATATAGCACAAATGAGAACTAAAATCAACTACATCAGAAAAGAAAAGGTAAGGGTAAAGAAGAAGATTATACGCACTATTTGTTCTGTGTAGCTGAACCGTCATTGTTGTTCTTCAAAGCTGGTTGATATCTTCGAGGCCCACGCCCCCTAACACCCTTGGGAGCACTGTTCTGATTGTTATTACTCTGAGTGCTGTTATTGGTGTATTCTTTCGGCCTATTTCCTTGTTCAGGTACACGGTCTGGGCCTCTATTTCTATTGCGACCTCTACCCCGTCCCCTCATACCCCTTCTACCCTGCAAATGAATTCATAAGTGGGAATGAATACAGATTTTTTCCCAGACACAAATAAGCAAAACTAGCATATGTTGAATATATTCACCTCTTCATGATGCCTTTCGTTCATAGTAAGCTCCTCATACTTATCATGACCCCATTTCCTATCATCTTTAGACTCCCACAATTTTCTTCCTCCAAGGGTTCGCCTAATAACAACAAATCTACATTACAGCTTTATACAACAGCAGAATAAGGCAATCATAAGGATCAAGGATAAAACCATTACACTTGGTATCCTATAAATAAATTCTGCTTAAGCTTGAAAAGGGTATTTAGAATATACATAGATAAACACTGCAAGAGCATAGAAATGTGAAGCAAAGAAGAGCCATACTTAGATTATGAACACGATACACCCAAAAAAAAAAGATTAAACAAACATGACTGCTTTTGTTTTCAAGTAATACAGGACAGGGCCATAAAAAAGCAGGAACGAAAGTGAAGATCAGATGGCAATGAGATCTTCATGAAGGAATTCAAACTACAAAAAGCCTCCAGTTTCTCGTTATGTTGATTGTAAATTATATTGCAAAAGTTGTTTAGGGACTTAATGGCATCAACCCTTTCCTTAGATGTACTACAGGAGGCATAGGCATCATCATCCTAAAAAACCTTATACCAACACAGATCCATCCTTCTCAAAGGCAAGTATGGGAAGGGTCATCACTAGTGTACTTTAATGAAAAAACTAAATAGCAAATAAAATCCATGCGTGTGACAGGAATACACTTTATAAGTTTCTCAACTCTGCCTCAGACTTCCAGAAAGACCACGCTGGCTTAGGAGGACATTCTTGATGGATTTTCTGAAAAACTAGACGCATTTACCTGAGAGAATGCTTGATTGGACATACAAAAAACTTCTACAAATAGTAAACAATGTTATTTCAACTAATCTCCCTTCGTCTTAGAATCCGGTTTCTTTTCTGATGATAGTCGCAGAACAGGTCTATCTAATGTTCCTCACGTAGTCCAAAATTTCTAATGCATCCCACTCTCAGTTTAAACCAGGTACTTACCCAATTTTTCAGACCCTATACTTCAAGTTATAGTATTCTCAACAGGACAGCCAATTAAATAAGCAACCTTTATGTAAGAACTAATCCCTCATTAAATTTTTCCTGCTTTATAGTCATCAGTCCTATCATTCATTCTCTTCAGATAGTAGAGTAGGATAACACATAACAGTCCCACATATAAATCCCAATGAAAGCAAGATTAAACAGACCCGATAACAGAAAGTTTACCAATCATGTAAGCCGCCCATCAAAGTAATCAAACAAGCTCATATTTCAACTAGTAAACATCCTAACTGCAGAATAAATCACTGTGGCACACAAAATCAACAAAAGCCCTTTAAAAGCAATCTAATTACCTATTTCTCCCGCCAGCATTGTCACGAAATCTGTCATCGTGCATGTAAAATGCCCCAGCAGTTGGCACAGAAAAGGGCTCTACTTCCTTCCTCTCTTCCTCACCCTCCCCATCTGCAGCATCCTTACTCTCCTCGTTGTTTTCACCCGCATCATCACTCACTCCCTTCTTCTCCTCCTCCTCTGAGATCTTCCCATCAAAAGCTCCTTCCTTCCCACTCTCCTCTCTCTCCACCGCCACTGCCCCCACACCTTCTTTATCTCTCCCAACACCGCCTTTCCCAAACTCCACATCTTCCACCACCTGCAACTCTATCTCCTCCACATACTCCTCATCCAAACCATATTCCTCCTCTTCCTCATCCAACTCCTCCTCATACTCCGCCGCGGCGCCCTCAGATTCCCCATCCGACTCAATCCTCCGCGGAGGCGTCCCCCTAGGGTTCCCCCCTTCATCAACCTCTTCCTCATCGTCACTCGCCTCCCTCCGCCGCATCTTCAGCGACAACTTCGCCTCCTCCGGATCGCTCTCGTACTCAACCTCCTCCGCCGCCATCGCCGCCAGTAACACGAAAGAGTTCAACTTCAACGCACGCAGGGGAAATTAGCAGCAGTTACTGCAAAACTTAGGGTTTGAAAGTGGTCGGAGATTTGAAAAACCCTGGATTTTCTTCCCCACAATCAATCTGGGGCTAGAATTTATAGGGGATTTGGGATTTAAAAGGTTGAAGCAAGAGAGAGTCAAATTTTCACCAATCAAAGATTTATTTGAGGGGAGAGAGAGAGGGCATTGACGGATGAGTTGAAGTTCTTTACTCCAAATTGCAAGCAACCAAATCCAAAAACCTAATACGCATGGAATTATCTCGGCTTCTAGGGTCCTTTTGGTAATTTCAATCTTTCTTTGGGCGGATCCGGATTCGGATCCGGATCTGAGGTTGGCCCAACTATGATAAGCAGATCGTTTCGAATATAAACGGATTGGGCTTGCTCAGGCCCAGATTTCGCCCAACGAAAAAATCCCCATATTTTAGAATAAATTTATATTTTTGGTTTCCTATTTTACCCTTAAAGGTAATAACCTATCAACCTCCATATTTCTCGCACAATCCCAAGTCCCGATTGTGTTTCGATTGTATATCCTAAATTCAAGAATCTAAACTATCAAAACTCTGTAATTTTGATTAGAGTATACAATTGAAACACAAGGCTAGGGACAGAGTATCACATCCGGTCCACAGATGGTCCGAACTACCTCTGATTTATTTGAAACTTGATTGCAATTTCTATTTTTAACCTAATTGTACCCTTAAAAAATGAAGCCAATTTCTTTTGTAGGATCAATTCCTTTTATACCTAATTTTACAATTCGACACATTTCACAAAAAAATTACCATGCATTTTCATCGTAGCATATTTAACGTGTCTCATTCTATCTATCTATGTACTAGTAGTATTACGTACTTGCAGTTACAATAATAAACATCGTCGGGACAGTTTATGCATGAAGTCTTTGTACAATCATATGTACTTACATTCAAAGGAGAGATTGATATAGATTGATATACACATTCACCGAATTGAATTGTAAGAATATTGTACTGAATTTAAAAAAATGAAAAAACTCAAATATCATGGCCTATGAAAATATATTATTGAGGGAGTATATCAATTAGTAATCTAAGGAAATTTAAGTCGAAATAAATCGGTTATTTTCTTTCAGAATGAGAGTACATCTCTTTTAACATTCTTCAGGTAACTAGATGGAACCACAATCCCCGATACCACTCAACTACGGAGTACAAGATTTTATTTGCTTCTTTGTGCGCTTACTGTTTGCTCCGTTAATGAGTTTCTAAATGAAATACAAATGCAAGGTAACATTCTAAAACCGAATTACATAATATTATATCTTAAGTGATTGCAAGGTAACATTCTATAACCGAATTACATAATACTACGAAATAGTTAAGCTTCATCACGCCACAAATTGAATAATTATTCATTCCTTTTCCCTTATTTTGGGTTTCGAATCGAATAAGAAGACTAAGCACATTTGCCACATGTATTCACACAGTCCTCCATTTTGTCAACATCTGCATTTTCATTTCAAACACAAAATAACAAAATCAGTTCAATTAATTATCACACAAATTCAATAAAATGAATAAATTCAAGCCAAAATAAAACACATATATATACAAATATAACAAAAGAAGAAGAAAAAATTCAAGCAGGGGCAAAAGCGTAATCATACCATTCCCGAATCGTTGACATTGGTTAACAGTGCATTGCTGGTTGCAAATGTTGTTGTCCTTGTGTATGCACTTGATAAGGCATTTTCCGATGCAATACGTCACCTCTCGGGCTGCGGCGCGGCAGTCTTCTTGGCAGCTCAAGTAACATTTCTTGAAGGAAGCCGATGCGCACCCGGCGTATGCTAGCATTAGAATCGCGATCATGGCTAGCGTACGCACACTTTTGCACGAATCCATATTTGTTTTATGTTGTAATTTAAAATTGTCTAATCTTTTTTATGCTTACGACTATTGGTAAATGATATTGGGATAACCCTATTACGTACTCACATCCATATTTATAGAGATATATTACTGCTCATATATAGTAAATGATTATAGGTAGAAAATTGAGATAATCATAATATACCGTTATTAATATGAATTATTACTTATTGCCTATTTGGCATAGGTCAATCAGTCGGAATTAGAATGCACCTTTTTTTTTTTTTTTTGATCGGGCAAATGTTAGATATTAGATTAGATGTTAGTACGCCTAGCTCCCAAACACTCCAAGAAAATCTCCAAGCCACCTTATATCTCCCCAATTCGCTCCCACCAGGGATCGAACCCGGGTCACTCCTTCAAGGGAGGAGCCCGGTGGCCAGGTGCGTTAAGTCACCTGGTTGGAATTAGAATGCACTTATGCTAATGAAGAATTGTATTTGTAATTGGGATTTTGATGAATTTTTATAAATTTTAAAAATCTGGAGGTATTTAATAAATATTTTTAAATGTCAACAGTCTATAAATTTTAATACTCTATTGATTTTGTTGGATTCTCTTTAAAATTATAAACAGATTTCACTCTCCAAAGTCTTTTATAAAAACCAGATATTTCTATAGATTTACTTAAAGTATCCTAAGGATGAAATGTTAGAAATTAGTAAAACTCAAAATCACTATTTTCACCACCTTCCTCCGTGCCCTCAACTATCTTAATACGTACTCTTTATTTTTTCTCTAAACAATTATAGACTAATTTAGTAGATATACAAATTATAGTGTCATTCAGTACTAAAAATATGTTTACTGTATTAGTTGGTTTGAAAATCATTTTTTTCGTGAAAATCATCAATCTTATAAAATCGAACATGTAAATTTTAAAATTTGAACGTCATGTATTTAAGTTAATTTGTGGGATAATGAATAAACTGATATATAAAATTTTGAACGGAAAGAAAGAGTGGTGTTTTGATTAGAAATATATTAATTGAACTTTCTTGAAAAATATGATTCTTGTTTTGGAGCATGATATAATTTGATGAATTTTGATACTGTCCTATAAACATATTAAAGCAATTTGGATAACCTTTTATTTTTATAATGTTATTCGGTATTTTTTTCTAAATAATTTAGATAATTTTATTTACAAGTGTGCCCATATACATTTATTTATTTAAATAAATAGTTTCATAGTTCAGTGTCGGAGTCTACGGAAAACTACGTAAATTCATTAAAAATAATAATACTACAAGCCCATGAAAATCATCTAAATCAATAAATAAAGTTGGTCAAACTCTACATAGAGTCTTGTAAACTATGCATAGAGTCTATGTATTTTAAAAGTCTATAAAAATTCACATACTTTTCAAAGTCTATAAAAATTCAACAAAATCCCATTTGTATATTTTAATATTCATATATTGAATATATATGAGCCAAGTAGACTATGAATATGTGACGGAGGGAGTACGACGTTAGCATATAATTTTTATAAGCACACTATTCTAAAATAGTTTTATTGCAATCAATTTGTTGCTTCAATTAGCATTAATTAATTCCTTAACATGTAGTAGGATTTGTTTCCCAAATCTGAAGATCCGTTATCAAGAAAGTTGCAAATTTCCTTAAAATTACAAAATTGGATTATTAGGGCATGTACAATGCTAGAACCCCAAATGAGGATCTTAGAGATGCCATATAGACAAGAGCTCATTGTTATTAAAAATTTACAATGGTAAGGTTCTTAACAAGGGTTCTTATAATAATTGGAGGGTCCCACTTATTATTTTATTTAATTTTTTTATCATTTTATTTAACAATTGATTTTATTTTATTATCATATAATTAATATGTTTTAATGCGGCGGGACTCATTTTTTCTTAAGATACTGCATCTTATATAAGAACCTGGGTCCTTATTTTGGAGACCTCCAATGGGAATGAAATTTAAGGCATGGTTCATATTTTTGCCACATAGGTAAGATCATTCCCATTGTACATGCTCTTATGATATTCCTTTTATTTCGTCATTAATGATAAATTGAATGTATATGACATATAAAATAATGAAACGTATATTAAAGACGGGGCGAAAGATACACATGAGATTGAACCACAATCGTCGATACAACTTAACACAAGATTCTATTTGCTTCTTTTGCGCTTTATAGTTTGCTCCTTAATTGAGATTATGTAATGAAATACAAATGCAATATGTAATCTCTTGATTAAGTGGTTGCTTGGATGAGGATGTAGGCACGTGAATTTTAGTGAGCAAAATAAAATATTTTATTAAATTTATAATTTATTTTGATTTAGATTATTATGAAATTAAACTTAGTAATGTATTTAATTAATGCAGATATTTTGAAGATAAATATCATTTTTTTTTAGTAAGTTAAATATTTTATTCATATACATCAATAATAGACAACCAATAGAATTGTGACGTATCATTATAGAGGCTCAATATAGAGCCCAAAAGTCCATCAAGTCTGCTACTTCTACACCTATAAATAGAGGTTAAAAGAGAGCTAAAAAAACACACTAGAATTCATGAAGTTTTAACTCAAAAAATAAAAGTTGAATTTCTTACGAATTCTCTTGAATTGAATATTTGAGGTATTCTTCGTAGAACCAATTGTGTTCTTGGTGGAAATCACCAATAATATTCAAGGTGTTCTTCGTGCAAATCACCAATAATATTCAAGGTGTCCTTCGTGGAACCGACCACGTTCTTCGTATAAATTCTCGTAATCACCAATAATATTCAAGGTGTTCTTCGTGGAAATCACCAATAATATTCAAGGTGTCCTTCGTGGAACCGACTACGTTCTTCGTATAATTCTCATAATAAAAGTTTGATTCGGAAATAAGGCAAATGCCATCTGAATAAACGTTATAAAGTCCCACAATACCGTTTGATTCGAAAATAGGGCAAATGCCCTCCGAATAAAATTTCTAGTATCAAAGCCGAGGAAGGAGAGCCAAATTCTCCATATATCTCGAAAGCCGTTCAAACATCGTTCAAGCATCAAGTGAAGAGTAGAACAAGAGGAATCATATAATTCGCAACTCGCAATCTACTCAAGTCTTCATATTTTCATTTGTACACATCTTTTATATTTATTTTATTAAATATCTAAAATTTGTGTTTACAGAGGAACATTGTTATTTTTGGAAGTTGATGAAGTTTAATACTCCCTCCGTCAATTATCTTTGTGCTTTGAATGTTTTGGCGTGCATTTTAATGTGCTGAAAAGTCAATTTATACGATAAAGTTTATATAGGTCGAACTTTATATAGTGTATTATTCTACACTAAATTTCATCGTAACATATATACTTTTTGATACATTGAAATGCGTGTCAAAAGTATCGAAGTACAAAAATGGTGAACGATGCGAATAGCTAGCTATCATGCTAACATTCTAAAACCGATTATGAAGGTTTCCAATTGAAATGGAAGGAGACTAAGCACATCCGCCACACTTATGCACACAATCCTCCATTTTGTCAACATCTGCAAAAAAAAATTCAAACACAATATAACAAAATTAATAAACAAATCATATTATCGCATATATTCAATAAAATTAATAGAAATATATCACATATATTCAATAAAAATAATATTACGACATAATAAACACAAAATCGCAAAGCACAAAAAAAAATCAGGCAAAGGAAAAAGCATAATCATACCGTCTCCAAGTTGTTGGCACTGGTTAATAGCACAATGGTAGTCGCAAGAGTCATCTTGTACATCAAGGACGTTCTTGCCTATGCACTTGATAAGGCATTTTGTGATGCAATACGTCACCTCTCGGGCTGCGGCGCGGCAGTCCTCGTCGCAGCTCAAGTAACATTTCTTGAACGAGGCTGATGCGCCCCCCGTGTATGCTAGCATCAGCATCGCGATTACAGCTAGCGTGCGCACACTTTTGCACGAATCCATATCTGTTTCAAAAGGTAGTTTCTGCTCTCTAATTCTCTCTATATGCCTACGATTATTGGTAATTTGATTGTTATACAACCCTAAACAACCCTATTCATATTTATAGAGATTTTTGTTATGGTCATAGTCAAATGATTATAGCTAGAATACCGTTATTTATTTGAATTAGTAATATATTTTGACTATTTGGTTCATGCTAATCAGGAACTGAATTTTATTAATGTATGACAACTTTATAATTAGCAAAATAAAATTGTGGCAATAGCATATAGTAATTTTTTAAATAAAGTAACTATCGTTTGATTTATTTAAAATTAGCAATCAAATTGTGTTGCTTCAATTAGCGTTCTTGTAACACGTGTTGCACATTGGTATATACGTGGCGCCTCACTCCGTGAGCACCATTCGCCGTTTGTTCACTTTAACATTATTTTGTTCGATTGTTTTATATTCTAATACCTATAAGATAATATTGAAATCAATAAGCTTACAAAATATATAAACACTGAGATCCCGATTTGTGTTTTTCGCCTTCTAACTTTAAAAATCAATAAAAATACAAATCGGGTCTCGATTTTTATTAATTTTCTAAATTATATGATTTCAATATTAATGTTTAAAATTGTAGAAAATATAAAACGATTGTAAAAGTCGAATAAAATAATGCTAAAATGAGCAAACAATGGTAGATGCCAATGAATGTGCTCACGGAGTGAGGATCGGCATATCATTCCTCTTCAGGATTGTATTATTATTATTATTATTATTATTATTATTATTATTATTATTATTATTATTATTATTATTATTATTATTATTATTATTAAAAGTTCGGAGGCAGTGAACAAAATTCCCAGATACCAATATATAAAATGCAGTAATAAAACACTTAATTAGCACTAATTAATTAGTAGTTTTATTCCATTTATTTATCTGAATAAATTTCAGATAAATTATTTGTATACACCAATTTTATAAAAATAATTAACCATTACATCATTTCAATCTTGATGCAACTTGTCGATTGCGATGATTATACTAAAATTGGAGAAGGAGTACCACCGCACACTTCAGTCTCGCACGCGCTCACACATTCATCCACTTTATCCACATCTGCAAATCACGATAAAATCATCGATTATATTATCTCCATTCTATCTGATTACGTCCCTTTAAAAAAAAGCATTGAAACAATCTTTTTTTAAGTGTGAGATTAGAGTAAGACATACCGGTACCAAACCTAGCGCACTGCCTAGAAGTTGCACAATCTAACGTACAGTTCGCCGAGTCCATCATTGAGGGGCCGGGATGTTTCTTAAAGATACATTTGCCGAGGCATACGGCCGAACAAGCTACTTTATTGGATGAGAAAAGACAGTGGCGAAGAACACAAGCTGCGAAGCAATGTTTGAATTCTTTTTTTGCTTGGCCTCCTTGTAGGAGTAACATGAGCACTACCATCACGGTTATGGCTTTGCGTTGATCCATGGTGTATAATCTATGTGCAAATACTATTGAAATATTTTCCTTTATATTATGTATTATTATGTTTTGTTTGTGAGTTTTAGAAACTTTGATTAGTTGCATATTTATAGGGTGAGAATAAAGTGAGGAAAACTATCCTATTCTGTGTATTCTTATTTTGGTTTACTTTTAATTAAGCCAATCATATAATTGGATTGTATTTTTATTTACATATATCTTTTTGAATTTGGATTGTAATATTATTAGGTTTTGTTCTCTTCGATGATTTTTCTTATGAGAAAATGAGAGAAAAGAAAACATCTGCCTTTTAAATTTTCTTTATTTCTCATATTTTCTCACCATTTATATATGATGAAGAATTTTATAAAATTATCATCCTAGATTAAAGGTGATAAAATATGAGAAATAAGAAAAAATTGAAAGGGTAACTGTTTTTTTTATCACGTTATCTACTCTCCCTTGCCACTTAATTAGACAATATTTCCTTTTTCGTCTGTCTTATTTATTCATCTATATTTTTTAAAAGGAAGTAATTTGACATACAAAAACATCTTTTAAAACTCATCTATCTTTGCCATACTATAAGGGGAATAGTTAAAGAGGCAAAAAAGAATATAGCCATTTGAACTTACAAAAACTAAATTTAGCTTAATATGTTTAAAAACTAAAAAAATACCCATATTTTCAAAATTGAGACTAGAATGCCCCTACTTTTTGCTTTTTGCTTTTTGCTTTTTGACTTTATCCACCAACTCTCTATCTCTCTTTGCTCTTTGCGATAACTTTCTCTCTCTCTCTATTCTTTATCTGCATCACTTTTTTTTCTCTTCTCTCTCGTTTCACCAACTTTTTATGACACACACTCTCTCTTCACCACTAATTATTCTCTTTCTTGAGTGCATAGTGATAAAAAAAAAACTGCACAAATAAGTACGAAATGTGTTACAAATCGTACTGTGTTCCATACAAATAAGTATGAAACGTGTTTCTTACTGTGTACTTAAGTACACAGTAAGCTTTTATTCCTTTCGTACTGTGTACTTTAGTATATCATGTAAATTGAACAAAAACTTACACAAGACTAGTAATCTTTTTTGTGTTTCTTACTGTGTACTTAAGTACACAATAAACTTTTCTTCTTTTCGTACTGTGTACTTTAGTATATCATGTAAATTGAACAAAAAACTTACACAAGACTAGTAATCTTTTTTGTGTTTCTTAAGTACACAGTAAGTTTTCTTCCTTTCGTACTGTGTACTTTAGTATATCATGTAAATTGAACAAAAACTTACACAAGACTAGTAATCTTTTTTTGTATTTCGTACCGTGTATCTAAGTAAAAACATTAGATTCAAACGTAAAAACATGCAAGCGTACAAAACATGCAAGTGACGTAAAAACATGCAAGTGTTTCTTACTGTGTACTTAAGTACACAGTAAGCTTTTCTTCCTTTCGTACTGTGTACTTTAGTATATCATGTAAATTGAACAAAAAACTTGCACAAGACTAGTAATCTTTTTTGTGTTTCTTACTGTGTACTATGTACTTTAGTATATCATGTAAATTGAACAAAAACTTACACAAGACTAGTAATCTTTTTTTGTATTTCGTACTGTGTACTTAAGTAAAAACATTAGATTCAGTTCGTCGATTACAAAAAAACATGCAAGCGTACAAAACATTAGATTCAGACGTAAAAACCCTTATATTCAAACATGAAAAATAAAAAAAGAAGAAGAGGAGGAGGAGAGAAAATAGCAAAGTTCAAAGGAAAAAAAATTACAGAACTCTAATTCCTCAACAAAAATCCAGCAAAAAAGTAAGAAGAAGAAGAAGAAGAAGAAGAAGAAGAAGAAGAAGAAGAGGAGGAGGAGGAGCTCTCCCGGAGTTCAGCAACCTCGTCGGCGGCTTCCCGGAGTTCAGCTCCAAGAACCTCAACCACCCGCATCTCACCAAGAACAACATCTTCATCGGAGCTCTCCCGGAGACCCTCGCCCCCTTCTCCTCCCTCCACCTCCTCGACAGTGCTCCTCCGACGAGAGGTTGTTGCCGTCGAATCTGAAAATAAATGTGAGAGAAAGAGAGAAGAGAAATTTGAATTGTAGTGTGATAAATAAATGAAAGAAAGAGAGTAGAGAAAGAGAGAATGTGAAAGAGAGAGATGTGTATAGTTCAAAGATAAAGAGGAGAGGGGATTTCACTACATGACAAAACCCAAAGTTAAAAAGCAAGGGTATTATGGTACACCAAAGTAAAAATTGGGTAGTTTTTGTGTTTTTAAACATACTAAGCTAAATTTAGTTTTCAAACTTGAAAGTGGGTAAATACATACATATTCTCATAGTTAAATGGGACGAAAGGATTATCATTTTCTCATGATAATTTTCATTGAAAAAGAACACAACCTTACAATTTTATTATTATTATTATTATTATTATTATTATTATTATTATTATTATGTAATGACCCGCATTTTCGTTAGTATAAAAAACTAACTATCGATAATTAATTATGAATATTTCTCATGCCATTAAACGTTATCGAATTTATTTGAATTCAATTTAGCAATCAAATTTCGATTGGTAGTACAATGAATAGAATTAGTTCGAACTATTAGAATGATTATCGAATCGATAATCATATAACGAAGCATGTAAATCGTTACTAGGTAGTTGTATTATTGGGTCGAGCCCCTTTACCTATAATAAGGGCCGAGCCCGACTATAATTACGGGACAAGCCCGTCACCAATAAATATAGTGTGTGTATATATACATATTCAAGAATTTTAATGCAAGGAGACAATGGAATAATTTATACTCCATATATAGTAATGCACCTATTCATGTATGAATAAAAGAATAATACAAGAAAGGCACTTAAGCATAAGAGAATAAGAGATCAATTCAAGATCTAGTTATTACACTTTTATATACAATGGATAATGCATAACCAATACTACATATACAAGGGTTATTACACAAAGGATATTACATGAAGGACTAAGGCTAGAACTAAGGGGAACAATGACTTATCTTCGACCTCAAATCACACTCCCTTTTGCCCTCAAAGCAAGCTGAAAAATCAGCCTTCCAAAAGTCCAATTTGGCAGCTAAGAACCTGCAAAAATCAGCCTCCAACTTGCCCAAGTAGGGACCACAGCCTGCACACAAGAAGAGGGAAGTAACGGAAGGAGAATAAGCCCCAAAACACTAAACAAGTTGCTGAAAAGTAAAGAGAGGAAGGGGAAGGATAGAGTACAAGTTAGTACAAGATATTGGAAGATTTCTTGAGCCTCCAACCCATCACACTCATCGATTTCCATCACTTGGCAAACCATCAAAAGTTCAGCCCCTACGGTAGTATATAATCCCCCACCCCTTCGTACGAGAAGCCTCTCACACACACATTAGCATCAGAAACACTTGAGGGAATAAGAACTAGTAGAGGGAAGAAGTTTAAGGAAGAAGGGGAGGATTTGCTAGCAACACAACCACCTTACAACACTTGTAAGTCCCTAAACACCATCTTCTTAATAAGATTTAGTAAGCTTGATAGGTGATTTTAATCACATAATTAGAATACAAGCAAGAAACTATAAAAGGCATAATCTAAGTATCCTCAAGCATGGTTATTAGATAGAAAATATCAAGCATGATTCTTAAGAGCCTAAACGAGATGGGATACTTCTCATTAGCAAACAAGAAGCATGTTAAGAGCAAGCCCTTTAAGCATGATAACAAATCAAGCATGTAAAATCATAAAATATGCAAGTAAGCCTTTAGTTCCAACCTTTTTGCATATGATAAAAAGGATAAGATAATATGAAGCATGTTATTAGCTCAAGAAACAGTTTGATGATTACTATTAAACTAGAGGATACTTGAGAGTAGGCTACTGTGTTTTATGCAAGATAATCATAGGCCAAATCTGGAAATTCATGAACCATAAGAATCGAACCTAATAAAACACCTAAACTACGTTTCTATATTCCAAAAACGAGAGAGGGAGGTTTAGAACGAACCTCCGTCGAGGCATGAGGCCCGACGGGATGGAGGGGCTGGACTTGGTCCAGGAGCACCGACGGGGCGGCAGAGGCGGCCCCGGGATTCCGGCAGCGGCGGATTTCGCCGGCATCGGCTCGGTCACCTCCGAACCTGAAAATCAGAGAGAGAGAAAGAGAGGTCAGAGAAGGGAGGTAGAAAAAGAGAGAGAGAGAGAACCTTACCTGTTGGACGGCGGCGGCCTCGACGGCCGAAGCTCTCGCCGTCGGCGAGAGCCGCGAACCCGAGAGCAGAGAGAGAGAGAGAGAAAGGGTCGAGTGAGAGAGAGGAAAGGGGAAGGCGAGAGAGAGGGAGGCGTCGCCGGCAACGCGAGCCCTCGCCGTCGGCGAGAGCGGCGCCGGCGACGGGAAGGGCAGAGGGGAAGAGTAGTGTGGTGTGTGCTGTGTCGTACGTGTGTTGAGAGGGAAGGGGGAGATTAGGGATTAGAATCCCGATTGAGGATTTTAAGCGAGTCCGGGTCTGGGTCATGGGCTTGGGTTATGGGCCAAATTTGTTGGGTCTGGGTTAGGAGTAGACCTGGGCCGGGAATTGGGCTCAAGTTGGGCCGATTAAATTACGGCCCAACTGTTTAATTTATTAAATATTTCGTATGTTAATGCCATAAAATTTAGACGAGAAGGACGTTATAAATTACCGAGAAATGTTGTATTGATTCTAATAAAGCCACTCGAGTAATATGAGTTTATTATCGAAGCTTGAGAAATTCTCGAGCCTAAAATAGCCTATTTAATTCATGGAAATGAATTATGAAGAGAATATTAGATTTAACAATCTAATAATATATAACTTCAAATAAACTATTATTCGAAGCTTACAAGGACAATTAACGGCTACCACTAGCCATGAAGAATAATTAACTCCGATTAATATCTCACGATATATTAACGGAACGTTAGTTAAAACGAGAGGTTAGAAACAAAGAATTATAATATCCTCTATAAGGAATTATTAGATTCTATAAGAATGAAAATTCTTATATTGTCATTTCTAAATAGGTGGGAATCGACCGGAAGGTTGACGTTGCGATTTTATCAGGATCGACACTTTTCACTCTACTTAAGGTGGGCTTTCTTATACAAGAAAAGTTATAGAATGTTTAGATGAAAATGCTTATTTTCAAGTATTGTCATGCCATAAACATTTTTGTTTTGTGTATGACACCTATCTGAATTGGCTTCGCCAATAAAGTTAATCGATTTCGGGTCCTTGTTAAGACTTGCTATCTTGCTTGGACTAGTGTACACAGGACCGTGAGTCATCTTCAGGGTTGGCCGGTCAGGTGTCGTGTGAGGTGGCCACCTCCTCGACACCACAGTTTCAGATATGGTAGATTACGAAAGAACTTAGCATGCATGCACTTTAGATCACAAGAACTGTTTTAGTAAGCATAGGCTCTTTTCAACAAAACTCCTATGTCTTACTCTTGAATGGCTTGACAATTATTATGTATAGTTTTCGGCACGTCTCCACTGAGTACTTTCGTACTCAGCCCTGCATGTTATTTCTAAAATGTGCAGGTTGAGCAAGATGATGTGAAGTGGCGAGTGGAGCTTTTGTCGATATAGATTAGGACTCTCGGTAATATGTGTCTTCATACATGTATTCAAGTAGTCTTCCGCTGTGTATACAAGTAGTCTTCCGTTGTGTAAACTCTTATGCTTTCAAGCATTGTTCGAGCCATGTAATAGATTAGTACAAGTATCCTCGTATTCTCATTTGAGATCCCGAGTCGAGACGTATAATGATATAAAGTGTTGTTCAAATAGCCATATGAGTCAAATTCTACATACAATCTTATAACCCCTTTCTTTCCCCTATTCTAAATTCACATCCCTAGTCATGGTTTCCCGGCTTAGCTATCCTTAGCAAAGTCCGGTCGTGACAGAGTGGTATCAGAGCAACGGTTGCTCTGAAACCCGAGAGTCTTCTTCAAAGTTTAGTCTAGTATTGATTCACTAGACTAATTGAGTTAGTCGACAAAGCTCTGCACTTCACTACATTGCGCTCAACGAGGAAAGGTAAGACTTTCACGAGATTGGAAGTCGAAGAATAGAAAGAACATAGTGGATTTAAGATCATATATAGAAAAGAACAAGGCTTGCTAGAGAACATAGCTAGCTCGAACTAGTTGTTATCCGCGGAAAACTTATAATAGACATTGAGGGAATGAAATTCCTTCCTTTCCGTAAGGAAAGAAGAAGAAAAAGGCGATGAAGATGCACGAGTGCAAAGAAATCAAGGCGAGAGACTCGATGAAGATAATGTCATTCGATGACATGGGCTTAGCCTTTTACGAATTTTTAAGACATGCGAACAACGTTAGTTCACTAATGTTTTTACATAATGCAACGATTATAAGTTAACAGAAATATTGTGGCACAAAAGATAAGACCACTATAAAACCATAGATGTACCTCATCATGGTTAGACGAAGGAATATAATAGTAGCAAAACGAATGATTAAAGTGAAGTTAGAAGAGAACGACGAGAACAATGGGTTACCTAATTAGAGAGGTACCTATGAGTATCAAGACATTGATCTTTAGATATTAAAGTTCGAATATTAGAACATATTGATTGGAACCTAAATAAGGTTTATGGCCTGAACAAAGTTCACCAATAGGAAGAGGTAACCTAGTTTATTGCCAATGGAGTTAGTTCGGTCATAACGAACTTATCAGTCTTTTACGAGAATGATTTAGACGAATTGACGTCCCATTAGAATATTTACCCACAATCACAAGGTTTAAGACATGACACCATTACGAGATTGGAAAATCTACGGCCAACGAACTAGTAAAGATGATGGGGGACATTACCATGATCTTATAAATATCATTCCTAAGATTGTAAGTCCTTTGGGATGTATATGGTTAACACCAATGATGTTATATCTAAGCCAAAGACCTTACGTCAATTAAGTTATTTTCAATACATGATTAGCTCATGATATGTTACTCCGAGTCCTACACAGATATTATACTCTTAGAAAATCTCTTCGAGTCGACAAGTCCATTATAGTCATTAAACGAGACCATGTCTTTAAATACAAGCTCTAACGCTGTTCAAGACCTCTGTATTAAGTTGTCCTTAGAAAAGGAAATTTCACAAACACCTTGATGATAGATACCTATGGAATGATTATATGAAAGATTACGGGTAAAAGCCGATATCGTTTCCCGATAAGATTATACCCATTAGAACTTTTCGAATGAACCTGACAAGTAAATATGAGGTTATATTATGCCCAAATTAAGATATACAAGTAAGCGGAGCGTTAGTCCATCAATAGTAGATAATATGAATGACCATGAGAACCCTCATAAGTTAATGACGTAATGTTATTATATTCTCAATAAATAGAGAATTATTCGTAACAAGTATAAGGAGGTGAAAGCATCAACGATGTCAATTAAGTAGCTGGTAGCAGTTGAACAAGATCTGCAAGATCAGTATAAAGGATAAGGTAAGGGAACACCCGACCACTAATAGTTATTATCAAAAACCAGACCATAGAGTCATAGTCATATGGAGCCGCCTAAGGTGCGACTTTTTACAGAATAAATATCTAAAAAAAAAAAAAAAAAATTAGTTGTTATGGCCGGTTAAGATTTACCGATAGTCTAAACGTCCTAGGGCGTAGACTCGAAAGAGTCTATAATATCAAGATATTAGAGAAACCATGTATTGATAAGACCACCTCGATTGATATGCGAGGCAATGCCAAGGAGAACCCCAAACTCTACAACGTACAATTAGAATAAAATACAAGGTTACACGCCCTTGTAAAGGTTATGAGTAATAATGATAGCACATCCAGTTAGAGATGGAATTTTCTAAGGAATAAAGGAAATTTTAGAACTACTTCATTGAAGTTGTAGTAAGAAGAATTATATGGTTAGTGATATAAAGGAAGACTTATCATGTTAACACCTTGTGTTGTGATATCCTACGTGAGCCTCTTTGAAGCCTAGAGGAATATATTCTGAAAATATAGAGTTTAGAAAAATTAGAAGTTAAAAGAGCTCGCCAAAAGTTTACGAAAGCTTCTTTTCACCACCGAGTCACCAAAGTGCTAGAACTTCGTGTGACTGAGATTGTGTCTATGCGGGACTGATCACCCCACATAATATCAATCTCGGTAGCGTTACCATCAGACAAGAAATCGGACGGGTATCGACAAAATGGGTCTCCTCCCCCTGACCTTTGTCATTTCATTTCTACCCTCTGATTATTCTTTCCCAGCTTGTCAGATAATTCATTGATAACATATTTTGGTTACTTGTTGTGCCAAAATTGAACCATTTTCATTTTACCTTCATGTATCGTATCATGATATTCTCGTTCCACTTTGACCTAATTGTCTGTCTAAAGCAATGGAATTTACTAAGTCTATTTTTGCAAGTCACGAGTATGACTTAAAGTATGATGCCCTTCAGAGATTACCCACGAGATGGGAGCAGAATAAATAGAGATGAATAGAGACTTACAGATGGTAGAAGAAGATTTAAGATGTAAGATGTATAGAGACGATAATATGACCTGTAGTATGTTATAAAGTGGTCCAAGGGTTGATAAATAAGTAAAGGTGTCGATATAAGACTCAAATGGATAAAGGTGTGAGGATAGATAATTGATAAAGACCTTAGGGAACCCCAAGGAAAATTTCATGATTATCATCAATTGAGAACTTGAGAATAATGATGAATGATTAAAAGCATAAAGATAATAAATGTCGAATTAACGTAGACGTCAAAGTTGGAGGGTTACCACCCATAAGATCCAAAACATAAGAAATTTGAAAGTGCATGGATGCATTAAAGCAAGAGATAACTCAGTACCCATAAAAACATAGCAAGGGATCAAGATGTAGTCGACGTCCACGTCGAAAGAGGTATTAACTAGTGGTATAAGTTGATGACTAAATCTGGATTAAGATTTCCCCTACTTAACGGGTGATACACCCTTAGAACATTCGTATGGATTGGATAAATTTTTCCCCACTGGAAATAAAGTAAACTTCGAATAGTAAGATTTAAGGTTGGTCATCCACGAAAGAGTGACTACAATAATAAAATATTGCAAGAGATGTTATGAATGCAAGTTAGCAATGAAGTGTAACAGAGTAAGAAATACAGAGAGTTAGTCTATGCCAAGGTACCTAATCCTCTAGGAACTCTTTCAGTTAAGAAACTATATGAAATAAGGAGCATTCGAGATATGGACCCAGACTTACAATAAATCCCCAATTTAAAAGATTGATTAGAGATACTAGAGAAGTATAAGGTGAGAGAATTATGTACCCCAGTTGTAATATAATCGACTGAGATTGTAACCTAAGCAAAATGAGATAAAGCAGTTAAGCTAAAGGCCCTACGATGAATTAAGTAAGTATGTGTTCTAGCTTAACAAAGCATCACCACTTGGACCCATTGTGTCGTCAGATGGAATTAAGTAGACCCAGCAAAAGCTCTACAAGGATGAGAATACTCATCTAAACAAAATAAAATACGTAGCCTCTTAGGAGTGACTCGTTATTACTAGAGATTCGTCAAGAATTCTCCAAGATAGTAAGACCAATAAAATGTCTTTAAAGCAAGTGATCCCGCGTATGTAGAACTTCAAGCATTAGTCATGCTTTCAATAGTTGAAAGGGAAATCGATAGTCGCTCTAATTATGACAGTTCTAGAATAAAAAATAATAAATAAAAAAAAATAAAAAGAGAAAGAGAAAGAGAAAGAGAAAGAAAAAGAAAAAGCAACATACATAGATGCCTCAGAGAATGGGATGAAGCATCCCAGTACCAATGAAAGGAAAGAAATGTAACAATTTATACACCGCGTTGGTTATACCACAACCCTACCCACAACTTAAAATTTTCAGTTGTGCACGCCCTGTGGTGCACGCCCTGAAAATTTAGAAGCATCAACCTTATGGAGTTAATGCAAAATCTCTCGGATTACAAGAACGAATTCGAACAGTGAGCTTTTATATGTGTCGAATAAGGTAGGTAGACCTAGTGAAGAACTACGAATGTAGTATCAACTACCAAGATAAAGGTAAATGTAGTGGTCGATGCTTTAAGTCGTAAGCTACGCCTTAAGTCAACACTTCTTCTCACGAGTGGGGAGACACTTGTCAGTGATTTTCATAATAGTGATTTAAATGTAGTGCCTAGCTCAAGGCGGTAGAAAAGATTATTGCTACATTGACTATAACGTCAACGAGAGGCACAATGCAAAGAAAGGAAATTAAAGAAGATACAATAGAGAGTAAGAATGAATAATACCAAAGAACATTGTTAAGAGGTTGTGCATACCACACAATGACGAGCTCAAGAATGAAATCTTAAGTAAGACTAAAGATACGCTATAAACCGCTTACCCGGGAATACAAGATGCATTAAGACCTAGAAAGGAAGTTGTGGTAGGAGACATGAAGGAATATATAGGCTCAACTACCAGAAGGTGTTTCAGTATGTCAAACAAGTAGACTTGTTTTAGGATATGGTTAGCCAACCCGTTAACTAATAGATTATGATAAATTAGATCATGAACAAAATTTAGGGAAGTTACAACCCCTACAGATTTCGCAGTGACACTGCGAGCACGTTACATTGAGATTGTGATGAGACTACCAAGACTTGGATAGTAAACAAAGTTATAATTATAGGAAGATAATAATCGACTAGCAAAGAGTCGTATGTTTTTCCAACCTATATCGGCCATGGATAAAAGTTAGCCTAGTTATACGTTTAAGAGATCGTGTGTTATATGATGTGATTATTTTAATCACTTAAGATCAAAACACTAAGTTACGTCCAAATTTTGGATAAGTTACGTAAAGATTAGGCACTAAACTATTTAATAGCATAGCTTACCATCGCCATGCCAATAGGCAATGGAAAAGAAGGATTTAGACCTTATAAGGTATGCCGAGAACAATTGTACTTATTAAGGGTGAAAATAGACTTACCAGACGCTAGTTATCAACCGGCAACATGTATGAGGCCATATGACTTACTATAAAGGTGACAACGTAGATTACCCTCTATAAAGACAAGATTAGTCAAGGAAAGATTTAAGCTCCTAATGCGATTAGTGGAATGATCGAAATGGTAGTAGATTTTGTAAGAGCATGAGAGAAGCTAGGATGGTTAGAAATCCTAACCCGACAGACGTCGAACAAAGTTAAACTTTGAAATAGTAGATAAAATTTCCTTAAAGGTAACACCTTCGATGTAGATAACGATGTTTAGATTCAAAGGAAAACTAAGAACTCGTCTTACTAAGACCTTATGATATCTAGAAATTATATGATATGCTAAATAGCATACAAGTTAGGAACACCTCCAAAATTAGGACGTACCCATAAAATGGTATATTACGTATGCAAGTAAGAAAGCATGTGCTAGAAAGCACGCGTGAAATTCATCAAGATGAATTTGTCTTAAGTTGTAGTATAGTTACAAGAACGTAGTAAAGGAAGTTTTAGACTGAAAGGTGCAACGTCTTAGAAAGAAGTTTATTATTTCATTCAAGGTTCGGTGGGAACACCACAAGAAGAATCGAAGTGAGAATTCGATGTTAAGGGAAGTACCCCAAGCCTTTAATTAGAAGTACGCAAATTTCGGGGACAAAATTTTTATAAGGTAGGTAGGATGTAATGACCCGCATTTTCGTTAGTATAAAAAACTAACTATCGATAATTAATTATGAATATTTCTCATGCCATTAAACGTTATCGAATTTATTTGAATTCAATTTAGCAATCAAATTTCGATTGGTAGTACAATGAATAGAATTAGTTCGAACTATTAGAATGATTATCGAATCGATAATCATATAACGAAGCATGTAAATCGTTACTAGGTAGTTGTATTATTGGGTCGAGCCCCTTTACCTATAATAAGGGCCGAGCCCGACTATAATTACGGGACAAGCCCGTCACCAATAAATATAGTGTGTGTATATATACATATTCAAGAATTTTAATGCAAGGAGACAATGGAATAATTTATACTCCATATATAGTAATGCACCTATTCATGTATGAATAAAAGAATAATACAAGAAAGGCACTTAAGCATAAGAGAATAAGAGATCAATTCAAGATCTAGTTATTACACTTTTATATACAATGGATAATGCATAACCAATACTACATATACAAGGGTTATTACACAAAGGATATTACATGAAGGACTAAGGCTAGAACTAAGGGGAACAATGACTTATCTTCGACCTCAAATCACACTCCCTTTTGCCCTCAAAGCAAGCTGAAAAATCAGCCTTCCAAAAGTCCAATTTGGCAGCTAAGAACCTGCAAAAATCAGCCTCCAACTTGCCCAAGTAGGGACCACAGCCTGCACACAAGAAGAGGGAAGTAACGGAAGGAGAATAAGCCCCAAAACACTAAACAAGTTGCTGAAAAGTAAAGAGAGGAAGGGGAAGGATAGAGTACAAGTTAGTACAAGATATTGGAAGATTTCTTGAGCCTCCAACCCATCACACTCATCGATTTCCATCACTTGGCAAACCATCAAAAGTTCAGCCCCTACGGTAGTATATAATCCCCCACCCCTTCGTACGAGAAGCCTCTCACACACACATTAGCATCAGAAACACTTGAGGGAATAAGAACT
Source organism: Thymus mandschuricus (assembly GCA_029379335.1). Taxonomy (NCBI): domain Eukaryota; kingdom Viridiplantae; phylum Streptophyta; class Magnoliopsida; order Lamiales; family Lamiaceae; genus Thymus; species Thymus mandschuricus. The sequence goes on along the minus strand of CM057080.1, from coordinate 7,148,108 downwards.
AGTAGAGGGAAGAAGTTTAAGGAAGAAGGGGAGGATTTGCTAGCAACACAACCACCTTACAACACTTGTAAGTCCCTAAACACCATCTTCTTAATAAGATTTAGTAAGCTTGATAGGTGATTTTAATCACATAATTAGAATACAAGCAAGAAACTATAAAAGGCATAATCTAAGTATCCTCAAGCATGGTTATTAGATAGAAAATATCAAGCATGATTCTTAAGAGCCTAAACGAGATGGGATACTTCTCATTAGCAAACAAGAAGCATGTTAAGAGCAAGCCCTTTAAGCATGATAACAAATCAAGCATGTAAAATCATAAAATATGCAAGTAAGCCTTTAGTTCCAACCTTTTTGCATATGATAAAAAGGATAAGATAATATGAAGCATGTTATTAGCTCAAGAAACAGTTTGATGATTACTATTAAACTAGAGGATACTTGAGAGTAGGCTACTGTGTTTTATGCAAGATAATCATAGGCCAAATCTGGAAATTCATGAACCATAAGAATCGAACCTAATAAAACACCTAAACTACGTTTCTATATTCCAAAAACGAGAGAGGGAGGTTTAGAACGAACCTCCGTCGAGGCATGAGGCCCGACGGGATGGAGGGGCTGGACTTGGTCCAGGAGCACCGACGGGGCGGCAGAGGCGGCCCCGGGATTCCGGCAGCGGCGGATTTCGCCGGCATCGGCTCGGTCACCTCCGAACCTGAAAATCAGAGAGAGAGAAAGAGAGGTCAGAGAAGGGAGGTAGAAAAAGAGAGAGAGAGAGAACCTTACCTGTTGGACGGCGGCGGCCTCGACGGCCGAAGCTCTCGCCGTCGGCGAGAGCCGCGAACCCGAGAGCAGAGAGAGAGAGAGAGAAAGGGTCGAGTGAGAGAGAGGAAAGGGGAAGGCGAGAGAGAGGGAGGCGTCGCCGGCAACGCGAGCCCTCGCCGTCGGCGAGAGCGGCGCCGGCGACGGGAAGGGCAGAGGGGAAGAGTAGTGTGGTGTGTGCTGTGTCGTACGTGTGTTGAGAGGGAAGGGGGAGATTAGGGATTAGAATCCCGATTGAGGATTTTAAGCGAGTCCGGGTCTGGGTCATGGGCTTGGGTTATGGGCCAAATTTGTTGGGTCTGGGTTAGGAGTAGACCTGGGCCGGGAATTGGGCTCAAGTTGGGCCGATTAAATTACGGCCCAACTGTTTAATTTATTAAATATTTCGTATGTTAATGCCATAAAATTTAGACGAGAAGGACGTTATAAATTACCGAGAAATGTTGTATTGATTCTAATAAAGCCACTCGAGTAATATGAGTTTATTATCGAAGCTTGAGAAATTCTCGAGCCTAAAATAGCCTATTTAATTCATGGAAATGAATTATGAAGAGAATATTAGATTTAACAATCTAATAATATATAACTTCAAATAAACTATTATTCGAAGCTTACAAGGACAATTAACGGCTACCACTAGCCATGAAGAATAATTAACTCCGATTAATATCTCACGATATATTAACGGAACGTTAGTTAAAACGAGAGGTTAGAAACAAAGAATTATAATATCCTCTATAAGGAATTATTAGATTCTATAAGAATGAAAATTCTTATATTGTCATTTCTAAATAGGTGGGAATCGACCGGAAGGTTGACGTTGCGATTTTATCAGGATCGACACTTTTCACTCTACTTAAGGTGGGCTTTCTTATACAAGAAAAGTTATAGAATGTTTAGATGAAAATGCTTATTTTCAAGTATTGTCATGCCATAAACATTTTTGTTTTGTGTATGACACCTATCTGAATTGGCTTCGCCAATAAAGTTAATCGATTTCGGGTCCTTGTTAAGACTTGCTATCTTGCTTGGACTAGTGTACACAGGACCGTGAGTCATCTTCAGGGTTGGCCGGTCAGGTGTCGTGTGAGGTGGCCACCTCCTCGACACCACAGTTTCAGATATGGTAGATTACGAAAGAACTTAGCATGCATGCACTTTAGATCACAAGAACTGTTTTAGTAAGCATAGGCTCTTTTCAACAAAACTCCTATGTCTTACTCTTGAATGGCTTGACAATTATTATGTATAGTTTTCGGCACGTCTCCACTGAGTACTTTCGTACTCAGCCCTGCATGTTATTTCTAAAATGTGCAGGTTGAGCAAGATGATGTGAAGTGGCGAGTGGAGCTTTTGTCGATATAGATTAGGACTCTCGGTAATATGTGTCTTCATACATGTATTCAAGTAGTCTTCCGCTGTGTATACAAGTAGTCTTCCGTTGTGTAAACTCTTATGCTTTCAAGCATTGTTCGAGCCATGTAATAGATTAGTACAAGTATCCTCGTATTCTCATTTGAGATCCCGAGTCGAGACGTATAATGATATAAAGTGTTGTTCAAATAGCCATATGAGTCAAATTCTACATACAATCTTATAACCCCTTTCTTTCCCCTATTCTAAATTCACATCCCTAGTCATGGTTTCCCGGCTTAGCTATCCTTAGCAAAGTCCGGTCGTGACATATTATTATTATTATTATATATATATTTTTTTATAATATGGTAATGACTCCATTAGATATTTTTCTTTAATCAACATTGTATAATTAGCCCATATTTGGTAAATTTCTTTAGGAAATTCGAAAGAATATTTTTCATGGATTTTCATGTAAATCTAGGCTAACAAACAATCAAACCTTGGTTGAATAAAAATATAATTATTTCAACTCCGAATTCTAGAATTGTGTCACGGGCCGGCCTAATTTCCTAAGTATTTTGGGCTAGAAAAATACTTAGTCCACTCTAATTCATGTTGTAGCTCAAAACTAGAGGCCCATGTACATAGAATAGTGTAGAAGGTGTGTAGAAGAGGGGAGGAAGTGTGTCAAGACATGGTAGGAGGACTATAGAGAAATCAAGGGAAGGTTCTGGAGACTTACTCTCTACCCTTGGATCAAACTAATCTTCACCATCCATCATGGAGGGGGAGTTGTATATAAAGGGGTGCTCCCCTCACTTGTAAACAATCAACCAAATCAATCAAGCTCTCAAGCATTCTTCAGTGTTCTCTCCCAACTTTCTTCCTTAGCCAAATTTACTCACTTCACCCACAATACTTCTAGAGTTAGGCTGGCTTTGCTAAATCGCGAGGGGCGTATAGAGGATGGTGAGAATAATTTTAAACACACTTTATTGAGAAGAATTGAGTAAACTTATATACAAGCTGCAAAGCAACAAACCCTAGCTACAAACGCAGCAAACCCTAAGTATACTTGCCCACATATAAATACCTTAATAATAAAAGCCTATAATGTTCAACTGAAAATATTTAAACCCTAATACACCCCCTCAAGATGCAATCCCAAGTGATGTCAATCTTGGACATAAGAGAATGAAGACGAGGACGAGGCAGAGCCTTAGTGAGAGTTGTTTCACTAAAACGTGTTCGCAATAGAATGAAATCTATCCTAGCACTTAGTAAGTAAAAACCCAATGTCGAATCTCAAGGAAAACTTTGCAGGGCAAATAACCGTGTAGCAAAACAATCCTAAACTAGCCTAAATCTAAGAAAGCAAGTAAAAGAATTTGGTTTGGTTTTTGTTTTAAATCCTAGGCAACAAAATAAATTAAAGCAATTAAATAAAAGCAAATAAATAAACTAATCTAGAAAGTAAAGAAATAATCTAAACTAATTAATCTAGAGAAATTAAATAAAAGCTACTCCCTCCGTCCCATTTCAGTAGTCCTCAATACTATTTTCGTCCGTCCCACATCAGTAGTCCTCTTTCCTAAAATGGCAAAAATTAACCCTTACTTTTGATGTGGACCCCATACTTTTTCAAATTTAACACTACGCATAAAATCCCGTGCCGAAAAGAAAGAGGACTACTGAAATGGGACGGAGGGAGTATTAAACTACCTAGGCAAAAATCGTAGAGAAAGCAATAACGAAAGCAATAAAGAAAACGAATCTAAACATGAAAGAAATTAAATCTGAAAATCTAAAAAAAATAAATCTAACTCTAAGAACTTGAAAAACGAGGGAAACGAAACTTTTAAAAAACGAGAGAAAAGAAACTTTGAAAAACGAATCTAAACTACGAACTAAATAACGAACAAAGGAATTAAACGAAGAACTAAGAATTTAAATCTAAGAAACTAGAACGCAATTAATTAAAAGAAAGGAAAACAATAAAGAACTTACGAATTAAAAGCAGAAACGAGAGAACAGGAACGAACAAAATAAACTTGAATAAAACTTGAATCTTCAAAAGTAATCTTCAATCCTAAAGTTACAAACTAATAAACTAAATAAAAGTGCTCAAAAACTAGAGAGAAAGATGTTATTTTCATGTCCCAAGAGTATGTATTTATAGTACCATCCAAAACCTACTTCAAAAAAGGAAAAGAAAGCAAAATTCGGCCTAGTTAGTGGCCCGCTGGGATCGGAGCGCCCGCTCGGGTTCAGGCGCTCCGATGCTGGTTCGCTGGGACTGCGCGCGTCTTTCTTGTTTTGGCCGTAACTTCTTCTTCCGAACTCCAAATTGACCCCCGTTTTCGCCTACGTGCTCCTATCGAACCCCTCTTTGATAATATGCTTTGATTACAGCTAAAATCAATCTTCATTCAAATTGAAAGAGGTTAGAACTTGGGCTCAGTGATTGCTTAAGAACCTTTCTTCGTTCGTTTCACTTCATCTTCTCGACTTTTAGTTCCAAGCAATACCTAAGATCATAAACTCACAAAAGACCCAAATCATAGCAAAGTACAACGAAAAGCAATCAAAATATAAAGATAAATGGATCCGAAACTACGACTAAAACAACACAAAATGACACCAAAACAAGAGCATCGACCAGTTGATCAGCCGATGAGACATGAGCCACACGTAGGGGTGAGCATGGCTCGGTTTTATACCGAAACGAACCAAATAGTTAAAACCGAAATAACCAAATTTATTATTGTTAGTTACCGAAACTGGACCAAATTATATGAGAACCGAACATAACCGAACCAAAAATTTTGGTTCGGTTATGGTAAAATACCAATTTACCGAAATTTAAAATGCTATTTGAGTTCTTTCTTCTTCTTCTTCTTCTTCTTCTTCTTCTTCTTCTTCTTCTTCTTCTTCTTCTTCTTCTTCTTCTTCTTTTTTTTTGGTTGGCAAAATAATACATAAGGTTATGTAGTTGAGAGGATGAAAGTGATGTTTAGAGAATTATGAACAATGCCCTTAATATTTAAGTAATTATAACTAAGAAATTTGTAGTTTCTATCTTTATAGAATAAAATTATGAAATATTTACATACTAGTTTTAAATATTTAATATTAATTCTAATTTTGATTCGGTGTTTGGTTTTTTGGGTTTTTGATCTCTAAAACCGAAACCGAACCAAATACCATTTTTTTTAGAAAATTAAAACCAAAACCGAACCAAATTAACATATTGGTTCGGTTTGGCTCGGTTTTGGGTTCTTACCGAATATTACTCACCCCTAGCCACACGAATATGCGCAGACTATATGAGTTTGAGAGGGGCTTGAAGAGAGGAGTTGAGAGCAATGGGTGTGGCAGCGACGACCATGAGAGGATCTTTTAGAGGAATTAACCCTAATAGTCTCTTGATACCATATAGAGGATGGTGAGAATAATTTTCAACATACTTTATTGAGAAGAATTGAGTACACTTATATACAAGCTGCAAAGCAGCAAACCCTAGCTGCATAGGGCGGGTCAAGGAGCAATGGCCGCATGGTTCATTGTTAAGGGAACAAGTCCGTGACAAGTGGTATCAAAGCCCGGTTGTGACGTGTGCATGATGGCATCGGACGACTCGCAGGTGACAATGGAACGCAGGAGGGATGCTACCGTGGGGGACGAAAAGAAGAACCGTGGGAGTAGCAGGGCTCCTCTTGCAGACCACGTCCTTGGCGAGATGGGGGAGCGGATCGAGATGGTCGAGCATAACATGGAGACGTTGGAGAACCATGTCCTCAAGTTGCTCGAGTCCGTGAAGGAGAATACTCAATCTTGCATCGATGCTAGTTGATACGTCATTAGTTTATTAGTATTTCATATTATTTATATTTATTAGTCTAGTTAATAAATAATTGTATAATTGAGTATTGCGATGTTTATCGGCCCACTGCCCAGTTGAGCCCATTAGGGGTGCGTCTAGTTAGTCTATATATTCAGTTGTAATCTAGGGTTTTATTCATTGAATGATGATTATGAATTAAGTTTCTTCTCGTAGTTGAGGGAACCGGAGTAGGCGCAGGCTCAAAGTTGTACGAGCGATACAATTCCGGAGCGCGGTCATATCATTGGTGCTCAACCTTACTGACGAGGGGTCAAAGGTAAAGTCCGCTACTCTCTACCTCACAGATACTGCCATGCTTTGGTGGCGTAGGAAACAAGCCGACATTAAGAAGGGCTCGTGTCAGATTGATACATGGGATGAGTTCAAGAAAGAACTAAAGCGGCACTTCTACCCGGAGAACATCGTCTATGAAGCTCGAAGGAGATTGCGAGAGCTGAAGCAACGGGGTGCGATATGTGACTATGTCAATGAATTCACTACCCTTAAGCTCCAGATTCCCAACTAAGGAGGATCTCTTGTTCTTCTTCATAGACGGTCTCCAGTCATGGGCGAAGCAAGAGTTGCAACGCCGCAACATTCACACTGTGGATGAAGCCACAACCGATGCCGAGTCCCTTACCGAGTTCCTTCCCCACCCAACATCCGATCAGAAAGAGAAGTGGAACTCGGGTAAAGGTGGGGGAGGGAAACATAGACAGTCCTGGCCCTGGGCCTAGGAGGGGTGCGCCCGCCTAGGGCCCTGGCTGGGACAGGGCCCATTTTTTATAATTCCACTGTTGATTTATGACTCTTTATTTGGGCCCAACTGGAAAAGGCCCAATTTCTCAAACAAATTTTATTCATTGTCCCTCTTCTTTTGTTTTCCTACTCTTGCCTCTACGTCTCGCGCCCTTTTAAGCTTTCTCTCTCTACGAGTATTTTCGGAATTACTTTTCGTTTTCATTCTTATTATAACCATCATATATTATATTTGTATTGCTTTATATTCCACTCTCTACTTGATTTTCGTGAGAGTTTTATTATCGCATCAATATCAAATGGTTTATATAAGTTTTAATTTTTCCTTTTCTTGTATGACAAATACAAACCTCTATTTGTTTTATTTTCTCTTTTCATTTTATAAATTTTTTTTATATACTCTTTCCATTCATTAATCTCATTTACCTTATTCATCTATCATACTGGTACTTATTAATTTCTTATCTAAATAGAAAAAAAATTAACTCAAATCCACACTTGTTGGTCCCGGGAAAGAGTAATTGGTGTATGGGGGGGGAATACACCAATAACCAACCGTTTTTGACTTTTTAAAGTTCAGGTCGATCTGCAGGTCGATTGTCAAGGTCGACCTTATCAGAGGCAGTTTGATCTATCAAGCTCGTATGGTATCAAGCTTGATTTATCAAACTGTTAATGCGGAAGTTGGTGGAGGTTGATTACTCTTTGAAAAATCTTAAGGCTGAATATGGATAGCAGGTGGATTCGTGTAATGCAGATTGATGCTTGTCAGTTAGATAGTAAAATGTAAGAGCGATAAATAGAGAGAGAGAGAAACACCGCGATGTAGCGTGGTTCGGAGAAATCCTCCTACGTCCACGTCAGGTCGACTCGACCTGAGAATCCCTTTTCTTTTGGATCCACCTCTCTCTTATTTATACTGACTGAGTATCAGTTCTAGATACAATCTAACTTGAGAGTAACTAGACACGAGTTTTGGGTCGTGACCCTTACAACCTTCGTACTAAAACGTACAAATAACCTTACGCTTTTACAGAGCTTGACTAACTCTATAATGGCGAAAATAAAAACAAGCTTTCTAACTTCGAACAAGTTCGGAGAAGAAGTTGTTTGAACAATCGACAAGCAGCAGTGAACGCTTCGTCGTTGTGGTGTTTTTCGGAATCGGAAACCTCTCTTCGTCAAGTGTTTGGGAAACTAATCGGATTTCGAACACTTGAATGGATATGGACTTTGAGAGAGATTTGGGCAGAGATAAGGCGTTGATAGCTTGTGTTTCCCGTGCTTGAATCCGAAAATGGCTGAAGTATTTATAGGCAGTTTTAAAAAACTAGCCGTTGGAGTCGGGCTGACGTGGCACTAGCCGTTGGATGCTGACTCACTTCTAGCCGTTGGGAATATTCGTCCTTGCTGGCACTCGACGTGGCAAGGATCAGGTCGTGACGCTCCATGAAGGCAGAGCATCGACCTTGATTGATAATCCAGCTCTAGAAATCTTCTAAGGCAATGCCAGCTGGAAGCTTGATAGGGGAGGTCGATAGACAGGCGGATAAAGCCAGCTCGATCCTATAGAGGCAGGTCGATAAACGGCCTTCCTCTTACATGGTGGATCGAACTTGCATTAGAACATAAAGTGTATCGACCTGCACTAACAGGTAGCAGGTCGATCTATCGGCCTTGACCCTAAACAAAGCAAAATATGCCTAAGTGTGGTTTCGATAAACATCATCAAAATCAAACTGCAGGGGGTTCCCAACAACACTCTTTAAGACACCTATAACTATATTTCCCTTAATTATTGTGCCATAACTTTGGTAATAATGTCAAAGGGACAGATGCATTAGTACACAAATGTATGCATATATGTGTATTTGTGTGCGTTTTGTGTACAAATGTTTTATGTTATTTGTATTTTTTTAATTTTTGGAGTTGATTACATCTATACAAGGAAAAAAAAGTTCCTTTGCTTTAAAGTTTGAAATTTAAAAAATTATAAGGGCCCCAAATTTTAATTTTGCCTAGGGCCCCGAAATTGTCAGGACCGGGGCTGAACATAGATATATAGATAAATAGATAGTTTATAGATTATTATTATTATTATTATTATTATTATTATTATTATTATTATTATTATTATTATTATTATTATTATTATTATTATTATTATTATTATTATTATTGTTGTTGTTGTTGTTGTTGTTGTTGTTGTTGAATTGGAGGCAGTGAACAAAATTCCCAGATACTAATATATAAAATGCAGTAAAAACACTTAATTAGCACTAATTAATTAGCAGTTTTATTCAAATTAAAATTAAAGGAAACAATAATGTAGATAGCCCTCCAACTCTCTCACTTAATATCCTTCCATTTATTTATCTGTATAAACTTCAGATAAATTATATTTTATACACCATTTTTATAAAAATAATTAACCGTTGCATCATTTCAATCTTGATGCAACTCTTGTCGATTGCGATGATTATATCGAAATTGGAGAAGGAGAAGGAGCACCACTGCACACGTCAGTCTCGCACGTGCTCACACAACTATCCACTTTATCCACATCTGCAAATCACGATAAAATCATCGATTATACTATCCCCGTTCCGTCTGATTACGTCACATTAAAAAGAAAGCATCGAAACGTTTTTTTTTTTTTTTTTTTTTTTTTTTTTTTTTTTTTGTGCAAGAGTAGAGTAAGACATACCGAAGGTAAACCTAGCGCACTGCTTATAAGTTGCACAATCCAACGTACAGTTCGTAATCAAGCTCGAATCCGACTCCGTCATCGAGGGGCTAGGATGCTTTTCGATGATACATTTGGCGAGGCATGTCGCCGAACAAGCTACTTTATTGAATGAAAAAAGACAGTGGTGAAGAAGACAAGCTGGGAAACAACGCTTGAATATTGGTTTTTTTGCTTGGCCCCCTTGGAGGAGTAACATGAGCACTATCATCACGGTTATGGCTTTGCGTTGATCCATGGTGTATAATCTATATGCATATACTATTGAAATATTTGCCTTTATGTTTTATTTTTTGTTAGTGAGTTGTGTAAACTTTGATTAATTGCATATTTATAGGGTGAGAATATAGAAAGGAAAACTATCCTATTCTGAATTCTTTTTTTGATTTACTTTTAATTAAGCCAATCATATAATTCGATTGTATTTTTAATTACATATACATTTTGGATTTGGATTACAATATTTTTGGATTGCGTTCATTTTGATGAATTTTTTTATTAAAAAAAAATGAGAGAAAAGAAAGCGATTGCCTTTTAAATTTTCTTTATTTCTCACATTTTCTCACCATTTGCCTATGATGAATAATTTTATCAAATTATCATCATAGATTAAAGGTGAGAGAATGTGAGAAATAAAGAAAATTTTAAAGGGTAATTATTTTCTTTTATCTCATTTTCTACTCTCCCATCCGGTGCCACTTAATTAGTTCACATTTCTTTTTTCGTCTGTCCCATTTATTGATCCATTTTTTTCTAAAAAGGAAGCAAATTAACATACAAAAGCATCTTTTAAAACTCATCTATCTTTGCCATACCATAAGTGGACCGAATTATTAAGTGGAACATGAGTATTACTCCCTCCGTCTCAGTATTTCTAGAGCAATTGCTTTTGACACGGGATTTAAGACGGAAGTGGTTAGTATGTTAAGTGTATTGTGTTTTAGGGATCTAGTGTGGTTTATGTGTTGTATAGATTTTTGAATTATATAATTAATTAAAAAAATGAAAAGCTCAATAATTTTTTTCAGATTAATTTATTTAATTAATTACTGTAATTAAAAATCGATAAATTTTTTTCTGCTGTTATTTTTTCACCTTAGTTATTTTTTGCCGCCTTTTTAAGTTATGGAGAACACAACACAAACATCATCAAATAGGTAGTATTAAAACATTATAAATATCAACAAAATGATAAACAAAAAAAAAAAAAAAAAAATCCATTTCATTAGAACCAAAACTACACATCAGTGAACTTAAATATCATGTCAATACTAGACACCTAAAAAAATTAGAGGGGAACACACCTCTTAAGTGTTAGGCGACAATTTTGAAATCTAAAATTTGCTAACACTACCAACTCTATAAATCAGCCTCCAATTGAAACAAAGTCCTTATTTTCAATATCCAAACCACAGCAGAAACACCATCTCATTTCCAAAACAGAAAAGAAGAAAAAAATGGTGGGAAGGCCGAAGACCTTAACCACCGAAGAGATCCTACAAGAAAACTGGGCTTTTGCGACATATGCATCACTTTCATCATTGTCATGTGTCGTAAAGAGAAACACGTCATTGAAGAAAATGACGTGTAATGTGTCCCAAATTTGTGTGACATACGATCAAGTGAAGCAGAAAGTGTCACACATGTTGCGTCACGATTTTAAAAAAGTGTCACAAAAATACTACATCACCTTTTGCGACACAATTTGCACGACGCATAAAATTAATATCGCAAATTAGCTTTTGCGACATTAAAATAACTGTTTATGACACAAAATCCATGTCGCAAAAGTACGGCCGACTTCTTCAAGCTCAACACCGCTTCAACATCTCAAGATCTAGTGCTTCTAGGCTATGGAAATCTGTACAAAAACAACAAGAGCAAGGGTTAGCAATTTATTCAGTTTCTGAAAAACCAGGGAGGGGAAGAAGTACTATTGTACTAAGCTACAACCTGATTATGAGAAGATTAAGGGTCTAGCTCTTAACAGTAGGTGCAGTTTAAGGAAAATGGAGGTGGAGCTAAAGGTAAGCAAGACCACATTGCAAAGATGGGCAAAAGCAGGGCTTTTAAGACCCCATACCTCTGCCACAAAACCCTCACTCACCTTAGATAACAAATTTTTAAGGTTGAGATTCTCATTAGAATGTTTAGAGTTAGATACAGTGATGAACAGACTTAGGTACTCATCCATGCACAACATAGTGCGGATAGATGAGAAGTGGTTCTACATTACAAAAGGGAATAACAGGTAAGAGCTGTTTCTGCCATTTGGTCTCTATGCCTGCTGACTTACTAGCTACAAAACTGAATTTGACCCCAGTCAATGGTTAGCTGCATTATTGGTCAATGGGGCATTGAATTAAATAAAAAGAATTAAATTATATGCTTTTGCAACATCTATTGTATTAGATACAATTATAATATATTATTATTATTTTTAAATTTTCATATACATCAATATACATATTATATTATTATATAATATTAATAATAATTATTGTTGGTATAAATGCTTTTAATAAATGAACTACAACATTCTATAAATAGCACGACACTACTATTGTAATAACTATATAGTTATTCACTCACACGATGTGTGGAGACATATATATGAAAACATATTTTATGTATTTTGTTCCAATTTTTTATTTTTTTTATTTTGCTCTCTTTCCTTTCTCCTTTTATTAGCTAACATTTGTTGTATCGGATGCTGACTAACTATACAGGGATTTATGTTAGTTTCATCTTGATCTAGTACTCCGTCCATCCCTTTAGATGTTACGTATTCATTTTTGGTACGTCTCGCGGTAGATGTTATGTTTTCTTATTTGATAAAAAAAAATACTAATGGAAAAACACTTTTCCACATGCACTTTTCACTTTAACATACAAATCCACCATTTCTTAATTCTCGTACCCCTAAAGAAATGTAACGTCTATAAAGAGACAAAGGAAAACGGAGGGAATATTTCTCATCTACAATATGAAAAAAATGATATGAATATTGAATTTTTTTATCGGGAAATTATAAAATTCTGATAAAAAATAGTTTGAAAGTAGGAAATACATCTAAATGAATGGTGGATGTTTTTTAAATATATGTCAGGTATAAGATATAATTACATTTAGACACGTAATAACATAAATATTGAATAAACTTAAAGTCGTCATATTAGTTAAATTGCTAAACTTATTAAATATATTGTCATAAATTATACTTTTGTAACGTATACTATTAATTATTCGACTTAAAATATTCATGTATAATAATGATATAGCATTTTAATACACAATTTCTAAAAATAGTTGATAAACAAATTAAATAACTAAATAATTATTAATACAAAAAACTGTTAACATAAATCAAATTAAATGCTTATAATTAATGAACTAAAATTTCTAAAAATAACACGGGTTTACTATTATATATTATATAGATATAGATATAGATAATAATAATAACACGATGTCCTTCGTGGAACCGACTACGTTCTTCGTATAAATTCTCATAATCAACGTTTGATTCGGAAATAAGGCAAATACCATCTGAATAAACGTTATATAGTCCCACAATAGCGTTTGATTCGAAAATGGGTCAAATGCCCTCTGAATAAATGTTATAAAAATTTTGGTATCAAAGTCGACGTTATAAAGTCCTACAATAGCGTTTGATTCGAAAATAGGGCAAATGCCCTCCAAATAGATGTTATAAAAATTCTAGTATCAATGCCGAGGAAGGAGAGCCGAATTCTCCATAGATCTCGAAAGTCGTCCAAACATCGTTCAAGCATCAAGTGAAGAGTAGAACAAGAGGAATCATATAGATCGCAACTCGCAATCTACTTAAGTCTTCATATTTTCATTTGTACACATCTTTTATATTTATTTTATTAAATATCTAAAATTTGTGTTTACAGAGGAACATTGTTATTTTTGGAAGTTGATGAAGTTTAATACTCCTTCCGTCAATTATTTTTGTGCTTTAATTGAATGCTTTGGCGTGCATTTAAATGTGTTGAAAAGTCGATTTATACGATAAAGTTTATATAGGTTGAACTTTATATAGTGTATTATTCTACACTAAATTTCATCGTAACATCTACTTTTCGATACATTGAAATGCGTGTCAAAAGTATCGAAGTAAAAAAATGGTGAACGATGGGAATAGCTAGCTATCATGCTAACATTCTAAAACCGATTATGAAGGTTTCCAATTGAAATATGGAAGGATACTAAGCACATCCGCCACACTTATGCACACAATCCTCCATTTTGTCAACATCTGCATTTTTTTTTTCAAACACAATATAACAAAATTAATAAACAAATCATATTATCGCATATATTCAATAAAAATAATATTTTTCGACATAATAAACACAAAATCACTAAGCACAAAAAAAAAAAAAAAAAAAATCAGGCAAAAGAAAAAGCATAATCATACCGTCTCCAAATTGCTGGCACTGGTTGATAGCGCAATGGTAATCGCAAGAGTCATCTTGTACATCAAGGACGTTCTTGCCTATGCACTTGATAAGGCATTTTGTGATGCAATACGTCACCTCTCGGGCTGCGGCGCGGCAGTCCTCATCGCAGCTCAAGTAACACTTCTTGAACGAAGCCGATGCGCTCCCCGCGTATACTAGCATCAACATCGCGATTACGGCGAGTGTGCGCACACTTTTGCACGAATCCATATATGTTTCAAAATGTAGTTTCTGCTATCTAATTCTCTATATGCTTACGATTATTGGTAATTTGAGTGTTATACAACCCTAAACAATCCTATTCGTACTTATAGAGATTTTTCTCATAGTCATAGTCAAATGATTATAGCTAGAATACCGTTATTTATTTGAATTAGTAATATTTTTTGACTATTTGGTTAATGCTAATCAGGAACTGAATTTTATTAATATATGGAAACTTTATAGTTAGCAAAATAAAATTGTGTCAATAACATATGGTAGTATTTTAAATGATGTAACTATCATTTGATTTATTTCAAATTAGCAATCAAAATTTGTTGCTTCAATTAACATTCTTGTAACATGTGTTGCACATTGGTATGTACGTGGCTCCCCACTCGGTGAGCATCTTCGTGGGCACCGATCACCGTTTGCTCACGTTAGCATTATTTTGTTTGATTTTTTTCGATTGTTTTATATTCTAATACCTATAAGATAATATTGAAATCAATAAGCTTACAAAATATATAAACACTGAGATCCCGATTTGTGTTTTTCGCCTTCTAACTTTAAAAATCAATAAAAATACAAATCGGGTCTCGATTTTTATTAATTTTCTAAATTATATGATTTCAATATTAATGTTTAAAATTGTAGAAAATATAAAACGATTGTAAAAGTCGAATAAAATAATGCTAAAATGAGCAAACAATGGTAGATGCCAATGAATGTGCTCACGGAGTGAG
This sequence comes from Thymus mandschuricus, assembly GCA_029379335.1. Lineage (NCBI taxonomy): Eukaryota > Viridiplantae > Streptophyta > Magnoliopsida > Lamiales > Lamiaceae > Thymus > Thymus mandschuricus. Next base: position 7,133,102 of record CM057080.1, on the reverse strand, counting down.
GATCGGCATATCATTCCTCTTCAGGATTGTATTATTATTATTATTATTATTATTATTATTATTATTATTATTATTATTATTATTATTATTATTATTATTATTAAAAGTTCGGAGGCAGTGAACAAAATTCCCAGATACCAATATATAAAATGCAGTAATAAAACACTTAATTAGCACTAATTAATTAGTAGTTTTATTCCATTTATTTATCTGAATAAATTTCAGATAAATTATTTGTATACACCAATTTTATAAAAATAATTAACCATTACATCATTTCAATCTTGATGCAACTTGTCGATTGCGATGATTATACTAAAATTGGAGAAGGAGTACCACCGCACACTTCAGTCTCGCACGCGCTCACACATTCATCCACTTTATCCACATCTGCAAATCACGATAAAATCATCGATTATATTATCTCCATTCTATCTGATTACGTCCCTTTAAAAAAAAGCATTGAAACAATCTTTTTTTAAGTGTGAGATTAGAGTAAGACATACCGGTACCAAACCTAGCGCACTGCCTAGAAGTTGCACAATCTAACGTACAGTTCGCCGAGTCCATCATTGAGGGGCCGGGATGTTTCTTAAAGATACATTTGCCGAGGCATACGGCCGAACAAGCTACTTTATTGGATGAGAAAAGACAGTGGGGAAGAACACAAGCTGCGAAGCAATGTTTGAATTCTTTTTTTGCTTGGCCTCCTTGTAGGAGTAACATGAGCACTACCATCACGGTTATGGCTTTGCGTTGATCCATGGTGTATAATCTATGTGCAAATACTATTGAAATATTTTCCTTTATATTATGTATTATTATGTTTTGTTTGTGAGTTTTAGAAACTTTGATTAGTTGCATATTTATAGGGTGAGAATAAAGTGAGGAAAACTATCCTATTCTGTGTATTCTTATTTTGGTTTACTTTTAATTAAGCCAATCATATAATTGGATTATATTTTTATTTACATATATCTTTTTGAATTTGGATTGTAATATTATTAGGTTTTGTTCTCTTCGATGATTTTTCTTATGAGAAAATGAGAGAAAAGAAAACATCTGCCTTTTAAATTTTCTTTATTTCTCACATTTTCTCACCATTTATATATGATGAAGAATTTTATAAAATTATCATCCTAGATTAAAGGTGATAAAATATGAGAAATAAGAAAAAATTGAAAGGGTAACTGTTTTTTTTTTTTATCTCGTTATCTACTCTCCCTTGCCACTTAATTAGACAATATTTCCTTTTTCGTCTGTCTTATTTATTCATCCATTTTTTTATAAAAGGAAGTAATTTGACATACAAAAACATCTTTTAAAACTCATCTATCTTTGCCATACTATAAGGGGAATAGTTAAAGAGGCAAAAAAGAATATAGCCATTTCAACTTAAAAAACTAAATTTAGCTTAATATGTTTAAAAACTAAAAAAAATACCCATATTTTCAAAATTGAGACTAGAATGCCCTTGCTTTTTTGCTTTTTGACTTTATCCACCAACTCTCTCTCTCTCTCTTTGCTCTTTGCGATAACTTTCTCTCTCTCTCTATTCTTTCTCTGCATCACCTTTTTCTCTCTTCTCTCTCTTTTCACCTACTTTTTATGACACACACTCTCTCTTCACCACTAATTATTCTCTTTCTTGAGTGCATAGTGATAAAAAAACTGCACAAATAAGTACGAAAGGTGTTACAAATCGTACTGTGTTCCATACAAATAAGTACGGAACGTGTTTCTTACTGTGTACTTAAGTACACAGTAAGCTTTTATTCCTTTCGTACTATCTACTTTAGTATATCATGTAAATTGAACAAAAACTTACACAAGACTAGTAATCTTTTTTGTGTTTCTTACTGTGTTCTTAAGTACACAATAAGCTTTTCTTCTTTTCGTACTGTGTACTTTAGTATATCATGTAAATTGAACAAAAACTTACACAAGACTAGTAATCTTTTTTGTGTTTCTTACTGTGTACTTAAGTACACAATAAGCTTTTCTTCTTTTCGTACTGTGTACTTTAGTATATCATGTAAATTGAACAAAAACTTACACAAGACTAGTAATCTTTTTTTGTATTTCGTACTGTGTACTTAAGTAAAAACATTAGATTCAGTTCGTCGATTACAAAAAAAATGCAAGCGTACAAAACATTAGATTCAGACGTAAAAACCCTTATATTCAAACATGAAAAATAAAAAAAGAAGAAGAGGAGGAGGAGAGAAAATAGCAAAGTTCAAAGGAAAAAAAATTACAGAACTCTAATTCCTCAACAAAAATCCAGCAAAAAAGTAAGAAGAAGAAGAAGAAGAAGAAGAAGAAGAAGAAGAAGAAGAAGAAGAAGAAGAAGAGGAGGAGCTCTCCCGGAGTTCAGCAACCTCGTCGGCGGCTTCCCGGAGTTCAGCTCCAAGAACCTCAACCACCCACATCTCACCAAGAACAACATCTTCATCGGAGCTCTCCCGGAGACCCTCGCCCCCTTCTCCTCCCTCCACCTCCTCGACAGTGCTCCTCCGACGAGAGGTTGTTGCCGTCGAATCTGAAAATAAATGTGAGAGAAAGAGAGAAGAGAAATTTGAATTGTAGTGTGATAAATAAATGAGAGAAAGAGAGAAGAGAAAGAGAGAATGTGAAAGAGAGAGATGGGTATAGTTCAAAGATAAAGAGGAGAGAGGATTTCACTACATGACAAAACCCAAAGCTAAAAAGCAAGGGTATTATGGTACACCAAAGCAAAAATTGGGTAGTTTTTGTGTTTTTAAACATACTAAGCTAAATTTAGTTTTCAAACTTGAAAGTGGGTAAATACATACATATTGTCATAGTTAAATGGGACGAAAGGATTATCATTTTCTCATGATAATTTTCATTGAAAAAGAACACAACCTTACAATTTATTATTATTATTATTATTATTATTATTATTATTATTATTATTATTATTATTATTATTATTATTATTATTATTATTATTATTTATAATATGGTCAATGACTCCATTAGATATTTTTCTTTAATTCAACATTGTATAATTAGCCCATATTTAGTAAATTTCTTTAGGAAATTCGAAAGAATATTTTTCATGGATTTTCATGTAAATCTAGGGAAACAAACAATCAAACCTTGGTTGAATAAAAATATAATTATTTCAACTCCGAATTCTAGAATTGTGTCACGGGCCGGCCTAATTTCCTAAGTATTTTGGGCTAGATAAATACTTAGTCCACTCTAATTCATGTTGTAGCCCAAAACTAGAGGCCCATGTACATAGAATAGTGTAGAAGGTGTGTAGAAGAGGGGAGGAAGTGTGTCAAGACATGGTAGGAGGGCTATAGAGAAATCAAGGGAAGGTTCTGAAGACTTACTCTCTACCCTTGGATCAAACTAATCTTAACCATCCATCATGGAGGGGGAGTTGTATATAAAAGGGTGCTCCCCTCACTTGTAAACAATCAACCAAATCAATCAAGCTCTCAAGCATTCTTCAGTGTTCTCTCCCAACTTCCTTAGCCAAATTTACTCACTTCACCCACAATACTTCTAGAGTTAGGCTGGCTTTGCTAAATCGCGAGGGGCGTATAGAGGATGGTGAGAATAATTTTAAACACACTTTATTGAGAAGAATTGAGTAAACTTATATACAAGCTGCAAAGCAACAAACCCTAGCTACAAACGCAGCAAACCCTAAGTATACTTGCCCACATATAAATACCTTAATAATAAAAGCCCATAATGTTCAACTGAAAATATTTAAACCCTAATACACCCCCTCAAGATGGCAATCCAAGTGATGTCAATCTTGGACATAAGAGAATGAAGACGAGGACGAGGCAGAGCCTTAGTGAGAGCTGTTTCACTAAAACGTGTTCGCAATAGAATGAAATCTATCCTAGCACTTAGTAAGTAAAAACCCAATGTCGAATCTCAAGGAAAACTTTGCAGGGCAAATAATCGTGTAGCAAAACAATCCTAAACTAGCTTAAATCTAAGAAAGCAAGTAAAAGAATGGTTTGGTTTTTGTTTTAAATCCTAGACAACAAAATAAATCAAAGCAATTAAATCAAAACAAATAAATAAACTAATCTAGAAAGCAAAAAAATAATCTAAACTAATTAATATAGAGAAATTAAATAAAAGCTATTAAACTACCTAGGCAAAAATCGTAGAGAAAGCAATAACGAAAGCAGTAAAGAAAACGAATCTAAACATGAAAGAAATTAAATCTGAAAATCTAAAAAAAATAAATCTAACTCTAAGAACTTGAAAAACGAGGGAAACAAAACTTTTAAAAAACGAGAGAAAAGAAACTTTGAAAAACGAATCTAAACTACGAACTAAATAACGAACAAAGGAATTAAACGAAGAACTAAGAATTTAAATTAAGAAACTAGAACGCAATTAATTAAAAGAAAGGAAAGCAATAAAGAACTTACAAATTAAAAGCAGAAACGAGAGAACAGGAACGAACGAAAGAAACTTGAATAAAACTTGAATCTTCAAAAGTAATCTTCAATCCTAAAGTTACAAACTAATAAACTAAATAAAAGTGCTCAAAAACTAGAGAGAAAGATGTTATTTTCGTGTCCCAAGAGTATGTATATATAGTACCATCCAAAACCTACTTCAAAAGGAAAAGAAAGCAAAATTCGGCCTAGTTAGTGGCCCGCTAGGATCGGAGCGCCCGCTCCGATGCTGGTTCGCTGGGACTACGCGCGTCTTTCTTGTTTTGGCCGTAACTTCCTCTTCCGAACTCCAAATTGACCCCCGTTTTCGCCTACGTGCTCCGATCCTATCGAACCCCTCTTTGATAATATGCTTTGATTACAGCTAAAATCAATCTTCATTCAAATCGAAAGAGGTTAGAACTTGGGCTCAGTGATTGCTTAAGAACCTTTCTTCGTTCGTTTTACTCCATCTTCTCGACTTTTAGTTCCAAGCAATACCTAAGATCATAAACTCGCAAAAGACCCAAATCATAGCAAAGTACAACGAAAAGCAATCAAAATATAAAGATAAATGGATCCGAAACTACGACTAAAACAACACAAAATGACACCAAACAAGAGCATCGACCAGTTGATCAGCCGATGAGACATGAGCCACACGTAGGGGTGAGCATGGCTCGGTTTTATACCGAAACGAACCAAATAGTTAAAACCAAAATAACCAAATTTATTATTGTTAGTTACCGAAACCGGACCAAATTATATGAGAACCAAACATAACCGAACCAAAAATTTTGGTTCGGTTATGGTAAAATACCAATTTACCGAAATTTAAAATGCTATTTGAGTTCTTTCTTCTTCTTTTTTTTTTTTTTTTTTTTGGTTGGCAAAATAATACATAAGGTTATGTAGTTGAGAGGATGAAAGTGATGTTTAGAGAATTATGAACAATGCCCTTAATATTTAAGTAATTATAACTAAGAAATTTGTAGTTTCTATCTTTATAAAATAAAATTATGAAATATTTACATACTAGTTTTAAATATTTAATATTAATTCTAATTTTGGTTCGGTGTTTGGTTTTTCGGGTTTTTGATCTCTAAAACCTAAACCGAACCAAATACCATTTTTTTTAGAAAATTAAAACCAAAACCGAACCAAATTAACATATTGGTTCGGTTTGTCTCGGTTTTGGGTTTTTACCGAGTATTACTCACCCCTAGCCACACGAATATGAGCAGACTGAATGAGTTTGAGAGGGGCTTGAAGAGAGGAGTTGAGAGTGATGGGTGTGGCAGCGACGGCCATGAGAGGATCTTTTAGAGGAATTAACCCTAATAGTCTCTTGATACCATATAGAGGATGGTGAGAATAATTTTCAACATACTTTATTGAGAAGAATTGAGTACACTTATATACAAGCTGCAAAGCAGCAAACCCTAGCTGCATAGGGCGGGTCAAGGAGCAAAGGCCGCATGGTTCATTGTTAAGGGAACAAGTCCGTGACAAGTGGTATCAAAGCCCGGTTGTGACGTGTGCGTGATGGCATCGGACGGCTCGCAGGTGACAATGGAACACAGGAGGGATGCTACCGTGGGGGTCGGAAAGAAGAACCGTGGGAGTAGCAGGGCTCCTCCTGCGGACCACGTCCTTGGCGAGATGGGGGAGCGGATCGAGATGGTCGAGCATAACATGGAGACGTTGGAGAACCATGTCCTCAAGTTGCTCGAATCCGTGATGGAGAATACCCAATTTTGCATCGATGCTAGTTGATACGTCATTAGTTTATTAATATTTCATATTATTTATATTTATTAGTCTAGTTAATAAATAATTGTATAAATTATGTTTATCGGCCCATTGCCCAGTTGAGCCCATTAGGGGTGCGTCTAGTTAGTCTATATATTCAGTTGTAATCTAGGGTTTTATTCATTGAATGATGATTATGAATTAAGTTTCTTGTAGTCGAGCGAACCGGAGTAGGCGCAGGCTCAAAGTTGTACGAGCGATACAATTCCGGAGCGCGGTCATATCATTGATGCTCAACCTTACTGACGAGGGGTCAAAGGTAAAGTCCGCTACTCTCTACCTCACAGATACTGCCATGCTTTGGTGGCGTAGGAAACAAGCCGACATTAAGAAGGGCTCATGTCGGATTGATACATGGGATGAGTTCAAGAAAGAACTAAAGCGGCACTTCTACCCGGAGAACATCGTCTATGAAGCTCGAAGGAGATTGCGAGAGCTGAAGCAACGGGGTGCGATATGTGACTATGTCAATGAATTCACTACCCTTAAGCTCCAGATTCCCAATTGAGGAGGATCTCTTGTTCTTCTTCATAGATGGTCTCCAGTCATGGGCGAAGCAAGAGTTGCAACGCCGCAACATTCACACTGTGGATGAAGCCACAACCGATGTCGAGTCCCTTACCGAGTTCCTTCCCCACCCAACATCTGATCAGAAAGAGAAGTGGAACTCGGGTAAAGGTGGGGGAGGGAAACATAGACAGTCCTGGCCCTGGGCCTAGGAGGGGTGCGCCCGCCTAGGGCCCAGGCTGGGACAGGGCCCATTTTTTATAATTCCACTGTTGATTTATGACTCTTTATTTGGGCCCAACTGGAAAAGGCCCAATTTCTCAAACAAATTTTATTCATTGTCCATCTTCTTTTGTTTTCCTACTCTTGCCTCTACGTCTCACGCCCTTTTAAGCTTTCTCTCTCTACGAGTATTTTCGGAATTAATTTTCGTTTTCAATCTTATTATAACCATCATATATTATATTTGTATTGCTTTATATTCCACTCTCTACTTGATTTTCGTGAGAGTTTTATTATCGCATCAATATCAAATGGTTTATATAAGTTTTAAATTTTCCTCTTCTTGTATGACAAATACAAACCTCTATTTGTTTTATTTTCTCTTTTCATTTTATAAATTTTTTTTATATACTCTTTCCATTCATTAATCTCATTTACCTTATTCATCTATCATACTGGTACTTATTAATTTCTTATCTAAATAGAAAAAAAATTAACACAAATCCACACTCTTTAAAACACCTATAACTATGTTTCCCTTAATTATTGTGCCACAACTTTGGTAATAATGTCAAAGGGACAGATGCATTAGTACACAAATGTATGCGTATATGTGTATTTGTGTGCGTTTTGTGTACAAATGTTTTATGTTATTTGTATTTTTTTAATTTTTGGAGTTGATTACATCTATACAAGGAAAAAAAAGTTCCTTTGCTTTAAAGTTTGAAATTTAAAAAATTATAAGGGCCCCAAATTTTAATTTTGCCTAGGGCCCCGAAATTGTCAGGATCGGGGCTGAACATAGATATATAGATATATAGATAGTTTATAGATTATTATTATTATTATTATTATTATTATTATTATTATTATTATTATTATTATTATTATTATTATTATTATTGTTGTTGTTGTTGTTGTTGTTGTTGTTATTGAATTGGAGGCAGTGAACAAAATTCCCAGATACTAATATATAAAATGCAGTAAAAACACTTAATTAGCACTAATTAATTAGCAGTTTTATTCAAATTAAAATTAAAGGAGACAATAATGTAGATAGCCCTCCAACTCTCTCACTTAATATCCTTCCATTTATTTATCTGTATAAACTTCAGATAAATTATATTTTATACACCATTTTTATAAAAATAATTAACCGTTTGCATCATTTCAATCTTGATGCAACTGTTGGCCCCGGGAAAGAGTAATTGGTGGGGGGGGGGGGGGGGGGGGGGGGGAATACACCAATAACCAACCGTTTTTGACTTTTGTAAATCAGGTCGATCTAAAGGTCGATTGTCAAGGTCGATCTTTATCAGAGACAGGTTGATCTATCAAGCTCGTTTGGGAACAAGCTTGATTTATCAATCTGTGCTTATGCGGAAGTTGGTGGAGGTTGATTTACTCTTTGAAAAATCTTAAGGCTGGTGAACAGTTGCAGGTTGATGCGTGATATGTAGGTTGATGCTCGATATGCAGGTTGATGCTCGTCAGTTTGATAATAAAATATAAGGGCGATAAATAAATAGAGAGAGAGAGAGAGAGAGAGAGACACCGCGATTTATCGTGGTTCGGAGAAACCCTCCTACGTCCACGTCAGGTCGACTCGACCTGAGAATCCCTTTTCTTTTGGATCCACCTTCTCTCTTATTTATACTGACTGAGTATCAGTTTCATACACCTCTCTTATTTATACTGACTGAGTATCAGTTTCATACACTTTGCAACTAGCAAATACAACTAGCTTTACAACGGCCTCAACCTATCTAACTGATGGGGGAGGGGGTTGTTTGGAGTGCGAGCTTGATGCGGCAGTAAACGCTTCAAGCTTGCGGTGTTCTTCAATGGAGAAATTCTCTTTTCCAACACTTGGGAAATATCTAGGTTTTTCGAGTGTTGAATGGATAGAACTTGAGAGAGAATTTCTACAGCACTTTAGCTTTTGAATAATGAATTTCCCGTGCTGTTCCATTGAAGTGGGAAGTCTTTATATAGGCATAGTTTGAAAACTAGCCGTTGGAGTCTGCGCTGACTTGGCAGCTGACGTGGCAACTAGCCGTTGAAGCTTTGCTGACGTGTCAACTAGCCGTTGGTGCTGACTTATCACTTCCCGTTGGGCACGGTCCTAGCTGGCATCTGACGTGGCAGCTTAGGTGGCAGGTTGACCCATGGAGGTAGGTCATCGGCCTGAGGTATCTTCCAGCAGCTTGATGTCTTGAACTTGAGAACAGGCTGGAGTACCTAGAGAGCAGGTTGATAATGACAGACTGTTCTTCTATAGGCAAGGCTGTTGGAATAACAGCCTCTGCCTTTACCTGCATGACGGCCTGCATGACGGCCTGCATGACGGCCTGTATGACGGCCTGCATGACGGCCTGTATGACGGCCTGTCTAGAACAGCCTTCCTAGAACAGCCTTCCTAGAATGGCCTTAGACTAGAACGGCCTTAGACTAGAACGACCTGTCTAGTACAGCCTTCCTAGAACGGCCTTAGCTTGTTAACTCTATCAACCTTAACTCTATAAAATGTAGAATAAGCCTAAGTGTGGTTTTGAGAAAACATCATCAAAATTAACTGCAAAGGGTTCCCAACAATTTCCCCCTTTTTGATGATGTCAAAACCAACACTTCACAAATGAGATTCCTAGAAAGATAAAGAATATTACAAGCTTGTTCTAACTACACAGTTAAAACAGTATAAGGAATCAACATAATAAGGCAGGTTGGTCTCGGAGATTTCTTCTTCTGTCCTTCCCCCTTTTTGGCATCATCAGAAAGGATTTGAACTAAGGACCGAAGAGACGAGACCTCTTTCTTCAAGATCATTATATCAGCCTTCATGACTTCTTGATTACCTATTTTTGCTCTTATTACCTACAAAAGGTAGGCATTAATATATATGCAATACTTGGAGCAATAAATATTAATAATTGAAGAATTATTAGCATATTGAAGAAGTTAAAGAAAAGACAAAGGGTGATACAATCCCTTTGATTCCCCCTTCATTAATGCTCGTTATTGCATGCGGCAGGCCGTTGGTATTGGAAAGGCAGGATACGGCCTGAAAGCTGTAGAACGGCCTGGCAATATAGAAGACGGCCTTTGTTCCCCCTTTGTGAACTAGAGGTTGATAGCATCAAGGTTGATAGTGTCAAGGCTGATCACGACCTTGACTTGCATCGGCCTTGGTCAAGGATCGGCCTTGATCTGTGTCAGCCTTGCTCCGGGCTTACCATGCGACGGCCTTTGCCTTGCATCGACCTTGTAGAAGTAGATATCGGCCTTTGTTCCCCCTCAATTGATGGATCATTTGTTCAAGTGTTTGAGGAACACAGGTCGATCTAAGATCGATAGTATCGGATTTGGATGGCTCACATCAGTCTGATAGATCACTCTGTAGGATCGTTCTGAGAACGAGTTGTTGACTGATTAGCGGCCTGTTGACTGACGATTGAGTAACGGCCTGTTGATTGAGTAACGGCCTATGTTCCCCCTTAGTACGAGGAACTTTATGCAAGGTTGATTCAAATGCTGATCATCAAGGTTGATATCAACCTTTTGACTGCATATCGATCTTGGGGTCAATACAAGGGCAGCTAAGCAACGCACTTTTACCAATCGCCCTTCGAGTGCGCACTCCTTGGTTCGGGTTCCCAACAATGAGCTCCTATAGATGATTATCATCCCATCATCTCCGTCGAGATATATCTTCTTGAGAGAATTGGCTCGGGTTCATTGATTGGTTCATCGAACTCGGGGTGAGCAAAAGGTTAAGCGACATGCTGATTTGTTGATGGCCTTGGAATTTGAATGACTTAACCTCTTGTGCCATAGCCAGCTTGTCTCGGAGTCAGTTTTCATGCCCAGGCAGGTCTCCCTTTTATCAGTCAATTTGACTGTAAAGTTTGTCCTGCACTATTCCGGTAAGGAGTATTTCTCCTTCCTCATTTCTCACAAGACATTTGTTAGCGGTAAATTCTACTCGTTTACCATTCGAGCAGAATTGTGACACAGAGAATAAATTATGATTAAGACCTTCAACATAAGAGACATTATGAATAGAGGTTTTACCAACATTTAAGTCGCCTTGATCTCGAGTACGGCCTTTAGAGTTGCCTTCGTATGTTACTTGAGGTCCGACTCGTTCTACATAATTTGATAGTAGCATCTTGTTACACATCATGTGCTTGGAGCATCCACTATCAATGATCCATACAGCTCCACGAGCTGCTTGGCTCCTTCTCTGAGCCTTCCCGACCTGCAATTAATTAAACCTAGCAACCCATTTGAGATTGGGTGCTACGTCGGTTGCGGGAACGGCTTTTGGAACCCAAACTTGTTTCGCCGGTCTGCTTCTATTCGAGGCTGAGGACGAGGCAGTGGCGGTCTTGGGCTTGGGAGCCTTCTTATGAGAGCGAGGATGTTGAGGTTGATAGAACGGCTCTTCATAATATTCAGGTTGATAAGGTTGATACTGCCTTCTTTGAAAATAAGGTTGCTGAGGTTGATAGCAGTAACAGCCTTGATAAGCAGGCTGATAGAAGACCTGAGGTTGGTAAGGCCGTGGATCATATCGGCCTTGATAATTCCTTTGTTGAGCAGCCTGGTCTTGAGGTTTTGAGGCAGGTCGACGCTGCTGCCTCTTTTGGACAGGTCGTGCCTCCTTCTTAGGAACAGGCTGTTCCTTTTCAAAAAGGTTCTTCCTATGCTGCTTTATGAGAATGGCCTGAGGCTGACGAGCTAGGTTCTTCAGCTTGACAACCTTGTCAGGCAGAGCTTGTTCCCGTGAGGCAGATGCCTGAGCTTGTTCTTTGTTCACTAATATTTTTACTACCGCAAGTGTATGGGTGTAATTATAGATAGGGAAGCAAGGTCGTATTCCACGAGGACTGATTAACCTAATGAGTACTAATCGAATTTCCTATCCTCTATTTAGACGAATAAATCTTTGGATTTTGTTTTCTAAATTAATAAAAAGCGAAATAATAAATATAAACAACAAGCAACGAGAGAATCAAATATAAGAAGAATTATTCTAGAGCTTCGGTTTCGATGAACGAACGAATTCAATTAAATCAAAATCAATCAATCACATAGAGGACTCGACTATTACTAGAACAACCACACAAATAGCTTAAACCTACTTTCGTAGCGCCTAAACCGTAGATTTCATGCAAGAATCGTTGTGTCCAACTGATAACTAACACATGAAACTCCTAAAGGTTCAAAAGGTTATAAGCTCTCACACAATTCTCAAGATCTTTCGACTTTATTGAAGTGTGTGTCCTATGTTCCCTATTCGAGCGTTAATTCTCATCTTTCGCCTATCGAATCAACACAATGAATCATGCGAATTTGGTAGCTAATCAAATAAGCAAGCGATAAACTCAAGAACATACGAAGCAATAGACGGCCGTGATCGATTGATAAAAACTAATTCGAATCTGCAATATTCATCTACTCCCTAACTCTAGAATAAAAGAGAGTTTAGCCAAGCATAATGAGGACAACAATCTCAAGATTCAAGATACACATAATCAAAAATAAACGAAAACCGTAGAAGGAACTAGGGTTCCGAATGTCTCCGATTTGAATGACTTGATCTTCTTCTCCCGTTCTTCTTCTCCCGTTGAGTGCGAGCTGCAAAATATCCGATCGAGCTTCCTTCACCCCCTCTTCCTACTTATCCTTCTTCTTTTCTCCTTCAATCGGGACGTTACGAGTCCTTTCAAAGATGATCGTAACCGCCGCGCTTTGAGCGCTCTTTCCAAATGGGTGAGACGCGGCGGCAGGCGTTGGAGGGCGCGACAGCGTGGCTGATGGCGTTGCAGGCACGCGGAGATGCGGCTGCTGGGCGCGGGGTGAAGGCTGCCTAGACGCGGCCGCGTCTTGCTATGGAGAAGGTGGAGACGCGGCTGAATGGAGGAGGGTGCGCTGCTGTTGCATGGCCGTGTGGTCCAGGCGCGGAAATCGCCCTGCTGGGCGCGGCCTGGAGTGAGTGGAAACGCCGCCGCGTTGCATGGAGGGGGAAAGGGACGCGGCAGGGATGCATGGACGCGGCCCGCATGCAAATTCATGCATGGGCGCGTCACTTTCTTGTTGGGTCTTCTTGTTGGGCCCATGGCTTTGGGCCATACTTGTTGAATTCAAGGCCCAAGGCCTACACTTAATTATTTAATCCCTTTTCTTCGATTTTCCCTGCAAAACTCCTCAAAACTACGATCAAGTGTAATATCCTCGAATATACGAAATATATATTAAAAGTACCGAATTCGATCATGATAATAACACTGAAGCGCAACTATAAGCTCTCGAAACACGTAGAAAATCCGTGTTTATCATTCTTCAAGCTCCTTCTCCCTTAAAGTCAACTTTTCAACTTTTGACTTTAGGGTTTCTATCTCCCTTTCCTTTTCTTCATTGTAGGGAGATACTCTTTCTTCTAATGCCAGCTTGAGTTTTTCATTTTGATCCATTAGCTCGGCATTATCTTCAACGACCTCCTTGAATAACTCAGCGAGTTCGGCATATTCCTTCAGTTGCTTCTTGACCTCTTCCAGGGACACGGCCTTGGATAGGTCTTTATCTTCCTCATCTGCACTTTCATTGTCAGATAAAGAAAATGGAAGGAGTTGAGCAACTACCTGAGGTTGTTCATCGGTGGGAGGGAGTTTTCCGACGAAGCACTCTTCTTCATCATCACTCGACGAGCTGTCGGAGAAATGAGCTTTTGTTGCTTCTTCTTCGGAACATAGGCTGATAGTCTTAAGGGTATCCCACATTTCTTTTGCAGTGTCAAGATTGCGAATTTTGGCAAGGTAGACGCCATTAACAGTGCTAGAAATGAGCCCCATAGCATAGCTATCAAGACTTGCCTCTATTCTTTCCTCCGTTGTAAAATCACGGGGACTTTTGAGCTTGTTGACATAAGTGACTTTTCCTGGATCAGTCCCTTTGATTTCGGGAGTGGCTTCATAGATTCGTGTTGGACCATTCTCGATCACATCCCACATTAGAATGTGATGCACTTGAAGACACATCCTTATCCGGAAGCTCCATTCTTCATATCCTTGGACTGAGAAGTCTTCACATAACCTGAGAAGAGAAGCTTCCATTGCAAAATAATATGATATGCGTGAATGAAAAGATTTTTCAAATGGTTCGGTTCAAAATGACCAAAAGTTTGATAAAGACTTTCAGTATGCAAAGCAGCGGTCAAAAGAACCACTGCTCTGATACCACTTGTTGGCCCCGGGAAAGAGTAATTGGTGTATGGGGGGGGGGGGGGGAATACACCAATAACCAACCGTTTTTGACTTTTGTAAATCAGGTCGATCTAAAGGTCGATTGTCAAGGTCGATCTTTATCAGAGACAGGTTGATCTATCAAGCTCGTTTGGGAACAAGCTTGATTTATCAATCTGTGCTTATGCGGAAGTTGGTGGAGGTTGATTTACTCTTTGAAAAATCTTAAGGCGGGTGAACAGTTGCAGGTTGATGCGTGATATGCAGGTTGATGCTCGATATGCAGGTTGATGCTCGTCAGTTTGATAATAAAATATAAGGGCGATAAATAAATAGAGAGAGAGAGAGAGAGAGAGAGAGAGAGAGAGAGAGAGAGAGAGAGAGAGAGACACCACGATTTATCGTGGTTCGGAGAAACCCTCTTACGTCCACATCAGGTCGACTCGACCTGAGAATCCCTTTTCTTTTGGATCCACCTTCTCTCTTATTTATACTGACTGAGTATCAGTTTCATACACCTCTCTTATTTATACTGACTGAGTATCAGTTTCATACACTTTGCAACTAGCAAATACAACTAGCTTTACAACGGCCTCAACCTATCTAACTGATGGGGGAGGGGGTTGTTTGGAGTGCGAGCTTGATGCGGCAGTAAACGCTTCAAGCTTGCGGTGTTCTTCAATGGAGAAATTCTCTTTTCCAACACTTGGGAAATATCTAGGTTTTTCGAGTGTTGAATGGATAGAACTTGAGAGAGAATTTCTACAGCACTTTAGCTTTTGAATAATGAATTTCCCGTGCTGTTCCATTGAAGTGGGAAGTCTTTATATAGGCATAGTTTGAAAACTAGCCGTTGGAGTCTGCGCTGACTTGGCAGCTGACGTGGCAACTAGCCGTTGAAGCTTTGCTGACGTGTCAACTAGCCGTTGGTGCTGACTCATCACTTCCCGTTGGGCATGGTCCTAGCTGGCATCTGACGTGGCAGCTTAGGTGGCAGGTTTACCCATGGAGGTAGGTCATCGGCCTGAGGTATCTTCCAGCAGCTTGATGTCTTGAACTTGAGAACAGGCTGGAGTACCTAGAGAGCAGGTTGATAATGACAGGCTGTTCTTCTATAGGCAAGGCTGTTGGAATAACAGCCTCTGCCTTTACCTGCATGACGGCCTGCATGACGGCCTGTATGACGGCCTGCATGACGGCCTGTATGACGGCCTGTCTAGAACAGCCTTCCTAGAACAGCCTTCCTAGAACGGCCTTAGACTAGAACGGCCTTAGACTAGAACGACCTGTCTAGTACAGCCTTCCTAGAACGGCCTTAGCTTGTTAACTCTATCAACCTTAACTCTATAAAATGTAGAATAAGCCTAAGTGTGGTTTTGAGAAAACATCATCAAAATTAACTGCAAAGGGTTCCCAACAGCAACTCTTGTCCATTGCGATGATTATATCGAAATTGGAGAAGGAGAAGGAGCACCACTGCACACGTCAGTCTCGCACGTGCTCACACAACTATCCACTTTATCCACATCTGCAAATCACGATAAAATCATCAATTATACTATCCCCGTTCCGTCTGATTACGTCACATTAAAAAGAAAGCATCGAAACTTTTTTTTTTTTTTTTTTTTTTTTTTTTTTTTTTTTTTTTGCAAGAGTAGAGTAAGACATACCGAAGGTAAACCTAGCGCACTGCTTATAAGTTGCACAATCCAACGTACAGTTCGTAATCAAGCTCGAATCCGACTCCGTCATCGAGGGGCTAGGATGCTTTTCGATGATACATTTGGCGAGGCATGTCGCCGAACAAGCTACTTTATTGAATGAAAAAAGACAGTGGTGAAGAAGACAAGCTGGGAAACAACGCTTGAATATTGGTTTTTTTGCTTGGCCCCCTTGGAGAAGTAACATGAGCACTATCATCACGGTTATGGCTTTGCGTTGATCCATGGTGTATAATCTATATGCATATACTATTGAAATATTTGCCTTTATGTTTTATTTTTTGTTAGTGAGTTGTGTAAACTTTGATTAATTGCATATTTATAGGGTGAGAATATAGAAAGGAAAACTATCCTATTCTGAATTCTTTGTTTGATTTACTTTTAATTAAGCCAATCATATAATTCGATTGTATTTTTAATTACATATACATTTTGGATTTGGATTACAATATTTTTGGATTGCGTTCATTTTGATGAATTTTTTTATTAAAAAAATGAGAGAAAAGAAATCGATTGCCTTTTAAATTTTCTTTATTTCTCACATTTTCTCACCATTTACCTATGATGAATAATTTTATCAAATTATCATCATAGATTAAAGGTGAGAGAATGTGAGAAATAAAGAAAATTTTAAAGGGTAATTATTTTCTTTTATCTCATTTTCTACTCTCCCATCCGGTGCCACTTAATTAGTTCACATTTCTTTTTTCGTCTGTCCCATTTATTGATCCATTTTTTACTAAAAAGGAAGCAAATTAACATACAAAAGCATCTTTTAAAACTCATCTATCTTTGCCATACCATAAGTGGACCGAATTATTAAGTGGAACATGAGTATTACTCCCTCCGTCTCAGTATTTCTAGAGCAATTGCTTTTGACACGGGATTTAAGACGGAAGTGGTTAGTGTGTTAAGTGTATTGTGTTTAGGGATCTAGTGTGGTTTATGTGTTGTATAGATTTTTGAATTATATAATTAACTAAAAACATGAAAAGCTCAATAATTTTTTTCAGATTAATTTATTTAATTAATTACTGTAATTAAAAATCGATAAATTTTTTTCTACGGTTATTTTTTCACCTTAGTTATTTTTGCCGCCTTTTTAAGTTATGGAGAACACAACACAAACATCATCAAATAGGTATTATTAAAACATTAGAAATATCAACAAAATAATAAACAAAAAAAAAAAAAATTCCATTTCATTAGAACCAAAACTACACATCAGCGAACTTAAACATCATGTCAATACTAGACACCTAAAAAAAATTAGAGGGGAACACACCTCTTAAGTGTTAGGCGACAATTTTGAATTCTAAAATTTGCTAACACATCATGTGTCGTAAAGAGAAACACGTCATTGAAGAAAATGACGTGTAATGTGTCCCAAATTTGTGTGACATACGATCAAGTGAAGCAGAAAGTGTCACACATGTTGCGTCACGATTTTAAAAAAGTGTCACAAAAATACTACATCACCTTTTGCGACACAATTTGCACGACGCATAAAATTAATATCGCAAATTAGCTTTTGCGACATTAAAATAACTGTTTATGACACAAAATCCATGTCGCAAAAGTACGGCCGACTTCTTCAAGCTCAACACTGCTTCAACATCTCAAGATCTAGTGCTTCTAGGCTATGGAAATATGTACAAAAACAACAAGAGCAAGGGTTAGCAATTTATTCAGTTTCTGAAAAACCAGGGAGGGGAAGAAGTACTATTGTACTAAGCTACAACCTGATTATGAGAAGATTAAGGGTCTAGCTCTTAACAGTAGGTGCAGTTTAAGGAAAATGGGGGTGGAGCTAAAGGTAAGCAAGACCACATTGCAAAGATGGGCAAAAGCAGGGCTTTTAAGACCCCATACCTCTGCCATTAAACCCTCACTCACCTTAGATAACAAATTTTTAAGGTTGAGATTCTCATTAGAATGTTTAGAGTTAGATACAGTGATGAACAGACTTAGGTACTCATCCATGCACAATATAGTGCGCATAGATGAGAAGTGGTTCTACATTACAAAAGGGAATAACTGGTAAGAGCTGTTTCAGCCATTTGATCTCTATGCGTGCTGACTTACTAGCTACAAAACTGAATTTGACCTCAGTCAATGGTTAGCTGCATTATTGGTCAATGGGGCATTGAATTAAATAAAAATAATTAAATTATATGCTTTTGCAACATCTATTGTATTAAATGCAATTATAATATATTATTATTATTTTTAAATTTTCATATACATCAATATACATATTATATTATTATATAATATTAATAATAATTATTGTTGGTATAAATGCTTTTAATAAATGAACTACAACATTCTATAAATAGCACGACACTACTATTATAATAACTAGTTATTCACTTACACGATGTGTGGAGACATATATATGAAAACATATTTTAGGTATTTTGTTCCAATTTTTTTATTTTTTTCTTATGCTCTCTTTCCTTTCTCCTTTCTCCTTTTATTAGCTAACATTTGTTGTATCGGATGCTGACTATCTATACAAGGATTTATGTTACTTTCATCTTGATCTAGTACTCCGTCCATCCCTTTAGATGTTACGTATTCATTTTTGGTACGTCTCGCGGTAGATGTTACGTTCTCTTATTTGATAAAAAAAATAATAATAAATACTAATGGAAAAACACTTTTCCACATGCACTTTTCACTTTAACATACAAATCCACCATTTCTTAATTCTCGTGCTCCAAAAGAAATGTAACGTCTATAAAGAGACAAAGGAAAACGGAGGGAATATTTCTCATCTACAAAATGAAAAAAATGATATGAATATTGATTTTTTTTATCGGGAAATTATAAAATTATAATAAAAAATAGTTTGAAAGTAGGAAATACATCTAAATGAATAGTGGAAGTTTTTTAAATATATGTCAGGTATAAGATATAATTACCTTTAGACACGTAATAACATAAATATTGAATAAACTTAAAGTCGTTGATTGGTGTGTAAATGTTAGGATTTTCGTAGTGTTGTCGAGTCCGTTTCGTTATGTTTTGCGTCTCTTTCGTTTGTATTTTGCTATGATTTGGTTGTTTGGAGTTTGGTTCGTGTAGGATCGTTAGGTGGAAGAAACGGAAGGAAACGGCTCGAAAAAGGCGAAGAATTGAGGAAATATCAAGTTTTGAGCGAGCACGACGCTGGACGATCGTCCAAGGCTCTGGACGACCGTCCAGAGTACTCTGGACGAGCGCGCTGATGCTGTGGACGAGCGTCCAGAGTAGAAATTGAAGAAGAGAGCGAGTGCGACGTTGGACGAGCGTCCAACGTACGTTGGACGACCGTCCAACGCTCCGGCCAGCTATCCTTTCCTTATTTATCTAGGTTTTTACCTAGTATATATATATCATCCCTTGTACACGAATTATATCATCTTTTAGCATATTTTAGCTTTAGTTTTCAGATTCAAATACTTTAGTTTAGCTTTCTATTGTTCGGATCCGGATTCGTTCTTCGTTTATTGCAATTTAATTCAAGGCGTTTATTTAATTCAAGTTCGTCGTTCTTCGTCTCAATTTTCGTAAGTTCTTTTATTGCTTTCGTTTATTCGTTTTAATTGCTTGCTTTCGTTTTAGATTCGTTTTCTGAATTGCTTCGTTTAAATTCTTTAGTTTAATTTCGTTCTTTCGATTTCAAGTTTAAAGCTTAGATTCGTTTTCTTTCTTTCAATTCTCTTTCGTTTTTCAAAGTTTTCAAGTTAGATTAATTTGCTTTTAATTTCCAGATTTCAATTCATCATGTCTAGATTTATTTATGCTTCTTTCTTTGCTTTCGTTTCCTTCGTTGCTTTCTTTATTGCTTTCTTTTCGATTCTTGCCTAGGTAGATTTAAATGCTTTTCTCTAGTTTAATTCTTAGATTTATTTCTTGAGTTCTAGATTAGCTATTTACTTGCTTTTATTTATTGCTTGATTTATTTTATTTGCCTAGGATTTAAAACAAAAACCCCAAAATATTCTTTACTTGCTTTCTTAGGATTTAGTTTTACTACATAATTAATTGCCCTGTTAAGTTTTCCTTGAGATTCGATACTTTGGTTTTACTTGCTAGTGCTACGATAGATTTCGTCTATTGCGAACACTTTTTAGTGAAACAAATTTTGGCGCCGTTGCCGGGGAAAACTTTAGGCGTTTGATTGTGTAGTATTTTTATTTGCTTTATTTTTATTTGTGTTTATTCGATTTCTTGTTTCTCCCACTCGGTGCGTTTAACCCTTTTGTTGAGTGTTGTTTATGCATGGTCGCCGAAGTCTTCAAAGGAATTTAGCGCCCTACGTCGACAACGTCCATCAAAGGAAAGCGATTTTAGCCGCGAAGGAGAAGGAGGAGATCGATTCTCAAGACTTTGGTTTAGTCTTGTTGTTTGCAGAGCCCGAAGCCATGGCAGCTAGAGTCATGGGCGATTTTGCTCGCCCCACATTCACGGCCACCACTTCGGCGATTGTCCTGACGGAAGCGGTCAGGAATCATGAGCTTAAACCTCACCACATGGCGTTGCTTCCATCCTACCACGGGCTGGCCAACGAGGATGCGTTGACGTTCATCCGAGAGTTTTGCACGGTGGTGCAAACTTTCCCACTCGCGGGACTCACGGAGGACACCTTGAAGATGAAGTGCTTCCCGTACACCCTCAAGGATCGAGCAAAGTCATGGTATTTGGCGCTCCCGGCCAACTCTCTCGCCACATGGAATGCGGTGTGCGAGAAGTTCATGCTAAAGTACTATCCCAACCGCAAGACTCAAGAGGTGCGGTCAAAGATTTTGAATTTCTCCCAAGACAACGATGAGCCATTTCACGAAGCATGGGAGAGGTTCCAAGAGCTGCTCCAACAATGCCCTCATCATCAAATGGCACCGGAGTTGCTTTGGCAATATTTCTACGACGCCCTCAACCAAACTTGCCAATTCATGGTGGATAGTTCGGCCGGAGGCAACATAGCGGTCAAGACAGCTGAAGAGTTGAAGGATATATTCGAGACGCTTGCTGCGAGTTCTCACCAAAAATCAGCTAGACCGAGGAAAGTGGAGGCGAGTGCAATCTCGATGAGCCCCGACTTGAAGAAGCAAATTGCCGACATGTATAGGGATCTCGAGAATTTGAAGGTTAAGCAAAGTGCACCGGCCCCGAAGGAGGAAGAGAGGAAGCCCGACCAATGCGAGATTTGTGGAGAACTTGGTCACATCAAGGAGGTGTGCCACAACATGGGGGAGTTTCCATACGAAGGAGGAGCCGAGGTCTACGCCGCTCAAGGATACCCACCTCAAGCACCACATCAAGGATACCAAGGGGGATACAATGGACTCTACCAAAATCCGAGGCCGACACAAGGGCAAGGTAACCCCCCTACCTATCCGAATAGGCGTCCTCCACCATATAATAACCCCTACCCTCCTCCACCAAATCCCTACTACCCTCAACCTCCACCATATTATCCACCTCCTCAATACCCTCCAAATTCATATTACCCACCACCTCCATATTACCCTCCTCAATCTAATCCTACACCACTACCACCATACCCGAACTCTCGTCCTCAAGGACCTCCACAAAAGCCCCCCGCCGATGAGGATCGTTTCCATGCACTTGATGCAAACATAAAGCGGCTCGAGACGGCCATTGGCCAAATTTCTAGATCTATGCACTTGATGCAACAACCGGGGCGGATTCCGAGCCAAGGGATTCAACCACAACAAGCTAACGAGGTGCAATATCCCCCATATGTTCCTCCCTTTCCACCACATCAAGCCCAAGCCGTTTCGGTGCTACGGAGCGGGAGGCACGTGGATAATGGAGTCACAATGCCGCCTCAAAGCCGTTCGAATGATAGGTGGAGCCCGAATTCGCGATGGGGATCGAGCAAAAATCTGGCAGCACATCACTCTGGACGACCGTCCAGCGTGTCTGGACGACCGTCCAACGTTGGACGGTCGCCCACCGTCACGCTTGCCCCTGGACGAGCGCTAGACAACCTTTCAGCGAAGCCCGCGCTGGATGAGCGTCCAGCGCACACTGGACGACCGTCCAACGCTGAACAAGAGCAGAGTGCGAGCCCTTCCTTGGACGAGCGTCTAGCCGACACTGGACGACCGTCCAACGCCCAGAATGCACACACGGAGTCCGAGGAAGCTGAGAAAGAGTCCCAACCTCTCCACAAGACGTCCAATCCTTATGTTCCTCCCATTCCTTATCCAAGTCGTGTGAAGAACAAGAAGCGCGATCAACAATTCGTCGATCTTTACAAGCTTCTTTCAAAGGTGGACGTGAACTTGCCCCTCCTTGATGTTATTCGCAACGTGCCACCGTTCGTGAGGTTCGTGAAGGAGTTGACATCGAGGAAGAAGCCGTTCGATGAGATGGAGACGATCGCGGTATCGGAGGTGGCGACATCAATTATGCAACACCCTCTTCCACCTAAGCAACGAGATCCAGGTTCTTTCGTTATCACTATCTCTTTAGGTAATGGTAAGGAAGCATGTGGTATGCTAGATTTAGGTGCCGGTATTAATCTTATGCCTTATTCTATCTTCAAGCAATTAGAGTTAGGAGAACTTAAACCCACTCGCATGAGCCTTCAATTGGCGGATAGGTCTATTAGGTACCCTAGAGGTATTATTGAGGATATTCTTGTTCGCGTAGGGGGTTTGATTGTTCCCGTTGATTTCATGGTTTTAGAGATAGGTGAGGTACAAGAAAATGGTATTGAGCACACACTTTTGCTAGGTCGTCCTTTCATGGCTACTACTAATACTTTGATTGATATGAAGAGTGGTGTGATTAAGATGTCCGTTTTAGGAGAGGATGTCTCGTTTTCTGTGCATAAGAGTCGGCCTATGTCATCGGTCAATTTAATTGATAATTGTTCTTTCATCGATAAGGTTGATGCCTTGGCCGAGTGTTCTTTTGTGCAGGATTTTGAGACCGAGGAGGTGTGTTGGGGATCCGGAGATCAAATGGAGTGGGAGCGAATGGAGAGAGACATTGGGATCAAGCTACCGTTTCCACCTCAAGATCCCGAGCCCGGCTCGAAGATTCCGGAGCCGTTGGAGTTGAAAGAGCTGCCATCGCATTTGAAGTATATATTTTTAGAGGGAGGCAATCAAAAACCCGTAATCATCTCGTCTTCTTTGTCTCTTGCAGAGGAAGGAGCTTTGGTGGGCATACTCAAGGAGAACAAGCTCGCTTTTGGATGGAGCTTGGCGGATATCCGAGGAATTAGCCCGGCCACGTGCATGCATCGCATCAATCTCGAAGAAGGCGCTCGCCCCAAACGAGATGGACAAAGGAGGCTCAACCCAATGCTCATGGAGGTCGTGCGCAAGGAGATTTACAAGCTATTGGCGGAGGGGATTATCTATGCCATCACCGATAGTGAGTGGGTTAGCCCGGTGCACGTCGTTCCAAAGAAGGGAGGCATTACGGTGTCAAAGAACGAGAAGGACGAGTTGGTCGCCTCGCGCCCGGTTACCGGTTGGAGGATGTGTATTGATTATCGGAAGCTCAACGCTTCCACCAAAAAGGACCACTTTCCTCTCCCTTTTATTGATCAAATGCTTGATAAGTTAGCCGGGCAAGAATTTTATTGTTTTCTAGATGGTTTGTCAGGTTACTATCAAATTGCGATAGCTCCGGAGGATCAAGCAAAGACGGCCTTCACAAGCCCTTTCGGGACCTACGCTTATAGGAGGATGCCATTTGGTCTCTGCAACGCACCGGGTACGTTCCAAAGATGCATGATGTCTATTTTTTCAGAATTTATCGGTGATTTTGTAGAGATTTTTATGGATGATTTTTCTGTTTTCGGGTCGTCTTTCCATGATTGCTTGTTGAAAATAGAGAGAGTCCTTAAGAGATGCATTGAGAGTGGTCTTACTTTGAGTTGGGAAAAGAGTCATTTTATGGTTAGAAGTGGAATTGTTTTAGGCCATATAGTTTCGAGTAAGGGCATAGAGGTCGACAAAGCGAAAGTGGAGGTGATTGAAAAATTGCCACCACCTAGTGATGTCAAAGGTATTAGGAGTTTCCTTGGTCATGCGGGCTTTTATAGACGATTCATTAAGGATTTTTCTAAAATTAGCCAACCTCTTTGTCGATTGCTTGCTCAAGATGTGCCTTTCCACTTTGATGATTCTTGCATGCATGCTTTTCTCACTTTAAAAGAAAAACTCATCTCTGCTCCCGTTGTAGTTGGTCCCGATTGGTCATTGCCTTTTGAAATTATGTGTGATGCGTCTAATAATGCCGTAGGGGCTGTTTTGGGTCAAAGAGTCGATAAGATGCTTCGTGTGATTTACTATGCTAGTTTAACTCTTAATCCTGCTCAAGTGAATTACACCACCACCGAACAAGAGATGCTTGCTGTTGTTTTTGCCTTAGATAAATTTAGATCATACATCATAGGGTCTAAGGTGATTATTTATAGTGATCATGGTGCTCTTAAACATCTTTTGACTAAAGCCCAAGCAAAACCTAGGTTGATTAGATGGATCTTATTATTGCAAGAATTTGACATTGAAATTCGTGATAGGAAAGGTAGTGATAATCTTGTGGCCGACCACCTCTCTCGTCTCGATTCACCTCCCCCTTATGCTTCTCTTGATGATATTTGTGATTCCTTTCCCTTTGAGAATGTTAATGAAGTGAATGCTACTCCTTGGTTTGCCGATATTGCTAATTACTTGGCCGATAAGGACACCAAACCCGTCCTTAACGCTCAAGAAGAGAAAAGGTTTCTTCGTTTGTGTAGGCAATACTATTGGGAGGATCCTCACTTGTTCAAGCTTGGGAAGGATGAGGTGATTCGAAGGTGCGTTCCCGAACACGAGCAAACCGAGGTGCTGCGACATTGTCACGAGGAGCCGAGTGGAGGACATTTTGGAGGCCAAAAGACTGCTCATAAGGTGCTACAAAGTGGATTATATTGGCCTACATTGTTCAAGGATGCTCAAGCCTTCTACCTTCCATGCGATCGTTGCCAACGCACATGTTCTATAGGTCGCCGTAATGAGATGCCCCTTAATCCTATTTTAGTGGTTGAGATTTTTGATGTGTGGGGCATCGACTTTATGGGACCTTTTCCTAAATCTCATGGTTTCGAATATATTTTACTTGCCGTCGATTACGTGTCTAAGTGGGTAGAAGCAATACCCACGAAGACATGTGATTCTCACGTTGTCTTGAAGTTTGTGCAGGAAAATATCTTGTGTAGGTTTGGTTTCCCTCGTGTGATCATTAGTGATGGGGGAAAACATTTTTGCAACAAGTTGTTCGCCAAGCTCATGAAGAAGAATGCCATCACACACAAGGTGGCGACTCCTTATCATCCACAAACCTCGGGACAAGCGGAGACGAGCAATCGCCAAATCAAGGGGATTTTAGAGAAGACGGTCAAGCCATCGAGGAAGGATTGGGCCGACAAGTTGAACGACGCTCTTTGGGCATATCGCACGGCTTACAAAGGCGTGCTTGGGATGAGTCCCTATAGGCTCGTCTGTGGTAAGTCGTGTCATTTGCCCGTTGAGATAGAGTTCAAGGCGTATTGGGCCCTCAAGCGCATCAATTTCGACCTCGACGATGCTCATGATTGGAGGATTTTGCAAATGGAGGAGCTCGACGAGCTAAGGAACGAAGCCTACGACAATGCCAAGATTTACAAGGACAAGGTGAAACGTCTACATGATAGACGCATAGCCTTCAAGGAGTTCAAACCCGGAATGAAGGTACTTCTCTTCACTCTCGTCTTCGATTATTTCCGGGTAAGCTTAAGTCTAGGTGGGGAGGTCCATACACGGTGGTGCAAGTTTTCCCTCATGGTGCGGTGGAAATCAAGAACGAGGATTCGGGATACATTTTCTCGGTCAACGGGCAACGATTGAAGCCATATATCGAAGGGACAACATTACCTCACACGGTGGAGACGATTCTCATCTCCGACCCTCCACTTCTCTCTTGAGTTTTTGGTACGTCAAGCTAATGACGTTAAACAAGCGCTTGGTGGGAGGCAACCCACTTTCTCTATTTTATTTTTATAGAATAGGATGTATTTTCTTTTTATTTTCATTATTTTTCGTGTGTTTTTCTTTAAGTGTTTGTGCAGGGAATGGTTCTTAAGGATTGCAATGGCACGGAAGGCTTCGAGAGGGAGAAAAATGGAGAATTTGAGCACAATTCCGCGAGGGCCGCTTTGGACGAGCGTCCAGAGCACGCTGGGCGACCGTCCAGCGTATATTTTGAGTTGCCAGAAATTTCAGCGAGGGGTGCGTTGGACGAGCGTCCAACGTAATTCAACCCTTCAATTTTCTGCGAACGCCGCGCTGGACGGGCGTCCAACGTACGTTGGACGAGCGTCCAGCGCAAGACGGGCCCCCAATTCGATTTTGAGTCTGATTTCTCCTAGGTTTTACTTAAATTCCTCCTCCTCTCTTCTCTTTCTCACGCCTCCCTCTCTAGTTTGCAGATTGAACACACCGTGAGCCACCTAGAACTCCAGCCACCGCCGCCGCTACCGCCGCCGGAATCTGACGCCGCCGCCGCCGTCGCTGCCGCCGTTCTGCCGCCGTGTTCCAGCCGCCTTTCCGAACGCCAGCACAGCCGCTCGCCGTTGCAGCCGCCGACGAGCCCATGTCCAGCGCTCGCCCAGCCCACGTCCACGCCGCCGACGAGCCCGCGTCCAGCGCTCGCCCAGCCCACGTCCACGCCGCCGACGAGCGTCCAAGGAGCAGTGGACGAGCGTCCAACCCGGCTGCTGTCCAAATTGGTTTCCGGCCCGTTCCGGTCCGTTTTTCGCCGTCAATTTCCCCGTCTCATTCCCGTTTCGTCCCAGTCACTACCATGGTTCGTGGAGAGCTCGGGGAAGCCCGCCCTCTCACCGATGCACGCATTCCGTTGCATCGCCGCCCCGACTACCACCCGTCCGGAGTTTCTCCGGAACTCTTTGGCCGTCAACAACACGTTCCCTTCCCGACGGAGAGATTCGAGACCACCAATTTTTATGGCCGTCTACGAGGTAAGGAAATTCGACCTCCTAGGCACTTCAATATGGATTTTCTTCGTCGTTTACCCATTTGGAATACGCTTAGAGGATACATCGACTGTTTGGGCCTTATGAATTTAATTACGCATGCTTGGGAAGGACATGAGAGTTTATGTATTGAAATGTGTTCTAGCTTTAGGTTAGA
Organism: Thymus mandschuricus; assembly: GCA_029379335.1. Lineage (NCBI taxonomy): Eukaryota > Viridiplantae > Streptophyta > Magnoliopsida > Lamiales > Lamiaceae > Thymus > Thymus mandschuricus. The sequence goes on along the minus strand of CM057080.1, from coordinate 7,105,944 downwards.
ACGTAATGTGGAAGATGAGCTTTGCATGTATGCTACTTTTCGGGGTGAGTTGTGGGAAATTCCTAGGCGAGTGATGCATGAAGCATTTGGTTTTCATTTGGGTGATGGTTTGTCTGAGTTCATGCCGTCTGATTTTAATGTGTCTAATGCTTGGTTTGAGATGACGGGTGTGACTAATTATAAAGCTTCTGGAGTGCCGAGTGCTTTTATCAAAGATCATGCTTTGTTAATTCTTCATCGTTTTCTGTCTTGCATGATTACTGGTAAAAAAGAGCATAATAAGGTGAATGCGCTAGAAATTTATTTGCTCCATTGTGCTTCTAACAATATTAGGGTGTGTATGGCTCCATTTATATGGTCCCAACTTACTAATGTGCAAACCAAGAGTGGAGCACACCCTACTTTGAGTTATGTGGCTACAGGTTTGGCGCGTCATTTGCGAGTAGATATTTCTCAAAGCGCCGGCTTAACTCGAAGCAAGGAGATTACCCTCAACGAGCTTATCAACGCTCATCTCATGCGAGGGGCGACCGAGTTCGTTCCTGTTCGGGAGAGAGCGTCTGTTATTGCATATCATGCAGCTCGTCGTCTCCATGGTCTCCCAAGTCAAGAGTCGGGGGACGAGGAGGAGGAATATGAGGACGGAGAAGATGATGAGGAGCACAACGAGGACGAAGAAGAGGATGGAGACGAGGAAGAGCAGCAGCACGTCCCGGACGACAACGAGCGTTTGATTCACTACTACACTAGGAGAGATCGTGTCCGGGCGCGTCAGAATATGGAGGCCGAGGTTCCCCCTTATTGGGCCGACTTTAGAACCGATTTTACACAATTCCAAGAGAATGTGTTTAGTCGGTTCGATGATTTGTCGACCCAAGTGACGGGGTTGAATAGTCGGGTGTCCCACATTGAGAGTCACTTGACTCGTTTTACCGACTTCTCGGTGGCCTCTACCTCTACCTCTACTCCACCGGACCCGAACGACCCTCGTTGGTGGTCTCCTTACGATCCCCGTTGGCAAGATCCACGATACCGAGGTTTCTTCAACCCATAGCATGTTTGTGTCTTTTCTTTTTGTTTGAGTCTTTTATTGTTTTTCTCTTTATTTTGTTCGATTTTACGCTTTGGTATTTGTGTTTTGTGTTTGTTTTGTAGGTGATACTTGGAGTCTCTCGAGATTTTGAGTATTTGTGTTCGTCATATGCGATAAGTTCTCTTTATCCCTTTCCTTTTTATTTTCTCGCAATGGGGACATTGCTTGATTTTAAGTGTGGGGGGGGGGTCTTTGAACTTTTGGCATGTAGTTTTTAATTTTGTTGAGTCATTAGGTGTTAATTGAGTCAAGTAAGCATGTGATGATAGTATTGTGGACTTGGCCAATGATAGAGAATTGTTGATTTTTTGGAAAAATTCATGATCTTTATTATGCATGGAACCTTGGCGAAGCGACGCATTTTATTTGACGAATTTGATGTATGCTTTGATGTCGGGAACTAGTTAGTTTGAACCCGTGAGATTTGAGCTTTTTGTGCATATTTATGCCTATTCTTTGATTGAGTGATCATGCATGCTTCGTTGTTTCTAGAACTTGCCTTGTTTCTCCATCAAGACCTTAGTATATTTACGAACTAGGAGATGATCTTAGGCCATTCTTTCATAGCCACATGATTCCTATACACTAACCTTGTTCATAATCCTTTGTTTACCCCTTTTGAGCCTTTATTAGCCGTTCTTTGTGAAACCGGATGATAGGAGGTTTGGATGAGTATGGGTATCCTTAGTTGTAGTTGGTGATATGGAAGGAGAAAATTTGAAAATACTTGTTGTGGTGTAGAAGGAGAGAAAGAAAAGAAATTTAGATGCTTGTTTAAGTGTAGTTAGCTATCCCTATAAGCTTAGAAAAAAAAAAAAGAAGAGAAAAAAAAAAAAGAGATAAAAAAAAATAGAGTCTTTGTTCAAATTAGAAAGAACATGTATTAGTTGAGCTCTAGAAAAAAAAAAAGAAAAGAAAAGAAAAAGAAAAAAATAAGCATAAGGGGATAGTTAGCTTTGATTTGTATAGTTTAGCATCTTTGAGTTTGTAATTGGTGTGTTGGAGGGTAGAAGATGGAGATTAAAATCCATACTTTGGTTGGAGTTGAAAAAGAGGTTGATGATTTAGAGCATTTTGAGTCACTTAGCCTATATATTCCCTACCTTAACCAATGTCCCTACATTACAAGCTTATATAAAGACCTTTGTGATCCTAGTTTGTAAGTATTACATTAGGTGGAGATGTTGAGATTTAAGGCAAGCTTATGGTAAACATGTTGCATTGCATTGATGTTGAGTGAACCTTTTTGATGTGCATTATATTACATCTTTTCTTTGAGAGAGTAGAGTGTTCACTTTTATATACAAAATTTCACATGTTTGGGAGTGTTCTTTGATGGATTAGCATACTTTGAATTAGTTGAGTAGATTGTGTTGATTGATGCTAAGGTTGTGTGCATAGTTTTGATCATGAACATGAGAGTTGTTTTTGAAAAGCTTTGAGGCCAATATAGTTCACGATACTTGAGTCTATTGTTTGTTTTGTTTTGCTTGAGGACAAGCAAAGGTCTAAGTGTGGGGGAGTTATTGGTTAAATTGCTAAACTTATTAAATATATTGTCATAAATTATACTTTTGTAACGTATACTATTAATTATTCGACTTAAAATAGTCATGTATAATAATGATATAGCATTTTAATACACAATTTCTAAAAATAGTTGATAAACAAATCAAATAACTAAATAATTATTATACAAAAAACTGTTAACATAAATCAAATTAAATGCTTATAATTAATGAACTAAAATTTCTAAAAATAACACGGGTTTACTATTATATATTGTATAGATATAGATATAGATAATAATAATAACACGATGTCCTTCGTGGATCCTACTACGTTCTTCGTATAAATTCTCATAATCAACGTTTGATTCGGAAATAAGGCAAATGCCATCTGAATAAACGTTATAGTCCCACAATAGCGTTTGATTCGAAAATAGGTCAAATGCCCTCCGAATAAATGTTATAAAAATTTTAGTATCAAAGCTGACATTATAAAGTCCCACAATAGCGTTTAATTGGATTCGAAAATAGGGCAAATGCCCTCCGAATAGATGTTATAAAAATTCTAGTATCAATGCCGAGGAAGGAGAGCCGAATTCTCCATAGATCTCGAAAGTCGTCCAAACATCGTTCAAGCATCAAGTGAAGAGTAGAACAAGAGGAATCATATAGATCGCAACTCGCAATCTACTTAAGTCTTCATATTTTTTCATTTGTACACATCTTTTATATTTATTTTATTAAATATCTAAAATTTGTGTTTACAGAGGAACATTGTTATTTTTGGAAGTTGATGAAGTTTAATCCTCCATCCGTCAATTATTTTTGTGCTTTAATTGAATGCTTTGGCGTGCATTTAAATGTGTTGAAAAGTCGATTTATACGATAAAGTTTATATAGGTTGAACTTTATATAGTGTATTATTATACACTGAATTTCATCGACATCTACTTTTCGATACATTGAAATGCGTGTCAAAAGTATCGAAGTAAAAAAATGGTGAACGATGGGAATAGCTAGCTATCATGCTAACATTCTAAAACCGATTATGAAGGTTTCCAATTGAAAAATGGAAGTAGACTAAGCTCATCCGCCACACTTATGCACACAATCCTCCATTTTGTCAACATCTGCATTTTTTTTTTTCAAACACAATATAACAAAATTAATAAACAAATCATATTATCGCATATATTCAATAAAACTAATTATTTTCGACATAATAAACACAAAATCACAAAGCACAAAAAAAAAATAGGCAAACGAAAAAGCATAATCATACCGTCTCCAAATTGCTGGCACTGGTTGATAGCGCAATGGTAATCGCAAGAGTCATCTTGTACATCAAGGACGTTCTTGCCTATGCACTTGATAATTAAGGCATTTTGTGATGCAATACGTCACCTCTCGGGCTGCGGCGCGACAGTCCTCGTTGCAGCTCAAGTAACACTTCTTGAACGAAGCCGATGCGCTCCCCGCGTATACTAGCATCAACATCGCGATTACGGCGAGTGTGCGCACACTTTTGCACGAATCCATATATGTTTCAAAATGTAGTTTCTGCTATCTAATTCTCTATATGCTTACGATTATTGGTAATTTCACGTTAGCATTATTTTGTTTGATTTTTTCCGATTGTTTTACATTCTAATACCTATAAAGATAATATTGAAATCAATAAGCTTACAAAATATATAAACACCGAGATCCCGATTTGTGTTTTTCGCCTTCTAACTTTAAAAATCAATAAAAATACAAATCGGGTCTCGATTTTTATTAATTTTCTAAATTATATGATTTCAATATTAATGTTTAAAATTATAAAATACAAAACAATTGTAAAAATCAAATAAAATAATGGTAAAATGAGCAAACAATGGTAGATGCCAATGAATGTGCTCACGTAGGCATATCATTCCTCTTCAGGATTGTATTATTATTATTATTATTATTATTATTATTATTATTATTATTATTATTATTATTAAAAGTTCGGAGGCAGTGAACAAAATTCCCAGATACCAATATATAAAATGCAGTAATAAAACACTTAATTAGCACTAATTAATTAGTAGTTTTATTCCATTTATTTATCTGTATAAATTTCTGATAAATTATTTGTATACACCATTTTTATAGGAATAATTAACCGTTACATCATTTCAATCTTGATGCAACTCTTGTCGATTGCAATGATTATATCGAAATTGGAGAAGGAGAAGGAGCACCACTGCATACGTCAGTCTCGCACGTGCTCACACAATCATCCACTTTATCCACATCTGCAAATTACGATCAAATCATCTGTTATACTATCCCCGTTCCGTCTGATTATGTCATTAAAAAAAAAAGCATTGAAACGAAATTTTATTTTTGGTGTGAGATTAGAGTTAGACATACCGGTTGTAAACCTAGCGCACTGCTTATAAGTTGCACAATCTAACGTACAGTCCGAAATCAACGAATCTGAGGGGCCAGGATGTTTTTTAAAGATACATTTGGCGAGGCATGTCGCCGAACAAACTACTTTATTGGATGAGAAAAGACAATGGCGAAGAAGACAGGCTGCGAAGCAATGTTTGAATTCTTTTTTTGCTTGGCCTCCTTGTAGGAGTAACATGAGCACTACCATCACGGTTATGGCTCTGCGTTGATCCATGGTGTATAATCTATGTGCAAATACTATTGAAATATTTTCCTTTATATTATGTATTATTATGTTTTGTTTGTGAGTTTTAGAAACTTTGATTAGTTGCATATTTATAGGGTGAGAATAAAGTGAGGAAAACTATCCTATTCTGTGTATTCTTATTTTGGTTTACTTTTAATTAAGCCAATCATATAATTGGATTGTATTTTTATTTACATATATCTTTTTGAATTTGGATTGTAATATTATTAGGTTTTGTTCTCTTCGATGATTTTTCTTATGAGAAAATGAGAGAAAAGAAAACATATGCCTTTTAAATTTTCTTTATTTCTCACATTTTCTCACCATTTATATATGATGAAGAATTTTATAAAATTATCATCCTAGATTAAAGGTGAGAAAATATGAGAAATAAGGGGAAATTTAAAGGGTAACTGTTTTCTTTTATCTCATTTTCTACTCTCCCGTGCCACTTAATTAGACAACATTTCCTTTTTCGTCTGTCTCATTTATTAATTCATTTTTTTAAAAGGAAGTAATTTGACATGCAAAAACATCTTTTAAAACTCATCTATCTTTGCCATACCATAAGGGGAATAATTAAATGGGACAGAAGGATTATCATTTTTTCATGATAATTTTCATTGAAAGAGAACACAACCTTACAATTTATTATTATTATTATTATTATTATTATTATTATTATTATTATTATTATTATTATTATTATTATTATTATTATTATTATTATTATTATTATTATTATTATTATGGTCAATGACTCCATTAGATATTTTTCTTAAATTCAACATTGTATAATTAGCCCATATTTGGTAAATTTCTTTAGGAAATTCAAAAGAATATTGTTCATGGATTTTCATGTAAATCTAGGGAAACAAACAATCAAATCTTGGTTGAATAAAAATATAATTATTTCAACTCCGAATTCTAGAATTGTGTCACGGGCTGCCTAATTTCCTAAGTGTTTTGGGCTAGATAAATACTTAGTCCACTCTAATTCATGTTGTAGCCCAAAACTAGGGGCCCATGTATATAGAATAGTGTAGAAGGTGTGTAGAAGAGGGGAGGAAGTGTATAGTGACATGGTAGGAGGACTATAGAGAAATCTAGAACAAGGGAAGGTTCTGAAGACTTACTCTCTACCCTTGGATCAAATTAATCTTCACCATCCATCATGGAGGGGGAGTTGTATATAAAGGGGTGCTCCCCTCACTTGTAAACAATCAACCAAATCAATCAAGCTCTCAAGCATTCATCAGTGTTCTCTCCCAACTTTCTTCCTTAGCCAAATTTACTCACTTCACCCACAACACTTCTAGAGTTAGGCTGACTTTGCTAAATCGCGAGGGTCGTATAGAGGATAGTGAGAATAATTTTCAACACACTTTATTGAGAAGAGTTAGGCTGACTTTGCTAAATCGCGAGGGGCGTATAGAGGATGGTGAGAATAATTTTCAACACACTTTATTGAGAAGAATTGAGTACACTTATATACAAGCTGCAAAGCAACAAACCCTAGCTGCATACGCAGCAAACCCTAAGTATACTTACCCACATATAAAAGCCTTAATAATAAAAGCCCATAATGTTCAACTGAAAATATTTAAACCCTAATACATTCCCTCAAGATGGCAATCCTAGATGTCAATCTTGGACATAAGAGAATGAAGACGAGGACGAGGCTGAGCCTTAGTGAGAGCATCGGCCAGTTGATCCGATGAGACATGAGCCACACACACGAATATGCGCAGACTGGATGAGTTTGAGAGGGGCTTGAAGAGAGGAGTTGAGAGCAATGGGAGTGGCAGCGGCGGCCATGAGAGGATCTTTTAGAGGAATTAACCATAATAGTCCCTTGATACCATATAGAGGATGGTGAGAATAATTTTCGACACAATTTATTGAGAAGAATTGAGTACACTTATATACAAGCTGCATAGCAGCAAACCCTAGCTGCATAGGGCGGGTCAAAAAGCAAAGGCCGCACGGTTCGTTGTTAAGGTAACAAGTCCGTGACAAGTGGTATCAAAGCCCGATTGTGACGTGTGCGTGATGGCATCGGACGGCTCGCAGGTGACAATGGAACGCATGAGGGATGCTACCGTGGGGGACGGAAAGAAGAACCGTGGGAGTAGCAGGGCTCCTCCCGCAGACCACGTCCTAGGCGAGAATCGCGAGATAGGGGAGCGGATCGAGATGGTCGAGCATAACATGGAGACGTTGGAGAACCATGTCCTCGAGTTGCCCGAGTCCGTGAAGGAGAATACCCAATCTTGCATCGACGCTAGTATGGTGATGGAAGATCGCTTTGCCCGACTAGAGGCGAGGATGAGAGACGCTATTCAAGCCCTCCAAGCAAACATCGACGAGATCAAGGAGGACTTTGATCCTTTGCAAAAAGGCAGCCGTTAATGGGGCAACAATCATCACCGCCGGTAGTCCAAGGGTGGACTGTCCAAAGCCAACGGCATTCAACGGCGTGAGGGACTCCAAGGAGGTAGAGAATTTCTTTTGGAAGATGGAGCAGTACTTCGAGGCCATCAACCTTACAGACGAGGGGTCAAAGGTAAAGTCCGCTACTCTCTACCTCACAGATACTGCCATGCTTTGGTGGCGTAGGAAACACGCCGACATCGAGAAGGGCTCGTGTTGGATTGATACATGGGATGAGTTCAAGAAAGAACAAAAGCGGCACTTCTACCTGGATAACATCATCTATGAAGCTCTAAGGAGATTGCGAGAGCTGAAGCAACGGGGTACGATATGTGACTATGTCAATGAATTCACTACCCTTAAGCTCCAGATTCCCAACTTGTCAGAGGAGGATCTCTTGTTCTTCTTCATAGACGGTCTCCAGTCATGGGCGAAGCAAGAGTTGCAATGCCGCAACATTCACACTGTGGATGAAGCCACAACCGCTGCCGAGTCCCTTATCGAGTTCCTTCCCCACCCAACATCTGATCAGAAAGAGAAGTGGAACTCGGGTAAAGGTGGGGGAGGGAAACATAGACAGTCTTGGCCCTGGGCCTAGGAGGGGTGCGCCCGCTTAGGGCCCAGGCTGGGACAGGTCTCATTTTTTATAATTCCACCGTTGATTTGTAGTGTATTTTATGACTCTTTATTTGGGCCCAACTGGAAAAGGCCCAATTTCTCAAACAAATTTTATTCATTGTCCCTCTTCTTTTGTTTTCCTACTCTTGCCTCTACGTCTCGCCTTTTTAAGCTTTCTCTCTCTACGAGTATTTTCAGAATTACTTTTCGTTTTCATTCTTATTATAACCATCATATATTATATTTGTATGCTTTATATTCCACTCCCTACTTGATTTTCGTGGGAGTTTTTTTATTGCATCAATATCAAATGGTTCATATAAGTTTTAATTTTTCCTTTTCTTGTATGAAAAATACAAACCTCTATTTGTTATATTTTGTCTTTTCATTTTATACATTTTTTTTATATACTCTTTCAATTCATTAATCTCATTTTCCTTATTCATCTATCATACTTATTAATTTCTTATCTAAATAGAAAATAAATTAACCCAAATCCACACTCTTTAAAACACCTATAACTATGTTTCCCTTAATTATTGTGCCACATTTTGGTAATAATGTCAAAGGGACAGATGCATTAGTACACAAATGTATGCGTATATGTGTATTTGTGTGCATTTTGTGTACAAATGTTTTATGTTATTTGTATTTTTTTTTTTAAATTTTTGGAGTTAATTACATCTATAGAGGGGGGGGGGGGGGGGGGGGGGGGGGGGGGGGGGGGGGTGGGGGAGTTCCTTTCCTTTAAAGTTTGAAATTTTAAAAATTATAGGGGCCAAATTTTAATTTTACCTAGGGCCCGAAATTGTCAGGACCGGGGCTGAACATAGATATATAGATAGTTTATAGATTATTATGATTATTATTATTATTATTATTATTATTATTATTATTATTATTATTATTATTAAATCGAAGGCTTTAAATTCCCAGATACTAATATATAAAATGCAGTAAAAACACTTAATTAGCACTAATTAATTAGCAGTTTTATTCCAATTAAATTAAAGGAGACAATAATGCAGATAGCCCTCCAACTCTCTCACTTAATATCCTTCCATTTATTTATCTGTATAAATTTCAGATAAATTATTTTTATACTCCATTTTTATAAAAAATAATTAACCGTTACATCATTTCAATCTTGACGCAACTCTTGTCGATTGCGATGATTATACCGAAATTGGAGAAGGAGAAGGAGCACCACTGCACACGTCAGTCTCGCACGTGCTCACACAACTATCCACTTTATCCACATCTGCAAATCACGATAAAATCATCGATTATTCTATCCCCGTTACGTCTGATTACGTCACTTTAAAAAGAAAGCATCGAAATGATTTTTTTTTTTTTTTAGTGCAAGAGTAGAGTAAGACATACCAAAGGTAAACCTAGCGCACTGCTTATAAGTTGCACAATCCAACGTACAGTTCGTAATCAAGCTCGAATCCGACTCCGTCATCGAGGGGCTAGGATGTTTTTCGATGATACATTTGGCGAGGCATGTCGCCGAACAAGCTACTTTGTTGAATGAGATAAGACAGTGGCGAAGAAGACAAGCTGGGAAGCAACGCTTGAATATTGATTTTGCTTGGCCCCCTTGGAGGAGTAACATGAGCACTATCATCACGGTTATGGCTTTGCGTTGATCCATGGTGTATAATCTATATGCAAATAATATTGAAATATTTGCCTTTATGTTTTATTTTTTGTTAGTGAGTTGTGTAAACTTTGATTAATTGCATATTTATAGGGTGAGAATATAGAAAGGAAAACTATCCTATTCTGAATTCTTATTTTGGTTTACTTTTAATTAAGCCAATCATACAATTCGATTGTATTTTTAATTACAGATATTTTTTGAATTTGGATTATAATATTATTAGATTGCCTTTTTTTAATAAATTTTTTTATTAGAAAATGAGAGAGAATAAGAAAAGTACCTTCTAATTTTATTTTATTTTTTATTTCCCACATTTTCTCACCATTTACATATGACGAAGAATTTTATCAATTATCATTATAGATTAAATGTTAGAAAATATGAGAAATAAGAAATTTTTTAAAGTGTAACTATTTTCTTTTATTTCATTTTCACCTCTCCCGTGCCACTTAATTAGACAATATTTCCTTTTTTCGCCTGTCACGTGTATTGATTTATTTTTTTTAAAAGGAAGCAAATTGACATACAAAAAATCTTTTAAAACTCATCTATCTATCTTTTTTTTTTTTTTAATACTTTATATATTTATTTATAAAATTCATCTATCTTTGTCATACCATAAGGGGAATAATTAAATGGTACGGAAGGATAATCATTTTCTCATGATAATTTTCCATTGAAAGAGAACACAACCTTACATTTTATTTATTTATTTATTTATTTTAATATGGTCAATCACTCCATTAGATATTTTTCTTAAATTCAACATTTTATAATTAGCCCATGTTTGGTAAATTTCTTTGGGAAATTCGAAAGAATATTGCTCAAGGATTTTCATGTAAATCTTAGGAAACAAACAATCAAACCTTGGATGAATAAAAATAATTATTTCAACTCCGAATTCCAGAATTGCGAAGCTTTAATTTCTTCCCTCACCCTCCTCCCATGCTTAATTATGGGTTCATTGTCTCTTTTGGCTCGGCCCGGCACAACTCGTTTATGACTCGATAAGTTCAATTCCGTGTCGAGTACAATGTACGTCTTTCACTAGCCACACACACATATTTTAAATACTTTACTAAAATATGTAAAATCCCACTTTACAATAAATCCTAGGACGTAATAATACTCGACGCAACATCAGATTTACCACCAGGCCCGGTATCAGTCCAGTTCAGCAAACGGGTTGGGCCGTCTAGGCTTCTTCCTGTTGGTCAAATATTGCGGCTAACTACCCAAGCATGCCCAATTAAGGCATTCATGAATATGCATTTATGGCAATTCCTATTTGTCATAAATGTGATGCCTCAAAGTCAAAAAAAAGCCACCGCCTTATGAAGCCACCGCCTTATGAACATTCACACACTCCATCACTTGCCTATAAATAGAGGGCTTCGGAGCAGCAGCATCATACAACACCAACAACCAATACTCATAGAAGAAAGAGTTCTTCTATCAGAGAGAGAGAAAAATTCTTGTGAGGAAATAGCTTCAGTGTGGGAGTTATACACGAGTGATAAAAGTGAGTTGAGAGTTCTAGCCTTGGTGTAGGTAGATACAAAATATAGTGTGGTATTTTGTTGTACTCCTCCTTTTGAGATTCTCTAATATATTGGTGCGGGTCCGTGGACGTAGGCAGTTTGGCCGAACCACGTTAAAATATCGGTGTCATTTTTATTCTCATTTTTATCCGTTTTATATTGGTCGATATCCTAAATATTGCGTCTCACTAGATTCTGGGCGGGATTAGTTGTGTCTGATTTCCCAACAACTGGTATCAGAGCCAGGTTTGTGGCGAAAATATCAGGTGTTGTTACTATTCACGTGTGAATTCGTGAATAGTAAATTCTCGAAAAGTGTGTCGTGATAATTTTTTTTGAGAAAATTATCATTTTTTTTGAGAAAATTATCATTTTTTTATCGAGTGGGAGCAATGTCGACCGATGATAAAATTTCCAAAATTGATAAATTCAATGGTCTGAATTTTGGATTTTGGAAAATGCAAATGGAGGATTACTTGTACTAGAAGGACCTGTATAAGCCCTTGAAGGAAAAGCCAGAAGAAATGAAGGACGACGAGTGGGAGGTACTTGACCGAAAGGCTCTCGGTGCAATCAGGCTGGCTCTATCAAAGTCAGTCGCCTTCAACATAAAGAACGAGAAGACAACGTCGTCTCTCATGAAGGCTCTATCCAGCATGTATGAACAACCATCTGCAGCAAATAAAGTTCATTTGATCAATAAATTATTCAATATGAAAATGTCTGACAACGGAAGATTCGGAGAACATTTGAACGAGTTCAATGAAGTGACGGACCAGCTTACCACGGTGGACATCAAATTTGACGATGAAGTCCGAGCTTTGTTAATTCTTGGGCAGTTGCCCGAGAGCTGGAATGGCACAGTTACAGCCATTAGCAGCTCTGCCGGCAAGTCCAAATTAAAGTTCGATGATGTCGTAAGCATGATCCTGACCGAGGAGATCCGGGGGCAGTTAGACGTGGCTTCTACTTCAGGTGCTGCTCTCAACGTAGATAGCAGAGGAAGAAGCCAAACCAAAGGCGGGCAATGGCGTGGACGGAGCAAGTCAAGGAACGGCGAGCAGAGGTCCAAGAACCAGAAGAATTCCAATAAATCAAAGTCTGTTGAATGTTGGAATTGTGGTCAAGTTGGGCACTACAAAACGCAGTGCAAAGCACCTCCGAAGGAAAATGAGAAAAAGACCGAGGCCAATGTTGTGGCCGACTAAGCAGACGATGCTTTGATATGCTCTATGGAGAAAATAGTCGATTACTGGATTATCGACTCTGGAGCATCTTTCCATGCCACCTCAAACCGACACTCATTCGTAAATTATGTGTCGGGAAATTACAGAGAAGTATATCTTGGAGATGATCATCCGTGCAGCGTGGTGGGCATTGGAGAAGTACAGATCAAGCTCAATGGATCTGTATGGAAGCTGAAAGACGTGAGACATATTCCAGAATTGAGGAAGAACTTGATCTCCGTCAAACAACTGTCAAGAGAAGGATATGATACACTCTTCTCGGGTGATTGTTGGAAAATCACCAAGGGCGCCATGATCATTGCTCGGGGCAAGGACGCGGGCAGCCTATACACAACGATGAATGCGGTTGTGACAATTGCAGTTGCTGATAGCAAGAAGAATGCAAATTTGTGGCACCAAAGACTTGGGCACATGAGTCAGAAAGGACTCAAGTATATGCATTCGACAGGGAAACTACCGATGCTTCAGTCTGTTGATATAGACTTTTGTGAAAGTTGTGTCTTCGGGAAGCAGAAGAGGGTCAGTTTCAACACTGGTGGTAGAACTCCAAAGCAAGTGAAGCTTGAGTTAGTCCACACAGATGTTTGGGGTCCAGCAACAGTTTCATCCATTGGCGGAAAGTCTTATTTTGTGACTTTCATTGACGACCACTCGAGAAAGGTGTGGGTTTATTTCTTGAGACACAAATCAGAAGTATTTGAGATGTTCAAGAAATGGAAGGCCATGGTGGAGAATGAAACTGGCTTACGTGTAAAGAAGCTGAGATCCGACAATGGCGGTGAATACGAAGATATGCGTTCAAGAAATTTTGTTACCAGAATGGCATCAAGTTGGAGAGGACTTTGCCTGGTACACCACAACAAAATGGAATTGCAGAACGCATGAACCGGACATTGACAGAAAGAGCAAGGAGCATTAGGATACATGCAGGACTGCCAAAACACTTTTGGGCAGAAGCTATCAACACAGCGGCATAACTTGTTAATCACGGGCCATCTGTACCATTGGAGTACAGAATACCGGAGGAAGTTTGGAGCGGAAAAGAAATCAAACTTTCTCACTTGAAAGTATTTGGTTGCGTCGCTTATGTACACATTAGTGATAATGCCAGGAGTAAGTTGGACTCCAAATCACTAAAGTGCATTTTCATTGGATATGGAGGAGATGAGTTTGGGTACCGCTTTTGGGATGACGAAAATAGAAAGGTCATCAGAAGCAGGGATGTCATCTTCAACGAAAATGTGATGTACAAGGACAGAAATGCAGTGCAGTCCGCCAATGCAACAAATATCGATCCAACGTATGTGGATCCAAGTGATACTGCAGAGTGCAGTACACCAAAACAAACAGAGGAAAGTTTGCAGACAGAGGAGCCTGTCACAGAGGCTGAGTCACCACAGTCTCCATCTCCAGATTTAGCACCCAGGAGATCATCCCGACCTCATGTTCCAAATAGAAAGTACATGAATTTCATGTTGCTGACAGACGCCGGTGAACCTGAGTTCTACGAAGAGGCGTGTCAGTTGAAGGATTCTGTCAAGTGGGAGCTTGCAATGAAAGATGAGATGGCATCTCTCATTCATAACCAGACATGGGAACTAATTGAGTTGCCCAAGGGAAAGAAAGCTCTGCACAACAAATGGGTATACAGAATCAAAGAATAACATGATGGTTCGAAGAGATATAAGGCAAGATTGGTAGTCAAAGGATTCCAACAGAAAGAAGGAATTGACTACACGGATATCTTTGCCCCAGTCGTGAAGCTGACAACAATTAGGTTGGTCCTAAGTATTGTTGCAGCAGAGGGCTTGCATCTAGAGCAGTTAGATGTGAAAACTGCTTTCCTCAATGGTGACTTGGTTGAGGAATTATATATGCAGCAACCAGATGGATTCTCAGTCAAAGAAAAGGAGAAGCTGGTGTGCAAGTTGAAGAAGAGCCTGTATGGCTTGAAGCAAGCCCCGAAGCAGTGGTACAAGAAGTTTGACGGATTCATGCAGAAAAATGGCAATAAGAAGTGCAATGCTGACCATTGTTGCTACTTCAAGAGATTCGATTCAAGCTATATCATCTTGCTACTCTATGTTGATGACATGTTAGTAGCAGGCTCAAGCATGAACGAGATCAAGAAGTTGAAGGAGCAACTTTCGACGGAGTTCGAGATGAAGGACTTGGGAGAGGCGAAACAAATTCTAAGGATGAGAATTTGTAGAGACAAGCAAAAAGGTGTTTTGCAGTTGTCTCAGGCCAAATACGTCGATCGAATCTTGCAAAGATTCAATATGAGCAATGCAAAGCCGGTTAGTTCGCCATTAGCTAACCATTTCCGTCTTTCCAGAGAGCAGTCTCCTAAAACCAAGGAGGAGAGCGACTTCATGGCTAAAATTCCATATGCCTCAGCCATTGGAAATATGATGTATGCCATGGTTTGTATCAGACCAGATATCGCTCATGCAGTGGGAGTAGTGAGCAGATTTATGACACATCCAGGAAAGCAGCATTGGGAAGCAGTAAAGTGGATATTGAGATATCTACGTGGGACTACTAATAGATACTTATGCTTTCGACGAGGTGATGTGGCTCTACAAGGATTTGTAGATGCAGATTTTGCTGGTGAGGTAGATCGCAGGAGAAGCACTACCGGTTATGCCTTTACAGTTGGTACTACTGCTGTTAGTTGGATTTCGCAGATACAAAAGATTGTAGCTTTATCCACTACAGAAGCAGAGTATGTGGCAGTAACCGAGGCCAGCAAAGAAATGATTTGGTTACAAGGGTTGTTGGCAGAATTGGGTTTTGATCAGAAGAACAATATCTTGTTCAGCGATAGTCAGAGTGCAATACATCTGGCAAAGAATTCGGCGTTTCATTCGAGAACCAAGCATATTGGACTTCGTTATCACTTCATCAGATCTCTGTTAGAGGATGAGGTATTAATACTTGAGAAGATTCAAGGAGCTCAAAATCCAGCCGACATGCTTACGAAGACGGTAACCATTGATAAATTGAAGTTGTGCTCAACTTCAATTGGTCTGCTAGGATAGCAAGACCGAAATGCTGCTGCGGGTGATTGGGGTTGTGAAGACAGATTGAAATCAGTCTTCAAGTGGGAGATTGTTGGTCAAATATTGCGGCTAACTACCCAAGCATGCCCAATTAAGGCATTCATGAATATGCATTTATGGCAATTCCTATTTGTCATAAATGTGATGCCTCAAAGTAAAAAAAAAAAGCCACCGCCTTATGAAGCCACCGCCTTATGAACATTCACACACTCCATCACTTGCCTATAAATAGAGGGCTTCGGAGCAGCAGCATCATACAACACCAACAACCAATACTCATAGAAGAAAGAGCTCTTCTATCAGAGAGAGAGAAAAATTCTTGTGAGGAAATAGCTTCAGTGTGGGAGTTATACACGAGTGATAAAAGTGAGTTGAGAGTTCTAGCCTTGGTGTAGGTAGATACAAAATATAGTGTGGTATTTTGTTGTACTCCTCCTTTTGAGATTCTCTAATATATTGGTGCGGGTCCGTGGACGTAGGCAGTTTGGCCGAACCACGTTAAAATATCGGTGTCATTTTTATTCTCATTTTTATCCGTTTTATATTGGTCGATATCCTAAATATTGCGTCTCACTAGATTCTGGGCGGGATTAGTTGTGTCTGATTTCCCAACACTTCCATGGAATGGGCGCTAATTCGGACCTTTTCAAGTCCAAGCCCGAGCCCGGCCTAGGCTCGCTATGAGCTTACACTATGTGAGCTTGAAATCACCCAATATTGAATGAATGCCCCCTCCCAAGCTCGGCCCAGCTCATTCATGGGCATTAATTGGGCTGGACCCGGAACGAAAAACAAAGTACTTCCTCGGTTCCTCTGTCCAATTTTACTCGTCTTACTTTTTTGATTGAGACGTCCGGTTTTAATTGGTTTGTTCCGAGATGAAAACAAGTCAATTAAAGTAAGAACGAGAGTGCAGTAAAATATTTTTACAAAAATTACTGTATTCCCGAGATGAAATAGGAGTAGACGTTGAAACCTCCTTCGGCAGTGGCAGTGGTGAAATTGGAATTCAAATAATTCTCATCTTTCCATATCTAAATGGGAAGAAGATGAGAAATGGCAGATTAAGCATTGTCGGCGCCATAGTCCAACCCATCACCAACTGCCCGCGAACGGAGCTCAACTCGCCGCCGCCTCCTCTTTCAGTGGCGTCGGCGCTGCAGGATTACATAAACTCCGACCACCCCTCTCACGGCCAGAAGATCCATTCCCGCATTCTCAAAACTGGGTTCATTCCCAATCTCAATATCTCCATCAAACTCCTCATCAAGTCCTCATGTCTGTCCTATGGGCGCAAGGTGTTCGACGAAATGCCTCACTGAACTCTGTCGGCCTACAATTTCATGATAGCAGGCTACGTGAGGAATGGCTTCGTCGATAAATCGTTTGATTTGGTTAGAGAACTCGGCCTCTCGGGCGAAAAGCCGGATGCTTATACGTTTTCGATGATCTTGAAGGGTTCGACTAGCGGGAAGTGATATTAATAGAATTTGCTAAGTCATAACACTTTGGAATTGAAAAGATAAATAATTAATCTATAAAATAAAAATATTAATGAGGCTCACATATCAATGATTTTAGAGGGAAACTTAAAAATACCATTTTACTTTAGTATAGATATATATAAATTATTATTATTATTAAAAGTTTGGAGGCAGTGAACAAAATTCCCAGATACTAATGTATAAAATGCAGTAAAAACACTTAATTAGCACTAATTAATTAGAAGTTTTATTCCAATTAAAATTACAGGAGACAATAACGTAGATAGCCCTCCAACTCTATCACTTAATATCCTTCCATTTATTTATCTGCATAAATTTCAAAGGTTAAACCAGAAATTAATTGACAATGGCAATTTGTTTCTCAAATTTGCACAGAAGAAAATGAAGAACAAAAGATCATTAGTTTTAATTTAGCAATATCGAAAATTAGAAAGAAAGTAAAATGATCCTGAAATTGAAGAAACATATTCTCGGATTTGTTCAACAAAAATTTCAAGAATGGATTGTAGGATTGTGAGTTTGTGACTGATATATATAGACATAGTCACACAATGAGAATTGAATTTGAAATTAGTATGAAAAAAATTTGTTTCCCAACATACCACTAATGAAAACTTTAATTGATAAATGTGCATGAGAATCTGAAGCACTCATGAGAAAATACATTAATTAAGATCAGAATATTCTAGAAAGGAGGGGAGCAAATGGGTGGGAAAAGTTTTGTAAAAAATGATTCTTTATATATATATATATATATATATATATATATATATATATATAATAGATAATATATATATTCAAAGTTCAGAGGCACAAAATTCCCAGATACTAATGTATAAAATGCAGTAAAAACACTTAATTAGCACTAATTAATTAGCAATTTTATTCCAATTAAAGTTACAGGAGACAATAATATAGATATAGCCCTCCAACTCTTTCACTTAATATCCTTCCATTCATTTATCTGCATAAATTTCAGATAAATTATTTTTATACACCATGTTTATAAAAATAATTAACCGTTACATCGTTTCAATCTTGATGCAACTCTTATCAATTGTGACGAATTACACCAAAATTGGAGAAGGAGCACCATTGCACACGTCAGTCTCGCACGTGCTCACACAACTATCCACTCTATCCACATCTGCAAATTACGATCAAATCATCGGTTATACTATCCTATCCTCGTTCCGTCCGATTACATCACTTAAAAAAAAAAAAAAAAGCGCTGAAACGAATGTTTTTTAGTGCAAGAGTAGAGTAAAACATACCGGTAGTAAACCTAGCGCACTGCTTATAAGTAGCACAATCTAACGTACAGTCCGTAATCAAGCTAGAATCCGACTCCATCATCGAGCCGCCAGTAGGTTTCTTCTTGATACATTTGGCGACGCATTTCGCCGAACAAGCTACTTTATTGAGTGCGAGAATACAGTTGCGAAGAAGACAAGTTGCAAAGCAGCGTTTGAATGTTTGTTTTGCTTGGCCCCCTAGGAGGAGTAACATGAGCACTATCATCACGGTTATGGCTTTGCGTTGATCCATGGTGTATAATCTATATGCAAATACTATTGAAATACTTGCCTTTATACTACAATGTTTTATGTTTTATTTGTGAGTTTTAGAAATTTCTATTAATTGCATATTCATAGGGAGGAAAACTATCATATTCTGTATTCTATTTTGGTATACGTTTAATTAATCTAATCATTTAATTCGATTGTATTTTTAATTACACTACCGGAGATTACATGCGATACACGTGTAATCTTGTTGGATATATAATGATTATTTCTAATGTTATTAGTATATTATAAATATCAATACATTTGAAAATAAATAAATAAAAATAATATAGGTTGAATATAAATTGAAATATATCCGGAATTAATATTCTAATTATAATATTAATATTATAATGATTTATTTTAATTGTAAGGGCAAAATAGGCAAATCAAATTTTATAAACAAGACAGTTTTTATAATAAGTATAGATATATATTTCGATTTTGGATTATAATATTGTTATGTTGCATTCTCTTAGATGGAAAAATTTCATGAGAAAATGAGAGAAAACTCATTAAAAAACAACCTGCCTATAAATTTTCTTTATTTTTTATATTTTCTCACCATTTATCTATGATGAAGAACTTTATAATATTATTATCATAGATAAAAGGTGAGAAAATATGGAAAATAAGGACAACACTCCCTTAGATAGTATTCTTAAATTCAATAGTTGATAGGAAATGGCCCACCTCCCTAGGCCCAAAGGCCCAGATCGCCAAGCCCAGATCGGTATAGGCCCAATAAGCTCAGATCGGCAAGCCCAGTTCACACCAAAACACAGGCCCAGGGAGTTGAGCCCTAAACCCAGAACGTGGGTTGATGGAGAAAGAACCGGAGCTGGGAAAACTACCCACGCCCCCACGTTCGTACCTTCACAACCGTCGTTCCTTCCATCTATAAATACGAGAACCAATTGTATTGTACGACTACTCATGCTATTTTGAATACAAAAGATACATATTTTCCTCCCCGTGGACGTAGATCAACTCGATCGAACCACGTAAATCCTTTGTCTCTCTTTAAATTCTACACACAAATCGTATATACATTTGGGCCGCAAATCGAAGGTTCATCACTGGCGCCGTCTGTGGGAAGCAAATTCGTGTTCGAATTTTCGATTTTTGCTGCTCAAAGTCACTAGCAATGCCGCACGGAAATCAGTTGCTGTTGGGAACCCCCCGCCGCCGAAGAAGCCGCCGGCGACAGCTCGAGGAACCAGCCTCGGCAATAGGCGTAGAACAACCCAATGACGCCCCTGCCAACGATCGGACCATGGCTGACGGAATCCCAGAGGTCCCAAATGCCGGCGAGCAGAGTGCAGCGGGAAATACAACGGCACCATCTTCCTCCCAGGCCCAACCAGTCCAGCCACACCGGGCTCCCGTGAGTTCGCGTCTAGGACCACAGGCTCACCCGACGCCGGAGGGCCATGTCGAGAATCTCACAGCCAATCGGGAGCGGGAACTGTTTGGTCCGGAAGCAACCCTAAACTTATCTCCAGCGATCCGACCGAGCTTGGCTGCTCGTCTCTCCCCGGTCATACAGCCGAACTCAGCAGCCCCTCCTCCTCCTCCTCCTGGGATCGAGGAGCTGCTAAGGAATTACCTCACCACCGCGTCGGGCCGCGAGTTCCTCAGCCAGTATACTGGTGCGCAAGGAGTCCCTCAGTTCGGACAGGGAATCCCCTAGCTCGGATAGGGGATTCTGTTTCACCAAAAAGTGTTCGCAATAGAACGAAATCCTATCGTAGCACTAGCAAGCAAAACCCAATATCGAATCTCAAAGGAAAACTTTGCAGGGCAATTAATTATGTAGTAAATCCTAATCTAGCCTAAATCTAGGAAAGCAAGTAAAGAAGAATTTGGGGTTTTGGTTTTTAAATCCTAGGCAAATAAAATAAATCAAAGCAATTAAAATCAAAGCAAATAAATCTAATCTAAAAAGCTGGAAATAAATTAGAAAATTAAACTAGAAGAAAGCAATAAATCTACCTAGGCAAGAATCGAAAAGAAAGCAATAAAGAAAGCAACGAAGAAAGCATAAACTACTCTAGACATGATGAATGAAATCTGGAAATTTAAAGGAAAATAAATCTAACTTTAAAAGCTTTAAAAACTAGAAAATCGAAACTAGAAAAACGAATCTAAACTTTAAACTAGAAATCGAAAGAACGAAATTAAACTAAGGAAATTAAAAGAAGCAATTACGAAATCGAATCTAAAACTAAGTAAAGCAATAAAAAACAAGTAAACGAAAGCAATAAAGAACTTACGAGAATTAAACGAAGAACGAAGAACGCTAAGTAAAAGAAAAGCTTGAATTGAATTGCACGAACTAAGAATCCGGATCCGAACAAAATAAAACTAATCTAACGTGTTTAAGTGCTGAAAACTAAAGCTAAAATATGCTAAAAGATGGTAAAGGATGATCCCAATTCGTCCCAAGCGCTTGTTTAACGTCATTAGCTAGACGAAGGATACAATCAACCTAAGCCCGTAGCACCAAGCGACGTCTTGATGCTCCTTGCGACACACTCACACTCCCTCCTCGAACAATCTCGACTATCCAAAACGTGGTCATCATCAACTCTTGACTCCCCCACACTAAGCTCGAACTTCTCCTCAAACATCTTCGAGCTAAACTCTGCAAGAAAAGATGTTACACAATTGGTGAGGTTAGAAAGAAAAGAGTTAACGACAACTTCCTCTTCCGATGCATGGTTCAAGTTTTCCTCTTCTACTTCATCAACCTCCTTCAAATTCCCTAGATATTGCTCGATTATATCCTCTTCCTCATCCACACAACTAAAGAATTTGTCATCTTCAATGGACTCTTCATCTTCAATGAATTCTTCAAAGGCTGCTTCCTTGTTAAAAATCTCACAAATATTTTCCTCAACACAAGGGTTAGCAAGCTTAACATAAGAGCATAAATGAAAAGATGAAGTAGGAATAGAAGGTGAGTTCCCAAATACCGAAAATGTTATCGAACCTCCTTCGCCGGCCATGCTCAATGTACCGGTACCTACACCAATCCGAGCTCGAGTAGTGGCCATAAACGGTCGTCCCAACAATAGTAGATGACCGGTTGCGCTCTTAGCTCCCTTGCCTTCATGAAGCACGACGAAGTCGGTAACGACTCGAATTCCACCAACAAGGACAGTGACGTCTTCCACAACTCCCAAAGGACTGCTCACGGTGCCGTCCGCTAGCTCAATGCGCATGTCGGTAGCTTGAAGGACTCTTGAGTTCATCTTCTCGAAAATAGAATACGGCATCAAGTTCACCGCAGCTCCTAAGTCCATCAATCCGGAAACGGTCTCTCCGCTATCCAAAATGATGCTCAAATCGAAACCTCCCGGATCCCCTCGTTTAGGAAATGAGTTGATAGGCTTGGGGTCCTTTGTCTCCTTCTTCATGATACTCCGAATAGGTGGAACATACGGGTTGAGCATTTGCTTCTTGTTCTTCACTCTACTCGGGAATGGAATAGGGGGAACGTACGGATCGGGCGTCTTGTGGAGAACGGGAACATCCTTCTTATCATCCTCGGACTCCGTGTGCTGTTCGTCGGTTTTGGCCGATCGGCCAAAGTCAAGGTGACTTGGCCGATCGTCCAGATTGGACGCTGTGCTCTCGCGCATGTTGAAGGGTTTGGCCGAGCGGCCAGATTCTGGCCGACCGGCCAGATCGGCTACTGGACGAACTTGGCCGAAGGGTGTTGCCGGGGTTCTCGGGCCGTTCCATCGAGGGCTCGGGCCCCGTCTATCTCCCATGGGCCCTCGAGAAGGCATCGGCACTCCATTGCGTTGTAAGACCGTGATTGCATGAGCTTGGTGAGGTGGAACAGGAGGAACATATGGAGGATATTGCACCTCGTTGGCTTGTTGTGGTTGAATCCCTTGGCTCGGAATTCGCCCCGGTTGTTGCATCAGGTGCATGGAACTAGAAATTTGGCCAATGGCCAACTCGAGCCTCTTTATGTTCGCATCAAGTGCATGGAGACGATCCTCATCGACGGGAGGCTTTTGTGGAGGTCCTTGAGGACGAGAATTTGGATATGATGGTGGTGGTGTAGGAGTAGGTTGAGGGGGGTAGTATGTAGGTGGTGGATAATATGGATTTGGAGGGTATTGAGGAGGTGGATAATATGGTGGAGGTTGAGAGTAGTAGGGATTTGGTGGAGGGTAGGGGTTATTATATGGAGAGGGGCGACGATATTGAAAATTCGGGTTCGTACCTTGCCCTTGGGGTGGTGGCATGTACCCTTGGGCAGCATATACATCGGCTCCTCCTTCATAAGTGGGTGCTCCCATGTTATGGCAAACCTCCTTGATGTGTCCCAACTCTCCACAAATCTCGCATTTGTCCGTCTTCCTCTCTTCCTCCTTCGGGGCTGGTGCACTTTGCTTAATCTTCAAGTTCTCGAGATCCCTATACATGTCGGCAATTTGCTTCTTCAAATCGGGGCTCATCGAGATTGCACTCGCCTCCACTTTCCTCGGTCTAGCTGATTTTTGTTGAGAACTCGCAGCGAGCGTCTCGAAAATATCCTTCAACTCGTCAGCTGTCTTGACCGCTATGTTGCCTCCGGCCGAACTGTCCACCATGAACTGACAAGTCTGGTTGAGGGCGTCGTAGAAATATTGCCAAAGCAACTCCGGTGCCATTTGATGATGAGGGCACTGTTGAAGTAGCTCTTGGAACCTCTCCCATGCTTCGTGAAACGGCTCATCGTTGTCTTGGGAGAAATTCATAATCTTTGACCGCACCTCTTGAGTCTTGCGGTTCGGGTAGTACTTGAGCATGAACTTCTCGCACACCGCATTCCATGTGGCAAGAGAGTTGGCCGGGAGCGCCAAATACCACGACTTTGCTCGATCCTTGAGGGTGTACGGGAAGCACTTCATCTTCAAGTTGTCCTCCGTGAGTCCCGAGAGTGGGAAAGTTTGCACCACCGTGCAAAACTCTCGGATGAATGTCAAAGCATCCTCGTTGGGCAACCCGTGGTAGGATGGGAGCAACGCCATGTGGTGAGGTTTCATGATTCCTGACCGCTTCCGTCAGGACAATCGCCGAAGTGGTGGCCGTGAATGTGGGGCGAGCAAAATCGCCCATGACTCTAGCTGCCATGGCTTCGGGCTCTGCAAATAACAAGACTAAACCAAAGTCTTGAGAATCGATCTCCTCCTTCTCCTTCGCGGCTAAAATCGCTTTCCTCCGATGAATGTTGTCGAAATAGGGCGCTAAATTCCTATGAAGACTTCGGCGACCATGCATAAACAACACTCAACAAAAGGGTTAAACGCACCGAGTGGAAGAAACAAGAAAATCGAAGAAACACAAATAAAAATAAAACAAATAAAAATACTACACAATAAATCGCCTAAAGTTTTCCCCGGCAACGGCGCCAAAATTTGTTTCACCAAAAAGTGTTCGCAATAGAACGAAATCCTATCGTAGCACTAGCAAGCAAAACCCAATATCGAATCTCAAAGGAAAACTTTGCAGGGCAATTAATTATGTAGTAAATCCTAATCTAGCCTAAATCTAGGAAAGCAAGTAAAGAAGAATTTGGGGTTTTGGTTTTTAAATCCTAGGCAAATAAAATAAATCAAAGCAATTAAAATCAAAGCAAATAAATCTAATCTAAAAAGCTGGAAATAAATTAGAAAATTAAACTAGAAGAAAGCAATAAATCTACCTAGGCAAGAATCGAAAAGAAAGCAATAAAGAAAGCAACGAAGAAAGCATAAACTACTCTAGACATGATGAATGAAATCTGGAAATTTAAAGGAAAATAAATCTAACTTTAAAAGCTTTAAAAACTAGAAAATCGAAACTAGAAAAACGAATCTAAACTTTAAACTAGAAATCGAAAGATCGAAATTAAACTAAGGAAATTAAAAGAAGCAATTACGAAATCGAATCTAAAACTAAGTAAAGCAATAAAAAACAAGTAAACGAAAGCAATAAAAAACTTACGAGAATTAAACGAAGAACGAAGAACGCTAAGTAAAAGAAAAGCTTGAATTGAATTGCACGAACTAAGAATCCGGATCCGAACAAAATAAAACTAATCTAACGTGTTTAAGTGCTGAAAACTAAAGCTAAAATATGCTAAAAGATGGTAAAGGATGATCCCAATTCGTCCCAAAGTACTAGTATATATATAAGGAGGAAAACCTAATTATATAAGGAAACTAACAGCTGCACGCGGACATCTGGCCGATCGGCCAGATTTGTGAAGGACTTGGCCGATCGGCCAAATCAGGCGCTGGACGATTGCGCGCGATTCTCTTGTTTCGGCCGTATCTTCCTCATCCGAACTCCAAATTGACCTCCGTTTTCTCCTATGTGCTCCTATCGAACCCCTCTTTGATATAATGCTTTCATTACATCCAAAATGAATCTTCAATAAAATCATGAGAGGTTAGAACTCGAGGTCAATGATTGCTCAACAACCTTTCTTCTCGTTTTCTTCTCGTTTCCGCCCTTTTCATCCTACAAGTACCAAAAACTCCAAACAAACGAATCACAGCCAAAAGACACACTAAAAGACACGAAACACAATGAAAACGAACACAAAAACACAACGAAAAACCTAACAACTAAACACCAATCAGATTCCACAGATACCCAGCGGACAAGACTTGCGGCACTATCTTCAGCAAGTTCGAAGACAGACCCAGGGAGGCCAGCAGCCGAACTCCCATATAGTTCAGCCGAACTACGCCACTGCTCCACCCTATAACGCACCCAACCAAGGACACCTAGCTGGGGGAGCACAGATTTTTGACGCGCTTGGCAAGATCATCAGTCCGCTCTCGGAGGAGATCCTCAACACACCTATGCCCTTCGGGTACATGGTGCCAAAGATCAAGGCGTACAATGGAGTTGGAAATCCGAGCAATTTCCTTAGCCAGTTCAAGTACAGCATGCTGAACCAAAATCTGGGAAGTGTTCACATGTGCAAGCTATTTCCCGAATTGCTAATTGACAATGCACGGGAGTGGTTCGACAGTCTGCCTCCCGGATCGATCAGATCGTACGCCGATCTGATGAATGTGTTCGCTAGGAGTTTCTCTCAGCGTGCCGAAGTGAGGCATACTCCAGCACATCTGCTAACCGTGAAGCAGAGCCGAGGTGAATCACTACAAGATTTCATGACCCGGTTCGATAGGGAGTGCTTGTCAACTCGGTGCACTAGCGATCTCCTCATCATCTCGGCATTCCAAAATGCCATCAGCTCGGACCATCTCTACAGAGAGATTCTGGCAAAGGAACCACAGACTACCACCGAACTGTGGGCTATAGCAGACAA
The DNA here is from genome assembly GCA_029379335.1 of Thymus mandschuricus. Taxonomy (NCBI): domain Eukaryota; kingdom Viridiplantae; phylum Streptophyta; class Magnoliopsida; order Lamiales; family Lamiaceae; genus Thymus; species Thymus mandschuricus. The sequence goes on along the minus strand of CM057080.1, from coordinate 7,079,702 downwards.
GTTCGCCAAGATAGAAGAGGCGACCAGACGCTGAAAGGAAGTAGACCGAGGTGAAACCTCAAAAAAGAAAGAAGATGCTCCCCGGAAAGGAGTAATGGAGCGGATTTAGCGAGGTCCAATTGAGTCTCGTCTCGGACCTCGGCAGAATCCAGCACAGCGAGGCCCACCGACGTCCCAGTCCGCACAACGGCCAGCTCCTCAGTTCACCCCGCTGAACAAGCCAAGGACCGAGATCCTTGAGTTGCATGCTAATCTGTTCGAGAGACCGAGGCCGATGCGGGAGGACGGCAAACCGAGGTCAAAGAACAAGTATTGCCAGTTTCACGAAGACTATGGACATGAGACAGAGGATTGCCGGAACTTGGTCCATGACATTGAGAGCCTAGTTCGCACTGGTCAGCTTAAGAAGTATCAAGATCGGAGCTCGGGGGTCAATCAAGTAGATGCCCCCCGAAGTCAAAAGAAGAAAAGACAGTATAGAGGGAGTTGCAGCACAGAGGCTGAGAAAAAAATAAAGCACAATGAGGATGATGCCGATGAGGACGGAGACTACCAATATGATGGGGTAGTCGCAACGATCTCCGCTCTCGCCAAAGGGCAAACTAAATCGTCCCTCAAGAATGGAGCGCGGAACCTGCCGAGCAAGGAGCCCGCTAATAAAAGATTCAAGAAGGAGGAAGCCGTGACTTTTTCGGCCGAAGACCCAGTGCCTCCCATGGTGCCGCACTCCGACGCCATTGTTATTGAGGCTGTGATAGCCAACATGCTAATCAAGAGAATTCATGTTGACACCGGGGCGTCGGTAAATATCATGTTCAAACATTGCTTTGATAACATGGAACTGGAGAAGTCGAAGGTCATACCGACCACACGGCCACTGCGGAGTTTTGCACAAGAAGAAACCCATCCCCTAGGGACGATCGAGCTGCCCGTCACAGTAGGGAAAGGGCCGAGGAGCACCACTAATGTGACTGAGTTCATGGTGGTGGAAGCGAAGTCCCCGTACAACGTAATCCTAGGTCGTACTTGGATGAATACGGTGAGAGCGATCTGCTCCACGTACCATAGCTGTGAAGATCCCAACTAAGGGAGGGGTAGCCGTGATCCGTGGCGATCAGAAAATGGCAAGGGAGTGCCTGCATGTGGCGCTCAAGGGGCTAGGGGCGCCGCCCGAACTGCCCCAAGCATAGCAATTACCGGACTCCGAGGAGCCGAAGAGGACGTCGCCTGCCGAAGAGAGAGAGGTGGCTTTGTATGAAGACGACCCCGCTAAGGTCGTCAAAGTGGGATTGATCGCACACCCTCACCTTCGCGAACAGGTTATTCGGCTTCTAAAGGAGTATAGAGACGTCTTCGCGTGGTCTCCACTAGACATGACAGGAGTCCCGCCCAAACTCATAAAGTTGTCAGTCGCATTTAATGCGACGTATGAGGTTCCGATAAAGCACCGATTGGACAGGTTCGAAACGCCATCGCATTGATTGGCGTATTGAATACGCGTTATTCCTCCCCCCTTTTAATGATTATGATTGGAGAAGAACCCTCATTCTCTTTGTCTCTGCCTAAAAAACTGAACCCTAGTTTCAAATTTTCTCTGCTGTTTACTCCACCATCTTCACTTTTCTCTGCGGATTCTTCAAGAACATCAAAAAAGTAAGTTATGTCTTCATCTGTTTCAATTCCGACCTCTTTCTCGGACTCCTCCGTTAAGGAAGCCCATTCCCCCGTTCTTTCACACTCTGTGGCGGCGACGGAAGAAGTCGCCGCCGTTTCTTCGTCTAATTCGATTCCGATAATTTTCCCGGAAAATCGGCGTGCTTGCGTTCGGTCCGATTGTGAGGAACCGTATGGGCATGAAGTTGATTTTCCTGAGCCTTCCGGAGTTGGTGGGATTGTAGGTGTTCTTGAGTCTACGGTTTCCACCTCCACCCTTTATCAAATTGCTGTTAAATTTAAGTTCCCCCCCCTCTGTTTTGCTTCTTCGACCGAACGCTTATGATAGGGCTTATCGCCCTCCTCGGGGTTGTATGACCGTCTATGTAGACCATTTTGAGGCTGGCTTGTGCGTGCCTTTTCCGGCTATCTATGCCGATATCCACCGTACCTTCGATCTATCCCCTGCCCAAATTACCCCGAATAGCATCAGCCAAATAACCGGGCTGGGGATTGCCTGTTCTCGGTTGGGTATTCCCTATTCGATAGATACTCTGGGGGGGATGGTGTCTTTTAAGTCCAGGACTGAGGGGTGGTATTACTCCTCATATCGGCATAAGGGTTTTTTCAGTCAAAGTGCCTTCAAAGGTTCAAGACTGGCAGAAGAAATTTTTTTACTGTCAGTTCGAGGGTGCCACTGAGGTCGGGTGGCATTCTGGTCCGGTTAGGATTTTGCCTAAACGGAGAAATTTTGTTAAAGTGGCCGAGCGTTTTGCCAGTCTGGGCCTAATGCCGATGTCCCTTGCCGACCTGGCGGTAGCGGTACCGAGCCCCGATGATCCTTCCACTTCGGTGGATCCGGGGAGGGGTGAGGTCCTTTCTCCCTTACTTTTTTTTTTTTTTTGATACTGATTCTGTTCGCTGTTTTCTGCAGTGAACATGGTAAAGGACGCCAAGAAGAAGGCACCCGCCCAAAGGAAGAGGAAGGGCGATTACACCGATCTCAACAAGCACTGCCCCAAAGACTGTTACCCTCTGCCTGACATAGACAAAAAAGTGGACTCCCTGATCGGCCATAAGATCTTCAGCTTCCTTGATTTGTACAAGGGGTACCACCAAGTCCTGATGGATGCCGAGGATGCAGCCAAGACGGCATTCATTACGGACTTCGGCATCTTTGCCTACCGCAAAATGCCATTCGGCTTGAAGAATGCAGGAGCTACCTACCAGAGGATGGTAGACAAGATATTTAAAGAACACATTGGAAAGGAAGTAGAAGTTTATGTCGACGACATCGTGGTAAAAAGTAAGGAAGAAAGCACATGTGTTACCGATCTCCGAACTGTGCTCTCCATCCTCCGCAAAGTCAACCTGAAACTTAATCCCAAAAAATGCACCTTTGCTACGACCTCGGGAAAGTTTTTAGGTTGCTGGATTTCCCAAGAAGGGTTGAGGGCAAACCCATCAAAAGTTAAGGCCGTGCTGGAAATGAAGGATCCGAAGTCGATAAACGATGTGCACAGACTTACTGGATGTCTTGCCGCACTGAGCAGGTTCCTGTCTAAGGCAGCAGAGAAGCAGTTGCCCTTTTTCAAGATTTTGAAAAAGGCGCCCGAATTCAACTGGAGTTCGGAACACCATCTCGCACTTGGCCAATTAAAAGATTACCTCAATGATTTGCCAACCTTGTCGGTGCCGAAGGAGGGAGAAGTACTGTATTTATATCTAGCTACCTCGGAGGAAGCCATCAGTGCGGTGCTTGTACGAGAAGAGGCGGGTCGCCAGTTGCCGGTCTATTTCATAAGCCGGTCACTAAAGGGGCCCGAAGTGAGATATCAGCCGTTGGAGAAGCTAGCCTTAGCACTTGTCAATGCTGCTCGGCGATTACGCCCATATTTTCACGCGCACTCCATCCAAGTCCGAACAGACTCCCCGCTTCGGTAGGTGCTGACGAAGCCCGAAGCATCAGGACGAATAGCGAAATGGGCCATAGAACTGGGAGAGCATGATATCTCTTATATCCCCCGCCAGGCAATCAAAGGGCAAGCCTTAGCGGATTTCTTGGTGGAAACCTCGATATCCGAAGTGCCGATCTCGATACCAGAACCAGTTCATACAACAGGGGCGGAGCCTCAAGACTGTTGGCATATGTACGTGGATGGGGCCTCGGGAAAGACGGGAAGCGGTGCAGGAATCCTTCTTGTCAGCCCGGAAAAGAAAGAAATCACCTACTCACTTCGCTTTCAGTTGCAACTACCAACAATGAGGTAGAATACGAAGCTCTGCTAGCCGGACTCCGGATAGCCACGGAACTGAAGGTCACGGCCATAAAAGTACACAGTGACTCCCAGGTAGTCGTGAATCATATGCTAGGAAAGTACGAGGCGAAAGGAGAAAGAATGAAGAAGTATTTGGCTAAGGCAAGGGGCATGCAGGGGGTCTTCAGATACTTCCAGCTCGAGCGAATCCCCCGGACTCAGAATTCCCGAGCTGATGCTCTCAGCAAATTGGCAGCAATACCTGGCACTTCACCAGTGGAAGATGTCCAACATAGAAGCATAGACGAAGCCGAGGTCAACGATCTGGATGATGAGTCACAGCCGACATGGATGACGCCTATTCTAGCTTATCTAGCGAGAGGGGAGTTGCCCGAAGATAAAACGGAGGCTAGAAGGATATTGTTGAAGTCATTGAGATATGCCGTTCTGGACAATGTCCTTTACAAGAAATCGTACCTTCAACCGTTACTCAAATGCGTCGGACCAAGCTCGGCAGACTACGTCATGCGAGAAATGCACGAAGGGTCATGTGGAAGCCACATCGGACCTCGGGCTTTGGCTAAGAAAATTATGAGATGGGGATACTTTTGGCCCTCGATGCTTAAGGACTGCACCGAACTCGTGCAGAGGTGCGAGAAGTGCCAGTTACACGCAAATGTAACAAGGCTGCCACAGGCCGAGCTGACCGCGATGCAGAGTCCCTGGCCGTTCGCGCAGTGGGGGATAGATATAGTAGGCCCATTCGATAAAGCACCAGGTCAGTTGCGACACCTCATAGTTGCAATTGACTACTTTACGAAGTGGGTGGAAGCAGAACCTCTAGCTGCGATCACAAGCAAGAACGCCCAGAACTTTGTATGGAAGAACATAGTGTGCCGATTCGGCATACCTCATGTCCTAGTGTCCGATAACGGAACCCAGTTCACGGACAGGATTTTTAGGGAGTGGTGTGACGAGCTGCAAATTCAGCAACACTTCACATCGGTGGCCCACCCTCAGGCAAATGGGCAAGCCGAAGTGACGAATCGAACTCTCGTCAAGGGCCTAAAGACTCGATTGGAGAAATCCAAAGGGTTATGGGTGGAGAATCTTCCAAATGTTCTATGGTCCTACAGAACTACTCCACGAACAGCGAATGGCGAAACACCATACAGCCTGGCATATGGGACAGAAGCTGTCATCCCGGTTGAAATCGGACTGCCCAGTCCGCGCACGACTCACTTCGTCTCCGAGGTGAACGATGAGAACCGACGTGCGGATCTGGATCTATTAGAAGAAAAGCGAGATGCCGCTTACATCAAAGAAGCCCGGTACAAACGACTAATAGCCCGATATTACAATCGGCGAGTGCGAGACCGGCAATATTGCGTAGGAGATCTAGTCCTACGAAATAATGAGGTCAGCAAGGCTTGCAAGCTCGGCAAGCTGGAAGCCACGTGGGAGTGACCATACCGAGTAGACGAGGTCCTTGGTAAAGGTGCCTACAGGCTTTCCACTATGTCCGGGGAGCCCATACAGCGGCCATGGAACATAATCCATCTGAAGAGGTATTATGCATAGATGTGGAGTCATATAGGGTAGAGTCATCTGTCAGTTCGGTTACCTGTCAGTTAGGTATTTGTCAGTTCGGTCCTTTGTTTCAGTTCGGTCTGTTTGTTTGATTCGGTCTTGTTTTCTTGTGTTCCAAATTGTTTTCAAGTAATGAAAGTTCTATTTTTTTTCACGTCATTTTGCATTACTCCACTCATATGCGCATTACCTCAACATTTCACACTATCCTGACGAGGACAAGTGTTACAACTAAAAATAAAATCGTACGACCAGGGGACCACCCCTACCGACCTCGTCGGCAGAACAGGAACCCGATCAATACCCAAGTGTCACCTTAGCCAGGGATAATAGACGATTGCCATCCTAACTAAGGAAAGACCCAAGTGTAACATCGGCAGCCGAAGTGCGCTCCCCCGAGCCACTTCGGAAGACCTGGACCTTGGCCTATGTGTCAGTCCGGATGACGAATACAAGCATACATGCTATATTCGGAAATAGGCTATAAGCCAACAATAAATAACAAAGTATATATATATATATATATATATATATATATATATATATATATATATATATATATATATATATATATATATATATATATATATATATTCCTTGCAGGTTTTTACAAGTTATGCATTAGACGGACCACCCTCGTCCGATCTCTTGCTACAATTGAAGTAACTAGCCCAACCACTAGTTGGCGGGTTAAGCAAAAAGTCTATATTTACATCTTCCTTTCGGGAAGTTTGTCCCGAGCTACGACCGCCTCGGCCCGACACACCAATTCGGTTTGAACTCCCACCTCGGCTACTAGGAGTTCGGCCCCTATACGTAACCCGAGGAGCGACGTAGTTGCCATCACCGCGGTTCGGAATGGGCGGCCTGCGATTTGAAACGGGAAGGAGCATGTCTAGCCGATCCTTGACTAAACGGGAAGGAACAGTAGGACTTAAGGCTCGAAACCGATTAACATTTTGCTTCGCGGGCTGCACGTCGGGATATCGATCTAACCACTTCTTCATTATGGAATGACGAGTCAGAATTATTGGGTATAAGTTCGTAAGGTACCGCAGCTCGGAAATATTTTCAGCGACCTCCCAAGAATTTGAACCCCGATTCTTGCACTCACGTACAACACCCCGAACTGCCACAAGAGCCTCTGCCTCGACCTCGGAAATCGTCTTTCCGCCGAGCTCGTGAATAACTCTTTCATATTCAGTGTGCTCGGCTTCGATCTTCTCGGCATCTGCATAGTCTTCTTTGAGTTGCAAATATCGAGCTTTATTGGAATCTGCTTTAACCTGCAGAGCGTGTATTTGGCATCAAATTCGTTCCGGAGATGTTCAGCGAGTTTGTCAAGACGACCGATCTCGCCATCTTTGAGATCGAGAAGAACATTTAGCCGTTTAATTTCATTCAACAGAGCAGCTTGATCCATTTCAGATTTATTCTACAGGAATAAAAGGGGCAGAGATAAGGGAAACAAATCAAATCTTTCATTCAACGAAGAGGCAGTACATTTACAGTTCGTTACAAAAACAAAAATTTACAAGAGGGGGGGGGGGGGGGATCAACTGACCCCGCCGGAAGGTTCAGCCTCAGTGTTCGGGGCACCGGTCTCCGCAGCGTCCTTCTCTCCGGCATCTCCATCAACGTGGCCAGTTTCCACGTCCATCTCATCCTCCTCCTCCTCCTCCTCGTCCGACGGCACGTCGGGAGACAGCGGGCGCCCTGCCAGCTCGTCGCGAAAGGGACCACAGAGTTTCTCGAACTCAAGGTCCCGATCGAATTGGCAATCCCGAACTTCAGCAGCAGACAAGGGAGTCCGCTGTTCGGCAAAATACCCCACCACCGGGAAGGGGGAGGCCTTCTTCTGAATTTGGCGGAAGTAGATCCGCAACATCTCCTCATCCTCAATGGGCTTATAGCCGTACTTCCCCTTATTAAGAGTGGGGACGTCGGCAGCAACCCGATCAAGCACCTTCGCCACCGCCCGGGTCTTCGACGGTCCGGTCAGCGCGGACACCAGGGCACTAAAGCCCTGGCTATAAATCACCCTTTCCACAAGGGCTTGAGTAAAATCGCCCTGTTCGGCAGCAAGCCCCTCCTCCCGAGCACGGGCTGCCGCAAGTGCCTCCTCACTCTTCGCTGCTTTCTCCTCGGCAGCGGCAAGCTTAGAATTGGCAGCATCTAACTCCCTCCTCAGCTCGTTCTCCCGAACTGAAGCCGAAGTCAATTCCTTGGCCAACTCGGCCTTATCATTGGCCAAGTCTTTGATCTTCGAATTAGCTCGGCTGTTGATCTTCACCGAGCTCTGGAGGAGGCCCCTCACAGCGCGGTAGACGCAATCAAAATCCTCCAGTGTGGGGTCCACACCCTGCATTAGATCCATTTGTAAAAAAAAAAATAATAATAATAAAAGAAGATCTTGAAGAGCCGAACTTACGGCAGGATACGATAGGGTCGGGGCTCGGACCGCGGTTATAGCCACATCGGGCTCGGACGACGCCGAGCCCATCACAAGCTTCCCTGCAGCCGCCAAGTTAACCTCCTCGGCGGCAACACCCAGGGCCCCGTGAGATCGGGGAGTGGGAACCTTCGACCGAGTCCTCTCTGAAGACTCCGTCGCCAACTTCTTGGTACCAGATGGCGAACTGGTGGCCTCGCCCTTCCTCTTCTTCTGGGCGGGCGCCTTCTTCTTGTCTTCCTTCAGCATGTTCACTGCGCAGAACAGCGAACAGAGCGAACAGAGTTAGTACCGATGTCAAAAAAAAAAAAAAGAAAAGAAAAGAAAAGGAGAAATATAAATATATAGGGAAGGGGACCTCACCCCTCCCCGAATCCACCGAAGTGGAAGGATCATCGGGGCTCGGCACGGCGACTGCGAGGTCGGAGAGGGAGATCGGCATTTTGCCAAGGCTGACAAACTGCTTAACCACTTTCTCGAAATTCTTCCGCTTCGGCAAAAGCCTAACGGGACCAGAATGCCACCCGACCTCGGTGGCACCCTCGAACTGGCAGAAGAAATTTTTTTTCTGCCAGTCCTGCACTTTTGAAGGCACCTGGACGGAAAAGCCCTTCTGCCGATAGGAAGAATAGTACCAACCTTCCTTCCTATCCTTGAAGGACACCATCCTACCCAAAACCTCGACTGAAAAAGGAATATTCAGCCGAGAGCAAACAATCCCCACCCCAGTGATTTGGCTTATACTATTGGGAGAAATCTGGGCGGGGGAGAGATCAAAAACCCGGTGAATATCAGCGTATATTGCCGGAAAAGGAACACGAAGACCGGCTTCGAACTGGTCAACATAAAGTGTCACAAATCCCCGAGGGGGCCGGCAAGCCCTATCCCCAGCAGTAGGACGAAGAAGAAGGGCAGAAGATGGAAAATCATAGTTCAAAGCAAGTTGGTAAAGGGTAGACGTGGAAACGGAAGAATCATACAAACCGACTTTCCCAGTAACACCGGGAATTTGGGGGAAAACCACATCCACGGCGTAGGGCTCTTGACAATTAGAGCGCACGCACGCACGGGAAGTATCAGAAAGGACTAAGGGGTTAGGAATGAAGGATGACGACGACGCAGCGGCAGTTTCCTCCGCCGCCGCCATAGAAGAAGATGATGAGGATGACTCTACAGATTTAATGCGGGAGGACACAGAAGTAGATAACGACATCGAGAAATCCATAACTTACTTGTGAAATGTCGAAGATTTGCAGAAAAAAATCACTTGATGAAGATGAACAGCGGAGAGAAATTCGAAAACTAGGGTTTCGTTTTGCAGACGGAAGAGAGTGATTGTTTTTCCCCAATCATCAACATTAAAGAGGGGGTACAACATGAAGCGTATTGAATACGCCAATTAATGCGACGGCGTTTCGCAAGCCGACTGTCCAATCCCTGCTTTATAGGTACCCCAACAGTTGCATTCAATGCACCTGACACCTTTTAGGTTTGGGCGGGAGACGAGTTCGGCATTGACGAACAGCGACTTTTGAAATCAATTCGGCCAATTCAGTTCGGTATCCACGAACTCCATTCAGAGGGGGTACGCAATTCAGTTCGGTATCCCCGAAACTACGCAATTCAGTTCAGTATCCACGAACTCCATTCCGGAGGAGGGTACGCACTTCAGTTCGATATGCCCGAACCCCGTTTCAGAGGGAGTACGTCAACTCAGTTCGGACTTCCTCACAGACTTCAGAAGGGTACACCTGTTCAGTCTGAAATTCCTCAGAAATTAAAGGGGTTATGCGCTTCAAGGCAAGACGCAACTATCACCTCCATCATCCCACACTTTTTGGGGGGGGATGTGATAGGAAATGACCCACCTCCCTAGGCCCAAAGGCCCAGATCGCCAAGCCCAGATCGGTATAGGCCCAATAAGCCCAGATCGGCAAGCCCAGTTCACACCAAAACACAGGCCCAGGGAGTTGAGCCCTAAACCCAGAACGTGGGTTGATGGAGAAAGAACCGGAGCTGGGAAAACTACCCACGCCCCCACGTTCGTACCTTCACAACCGTCGTTCCTTCCATCTATAAATACGAGAACCAATTGTATTGTACGACTACTCATGCTATTTTGAATACAAAAGATACATATTTTCCTCCCCGTGGACGTAGATTAACTCGATCGAACCACGTAAATCCTTTGTCTCTCTTTAAATTCTACACACAAATCGTATATACATTTGGGCCGCAAATCGAAGGTTCATCAGTAGTGTATATGTGTTCACGTAGTTAGCCCATATTTGGTAAATTTCTTTAAGAAACTCTAAAGAATATTGTTCAAGGATTTTCATGCAAATCTAGGGAAACAAATAATCAAATCTTGGATGAATAAAAATAATTATCTCAACTCCGAATTCCAGAATTGCGATGCTTTAATTTCTTCTCTCACCCTCCTCCCATGCTTAATTATGGGTGATTGTCTCTTTTGGCCCGGCCCGGCCCGGCACAACTCGGTTATGGCTCGATAAGTTCAATTCCGCGTCGAGTACAATGTACGTCTTTCATCAGCCATACACACATATTTTATACACTCTACTAAAATACTATGTAAAATTCTACTTTTCAACATATTATTGCTAGCACGTACTCCCCCGTTTCACTTCACTAGTCATGTTTAGGGGTGGGAAAAAATACCGAAATACCGAAATACCGTAAATACCGTGTCGAAAAAAACCCGAAAAAACCGAATTAACGGTATACCGATTTTTCGGTACGGTATTTATACCGTACCGAAAATTTTCGGCACGGTACCGGTATAAATATTGCCCATACCGCGGTATACCGAGGTATACCGAAGGTACGGTATGTACCGAAGATACGGTACATACCGAAGGTACGGTATGTACCGAATCTTGGGTACATACCGTACCGACGATATACCGCGGAATACCGCGGTATATACCGAGAAAAACTTAAATTTATATATTATATTTATTTAATATTATTCAATTTCATTTTATATTATATTTAAATAAATAAAAAGGAAAATAAATATAAAAAAAAGTAAAAGAAATAGAAATTAGACGTAACTATTTTGAAAGCCCTAATTAGATAGAAGAAAAAAAAAAAGCCGCTCCTCCAATCCTCCATCTCTGCTTTGCAATTCGACTCCACCAGTTCACCATCTCCAGTTCTCCTAATTATGTAGTTTTTAATTTATTTATTAATGTAGTTCATGTTAAATGAAAAAAATTAAAATTGAATTTTCGGTATCACTCGGTATATTCGGTATTTTCGGTATACCGAATACCGAATTTTCGCTACGGTATTCGGTACGGTATTCGGTATTGTGTCTGATCCATACCGAATTTTCTGTATACCGGTATACGGTATACCGAAACCTTCGGTACGGTATCGGTATGAAATATTGAATACCGAAAAATTTCGGTACGGTATCGGTACGGTATAAAATTTTCGGTATACCGTACCGACCCAGCCCTAGTCATGTTTTCTAAAATAGAAATAATTACATCTTACTTTCAGTATAAACCACTTACTTTTCTCTTTTAACATTGATGCATAAAATCTAGTAGCAGAAAGAAACAAGACTAATAGTGGGATGGAGGAAGTAATAATATTCGCAGCATCAAACTTATTGCCAAGCCCCAGTATCAGTCCGACGAATGGGTTGGGCCCTCTGGGCTTTTTTCCATGAAATGGGCCTTAATTCGGACCATTATTGACAAGTTTAGCCCGACCCGGACCGGGAAAAGAGAAAATCTATGTAATGAGAAATAAGATGAAATAGAGGTAGACTTTGAAACTTGAAACCTCCTTCGGCAGTGGCAGTGGCAGTGGCAGTGGCAGTGGCAGTGGCAGTGGTGAAATTGGAATTCAAATAATTCTCTCATCATTCCATATCTAAATGGAAAGAAGATGAGAAATGGCAGATTAAGCAATGTCGGTGCCATAGTCCAACCCATCACCAACTGCCCGCGAACGGAGCTCAACTCGCCGCCGCCTCTTTCAGTGGCGTCGGCGCTGCAGGATTACATAAACTCCGACCACCCCTCTCACGGCCAGAAGATCCATTCTCGCATTCTCAAAACTGGGTTCATTCCCAATCTCAATATCTCCATCAAACTCCTCATCCTCCACATCAAGTCCTCATGTCTGTCCTACGCGCGCCAGGTGTTCGACGAAATGCCCCACCGAACTTTGTCGGCCTACAATTACATGATAGCAGGCTACGTGAGGAATGGCTTCGTCGATAAATCGTTTGATTTGGTTAGAGAACTCTGTCTCTCGGGCGAAAAGCCGGATGCTTATACGTTTTCGATGATCTTGAAGGGTTCGACTAGTGGGAATCCGGGGCGTGGTATTGGGAAGGAAGTCCATGCTCAGATTTTGAGATCTTTTATAGATGGTGATGATGTGCTCTTCACTGCGTTGGTCGATGCTTATGTGAAGAGCGGGAGGATTGATTACGCGAGGAGAGTGTTTGATTTGATGTTGGAGAAGAATGTGGTTTGTTCTACTTCGATGATCACTGGATATATGAACCAAGGCAGGTGGATTGATGCGGAGGATGTGTTTGAGAAGACTTTCGAGAAGGACGTGGTGGTTTGCAATGCCATGATCGAAGGATATAGTAAATCGGTTGAACTGGCTACGAAGGCCTTAGAGATGTACGTAAATATGCAGCGTGTGGGTTTTAGGCCTACTATATCGACGTATGCAAGCATAATCGGAGCTTGCTCTCTGACATCAGCTTACGAAATCGGGCAGCAGATTCAAGGGCAGTTGATGAAAACCGAGCTTTTCCCTCACATAAAGATAGGCAGTGCCTTGATAGACATGTACTCCAAATGTGGGAGAATCGAGGATGCAAGATCCATCTTCGACTACATGCCTACGAGAAACGTCTTCTCATGGACCTCGATGATCGATGGCTATGGCAAGAACGGGAGTCCAAAAGAAGCGCTAGCCCTCTTCACTAGAATGATAAGAGAAGCTCGCATTTCCCCAAACTACGTGACATTTCTCGGTGCATTTTCTGCCTGTGCTCATGCAGGGCTAGTCGGTGAAGGGAGGGCGATATTTAACAGCATGGAGAGAGTTTATTCAATGAAGCCGAGAATGGAGCATTATGCTTGTATGGTCGATCTACTAGGACGTGCTGGAAGATTAAACGAGGCACTCGAATTCATAACGAAAATGACTGAAAAGCCAAACTCCGACGTCTGGGCAGCATTGCTGAGCTGTTGCAGATTGCACGGAGACGTAGAGATGGCTAAATATGCTGCAAATGAGCTTTTCAAAGTGAAGGAGAGGAGTAGGCCCGGGGCTTACATGGCGCTGTCGAATACGTTAGCCGATGCCGGAAGATGGGATGGAGTGAGTGAATTGAGGGAAGAGATGAAGGAGAGAGGGGTTTCCAAAGGCACTGGTTTCACTTGGATTGGGACTGATTCTGGTTTTGAAGCTTTTCATGCTGGCAAATCTTAATTACTATTAATACTTCAAAATTTCTCTCTTTCTTCATATTTATTCATTTCTATTTCTATTTCTATTTCTATTTCTATTTCTATTTCTATTTCTATTTCTATTTATGTTTCAATTGTTTTTGTCCTTTCTTGCAAGAATTTGTTGTTTGAGAAGACATGATTATGAAAAGCTTAAGAGAAAAATCAAATCAACAAAAAAGTAGTATTGATATTTTCTCATTTATTAATTTGACAGTAAATTTAATTTCAGAGAAAATAAGAAATTCAGAGGCTTCATGAAAGCGGAGGTGGTGAGATCGGATCCCTACATATGTTATTCTCGCACGTGCTCACACATTTATCAACTTTCTCCGCATCTGCAAAAACATTATAAGATTAATTTAGAATAATAATAAAATTTTAGACGGTCGAAAAATAAAAATAAAAATACCTTTGCCGTATTTGGCGCATTGATCGATTGAGCATCCATATTTGCAGTAGAGTTTGCTGGAAGGGGGAGCTTTAGAGGCAGAATCAAAGATACATTTGGTAAAACATTTGGTTGCACATAAGAAGTAACCATCACCAAAGAAGCAACCAACAATGCAAGGTGCATAACAACTTATGAAACTAGCTGAGGATTGGCCTGAGTACAGCAATATCAGAACTATTATCACACTAATTCCTTTGCTTTGAGACATTATTTTTTGATGATTGGGTTTTACTAATTGCAATATTCCTGTGTGTATGTTTGATTGTGATTTGATGACTTGTGGGGAGAGAGGGTTGATGTGCTTCATATTTATAGAGATTTGAAGTGAAGTTTCCACCACTTTGTTTGTAATATGATTTGGCTTTCTAAATTGAAATAGTTTACTAATTGATGCAAAGTGGAATTAGATTTTGATTTTTATTGTTGATGTAATCAGCTATTAAAGTAGGATAGATTTTGTTCTTTTTTTTGGCATATTCGATGTTATCTGAGTGGAGCACTGTTGGGAAGTTAGCTTGTCCGTATTGCATTGAGGAGACAGATGCTTTCACTCTACAGAAGAGTGGTAAGCAATCATGGTTTGACAACCACCGGAAACTTTTACCTGCTGATCACGTATACAGAAGAAACAAAAAAGACTTTATCAAGGGTAAACAAGTTCTTACAACATATCCTCCAGAGAGAAGATCGGAAGAAGAACTATTGTCTCAAATCGAGCAGTTAGGTTTTGTTAAAGTCACTGAGGAGGATGCTGATGAGGTGAATAGAGTACTATCTCGACGTTATTGCACAGAATGGAAGAAACGGAGTATCTTTTGGGATTTGCCATATTGGAAATACTTGTTGATTTGTCATAATTGGATGTTATGCACATTGAAAAGAATGTGTTTGATAATGTGTTCAACACTGTGTTTAATGTTCAAGGCAAGACAAAAGATACGAGTAAATCTAGAGAAGAGTTGAACTTATATTGCTCCAGACCACACTTGAAGCGTAACGAGGCATTAGGAAAGTATCCAAAAGCGTGTTACACGCTTGACAATAATGCGAAGAAGATTTTGTGTGAATGGATCAAAGCATTAAAATTTCCAGATGGGTATGTTTCGAATTTGGGTAAGATGCATAGACATGAGAAAGCTGAGGATTTGGAATGAAAAGTCATGACTGTCATGTGTTCATGCAGCTTATCTTGCCTATTGCATTTCGTGAACTTCTTCCACAAGGTTTATGGAATGCAATCACCGAGTTGAGTTTACTTTTCAAGGAGCTTACATCCAAAAGTATCAGAGTTGAAGATATGTGCAGACTCAATAATACTATCCCAATAACTTTGTGTAAGTTGGAACGCATATTTCCGCCAAGTTTCTTCGATTCGATGGAACACTTACCGATTCATTTGGCTGATGAAGCAAGAATGGCAGGCCCAGTTCAGTACCGATGGATGTATCCATTTGAGCGATACTTTCGAAAGTTGAAGAACAAAGTAAAAAACAAAGCTAGAGTTGAAGGATCGATTTGTAATGCTTATCTGGTTGAAGAAGCATCCACATTCTGCTCTTACTACTTTGAAGAGCATGTTTACACTTAAAATTTAACACTGCCTCTAAATATATTCTATGAAGAACATGACCATAGGTATGATGGCCATCCTGATAGACTTGCAATCTTCAAACAACCTGGCCATACACTTGGAAGACAATCATATTGATATTTGAGTGAGAAAGAGTATGAGACGGCTCATATATATGTTCTTCTGAATTGCCCTGAAGTTACAGAGTCGTATTTGAAGTAAGTTATCGATTATTAAGCTTTCTATTCAACTATTTTAAAAAATTTCAAATTTTTAATGTGTGCCATATTTTTTATGTGAAGAATCTTTGTAGATGAGTTGCGAGCATGTGATCTAGGGATATCAGATTCCATTATTGATTTGAGGACAGAGAAGGAGTTTGCATCTTGGTTCGAGGCATATGTAAACCATTCACCTCCGGGACTTGTAAACGACTTTATTAAAGCTTTAGCTAAAGGGTCCTTTAGATCCATAAAGAAATGGGTACTACGTGAATGGGTATAAATTTCATACGATGGAGCATGGGACTTCCAAAGCCACTATGAATAGTGGAGTGTGCATAAAGGGAGAAGTGCATGGGTCTTATACTGATAACCTTGATTATTATGGGCGTTTGTTGGAGGTATGTGAGTTGGAGTATCAAGGTCTACCTAAGAAAACAACGATGATGTTCAAGTGTGAGTGGTTTGACCCGTCGAGTATAGGAACAAATGTGCACCCTCGGTTCAAATTCACTTCCATAAATCACACTCGTAGGTATAGAAAGTTTGATCCATTTGTCCTAGCTAATCAAGCCACTCAAGTGGTTTGTTGCACTTATCCTAGTTTAAATCAGTCTAGGAAAGATTGGTGGGAAGTTTGTAAGATCCAAGCTAGGTCTACAATAGAAGTTCCTAATCAAGCATCCTCAACAACATCAGACCAACCATTTCAAGAAGATGGCCTTTTGAACTCTATCACTAGAGATGTAGATCTTGATCTTGACATGACTCCAATTCATTGACACAATGATCTTATCGACCTTGATGATGCATCCGGTGAATATAATGATGATGGAGAAAATATATTGTCTGGGAACGAATCTGATAGTGATGATGATGATGATGATGATGATGATGATGATGATGATGATGATGATGAAAACTAGATGATTCATGTAAGATTCATTCATAACATTTATTTTATTGTTTTTTTTTAATTATTGCATGACTAATGCATTCTCTTACTCTACATTTTTCAGATGTCACCCACAGGCCGTGGTAGAGGAGCCAGCCGAGATATTGGGGGAAGAGCTAGACATGGCAGTAGTCGAGGAGCACGCTTTGACATTTGTCGAGGAGCTGGACGTGAAAGTATTCGAGGAGCTGGACGTTACAACAATCGAGGAGCTCATTCTGACATTAGTCGAGGAGTGGGATGTGGCAGCGATCGAGGAGCTGCATGTGACATTAGTCGAGGAGCTGGACGTGGTAGAGGTTTAACAGTCACTGCACCATCATCATCATCACATCCCGGTTCACATGGATATCCTTCATCATCCAATGGTGCTAGCATTGGTGCATCTGCAACTAGGATGTCAGTAGTTGACGAGACTACTGGTGAGACTACTAGGGATACGAGTCCTGGTGATACGGCTAAAACTCCAGCACGTGGTGGATTGACTCGTTTGAATGTGACTTCAGATGGGTAAGTCAAATCTAATTATGCAATTATTAAGTTGTGTGTAATTTTTATCTCCTAAGAATATTATTACACTTGAAAGGTCCCCGGTGTGTTTCCTCCGGTAGACTTATAACAGTCGGAGTTTCATTGTGATCTAGCAGTTGAAAATTTTCGTTAAAGTTTGTATAAATTGTCGGATTCTCATTTATATCACTAAATTGGGTCTATTTCGTTTTGTATTGGGCATAGTAAGGGCGCAATGTAGGTGTAATGTAAGGTAAAATACGTCTTTAGACTAAAACATAAAAGGAAAGAAAACAAGTCTCCAGCCATTTTTCATTTTTGTGATTTCTCTCTCTAAGCCCTGTATTTATGTTGAAAGAGTACTTTGCACCAATATTAGTCCAATCTTTTTTGCAAATTGTTCTTGGGTTGGGTATGGTTAGGAAGTGGAATTTTGCAACCCTCATAAATCCTGTTTTCAATTTAGTGACTAACATGCACTAGAGTATTTTTTTTTTTTCAATTCCAAGAATATTTTTTCTTATACTATAGATCTCAGCACATGGTTATGCCAAACTATTGAACAAAACTTGCTCATATTTCACCCTTTTTTCTTGCACATATACTCCACCATTGAAAGCTCAGGCTTTTCCCATTTTCTCAGTTTCAAGAAGATTTTTATTATTATTATTATTATTATTATTATTATTATTATTATTATTATTTTTTATTTTTTTATTTTTTGAGTATGTGTTGTAGTGATTCTTGACTGTACACTGTAGCATCCAAAGTGTTAGTGCATGCATTGCATGCTTCTCTGATTCGTGTTGGCAATTTTCCTTTTGAGTCTTCTGCTGCGTTGCTGACTGGATATTTGCATGAATCGAAGATCATATGCATATATATATATATATATATATATATATATATATATATATATATATATATATATATATATATATATATATATATATATATATATGCATATTATATATATTATTATGATTTGAAGAAGGAAGATTTATTCTGCATGGAAAGTTTCCATGCACAGAAGATCAGCTTGAAGATCTTCTAGGGTTTCCTGCGCTGAGTATAAATATTAAGGAAAACCCTAGACACGCTCTGCCGCTCTTGTTATTTCTGTGTGTGAGTTTTGGTGTTCTTGCAACGTGTGTTTTGCAAGATTATTGTTCGTGAGTTTTGGTGTTCTTGCAACGTGTGTTTTGCAAGATTATTGTTCGTGAGTTTTGGTGTTCTTGCAACGTGTGTTTTGCAAGTTTTGTTTTTGAGCGAGCGTGTGTTTCTGGACAAGCTTCCCTGGCTTTGTTCAGTTTTGTCTAGGCGTGTTGCTTAGAACCATATTAGTGTTTTATCACTTTACGAGTTTATCTCGTGGTTGTATTCGATCTCATTGTAAGGGAGTTGTAATCGAGACGAATAGGTGACATAAGGTGGAGTCCTTGGTGTAAAGTCCTGTAAGTCTCTCTACTACTTATAGTGGATTGAATCTCTCGGATATTGTCCCCCAGACGTAGGTGCGTTATCACCGAACTGGGTTACCAAAGTTCTGTGTTCTTTACTGCTTTTCTGTTATTGCATCTAAGAACAGAATTAAGATCGTTTTTAGTTTTTGCACAAACTAGCACTTTCAATTGGCACAGTGCAGGTTTGGATTTGTGGAGATCCTGGGATTCGTGTGCTAAAGCTGTGCAAACTAAGATGGACTTTCTGAAGGATGGAGGTTCTGTGAACAGACCACCCATATTGGATGGGAAGAACTACAATTATTGGAAAGTCAGAGTCACCTCGTATATTCGATCTGTTGATGAGAAGGCGTGGGGTATGGTGCTAAGTGGCTGGACTGAACCTGCAAATGCCGAAGGTGACAAAAAGCCGAGAGAAAAATGGGATGACAATGATGTCCTTTTGTCAGGATTGAATCAGAAGGCCCTGAATGCTATATTGTCATCAGTTGATATGGAAAATTTCAACTTGATTTCCACATGCACTTCAGCTAAGGAAGCCTGGGATACTCTGCAGAATGCTTATGAAGGGAATAGCAGAGTGAAGGCTCAAAGACTTCAGCAGCTGATCTCCAAGTTTGAGGCTTTGAGAATGGGAGAGGATGAGACTATATCTGAGCTTCATGCCAAGCTGAAGAATATTTCAAATGAGTGCTTTATGCTTGGGGAGAAGATGTCACAGGAGAAGTTATGTGCCAAGGTTTTGAGATCTCTCCCAAGAAGGTTTGATTTCAAAGTTGCTGCTATTGAGGAGGCCAGAGATCTTACCTCCATGACTCTTGATGAGTTAATTGGTTCTCTCAGAACCTTTGAAATGGGGATGCGTGAAGAGGATGCCCCTAAGAAGAAGGAGATAGCTTTTGTTGCTGCTACTGATTCAAGTCCCAGAAAGGTGTTGGTGATGAAGCAGAACTGCTGGAGTCATATGCTCTTCTCACAAAAAAATTCAATAAAGCTATGAAGAAGTTTAGAGGAAAAAGGAATCAAGGGGAGAGTGCTGCTGGAGGTGGAAACTGTTTCACTAAAAAGTGTTCGCAATAGACGAAATCTATCGTAGCACTAGCAAGTAAAACCTAAGTATCGAATCTCAAGGAAAACTTAACAGGGCAATTAATTATATAGTAAACCTAAAACTAAGAAAGCAAGTAAAGAAGAATTTGGGGTTTTGGTTTTTAAATCCTAGGCAAGAAAATAAAATAAATCAAAGCAATAAATAAAAGCAAGTAAATAACTAATCTAAGAACGAGGAAATAAATCTAGAATTAAACTAAAGAAAAACGATTAATCTACCTAGGCAAGAATCGAAAAGAAAGCAATAAAGAAAGCAACGAAGGAAACGAAAGCAAAGAAAGAAGCATAAATAAATCTAGACATAATGAATTGAAATCTGGAAATTAAAGGCAAATTAATCTAACTTGAAAACTTTGAAAAATGAAAGAGAATTGAAAGCAAGAAAACGAATCTAAACTTTAAACTTGAAATCGAAAGAACGAAATTAAACTAAGGAATTTAAACGAAGCAATTAAGAAAACGAATCTAAAAACGAAGCAAGCAATTAAAACAAGTAAACAAAAGCAATAAAAGAACTTACGAAAATTGAGACGAAGAACGAAGAACTTGAATTAAATAAACGTCTTGAATTAAATTGCAATAAACGAAGAACGAATCCGGATCCGAACAATAGAAAGCTAATAAAAGTGTTTGAATGCTGAAAACTAAAGCTAAAGTATGATAAAAGATGATATAATTCGTGTACAAGGGATGATATATATATACTAGGTAAAAACCTAGATAAATAAGGAAAGGATAGCTGGCCGCCGACTTTTGGCCGATCGGCCAGATGCTGAAGGAAATCTGGCCGGTCGGCCAGATTAGGAACTGGATAACTGCTTCGCATGTGTTTGGCCGATCGTCCAGATTGTGAAGGAAATCTGGCCGATCGGCCAGATCAGGGACTGGTGAATCCTTGCGTAGTCATTTGGCCGATCGTCCAGATTCCTAAGGAAATCTGGCCGATCGTCCAGATCAGGTTCTGGTCTCTCACGGCTTTGCCTTCTCTTCGTGCACTTTTCGTCCCGTTTTCTTCCAATTTCTCCCCTTTTGCTCCTATGATACCCAAAGCTCCAAACAAACAATCATAGCCAAAAGACACACTAAAAGACACAAAAACATAATGAAAACGAACACGAAAACGCAACGAAAAACCTAACAAATAAACACCAATCAAACTCCCCCACACTTAGACCTTTGCTTGTCCTCAAGCAAAACAAAACAAACAATAGACTCAAGTATTGTGAACTATATAGGCCTCAAAGCTTTTCAAAAACAACTCTCATGTTCATGATCAAAACTATGCACACAACCTTAGCATCAATCAACACAATCTACTCAACTAATTCAAAGTATGCTAATCCATCAAAGAACACTCTCCAACATGTGAAAATTTGTATATGAAAGTGAACACTCAACTCTCTCAAAGAAAAGATGTAATATAATGCACATCAAGAGGGTTCACTCAACATCAATGCAATGCAACATGTTTACCATAAGCTTGCCTTTAATCTCAACATCTCCACCTAATGTAATACTTACAAACTAGGATAAAAAAGGTCTTTATATAAGCTTGTAATGTAGGGACATTGGTTAAGGTAGGGAATATATAGGCTAAGTGACTCAAAATGCTCTAAATCATCAACCTTTTTTTTTTTTCAACTCCAACCAAAGTATGGATTTTAATCTCCATCTTCTACCCTCCAACACACCAATTACAAACTCAAAGATGCTAAACTATACAAATCAAAGCTAACTATCCCCTTATGCTTATTTTTTTTTCTTTTTCTTTTCTTTTCTTTTTTTCTAGAGCTCACTAATACATGTTCTTTCTAATTTGAACAAAGGCTCTATTTTTTTTTATCTCTCTTTTTTTTTTTCTTTTCTTTTTTTTTTCTAAGCTCATAGGGATAGCTAACTACACTAAAACAAGCATCTAAAATTTTTTCTCTTTCTCTCCTTCTACACCACAACAAATATTTTCAAATTATCTCCTTCCATATCACCAACTACAACTAAGGATACCCATAATCATCCAAACCTCCTATCATCCGGTTTCACAAAGAACGGCTAATAAAGGCTCAAAAAGGGGTAAACAAAGGGTTATGAACAAGGTTAGTGTATAGGAATCATGTGGCTAAAGAAAGATGGCCTAAGATCATCTCCTAGTTCGTAAATATACTAAGGTCTTGATGGAGAAACAAGGCAAGTTCTAGAAACAACGAAGCATGCATGATCACTCAATCAAAGAATAGGCATGAATATGCACAAATAGCTCAAATCTCACGGGTTCAAACTAACTAGTTCCCGACATCATAGCATACATCAAATTCGTCAAATAAAATGCGTCGCTTCGCCAAGGTTCCATGCATAATAAAGATCATGAATTTTTTCAAAAATCAACAATTCTCTATCACTGGCCAAGTCCACAATACTATCATCACATGCTCATTTGACTCAATTAACACCTAAGACTCAACAAAATTAAAAACTTCATGCCAAAAGTTCAAAGACCCCCCCCCCCCCCACACACTTAAAATCAAGCAATGTCCCCATTGCGAGAAAATTCAAAGGAAAGGGATAGAAAAACTTATCGCATGACGACAACCAACACACTCGAAATCCCAAGAAGGTTCCAAGTGAGTACCTACAAAACAAACACAAAACAAAATACCAAAGCATAAAATTGCACAAAATAAAGAAAAACAAAAGACTCAAAACAAAAATAAAAAGACACAAAACAAAGCTATGATCAATTGAATGGACCTCCGAACCGTGATTCATTCCATCGGGGATCGTGCGGAGACCAATAACGGGGATCATTCGGGTTTGGTGGAGCGGAGGTGGAGCCAATGGAGAAGTCGGTGTTCCTCATCAAATGACTCTCGATGTTCGACACCCGCCTATCCAAGCCCGACACTTGGGTCGACAAAGAATCGAACCGATCAAACACACCTTGTTGAAAGTGTGTAAAATCAGCTCGAAAGTCGGCCCAATAGGGCGGGACTTCGGCCTCCATATTCTGACGAGCCCGGACGCGATCTCTCCTAGTGTAGTAGTGCACAATTCGCTCATCATCGTCCGGAACATGCTGCTGCTCCTCCTCGTCTCCGTTCCCGTCGTCCTCGCCTTCCTCTTCCTCTTCCTCTTCTTCTTCCTCTTCTTGTGACTCTTCTTGTTGCTCAACATCTTCCTCCTCTTGGTGCTCGACTTCTTGCCCGGCTCTTCGAATACGACGCTGGTCAGCATAGTAAGCACGAACAGAGGCTCGGTCCTCGACTCGAGTGAACTCGGTTGGACTCCTCATTAAGTGGGCATTGATCAACTCGGTGGATGACATCCCCACGCTCTGCACCAACCCTTCAGCCTCCGAAATATCCACTCCAAAGTGACGAGCTAGAGCCGTCGCGACGTATCCAAGAGTGGGATGGGCGCCGTTCTTTGACTGCACGTGTGAGAGCTGCGTCCATATGAATGGGGCCAAGCACACCTTCCGATTGAACCTAGCACACCAAAGCAAATAAACCTCCATGCCCGTTACCTTACTAGCCTCCTTTTTACCGGAGACCATGTTAGATATAAAGCGATGGAGTATGATCAAAGCATCGTCGCGTAAAAAGGCACTAGACACACCCGAAGTTCTAAAATTATTAACACCCGTCAATTCCATCCACGCCTCATTAATATTAAAATCTGCAGGCACACAATCAGAGATATTAGGATTAGCACGAAAACCAAATACCGATTTCATCGTTTCCTTAGAAACTTCCCACAAGACACCACGAAAAGTGCATTCCATCACAACATCATTACCACGTCTAGATAATCGGAAACTACTACACATCTCTAGACACAAACTATCATGCGCCTCCCATTGTCTAGACATACATTGCATTAATCCTAATCGAAGAGCATATTCGCGAATAGTCAGAAAAATAGACAAACGCCTCAAAAAATCCATATTATAATGCCTAGGAGGACGTATATCAAGACTTTTCAAACGGAGGTAGAGATTGGTAGTAGCGTACCTATCGGTTTCAAAAGGAACCCGTTGGCGACGCCCGTACTCTTGCTCATTGTCACCCGGTGAGTGGCGATCGAGACTCACAATGTAGGGAGTACGATTCATGGTGATGGGCTGAGGAGGTTGACGAAGGATGGCACACAACTGAGAACGAACGACGAAGACGAAAAAAAATGAGCAGCCTCCAATCTGGCCGATCGGCCAGATTCTCCTTGTATTCTGGCCGGTCGTCCAAAAAATTCTGGCCAGTCGCGGAGAATTTGGCCGAGCGCGGTGACGCGGCGGCGACGGGGTGGTGGCTGAGCGACGGTGGCGCGGTGGTGGCTGAAGGTGGCTGGAACGGACGACGTCGGCGTTGGTGCTAACGGCGGTGGTTGAGGCTGTGGCTAACGGCAGCGGCGCGGGTGGCTGACAGCGGCGGGGCTGACGGCGGCGAAGGTGCAGCGGCGGCGGCGGTGGTTATGGTAGCTCACGGCGGCGACTGGGTGGTGATGGTGGCTGGTTCGTTGGATGGGAGCTGTGGGAAAAACTAGAGAATAGAGAGATAAGAGAAGGGAGGGGAAGGAGAAAAATATAGGTCAAATAAACACTTAATGGGCCAAAAGTTATGGCTGACTCGGCTAGGAGAAGGGCCCACAGAAATCTGGCCGATCGTCCAGATTTCCTAATGAATCTGGCCGATCGGCCAAATGAGACACTGATGACCACTTAATTGCAACGATCTGGCCGATCGTCCAGAATTCTTAAGGAATCTGGTCGATCGGCCAAATGAGAAACTGAGTGCGTGACGCCAATTCCTGCAAAAACACTTAAACTAACACGAAAAATCAAATATTAACAAGAAATACAATGAAAAATACTAAATCTAATTTTTTTTTTTATTTTTTTTTTTTACGTGGGTTGCCTCCCACCAAGCGCTCGTTTATCGTCATTATCTTGACGTACCAAATACTCAAGAGGAGTGTGGGGGGTCGGAGATGAGAATCGTCTCCACCGTGTGAGGAAGTGTCGTCCCTTCGATGTACGGCTTCAATCGTTGCCCGTTGACCGAGAAAATGTATCCCGAATCCTCGTTCTTGATCTCTACCGAGCCATGAGGGAAGACTTGTACCACCGTGTATGGACCTCCCCACCTAGACTTAAGCTTACCCGGAAATAATCGAAGACGAGAGTGAAAGAGTAGTACCTTCATTCCGGGTTTGAACTCCTTGTAGGCTATGCGTCTATCATGTAAACGTTTCACCTTGTCCTTGTAGATCTTGGCATTGTCGTAGGCTTCGTTCCTTAGCTCGTCGAGCTCCTCCATTTGCAAGATTCTCCGATCGTGAGCATCGTCGAGGTCGAAATTGATGCGCTTGAGAGCCCAATATGCCTTGAACTCGATCTCAACGGGCAAATGGCACGACTTACCATAGACGAGCCTATAGGGACTCATCCCAAGCACGCCTTTGTAAGCCGTACGATATGCCCAAAGAGCGTCGTTCAACTTGTCGGCCCAATCCTTCCTCGATGGCTTGACCGTCTTCTCTAAAATCCCCTTGATTTGTCGATTGCTCGTCTCCACTTGTCCCGAGGTTTGTGGATGATAAGGAGTCGCCACCTTGTGCGTGATGGCGTTCTTCTTCATGAGCTTGGCGAACAATTTGTTGCAAAAATGCTTTCCCCCATCACTAATGATCACACGAGGGAAACCAAACCTACACAAAATATTTTCCTGCACAAACTTCAAGACAACGTGAGAATCGCACGTCCTTGTGGGGATGGCTTCAACCCACTTGGACACATAATCGACCGCAAGTAAAATGTATTCAAAACCATGGGATTTAGGAAAAGGTCCCATAAAGTCGATGCCCCACACATCAAAAATCTCAACCACTAAAATAGGATTAAGGGGCATCTCATTACGGCGACCTATAGAACCTGTGCGTTGGCAACGATCGCATGCAAGGTAGAAGGCTTGAGCATCCTTGAACAAGGTAGGCCAATATAATCCACTTTGTAGCACCTTATGAGCAGTCTTTTGGCCTCCAAAATGTCCTCCACTCGGCTCCTCGTGACAATGTCGCAACACCTCGGTTTGCTCGTGGTCGGGAACGCACCTTCGAATCACCTCGTCCTTCCCAAGCTTGAACAAGTGAGGATCCTCCCAATAGTATTGCCTACACAAACGAAGAAACCTTTTCTCTTCTTGAGCGTTAAGGACGGGTTTAGTGTCCTTATCGGCCAAGTAATTAGCAATATCGGCAAACCAAGGAGTAGCATTTACTTCATTAACATTCTCAAAGGGAAAGGAATCACAAATATCATCAAGAGAAGCATAAGGGGGAGGTGAATCGAGACGAGAGAGATGGTCGGCCACAAGATTATCACTACCTTTCCTATCACGAATTTCAATGTCAAATTCTTATAATAATAAGCGCCAAAATTTGTTTCATTAAAAAGTGTTCGCAATAGACGAAATCTATCGTAGCACTAGCAAGTAAAACCTAAGTATCGAATCTCAAGGAAAACTTAACAGGGCAATTAATTATGTAGTAAACCTAAAACTAAGAAAGCAAGTAAAGAAGAATTTGGGGTTTTGGTTTTTAAATCCTAGGCAAGAAAATAAAATAAATCAAAGCAATAAATAAAAGCAAGTAAATAACTAATCTAAGAACGAGGAAATAAATCTAGAATTAAACTAAAGAAAAACGATTAATCTACCTAGGCAAGAATCGAAAAGAAAGCAATAAAGAAAGCAACGAAGGAAACGAAAGCAAAGAAAGAAGCATAAATAAATCTAGACATAATGAATTGAAATCTGAAAATTAAAGGCAAATTAATCTAACTTGAAAACTTTGAAAAACGAAAGAGAATTGAAAGCAAGAAAACGAATCTAAACTTTAAACTTGAAATCGAAAGAACAAAATTAAACTAAGGAATTTAAACGAAGCAATTAAGAAAACGAATCTAAAAACGAAGCAAGCAATTAAAACAAGTAAACGAAAGCAATAAAAGAACTTACGAAAATTGAGACGAAGAACGAAGAACTTGAATTAAATAAACGTCTTGAATTAAATTGCAATAAACGAAGAACGAATCCGGATCCGAACAATAGAAAGCTAATAAAAGTATTTGAATGCTGAAAACTAAAGCTAAAGTATGATAAAAGATGATATAATTCGTGTACAAGGGATGATATATATACTAGGTAAAAACCTAGATAAATAAGGAAAGGATAGCTGGCCGCCGACTTTTGGCCGATCGGCCAGATGCTGAAGGAAATCTGGCCGGTCGGCCAGATTAGGAACTGGATAACTGCTTCGCATGTGTTTGGCCGATCGTCCAGATTGTGAAGGAAATCTGGCCGATCGGCCAGATCAGGGACTGGTGAATCCTTGCGTAGTCATTTGGCCGATCGTCCAGATTTCTAAGGAAATCTGGCCGATCGTCCAGATCAGGTTCTGGTCTCTCACGGCTTTGCCTTCTCTTCGTGCACTTTTCGTCCCGTTTTCTTCCAATTTCTCCCCTTTTGCTCCTATGATACCCAAAGCTCCAAACAAACAATCATAGCCAAAAGACACACTAAAAGACACAAAAACATAATGAAAACGAACACGAAAACGCAACAAAAAACCTAACAAATAAACACCAATCAGAAACAACGCTGCTGGAAGTGAAAATAAGGCTCCCATTATCTGTCATGAGTGTGGGGGGAATGGGCACATTAAGCCAGAATGTGCAAATTTGAAGAAGAAGGCTGGGAAATCTTATGCTGCCACACATAGTGACAATGAAGAATGTGATGACTCGGGAGTTGAAGACAATGTGTTTCCTTAGGGTCCCAGCAAAGCCTATGCTGCCAAAGTTGATGGTAATCAATCTGATGAGAATGTTGATAATCTGTTTGGTGGAAATGAAGAAGAAGACACAGAGGGCAATGCTGAAGTTCAGATTGAGGAAGCATACAAGGAAATGTATGACAAGTGTCTTCTAGTTGTTGAGATAAATCAATCCCTCAGTGATGAGCTAATGCAAGTAAAGGAAGAAAGAGATAAATTGATCTTGAGGCTTGATCAGCTAGAGAAGCAAGCAGTTTCAACTCAAGTGGAGGAAACTGAACAATCAAGTGACATGGATCATTTGGCTAAGTTGATGAAAATGATGACTGTCGGATCTGCCAAGCTTGATGAGATTCTCAAAATTGGTGGAAAATCTAGCAAGGATAAGTCTGGTCTTGGTTTTGATGGAGGCAAGGGTAAACAGAAACAGCCTCGAACTCGGACTAAAGCCTATCCTTCTGTTCCTCAAGGATATCAGCATGGAGATTGGGGAGCAGATACAAGATCTTCTCAGCAAGTTAGTTCTCAAATATGTCATTATTGCTGGATTCCTGGGCATATCAGGCCCCACTGCAAGAAGCTGCAAGAAGATCAGTTCAGTATGGTTAGAAGACCTTTTCCTAATCATCCTGGATACAACTCATATCATAGAGTGCCTGGAATTTGTGGAAATGCTCCTGGAATTTATGGGGGAAGAGGTCCTTACAGAGGGTATGCAGCTCATACTGCTCTTCTAGCTGAGACTGAGAATACGTGGTATTTTGATAGTGGCTGCTCCAGACATATGACTGGAAAAAGAGAAAGTTTGACTAACATCAAGCCTGTCAATGGTCAAACAGTAACTTTTGCTGATGGTGTTAAAGTTCCTGTTCTTGGATGTGGAGATCTAGCTGTTTCTGGTATGCCAAGGCTGAAGAATGTGTTCCTCGTGGATCAGCTGAAAGCAAATCTTGTGAGCATAAGTCAGCTATGCGATCAAGGGATGGATGTCAGATTTGATAAAGGTACATGCACTGTGTATGAGAACCAGAAGGTGTACTTGTTTGGCAAAAGATCATCTGACAGCTGTTATCAAGTTGAATGCAATCTCAAAAGTTTCAGTGTTTCTATGAGTGAGTTCCAGATATGGCATCAAAGACTGGGACATTCTAGCTTCAGGCACATGAAGACATTGATGAGGAATGATGTCATTGTTGGGTTGCCTAAGCTGAATATGGATCATGAAGGGCAGTGTGGTCCCTGTATGAGTGGGACGCAGATTCATGCTACTCACAAAGTTGTTTCAGCAGTCACCACCAGCAGTATTCTTGAATTGCTACACATGGACTTGATGGGGCCAATGCAAACTGAGAGTATTGGTAAGAAGAAATATGTCTTGGTGGTAGTTGATGACTATTCAAGATATGCTTGGGTAGATTTTCTAAGGGAGAAGTCTGAAGCTTTTGAATCCTTTAGGAAGCTGCATAAACGTGTTACTAGGGAGAAAGAGAAGCATGTCAAACACATCAGAAGTGATCATGGTAGAGAGTTTGACAATGTTCAGTTTGAAGTATTTTGTGCTCTGGAAGGGAAAGAGCATCAATTCTCCGCACAAATCACTCCTGAAGTATTTCGTGCTTGGTATGATAGGCTGTCTGAATATCTGCTACTGAAAGGCTACAAGAGAGGAAGTGCAGATAAAACTCTATTTGTGAAGAAGGAGAATTCTGATGTGCTCCTTGTGCAAATCTATGTTGATGATCTTCTATTTGGATCTAGATCAGAGAAGCTAGTTAATGAGTTTGTGAAGCTGATGAAGGAAGAGCTTGATATGAGTATGTTTGGTGATGTGAATGTATTTCTTGGGCTTCAGGATAAGCAATCAAAGGAAGGCTTCTTTGTCACTCAAAGTACATATGCCAGGAATTTGGTTAAGAGATTTGGGCTGGAGAATGCTAAGCCCAAAAGAGCTCCAATGAGTACTTCAGTGAAACTGCATAAAGATCCAGAAGGTGCTTCTGTTGATCATACTCTCTATAGAAGCATGATAGGGAGTCTGCTGTATCTCACCTCCAGCAAACCTGATATCTGTCACAGTGTTGGTGTGTGTGCTAGGTTCCAGGCTGATCCAAAGGAGAGTCACTTGAATGTTGTCAAGAATATCATCAAATACATTAAAGGAACAGCTGATATTGGTCTTTGGTTCTCAAACAATACATCTATTCAGCTGCATGGTTACTGTGATGCAGACTATGCTGGTTCTATGGTTGATAGGAAGAGCACCTCTGGTGGATGCTTCTATCTTGGAAGCAATCTCATTTCTTGGTACAACAAGAAGCAAGTTGGAGTTTCATTGTCTACTGCCGAGGTAGAATATATTGCTGCAAGTAGCTGCTGTACTCAGCTTGTTTGGATGAAAAAGATGCTTGCAAATTATGGCTTTAAGCAAGATGTTATCCACATTCTATGTGACAATGCGAGTGCTATTAATATAGCCAAGAATCCAGTTCAGTTCTCCAAGACTAAGCATATAGATGTCAGATATCACTATTTGAGAGAGCTGGTTGAAGAAGGCACTTCGAAGATTGAACATGTTCACACTGAACATCAGCTGGCTGATATCTTCACAAAAGCTCTTGATACTGCTAGATTCGAGCTTTTGAGAGCCTCCCTTGGGCTCTGCATCTTATGACTAACCGTTCTTGAGCCATGGAAGGTTAGTGTATATATGTATCATAATTTTATTTTCTGGTTTTCTTGGATTTTGATTGGTGTGTAAATGTTAGGATTTTCGTAGTGTTTTCGAGTCCGTTTTCGTTATGTTTTCGTGTCTTTGTGTGTGTTTATGGCTATGATTCGTTTGTTTGGAGTTTTTGGGACTTGTAGGTGATTATGGATGAAAAGGAGCGGAAACGGGCCGAAAAGGAAGAAAAAATGACGATCGAGCGAACGAGGACAGATTCACGATCTGGACGCCGTCCAGATGAAGTTGGACGCCGTCCAGATGAAGTTGGACGCCGTCCAGATGATGTTGGACGCCGTCCACAGTGCCGTCCACAGTGCTTTCCAAGTTGCCGTCCATCGTGTTGAAGCAAATCATGCAGAGTCAGCTTCTGGACGCCGTCCAGAATAAGTTGGACGCCGTCCAACTTAGGCGGCTAGCAAATCTTTCCTTTTTCATCTAGGTTTTTACCTAGTATATATATATCATCCTTGTGCACGAATTGTATCACCTTTTAGACATCTTTTGGCATACTTTAGCTTTAGTTTTCAGTTCTTAAACACTTTTATTAGTTTTCTATTGTTCGGATCCGGATTCGTTGTTCGTTGCAATTTAATTCAAGGCTTTTCGTTTAATTCAAGTTCTTCGTTCTTCGTTTAATTCGCGTAAGTTATTTATTGCTTTTGTTTACTTGCTTTTAATTGCTTGCTTTAGTTTTAGATTCGTTTTCTTAATTGCTTCGTTTAAATTCCTTAGTTTAATTTCGTTCTTTCGATTTTCTAGTTCTAGTTTAGATTCGTTTTCCTTTGCTTTCGATTCTCTAGTTTTTCAAAGTTTTTTAAGTTAGATTTATTTGCCTTTAATTTCCAGATTTCAATTCATCATGTCTAGGTTTATTTATGCTTCTTTCTTTACTTTCGTTTTCTTCGTTGTTTCCTTTATTGCTTTCTTTTCGATTCTTGCCTAGGTAGATTTAATTGCTTTCTTCTAGTTTAATTCTAAGATTTATTTCCAGCTTTTTATATTAGATTTATTTTCTTTGATTTTAATTGCTTTGATTTATTTTATTTGCCTAGGATTTAAAACAAAAACCCCTAAAAATCTTCTTTACTTGCTTTCCTAGATTTAGGCTAGATTAGATTTTTACTACATAATTGATTGCCCTGTTAAGTTTTCCTTGAGATTCGATACTTAGGTTTTACTTGCTAGTGCTACGATAGATTTCGTCTATTACGAACACTTTTTAGTGAAACAAATTTTGGTGCCGTTGATTAGCCGTTCATAATCCTTTGTTTACCCCTTTTGAGCCTTTATTAGCCGTTCTTTGTGAAACCGGATGATAGGAGGCTTGGATGATTATGGGTATCCTTAGTTGTAGTTGGTGATATGGAAGGAGATAATTGAAAAATATTTGTTGTGGTGTAGAAGGAGAGAAAGAGAAAAAAATTCTAGATGCTTGTTTAAGAGTAGTTAGCTATCCCTATGAGCTTAGAAAAAAAAAAAAAAAAAAATAGAGCCTTTGTTCAACATTAGAAAGAACATTTATGAGTTGAGCTCTAGGAAAAAAAAGAGAAAAGAAAGGAAAAAGAGAAAAAAAAAAAAAAAAGAAGAAAATAAGCATAAGGGGATAGTTAGCTTTGATTTGTATATTTTAGCATCTTTGAGTTTGTATTTGGTGTGTTGAAGGGTAGAAGATGGAGATTGAAATCCATACTTTGGTTGGAGTTGAAAAAGAGGTTGATGATTTAGAGCATTTTGAGTCACTTAGCCTATATATTCCCTACCTTAACCAATGTCCCTACATTACAAGCTTATATAAAGACCTTTTTGATCCTAGTTTGTAAGTATTACATTAGGTGGAGATGTTGAGATTGAAGGCAAGCCTATGGTAAACATGTTGCATTGCATTGATGTTGAGTGAACCCTCTTGATGTGCATTATATTACATCTTTTCCTTGAGAGAGTTGAGTGTTCACTTTCATATACACAATTTCACATGTTGGAGAGTGTTCTTTGATGGATTAGCATACTTTGAATTAGTCGAGTAGATTGTGTTGATTGATGCTAAGGTTGTGTGCATAGTTTTGATCATGATCATGCGAGTTGTTTTCGAAAAGTTTTGAGGCCTATATAGTTCACAATACTTGAGTCTATTGTTTATTTCGTTTGTGTATTGCTTGAGGACAAGCAAAAGTCTAAGTGTGGGGGAGTTTGATTGGTGTGTAAATGTTAGGATTTTCGTAGTGTTTTCGAGTCCGTTTTCGTTATGTTTTCGTGTCTTTGTGTGTGTTTATGGCTATGATTCGTTTGTTTGGAGTTTTTGGGACTTGTAGGTGATTATGGATGAAAAGGAGCGGAAACGGGCCGAAAAGGAAGAAAAAATGACGATCGAGCGAACGAGGACAGATTCACGATCTGGACGCCGTCCAGATGAAGTTGGACGCCGTCCAGATGAAGTTGGACGCCGTCCAGATGATGTTGGACGCCGTCCACAGTGCCGTCCACAGTGCCGTCCAAGTTGCCGTCCAGCGTGTTGAAGCAAATCATGCAGAGTCAGCTTCTGGATGCCGTCCAGAATAAGTTGGACGCCGTCCAACTTAGGCGGCTAGCAAATCTTTCCTTTTTCATCTAGGTTTTTACCTAGTATATATATATCATCCTTGTGCACGAATTATATCACCTTTTAGACATCTTTTGGCATACTTTAGCTTTAGTTTTCAGTTCTTAAACACTTTTATTGTTTTCTATTGTTCGGATCCGGATTCGTTGTTCGTTGCAATTTAATTCAAGGCTTTTCGTTTAATTCAAGTTCTTCGTTCTTCGTTTAATTCGCGTAAGTTATTTATTGCTTTTGCTTACTTGCTTTTAATTGCTTGCTTTAGTTTTAGATTCGTTTTCTTAATTGCTTCGTTTAAATTCCTTAGTTTAATTTCGTTCTTTCGATTTTCTAGTTCTAGTTTAGATTCGTTTTCCTTTGCTTTCGATTCTCTAGTTTTTCAAAGTTTTTTAAGTTAGATTTATTTGCCTTTAATTTTCAGATTTCAATTCATCATGTCTAGGTTTATTTATGCTTCTTTCTTTACTTTCGTTTTCTTCGTTGTTTCCTTTATTGCTTTCTTTTCGATTCTTGCCTAGGTAGATTTAATTGCTTTCTTCTAGTTTAATTCTAAGATTTATTTCCAGCTTTTTAGATTAGATTTATTTGCTTTGATTTTAATTGCTTTGATTTATTTTATTTGCCTAGGATTTAAAACAAAAATCCCTAAAAATCTTCTTTACTTGCTTTCCTAGATTTAGGCTAGATTAGATTTTTACTACATAATTGATTGCCCTGTTAAGTTTTCCTTGAGATTCGATACTTAGGTTTTACTTGCTAGTGCTACGATAGATTTCGTCTATTACGAACACTTTTTAGTGAAACAGATTTCTTGTCTGCTTATGAAGGATGATGATTTGGTGCTTATCTGGGAGATTGTGGATGGTGAGATATTCATCTTGGTATTCTGGTTATACTGCAATTGGCAGTATTGTAGTTTGGTTACTGGTTGTGATCCAGTGCACAAAGAGCATCTGCTCTTGTTTTTGGATCTTGAATGGGCTACTGAAGCATGGCGTATTGAACAGTTACAACTGTCAGGAAATAAGTGGAATCTGACAGGTACTTATTCAAATATTGTGAGGAGGGAGTTTATTTCTCTCATTCCTCTTCATCTTTGTAGCCCTAGCGTGCTCTCTGCTTCTCTGTGTGCTTCAAATCTCTGTGCTACTAGAAAAATGTCTCTTAACAACTCCTCAAGTGAGTCCTCCATGAACCCTCTGGGCGAGGAGCACTGCCCATTGTTCGCTTCCAGTCAGAGGAAGGGGTTTAGTTCTTCAAAGAGAAAGCGTGGTGCTGCCACGCCTGAGGATAAGATTAGGGAGATGGACCCCGAGCTTGGTGATTTCTCCGATGATGGAGATAATGAAAATAAAGGAGGTCGTCGCGTTCGCAGCAAGCACGTTCTCGTTACTGATCCTCCTATCCAGTTTGCGCCTAGGGTTGTGTCTAAATCTGTGAACCCTAAGAAAGCTTCCTCAGCGAAATTTGTTGAGAGGAAGAAGAAGGCAGTTGTGAAAGACAATAAAAAGAAAGATAGTGAAAAGCGTGTGGCTCAGTCTGAAGAGCCCATTGTGGATCTTGAAGAAGATGAGGAGCGGATGGCTAAGAGAGCCGCTAAAGGAAAAGGGAAGGTGGCTGGTGTCCCTGCTCGTGAGCGCACTCGTGCAGCTGTTCAGAAGTTGCTGGATAATGCTATCAAGGTCGCGAGGGCTCCTCCTGCTGCTGCGAAAGGAGCTACAGCAAAGGTTTCCAAAGGAAAAGGGAGAATGAAGGCTCCTGCTGCTCGCACCAAGCTCACTGCTGCTCAAAAGGAGGCTCTGCACAACTTTCGTGCTGATGGGTATGATATCCCTACTCCCTCTGACTCCTTCGAGGCTTTTGAAGCAGATATTGTTGGACAATTTGATCCAAACACTCATAGGTCTATTTATGAGTATATGAGATGGGAATATTTCCAGCACATGAATTTTCTTGATGATAGATTCGTTACTGAGCATTATCTTCACAGAGGTGAGATTTATGAATGGTTGGAGCAAGCTAACTTGCTTAATGCTGTGTTAAGGGGTCACACCTACGTTCCTGAGCAAGTCAGAGAATTTTATGCTAATCTGAGTGATGGTTTGACTGATGAGAGGTCACCAGATTTTCACAAGGTCTTTGTGAGGGGGAGGATGATTGATTTCAGTCCTGATGTGATTGAAAGGGCTCTAGGGAGAGAGCCTGTTATTGAAGATGCTTTGTGGGACTTGAACTTTGATGAAGTTGCTGCTGAACTGACTAAAGGCCAGATTGTGAAGTGGCCAAATGATCAACACTTGAATCATGCCATCCTGTTGGAGTCCAAATATGCTAATCTTCACAGCTTGTCAGTGAGGAATTGGACCCCCACTTGTCACAGGGATTCTGTGAGTAGAAGGGAAGGCACTTTGCTCTATGCTATAGGGAAGGGCATGGACATTGATATGGGTCAGCTGATTTTTGAGAAAATCTGCTCTTTCATCAAGTACATGGGCAAGATGAAGAGAATGTACTTTCCTGGGTTGATTGGAAGGATTTTGAAATCACAGGGAGTGCCCTCTAGGAGGACAGACTCTAAACCTGTGAAGCTCAAGGCTATGAGATTCAGTTCAAAGCTCCTCAAGCCTGTCCATGGAGTGAATTTGGATGATGATTTTGCAGATGATGCTGAGTCTGAGCTTGATATGGATTTGTCTGATGATGATGCTGTTGAGGCTTGTAGTGATCAGAATGATGATCTTGATGGTGAAGGGAGGCCTGCTGCTAGGTTCTCCAAAAAGTATACAAGGAAGCATTCTAAGGGTGCTTCAAATCCTGCCAAGGCCAGAGCTGCTAAGCCTACCAAGAAGGGTCCTACTAAGCAGACTAAGAAAGGCCCTACAAAATCCTCCAAGAAGCCTGCTGCTGTGTTTGATGCTGCTGCTGTCAAAAAGCAGAGAGAGGGACTGAAAGCTCAGTTGGTGTCCCTTCACAAAATGATGAAACACATCAGCCTTCAAAGGCAGCTTGTGCAGTCGATGCTTGATGCATTGCCAGAGGTTGAGAGTGATGCTCTTCCTACTCCTGCTGCTGATGTTGATATTGCAGGTCCATCTGACTTGACTCCTGCAGAAAAGGCCACTGATGCTCCTCCTCTTGTTGATGAGGATGTGAGTGAGGAAGTGGATGAATCCATCCATATTGATGATGAGGAACCAGCTGTGCAGGCTGGTGGTGAAGTGGAGCCTACTGCAGACAAAGCTGTTGCTGCTGAGTCTGTTCATGAAGACTCTGAATTCATGTCTGCTAATGAGGAGGATGAGCGCACTATGGAGTTGGAGCGTACAGTGGAAGTGGAGGCTGCTGATGTTGGTGAAGATGTCACCAGCAAGCCTACTCTGTAAGTCCTTTGGCAGATAGCATGAATTGAGGGGGAGTAGAATGCAGAAGATGTTTGTTAATTCTTCTTCTCTCTCTCTGTTTGTTTGGAATATTCTCTGCTGGCTTGTAATAGTAAGTAAGGTGGAATTCTGGTCTTCTGGATTTCTAGATTTCTTGGTTGGTGTTTGTGAAATTCTGATCCTTTGATCATGGCATGTACTAGTAATGGTAGGCATGATATCTGCTGGTTGTTTCAGTCATGTGATGGTTTTCTCTGTTTTATGATCTGATATGATAACAGAGTTATGCTGTGTTTGATCTGTTTTTGCTGGCAGAGGATTGTGTGATTTTGATAATGGTTTGGTAGTGTGGGTGAGCTCCTTGCCACCATTTTTCAAAATCCTCTTTGTGTGTGTGTATCTTGTGAACAGTTTGGTAGTGTGGGTGGGCTCCTTGCCGCTGTTCTTTTCAAGATATGAATATTGATTTGAGGGGGAGCATGTTTTCTGGTCTGATGCTTTATGAAGTACTGAGTTGCTGTGTGAGTACTTCTATCTGCTCCTGTTTGCTGATCTTCTGCTATAAGATGATTCATGCAATTCATGCTGTGTTTGAAAATGCCAAAGGGGGAGATTGTTAGTGCATGCATTGCATGCTTCTCTGATTCGTGTTGGCAATTTTCCTTTTGAGTCTTCTGCTGCGTTGCTGACTGGATATTTGCATGAATCGAAGATCATATGCATATATATATATATGCATATTATATATATTATTATGATTTGAAGAAGGAAGATTTATTCTGCATGGAAAGTTTCCATGTACAGAAGATCAGCTTGAAGATCTTCTAGGGTTTCCTGCGCTGAGTATAAATATTAAGGAAAACCCTAGACACGCTCTGCCGCTCTTGTTATTTCTGTGTGTGAGTTTTGGTGTTCTTGCAACGTGTGTTTTGCAAGATTATTGTTCGTGAGTTTTGGTGTTCTTGCAACGTGTGTTTTGCAAGATTATTGTTCGTGAGTTTTGGTGTTCTTGCAACGTGTGTTTTGCAAGTTTTGTTTTTGAGCGAGCGTGTGTTTCTGGACAAGCTTCCCTGGCTTTGTTCAGTTTTGTCTAGGCGTGTTGCTTAGAACCATATTAGTGTTTTATCACTTTACGAGTTTATCTCGTGGTTGTATTCGATCTCATTGTAAGGGAGTTGTAATCGAGACGAATAGGTGACATAAGGTGGAGTCCTTGGTGTAAAGTCCTGTAAGTCTCTCTACTACTTATAGTGGATTGAATCTCTCGGATATTGTCCCCCAGACGTAGGTGCGTTATCACCGAACTGGGTTACCAAAGTTCTGTGTTCTTTACTGCTTTTCTGTTATTGCATCTAAGAACATAATTAAGATCGTTTTTAGTTTTTGCACAAACTAGCACTTTCACAAAGTTTCACCTTTAGTTTTTGAATTTTGTGGAGAATAATATTCCTATTGGATGTTTTGTTTGCTCCGAGGAAAACAAGGTGTTCAAATTCATCCAAACAAGCAACTTTTATACTTATCTACTTTATCTTCAAAAGGTTGACTGTTACAGTAAATTTTAATAAGTTAGCGCAGCCGTTACATGAAAATCAAGCATAATGTTTTACTACCGTCTTTATTTTGAAACTTCAATATAGGTATATTATCCCATACAAGGAAATCCCAAAAGCATGCACAAAACCTTTCAAGAGAGTTAAAAATCCAAAGGGCTACACATCCAGATAATGTGAAGAAAGATTATTGGCACGAGTTCAAGGTAAAATGTTAAAGGAAAAGTTTAAATGATTCACTATTTCTTTTACTAATATGATATTTTTTTATATTATAAATCAATAGAAATTGTTCACGTGGGATTCAAACGATGAAGATGCCATATATCAGAATTGGGCAGCAAGGGCAGCACGCCGATACAGGGATTTCACGCATGAAATGAAGAAACTTACTATTGGTGTGGAAGATCGTCGTGCAAAAAAACCACCTTACATTGGGACTGCTGATTGGGAAGATTGGTTAAATTATTGGGACAAAGAAGACGTGAAAGCTAAGTCAGCAACATCAAAAAGGTGCAGAATGTCTAAGCCGGAGGGTGTGGGAATAGGACGAGTGACTCATCGCGGTGGCTCAAAATCTATTGTGCAGTACGCTCATGAACTGGTTAGAACTCAATATATTTTTCACATTAATTTGTAATCATATTATCAATTATCATATATAACAGTAATACAAATTATATATGTTTGAATGCAGGCTATGGAGAGGGGAGTACCCGTGAAAAATAGCATGTATGAAGTTTATAGCAAAAGTCATATCAAGCTGGATGGAACTTTCACTGATATGAAGCCTGCTAATATTCATGTGAGATAATCTTAATTAAAGATTTATACTTTATAATTAAATCACTTGAAGTCTGCCATATCCTTTGACATGTAGTTGATAACTAGCTGTTGACTTCAATATAGAAAACATTATCAGAACCCTAAGTTTGATAGCTTTCCATCTCGCTTATTTGCTTAAAAACATGTATGTCAAGTTAATCTTCAAAACATAGAGTTATAATAAAAGGTAAGCTTTGATTGAGTTTCCTTGTGTCATTCTGCCATTTGACTATGGAATGTTCTTTAGATTTACTATCATCTTCGTATTTTTGTATAGGTTTTTAATAAACGAAGATATTAACTGTGAAAGCTAGTGATTATTTCTATAATATTATTTGTATAGTTTAGCTGTAAATGAAAATCTAGATGTTGAAGGGTTCTTATTATTCTTTAAAATCAGGTTGTCCTTTATCTTA
The DNA here is from genome assembly GCA_029379335.1 of Thymus mandschuricus. Taxonomy (NCBI): domain Eukaryota; kingdom Viridiplantae; phylum Streptophyta; class Magnoliopsida; order Lamiales; family Lamiaceae; genus Thymus; species Thymus mandschuricus. Next base: position 7,040,637 of record CM057080.1, on the reverse strand, counting down.
AGAAATTTTTTAAAATAGGTTTGTCCTATTTAATTGCAGTCAAGGATCCTGGATTACATTGAGGAGCAGCGCCTCGAAGGCCGAGAAGTCACCTTAAATGAGGCTTACCTACACGTCCTGAAGCCCGATTAAAAGAACAGGATGTTTGGTGCCGGTGATCAAGCCAAGAAAATTCCAAATGATCTCTTTGATGGCACATCTTCACAGTTCCACTCAGAGGCAGCTTGTTAGGATCGTTATTCACAGATGGAGCAACAATTGCAAAAAGAGGGACGAGAGGAGCGCCAGAGGCTAGGAGAACAAACACGACAACTCCAAGAGGTGTTGAAGACTCGGCAGCAACTCATCGAGAAGATTATGTCACAACAAACGAGTGATTCGGGCCATCCTCCTCTCCCTTGATACCTTATTTCGTATGAATTATCTCCTATATAACTAGTAAGATTGATCTTTAATGCTTGCGAATATCCTTTTGTGGACCTTATTTGATAGATTGGGTTCCTTCCTACCATCTTCTTTTTGTGTGAGAAGATACTTTTGTATCTACTTTGTTTAGTTATGAAATCTAGCAAGTGATATTGTATAAATTAAATTGACACATTTTGTGTTGGAGAAATACTTCATTAGTGTGATTGAATTCAGCAACAGGGTGCAGTATAATAAGAGCAAAGAAGAGACCTACCACGTCAATTACAGTGGGAATGCCGACGAACATAAAAAACGTCGAGTAAATTACCGACGGAATACCGGATAGTCGGTCGGAAAATTTTCCGGAATCGGAGCATCGCCGGAGACGATCACGACAGAACATGTCTGTCGTTATTTCCGTCGTTAAGTATTTGTGACGGTTGCCTTTCCGTCGGTAAACATTAGCGACGCTGGTTTTGAAGACGGATAACCGCCGTTGTTAATCTGTGATAGAATTCCGTCTCATCTAAAAGCTCGAACTTGTAGAGAGGGTGGGAATCTATTGGCTTATATTGTGATTCCCAATACCCCCCCTCACTTGTGGGCTCGATTTTCAACTCTACCCTCTGGGTAGGAGGCCCAACAAGTGCACATTTTTAATATGGGTGGAGTTGCTTTCAGCGGGATTCGAACACAGGACCTCAGCATTTGCTGAAGGCTCTGATACCATGATAGAATTCCGTCTCATCTAAAAGCTCGAACTTGTAGAGAGGGTGGGAATCTATTGGCTTATATTGTGATTCCCAATAATCTGTCGTTATATGTGATTAACGACGGAATATATATGGTATTACGACGGTTATTTCCATTGTTAAAGTGCGTTTGTGTTGTTGTGGACGTCGTTTGGCGGATGATTCGTGCTGTCAATGAATCCAACCAAGCCCTGGCTTTCTAGGAGGCAGAGCATCTGCTCTTTCCATGACAAGTAGTTGTTTTCTCTGAGCTTCGAGGAGATGAAGTTCGCCACGTTGATTGCCGGAGAAGAGCTTTCTCCTACTTGAGTTGTTGGGGAGGAGGAAGAAGGCATTCAACACCTTATTTAGATAACCGTGTTTTTTTTAGAGCTAGTTGGAGTTGGATTATATTATGGAAGACTTTTCTTGGAAAATGGTGACTATTTCATTATAGATGTAATTTCTTTTTTGTTTTTTTGTTTTTAAAATTTTTTTTATTATTTATAATTCCTTAATTACTTCAAGTCTTTCTTTTAAAGAAAATTTAAATTTAAATCTAATGATAGGAGCCAAAACCAAGCCACCTAACCTCTTATTTTGACTGGCGCCTGCTCACTCCACCTTCACTATTTTTATTTTATTTACCATTTTCCCGTTATTTTATATCCATATCATATCATGTATTCAAGATATTTTGTTACTCTCTCAATTCGCTTAAAAACATACATATCATTTCTGTTTTATGCTGGCAAATCTTAATTATTATATTAATACTTCAAATTTTCTTTCTTCACATTCTTTTGATTTCCATTTCTATTTTGATAAAACTGTTAGTGGATAGGTATACACTACATTATGTATTGGTGTATTAATGTATCGATAAATCTAAAGCATGGACTCTCTCACTCTGAAGTCCGCTGCGTATAGGATGTTCTACAATATGTTCTTCGTGAATAGCATATTTGTACAGCTCAGTGACAACTGTCATGTATTTTTGATAAATTTCTTTTAGAAACTCGAATGAATATTGTTCCGGGATTTTCATGTAAATCTAGGGAAACAAACAATCAAACCTTGGTTGAATAAAATTATAATTATTTCAACTCCGAATTCCAGAATTGCGATGTTTTAATTTATTCTCTCACCCTCCTCCCATGCTTAATTATGGGTTCATTTCTCCTTAGGCCAAGCCTGGCCCGGCGGCCATACACAACTTGGGTATGGCCCAATAAGTTCAACCCGCGTCGAGTATAATGTACATCTTGCATCAGCCACGCACATTTATTTTAAAAACTCTACTAAAATATGTAATCCCACTGTTGAGAGAGGAAGAAAATGGATAAAACAGTAAAGGAGGCTTTCTTCATTTCCAAGCTTACCCAAAATATCTCAGTACAAGAGGCTTAATACTCACGCACTCGACCTAGCAAAAAGCGTGAAAATAAAAGAAATGCGACATGCTGAGCTGGAAAGTTGCTACAGCAGTCGGGAAAAGATCCTAGCCGTTCAAACTAAAAGATGATCCAACAGTCCATATTTAAAACTAAAGCAACGGTAAAAGAACAGTAATAAAAGCAGAAAAACTAACAACTCTCAACACCCCCCCTCAAGATGAAGGTGGTGGAGATCAAGCACCGCCATCTTGGAAAGAAGAGCGCGGAAGCGAGGACCGAACAAAGGCTTGGTGAAGAAGTCAGCGATCTGATTTGCAGAAGAAACTTCAGTAGGAAGAACAAAGCCAGCAGTGTATTTTTCTCTCACAATGTGACAGTCAATCTCTATATGTTTGGTGCGCTCATGGAAAACTGGATTCTTAGTAATCTGAATTGCAGCTTGACTATCACAGAATAACCGGATAGGAGTAGGAGGCACAATATGAAAAGCTACAACCAAATTGAACAACCAAACCAATTCCCTTGTAGTAATGGCAAGAGCCCTGTACTCTGCTTTAGCTGAGCTAGCTGAAACTGTAGATTGCTTCTTGCACTTCCATGAGATCAAGCTGTTCCCAAGGAAAATGCAGAAACCAGTTAATGACTTCCTTGATTCATGGCAAGTACCCCAATCAGAATCGGAATAGGCCTGAAAAACAAAAGAATTGGAGGATGGATAGAAAACACCCAGGGAGGGGCAACCCTTAAGATATTTGAGAACATGAACTGCAGCATGCCAATGAGATTGAGTAGGCTTGGCCATGAATTGGCTTAACTGTTGAGTGGCATGGGACAGATCTGGTCTAGTAAGGTTGAGGTAGAGAAGTTGCCCCACCAAACTTCTGTATCTCTCTGGATCCGGGAGTAAATTTTCAGAGTCTTGGGAAAGAACAAGACCTGGAGGTAATGGTGTGGCAGTTGGCTTGCAACAGAGCAAGCCATAGTGTGATAGAATGTCAAGAATATATTTCCTCTGATTCAAGGAAGTACCATCCTCACCCCTAGCAATTTCCATGCCCAAGAAGAATTTAGCATGCCCCAGATCTTTGATGGTAAAGGCATCATTCAAAGATGATTTAAGATCAGCTAGCAGAGTGAGGGAGGGTCCAGTAATGACTGCATCATCAACATAAACAAGGAGAGCAAGAAAATCATCCCCAGAACCTTTTGTAAAGAGGCATGGATCATGCACAGAAGCAACAAAGCCAAGGGAACAAAGAAACCTTGAAAACTCTGCATTCCATTCCCTTGATGCTTGTTTTAATCCATATAAAGATTTCTTCAGTTTACATACTTGCCCAGGCTTAGCATCAGTCAAACCAGAAGGCACCTTCATGTATATAGAATCTTGTAAATGCCCATGTAGGAAGGCATTATTAACATCCAATTGATGGATGGGCCAGGATTTGGCAGTTGCAACAGCAAAAAATAACTTCACTGTGACCAAGTTGGCCACAGGTGAGAAAACCTCATCATAATCCACACCTTGCTCTTGTGTATAGCCTTTAGCAACCAACCGTGCCTTGTACCTCTCCACTGATCCATCTGCATGAAGTTTAACTTTGAATATCCATTTGCATCCAATAGGTTTGACCCCAACTGGAAGCTCTGTGAGATCCCAAGTATCATTCGATTTGAGAGCAGATAACTCTTGGTTGATGGCTTCAACCCATTCTGGAAATTGAATAGCTTGTTTAAATGAAGTAGGTTCTCTGACCATTGTCAAATTGAACAGAAAGGAAGTGTGGGTTTGAGATAGAGAAGGGCTGATAGCATAAGGAAAAGTGGGAGGAGTAATAGAGATAGGTGGTGTGATAATTTGAGTGGAAATGATGGAGCCTATATAGTCCTGCATCCATGAGGGAGGCTTCCTTTCTCTGGTGCTTCTTCTCAACTCTTGAACATTATCTTGAGTATCTGTTAGTAAAGGATCTGAGGATGGTGAGATAAGTTCTGGTGATTCAAAATGAGTAGTGGGATTACTTATAGGAAAAGTATCATCCACAGGAGCATCCAAAGGAGGGATATTGAGGTGGGGTTGAGTGCTCACTGCAGGATAAGAGATAGGGTGTTCAATTTCAGTATGTGCAGAAGGAATAGTTGAAAAAGGGAAAGTGTGAGTATCAAACTTCACATCCCTAGAGATAAAAACCCTTTGTTTGTCAAGATCATAAAGCAGGTATCCTTTATGAGAGATATCATAACCAATAAAAACACATTTGATACTTCTTGTATCAAACTTACCCCTGTGTGGTACAACATTAGCTGCAAAGGCTAGACAGCCAAATGGTCTGAGCCTTGAAAAATCTGGTAGGGTGCCAAACAAGAGTTCATGGGGAGATTTCCATTCCAAAACCCTGCTAGGGATCCTATTTATCAACCAAGTAGCTGTCAAAATGGAATAGGGCCAGAATCTTAAAGGCAAGCTGCTTTGAAACATAAGTGCTCTGGCAGTAGCAAGTAGATTTCTGTGCCTGCGCTCTACAATCCCATTCTGCTGAGGACTGTATACACAAGCTTTTTGATGAAATATCCCATGATCCACAAATAACTGAGCAACAGATCTGTTCAAGAACTCTGTTCCATGGTCTGTTCTGAAAGCCTTGATCCTCTTCTCAAACTGAGTATGAACCATGTTGATAAATCCTGCAAGAACCTGATGAACCTGATCTTTAGATTGTAACATGAAGGTCCAGATGGTTCTGCTAAAATCTTCCACCAAAGTTAGAACATACATAACATGACAGATGTTCTCTTGTGTATAAGGACCCCATATATCAGCATGAACTAACTCAAATAAAGAATTAGTTCTCCTATTCAATGTGGGAAATGGCTCTCTGGCTTGTTTGGCCTTGATGCAGATCTCACAACTCTCTATTTCTTTAACTGCTTCATCAAATGCCTTTCCTCTAGGAATCTGCATATGCTCCATGGTGGAAATTGAGGGGTGGCCCATGAATATATGCCAATCCTTAGGAGACATGTCCTTAGGATTGAAGAAACTGATTAAGTGTTGTTCTCTAACAACATCCATGATGTACAAGTTCTGCCTCATCTTCCCAACCCCTACAAGGTGATCAGTGTGCATTCTTTGAAAGGTGCAGTGAGTAGGGAAGAAAGTACACTTAATGTTGAGACAATCAATCAATCTAGAGACTGATATAAGATTGTTAGTGAAACCAGGGGCATATAAAACATCTTCCAACACAATATCTTGATTTATTTTTACCCTCCCTGCATAAGTTACAAACTTAGATGTCCCATCAGGTAGATATATTACCTTAGGAACATCTAGCTTGTAAGTGGTCAGAAACAACTCTGGATTAGCACAAATGTGTGCACTGGCCCCTGTATCCACTATCCACTCTGCTCTCTCCATGCTAGGCATCACAGAAAAGGCAAAGTGTCCTTCAAATGGACTAGACCTTTGTCCTGATTCTTGAACCATATTTGCATCTGATTTGGATGGCATGCTCCCTTGTTGTTGATGTAAGAACTGCCCCATACATTTTGCTATTTCTGTCTGTATGAGTTTAGATATGTCTTGTCCATTTTCTCTGCTAATAGGCCTCTCTGATGCAGATTCCATCTCTGCATTGGTTTCAACACAATTAGCTCTATTCTGCCCTTATTGTCCTTCCTTGAGTTTCTTGTACCACTCTGGAATTCCATGCAACTTGAAGCATTCATCTGCTTCATGCCCCATTTCATGACAGTGGGAGCATTTCAGTTTCCTTTTCTCTTCTTTGCTAATCCTTTTCTTGAAGGGTGCACTTCCTGGCTTTTGATATGGTTGTTTCTGATAGGACTGCTTGTTTCCATATTGTTGCTGGTTCATCCCATAGCTTCCTTTCTAGACATTCATGGCCATCAAACTTCCATTGTTCCCACTCTGCTCAGACAGACGTTTCTGATCTTCTACCTGTACTACCATAGAATATGCTTGATCCAAATTTGGAAGGGGTTTCAACAACATAATCTGAGTTTTGGTTGATTCATAAACCTCATTTAGACCCACCAAGAATGCCACCAGCCTTATTTGATCCTCTCTTTGCATAGATTTTTTCTTTGCTTGACAGACACATCCAAGAGGAGGCAATAACATATCCATTTCTTCCCACATCGAGTTGAGTTGGTTAAAATAAGCAGAAACAGATAGGGTTCCTTGCCTAAAAGCATATATCTCTCTCTGCAACTTAAGTATCTTAGGCCCGTTACTACCCCCAAATCTGTGATTCAAAGCACACCACAACTTATAGGTGTTTTCTATATGTGAGAAAGCATCCACAAGTTCCTTAGATATAGAATTACAGATCCAAGTTGACACAATATAGTCAACTTTGAGCCACCGTTTGTAATAAGGAGAATCAGGCTCGGGTTCAAGAAATGTACCATCCAAAAGTTCCAGCTTACTCCTCGCAGCAAGAGCACGTTTGATTGACTTGCTCCAGTTAAGAAAATTTGTTCCATTGAGTTGACTTGAAATGAGCTGCATCCCAGAGTGGTCTGTGACTGGTAGGTTGAGGATCTCCTCGATCTGCGATTCTGTGAGCTCAGAATCACCACTTTCATCTGGATTTGGTTTCGCTTCCTTCTCTTTCTTGGGTTTCAGCAATTTCTCCTCTCCCTGTGAAGAATCATCTCCATCTTCTTCGTTTCCCATATCGTACCAAGTTTGATTAACAACTTTCACCATTTAACAGAAGAAAATCAAGCAACCTGGCTCTTAGATACCATGTTGAGAGAGGAAGAAAATGGATAAAACAGTAAAGGAGGCTTTCTTCATTTCCAAGCTTACCCAAAATATCTCAGTACAAGAGGCTTAATACTCACGCACTCGACCTAGCAAAAAGCGTGAAAATAAAAGAAATGCGACATGCTGAGCTGGAAGTTGCTACAGCAGTCGGGAAAAGATCCTAGCCGTTCAAACTAAAAGATGATCCAACAGTCCATATTTAAAACTAAAGCAACGGTAAAAGAACAGTAATAAAAGCAGAAAAACTAACAACTCTCAACACCCACTTTACAATAAATTGTTGCTAGGACGCAATAATACTCGACGCAGCCTGGCCTAGGCCCGGTATCAGTCCGGCTCAGCAAACGGGTTGGGCCGTCTGGGCTTCTTCCATGAAATGGGCTCTATATAATTCGGACCTTTTCAAGTCCAAGCCCGAGCCCGGCCTAGGCCCGCTATGAGCTTAGACTATCAACTATGCTGAGCTTAAAATCGCCCAATATTGAATGAATACCCCTCCCAAGCTCGGCCCAACTTATTCATGGGCTTTAACTGGGCTGGACCCTGAACGAAAAAGAAAGTACTCCCTTCGTCCCATTTTACTCGTCTTAAGACGTCTCACTTTAATTGGTTTGTTTCGAAATGAAAACAAGTCTATTAAAAAAATCTACTGTAATAAAAAAATAAATAAAGAATTCTCAGAGATGAAATAGCAGTTTGAAACCTCTTCGCCACCGGTGAAATTGGATTCAAATAATTCTCATCATTCCATATCTAAATGGAAAGAAGATGAGAAATTGCAGATTAAGCAATGTCGGTGCCATAGTCCAACCCATCACCAACTGCCCGCGAACGGAGCTCAACTCGCCGCCGCCTCTTTCAGTGGCGTCGGCGCTGCAGGATTACATAAACTCCGACCACCCCTCTCACGGCCAGAAGATCCATTCCCGCATTCTCAAAACTGGGTTCATCCCCAATCTCAATATCTCCATCAAACTCCTCATCCTCTACATCAAGTCTTCATGTTTGTCCTACGCGCGCCAGATGTTCGACGAAATGCCTCACCGATCTCTGTCGGCCTACAATTTCATGATAGCAGGCTACGTGAGGAATGGCTTCGTCGAAAGATCGTTTGATTTGGTTAGAGAATTCGGTCTCTCGGGCGAGAAGCCCGATGCTTATACGTTTTTTATGATCTTGAAGGGTTCGACGAGCGGGAATCCGGGGCTATCTTCGCGAGGTATTGGGAAGGAAGTCCATGCTCAGATTTTGAAATCTTTTATAGACAGTGATGATGTGCTGCTCTTCACTGCGTTGGTCGATGCGTACGTGAAGAGCGGGAGGATTGAATACGCGAGGAGAGTGTTTGATTTGATGTTGGAGAAGAATGTGGTTTGTTCTACTCCGATGATCACTGGATATATGAACCAAGGCAGTTGGATAGACGCGGAGGATGTGTTCGAGAAGACTTTCGAGAAGGACGTGGTGGTTTACAGTGCCATGATCGAAGGATATAGTAAATCGGTTAAAATGGCTACGAAGGCCTTAGAGATGTACGTAAATATGCAGCGTGTGGGGTTTAGGCCTACTATATCGACGTATGCAAGCATAATCGGAGCTTGCTCTCTAACATCAGCTTACGAAATCGGGCAGCAGATTCAGGGGCAGTTGATGAAGACCGAGCATTTCCCTCACATAAAGATGGGCAGTGCCTTGATAGACATGTACTCCAAATGCGGGAGAATCGAGGATGCAAGATCCATCTTCGACCTCATGCCTACGAGAAACGTCTTCTCATGGACCTCGATGATCGATGGCTATGGCAAGAACGGGAATCCAAACGAAGCGCTAGCCCTCTTCACTAGAATGATACGAGAAGCTCGCATTTCCCCAAATTACGTGACATTTCTCGGTGCATTATCTGCCTGTGCTCATGCAGGGATAGTCTTGGAAGGGAGGGAGATATTTAACAGCATGGAGAGAGTTTATTCCATGAAGCCGAGAATGGATCATTATGCTTGTATGGTCGATCTACTAGGACGTGCTGGAAGACTAAACGAGGCGCTCGAATTCATAACAAATATGACTGAAAAGCCAAACTCCGACGTCTGGGCAGCATTGCTGAGTAGTTGCAGATTGCACGGAGACGTAGAGATGGCTAAATATGCTGCAAAGGAGCTATTCAAAGTGAAGGAGAGGAGTAGGCCCGGGGCTTACATGGCGCTGTCGAATACGTTAGCCGATGCCGGAAGATGGGAGGGAGTGAGTGAATTGAGGGAAGAGATGAAGGAGAGAGGTGTTTCTAAAGGCACTGGTTTCACTTGGATTGGGACTGATTCTGGTTTTGAAGCTTTTCATGCTGGCAAATCTTAATTAGTAATACTTCAAATTTGTTCTCTTTCTTCATATTTATTCATTTCTATTTCTATTTTGATATAATACTCTGTTTCATTTATTTTTTTTTAGTTTTAAAAACTGAAATTTAAAAGCTGTTTCGTTTCGATTGTTTTGAGAAGACACGATCGTGAAAAATAAATCAACAAAAATGTATTAATTTTCTCATTTATTAATTTGACAGTAAATTTCATTTCACAGAAAATAAGAAATTCAGAGGCTTCATGCAAGTGGAGGTGGTGAGATCGGAGAAGGAATGTCCCTACATATGTTATTCTCGCACGTGCTCACACATTTATCAACTTTTGCCACATCTGCAAAAAAAAGTTTAAGAAGATTAATTTAGAATAATAATAAAATTTTATACAGTCGAAAAATAAAAATAAAAATAAAAATACCTTTGCCGTATTTGACACATTGATCGATTGAGCATCCATATTTGCAGTAGAGTTTGCTGGAAGGGGGAGTTTTAGAGGCAGGATCAAAGATACATTTGGCAAAACATTTGGCTGCACATAGGAAGTAACCATCACCAAAGACGCAACCAACAATGCAAGGTGCATAACAACTTATGAAACTAGCTGAGGATTGGCCTGAGTACAGCAATATCAAAACTATCATCACACTAATTCCTTGGCTTTGAGACATTGTATTTTGTGATTGGATTTAGTAATTGCAGTCTTCTTGTGTGTGTGTTTTGGTTGTGATTTGGTGAGTTGTGGAGAGAGGCTTGATGTGCTGCATATTTATAGAGATTTGGAGTGAAGTTTCCACTACTTTGTTTGTAATATGATTTTGGCTTTTCTAAATTGAATGTGTGTTTACTAATTGATGGAAAGTAGAATTAGATTTTGGCCTTTGTTAATTGTTGATGTAATCAGCTATTAAAGTAGGATATATCTTTTACTTTTTCTTTGGAGTACTCTTTTGTTGTGCATTGTATGAATACATTCATGAACATAAAGTGGCCACATTTGTAAATCTCGAATGCACACCTACTCATCGTGGACATTCTTAATGTGCTTTCGGATGACATGTTATACTATTAATGAATAAAATATAGCATAAATATATACTCTAACCTATCTAAAAAAAAAGTAAACTCTATCACTGTCACATTTAGAGTGTCTACGATGAGTAGGGAAGCGTTTCTGAATCTTAAACATATTGTGTTTCGATATACATTTTGTAGAGATAATATTTTGCTTTCTTGACTTGAGGAGTGGTTGGCTATCCAAAAGAGATTATAAGATGTTTGAAGAGTTTATAAGATGCAAAAATAAATTGAGGCGAGAGAGATTATTTTCAAGGAGCTTATAAGCTTATACAACTTATTTTTGAAGCTTATAAACTCTCGAAGAACATATTTTGTCAAACACTTTATTAGAGCTTATTAGCTTTTAAATAACTTATAAGTTGTTTTAAAAGAGCTTATAAGCTTTAGGCAAATACCCCTTATAGCATATGCAGAGCTTACTAATGTCATCGAAATATTGCATAATCAAGGTCGACCTCACATCTTGGTACAAATACGACTAATGTGTTCATTATTGATATAATTATGCCACAGATTTCCATTAGTATGATCGATATTTTTTATGTTATACTATGATAGATTATTCGGTGCGCATCACTGTCACGTCAAATTTAGACATGTTAATTAATAATACCCATGATCAGAGATCTCAATTCGGTCGTGTCGTCATGGTTCGACCTGGCCTGGTATGGGCTGGCCCAAACCCTGCCCGCTTCATTCATGGGCCTGGGCCAGGCCGTTGACAACTCACCAACTGAACAACATAAACTACTCTCACAATTAGAAAATGAATAAATTATTGCCGGCGCCGGCGGCGCCGGCGCCCTCCACTTGTCGGCCCCTTCCATTTATATAACAAGATTTATGCCAGTATTTTTGTAATTTAATATTGAGATGTAATTAAAAGTATATTAAGATATATAAATATACGATATCATCGCTGTTTCTTTTGCTTATCAATTGAATTAAATATATGATGGACCTCACTTTAAACTTTTTAAGAGGGAATCACTTTAAACTTAAGATGTTGATGGTTTTGTGTACTTTTGGAGTTTTATTTTCTATGGGCTCAACATTAAACCTCGCTTCGAAACTTTTCAATAAAAGCACCAATGATATAATGTTGCTGCAGAATCATAACGATAATCTACAATAAGCTTTTGAAAAGTTCTAATCTCTACGGTGATGCGAAGCCTATTCTAAACCCAGGTCATAGAATTGAATATCAATAATCTTTCATAATGAAATGATCAAAGTTTACAATTGTATATGCTATAAAAAAGAGAGAAACACATTGGTACAAGGAGTGCCGACTCGTAAATTAATCATTCAATCCACAACACACACAAATTACTATTGTTCCATCTATGAAAATTGTCAATCTCATCGCCTTCGCCTCTACTCGAGCCCAAATCAATAAAATAAAATAACAAAACTCAATTAAATAACTAAATTAAATTTAATATCCTATATAGGTTATATGAATTGCTGTATTAAAAAGAAATAAATGACAAAATACATTTGATATATAAATATATATATGTTTTCCTCAATATTCCCTCAAAATATTTATTCCAATAAAAGCTATATATATAGTATAGTATATAATATGATCATTACATAATACATATAGATCCATGCATCAATCATATTATAACAACTTCAACATTTTTTTTAAAATATATTTTAATTTTTATATCAATATATCTATATATAACTAGAGCCAAAGACTGACGTACGTCAGCTGCATGAAAGCTCGGAAGCCAGCGGTTGAGCGCAGCCGCCGCCAACGATGGCGACGGCTGCAACGTTCAGTTGCTAAACATCGTCGATGAACAAACTTTCCTGCACTTGAACTTGCAAGCAGCCACGATAAGTTTATCAATGCAGCCCCGGGGACAATCTTCGCATTTATCTGCATTTGCAACACCAATAATAAGCAAATAAAATAACCATCATCACAAATGCAGTTCCAACTCCTCCACACTTCATTTTTTCTTAGGTTGCATTCTCTTTGATGCGAAAGAAAAGGAGAGAAAAGAGAAAATTACCTTATATATTCCACCTCTTTCCTCACATTTTCTCAATGAGGGGGGATTTTACTCCTTAAATTGGAGAAAATATTTACAAGACCTAATTGGAGAAATAATATTTTCTCTCCATTGTAGTGCAAATGAAGGGGAAAATATAAAAAAGTGAGAAAAATGTGGAATTTATAGGGTGATTTTCTCTTTTCTCCCCTTTTCTTTCGCATTATAGAGAACACATCGTTAATATATTAAGCTATTTTAGGAGGGATTCTTAGTTTGTCACACTTGAAAAATTCTCGCAGAGAGGGCCGACATTTATAGTGGTTAAAAAGCTTATAATATAGTAGTAGTAGTTATTTATTTTTCGAATTGATGGTTGTAAGCAATCTGCAGCTATATTTGAACCTTTTGTAATTTCAATGAGGACTCATGAAATCTGGGGCTACATAATTTGATTTTAAAGGCGGGGAATTAATTAATTTGTTAGTGGCATATTTATAGAGAGAAAATATAGAAGAAAAGCAAAGAAAAAGAACAAAGAAAAATAAAAAGAAATAGCCAACTGTCATACGGTTGGCCAATGGGAGAGTGCCACGTCAAATCAGGTAGTTGCATGAGAATGGAGGGAATGAGCCCATATGCGGTGCCTTAGTTCCTACGAATTTTGAGCGCCTACGACGTCGAGGGCTGCAGCGAGCATGCCTACCATTCGATTGAACGGAACGAGTATTTCAGACCCAAGCCCCGCCCGCTTCACTCACGAGCCTGGGCCACGGTGGTCTAAGCTGGACGTGATCCGGGTCGGGCCATTGACAACTCATTATAACTTGACCATATAAATTATAGCAAGAAATAAATAAATTGTTGGCTATTCCGGCGGCTCCCCTCCACTTGTCGGCCCCTTCCATTTAAATACTAACAAGATTCAGTGTTAAATTATGAATAAATTGATTTTATTGCTGTTTCTTTTGCTTATCAATTAAATTATGAATATAATGGACCTCACTTTAAACTTTTAAGAGGGAATCACTTAACTTCAGATTTTGATGTCGACTGATGTGTACTTTTGGAGTCTCTGGGTCCAACACTAAATATTCCCTTCCTCCCTAACGAAGTGAGATCATGGAGTATTATGTACTCCCTCCGTCCGACTTCACTTGTTCTCTTTGTTTTATTGACTTTTCGGGCACGTGTTTCCACCAGAACTTAGTACGGGTTTTAAAATATCATTTCAAATTATTTTTTCTTTTATGTGATAGCCCGACACTCGTAGTATCTCGTGAAAGAAAAAATAATTCGAAATGATATTTTAAAACCCGTACTAAGTTCCGGTGGAAACACGTGCCCGAAAAGTCAATAAAGCAAAGAGGACAAGTGAAGTGGGACGGAGGGAGTACTTATTTACATTTTACTTTGTCATCGTTTATTTTCTAGGGTTTTAGAGCTGATTCATGACATGATTAATGTTTCGTTAAATAAATTATAAACATGCATGCAACAAAATTAATTCTGGCTGACGATTATTTTGTTTATAAAACAAAATGCAAAAGCGAAGGCTTGATATTTTGTACTATATCCATTTTTAATATTTGTCTCGCTTTATTATTGTAACAGACTTATTTGATTATAACGCTAGATAATCAATACACTTCAAAAATCATATTACAAATACAAAGTATTAAAATTAGTGAGAAAAAAAATAGAGCCTTTTATATATGGTGAACTTGAAACCATATTCCAAAAATAAACTCACCATCATAGTGTATTAAAATTAGTGAATATTTAGCGTGGACGTGGGTGCTGTATACAACTGTTTGATAACACAAATTAATGAAAATATTCAATATATATAGGCTGTTATGAATTGCTTTATTAAAAAGAAACAAATGACAAAATAAATAAAAACATATGTATAATATGATCATTACGGAATATATATAGATCCATGCATAAATAACTTCATACTATAACAACTTCAACAATATTTTTTTGTTTATCAATATATCTATATATAACTAGAACCAAGACTGACGTACGTCAGCTGCATGAAAGCTCGGAAGCCAGCGGTTGAGCGCAGCCGCCGCCGCCGACGGCGACGCCTGCAAATTCAGTTGCGAAACATCGATGAACAAACTTTCCTGCATTTGAACTTGCACGCAGCCATGATAAGTTTATCGATGCAGCCTTGGAGACAATCTTCGCATTTATCTGCATTTGCAACACAAACAATTAGCATAAACATCACCATCATAACAAATGCAGTTCCACACTTCATTTTTTCCTTAATATATTAAGCTATTTTAGGAGGGATTCTTAGTTTGTCACACTTGAAAAATTCGTGCAGAGAGGGCCGAAATTTATAGTGTTTAAAAAGTTTATAATATAGTTATTTAATTTTTCGAATTGATGGTTGTAAGCAATCTGCAGCTATATTTGAACTTTTTGTGATTTCAATGAGGATTCATGAAATCTGGAGCTGCATATAATTTGATTTAATTTGAAGGTGGGGACTTGATTAATTTGTTAGTGGCCTATTAATGTGGAGTATATTTATATGCTTTGTTCTTGCTCTTAACAAAGTCCTTGAAAGTGAAATGGGAAAAAGGAGGGTTATTAATGTATAATCATATATACTAATAATCAATCATGTACTATTATATAAAATTTGCATAGTCTTAATCATGACTTTGTTGTCACTCTACCTACTACCTCCTAACTGTAATTAAATTATAGATATTCATATGATAGTGTGCATTTTATTTTGTAATACGTCGGCTTCCAGACTGAAGGCTGATGACCCCATAGAGACCATCTGAGTCTTACGCTTATTTTTAGAGTTTTTATGGATGGACTTCCGGAAAAAAAGAAAAAAAAGAAAAGAAGAAGCACCTTGTGGTATCACTGGTATGAGTAGCACCAATTAAATCATTTGATCTATAATATGTAGTCTCATTAATGCATACTTTTGAAATCCTTCTTATTATGGCATGTCTCGGTTTATTCATGTGTCATTTCGCTTTTGAAACCCTTATAAGAGCGGCTATTTGCCCATGCTTCTGCACAACGACGATCACTCTATATATTTATGCTCGGGCGTATTACGTCACTTGTTGAATATATTCGACGTTTAAAATAATGTAATAGATCAAATAAATAACTCGAAGCAGATGGGGTATTATAAGGAAGGAGCAGTAAATAAAAATACCAACGTATATTACTCTCATTTTTTCCCAACGTACTCTTTTTCTCTGTCTCATTTATGACTATGAGCCCAATTTTTTTGGTTTTACACAGGTCCCGTCTCAACAAATATTGAGGTCCTGTACTGTCAATATAAAATTAGGCCTTTAAATTTTACCAAAATATGTCTTAAAATAATATTTAATAAAATATTAAAACAAATATGCAAGTAGATTTTTTTTAAGAGAATTCAAAATTACTTGCAAAATAAATAGTTAAAGGAAATAGATTTAGTTGTGTGGGGAGAAGAACAAAAAAACGAAAAGGAAAAAAAAAAAAAAAAGAAAGAAAGAAAGAAAGAAAAGAAAAGAAAAAGTAGGCTGGAAAGGACAAAAAAAAAAGGAAAAAAAAGGAAAAAAAAAAAGCCAACAAGCGAAAAAAGAAAAGAAAGAGTAGAGAGAGAGAAAAGAGAGAGGTATTTGGGCTTTTAAAATAAATTGGGTTTGATATTGAAGGAAAATAAGAGAATAAAAAAAAAAAATTGGGCTTTAAAAAAAAATTTGGGCTTAATAATTTTTAGGGGCCCTGTTTTGTAGAACTTGTTGGGCCTGCTCATAGACGGGTCTGGTTTTACATGTGTGTATTTAGACTAGTCTTAGTTAGAAATAAATGTAGAGTTTAATAAAAACCTTTAATTTGTTAATTTTTTTTAATAATAAATTTCAAAGAATACATGTATGGTAAATTATGATAATTTAAGACTTTGCAATTCAAATTATAACGTGATACATCCAAAATATAAATATGTGAAACGTCGGTAGATTGGACTAAATATAAATATGTGAAACGTCGGTAGATTGGACTAACCGACTAAGTAACATGATAGGTTTCCGGTTACTCACATTGGATATCGATTCATGATTAATGAGACAAACCGTATATATAGAAATTGACTTATTATAAATGTGACGAAGAGAGTAATATTATATAGTATCATTCATGTAGTGCACATATAACATTTCTTAAGTATTGTGCGTGTGAGTGTGTTTAATCACACTATTAAATAACTCGCCTTTACATCATAAGTACTTTTAAAGAACTCGACAATCAATCAGAACCGTAGGAAAAAAAGGTGATTGAACCATTAATTATTTCTTAGTGTGCACACTAATATATTATTGAGTCAAATTTTGTAAGCTAGCTACTTAATTATTTAATTTTTTGAACAATTACGAATATCTTTCCGGAATGCCAATAAAGTTGACAGGTATCACATAGAAATATACAACCTCGTCCCACTTAATTAATGATGTGCGTTTTTATATTTTATAC
Source organism: Thymus mandschuricus (assembly GCA_029379335.1). NCBI lineage: Eukaryota > Viridiplantae > Streptophyta > Magnoliopsida > Lamiales > Lamiaceae > Thymus > Thymus mandschuricus. The sequence goes on along the minus strand of CM057080.1, from coordinate 7,023,355 downwards.
TTTATATGTATAATTATAAAATGCACCTCATTCGAGGGGATGGAGAGAATAATATATATATCACGAACCAAAATTGATTAATTAAATAGGTAAGAAGGAGGCTTCGACTGCAACTGCGAAAACTTGGAACAATATTTTCTGCATTTAAACTTGCAAAGAGGCCTAACGAGTCTATCGATGCAGCGTCGAAGGCAATCTTCACATTTTAAATTTCCTGCATTTACCACACTAATAATAATTACAAAAACCACCACCATAATTAGACCCCCTTTGCACTTCATATTTCTGCACTTTATTTTTTAATTAGTATTAATAAATTTGTTTAGATCCTCTTCTTTAGTGCCTTGAGGCCAATATTTATAATACTAGTAGTAGTAAAAAAAATTAAAATATTATTAATACTATGTTGTTAATTAATGTACTAATTAATGGTGTTGATGGTGCATGCATGCAATTTGAGAGTTACGAATAATAAATAGAGCAAAGACTAACCGTAATTTTGCTGAATTGATTATATCGTCGCATAATTGTTACGTGTCAGAAATATTTATAAAATTATTGGGAATTAAAAATTAGTTTTACGAAAGAGATCATCTATTGCATAGATATATTAGTGACATGTGGCAAATTCTAGGGTTCAGAAATTTCAAATGGTTAGGGTATATAATTTTCTTATAGGTATAAACCTTAAATCCTAAATCATTGATTTACCACGTGTCAATTATCTATAAATGCAATAGAAAATGTCACATACAAATGCAATAAAAGATCTGAACAATTAAATTTAACATTTAAAGATCATTCGTAGATGCAGTAAAAGATGCAAACGGAAGAATGCAATAAATGATCCGATTCGCATTTATGGATGTGGAGTAACAAGTAGTACTACCATTCTAACAGCTGTTTATCCCTCGGCGATCAACTCATCAAAACAAAAAGAGAACTAAATTATTCTAGCAAAAAATAAGCACGACTACGTGCTTCTCACCAGCTACTCAACTCAGCCTTCTCCGCCGCTGCTCAGGGCAGAGCGGCGGTGGTTGGCGGCTCCGCCCGCAGAGAGCAAAACAGAAACACGCAGAAGCCGATGCAGGCCGGATCGTGCGTTAGGCCGCAGAGATCTTCGCAGCGGGCGGGGCATTCCTTAGGAGGCACCGGGGGTTGGGCCGGGGGAGGAGGAACCGGCGGCGGCGACGGCGGCCACCATGAACAGAGGATTGTCTGGCAAGTGGCGACGCAGAACTTGTCGGGAATCCGGCCGACGGCGGCGCCGCAGATTTGTTCGCAGAGGGCGGGGCAGTCTGGCCATACAAAATCAGCTTGTCCCACGCTCATGATCGCCATCGCCACCATTAACGCAACCACTACTCCGCCCTTCATTTTTCTTCTTCTTCTTGAATTTAATTTGTTTTAATTTCTTTTCTTTTTTTGGTTGATTGCTGTTTTGCTGTGTGAAATGTTGTGAGATGATTAGTTTATTTATAGTTGAATTGAATTATTGGTTAGTCGATCTCCCCGTTATTGTCTCAATATTTTTGCGAGAATACTTGTTCTAGGGTTTGACTCTGTGTTTTTTTTTTTTTTTTTAATGTTTATTTTAGGGTTATTTATAAGGTAGGTTTAGAACAAGAAGAAAAATTGGCGGCCGAGAGGACACGTGGATATTCCACGTCAATAATTAATGAAAGAGTATTCGATTTAAATCGTGAATTTTTAAGGAGTTGTGGGTTTTCGTTCTTGTGTTGTGTCCGTGTTACTGCTTACTCTGTTCTTCTCGAATCAATTGGGTTGTTTCATAATTTCGACATAAGATTATTATGTGCAATATTAAAAGTAAAAAGTAAGTGATGCTCATTTAAATGTAAGTCAATTTTTCCATTTTAGCTTATAAAACAATTAATATAGAATCACTTGATTATAAAAGTATGACAAATAAATTGGGACGAACGGATAACTAATCTTGTCCTTGCCAACCCTCTAATTATAATTAGACATGGTACATATATATATATATATCTTCATTTTGCAACATTATCCTTCATCAAATACAGACCTGCATTATTTAATTTTAAACATTATTAATGAACATTTAGATTCTAAAGTATTGTGTTTTTCTTAGAGAATTAAATCACTCTCCCTTGCAGAAGGATACGTTTCGAACATGAAAAATAGGAAATGGTAGATTTTTGTATTAAAATGAGAGTGCATATGAAAAGATGTTTTTTCGTTCAATACTTTTTTACTTAATAAAAAAACATATCCTCTCACCGATTACATATCAAAAGAGGGAAAACGTATTCTCTTTATGAGAGATGATGAAAAGGGAGTATTAACACATCAACCGGATAGTCGATCTACATATACATCTGCAAGCTGAGATATTAAAGTAGCAGATGTACATGGGATGCCTATGTTACAATATGTACTTCCTAATTCTTCCAACATTCTTATTATTGTATGCTCCCTTCATCCGCCAAATATGTATTTAAAATCTTTCGTCATGCATTTGTTATGTGTCAAAAAGTGAATTTAAAGTAAAATTTTGGTCTCGCTTGATACAATAAATTGTTTGTACTTGATATAAGCAAAATATGGTACTCTATGTATGATTTTGGAATTATAACTATGCAATTAGCCTATCAATATCATATTATTCATATTTATCATTAATTATTTAGCAATAATATTGTAATAACAGTGAAAATAATCAATATAGATCTATTGGTTAGTCATTCCTTCACCCGTTCACCGCCCGACTAGCGTCTAACGATTTTAAAGCATTGATTGCATGCCGATCAATCTAAAATTTAATTGTATTTAAATGTTAAAGTGTTGAAGTATAAAGTGTTAAATCGTTAAATTATATTGTGGGGCCGGCATACTGCCAAAAGAAAATAGACTGATGACGTTGGACGTTCAAATATAATAATAAGGTATGAAGATAGCGGACATAGTGAGAGTATTAATCTCTTCGAATTAAATTGCTATAATTATTTAACTCAACCAAAACATCCACTCAAAAAACTAGCTCACACCTAATCAAAGTGTATGGAAACCAAAAACTCAGTCTTCGCCGCCGCTGCTCAGGGCTGAGCCGCGGTGGGTGGCGCCGCCAGGTGAGGGCAGAACAGTGACTTGCATATGCTGTAGCAGCCTGCTGGATCGCCTGTTAGGTCGCAGATTTGTTTGCAGCGGACGGGGCAATCCTTAGGCGGAGGCGGAGGCGGCGGCGGCGCCGGCGGCCAAATTGCACATAGCACTGTGGTGCAAGTGGTGGTGCAGAAGGTGTCGGGCTCCCGGCCGACGGCGCCACCGCAGATTTGTTCGCAGATGTAGTGGCAGTCCGGCCATACAAAATCAGCTTGTCCCACACTCATGATCGCCATCGCCACCATTATCGCAACCACTCTTCCGCCCTTCATTTTTCTTCTTCTTCTTTGATCTCTCTCTCTCTCTCTCTCTCTCTCTCTCTCTCTCTCTCTCTGCCTCTGCCTGCTTGCTGTTTCAGTTTGCTGTGTGAAATGTTGTAAGATGATTTGTCTATTTATAGCTGTTATGAAATAATTAATCGACCTCCCCGTTATTGTCTCAAAGTATTTTTTGCGCGAATACTTGTTCTAGGGTTTGACTTTGTGTTTATTTATTTATTTATAAGGTTTTATTTATAACTAAGTTTTCGAAAAAAAAAAAATGAAAAATCAATTAATAGTACTTGTTGACTGGACAGGTCGATAGGACACGTGGATATTCCACGTCAATTATGCAAGAGTATTTTATTTATAAGTCATAAACAGGAGTTGCGGAATTTTCGTTTTCGTGGAGTAGGTTAGTATTATACGTATCGAAACTTAACTCCTTATCTTTAGGGTTTATATTAACAGCCTTACTTGAAAGCAAAAATCAAGAATGGGAAACGAGAAAATCTTTCAAGGCCAATTTCCATATATAGGGCTGTGATTGTTCTTGGCTATAAGTTATATACGTGAATGTATGTAAGAGTTATGATGAAGAATATCGAAGATAAGCAAAATGATACATATACAATATTAGTTTACAATTATTCTAAACGAATACTTTGATGTTTATCGGACCATAATTGAGTTCGAGCTCATTAGGATGCCGTCTACTTGGTTTTTTTATACAAATTGCAAAAATGTCGTCACATGATGTAATATAAGTTGCGTAATCAATCAATCTCTTCAACATTGCTATAATAAGCTCAACCAAACATCTATTGCTTATTTATTTTGTTATAATAATGATTGATTTATAATTATTAGAGTTTAAGCTATCAATTAGAGTTTGGAAATATTTTTAGATAAATAAATATTTATTTAAGCGAAAAATCCATTTTGATTTTGGATTAATAAAAAACGACATACACAAGTGGAAAACCAATATATTATGATTCAACATAAAACAACTCGTACATATGTGTGATGCATGTGTCCCAAATACTTTTGCCACGTATATAATTATTAAAATATAGAGTTATTAACCACACATATGTAAATATGTGTCGCAAAAAAAGTTTTAAAATAATATATAAGCACACAACAGTGAAAGAAATTTAGTTAAATTGAAAAATAAAAATAAAAATGACTATCAAAATATAAATGTAAGTGAAGACTTTTTGACACCCATTTTAAATGTCAAAATCTGTTGAAAATATGTCAATATCATTTACTTACACATTTTTAAATATATGTGGTTAAATTAAAGCACATAATAATGTGTGACTAATTTACGTATAGCTAGCTAAAAGTTAAATATCCTGTAGAGATATATGTCTAAAAATATATATAGGGATGTTTATATATACCATGATTTCAACATTGGATGTCAATCAAAATTGCTATATATTACATCTGTATGCATGTGTTGGCCTCCCGATATGGGGTTAAGTTCGGGGTCAAAGGTCTCGAGTTCGAGTGCGGTTCCATTCTGATTAAAAAAAAGTTGTTACACCTATAAATTTGAGAGCAGTTCAATCATGGTTGTTTAATTTTAACATCGTCAAACTTTGATTCGGTTCATGTATGCATCATTTTTATATATTTTTTTAATTTTAAAATTTGCTCAATTAATACGGTTTAATTCCATTGCAAACATTGATTGAAATATTGAATCGTCACTTCAAAATTAAGAACTTGGTAAAATTTTGCAAGTGATGTATGAAAATTGAGAAGCTTTAATTATTCAACCGGCCAATCTCTTGCACAAATATTCAAAGACAAATCAAAGGGCCAGAAGTAAACATCAAGCATCCGGATTTCGCCCTACAAGCCCTAGACTTTGGTCTGCGCCTCCGTGGACGGAATACAGAATAACTTCTCACAAGCGGAGCCGCATGCCTTATGTTTCGACTCAGCGCACATGTGGATGCAGATGTCGGAGCATTTGGGCAAGAACGACGACGTGCTAGCAATTCCATAGGCTTGTGGCTCCTTGCAGAAATTTTTGTCACACATGGAATGGCAGCCGTCGTTGATTCCGCCTCCGCAGACATGGAGGCAGTAGGTGGGGCATTTAGATGATCCTGGAAGATCATAAACCGCTTCTCCTACGCTCATAATCACCATCACCGCCATCATCACGGCTACGCTTCTTCCCTTCATCTTTCCCTTTTCTTTTTCACCTTAAATTTTTCTTTTTCAAGAACACTATATTTTTGTGCTTGCTTTTGTTTTGTTGTGCTAAACCTAGGAGGAGGTGCATCTATTTATAGCTGTTGAGAGTTAGGGTTTTAGTAATATCTACGTAGATAATTCTTATATTTGTTGCAAACATGAGGTCTGGATTTCTTTTGCTTGGTAAAATCAGCAACAAATCTTGCATGGTAGATTACTAGATCCAGTTTTCATGTTAAACTAGAACGTTGACCCGAGCGATGCTCGGTAAAAACAGTTAATGTTCTATAACTTGAAGTTGTAATAAAAATATTTTATACGGAGTATGTAATATTAAAATTATATCTAACATTTTGGAAGGTTATTAACTTATTATTAATATATTTTTTTTCAAAACTCAACATTTTGGAAGGTTATATACGTACAAAAATTATATTTGCGGAAGGTTTAATTACATATGGTTTTAATTGTCCTAGGCTCACACCAACTCCAAAAGTGACATTTGAGCTCTTTCATAATTCTGTCGTGTCGAAATTGCACTCCTTCCCCGGTTCCCCCTGAACTTCACTTCTCCATCTCCACATAACCCAAGTATCACATATCCATAACCCCCAAGCCTAGCTTTACCAAGCCAACAAAACTGAGAATGTGACTTTGTATAGTCTGTGGCGCGGCGCCTCCATGCATGACGCAACCAAGGAGCGCATGTTCTGCATTCTCCCTTTCCAATCCACACTTATAGCACTAAACTCGGTCCTCGATCTTACCCATGTTGTCCATTGTCGGAGACGGTTCCACAGAAATCTCCAAGCCATGGCCTTTGCCTTCATGACTCAAATTCGAGCAAGAATTTTGTCTGGACAACGCTTTGTAGGCCTCTGTTACCGAGAACACATCATCATCACTGCCATTCCCCGAAAGTTTGTGGTGCGACTTTGGATTTTTTAGCAAGGTGATTGAGGCTCATGGGATTTGGCTGTTAGGGTTCGTGTAAAATGTACAATGTATCATATTTCAACCTCATAGTCAAAATCTCTCATCAACATTTTGGGGTGTTTACATAAATTTGCGTGTGTTCTTTACACTTAATTAATTTATATTCGTATTATTCCTTGTCTAATTCGTAACATGCCGGCCTATAAATATTAAAACTGTTACATTATTGTCTTTAACAATAATTATCTAACTTTCGTTGATATATTAAAGCCTCTATAATTGCAATTCATATATTTTCAATAGTTTAGGTTCGACCATGCATACTATCTATAACTCATGCATGCAAACTTTTTTCTTTCTTTCTTTCTTTCTTCTTTTTTTCGATTTGCTCAATTAATGGGTTTCCATTGCAAATGTTGATTAAATCGTCATGTCACAATTAAGTAGTAAAATTTTAAAGTGATGTATAAAAATGCAGATGCTTTAATTATTCAATCGGCCAATCTCTTAAACAAATATTCAAAGACAAATCAAAGGGCCAAAAGTAAACATCAAGCATCCGGATTTTGCCCTAGCTACAAGCCCTAGACATTGGTCTTTGCCACCGTGGACGGAATACAGAACATCTTCTCACAAGCGGAGCCGCATGCCTTATTTTTCGACTCAGTGCACATGTGGATGCAGATGTCGGGGCATGTTGGCAAGAACGATATGCTAGCAATTCCATCGGCTTGCGGCTCCTTGCAGAAATTTTTGTCACATCTTGAATGGCAGCCGTCGTTGATTCCACCGCCGCAGACATGGAGGCAGTAGGTGGGGCATTTAGATTTTCCTGGATAATCAGTATAAACCGCTTCTCCCACACTCATAATCACCATCATCACTGCAATCATCACGGCTACGCTTCTTCCCTTCATCTTTCCCTTTTCTTTTCACCTTAAGTTTTTCTTTTCAAGAAAACTATAATTTTGTGCTAGCTTTTGTTTTGTTGTGCTAATTAACCTAGGAGGGTTTGCATCTATTTATAGCTGTTGAGAGTTAGGGTTTGAGTAATATTTAGGTAAATTATTGCAAACATGTGGTCTGGATTTTTTTTTTTTTTTTTTTTTTTGCTTGATCAAATCAGCAGCGGATTTTGCTATATATTTGATGCATGGGCAGCTTTGAATTTGCATGATTGATTTACTAGATCCAATTTTCATGTTGAATAGGAGTACAAAATTCTAGGGTGTTAGTGGAGAACTAGTCTACAATATAAGTGAAACAATTGAGTTGAGACGGAGGGTGTAGTATTCTCGTACTATTTACCCTTTAGTTTTAATATATTTCCTCTGATTAATCCTTCGTCAATATATATAAGTTCATTATATATAAGTTCATGGTTCAATTCTAAATCTCAAACATTAATAAATAGACGTCATTTAGAGTATTGGGTTTTTTCTAGAGAAATAATGCACGTACTACTTTTAAATCATATATTCTCAAGGGGAAAAAAAATCTTTTAATTATATATATTTTTATTAAAAGATAACATCTTCTATTACAGCAAATGGTGTAAGCAATACTTGAAAAATAAAATAAATATTGTTATTACAATGAGCTAGAGATGCAAGAAAATGGATACGTTTTGCTATAATATTTTGAAGCATTTTTTATTAACTAATAACATCTCTTTTTGCATTTTCATTTTTTTAAGCTATTAAATAAATTAAAAGTTAATTTAATAATTTTGGAACAAGCTAAACCAAATAAAATAAGAAGTAACCTCATCATACCACAAATTCTCAACGATGAAAATAGTAACAAGACAATAATAAACAACTAAAAGTCATGCAATTATTTTCTAAAGTATATTGTTATTATAGTTATAATATATGGGTGGGCTTAGCTCGAAAACCTCGGGCTTTTTAGCACGAAAGGCATGGAGGTTTTTCGGGTGGGCTACTGTGACCCCTTTTTTTTAGCCTATGCTTTGTTGTGTACAACCCAACCCTAACCTTGGGCTAGCTATCCCACCGGTACGTACAACCTTTATTTTGCCAGCTGATCTAATGACATGAAATATTTGAGTCGAGTCCGAAAGGTTGGTGGTGCGACTTTGAATTTTTTTACAATATGATTGGGGCTCAAGGGATTGGACTGTTAGGGTTCGTGTAAAAAGTACATTATTTTGTATCTATAATTCATGCATGCATCAATGTTGATTAAATCTTAACATCACAATGAAGTAGTAAAATTTTACAAGTGATAGTATAAAAATGAAGAAGCTTTATTTATTCAACCGGCCAATCTCTCAAACTAATATTCAAAGACAAATTAAATGGCCGGAAATAAACATCAAGCTATCCGAATTTCGCCCTACAATCCCTAGACTTTGGTCTGCGTCTCCGTGGGCAGAATACAAAACATCTGCTCACAAGCGGAGCCGCAGTGCTTGTATTTCGAATGGACGCACATTTGGATGCAGGCGTTGGGGCATTTCGGCAAGAAAGGCACGCTAACGACGCTTACGCTATTCCCAGTACCGGCTTTCGCTTTCGACTCCTTGCAGAAATGTTTCTCACAATCAGATTTGCAGCCTTCGAAGTATCCGCCGCAGACATGGAGGCAGATGGTGGGGCATTTAATTGATTCTGGAAGATCAACAACCGCTTCTCCCAGACTCAAAACCGCCATCACCGCAATCATCACAGCTACGCTTCTTCCCTTCATCTTTCAATTTTTTCACTCTTTTCTATTCAAGAAAAGAGTAATATAATTTTTGTGCTTGCTTTTGTTTTGTGTGCTAACCCTAGGAGGATTTGCTTCTATTTATAGCTGTTAAGAGTTAGGGTTTGAGTAATATTTACGTAAATTATTTAATATTTGTTGCAAACATGTGGTCTGTTTTTTTTTTTGGTTGATCAAATCAACAGCAGATTTTGCTATACAATATATTTGATGAGCAGCTTTGAATATATGCATGGTAACTAATCACTAGAGTCACTTTTCATGTTAAATAGTACAAAATTTTAGGGTTATTACTTGACTGAACTTATCCACAATATAAATGCGCTAAATATGGAAAAGCGATAAAATTCTATTTAGAAGTTTATCATTTTGATGATTCGTCGATATTTTTCGTCCCAAATTAGTGTGATTTGACTTTTCATGCATATTTTGATATATTTTGATGTGCAAGTAAAAACTATATTAAGATGAAATTAGAGCATCAATTGATATAGAAAGAGTAGAAGTCGAGTGCAAGCTCCATGTCACTTGATAGTTGCAAATCTCTTTCCACTCTATAACTAAATCTATAAGGAAAGTAGAGAAATTGATTTTCAAAAGGTGTACATTATACTCCTTCCATCCTAAATTAATTGTAACGTTGTATTTTGGCATGAGATTTTAAGCGCAATGTTAAAAGTGAAAAAATAAGCGGTTTATATTAAAGTGTAAGAATTAATTCTTTCATTTTACAAAACATAACAATTTATGTAGAACGACTCGATTAGGAAGACATGACAATTAAAGTGGGACAGAAAGAGTATATATTAAGGTTGCGTTCTCTTTGATGCGAAAGAAAATGAGAGAAAAGTAAAAATCATCCTATAAATTTCACCCCTTTTCTCACCTTTTCTCACATATTCTACTTTTCCCCCTTCATTTGCACTACAATGGAGAGAAAATATTATCTCTCCAATTTGGTGTTGTAAATATTTAATCCAATTTAAAGAGTAAAATCCTCCCTCATTGTTAAAAGGTGAGAAAATGTGAGAAAAGAGGTGAAATTTATAGAGTAAATTTCTCTTTTCTCTCATTTATTTTGCATCAAAGAGAACACAACCTAAGTAGAATATCATAAAATATTAAGCCAGATTCAAAATTTATATTAACTGATAATATGTGAAAAGACAAGATCACACTAATTTAGAAAACGCAAGAAATAAATTATTGTGGGTGGGTTTTGGGCGGTTTACTATTCTCTTTTTTAATATAAGCATATCTAAAAAAATCAATTATCTTGTGTAATAATACTATGCCCCGATAATCTCGTTTGACCTTTGACTATATATGATCCTCCAGCAATATACATACATGTATGAATGTTTGCGGATGAGATCGAACATCTATCCCAAATTTACGGTCTCAAAGTTTATATTTATTAGTTTTTTATATGTTTTTTCAATAATTTTAATTATAAGTTAATTTAATTTATAATTATTTTTTAGGATTCACTTATACCATTTAGGATTTATAAATATTTTCAAATTTTAATTAATTTCATTTTAATGGTTATATTAGGGTTGATGCATCTACAATTATATGATTATTAAAAAAAAATTATTTTTATTTTTTATCGTCAAATGTCTATAATGATTTGTTTTGTATTGAAAAGATTTTTCATTTCATTAATGAATAATATAAAAATATATAAATTGAAATTTGGAACATGATTGCGTCATTAAATTTGGAATAGATGATCATATTCAGAACAATGAGCAAAATAGTAATACATGAACTTTTAAAAAATATTTAAATCTCAATCTTATAGATTCTACAACAAATTTTGTAAAACAAACAACAATTGAAATATATAAAATAAAATATATTTAATTATAAGAGGACAATAGGAATATCAAGATTGTCATATACTGTATATAACATAGATCCATAATCATTAACACAATCCATAATATAGTTACATAAACTCTATAACTACTTTTCCATCTCTTGTACATGATACCATGACCATTAATCTGAACTTGATTCAAAGGGGGTTAAACAAAGACACTATCCTCCACGCACGTCTTATTATTTTGTACCTAACCGAAATCGGTACGTATACCTCAGTTTCGGTTAATTTGATACTCACCCCCCGATTGTGGTGGACTGAAGCGCCGTTTACATTTGTCCTTGCAATCGGGAACGCAGTTGAAATTAGGATTTCGTCTCGGAGGTTCCAAACAATCTTCGTAGCAGTTGAGGATGCAATCATCGAATGCATTTTTCTCTCCTCTTTGTGCATTGCCTGCACAAAAGATCATAGCCAAAACCACTAATACTTTCATAACACTAAGCCCTTTGCTTTCCATTTTCTTTTCTTTTCTTTTCTTTGAATTTCTTTTCTTAGAAAATTTGTTTGATGATGGAGAAAGGTAGATTTCTGCTATTATTTATAGACCTTTTTTTTTTTTTGAATATTACATCAAAGTTTACAACTATATATATACAACTCATATACATGAAAAATCTGACACCACACCCGATGGTGGGATTATTTATAGACCTTTTGGTCTTTTGTTTTATTTTTATGGAAATGATAATTTGAATTCCGAATACTGAATTTGCAATTAATTACTTGATTTTTGGTGTTGATTCGATTTCAATGTTGATTGCACCTATTGAATATTATTGCCTTTTTAATGATTTTCAAAATTTGAAAGTTAAACAGATTCACTAGTCAAACTTTAATGATTGTTAACGTTTATGTTTAATTCTTAATTTTTACTTTTTTTTTTTTTGATCGGGCAAATGTTAGATGTTAGATTAAATGTTAGTACGCCTAGCTCCCAAACACTCCAAGAAAATCTCCAAGCCACCTTATATCTCCATAATTCGCTCCCACCAGGGATCGAACCCGGGTCACTCCTTCAAGGGAGGAGCCCGGTGGCCAGGTGCGCTAAGACACCTGGTTTCTTAATTTTTACTCACCCCCTAATATATGATTTGACCAGATGTTTCGATTGTATCCCGAATACCAATTTTTATTATTTTAGCATTATTTTAATACAAAAACATCCTCCTATTTACTGAGGATATTTTTAATGTGTTCACTTCTGATGTTTTAATTGTTTTATTGATTAGTAGTACAGTAGTCAGTATGTCACGTAATTCGTGAACATATTAAGAATGTACACGGTGAATATGAGAACATTTCTCTATTTTTATAATAGAAATATTATTTTAATATAGCAATCATAATAGACATTCAAAAGTAAACATTATTATTATTTATTATCAAATACCCTACTTTTGGATTTATCGACCCTAAATTCTAAAAAGTAATTATAAACCTAGAATTAGATTGACCAATCTCATAATATAATTATGAAGTTAAACAATATTACTATAATTAAACTTTTGAAAAGAAATAAGTGAAACTAATGAACATTGATATTTGAGACACCGAAACATGTATAGGTGATCGATTTGAGTAACTTGATTGACTGCACCAAAAATAATAAATCAAAACTAAATGGGATCGAAGGAGCGATACCATTCTAAATTTAGCAATTTCAGACTGGAAATTATAATCAACTTGTTTTTATTAAAATCCGTCCATCACCCCCAAAATATCAAATCAGAACACAAGATTGACATCGTAGATTTAACTAACCTTCAAATCCATAACACAATATATAATTCAATATCACTAATTTTTCAGTGGCCGAAGCCCTTATTCATCGTACGACAACAACGTACTTAACTTTTTTAAAACAATTAACGGGAAATTTAAAGGTTTCATCCTTTATCCGAAACAAGACCTCGTACTTTTATTTTTTAACACAAATATATTGCAACATTTTGCATCAAATAAGTAAAATCATCATCCCGTCGAGGGGACTATAGGATTTAGCTAGCTCAACGGGATTTTAAGTTGACGACGTGCAGTTGAGTAGCGCGAGGGCTACCGGAAGAATCGGGCTGATGATACGGAGATGGGCTTCTTGTGTGAAGTGCAAACCATCCCAAAATACATAGTTATGCGGGTCGGGGCAAACCAGAACGTTAGCCGTTCCGCAAAACCTTGTTACGTCGTAGTTATATCTTCCTCCGGTTCCGCAACAAGATTTCAGTGCCGGATTCACGCTAGTACCTTTTGCAAATAATGATTAACATACGCGTGATTAATTATTTAAATTATAGTATTAGGTTGCGTTCTCTTTGATGCGAAATAAAAGGAGAGAAAATGAAAAATCACCCTTAAAATCTTCCTTATTTCTCACCTTTTCTCCTATTTTCTAATTTTTTCCCTTCATTTGCACTACATTAATGGAGAGAAAATATTATCTCTCCAATTTGGTGTTGTAAATATTTTCTCCAATTTAAAGAGTAAAATTCCCCCTCGTTCATAAAATGTGAGAAAAGGTGACAAAAATGATTGAATTTATAGGGCGATTTTCTCTTTTCTCTCATTTTCTTTTGCATCAAAAGAGAACGCAACCTTAGTATAAAATAAAATAAGGTGCCAAAAGTAATCAAATAAATATTGACTAAATATCATCAACTCCTAAATTATGTTTTATTCAATTCAATTTAATTTGTTAATTTAATTAGTTATTTCATATCTAGTTTCATTATTCTTTACATCAAGATAAGATGTTACAATTTTTTATTTATTAAAAATCAATTGTTTTAAGGAGCTTATAAGTTCGAGTACCAAAGACTTACCCGCAACCGACAACTGAGTGATATATGCTCTTACGAGTGTGTAGTAATCAAGACCAAGTATGGTGATAGTTGGGAATTCTGCTTTCAGGCCGTCGAAAGCTGCCATGAGAGCGGCGTTGGTGTCGATGACGAGATCATTCACAGCCCTCAAACATCCTATTTCGTCGTATGCAGTCGGGTCGTTGCTAGATAACGCCGTCAGGATGTACGGAAAGCACCCTATGGGAGCGGCCGTGTTAAACACGAATCGTGTCACGCCTTGCTTGATCACCTCCTGCATAAAAACCGATATATAAATAACCAATCGATCCGGTTCGAGTTTCCAAACACATGCAAGGCCGTGCAATATGAAATCGAGGTACGAAATTGATAGAAAGTGTTACCCTTGCAGCATCGACTTGGGCTTTAACTATGAGCGGCACGTAACTTGTGACTTGTTGAATGGACCTGCCTTGTACCAATGCGTACGCCAAGTCATTCGCTTCCGCGAATTTGAACTCTACGACGGCGTTTTGGGGCTTCCTATCCGTACAGTCTGATTACGTATCAACAAATTTTAACTATTGGTCATTAAAAGGATTGCTCGACGTGTTGTTCACGACTACAAATTTAGTTATAAAGTTAATGAACTAACCTTTCGGATTGTTGCATATAATAGGGTTGATGTAACTCTTGAACCGATTGATTTGAGAGTTGATAGGGGTATTATACGGTGGGACATTAATGCCCCTAGAGGTAAAAAACAGAGTATCGAGAATCGTGCTTCTTGCGACGGAGAATACGACTCCGTTGTAGCTGCTAATGGTATCCAACGACAAGAAGGGTTTGATCTTCGGAAGGCCGATGGCTCGAGCTACAACAAAAAAAAAAAAAAAATACGGATGCATGAATATTTTCGTAATATTATTAGATCATGTAAAATGGCGGGATATATACATATATGTTTTCGTACCAGCATAGTCGGAGGTGACGTTGCCGTCGGACCAACGCCCGGTAGGGCTGCCGGGGTAGGTTCTACCGTAAGGTGGACGTGTGGGTGGAAGAAGAGGGCCGTACAGCGGAGTTCTGACGGAGTCACCGATGTCGGTTATTCCGTCGCCCATTTGGTAGAAATACTGAAAAGGACATACGGCGTTTTGGGAGTAAGCTTTGCCAACAATCATAAACAAAAGGAATGTTATGATTCTGAACGAGATCTTCATTTTGGAAAGGATGGATTATGATGATGATACTTTGGTTGAATGGTGAAGCTTTATATAGGTTTGTTGTTAGGGGTATTTTAGGGTTTACCTAAAAACCTTTCATCACATGCATTGAATCTTTTGTTAGAACTACAACTATACAAAAGCACATTGAATCTTACGTATTCCATGATGAAAAAACTTTCTTACAAACTGAATTACGCTTTTTCATCGTCGCTAGACTTGTATCCATTCCGTCTCATTCTAATTGATAAGTCACTATAACAAAAAGGCTCAAATAGGTGACGTAAATTTGGTTGAATAGCGACGCTTATAATTGTTACTAAATTAAATTGTGACACATTTGAATAAGTACTCCCTCCTATTTTTTATAATAGTCATTCTACCAAATTTCACACATATTAAGAAAAACAAATTTTGCCTAAAATAACCTTATTTAATGAAGATTATTATTTAATGACATATTTTTATTTTGGTGGAGAATCAAAAAATATAAAACAACTTTGAATAATAAATAAGGGTAATGTTGGTATAAATTTTCAAAATGACAATTAATTTACAAATAGTCAAAATTTTAAAATGCCTATTATTAAAAATAGGAGGGAGTAGTTATTACGCATGTCACAAAATTTTGTGCATGTCACAAAATTTAGTGACATTTGATTGTGTAACTAATTCATTACATTTCTTCATATACTTACACATTCATATGTCACAAAATTATATAGTTACATGTATAGATGTAACAAAATTTTACTACACCATATGTGTAGCTAATATTGCGACATAACACATGCGTGTCACAAAAATTATGTCACTACTTTCCCATTTTATCGTGCGTTTATTGAATATATGTATGTGTAAGTATAAAATAATAAAAAAGCGTCAAGTAGGATGAGACGAATACGGGCTAGACTTTTTTGTTACGACTTTCCTTTTTTTTAGGTTATGTCCCATTCAAATTGGCAATAGGTCTATGTCATTAATTACTATTTATAGATTGATAGCCTTGGTATTGTTAGCATTTTGATATTTTATTCCAACTTGTGCATAACCGATCTTGTCCTTAATTAATTTAATTTTTCATTTCTAATTTGTATGCATTTTCTTCTTCAATTTCAACATTTTATGATATAGTTTAATTTTATAACTATTGATTAGGGTTTGCTTATTTAATTAGATTTTGAAATTAATTTTTTCAATCTAATTCCTGTTTTATTAATTAAAATACAGTTGCGATTCAAAATTAGGCTATATATTTTTTAAAATTGTGAAAATTGCTAAGGTTCATATACAATTATACAAAGATAAACACTATAAAAATATTGGAATAATTAAGTTAAGCACAATGGGTACATTAAAAAGATTACTTAAGTTTTTTTTAAATTGGCTCGAAGTGTAAGTTGTGTGTTGCAATGAGAATAATTATACACACCATATTTTCAAGGATTGTGGTATCGCAACCTCAATTTGGATAAAATATTTTAATATAGAAAAATTATATATAATTTCCATAATAATTGCTTTTGTTAGGTGTATATTAATTGGCTGATTATGAGTTATATATATATATATATATATATATATATATATATATATATATATATATAGGGGTGAGATCCTGTACAAAATAGAGTTATCGTAAAAAATAAAAAATGATGCATTTTATGCATAACTGTAATGCATGGTATGCACAATTATAATGCATTGTGCATTATAATGTACAGTCAATACTATTATAATGCATCAACCATCATAATGCATTTTCAGTATAATCATAATGCACCAGTTAATCTGGACCATAGATCACATTGAAATCAATGGTCTAGATCATTTCTCATTTCTTACTGGACATGTCTTTTGTATTTGATCTCTCCAATATATATATATATATATATATATATATATATATATATATATATATATATATATATATATATATACCATTAACTGATTGATTGAGTTTGTAACGTTTCTATTACATGGTTAATTAAAACTTATTAATATAAAATTACGATATATTGTACCATGTACCATTTGCATCTTTCTTTATTATTTTTTATTTGTTTCAATTAACGTTTAAGTTTGTTCACCTAAAATGGTGCATGCATGCATGCATGCACGTACCTTCCATTGATTAGATTGAGGAATTGAACGTTACGAATAATAAAATTTCGCAAGTGGTCTATCACTAATAAATTCCGTAAAATTCACGATCTTAAAATAAAATCATAATAAAATATTTATTAATCATAATTAATTAAATTCAAAAGCACAAGGACAGAAATAAACATCACTGTCTGAATCCTGCATGCCCTAGAGTTTCGGCCGGTCCAAACTCAATCAATTTCGCCGTTCTTCGCCACCGGCCGGCACCGACGATGACGGAAAAATGCATAACGTAAGCTTACAAGCGGCATGGCAGGTAACATTTGTTAATCCGCAGACTTGGTCGCAGAGAAGGGTGCAGCGATCTTTTCCTGAATCAGGGCCGGCGCCGGAGGAAGCATCGGCGGCGGCGACGGAGGCGGCGGACTTTGCCTCGGAGGTCTATAACAAAACCACCTTATGCATTTCATGTTGCAGAGTTTATTGGGTCCGCAGACTTGCTGGCAGGCGAACTCACATCCTAACAAATTCATGGCTTCTCCGACGGCACTCATCATCACCATCACGGCCACCATCGCAGCTACGCTTCCGCTCTTCTTCATTTTCGTTTCGACTTTTCTCTTTTCTCTATCCTTTTTTCTTCTTCTATGAATTGTTTTGATTTCTTTTGCTTTGTTGTGAATCGTTGGAAGTGTTTTGGCCAATTTATAGTTCTTGATTTAATGTTTTGTTGAATAATATTTACGTGATTTTCTCAATATTTTGTGTTAGATCCCTTGTTTCTAGGGTTTTATTCTTTTTAGTTGTTAGATCTCGATTTATTCTACGCTTTGAATTTGTCTATATGGAAAGTTAATTACATTTAGTTTTCAGATCAAGTACAAAATTTTAGGACAATGCGTGTAGACTAGCTAGACTAGTCAAATACTCCCTCCGTTTCTTATAAGGGTCAGTCATCTTATCAAATTACACATATACAATAGTACTACTATATCAGTTTAACCTTATATTATTTGTTATAATTATTATTGTACTCTGAACATTAACTTATATGTGCCACTAATTATAAAGATATATAAGTTTTAAAGTATAACTTATTTTACTGTTAAATTTCGAAATGGGACATAGAAGAAATAAAACAATAAAAAACGGAAGGGAGTACTATGACAATATGCCTGTAAGTAAGTAAGTAGTAGAGTATTAAAAATGGCAAATGCAAAACTTTTAGTTGCATGTTTTCGAAATTAGTTGGATACAACAGTTTTCTTGCATATATAAATATATATATATACACAAGATCAGGGCCGGTCCTGTGCTCCATGGGGCCCTAGGCGAAATGAAAAAAGTGGACCCTCAAGAAACGAGGAAAAATATTTATAAGAATGATACAATCGAAAAAAATTCTCAACTTATAATTTAAATATGTGTAATTAATCTATGTACTCAAATAATTTTGACGATTTTGACAGCTTTACAGATATCTTGAATGTAACGCTATTTGAACTCAATAAATGATTAAACATGAGAAGATTGAACAATAGTAAATTGTAGACATCAAAAATTAAAATCAACATATTTGAACATTAAAGAAATAGAAACCCACAAGGTGATTCAAAGATCGTTTTTATTTTTTAACTACATTTTGCATAAGCTAACGACATATATATATATATTATGAGGAATGTTCCCTTACCCACTGTGAGCAGTGCTTACGAATAATGTGACATACTATTAATGAATAAAAGATATATATATACTGTAACCTATCTAAAAAAAGGGTAAACCGTAGCACTGTCGCATCGGCTGTGGGCACATTAAAAGTGGCAACGGTAGATAGGGGAGCGTTTCTCATTGTATTATTTCCGTCTCTACAAACTTAAAATATTTCTTGAATGTAATTTGACCTATAAAATAATAATACTACTCAAAATAACATATAATGTATATAAATAGTATTAAATTTAAAAAAAAAAAAAAAGGGCCCCCAAAATTATGGGGCCCTAGGCGGGGGCCTTGTATGCCTAGAGCCAAGTCCGGCCCTGCACAAGATCCATTATTTAGACATTGCGAGAGTAGGTTTAAACTACTATCAAGTGAAGACATTGAAGTCTCGATAACAATAAAGAGGAATGTTCTGTCGTCTACCATGTGTACACTTAATGATGTCAACGGATGACGTGACGATGTTTTGTTTGATGAAAAATAGAATTAACATATATATTCCGTGTAATTATATCCATGTTTAAAATAACCAAACCTACCACAAAAATTAAACCCTAAATGAAGAAATTATCAACGTGGCACTACCACATCAGCCGTGAATATTCTTAATGTGCTCACGGTAGCTAAGGGAGCATTTTCTTAACAATATATATATACTATTCTCGTATCTCAACAACAACATTTATGTAGTACTACTACTTATAAGTGATGCAAGTTTCACACGAACACGTGTAAGAACATTTCATAATTAAGTAAATATGGAGTATTATTGAAATTTCAATGGCAAAAAGCCTTATTCAATTCATTACACAAACGAGACCTCAAACGTTTAATTTTCGTACACATATATAGAAACTTTTGCATTTAATAAGTAAAATCATCAACAAGTGATGACTATAGACTATAGAATATATAAACCCTAGCGGATTTTACGTGGTGCAGTTGAGTAGCACGAGGGCCACCGGAATAATCGGGCTCAGGATACGAAGATGGGCTTCTTGTGTGAAGTGCAAACCATCCCAAAATATATAGTTGTTCGGATCGGGGCAAACCGGAACGTTAGTCCTTAAGCTTCCACAAAACCTTGTTTCGTCGTAGTTATATCTTCCTCCGATTCCGCAACAAGATTTCAGTGCCGGATTCCCGCTAGGACCTTTTGCATATAATCAATATACAAGTGATTAATGATCAACTCCTAAATTATTGTTTTATTATATTTATTTAGTTATTTTCAAAATTATATATATGCCGGTGAGCTTCACTTTTAATACTCGTAAGTTGTAAGAGCTTATAAGCTTAGCTAAACACCCGTTTCATCGAGTACGGAAGACTTACCCATGACCGACAACTGGTTGATGTATGCTCTTGCGGGCGTGTAGTAATCAACAACTAATATGGTGATAGTTGGGAATTCTGCTTTCAGGCCGTTGAAAGCGTTCACGAGAGCAGCGTTGGTGTCTATGATGAGATCATTCACAGCCCTCAAACATCCTATTTCATCGTAGGCAGTCGGGTCGTTGCTAGATAACGCCGTCAGGATGTACGGAAAGCACCCTATGGGAGCGGCCGTGTTAACCACGAATCGCGTCACGCCCTGCTTGATCACCTCCTGCATTTGTATTTCATTATAAATAAATAAGACAATCAACTAGTCCGAAATCGAGATACAAATTTCAAGATAAATTAAATAATTAGATAGTGTGAGAAAAATGATAGAAAGTGTTACCCTTGCAGCATCGACTTGGGCTTTAACTATGTGCGGCACGTAACTTGTGACTTGTTGAATGGACCGGCCTTGCACCAATGCGTACGCTAAGTCGTTCGCTTCCGAGAATTTAAACTCTACGAAGGCGTTTTTGGGCTTCCTGTCCGTACAGTCTGATTATGTATCAACAAAATAAGATGAGCTCCGCGTGTCGTTTGCAATGATAAATTGAATTATATATATAGTCTATGAGTTAACCTTTTTGATTCTTGCAAATAATGGGGTTGGTGTAACTCTTGAACCGATTTATTTGAGTGTTGAGAGGAGTATTATACGGTGGAACGTTAACGCCCCTAGAGGTGAAAAACGGAGTTTCGAGAACCGTGCTTCCTTCAACGGAGAATATGACTCCATTGTAGCTATTAAAGTTATCTAACGACAAGAAGGATTTGATCTTCGGAAGGCCGATGACTTGAGCTGCGAAAATAAATAAAACGCATACATAAATATTTTCATAATACGGGCCGGGACGAAACATTTCGTCCTATAATTGTACATATATTTATGCGTACCAACATAGTCGCAGGTGACGTTGCCATCGGACCAACGCCCGTTAGGTCTGCCGGGGAAAGTTATACCGTAAGGTTGACGTGTGGGTGGAAGAAGAGGCCCATACGGGAAGGTTTTAACGGAGTCACCGATGTCGGTTATTCCGTCGCCCATTTCGTAGAAGTATTGAAACGGGCATACGGAGTTTTGGGAGTAAGCTTTGCCTACAATCATATACAGAAAGAATGTTATGATTCTGAACGAGATCTTCATTTTGGCAAGGAGGGATGATATGATGATACTTTGGTTAAATGGAGAGAGCTTTATATAGGGGTGGGCTAAGGGGTACTTTAGGGTTTACCTAAAAACCGTTGATATACGTGTATTCGAAGATGAGAAAACTACGAACTGAACTGCACTTCGTCATCTCGGCATGAACAGTAAGTTCCACTCGTAATAACTATGGGCAAGACTTTTTTTGTTACGACTTTCCTTTTTTCTAGGTATCATCCCATGCCCTATTTTGGAAATGCTCGTACGTAGGTGTGTTAATGCTTTCACATTGTCAATGTAATTCATTACTATGTATAGACAGCATCGCTATTTTTAGTAAATATTCCAAATTTATAAACTATATTAAAAAGCAAAAGGTTAACAATGTATTTCGTTGAAACACTAATATTACATTCGTCACACTTCATTAGTTATATGTGTTATTGAAAGTGCTAGTTTGTGCAAAAACTAAAAACGATCTTAATTCTGTTCTTAGAAGCAATAACAGAAAAGCAGTAAAGAACACAAGAACTTTGGTAACCCAGTTCGGTGATAACGCACCTACGTCTGGATCCGAGAGATTCAATCCACTATAAGTAGTAGAGAGACTTACAGGACTTTACACCAAGGACTCCACCTTATGTCACCTATTCGTCTCGATTACAACTCCCTTACAATGAGATCGAATACAACCACGAGATAAACTCGCAAAGTGATAAAACACTAATATGGTTCTAAGCAACACGCCTAGACAAAACTGAACAAAGCCAGGGAAGCTTGTTCAGAAACGCACGCTCGCTCAAAAACAAAGCTTGCAAAACTCACGTTGCAAGAACACCAAAACTCACAAAAACTCACGAACAATAATCTCCAAGAGCGGCAGTGTGCTTTAGGGTTTTCCTTAGAATATATACTCAGCACAGGAAACCCTAGAAGATCTTCAGGCTGATCTTCTGTGCATGGAAACTTTCCATGCAGAAAATATCTTCCTTCTTCGAAAAATAATAATATATATAATAATATATATATTCATATGATCTTCGATTCATGCAAATATCCAGTCAGCAACGCAGCAGAAGACTCAAAAGGAAACATGCCAACACGAATCAGAGAAGCATGCAACGCATGCACTTACAATCTTCCCCTTTGGCATTTTCAAACACAGCATGAATTGCATGAATCATCTTATAGCAGAAGATCAGCAAACAGGAGCAGATAGAAGTACTCACACACCAACTCAGTACTTCATAAAGCATCAGACCAGAAAACATGCTTCCCCTCAAACCAAAATACATATCTTGAAAAGAACAGTGGCAAGGAGCTCACCCACACTACCAAACTGTTCACAAGATATACACACAGATTTTGAAACATGGTGGCAAGGAGCTCACCCACACTACCAAACCATATTCAAAATCACACAACCCTCTGCCAGCAACACAGAACAAACACAGCAGCAAGAGGTAAATAACTCTGTTATCAGATCAGATCATAAAACAGAGAAAGCCATCACATGACTGAAACAACCTGCAGAAATCATGCCTACCATTACAATTACAGGCCATGATCAAAGGATCAGAATCATAGGATCAGAATTCCAAAAACACCAACCAAGAAATCCAGAATTCCAGAAGACCACCTACTTACTATTACAGGCCAGCACAGCAGAGAATATTCATATTCACAAAAACAAACAGAGAGAGAGAAGAAGAATTAACAAACATCTTCTGCATTCTACTCCCCCTCAATTCATGCCATCTGCCAAAGGATTTACAGAGTAGGCCTGCTGGTGACATCTTCACCAACATCAGCAGCCTCCACTTCCACGGTGCGCTCCAACTCCACAGTGCGCTCAGCCTCCTCATTAGCAGACATGAATTCAGAGTCTTCATGAACAGACTCAGCAGCAACAACTTTGTCTGCAGCAGGCTCCACTTTACCACCAGTCTGCACAGCTGGTTCCTCATCATCAATATGGATGGATTCATCCACTTCCTCACTCACATCCTCAACAACAGGAGGAGGAGCATCAGCAGCCTTTTCTGCAGGAGTCAGACCAGAAGGACCTGCAACATCAACAACAGCAACAGGAGTGGGGAGAGTATCTTCTTCAACATCTGGCAGTGCATCAAGCATAGACTGCACAAGCTGCCTTTGAAGACTGATGTGTTTCATCATTTTGTGAAGGGACACTAACTGAGCTTTCAGTCCCTCTCTCTGCTTTTTAACAGTAGCAGCATCAAACACAGCAGCAGGCTTCTTGGAGGATTTTGTAGGGCCTTTCTTAGAAGATTTAGCTGTACTCTTCTTGGAGGATTTATAGGCAGCTTTCTTAGAAGACTTCCTAGAGTACTTCTTCGAGAACTGAGCTGCAGGCCTGCTGATCGCACTATTTTCTACCACACAAAATAGGTATAGTATAAAGAAGTACGAGTATCGTATCCACAGGGATTGATGTATCGAAACCACACACAATACCTCTACTTTAGAACTAAACTGATGTCTAGGCAATTAGAAATTTAGGAATGTGGTATTTATAACTAGGCAAATAAATAAAAGGACTCAATTAATCAAATAAGGAAATAAACAAATAAGGAAACAATTAAACAAATAAAGTAACTAACAAGTAAGCAAATAATCAAACAAGGAAAAAAAACCAAATAAGAAAAAGTGTTGATTCTAGGGAAGCCTACCTAATCAAATATATGCAAGCAATTAATGAGTACAATTAACCAATTTAATCCAATCTAGATGTGATACACGAAAATAACCTAACACTCCGGCTAAGGCAGTATAGATCGTCACCTAATAAGATCCTAATCTCCTTCCGGACTCATAGATATCAAATCAAGTGCAAAATAGAACAAGTATCAATGATATAATCAACTAAGTTCAATCACGACACTCAAATCGATTATATATAGACATATGATAATTCAACTTCGATCAAGATAATCAAACTATCATACCATGTATTCATGAGATCTATTATGCAATTATCCTATCACGGCATAAACACATAATTATGCATACATAATCAATGGCCAGTTAATCATGCATGAGAATAAGCACCATGAAACATGCACCTAGATTAGAAGGCTAATTGTAATCAAAGAAAACACTCACATAAATTCAATTAGGCATTCAATCCCTAAAATCAACTAAACGAAATTAGCTAGACATAATTAAAAGAAAGGTAGCAGGAAGAATAAACATAATTAAAAGCATAAAGTAAAAAGAAAGGGATAGAAAAACTCTTGAATCTTGAATAGATCTTCAATCTTCAATTGTCTTCATACATAAAATAAATCTAGATCTAAAGTATAAAAGTGTAGAGAAAAACTAATCTAAAATATGTGAGAAATTCCAAGACTCCAAACTATCAAAACTTATGAAAAACTTATCAAAAACTTATGAAAACTTCAAAACTAAAAACTTAAAACTTAAAACTTGGATACAATGATGAGTTTTGGGGTATTTATAAGGTAGGGGATCATAATTGTTACCTAAGTGGGCAAGGATTAAGTTAAGGAAATAAAAAATATGAAATTTAATGATTTCCGTGTGTTTGACTCGGCCAACGACTCGGCCGAGTGCTCGGACGAGTAGGTTCAACAGTAGCTTCACTCGGCCACTGACTCGGATGGTGACTCGGCCGAGTAGGTTCAGCAGTAGCTTCACTCGGCCACTGACTCGGCCGAGTGGTCGTCCGAGTGAATCCATGCAGTTTGCGCACCTTTCTTGTTTCGATCGTATCTTCCTCATCCGAACTCCGAATTGACCTCCGTTTTCGCCTATATGCTCCTATCGAACTCCTCTTCAATGCTATGCTTCCATAATTCCAGAATAACTCTTCCAAAATATCGTGAGAAGTCAGAACTTTGGGGTCAATACATCATCGTCTTCCTTGCTTTCATCGCCTCTCGTCTCGCCTTGGGTTTTCTCGACTCAAAAGCCCTAAAAACACTCAAAACAACCCAAAAGCGTAATCTAGCTCGAAATAACATAAAAAATACAAAACACAAGCTAAACTATCAAAATAAGACAAGAAAACGATAATATAACACTTAGATAATAGGGTAAAAATACACCCTATCAAAATCCCCCAAACTTAAACATTGTTCGTCCCGAACAATAACAAAAACGAAATAAACAATAGACTCTAGCATTGTGAACTATATAGGCCTCAAAACTTTTCAAAAATAATTTCTCATGATCATGATCAAAACTATGCACACAACATTAGCACCAACAACACAATCTACTCAACAAACTCAAAACATGCTAATCCATCTAAGAACACTCTCCAACATGTGAAATTATGTGTATGAAAGTGAACACTCAACTCTCTCAAAGAAAAGATGTATATAATAATGCACATCGTAAAGGGCTCACTCATCATCAATGCAATGCAACATGTTTACCATAGGCTTGCCCTTAATCTCAACATCTCCACCTAATGTAATACTTACAAACTAGGATCAAAAAGGTCTTTATATAAGCTTGTAATGTAGGGACATTGGTTAAGGTAGGGATTGTATAGGCTAAGTGACTCAAAATACTCCAAATCATCAACCTCTTTTCAACTCCAACCAAAGTATGGTTTTTCAACTCCATCTTCTACCATCCAACACACCAAATACAAACTCAAAGATGCTAAAATATCAACTATACAAATCAAAGCTAACTATCCCCTTATGCTTGCATATATCTCTCTCTTTTTCTTTTTCTTTTTTTTTTTTTTTTTTTTTTTTTTTTTTCTCTAGAGCTCAACTAAGAATGTTCTTTCTAATGACGAACAAAAGCTCTATTTTTTTTTTCTCATCTTTTTTTTTCTTTTTTTTTCTTTTTTCTAAGCTCATAGGGATAGCTAACTACATAAATCAAGCATCTAAAACTCCTTTCTTCTCCCTCTTCACCACAACAAAACTTTTCTATTCAACTCCTTCCATATCACCAACTATCAAAAGATACCCATAACCATCCAAACCTCCTATCATCCGGTTTTACAAAGAACGGCTAACAAAGGCTCAAAAGGGGTAAACAAAGGTTTATGAACAAGGTTAGTGTATAGGAATCATGTGGCTAAGAAAGAATGGCCTAAGATCATCTCCTAGTTCATAAATATACTAAGGTCTTGATGGAGAAACAAGGCAAGTTCTAGAAACAATGAAGAATGCATGATCACTCAATCAAAGAATAGGCATAAATATGCACAAATAGCTCAAATCTCACGGGTTCAAACTAACTAGTTCCCGACATCATAGCATACTTCAAACTCATCAAATAAAATGTGTCACTTCGCCAAGGTTCCATGCATAATAAAGATCATGAATTTTTTCCAAAAATCAACAAAAATTTTCTATCATCGGCCAAATTCACAACACTATCATCACATGCTTATTTGACTCGATTAACTCCTAAGACTCGAAAATAAAAAATAAAAACTACTAATGAAATATCCTAAAATTAAGCTACAATCCAAGAACTCATGTAAACGAGTTAACGAAGCCACACTCCCCCCTCCCCCAAACTTATTTCGAATCATGATGAAGGAATAAGTTTAAAAAGAAGGAGTGGTTAAGTTAACGAGCGTACCTTTCACCGAAGCTAGCTTACTATCGATCTTCTCTTCTAGCCGAAACCTTGTCGAGAAAACCTACAATTCACAAACTTCGAAAATTCTTGGATAAAAAGCTTAATAAAAGATAAAACTCAAAGAAAAACGAAAACGAAAATAAAAACTGAAAATTAAAGATGGAGTTGGGTTACCTCCCAACAAGTGCTACGTTTTACGTCTTTAGCCCGACGGTACCTCTTTTCAAGGTGGATAAAAATGAAAGCTCTTTTCTACCCCATCTTCAAGTTTCCTTCTTTTTGCTCCTAAAATCGAAATCTTGAGCTCTTCTTCGTGCACTCGAAATGTGAGATCACCACTTTCCATGTCGAAGTGAGCTCTACTCATTGCTAAGAACGGACGTCCCAAAATCAGAGGTTGCTTGACATCCTCCTCCATCTCCACGATCACGAATTCGGTTGGAAAATCGAACTCTCGAACTCGGATAAGAACAACATCAACTACTCCACTCGGTTGTATGGACTCCTCATCGGGCATGGGATCAAACAAATATTGAAGGGAAAAATCGTCGAAGAAGAAATCATATGTTTCGGTCGGAAAAGGAACCTCTCGACTCCCCTCTCGATCAATAAAGACACTTCTCGAATCTTCTTCGTGTTCCTCCTCCTTTCCCGAGAATTGGTACTCGATTAGTAGCTTCAACTCCACTTTTGGGGCGGAATCCTTCTTCACTTCCTCTTCGATGACTCCATCATCCTCCTTCTTGTTGATGTCGAGGTAGACTGTCTCCTTTTCGCTCAGTGATGGTTGATTTGCCTCCAATTGGTTTAAGTACTCCAAAATCTCATCACAAGCTTCATCGATCTCCGAATATGAATATACCGAGTTGGAGATGCAAGAGTTTAGGGCCTCTTCCGAAGTAGGTGGTGTCAATGTCTCGATGGAGAAGATATCCTCACGATGATCGTCGGGCCTCTTCATTGCGTCATATATCAAAATTTTCAGCTCCTAAAATCAAAGAGAAGAGAAAGAAGATAATAGATCAATAAACCGAAAAACAGAAAATTAAAGCGCCTAAATCACCTATTAATTCTATTTCAAAATATGTTTATGAAATCTAATCAATCCCCGGCAACGGCGCCAAAATTTGATCGCACTATTTTCTACCACACAAAATAGGTATAGTATAAAGAAGTACGAGTATCGTATCCACAGGGATTGATGTATCGAAACCACACACAATACCTCTACTTTAGAACTAAACTGATGTCTAGGCAATTAGAAATTTAGGAATGTGGTATTTATAACTAGGCAAATAAATAAAAGGACTCAATTAATCAAATAAGGAAATAAACAAATAAGGAAACAATTAAACAAATAAAGTAACTAACAAGTAAGCAAATAATCAAACAAGGAAAAAAAACCAAATAAGAAAAAGTGTTGATTCTAGGGAAGCCTACCTAATCAAATATATGCAAGCAATTAATGAGTACAATTAACCAATTTAATCCAATCTAGATGTGATACACGAAAATAACCTAACACTCCGGCTAAGGCAGTATAGATCGTCACCTAATAAGATCCTAATCTCCTTCCGGACTCATAGATATCAAATCAAGTGCAAAATAGAACAAGTATCAATGATATAATCAACTAAGTTCAATCACGACACTCAAATCGATTATATATAGACATATGATAATTCAACTTCGATCAAGATAATCAAACTATCATACCATGTATTCATGAGATCTATTATGCAATTATCCTATCACGGCATAAACACATAATTATGCATACATAATCAATGGCCAGTTAATCATGCATGAGAATAAGCACCATGAAACATGCACCTAGATTAGAAGGCTAATTGTAATCAAAGAAAACACTCACATAAATTCAATTAGGCATTCAATCCCTAAAATCAACTAAACGAAATTAGCTAGACATAATTAAAAGAAAGGTAGCAGGAAGAATAAACATAATTAAAAGCATAAAGTAAAAAGAAAGGGATAGAAAAACTCTTGAATCTTGAATAGATCTTCAATCTTCAATTGTCTTCATACATAAAATAAATCTAGATCTAAAGTATAAAAGTGTAGAGAAAAACTAATCTAAAATATGTGAGAAATTCCAAGACTCCAAACTATCAAAACTTATGAAAAACTTATCAAAAACTTATGAAAACTTCAAAACTAAAAACTTAAAACTTAAAACTTGGATACAATGATGAGTTTTGGGGTATTTATAAGGTAGGGGATCATAATTGTTACCTAAGTGGGCAAGGATTAAGTTAAGGAAATAAAAAATATGAAATTTAATGATTTCCGTGTGTTTGACTCGGCCAACGACTCGGCCGAGTGCTCGGACGAGTAGGTTCAACAGTAGCTTCACTCGGCCACTGACTCGGATGGTGACTCGGCCGAGTAGGTTCAGCAGTAGCTTCACTCGGCCACTGACTCGGCCGAGTGGTCGTCCGAGTGAATCCATGCAGTTTGCGCACCTTTCTTGTTTCGATCGTATCTTCCTCATCCGAACTCCGAATTGACCTCCGTTTTCGCCTATATGCTCCTATCGAACTCCTCTTCAATGCTATGCTTCCATAATTCCAGAATAACTCTTCCAAAATATCGTGAGAAGTCAGAACTTTGGGGTCAATACATCATCGTCTTCCTTGCTTTCATCGCCTCTCGTCTCGCCTTGGGTTTTCTCGACTCAAAAGCCCTAAAAACACTCAAAACAACCCAAAAGCGTAATCTAGCTCGAAATAACATAAAAAATACAAAACACAAGCTAAACTATCAAAATAAGACAAGAAAACGATAATATAACACTTAGATAATAGGGTAAAAATACACCCTATCACCTGCCTTCATCACTAAACAGATCCTCACCACCAGCAGAAAGGTTAACATTTGCAGATGACACTTCAGCATCACTCTCATCTGCCATATCATCATCCAGGTTCACTCCATGAACAGGCTTGAGGAGCTTAGAGCTGAATCTCATAGCCTTGAGCTTCACAGGTTTAGAGTCTGTCCTCCTAGAAGGCACTCCATGTGACTTCAGAATTCTACCAATTAACCCTGGGAAATACCTCTTCATCTGGCCAATGTATTTGATGAAGGAGCATATTTTCTCAAAAATCGCTGCCCCATATCAATGTCCATACCCTTGCCAATAGCATACAGAAGAGTCCCCTCTCTTCTACTGACAGAGTCCCTATGGCAGGTGGGAGTCCAGTTCCTCACCGAAATGCTATGAAGGTTAGCATACTTGGACTCCATCAAGATAGCATGGTTCAAATGCTGATCATTAGGCCACTTCACAATCTGGCCTTGAGTCAGTTCAGCTGCAACTTCATCAAAGTTCAAGTCCCACAACGCATCTTCAATAACAGGCTCTCTCCCTAGAGCCCTTTCAATCACATCAGGACTGAAATCAATCATCCTCCCCCTCACAAAGACCTTGTGATAATCTAGTGACCTCTCATCAGTCAAACCATTACTCAGATTAGCATAAAATTCTCTGATTTGCTCAGGAACATAGGTGTGACCCCTTAACACAGCATCAAGCAACTTTGCTTGCTCCAACCATTCATAAATCTCACCTCTGTGAAGATAATGCTCAGTAACGAATCTATCATCAAGAAAACTCTTGTGCTGGAAATACTCCCATCTCATATACTCATAGATGGTTCTGTGGGTGTTTGGATCAAATTTTCCAACTATATCTGCTTGAAACAGCTCGAAGGAATCAGAGGGGGTAGGAATATCATACCCATCTGCACGATATTTGCGCAGAGCTTCCTTTTGAGCAGCAGTGAGTCTTGTGCGAGCAGCGGGAGCCTTCATTCTCCCTTTTCCTTTGGAAGCCTTTGCAGTGGCTTCTTTTGCAACAGCAGGAGGAGCCCTAGCAACCTTGATGGCATTGTCCAGCAACTTCTGAACTGCCGCACGAGTGCGCGCACGAGCAGGGACACCAGCCACCTTCCCTTTTCCTTTTGCGGCTCTTTTAGCCATCCGCTCCTCATCCTCTTCAAGATCCACAATGGGCTCTTCAGACTGAGCCACACACTTTTCACCACCTTTCATCTTATTGTTTTTCCCAGCAGCTTTCTTCTTCCTCTCGACAAATTTGACTGAGGAAGCTTTCTTAGGGTTCACAGATTTGGACACAACCCTAGGCGCAAGCTGGATAGGGGGATCCGCAATGACGACCTGCTTGCTTCGAACAAGGCGACCTCCCCCTTCAACATTTTCACCATCTCTGGAGAAATCACCAAGCTCGGGATCCATCTCCCGTATCTTACTCTCAACAGCACTACCTCTTTTTCTTTTAGATACACTGGTGCCTCTTCTCTGACTCGCAGAAAGAGGAGGATGATTTTCCTCTCTCAAGGGGTTTTGAGAAGACTCGCTGGAGGAGTTGTTGAACGACATTCTTGCAGAGTCAGTAACTACGAGCACAAGCAAGATCGCAGAGAGGATGCTAGGGCTACAAAGACGGAGATGAATGAGAGAAATAAACTCCCTCCTCACATTATTTGAATATATAACTGTCAGATTCCACTTATTTTCTGACAGTTGTAACTGTTCAATACGCATGCTTCAGTAGCATGCTTCAGTAGCCCATTCAAAATCCAAAAACAAGAGCAGATGCTCTTTGTGCACTAGATCATCACCAATAATCAACATATAATACTGCCAATTGCAGTACAACCAGAATATCACGATGAAAATATCATCATCCACAATCTCCCAGATAAGCACCAAATCATCAACCTTCATAAGCAGACAAGAAATCCAAGAAAACTAGAAAATAAAATTAAGGTACATATATACACTAACCTTCCATGGCTCAAGAACGGTTAGTCATAAGATGCAGAGCCCAAGAGAGGCTCTCAGAAGCTCGAATCTAGCAGTATCAAGAGCTTTTGTGAAGATATCAGCCAGCTGATGTTCAGTATGAACATGCTCAATCTTCAAAGTACCTTCTTCCACCAATTCTCTCAAGTAGTGGTATCTAACATCAATATGCTTAGTCTTGGAGAACTGAACCGGATTCTTGGCTATATTAATAGCACTCTCTTGTCACATAGAATGTGGATAACATCTTGCTTAAAACCATAATCTGCCAGCATCTTCTTCATCCACACAAGCTGAGTGCAGCAACTACTGGCTGCAATATATTCTGCCTCTGCAGTAGACAATGAAACCCCAACTTGTTTCTTGCTGTACCAAGAAATGAGATTGCTTCCAAGATAGAAGCATCCACCAGAGGTGCTTTTCCTATCCACCAAGGAACCAGCATAATCTGCATCACAGTAACCATGCAGCTGAATAGATGTACTGTTAGAGAACCAAAGACCAATATCAGTTGTCTTTTTGATGTATTTGATAATATTCTTGACAGCATTCAAGTGACTCTCCTTTGGATCAGCCTGAAACCTAGCACAAACTCCAACACTGTAACATATGTCATGTCTGCTGGAGGTGAGATACAACAGACTTCCTATCATACTTCTATAAAGAGTATGATCAACAGAAATACCATCTGGATCCTTGTGCAGTTTCACAGTAGTGCTCATTGGAGTTCTTTTGGGCTTAGCATTCTCCAGCCCAAACCTCTTAACTAGATTTCTGGCATAGGTACTTTGAGTAACAAAGAACCCTTCCTTAGATTGTTTAACCTGAAGACCAAGGAATAGATTCACATCACCAAACATACTCATGTCAAACTCCTCCTTCATTAGCTTCACAAACTCATTCACCAGCTTCTCTGATTTAGACCCAAAAAGAAGATCATCAACATAGATCTGCACTAGGAGCACATCAGAATTCTCTTGTTTCACAAATAGAGTCTTATCTGCACTTCCTCTCTTATAGCCTTTCAGTAGCAGATACTCAGACAACCTATCATACCAAGCACGGGGTGCTTGCTTCAGATCATACAGAGCCCTTTGCAGTCTGTACACATGGTTTGGAAATTCAGGATTTTCAAACCCTTTAGGCTGCCTGACATACACCTCCTCCTTGAGAACGCCATTCAAGAAGGCGATCTTCACATCCATCTGGTACAGCTTGAAGTTCAGATGGCAAGCAATTCCAAGCAGCAGTCTAACAGACTCCATCCTTGCCACGGGGGCAAAAGTCTCATCAAAATCCACTCCTTCAACTTGAGTATATCCCTGAGCTACCAGCCTTGCCTTGTTTCTGACAATGTTGCCATTCTCATCAGTCTTGTTGCGGTACACCCACTTAGTACCAATAATATTGGCATTAGCTGGTTCTGGACACAGGTACCACACTTTGCATCTATCAAACTGCATGAGTTCCTCCTGCATGGCAGCAATCCAATTTTCATCAGTAAGAGCTTGCTTGATATTCTTCGGCTCTATCTTGGATGTAAAACAGACATGAGCCACATTTGACAGCATTTTGGCATAATCCTGTTTCTTCCCTCTTGTTTTCATACCATCATTCAGATTCCCAATGACATCATCAACTGAATGATTCTTGTGGACTTGAGTCACTTTCACTTTTCCAGACTCATTCACTGCAGCCTCTTCTTCATTGTCATACTCTTCTGCAGATTCTGGCACACCTTCAGAATCAGATCTGGAAACATTCTCGGACAGACCAGCTGCACCAACTTCAGTGTCACCTATCATGGATATGTCAAAGCCTCTCTCATCATCAAACCTAACATTCACAGACTCAATGACTGTCTCAGTTTTGCTGTTAAACACTCTAAAAGCCCTGCTGTTTATGGAGTACCCCAGGAAGATTCCTTTGACTCCTCTGTCATCCAGCTTCTTGTTCTGATCTCTATCATTCAACACATAACAGATACTGCCAAAGATGTGGAAATGCTTCACATTTGGCTTTCTCCCTCTCCAGAGCTCATAAGGAGTGACAGTCATCTTTGGCCTGACATAAATCCTATTTGAGATATAGCATGTTGTACTCATCGCCTCCGCCCAGAATTTTGCTGGAACCTTCTTAGCCTTCATCATGGTCCTCACCATACCTTGAAGAACTCTGTTTTTCCTCTCCACAACACCATTCTGCTCAGGAGTGATGGGGGCAGAAAACTGATGATTAATCCCTTCTAGAGCACAGAATCCTTCAAACAAGACATTGTCAAATTCTCTTCCATGATCACTTCTGATGCTCTTGACATGCTTATCCTTCTCTCTAGTAACTCTTTTATGCAGCCTTTTGAAAGCTTCAAAAGCTTCAGACTTATCTCTCAGGAAGTCCACCCAAGCATACCTGGAAAAATCATCCACAACAACCAAGATATATTTTTTTCTTCCAAGACTCTCAATCTGTATAGGCGTCATCAGATCCATATGGAGAAGATCAAGAATGCTGCTTGTAGTATCAATAGATACTACCTTGTGAGTGGCATGAACTTGCTTCCCACTCATGCATGGACCACACTGGCCCTCATGATCCAAGCTCAGCTTTGGAAGACCAACAATAACATCATTGTTCATCAAAGTCTTCATATGCCTGAAACTAGGGTGGCCTAGTCTTTGATGCCATATCTGAAATTCACTTATCTTGGCACTGAAATTCTTGAGACTGCCCTCAACCTGATAGCAACTGTCAGTAGATCTCCTGCTAATCAAGTACACCTTCTGATTCTCATACACAGTGCATGTGCCCTTATCAAATCTGACATCCATTCCTTGATCACAAAGCTGACTTATACTCACCAGATTTGCCTTAAGCTGATCCACCAGAAACACATTCTTAAGCTTGGGCATTCCAGGAACAGCCAAATCTCCAACTCCAAGCACTGGAACTTTAACCCCATCAGCGAAGGTAACTGTTTGACCATTAACAGGCTTGATGTTTGTCAAACTACCTCTCTTTCCAGTCATATGTCTGGAGCAGCCACTGTCAAAATACCATGTGTCTTCAGTCTCAGCTAGAAGAGTAGTATGAGCTGCATATCCTCTGTAAGGACCTCTGTAAGGGCCTCTTCCTCCATAGACTCCAGGAGCATTTCCATACATTCCTGGCACTCTATGATATGAGTTGAACCCAGGATGATTAGGAAAAGGTCTTCTAGCCATATTGAACTCATCTGCTTGCAGCTTCTTGCAGTGGGGCTTGATATGCCCAGGAATACAGCAATAATGACATATTTGAGAACTGACTGGCTGAGAAGATCTTGTATCTGCTCCCCAATTTCCATGCTGATATCCTTGAGGAACAGAAGGATAGACTTGGAGATTTCTATCTTATGTTTTATCTTAGTTTTTGGATACTAGATTCTGGATTATTACTCTTTTACCACATTTGGTTGCCTTGTTTTTGGCAGGATACTTATGTTTTGGATATTTATGGATGATTATTTTCTTACATTGTATTAAGGATTTACTTCTTTAATACTGGTTGTTTTGATATATCATTCGTAGTGGGAGTAATAACTGTGAATTTTGAAGGATGTTCCAAAATGTGTTGTGATAAATGTGGTACTTCTTGTTCAATATTGTCTTTTAACAAAATACTATGCCACTATGTCTAAATCTATTTCCTTTCCTTATTTGAAATGAAGTGATTAGCATTCATGTTAATCATAGATTTCATTGTGATTTATTATGAATTGATTAGCATTCGCGCTTTAATCGCGTTTTCCTTCCCACGGAAATGCTATTTGTAAGTTTCATTGGTTAAATCTGTTCGGAAATAAGGATAGTTTGCACACGAAGTGTCGCAATTTTGATGTTAGATTTAGCAATTAGTTGGACAAGTAGTTATTTTTCAAGGAAAGACAATCATTTATTCTTGATTAACGTCCAAGAATAAAAAGAAATTGTGGATTGGAACATCATAAGGCCGGAAGTACAAGACAGATAACCAAAAGGATCTGCACAAGATTATTTAAGGATCCTTGTCACAGTGGGAGTATTTTCGGGTGTGTCTCGAAAATTGTAAATTGTTTATCAAGAAATCTAGTTTCTTGGACAATGAACAGACCAAGTTGACTGATAAAGGATAAGTTAGATGAAGATGGTTGCCTATCATTGATTAGTCTATGAGTTTAACACTCGAAAGACTTACAAGTTGTATGCTCATATTAGTTGAGGACATACATGAGCGAACATGGATGTGGTTTGAGAAAAGGGAAGAATTTTCTCAACAGTTCTATGCTTCGGGACAAACACATTGAAATGTGTAGTTCAATGATTAAAGCATTCATTTGTCGAACAACACATATAAGTCCGTTCATGAAATGTGTTGACAAATGATATATTTTTCATCTACAAAAGACGTTGAAATGGTTGTCTTGTACATTGTGTGATAGTATGACTAGCACTTGAGAAAGTGTGAAAGTATTGTCTGACACAATAAGTGGTGATTATCCGAACAGTTTAGAATGAAGGTTAGGAGTAATGTTGGATATATCCTACAGTCGGATAGTATAACATTATTCAAGTACTCTTCATAGACTACTGTCATGGCAAAGTTTGCAATACACATTGATATTGCATAAAGAGCCAAATATATGTTAGTGCTGTGTGCATGGTAACGGATATAGTCCATCATGTTTGATGACACGGATAATCGAATGGTAGCTAGAAAAACGACATCATCGACCTTTTACTATGGATTCACGTAAGAAGCAGAATTGTCTTGAAGATTCTCACGCAGTGAAATGCTGAGAGGAAGCTAGATAATTCAGGGCTTGGCTTCAGGAATTGGCAGTAATCTCAATTTGTTAGAATTCTTACACCCCCTGGAGAATTCTAAGTGCAGTAACAAATTTATGAGATTTGGAAATGCCGGTAACAACATAGTGGGTACCTAACATTAAGGCGATTTCGTGAAGAAAATAGAAACACTAGAGGAATGTACGATGACGGTTCCTTCACTAAGTGCACCATGTCAGGTATACTGTAGCACGTGGCTGACATGTCTTAGTGAGCCTCCCACGGCAAGGTACACTAAAAGGTAAAATCTTTAAGTATAAGTGGGAGAAGAAGTGTATGATGGTTGTTTACGATTGCGATCGTGCAATTGTTAACATTGTACATGGATGAAGTCATATGGTTTCCTGTAGACGCGTTGGTATACTAAAAGGTTTTACTTTAGTATAAGTGGGAGATTGTTGGGGTTGTTGTATACCTAAAGCAAAACCAGTTGTTTTAGTGGTTACGACACCGGTCCACTGTTAACAATCCCTATCTGGAAGAATATGTTTAAGCAAGAATAAAGCCCATTATCTCATGTTTTAGACCACGTGTCGATCTGAGTTCGGAGAGGATCACGAAGGTCGTTGATAATGATGAGATATAAACAATTCACAGTCGAGATAGCTTGGGCTGAGCTATCGGTCTAGACTGCAGCTTAATGGTAGTGATGAGTCCTAATCACTAATTATGCTGGTACGGTGGAACGTACTGAGGATCAATAGAGATGATGTTCTTCTGATACTGACCCTATATCAGAGGTGATATAGGTGAAGAGCTATGGATCTCAGGCTCTAGCTCGATCTTAACCTTGGTAAACTATTAGATGTATATGTATTCTTCGATGTTACTTTGATTTACGAAGACATGAACTTCTCGTTAGTTCATCTTAATCATGTCGTACTTTGGGTAACACGAAGATGCATAGTATGTCTAATAAGTGTTATCAATAAGCCGTGTCCTGTGTGAGTGCAGGCTGACGATATCCCCTCAAGGGAGTTCACAATGTTTATTATACCAAGTCATGCATGCTGATTAAGTTCAGGTATAATAATGAGGAGTGAACGGGTACTACCTGAGGAATAGATGTTAACAATTAGGAGCAGTCATGATAGCTCTAAATTGGTTAACGGATATGGAAGGTCTTAAACACGGAGGTCGAACTATACAAAATACCTACCCAATCTACATAATTGGGACAGAGCGGTGATTCAGCTATGACTCTTTAGTGGAGTGCGTCATAGTTCTAATGAGATACATGTTCAGGGGTGGACATGGAAATATCGAATTAGATAAGGCCCAACTCTGTCTGGTATCCGATCCCTAGGGTGGCCCAAACAAACCTCGGGAATCGATCTAAGTAGTATTATTGAGTATGGGCTCAATAATTGGACTCAGGCCCAGTATATGATATATATTGGATTTATATCCATGTATATGGATAAGATTAAATCTAATAGGATAAGATTTATTTAATTAAATCTTATGGGGATAAATATCATATCTAAATATATTTGGTATATATTTAGTTATTTATTCTTCTACTGATATGAGAATAAATTCTATTTTGTTAGAATTAATTCCTGATATACAGTTGCATAACAGAACAGATTAATTTCTTATTAATTCCGTATTAATTAAGGAATAAGATTTGTAAGTTATGGAAAGGAATAAATATGGGATGGCAAAGATATGGTTGGAGATAAATAAGGAATCATATCTCCTTATTTATGAACCATATATATATACTCTCAAGTCTCACATAAAACCCTAGTTCTCACAATCTGACCTAGCCACCAGAATTCCTTCTGTGAGATTGGCGCAGAAATCGAGGGTGAGAGAGAGAGTGGCCGCCGGGTTTCTGAGTGAAGGAGATCGAGGTTCCAGTGATCCGAGACGTCCACCAAGTCTCGGATTTCAAGGTGTGGGATCACATCCTAGAAGATCAGAACCGTAGATCGATCAGACGCGACTCAAACCCTCGTTCTTCATAATCAAGGTATGTACTCGAGCTTTTGTATGACATTATGTGCACGATCGACTCAACACATCCGAACCAAGATCTGGGGGTCGGGGCGGCTTTCAAGCAGCCGTTCCAACAATTGGTATCAGAGCCCGAGGTTTTTGGATCGGCTCTGTGTTGAGTCGAATTTAATGTTCATGCATTCGAGTAATCATGATTATGTGTGCATGCTGCTGTCCGGGAATTATGTGCGTTGTTTTATCATTTTTCGATTTATCGTTGTTCGTTTGTTTTTGAATCGGCGAGATAATAAGGTGCCGATTAGAATAGGATTCGTTTTTCTTGTATTTTTCGATTTTCGTATTGTATTATTGCTGTAAATCGAAGAATTGCTGAGGAACGAGGTCCGAGGAACGAACAAGAAACGAGAGGAGATCGACGGCCGCTGGCGGCGGCGCATCGAACGCACGACGGCGGCGGCGTAATCTGCCGCGATTTGCGCGGCTGCCCCCCTCGTCGTTTCACGGCGACTGAACCCTAGGGTTCATCCTAGGGTTCAGGCGAAGCCGGAACGAGGGCTGGCGGCGGCAGAATCGGCGGCGGACGGCGGCGATGGCTGGTGCAGCGCGGCGGCTGAAAACCCTAACGGGTTTTCGGGCCTGCCGGCGCTGCTCAGGCTCGAACCGTGGCTGACCGGACGTCCAGTGCACGGCTCGACGTCGAACCAGGGCCGAGGCGGCACCAGACCGGCGGTGGAGGCGCGACAGTGGCTGCGGCGGCGAGTTTCAGCAGCGGCGGCCTGAACCCTAGCGGGTTCTTGGCCCGCGCGCTGCTGGGCTCAAGCCCGCGGCTCGACGGTGGTTTGATGGCGGTGGGTGGCGCGGACGATGGCGGACAGGAGGCTGGTGGTCGGGGACCATCGGCGGCGGCGGCTGTGGCGTGATCGCACGGCAGCGGCGGCGGCTGGGTTTTTCCCCTACGCGCGCGCTGCTGCCGGATCGTGCTGCGGCGGCCCGGGCTCAAACCCAGCACCTCCGGTGGTGCTGGGACGCCGGCGAGCTCAGTGGGAGTGTCCGGTGGCATGCCAGCCACCGGCGGCGGCGCTGCCTTGTGCAGCGAAAAACGGCGACGGCGACGGCGTTCTCGGGCGAAGGTGACGAGCCGTGGCTCGGGCTGGGTTGCAACGGACGCACCCAGCCCGTACCCAGCCACGTCAGGCTCGTTACGATCCGAGAAGGCGTCCCCGGCACGCACAGCGGCGGCGCGTGTGCTACACGCGCGGCTCGGCGGCAGCGCGTGACCGAATTTCGAACGACGGGCTGTTCGTTTTTCAAACGTTCGGCCCATTACGTTGACGACGGCTAGGGTTTTCCGAAACCTAGGCATGATCGTCGACGGCTAGGGTTTTCGTACCCTAGTTCGTTTCGAAATTAAATCGCTTTCCGTTTTAGGTAATTAGGGTTTTCCGCACCCTAATTTTTCGAGCACTTGCTAGTTTTGGAAGGTGGACTTGAAGATCGGGATAGGCTTCCAGAATCGAAGATTAAAGACCGAAGCTTGTTTCGGGGTTTTTATTTTAATTAAATGTAATAGATAGGGCTTTCCATTCCCGGTCGGCAGCCTATTTATTTTCGTTTTAATTATTATGCATGCTATGGATGGATTTAAATTACGCGATGAATATGATCAGCATGTTTTGCATGTTATAGTTGCTTTTCATTGTTTGCGTAATAGAAATAACATGCATAGGGGTCATAGCATGTCAGTTTTAATGATTTCATTGCGAGCATGTTTTATTACTTGCGCTTAGAAATCATGTGATAGGACTTAATTGTCTATGTGCTACGATTGTCACACAAACCCATAAAAAGACTAAGCGGTATAATTAATCGATTATCTGTTAATTGATTTAAAGGACCTCCATATTTGGTTTAAAAATGAAGTAATTAGCATTCGCGTTGACGATGAGTCTTCCTCCCTATAGGAGATGCTGGTTATGGATTTCATTGGTTTAGACTTCAATAAGATAATTTGATTTAAAATGAAATAATTAGTGTTCGCGTTGACAATGAGTCTTCCTCCCTATAGGAGACACTGATTATGGTTCATTGGTTAAATTCAAAATTGATAATATGGAAAAATGATTTTATAAAGGTAATTCCTCCTTAACGGGTGGGTTACTCTTAATAGAATTAATTTTTCGGAATATTAAAATATGGTTGTAGCTTAGCTGCTTAATGATGAATCCTCCTATAGAGGTCACTTCTCAATTTAGCAGGGTCCTGAGGCACGGGTTATTATTTCTTTGTTTCACTATGGTCCGTGTGATGGGATAAGAAATAAAATAGACTGCGGTCATGGTCGATAATTTTATGGATAGCATTCACCTATAGTGGACTATTTGTAAATAGTATCGGGCTACTCGTTTGTTGGTTCAATGTTATTATTGGGTTTCTAACATTGATAACATAAATTATTTGCGCTTATAAGTTGTTTACTTGTTATTTATTTCAGATATGTCTATTGATTCTATTCGCACGAAGATTTGTCGTTTAGCTTATTCCGATGGTGTTCCGGACTCCTTTCGATTTCGACTACTCGGTTTCCTGGCACGGAAAGAGATAGGTTTCTTGAGGTATGAGGATTCCCCTGATTTCCCTAACCTGAAGAGATTTCTCATGAGGTTTAAAAACCTTGTACGGATGTACGTGTTCTATGGTGGTGTTAGTATGTCGGGAAAGACTGTTTGCGAGCATCTACTTGCATGTTTCCCGACTTGGTTCCTGGCCCTCAGAGAAGCGGTTGTCCCGACCCACATCGTTCACGAGGACCCAATGGCTCTCATTGCGGAGTTACTCGTGGTAGATGCGGAGAGGATTGATATATTGCGGACTTCTTATGAGGCGGAGATGAAGTTCTGGGATCGTCCTATTAGGGATGTCGATGTTAATCGGCATTTTACGGCCCGGGACAATGAGTCCATCATTGATGAGTACCTCCAGTCACTAAGGATTGATGATCTTGATCATGACGGACTCGTTCACGATGTGAATGAGCTAATCTCTGATCAATCCATTGATGAAGTGGGTGATTCCGAGTCTGTAAGTCTTGTTTACGATGTGAATGAGCTGAACTCCGATGAGCCCACTCAGGAAGTGAATGATGCCAGGGAGGAGAGACCTCAGATTATAAAGGTCTATCAGAGGAGGAACAAGAAGTTGAAGGTAGATGGAGGTATGTCAGACTCTTGTAACATTAAAAACCAAATTATACTAGTTTAGTCCTCACGGACGGATTTAACTAGTGGATACTAATTGTGGTTTGTTGCAATCTTTGTAGGTTCGACTACAAGGGAGGAGTAGGGCGACTTCAAGTTCTTGAGCTCGACAAGCAAACATTCAGTTGATGCAGTTGTCCAGCAGACTTGGAGATTTCTATCTTATGTTTTATCTTAGTTTTTGGATACTAGATTCTGGATTATTACTCTTTTACCACATTTGGTTGCCTTGTTTTTGGCAGGATACTTATGTTTTGGATATTTATGGATGATTATTTTCTTACATTGTATTAAGGATTTACTTCTTTAATACTGGTTGTTTTGATATATCATTCGTAGTGGGAGTAATAACTGTGAATTTTGAAGGATGTTCCAAAATGTGTTGTGATAAATGTGGTACTTCTTGTTCAATATTGTCTTTTAACAAAATACTATGCCACTATGTCTAAATCTATTTCCTTTCCTTATTTGAAATGAAGTGATTAGCATTCATGTTAATCATAGATTTCATTGTGATTTATTATGAATTGATTAGCATTCGCGCTTTAATCGCGTTTTCCTTCCCACGGAAATGCTATTTGTAAGTTTCATTGGTTAAATCTGTTCGGAAATAAGGATAGTTTGCACACGAAGTGTCGCAATTTTGATGTTAGATTTAGCAATTAGTTGGACAAGTAGTTATTTTTCAAGGAAAGACAATCATTTATTCTTGATTAACGTCCAAGAATAAAAAGAAATTGTGGATTGGAACATCATAAGGCTGGAAGTACAAGACAGATAACCAAAAGGATCTGCACAAGATTATTTAAGGATCCTTGTCACAGTGGGAGTATTTTCGGGTGTGTCTCGAAAATTGTAAATTGTTTATCAAGAAATCTAGTTTCTTGGACAATGAACAGACCAAGTTGACTGATAAAGGATAAGTTAGATGAAGATGGTTGCCTATCATTGATTAGTCTATGAGTTTAACACTCGAAAGACTTACAAGTTGTATGCTCATATTAGTTGAGGACATACATGAGCGAACATGGATGTGGTTTGAGAAAAGGGAAGAAT
The DNA here is from genome assembly GCA_029379335.1 of Thymus mandschuricus. NCBI lineage: Eukaryota > Viridiplantae > Streptophyta > Magnoliopsida > Lamiales > Lamiaceae > Thymus > Thymus mandschuricus. Next base: position 6,980,209 of record CM057080.1, on the reverse strand, counting down.
TTTCTCAACAGTTCTATGCTTCGGGACAAACACATTGAAATGTGTAGTTCAATGATTAAAGCATTCATTTGTCGAACAACACATATAAGTCCGTTCATGAAATGTGTTGACAAATGATATATTTTTCATCTACAAAAGACGTTGAAATGGTTGTCTTGTACATTGTGTGATAGTATGACTAGCACTTGAGAAAGTGTGAAAGTATTGTCTGACACAATAAGTGGTGATTATCCGAACAGTTTAGAATGAAGGTTAGGAGTAATGTTGGATATATCCTACAGTCGGATAGTATAACATTATTCAAGTACTCTTCATAGACTACTGTCATGGCAAAGTTTGCAATACACATTGATATTGCATAAAGAGCCAAATATATGTTAGTGTTGTGTGCATGGTAACGGATATAGTCCATCATGTTTGATGACACGGATAATCGAATGGTAGCTAGAAAAACGACATCATCGACCTTTTACTATGGATTCACGTAAGAAGCAGAATTGTCTTGAAGATTCTCACGCAGTGAAATGCTGAGAGGAAGCTAGATAATTCAGGGCTTGGCTTCAGGAATTGGCAGTAATCTCAATTTGTTAGAATTCTTACACCCCCTGGAGAATTCTAAGTGCAGTAACAAATTTATGAGATTTGGAAATGCCGGTAACAACATAGTGGGTACCTAACATTAAGGCGATTTCGTGAAGAAAATAGAAACACTAGAGGAATGTACGATGACGGTTCCTTCACTAAGTGCACCATGTCAGGTATACTGTAGCACGTGGCTGACATGTCTTAGTGAGCCTCCCACGGCAAGGTACACTAAAAGGTAAAATCTTTAAGTATAAGTGGGAGAAGAAGTGTATGATGGTTGTTTACGATTGCGATCGTGCAATTGTTAACATTGTACATGGATGAAGTCATATGGTTTCCTGTAGACGCGTTGGTATACTAAAAGGTTTTACTTTAGTATAAGTGGGAGATTGTTGGGGTTGTTGTATACCTAAAGCAAAACCAGTTGTTTTAGTGGTTACGACACCGGTCCACTGTTAACAATCCCTATCTGGAAGAATATGTTTAAGCAAGAATAAAGCCCATTATCTCATGTTTTAGACCACGTGTCGATCTGAGTTCGGAGAGGATCACGAAGGTCGTTGATAATGATGAGATATAAACAATTCACAGTCGAGATAGCTTGGGCTGAGCTATCGGTCTAGACTGCAGCTTAATGGTAGTGATGAGTCCTAATCACTAATTATGCTGGTACGGTGGAACGTACTGAGGATCAATAGAGATGATGTTCTTCTGATACTGACCCTATATCAGAGGTGATATAGGTGAAGAGCTATGGATCTCAGGCTCTAGCTCGATCTTAACCTTGGTAAACTATTAGATGTATATGTATTCTTCGATGTTACTTTGATTTACGAAGACATGAACTTCTCGTTAGTTCATCTTAATCATGTCGTACTTTGGGTAACACGAAGATGCATAGTATGTCTAATAAGTGTTATCAATAAGCCGTGTCCTGTGTGAGTGCAGGCTGACGATATCCCCTCAAGGGAGTTCACAATGTTTATTATACCAAGTCATGCATGCTGATTAAGTTCAGGTATAATAATGAGGAGTGAACGGGTACTACCTGAGGAATAGATGTTAACAATTAGGAGCAGTCATGATAGCTCTAAATTGGTTAACGGATATGGAAGGTCTTAAACACGGAGGTCGAACTATACAAAATACCTACCCAATCTACATAATTGGGACAGAGCGGTGATTCAGCTATGACTCTTTAGTGGAGTGCGTCATAGTTCTAATGAGATACATGTTCAGGGGTGGACATGGAAATATCGAATTAGATAAGGCCCAACTCTGTCTGGTATCCGATCCCTAGGGTGGCCCAAACAAACCTCGGGAATCGATCTAAGTAGTATTATTGAGTATGGGCTCAATAATTGGACTCAGGCCCAGTATATGATATATATTGGATTTATATCCATGTATATGGATAAGATTAAATCTAATAGGATAAGATTTATTTAATTAAATCTTATGGGGATAAATATCATATCTAAATATATTTGGTATATATTTAGTTATTTATTCTTCTACTGATATGAGAATAAATTTTATTTTGTTAGAATTAATTCCTGATATACAGTTGCATAACAGAACAGATTAATTTCTTATTAATTCCGTATTAATTAAGGAATAAGATTTGTAAGTTATGGAAAGGAATAAATATGGGATGGCAAAGATATGGTTGGAGATAAATAAGGAATCATATCTCCTTATTTATGAACCATATATATATACTCTCAAGTCTCACATAAAACCCTAGTTCTCACAATCTGACCTAGCCACCAGAATTCCTTCTGTGAGATTGGCGCAGAAATCGAGGGTGAGAGAGAGAGTGGCCGCCGGGTTTCTGAGTGAAGGAGATCGAGGTTCCAGTGATCCGAGACGTCCACCAAGTCTCGGATTTCAAGGTGTGGGATCACATCCTAGAAGATCAGAACCGTAGATCGATCAGACGCGACTCAAACCCTCGTTCTTCATAATCAAGGTATGTACTCGAGCTTTTGTATGACATTATGTGCACGATCGACTCAACACATCCGAACCAAGATCTGGGGGTCGGGGCGGCTTTCAAGCAGCCGTTCCAACACATATGACTCCAGAAGTTATGCCTCATCACTAACACCCTTCTGAGAACCTTGATCAGCAGCAGCAACAAAAGCTATCTCCTTCTTCTTAGGAGCATCTTCATCACGCATTCCCATTTCAAACGTTCGGAGAGAACCAATCAACTCATCAAGAGTCATAGAGGAAAGATCTCTGGCTTCCTCAATAGCAGCAACTTTGAAGTCAAACCTTCTTGGGAGAGATCTCAAAACCTTAGCACACAGCTTCTCCTGTGACATCTTCTCACCAAGCATAAAGCACTCATTTGAGATGTTCTTTAGTTTAGCATGAAACTCAGATATAGTCTCATCCTCTCCCATTCTCAACGCCTCAAACTTAGAGATTAGTTGCTGGAGTCTTTGAGCCTTCACTATGTTGTTCCCTTCATAAGCATTCTGCAGAGTATCCCAAGCTTCCTTGGCTGAAGTACATGTAGAAATCAAGTTGAAGTTTTCCATATCAACTGATGCCAGAATAGCATTTAGGGCCTTCTGATTCAATCCAGACAAAAGGACATCACTTTCATCCCACTTCTCTCTAGGCTTCTTATCACCTTCATCATTTACAGGATCAGTCCAGCTACTCAGCACAGTGCCCCACGCCTTCTCATCAACAGAACGGATGTACGAGGTAACTCTGACTTTCCAGTAGCTGTAATTTTTGCCATCCAACACGGGGGGTCTGTTCACAGAGCCTCCATCCTTCAGAAAGTCCATCTTAGTTTGCACAACTTTAGCACACGAATCCCAGGATCTCCACCAATCCAAACCTGCTCTGGTGCCAATTGAAAGTGCTAGTTTGTGCAAAAACTAAAAACGATCTTAATTCTGTTCTTAGAAGCAATAACAGAAAAGCAGTAAAGAACACAAGAACTTTGGTAACCCAGTTCGGTGATAACGCACCTACGTCTGGGGGACAATATCCGAGAGATTCAATCCACTATAAGTAGTAGAGAGACTTACAGGACTTTACACCAAGGACTCCACCTTATGTCACCTATTCGTCTCGATTACAACTCCCTTACAATGAGATCGAATACAACCACGAGATAAACTCGCAAAGTGATAAAACACTAATATGGTTCTAAGCAACACGCCTAGACAAAACTGAACAAAGCCAGGGAAGCTTGTTCAGAAACGCACGCTCGCTCAAAAACAAAGCTTGCAAAACTCACGTTGCAAGAACACCAAAACTCACAAAAACTCACGAACAATAATCTCCAAGAGTGGCAGCGTGCTTTAGGGTTTTCCTTAGAATATATACTCAACACAGGAAACCCTAGAAGATCATCAGGCTGATCTTCTGTGCATGGAAACTTTCCATGCAGAAAATATCTTCCTTCTTCGAAAAATAATAATATATATAATAATATATATATTCATATGATCTTCGATTCATGCAAATATCCAGTCAGCAACGCAGCAGAAGACTCAAAAGGAAACATGCCAACACGAATCAGAGAAGCATGCAACGCATGCACTAACAGTTATTTTAGGTAGTCTTACTTCAATAATCTTGTTTATTAAAATGGAAAGAGTTAACCCTTACTTTTTACGTTTTAACACTTACATACAAAATCTCATGTGAAAAAGAAACGAGACTATGAAGCGGGACGATGATATTTAACATTACACTTCTCTCTATTGCTACATTAACACACATAACACTTTAAAAATGTCATTATAAATAAACTGTAGCAATAATCTTTTTATTGTTACATTTTTAAATATCCTCAAAAACCAATTTTATAATTGGTAAAATTGTATACGGTTTTCGTGTTCAAATTCTAAAATGTTATGATTTAGCTTAATTTTATAATTATTGCTTAGGGTTCGATTATTCATTTAAAATTTGTAAGTAATTAGTTTTTCAATCTGATTCCAATCTTATTAGTTATAAAATACAGTAGATAATCAAATTTTAAGCTATATAGTTTTTAAATTTTCTAACTTTTATATAAAAATGTTATTTATATATAATTATTTTTTTAATTTTTAAAATTTATGATGAACATGCATGATATATACAAATATTGAAATAATTAAATTTATGTGGTATCCCTAACGAGTACGTAAGAGACCATGTCGCCCAAAGTTCAAATTTGTTGAGGGTTGCTGTGAACCATAAGAAATTTGTTGTTATTGTTTGGGATGGCGTGGTTTGAGTGCTAATTCGGAGGTGGAAAATTAAAATTTTAGGTTGCGTTTTCTTTGATACGAAAGAAAAGGAGAAAAGCAAAAAATTATCCTTTAAATCGCACCATTTTGTCACCTTTTTTCAATGAGGAAGAATTTTACTCCTTAAAGTGAAGAAAATATTTTCAACACCATATTGTAGAGATAATATTTTCTCTCCATTGTAGTGCAGATGAAGGGAAGAATAGACTAAATTAATGTGAGAAAAATGTGAAAAATAAGAAAGATTTAAAAAGTGATCGAGTATCATTTTCCTTTCTCATTAAAAAGAACGCAACCTTATTATAATGCGAAGATTTGGGTGGAAAGAAGTAAGGGAAAAAATGAAAAAGAAAATACAAATCAAAGAAGGAGGGGATATAATGAGATACAATAAATAATGAGATTAAGAGGCAAAGTCAATTTCATGAGTAACGCACATCGTGTGGCTAAAGTGAAAATGAATTAAATTATAAGAAATAGGCCCGATCAAGCCTTGCCTAATATAATTAGTACTTTTTGTAACGTGTATGACGAAGTCAACTTCTTACAAATTCGAAAAACATATAAAATTAAAAGCTCGAATTGTTTTATTATTTACCTTTTGAACTTAATTAGAAGGGAAAATGAATGAATTGGGCTTTAATTTATACTTTTTAGGATTTATTGATTTCAATATTAATTTATGAGGTACTAGAATATATTACATTGAAAAAGTCAAAATAATGTCAAAACGAAAAATGTTAAATGGTGCTCACGAAATGAACACTATTAGGTGAGTGACACATCATTCCTCTTCAATTAAATTATTCTTCCTTAAATAAAATTTCAGATCTTTTTTTGTTCCAATTATAACAGCTATAAGCTCCTTGTATATAACCTGTAATTGCTATAGTATATATATTCGAACATTTTACATATATTTTATATGTTATATAGACACGACTCTTGTATACTCGAAAGTGTAAAGCCTATGCTTGAATGAGATTCTCTATTACCTATCGGTATGACATTTTCTATTACGTTCGTAGATAACTCATATATGTGGTAAATTCTAGGGTTTAGAAATTTCAAATGGTTAGAATATACTATAAATTTTAAATCACAAACCATAATTATATCTCGTGCCGATTATCTATGAATACAATAGAAGATGTTACACCGTTAGGCAATAGAGGACCTGAACTAGCATGTGCATGCATGTTGTGTGCTAGATATAGGTTGGGTGAAACATACATGCACCGTGGATTATTTAAGTAAGTTAACTCTAGCTAATAGAAACTTCTTTGCTATGCTATAGGCCTTGGGTGAAATTTTCAATATTTGCCTAAATTTTCTTAATTCCCAATTTGGCCTTCATATCTCCTTTTCTCTGTAAGTCTAACCAAACACATATCCCCTATTTTCCAGTATTTAAATTGAATTTTATTAGTTAAAAAAATAAAATGATAAAAATAAAATAAAATTGTGTACCCTAATTGAATCAATGAACCAATGTCAATTATTATACTTGTTTTTTTTTTTTTGGTTTTTTTTTTAACGTGACAAGCATATTATTCACATAGGATTTCGGCGAGCCTAATCAACCTTCAATAACCTAAAAATTGTTGTCAGACCATAAGTGTAGAAAATGAACAAAGTTCAGACTATTTTTATATTTTTTAAAAGGCTAGACCATAATAGTATAAAATGAACAAAGTTCAGACCATATTTACATTTTTTAAAAGGCCGAGTCATAAAGTAACTACGTACAATTGCAAAGGTTGGGTCATAAGTGATAACTAACCTTTTTTTCTTTTATTATTTTTTGTTTTAAATAACGGTTTGTTCATTGTAAAATAACGGCACACACATGCACTCAGGCATGTACGTACTCGCTATTAGTATATAGATCGTGCGATTGAACGTTACGAGTAATAAAATTTTCGAAAGTATAATCACAAATAATTTTTGCAAAATTCATGCGATCATAAAATTAAATCAGAAAAGATTTATTATAATTAATTAAATTCAACAGCACGGGGGAAGAAATAAACATCACTGTCTGAATCCTGCATGCCCTACAATTTCGGCCTGTCCAAACTCAATCCATTCCGCCGCACTTCACCATCATCGTCCTATATATCTCCGGGAATCTCGGGCAAGGCGGTGGGCAGTGCCGGCGACGACGGCACTGTACAAAACTGAACCGCACAAGCGGCGTTGCAGATCTGATCATCCGGTCCACCGCAGACTTTTTCACAGAGGTAGGGGCAGTGCTTAAGATCTGGATCAGAGGTGGGCGCCGGCGGAAGAGCAGGTGCCAGCGCCGGTGCCAGCGTCGGCCTCAGCGCCGGAGGTAGATATTTCTTACACTTCTCCCTTATGCAAGTGCTGGTGCAGATTCTATGGCCTTCGCAACGATCTGCGCAGAAAAAGGCGCATCCTGTCCATATTGCAGCTTCTCCGACACTCATCATCATCACCATCACCGCCACCACCGCAACTACGGTTACGTTCTTCATTTTTGTTTATGCTTTTCTTTTTTCTTTGTCCCTTAGCTTTTTTTATTTCTTCTTTGAATTGCTTTGAATGCTTTTGTTTTGTGATTAATCGTAGGAAGTGTTATGGCTATTTATAGTTCTTGATTTACTGTTTTGTTGAATAATATTTCCGTGATTTTCTCAGTATTTTGTGTTAGATCACTTGTTTTTAGGGTTTTACGTATTCTTGTGTTAGATCACTTGTTTCTAGGGTTTTACGTATTCTTTTTAGTTGTTAGACCTCGATTAATATCTCTCAGAACACGATGTTCGCGCTTTGAATATGTCTGAATGGAAAGTTAACTAGATTCAGTTTTTAAGTCAAATACAAAAATTTAGGACAATGTATACTTGTAGATTGGACTAGTCAATTACTATGAAAATATTACCATAACTTATTACTTCCACCGTTTACGATTTCTTGACACGTACTGTATACTTTTTTTAGCTGTTTCTGAGGTGTTTTAATGATAGATTTTAAAATGAATTTTTTTAATACTCCCTCCGTCCATAATTTAGTGACACACTTTCTCGGGCACAGTTTTTTTTTTGCATTTTGATGGTGTAGTAATAAATTAATGTGTTAAAGTGTTAAAGTGGAATAATTGTGGGCCCATTTGAATTTTTTAATAGTATTAAAATGTTAAAATAATAAAAAGTAGATATATAAAGTGTTAAAGTGATTGTGGGGTCTATGTATGAAAACAGAAAGTGTCAGTAAATGGTGGACGTCCCAATATAGTAATTGTGTCAGTAAATGATGGACGGAGGTAGTATATTTTTTCCTCAGCTCATAGTATACTTGCAAAGAGGCCTAAATATTTTCCAACCCCTTCGAAACTTCATTATTCAGTTGCCATCTTGCCTAAATATTCATACATAATTGCTATCGGGTCGGTGTTTACGGATGAGATTATTTGTTCCCAATTTGTGTTCCAATCATGTATCTAAGTCAAAACTATGTATATAGTTTTTTTTTTTTTTTTTTTTTTTTTAATTTTTAATGGCCGCAAATTCAATAATATATCTCTTAAACTGTCAAAACTATGTAGTTTTAACTTGAGTACATGATTGAAAAAACTAAATTAGCACATATCCATCTGCGATATTTACGCATGCATGAGATTTGTTATCACCAATACTACCATGCAATCATGCATGTACCAGAATTGGTTTTAATTACTTTATTTTTCTTCAATTTCTCTATTTTATAGTTCAATCTAATTTATAATTAACTATGGTTTTTTAATTACATATCCAATCAGGGTTTATTTAGTTACTTTTAAGTATTTTAATTTCAATTTTATTAATTGAAAATGTGAAAATGCCAAATAAATATTTTGTACCCCGATTGAATATATGAACCATATACTATATGCATTGTCAAATAGCTAGTATACTCGGTTACTTTGAAATTAAGGGAAAATAAATAAGTATAATGAAGAAGTGATTTTTGTATGCAGATGGTTTGCCATCGTAATTGAAACAGATGATACCATCCTTAAGACTTATGGCTTAATTGGTTACAAATTTATAATTTATCTTTATTATAACTATATTTTTGTCAAATAACAGTTTTAATTTGTTCATTGTAAAATAGTGGTGCGTGCATGCAAGACGTGGCGGAGCCACGTGTAAGTGGTAGTGAGCTAAAGCCCATGCACTCCACTTCAATTTTTCATTTTTTTTATAGTTCTATAAATTTCGATTTTTGGTGGAAATTTCACTGTAAGTCAATATTAAACATGAAAATATATAAGTAATTCTCGTCTTATCCGCCGATCGAGTCCGCCCCATCTAAATTTCTGGCTCCGCCTAATGCATGCATGCAACGCAAGTACTCTATTGATTTTGATTGTGGGATTCAAACGTTACGAATAATAAAATTTTCAAGTGACTTATCACTAATAAATTCTGGAAAAACTCATGCAATCATAAAGTAAAATCATAAAAGATTTATTAATCTGACCAATATCATAATTCATTAAATTCAACAGCATAAGTGCAGAAATAAACATCACTGTCTGAATCCTATGCCCTACAATTCCGGCCCGTCCAAACTCAATCCATTCCGCCGCACTTCGCCACCATCATCCTATATATCTCCGTCTAGGCGGTGGGCGGCGCCGGCGACGACGGCACAGTGCAGTACTTAACCACACAAGCAGCGTTGCATAACTGATCTCTTAATCCACGGCAGACCTTGGTGCAGAGGTAGGGGCAGTGATTAATCCGTGGATCAGAGGTGGGCGCCGGCGCAAGATCAGGGATCGGCCTCGGCATTGGAAAAAGAAGACAATTCTGCGTTATGCATTTGTTGGTGCAGGTTTTATCGCCGTCGCAGGTATCTGCGCAGAAAAAGGGGCATCCTATCCATATTTTAGCTTCCCCGGCACTCATCATCATCATCACCATCACCGCCACCACCGCAGCTACGCTTCCGTTCTTCATTTTCGTTTCCACTTCTCTTTGCCTGAGAATTGTTTTGATTGCTTTTGTTTTGTGGTTACTCTTATGAAGTGTTTAGGCTATTTATAGTTCTTGATTTAGTGTTCCGTTGAATAATATTTCCGTGATTTTCTCAGTATTTTGTGTTAGATTTACATGATCGCGCTTTGAACATGTCTAAGTGGAACATGTAGTAGATTCGGTTTTTATGTAAAATTATAAAATATCAGGAAAATACTTGTAGACTGCGCTCCTCCGTTGACGATATGTTACTGTACATATTCTCTAAATAATATTTGGGATGTATGTTACTCCCTTCGCCCAAATCAATTATCCTATTTAATTTTGGCATGCGATTTTATATGCAATGTTAATAGTGAAAAGTAAAGAGAGCACACTAAAACGCAAAATTTAATTATCTCCATCTTATGAATCATGACAGTTCTTGTGGAACGCCGATCGAATAAAAAAAGCGTGACAATTGAAGTGGGACAGATAGAGTATCAGTTATATATGTATACATGTATAGATGGTTATAACATTAATAAATTGATATTTAGATAATTGCAATTTCCTAGAGAATATAATAATTTGAAATGAATTACGACCTTACTTGAACAGGATCCGTTCTATAGGCTCGTACCTCTGAATAATATTCTGTTAAAAGTATTGGTTTTGCTAATTATGAAAGAGTATCTCCTTTTTGTTTCATGTAATTCTCCAATTATTGTGCATTGGACTTGAAACATTTCAAACTGCCTAATTTAGAATAGTATTCAATTCGAATCCTCAGTAGTATTTTCATGAAATATCTTCCATTGCATCGATCTAATCAGCGCATTTTAAGAATTTCCAAAACTTGTCTTTTTTTCAAACGCGTCACACACAATTTAATTTAATTTTTGTTACTTTTTATAGTAAAGTCGAATTTGTAACGTTTGAAATTTGACCGATCACTGAGTACATAATTGTATTTTTCAAAATCAATCAATAAACATAACCAAATACATTCATAAACATGCAAATTAATGTTTTCAATAATAACATATATCTAAAATTTCAAAAAATTAATCTAACAATTACAGGATCAAGAGATTTATTTAAATAACAAAGCGATCGATGCTACTAATTAAACAAATCTGCTTTCTTGTTCCCAATTTCGAAATCAATTTCATGACCACCCATACACTTTCGATAGCATCGGTCGACACACCGGTCTCTATTTTTTGCATAAAAGCAGCTGCCTGTAAAGCATGCCTTGAAGCATCGGCGACTATCGGATATCCGATCGGCGTCGGCCCCACAAATTAGCAGAACCATGATCACTAAAACGCCTAAGACTACTACCATTTTCGTCTTCATTTCTCTTTATGATTTTTCTTTGCGTTCTATGGCACTATATGTATAGGGTGTCTTAGATAAGTTATTGGGAGAGGATTTTAAATATCTTGGCCACATAATTGCTAATGGGATTGGGATTATCTTATTTATTGCTACAATATATTTTATTTTAATGACCGCATTTTTTAAGGAAATTACGTCTTATTTAGTAGGACAGAGAGAATATAATACATTAACCTTTTTTGATTGATGGTATCAAACGACCATTTATTAATTAGTTGTGTATTTTAAAATTATTAAAAGCATCTACTTGTCACTTATTGTATTCTATTAAAAGAATTGGTTTTGCCAAATTAATTATCAAAGAGTATCTCCTCTTTCTGTCCCACTTAATTATTTCCCAAACTATTGTGCATTGAACTTGGAACATTATATTTCATATACAGTAACTTACACTACAACAAAATTTTGTTTATAGGACACTCATGAGTGTCCTATTATCTACTATAATAGGACACTCTCATGTATAGGACACATAGTTAGTGCGTCCTATTATCGCGAGTTACAATAGGTCTAATAGGACTCTTGTGAGTGTCCTATTTTAGATTGGTTGTTTTAGGACACTCAAAAGTGTCCTATTAGAGAAAACATTATATTTACACATTTATAACAGGTAGATATGCTCAAGAATGTTTAGAAAAACAATAAATCAACAATTTCATATATTATATACTCAATTTCACCAAGTTTTATATTAATAAATTTAAATTGTTAATTACATACAAAAATCTACACTTAGCAATGACAAGAAAAAACTACTAATTCATAAAATAAAGTAATCATAAAAAAATTGATCTCCTCTAACTTCTTTACTATAAGTCACAATACTTTCTAAGTTATTCCTCTTCACCGTTGATCCTTCTTCCAGCAGTCTAGGCACGTCCATTACCCGAAGAAAAAGGGGCAACCTCATAACAAAAGCCAAAGATTTCTAATAAAAATTTTGACAACGAGAGGATCCACATGAACACAAAGAGATACATGCATTTTTGCCAATTTTAAGTAACCAAAAGAAAACTCAGTTACACTTTCTTGGTTAGTTCATGGCTTACCAAGAATAATTCCAGGAGCACATGTATAATATGAACTAGTCAACGTCTTGAACCTCTCTTGTCCAGCTGCAAAAGACATTGGTGAACTCACTGTTGAGAAGCAAACTAACATAAGCATTATTGTTATGCATCTTAATCTTGGAATAAACAAAAAAAGAAACACGAGAGGTTTACTAATATTTTTCCTAAAAATGTTTAAATCATAGCTATGATTACTGAAAAGTAATTACATGTGTCCCAAATGGTAAGCTTTAATTTAGTTTCTTCCTACCATCTGTGAGAAACTAGATCTTGAAATCCAAACCTAGTGTGACAACCACTAAACATATGTATTCAGCAAAATAAACAGGACTAAAAGATTAAAGATGATATTTACAAAATTATATGCTTAAGTACAAGGCTTTGAAGATTAAAAAAGATCTGGAGAAAACAGAACACTAAGCAACAAGAAGATTAAGGCCAAATAATTCAGAATAACTAAGATAAACAAGAGAATTCCAACTTTATGGCAGTTCAGACATATAAGAATCAAGATTTTTTTTGGTATTTTCAATTCAAATCAAGAAAAGTAGAACATCTTACAGGAAGTGGAAGTATGCAGCATTCTCTGTTTTCTGCAAAGAGCAAAATAAAATTGACAACTTAAATAGAAGGGGAAAAGATTGAAGAGAGTTGATATGAGTATGTGCTAAGGAAATGCAATTACTACAAGAAATTAAGTATTCAATGTAGAATCTGATCTACCTCTTGTTTGGGTGGCATCCAATCGAATTAAGTGGAGACTACTGCAAGTAGACAAGTCCTTGTACTTCTTACCTAATATATGAAAACAAAAGCTCCCAACCTAAAGATTAAAGTATAATACTCGAAAAGTGAGCAACATTACACAATTATACATGCCAACTGACCAAGGCAGAGGGAGCAGCATTCCTGCATGCACACCAACATTAATTATGCGTGTTAGTTCTGTCACAAAACTACGAATCTAGCAAGAAGCTAACAGAATGAACAAGAAAACCAAGACCAAATGAAGCCAAAAAGATTTTGACTCTAAGATTTCCAGCCACCAGTAGCTAAATCTGATGAAATTAGGCCACAACCACACTCATTTGAAAATAGATGGTTTTCAACATATCATAACCTCAATCGACAAAGTCCCCCTTGTCAGCCAAAATACGATTTGAAATGAAATCATGCAAGAAGAAATAGAAAATCACTACAAACTACTTACCATGACAGAAACTCCACCTTCTAATGTTTGGTTTAGGGATTTCGGTGCTAATTCTTCAGCAGAATTGATAGAACAAGTGCAATTTCAGAAGATTTCTGCACCTAAAACAAGTGGAAACATTTTAAGACTATCACGTGCATATCCAAAATTCATAAAATCGATTATAAGAAGTCAAAGACATGGCATAAATTCAATTCATTTGCGAGAATAGCTTGTGTACATAAATTACAGCACATGATTAGGGCAGAATCATAAATTGAAGATCAATTGATAGAGCCTGTGAACTGTACTACAAACTCATGATTCACAAACTTAAGTAAAATCATCAAAATAGACAACAAAAGCCAAACAAACTGTGTAATTTTAATCATTAAATCAACTATAAAAAAAAAACCTAAATCGAGCAAAAACTAACAAACAAACTTGAGTTCACACCTTGAGAGTAAATTTCCCAGCATTATCTTCTTTGTCAGCATCTGGGTCGAAATCCGGCAATATCGTAAATCCGACCAGGAAACACCGCTCCAATCGTCCACCTTCTCGTCGACGGTGATGACTCTGAGCCGAAATTCTGAAATAGCGAAGAGCGGGGAAAGGAGAGGGAAAGAGATCAGCGATGACACTGGAAAGAATTAAGCGAATAAAACCATGAATGGAGCTCTTGCAACAATCTCTCAGTTTCAAAATCGAGATTTCTTCTCAGTTTCACCATATCCAGATTGAGCGTATTAGAGAGAATTTTGGAAATTTCAAATTCGGAAGAGAGCGACGGTAATCTGTTTTCAATTTATCTCTAATAGAAAGAATATGAAAATAAAAAAAATAAAATAAAAACTAGAAGCTGTATCGATAATTACAAAAGTGCCACCGCTACTCTTCTTTTGATGTGAGATGTAAATTTTGCCGCATTATTCGTAGGGTAATAAGTCACTCCTGTTAAGTGCGTCCCATTAAATTGATATTAGGACGTTTATTCAACATGCGTCCCAATTTAAGTGTCCTCATAGCTTAATTTTGTTGTAGTGTTACAATTAGGGATATGCAATAAGAGCCGATCGTTTTTAACATCTCTTGAATCTGTCGATTCAGATCCTCAATATTATTTCACGTAATATATTCGATTGCATCAATCTGATCGTCACATGTTAAGTGTATTTCGAAAACTCGCATTTTTTCATTATTTATTTATTTATTTATTTATTGCATGATATATTTATTTGTTTATTTGTTTATATTTTATAGTAACTTCGAATTTGTAATGCTTGAAATTTTACCAATCATCGAGCACAGAATTAATTGTATTTTTCTAATTCAATCAATAAACAAAATAACCAAATACATTCATAACAATGCAAAAATCAAAGTTTCTAATAATAACATATATCTAAATTTAAAAAAATTAATAATAACACATATCATTCCATAATGAACGCCAGCAATTACAGGATCATGAGATTTAATTATTTGAAACAAGAAAGTGATGCTACTAATTAAGTAAATCTGCATTCTTGTTCACAACTTCGTCGGATCGAAGTAATTCTTGAGCACCTCCACCTCGACACATTCGATCACATTGCTGGACGCATGGGTTTACATTTTTGGCATCAAAGCAGCCTTCATAGCATTCCTTCTGGCATTCACGACGACGACGATCAGCTTCCGGATCGGCGTCGGACCTGCAAATGACTAGAGCCATGATCACTAAAACGCTCAACACTACTGCTTTCGTCTTCATTTTTCTTTGTAGTTTTTCTTGCCATTTCATGCCACTGTATTTATAGGTATTTTGGATAAGTTTTTGGGAGGGGATTTTGAATATATTGAACGCTTAATTGCTAATGGGATTGTTTTATTTATTACTACAATATATTTTATTTTATTGACCGGATGATTCTGTATGGAATTGAAGAATTGCAGAGTTAATATTCGTGATCATATCTGCCGATCTTGGTAGGGAATTAGACAATTAAATGATTGATAATTCTGTTGTGCGTTCAATTAAATTGACACGTTTCTTTTGGACATATACTCCTTTTATCATATCCTAATTATTTTTATTTTTTATGGGGATGTTCTGTTTAATTGTTCATTTACGAAAAAATAATTATCTCACAAGTCACAACTAATATTAGCATGTGAAAGAAGGAGTAAAAATAAAGTAAAACTAGTAATATATAGGTTGGACGCACGGGGTAAAATGAGTTTTATTTATGTAATTTTTAATTTATTCATGAAATTTTAACATTATAAAATAATTAAGTTAATATTAATTTATGTGCAATATGAGTTTGCTTTTATCAAATGTATGTTATTGGACAATCAAACGGTGTTTATTCTTAAATGGATGTGGGTATACTACACTCATCCCTCACATAAGAATTTTCCAATCAAATGGAATGACTGTGAGATGGGATCTCTGTCCCCAAATTGGTGTACCATACATAAAATTAAGAAGTTTTGAATTTTCTTTATTAGTGGTCATTTTGAATTTGGTTATTAATGTATGCCAAAACTTCCTAATTTTGTGTATGGTACACAAATTTGGAGAAAGAGGATCTCATCTCAATGACTGCTACTCTATTTATAAAACATACTAAAATGAATAGAGATTAACTTAAAAGAAAATATCTATATATATCTGCCTAATTCATTTTGTGAAGATTTAGTTTGAACGTTACACAAATATTTAATAATTAATATTTAATGCATCTTCAATTTCACTGTATATAGAGCACCAATCATTTTTTCTTACCTTTTTTTTAACTCTATGGTTCTTTCCCTTAATTTCCTTCAATTTTTTATATGACAATGATGTAGAAATTCTCCCATATTTACTTACCGTGAACATTTTTAATATGTTTACCGCTAACATGATAATGATAAGGTTTATTTTTTTCAAATAGATTATGATATATATTTAAATCTTTTATTTATTAATAGTATAACGAATGTTCATGGTGGGTAAAACACAATCTGGACTGGCTAGCTAGTCTTGGGCCGTCAAATGTTATGTTGGGCCGAACTGAGTTGAGTTAGCCCAATTCATCTGATAACTCTTAAGGGTGTTGTATCTGATGGAAAAAATCATAATATACAGTATATCCTAAGTTCTGAACCGCCCCATTTCTCACATTTTCACTCCATTTCATGAATTTAATATTTTCATTGAATTTAATCTAGTCCGACTAGGCATGATCAATGATTTATGAGTTAAGATTTATATAAAGAAAATATATACTATAACCATTTAAAAATTCTAAACCATATAATTTGTCCAATGTCACTAATCTGTTTATGCAATAGAATATGCAATACAACTAGCAGCAGTAAAATTTTTTCCTTCGGTGCAATTTTTTTCCCATCACAAAAAACAAGTGAGAATAAAATTAATTTTTAATGCATAATCAATTGCTCGTTAGTTGTTAAAAATATTTTGAAAATCATTAATTTTATTTATAAAAAAAATGTAACTATAATAAGTTTAAAAAATATTTTTAATATCATATTCAACGATTAAAAGTATCACAACAATGTGTGACGGAGCAAGACTCTCGTCTGGATTGGAACAAAATAAATGGAACATGACAAGTAATTGCCAGCTTTGGATGATTTAACTGTATTAGATAGAATCCAAACTTGGCTACTTGCAACTAGATTCCAAAAATTAGCCCAATGCTTAGAAACTACTCTCTCCGTCCTTAAATAAGTATCCCGAGCCGTCAAAATTTTTATCCCATAATAAGGGCAACTACAATGGAGAGCCTCAAATGGGGCTCTATAAATTGACACATGGACAAGAGCTCTAAACTTAAAATATTTCACAATCATGGGCTCTAATTTTAGGGCTCTTAATACCATTATTGGGTCCCACTTTTTATCAATATTATTATTATTAAATGTAAAATAAAATGTAATGCAAATATATGGTGGCCCCACAAGTAACATAGAGCCCGGGCTCTTGCAGGAGAGCCCGGGCTCTTCATTTTGGGCTCTCCAATGGTGCTCAAAAATAAAGTTGGGCTCTATCTTTTGACACATGGACAAGAGCTCAACCATTGTAGATGCCCTAAGTGTCCTATCACATATTTCAATGTAAAATTTTGGCTAAACTACCAATTTTACCCCTATTATCATTACACTTTTTCACTTTTTCAATTTTCAATGTAATGATTAGGGGTTAATATGGTAAATTTATACAATTCCTTGGTTATTGCACTTTGGCTGCTCGGGACACTTATTTAAGGACGGAGGGAGTACGTGCCATGAAATTTCAAAGAAAAATACTGCTTACGTAAGAACCTCCCACCTCATCAATTCAACCAAATTGACCAATCACCGTCCATAAATACTTCATCACCACCACCCACCATTCTATCGAATTCTTTTCCTCCTCACAGAAATATTCTCTTCTGCTTCCATATACTGCTTCAATGGCGGCCTATGCAGCATTGGTTTCCCTTATGCACATAATAAACGATATCCAAAGCCATCATTCCCCTCCCATTTCCATCCACATAGAGCAAGCTCAATCTCTCTCCCAAATCATTGCCTCCTTGCTAAAATTTCTCGACGACCCTAGCTCCCCCGTCACCGAAACCGACGAAGCTGATCAGTTGGAGAGGCGAATCGCGGATGCTGCTTACGAGGCGGAAGATGTTATCGAATCTCATATCGTCAATCGAATTCTTCCACTTTCAGAGAAAGATGACGAAGAGACCAGCTTGTACGAACACCTGCAGCGAGTGATCGAACAAATGGAGTCGATCGAGAAACTGACGGTGGAGATCAATGCAGGGAAGGCGGCAGTCCGCGATCAACGGCTAAATCCCACCGATGCACCTGCTGCTCCGTCTAGATCTGTCACCAGCACTAGGCAGAACAGCATCACGGTCTGCTCCGAGGACGTCGTCAATGAGGTCATGGACAAGCTCACGTCGGAGGAGGCCGACCGCCACGTCATCCCCATAGTAGGTATGGACGGGATAGGTAAAACAACCCTAGCTAGAAATATTTATGAGAAACCTCTTACTAAGGAACATTTTGACATTTGTGCTACGGCTACAATTTCTCGAAGGCCATAGCTCCTCCATCACCGAAGCCGATGAAGCAGATCCGTTGGAGAGGCAAATCGCGGATGCAGCTTACGCAGGGGAAGATGTCAACGAATCTCATATCGTCAATCAAATTCTTCCCAGTGACGAAGGATCTCAACATCGAAGAAATAGTGGGATTACCAAATTCTTCTGCTGCTTCCGACTTTCAGAGAAAGATGACGATGCGATCAATGCAGGGAAGGCAGCGGTCCACGACCAACAGCTAAATCCCCCCGATGCACCTGTTGCTCCGTCTAGATCTTTCGCCAGTACTAGGCACGATAGCATCACGGTCTGCTCTGATGACATCATCAATGAGGTCATGGACAAGCTCACGTCGGAGGAGGCCGGCCGCCGCGTCATCCCAATAGTAGGTATGGGCGGGATAGGTAAAACCACTCTAGTTAGAAATATTTTTGAGAAACCTTTTATTAAGGAACATTTTGACATTTGTGCTTGGACTACAATTTCTCAAAATTATGACGTAAAAAAAATTCTCTGTGAACTTCTTTCTCAAGCCACTAACCAAAACAAGGATAACCTGGGAGGAAAGAGTGAGGACGAACTAGAAATAGAGCTTAGTCAATGTTTATTTAGTAGAAGGTATTTAATTGTAATGGACTATTGAAGCATATTTTGCAGCATATTTTGCATATTGTGAAAAAGAAGAGTTAGGGTGTTATATGAGCTGTACATACAGCTCAGCTTCCAGCTCAGCATTAGTTAGTTAGGTTATGAATAGAATAGCTTCTCTTGTACGCTTTCTATTTTCTTCTTTACTCTCTTCTAGTATAAAAAGGAAATGTATCTACACTCTCTATTCATTCAATTCAATGAAACAGTTTCACTTTCTTCTTCTTCTCTCTGTTTCTAACATGGTATCATGAGCCACTCTTTTTCTCTTTGTTGATTTCAGATCTAGTGTTGGTTCCGTTTCTATCGGACTAGATCTGTGAATTTTTCTTCAATTTTTTGTTCCTTGCTGTTTGATTTCAATGGATACTCGACAAAATTCTGCTTCCGCTACTTCTCTTTCCCAATTTCATCCAGTTCCTTTGAAGCTGGATCGCTCAAACTACGCGTTTTGGCGTGCTCAAGTGTTGTCTACCATTCGAGCTCATGGATTCTTGTAGTCCTTGTTCTTCTCCCATGGCTGTGAACACCAAGTTATCAAAGTTTGATGGTGAGCTGTTTGAAAATGTGCTGTTATATAGAAGTACTGTTGGAGCTCTTCAATATTTGACTCTTACTAGGCCTGATATTGCCTTCTGTGTGAATAAGTTGAGTCAGTTCCTCCATGAACCTTTTGTTGAGCATTGGATTGCTTGTAAAAGATTGCTCAGATTTTTGAAGGGTACTTCTACTTGTGGTCTGAATTTTACTGCTTCTTCTTCGCATTGTATTGAGGCCTTTGCTGATGCTGATTGGGCGGGTTGTCCTGATGATAGACGCTCCACTGGAGGTCATTGTGTGTTTTTTGGTTCTAATCTTGTTGTGTGGAGTTCAAAAAAGCAAGATGTGGTTTCGAGAAGCAGTTCTGAGTCTGA
Organism: Thymus mandschuricus; assembly: GCA_029379335.1. NCBI lineage: Eukaryota > Viridiplantae > Streptophyta > Magnoliopsida > Lamiales > Lamiaceae > Thymus > Thymus mandschuricus. The sequence continues at coordinate 6,960,065 of CM057080.1, read as the reverse complement.
GTATAGGGCTCTTGCAAATGCTACTGCTGATGTTATCTGGCTTCACTATTTGTGCTCTGAACTTGGGATTGAGGTTCAGTCTCCTCACCGGATCTGGTCTGATAATACTGGTGCAGTGAGCTTAGCTTCTAATCCTGTGTTTCACGCTAGAACCAAACATATCGAAGTTGATGTACATTTCATTAGGGAAAAAGTTCTGTCCAAGTTCTTGGAAGTAGTTCATGTTGCTGGTGTGGATCAGTTAGCAGATATTTTTACGAAGCCGTTAACGAGTGATCGTTTTCATATTCTTCGTCAACAGTTGTGTTTGGTTGATGTTACTGGAGCTACTGGAGTTACTTGAGCCATGAACTGGTTTGCTGGGAGCATATTGAAGCATATTTTGCAGCATATTTTGCATATTGTGAAAAAGAAGAGTTAGGGTGTTATATGAGCTGTACATACAGCTCAGCTTCCAGCTCAGCATTAGTTAGTTAGGTTATGAATAGAATAGCTTCTCTTGTACGCTTTCTATTTTCTTCTTTACTCTCTTCTAGTATAAAAAGGAAATGTATCTACAGTCTCTATTCATTCAATTCAATGAAACAGTTTCACTTTCTTCTTCTTCTCTTTGTTTCTAACATGGACGATATGTGGAGTATCGATGCATGGAATCGGGTGCAGCGTTTCTTTCGGGAAAATGGGAATGGTAGTCGGGTATTGGTAACGACTAGGCTATCATAGTTGGGATATCAGCTGAATAGGAACTATGTCCATCACATGAAATTTTTAGACGAGGATAGTAGCTGGGATTTGTTCTCCAAAATTGTGTTTGGAAAGGAAAGTTGCCCTAGGGAATTAGAGGGAATCGGGAAGAAGATTGTAGAGAACTGTAGAGGACTTCCTTTATCGATCGTTGTGGTGGGAGGTGTTTTGAAAAGAATGGATTGTAGTCTAGAACGTTGGGAATCGATAGGGAAGAACTTAACTTCAGTAGTGAATTTAGAAACGATAAACATTGCTTCAGATTGTTAAGACTGAGTTATAATCAATTGCCTGCCTACTTGAAACCGTGTTTTCTATACATGGGAGTGTTTGAGGAAGACACTGAAATCAAAGTCTCAACACTCATCAAGCTATGGGCTGGTGAAGGTATTATAACATCGATATTCAAAGAACCTAGCTTAGAAGCAACAATCGGGAAATGGTTCTTGGAAGACTTAATCGGAAGAAATCTCATTCTAATCCATGGGTTTGGAGCGACAGGGAATGTAAAGTACTGCAAAATTCATGATTTGTTGCGAGATTTCTGCTTGAGTGAAGGCATGAAGAGTGGTTTCTACCACGTGTTAGGAGAAGATAACCCTCAAGGCATAAGTAGACAACGCCGCGTTGTTATACCAAGGAACAACTCAAAGGCGAAAGTCCGCGATGATTTGAGAGCCATGTCACATGTTCGTTCTATCATTTCCTGGAATGCCCCACCATACGAGAGTTTCAGGTTGGTGAGGGCGGTGCAAGCTAATAACTTCCGTTCCTCTGGTGGCTTTGGTGACGATAGGTACGTAAATCATGGGGCATTTCAATCCGTCAACCTCCGGCACCTTGCAGTTGAGGTTGATAGTGCGTCCTCGTTGTTATCCTCAATCGGTCTTTGCTGGAACTTGCACACGATGATTGTTTCGTGCAAGAAAGATTCTACGGCGCCGGTTGAAATTTGGAGAATGCCTCAGTTTAGGCGTATTGAGTTTCTCAACATGCGTTTGTTTCTTCCGGACCCTCCGAGCGATGCAGCTGTGATGGAGAACCTACAGATGCTTGGGGAGGTAGGGAATTTCAAGTTCAGCGAAGAGGCTGTTGAGAGGCTTCCGAACATCAAGAAACTAAAGCTGCGGTATTCGGGTCGGGAGGGGATTGAGCACGAGGACTATTATAGCCTCAGCAACATTCAAAAGCTAAGGAAACTAGAGTCTCTCCATGTGACGTTGTGGATTGATTTTCGAACGATTGAGTCTTTCAACAAGGTTACCTTTCCGGACTCCCTCAAGAAGTTGACTGTGTCGATGACACTGAAATTCGAATGGAGCGACATCTTGGGGAAGATTGGCTTGTTGCCCCATCTTGAGAAGCTCAAGCTGTGGACGGGGTGCTTCGAAACAGGGGAGTGGGAAGTGGCTGAAGGCCAATTCCCCAGTCTCAAGTACTTGGGAATATTTTCGTGTTTTACGTTGAAAAAAATGACTACACAAGAGGGCTCCGAAATCTTCCCTCGCCTTCAGATTCTTAAACTTTTTCATTTAGAGGAAATGGAAGAGATCCCTCATGAGATCGGAGAAATACCGACATTGCTAATGATATCAATTGTGGGATGCAGCGCATCGGTTGTCAAGTGTGCAAGGGAGATATTAGATGAACAAGTTTATCACAATGGGGAAGAACAAGTCTTTCAACTTGCGTGTTCGGGCGAGATTGAAGAACTCTCTCCGCGTCATCGCATTTTTAGAGACTACGTTTCTTATTTGGCTGAGCAATCATGAAAAATATGTTTAGTGGTTTAAATATATTGTGTAAATGAAACTACCCCTGTGATTATAGTATTTATTACTCGTTTATTTTTTTACTAAAAAGTAAAATGTATTTATTACTTCATCTTTCATGTGACATAAGAAAAAAAAATGTTACATTTTAGTTGGAACGAAAGGAGTATTTTCGTAATTTTGTAGATAAAAACTATTTGCATCTCAGTGATTATTATGTTTCGTAGATAATCTGACACGTACCACTTTCAAACCAATATTTGAAAAATCGGACTGAATTGGCCAATTGAACCGGTAACTGGTCATGGTTATTTCTACAGTTTCATATTTTTTTGGTTATTTCTAGATCTTGTCGGTTCAACTATGGTTCATGCCGAGAACTCGAAATCTTACCGATTCAACCTCCGGTTCAATTTTTTTTTAACATTGTTTCAAACAATTGAAGTTTCTAGAATTAATGAAAGGGGATTTTTTTGAAATGGTTAAGATGTTAAGTAAACACAAATTTTGTCTTCCGACTTAAAAAATAAACTCAAATTCTTGTCATTGCTATATGAAGGCTCCATTGAGCATTAGTGCAATTTTACAACATGGCTCAATCAAACACTTTAGACACGAATAGATCTATAGGACTGATCAGGAGTCCATTTCAGTACTCATACATCGACGACGATGGTGGTGCCGACGATAGTGCCGGCAACATGGGTTGAGTTGCCTCCGAGCAGCGCCGACGGCCAAGTCAGAGTTCTCAAAGTGAGGCACTAGTATGAAGAAAAAATCGAGAGAGAAAGAGGGGTGCAATTACAGTGGCAGAGATGGATATGGGCGAAGAAGAAGAAGAATGGCGGTGGTGGCTAGTCCTGGGCCAGTAAACGTTAGGTTGGGCCGAACTGAGTTGAGTTAGCCCAATTCAGCTGATAACTCTTAAGGGTGTTGCATTTGATGGAAAATTCATAATTTATATCCTATGTTTAAATATATAAAGAAAGATTCATATGTGGAATAAAGAGGGAAAAAAGGGGGAAATGTTAAATATTATTATAAAAAATATGATCTATACTGGCTATTGACATATTATCACAAAAAAGTATTCATGAAATGGAGTGAAAATGTGAGAACTGGCTGAGTATTATTTTTTTTTCCTTTTGTGTGATTTTTTTTCCCATCATAAAAAATGAGTGAGAATAAACTTAATTTTTAAAGAATAATTAGGTGCCCGATAGCACTTGGGATTCTCGACTAGAAAAATGAGTATATATAATACAGTAAGAAAACCGTGACACCTTTTGTGGACGGGTGTAGTACTATACTATACCCGTCCACAAAGTACTACACCCGTCCACAAAGGGTGTCATGATTTTCTTATATACTCGTTACTTGTTTTGCAACTAATCTAACATTTTTAATTAGTGGATTATGTTTAATTAATGGGGGTTACAAACCTATTCATAATATTCCATTTTACATTGAATTTAAGAAATCAATATAAAATTTAGAAAATCAGAAAGTTCTTATAGGATTAGTTTTGTCTTAATTAGAGGAAAAGGAGACGTTTTGGAAGCAACGCGAAAACTAATATAGTACTACTACGTACTCATGTCTTCCCTTAACAAATTATAACAAATTAGTTCTCTTATTACCATTAATGAGATTGATAATTGAAAGATACTGCCATTCAATTTGGTGCATGCACACTTGAATGTTATTATAAAAGAAAAATCAAGTGAAATCACTTCCTAGCTTTAAGAATCAATCATCATTTATAAAAATGTAAATATACACTCAAATTTCCTCCTCACCGAATCTTGCATTCATAATCATTTCCTCTATATAAATTTGGTAGAGACCCATTAATTTCATGAAACTCATATATATTAGAAAGAAAAAAAAAATACTATAAACAAAACCCCCAAATCATGAAGAGCTTACTTAGAATTGCAATTCTATTGTTTTTTGTTCTACTCTGCACAGGTACCCATCTTGTTTTTCTTGATACGCTCTTATTACTTGTACTTACGTATTTAGAAAGAATTGAAGGGGAAGAGTTTTTCCGATTTTGCAGGTGATGAGGAGAGCAAAATACGAATTTGTGGGAAGGACCTCACTGTTGATGAAGCATGCAATGAAGCATGATGTGATCAACTCTGCAATCAAACGTTTAAAGAGAGCAATGCACGGCACTTGTGTTTTAAGTGATACTTGTCATTGCACTTATCGTTGTAATTAATTGAAAAATGTCTATTATTAAGGGAAATTGAGTGGAATTAATGTTTGTTTAAAGAGAAACTAGTGCAGTACCTGTCGAAAATCGACCGGATCTAAATATTTTATAATTTTAATTAAATAAAATTATAGTTGTAAATACATAATTATATAAAGTCTTTCGTTACTCGTGCATGTTTATAGGAAAATAGGTTTAAAAGGAAATATTTTGATGATAGGTACGTACATTTGTATCCGGTCAAAATTCGATACAATCACTTTATAACGTCATTTAAAAGTAAAATATAAATGAAAAATATTAAAATATGCCAAAATCACCCATCGTTTATTTTAATAAAAAGGAAATGTCATTATATGTTGGGGTCCATGTCCTGAATTATGTGTTTAACCGTGTCTCAAATCTCAATTTCTATTAGTTTTGTATTTGTTTTTTCAAAAAATTTAATTTATAATGATTCGTCATCTTAATTTTATGATTATTTAAGGGTTCACTAATCTAAATTAGGGTATATAATTGTTTTTTAACATTTAATTTCACTTTTATTGATTACATGATGCTTAAAAAAATTCAAAATTACGGCATAAAACTATTTTAAAAAATATATAATTCCCCATAAATGTCTATTATAATTTGCTATATAATGCATTTTTTATTTTATTAAAATATAATATTTAATTAGTAGAAATTAGGATTTGGGACACTATTGAGATATATAATTTGGGACAGAGGATACCATCTGCCTCTTAGTTGTTAAAAATATTTTCAAAATCAATATACTCTCCCCGTCTCATGCTAATTGTCCATGTTTCCTTATTGGGATGTCCCATTTAATTGTCCACTTACTTAAAGTGGTACTCTCACAACTAATATGAGTATAAACCTTACTATCTTAAGATGTGTCATTTCCCTTGTAGACAATTAAATGGGACGGATGGAGTATATTTTTTTTTTATGTAAAAAAGCAAGACTCTGAATCTCGAATGAAACGAAATAAATGGAACATGACGAGTAATTGCCTATAGAATCCAAACTGCAAATTGGCTACTTGCAACTAGTTTCCAAAATAAGCCCACTGCTTAGAAACTACGTACCTGAGAAATTTCAACTGCCTACCTACCGACCTCCCACCTAATCAATTCAACCAAATTCACCTTCAATAAGTATTTCATCACCACCACCAAAGATTCTACCAAATTCTTTTCCTCCTCACAGAAATATTCTCTTCTGCTTCCATTTACTGCTTCAATGGCGGCCTATGCAGCATTGGTTTCCCTTATGCACATCGTCAACGATATTCAAACCCATCATTCCCCTCCCATTTCCATCCCCAAACACCAAGCTCAATCTCTCTCCCAAACCATTGCCTCCTTGCTAAAATTTCTCGAAGGCCATAGCTCCCCCGTCACCCAAACCGACGAAGCCGATCCGTTGGAGAGGCGAATCGCGGAAGCTGCTTACGAGGCGGAAGACGTCATCGAATCTCATATTGTAAATCGAATTCTTCCCACCGATGGATCTCAACATCGAGGAAATGGGATTACCAAATTCTTCTGCTGCTTCCGAGCTATAAAGACACCTGAAAACATCCCACTTTCTGAGAAAGGTGACGATGATGAGACCAGCTTGTGCGAACATCTGAAGCAAGTGATTGAAGAAATGGAGACGATCGAGAAACTGACGGCGGAGATCACTGAAGCGAAGGCGGTGGTCCACGATCAACGGCTAAGACCCGCGGCCGATGCACCTGCTGCTCCGTCTAGATCTTTCACCAGTACCAGGCAGAACAGCATCACGGTCTGCTCCGAGGACGTCGTCAATGAGGTCATGGACAAGCTCACGTCGGAGGAGGCCGGCCGCCTCGTCATCCCCATAGTAGGTATGGGCGGGATAGGTAAAACCACTCTAGCTAGAGATATCTATGAGAAAGTTCTGGAACATTTTGATATTCGTGCTTGGGCTACCGTTTCTCAAAATTTTAACATAAGAAAAATTCTATGTGAACTTCTTTCTCAAGCCACTAACCAAAAGAAGGATAACCTGGTAGGAAAGAGTGAGGACGAACTAGAAATAGAGCTTAGTCAATGTTTATTTGGTAGAAGGTATTTAATTGTAATGGACGATTTGTGGAGTATCGATGCGTGGGATCGGGTGCAACGTTTCTTTCGGGAAAATGAGAATGGTAGTCGGGTATTGGTAACCACTAGGCTATCACAGTTGGGCTATCAGCTGAATAGTAACTATAGCCATCACATGAAATTTTTAGATGAGGATAATAGTTGGGACCTGTTCTCCAAAACTGTGTTTGGAGAGGAAAGTTCCCCTAGTGCATTAGAGGGAATCGGGAAGAAGATCGTAGAGAACTGTAGAGGACTTCCTTTATCGATAGTTGTGGTGGGGGGTATTTTGAAAAGAACGGATCGTAGTCTAGAACGTTGGGAATCAATAGGGAAGAACTTAACTTCAGTAGTGAACTTAGAAAACGATAAACATTGCTTCAGATTGTTAGGACTGAGCTATAATCACTTGCCTGCCCACTTGAAACCGTGTTTTCTATACATGGGAGTGTTTGAGGAAGACTTTGAAATCAAAGTCTCAACACTCATGAAGCTATGGGTTGGTGAAGGTATTCTAAAACCGATAAACGAAGAAAGTAGCTTAGAAGCAGTCGGGAAAGGGTTCTTGGACGACTTAATCAGAAGAAATCTCATTATAATCCATGGGTTTGGAGCGACAGGGAATGTAAAGTACTGCAAAATTCATGATCTGCTGCGAGATTTCTCCTTGAGTGAAGGCATGAAGAGTGGTTTCTACCACGTTTTAGGAGAAGATAACCCTCAAGGCATAAGTAGACAACGCCGCGTTGTTATACCGAGGAACAACTCAAAGGCGAAAGTCCGCAATGATCTGAGAGCCATGTCACATGTCCGTTCTGTAATTTCCGAATATGGGAATGCCCCATCGTATAAGAGTTTCAGGTTGGTGAGGGCATTACAAGCCTATAACTTCCGTTCCCCTGGTGACTTTGGTGACAACAGGTACGTGAATCACAGGGCATTTCCATCCGTCAACCTCCAGCACCTTGCAGTTGAGGTTCATAGTGCGTCCTCGTTGTTATCCTCAATCGGTCTCTGTTGGAACTTGCACACCCTGATTGTTTCGTGCAAGAAAGATTCTACGGTGCCGGTTGAAATTTGGAGAATGCCTCAGTTTAGGCGTATTGAGTTTCTCGACATGCGTTTGTTTCTTCCGGACCCTCCGAGCGATGCAGGTGTGATGGAGAACCTACAGATGCTTGGGGAGGTAGAGAATTTCAAGTTCAGCGAAGAGGCGGTTGAGAGGCTTCCGAACATGAAGAAACTAAAGCTGCGGTATTCGGGTCGGGAGGGGATTGAGCACGAGGACTATTATAGCTTCAGCAACATTCAACAGCTAAGGAAACTGGAGTCTCTCCATGTTTCCTTATGGATTGATTTTCGAAGGCTTGAGTCTCTCAACAAGCTTACCTTTCCGCTTTCGCTCAAGAAGTTGACTCTTTCGGTGACATCCAAATTCGAATGGAGCGACGACATCTTGGGGAAGATAGGCTCATTGCCGCATCTCGAGAAGCTCAAGCTATGGGAGGGATGTTTCGGAACAGGGGAGTGGGAAGTGGTTGAAGGCCAATTCCCCTGTCTCAGGTACTTGGGAATATTTTCGTGTCTTACATTGAAAAAGCTAACTACACAAGAGGGCTCTGAAATCTTCCCCCGCCTTCAGGTGCTTGACCTCTATTATTTAGAGGAAATGGAAGAGATCCCTTATGAGATCGGAGAAATAGCAACGTTGCTAATGATATCGATTGTGGGATGCAGCGCATCAGTTGTCAAGTGTGCAAAGGAGATATTAGATGAACAAGTTTATCAAAACGGGGAAGATCAAGTCTTTCAACTTGCATGTTCGGGCATTGAAGAACTCTCTCTGGGCCATCAAGTTCTAAGACGCTACATTTCATTTTTGGCTAAGCAATCATGAAAAATATGTTTAGTGCTTAAAATATATTGTGTAAATGGAACTACCCCGTGATTATAGTATTTACTTGTGTATTTTTTTTTTTTTTACTAAAGAGTAAAATGTATTTATTATTTCATCTTTCATGTGACATGGAAAAATGTAAGATTTTAGTTATGATGAAAGGAGTATGTTTGTAAATTTTCAGATAACAACTAATTTCAGCTCAGTGATGATTATGTTTCGTAGATAATCTGACATGTACCACTTTCAAATCAGTATTTAAAAATCGGACTGAACAGTTGAACCGGTAAACGGTCATGGTTACGATTTCATGTTTTTTTCGATTATTTCCGGATCCTTTTGGTTCGAATATGGTTCATGCCTCAAGTACTTGGAAATCGATGATTGCTGCTCACTTCCCGCACCTCGCGCACCTTACTCTCCGAAACTTGAGAAAGCTAAAGGAGATCGGATCTCAGAGAGATCTCGACGCTTGCTTTAAGTCATGTGAAATGGTGCAACTCTTCCCTTGTGCATTGTGCAAATTAAATGAGATATATGAGGAGGGAGGAGCAGGGAATCATACTCTTCAACTTCCTTCAGACTTATGTTTCAACAACTCTAACTCAATTGATAAAAGCTGTCAAATCTTGAAGTGTTCCAATTTTATTATTTTTTTAGTTGTATTTTTTTTCATAAAATTCAATTAATTAATTATAGTTTGAAATTATTTTATTAGCATCAATTTAGTGTTACTAGTTGAGATTACGTGCATTCGCACGTAAATACTTCGATCGAATAATATTGATTGATATTTCTCTTTATTTTCTTGCAATATGCTTCTATAAACTTTCTTTTCAATATCATGATTTACAGAATTTTTCATAATTTCACACTCCATTTGTCCCTCTTATATAGGGACATTTTACTTTTTGGGATATCCCATGATATAGAGACATTTCCCAAAATAGAAACTTCTAGCTAATAAAATTCATACACATCATTTTAAGCCACTACCTATCACTTTAACATAGTATCATCATTTATGTCTTAATTTCCACTGATAAAAAAGGTCATCTTATTAGTGGGACGGAAAGAGTATGTTTTACTAATAAGCGTAGAAGATTAATAAGAAAAATCAAAATATGTATTCGTGTATAGCTCTATTTATTTTAAATGTAGTTATAAAATTTTATATATGTTCAAATTTGGTATGTTTAAATTTGAACATAATCAATCTTTTTCATATATTATTAGATAAGTAGAATAAGTACTCATAAAATAAATTAATTTGATAGTATAATATTGTAAAAATCAAAATTTTTAGTTACACAAAGACTCGAGACAGTGAAAAAATGAATTTATTGGCCGATTCGAAGTAAGACATCTATTGTTATTCTATCTCTAATTTATATTAATTCCGCACTAAATTAATACTAATACTACGAATATGCATTGTTGTGTTACCGTGGTAGATGATTAATTTTATGTGTTTCCCGTTACAACTTAGCATCAATGCAATTTCAAGAATATTAGTAATAACAATAAACTAATATAGAAATTACATATACTGAAATTACTTTTACAATTAAACTTACCACTATCTTTTTTTTTATTCAATCGTATTTGTATTTATTTATTTATTTTAAAAAGAAGAAAACGAAAACCCAAAATATAGGAGTAATATCTATGATAGTATTTCATAATCTTATTAAGAAAATGAAATTTATACATAATTTTAATAGATGTAGAAATTGTGTTGTGTTGTACTTCTAGTAATATTTACTACGTGCAATCAAATCATATTTATGTTATTTATAAACTATATATCAATTTACTTGTTCTTTTAAAATCCATGTATAATAATATGATATTACAATATTGACTTTATACTTAAATTTATTATAGGGACAAAATAGGTAAAACAAAATTTATCACACAAGGCACTTTTATAATAGGTGATAGGAAATGACCCATCTCCCTAGGCCCAAAGGCCCAAAACCTAGTAACAGGCCCAGATCGGAGCAGGCCCAATAGGCCCAGATCGGCAAGACCAGTCCACACCAAATACAGGCCCAGGGAGTTGAGCCCTAAACCCAGAACGTGGGTTGATGGAGAAGAAATCGGGGCTGGAAAAACCGCCCACACCTCCACGTCTCTCCTTCACAACGGCCATGAATACCATCTATAAATAGGAGATTTGATTGTATTGTACTCACTTACGCTATATTGAATACAAAGCACCCTCTTTTCCTCCCCGTGGACGTAGATCACATCGATCGAACCACGTAAATCCTTTGTGTTCTGTTTACTTCCGCGCATAAATTATTCACAAATCTTCACTGTAATTGGGCCGCAAATCGAAGGTTCATCACTGGCGCCGTCTGTGGGAACTTGATTCGTGTTTGAGTTTTCGACTTTTGCTGCTCAAAATCACCAACAATGCCGCACGGAACCACAACGCTGTTGGGAACCCCTCGCCGGCGACGGAGCCGCCGCCGACAACCCGACGAACCGGCCTCGACGGTGGGTGCGGAACAGCCCCACAACGACATTCCGGTGGACAACCAGACCATCACAGAAGAGATCCCGGAGGTCCCAAACTCCGACCAACAGAATGTTGCAGAGAACATGTAACGCCCCGCATTTTCATAACTCTACATTAGTAGTAAAATTCATAAATTAGATAAATAGTTTAAACCTTAATGACAAAAAAAAAATTCTATTCTCGACGAAGGTAGAATTTTCGTATGAATACTTATCTTATTAGTCGGTTTAGTTAGAAGAATGACCTTTATAATTTGTTGATTAAAGAATTAAAGAATGTGATTACTTTTAAGTAATTAGAATTTTAAGAGAAATCAAATAGCAATTTGATTAATCATTTATTAAGTAATTATATCGTTTAATTTACAATAGTATCAATTTTACAATTCATATTGATTTGTATGATTCAAAATCGATCAAGAGCAAAAGTAGTGGTACAAACTAATTAATTTATATTATGGACCAAGCCCATAGGTTGATAATCGAACCGTTAAACCATAACCAAACCAAACATTCGATTAATACTTTTATTAGATCAAAATCAGTAATTATTAATAAAAGAAAGAAATGTTGTGTATTATAATAATACAATTACAATAAATGAAATAAAATAGAATTTTAAGTAATTAATGATTATACAAATTAAAACAACAAATAGCATGCAGCAGCTACTGCTGTTGCGTGTAGCAAAAAAAAAAAGGGGGAAAGAAAGAAAAAAAAAAAAAAACAGAGGAGCAGCAGAGAAGGGACAGCAGCAGGCCAGCAGTAGATCAAATCCCTTCCAATTTTCAGCCTCTTTCATCCCCCCTTACACCTTGAGCCTCAAGAAAGAAAAAAAAAAAAGGGAAAGAAGAAAATTCTTCCAACAGAGAAGCAGCAGAGGAGGGGGCAGAGAAGGGACAGCAGCTGCAGAGTAAACCCCTTCCAGTTTTCCAGCTTCATTCTTCACCCCTTACACCATTCTTGAGCCACAAAAAAATAAATATCACCTTCCTCAACCTTTCCCTCAACTTGCAACCTGCAAAAGAGAGGAGATTAGATTGGAAAATCTGAACAAATCAAAGGGTTTACAACCCTTACAATCATCTACAGTACTAGGTAAGTTACCACCATCATCATCTCACAACTATAAAAACCCCCACTCCTAGAACGAATATAGTTTTCACTCTCAAATCAATACCAAATACACAACCACATAGAACTTAAGTAGAGAAGAGAAGAAGGAAGAACGCAGCAGATAAAGAAAAGAATGAATAAGAAGCAAAGCCAAAGCTGCAGCCATTCCATTTCTTGGAGCCTCAACCTTAGACAAAACGAGTAAGTCTCCTTAACACTCTTAAGCTTTTATCCATCTTAACATCTATATGGAATGTAAAAATATTTTAAGTAAGAGAATTGAACATCAGATCTTTCATGTAAACATATCTCCGGAAACTTATCAATTCTAAAACCATTAACACCAAGCATGATTTAAGATTAAACATCTAATCTAGAATCTGAAATTTTCAGTTTTCTTCCATGATAATGAAAACCGAAGCACAAGTTCGAAACATAAATCGAGTTCAACTAATGTCACAATTTCAATGATAGCTCAGAACATGAGATTAAACACCTAGTTGATACAACATATGTGTGTTTTTCATTCAACAAGAGTAAACTGAAAGCTATTGCAAGAAAATCGAAAATTGTAAATCCACAACGATTTTGTATAGCACAACGAACCAAAATCTGTAAGTTTAAGCTATAGATATACATAATGCTCTTGAGAAAATAAGTTATACTCATAAGTCAAATAAACCCTCTGCTGCAACTCTAATCCTAATAAGCTGGATAATCTAAAATCAAAGAAATACAAAAAGGGGGCAGAGAGGCTTAGCTTAGGAATGGCAGAAGCCACCTCCGGTCGGAATCCTCCGACTCCGATGGCGGCGGTACTGTTAAGGACGGAAGGTCGAAGCTGCATCGATCAAACAATAAATTAAAGGATATAGTAAAATAATTAAAAGGGCAGAGGAGATATGAGAAAAGAGAGGGGGAAAGGGAAATGCAGAAAAGGGAGTAGATCCTTACCTCGTCGAGCTTCACGGAGGGTAGGATGGAAGACGGCCGAAAGCGAAGCTGCTGGACAGCAACAGCTGCTGGCGGAAATTCCTCCGGCAACCTCCACGGCGAGCAGGAGACCGACGGATGGCGGAGCTTTTCCAGCAGTGTCGACGGCGCCTCTGCTCTTCCTCCAGCGTGCCGGAAATCAGAGAGAGAGAGAGAGAAGGTTCGGCCGAGAGAGGGAGAGAGTAATTAGAGTACTTTCAGAAAATCCAAGGGAAGAGAGGGAGAAGAAGAGGAGGCTGCCGACCGACGAAGAGATCGCCGGCGCCGGCAGTCCTCGACGCCGACGAGGCCGGTGCGGCAGGAGGGATCCGTGAGAGTGAAGTTAGGGCTCAGTCGAGAGAAAGAGGCGGAAATGAAGAGAGTGTTAGGGTTTTCAGTATTTATATGTACCCAACCGGGTCGGGTTCGGGTCCGGGTCGGGTCTCGGGCTAAACCCGTGGATCTGAACCGGGTTAGTGATTTGGGCCGAGTCCAGTGATTTGGGCCGAGAATTTAATTTAGCTTGGGCCGAGACATTAGTTCATTCGGGCCATTTCTAATGGATTAATCTACGGACTTAACTTGTTCGGATTTAATTCTATTAATCGAATGTTCGATTAATTTTCGAGGGATTATATTCTCGTAAAATACTCACGAGATTAATTAGTTAATTAATTATAAGGACGGCCCGACTATTAAAATCGGATTCGCTTGAGATTAATAAAAAAAGGATTAAGATTAATCAACTTATGAATTTAATTAATTAAGATTAATTAATTATTAAGCTATGCTTAGCTTTTAAATATGTCCTGAAGATTTGCATAATTTTCGGGAACTAATTCGACAAATAAATGGTCTCGAATAATGGAAGAAACGATTCTGAATAATAAAAGATTATTCTTTTATGAAAAGATTTAAATGATTCAGATCAATCTGTTAACCCTAACGGATTTATAAGATAGGAAAAATATACTAGACGATTATTTTTCCATAGGAAGTTTTATTATAAGAATGTAGATTCTTATTATACCTTTATGAATAGGCGCGACTCGACAAGGTTTGACGTTGTTCGCCTATCAAGACCGGACATATTCTACGCTTCAAGAGGTGGGCTTTCATTCAAATAAAATGATAACTTGATAAAATCTAAGTTAGTTATTTTTAAGCTTGTCATGCCATAAATGATTTGATTTTGTATGATACCTATCTGTGCAATTACTTAATCGAATTCGGGTCTTAGTAAGATAGCTATCTTACTTCGACTAGTGTACACAATGTGACCGTGTGTCATCTTCGGGTTGGCCGGTCTAGGTATCGTGAGAGTGGCCACTCTCTCGATACCATAGGAACAGATATGGTAGATTACTAAAGAACTTAGCCTTGCAGGCATCTTTTAGATCACAAAGACTTTTGTAAGTATAGGATCTTTTCCGAAAAACTCCTATGTCTTACTAATAATGGCTTGACAATTATATATGTATGTTTTCGGCAATGTGACTGTTTCACTAAAAAGTGTTCGCAATAGACGAAATCTATCGTAGCACTAGCAAGTAAAACCTAAGTATCGAATCTCAAGGAAAACTTAACAGGGCAAATAATCGTGTAGCAAAAATCCTAATCTAGCCTAAAACTAAGAAAGCAAGTAAAAAGAATTGTTGGGTTTTTATTTTAAATCCTAGGCAAGAAAATAAATTAAAGCAATAAATTAAAGCAAGTAAATAATCTAATCTAGAACTTGAGAAATAAATCTAAGAATTAAACTAAGAAAGCGATTAATCTACCTAGGCAAGAATCGAAAGGAAAGCAATAAAGAAAGCAATAAAGAAAGCATAAACTACTCTAGACATGATGAATAAAATCTGGAAATTAAAAGGCTAATTAATCTAACTATGAAAGCTTTGAAAAACGAGAGAATCGAAACTAGAAAAACGAATCTAAACTTTAAACTAGAAATCAAAAGAACGAAATTAAAACTAAGCAAATTAAACGAAGCAATTAAGAGGACGAATCTAAAACTAAAGCAAAGCAATTAAAGCAAATAAACGAAAGCAATAAAAGAACTTACGAGAATTAAACGAAGACGAAGAACGCGAATTAAATAAAGAAGTCTTGAATTAAACGAACTAAGAATCCGGATCCGAACAAAGTAAAGCTAATCTAGAGAATTTTAGTGCTGAAAAATAAAGCTAACTAATGCTAAAAACTGATAAAGGATGATCCCAATTCGTCCCAAAGTACTAGTATTTATAATAGGAAGAAAACCTAATCATATAAGGAAACTAATAGCTGGACGCGGACATCTGGACGGTCGGCCAGATTTGTTAAGGACTTGGCCGTTCGGCCAAATCAGGTACTGGTACTTCACGCCACAATCATCTGGCCGATCGTCCAGATTCTGGACGATCGTCCAAATCACGTTCTGGACGATTGCGCGCGCTTCTCTTGTTTCGGCCGTATCTTCCTCGTCCGAACTCCAAATTGACCTCCGTTTTCGCCTATGCGCTCCTATCGAACCCCTCTTCGATATAATGCTTTCATTACATCCAAAATGAATCTTCAACAAAATCATGAGAGGTTAGAACTTGAGGTCAATGATTGCTCAACAACCTTTCTTCTCGTTTTCTTCTCGTTTCCGCCCTTTTCATCCTACAAGTACCAAAAACTCCAAACAAACGAATCATAGCCAAAAGACACACTAAAAGACACGAAACACAATGAAAATGAACACGAAAACACAACGAAAAACCTAACAACAAAACACCAATCAAAATCCCCCACACTTAGAACTTTGCTTGTCCTCAAGCAATATAAACATACAACTTAGACTCAATCCAAACAATTCAAATCATAGAACATTTAATCACCGGAATCGACAAACTCAAACGAGGTCACTTTAATCCCAAGTTACGATCAATCATCATCAACGAGCTATGTGGCTTATAAATCAACCCAAGCAAGAGGAAAAGCAAT
Organism: Thymus mandschuricus; assembly: GCA_029379335.1. Taxonomy (NCBI): domain Eukaryota; kingdom Viridiplantae; phylum Streptophyta; class Magnoliopsida; order Lamiales; family Lamiaceae; genus Thymus; species Thymus mandschuricus. The sequence continues at coordinate 6,943,730 of CM057080.1, read as the reverse complement.
GATACACACATCTCACAAATATCTAGATCACCACAACTTTAGACGTCTAGCCTACTTCCCCTTTTTATTCAATAAAAAACAACTCTCTTTTTTTCTTTTTTTTTTTTACACAAGTGAACGTTTTTGGCACATAATTCACTAGGTTTAATCATCGATGGGTCACATCGAGCCTCCTAGTGCGGTTTCCCGTACCCATTGTCAAGAGGGGTAGAATGCCTACGAACACATTATTCTAAAATACACGAGTATCATCTAGGACAAAGTTCATGAAATGTGATCATTCGAGGGTCTCTCGAAGCCTTTTCATGTGGTTTCCCATGCTCATTACTCTAGTATTTTCATACGTTACAAGTAAGAGGAGCAGAATCCTATCAACTCTTTATTCACACATAAACACAACTTTTTTTTTTTTTTTTCTTTTCTTTTCTAAGGGGAAAGTAAACTAGCAATCCAAGTCGCAACAATCTAGATTTATCACTCAACCAAAAATCATAAATCATTTTCCTCAAACTCAAATCAATTCGTGCCCCACAACTCATCGAATCATAATCAACAACAACTCAAGATTAAACCAACCTAATTTATGCTCAAATCAATTCCAACAACTAAAGATTCCATCGTTGAATCATTCACATTGATCCTAAGTTACATGCTTATAGGGCTCAAAATCAAACAAATTCCTAAGTGAGGGAACATGAGGACTCGATCAACTAGACTCGATCAACAAGACAACAAAACCACAAAAACTTCATGCCAAAAGTTCAATGACCCTCCCCCACACTTAAAATCAAGCAATGTCCCCATTGCAAGAAAATAAAAAGGAAAGGGATAGAAGGAACTTATCGCATGTTGACAACCAATAACTCAAAATCTCGAAAGACTCCAAGTAGTACCTACAAAACAAAACACAAAACAAAACAAAATACCAAAGCGTAAAATTGCACAAAACAAAGAAAAAGAAATAAAAGACTCAAATATAACAAAACAAGGCTATTAGTTGAATGGAACTTGGAACCTCGGATCTTGCCAACGAGGATCGTGAGGAGACCAAAATCGGGGATCATTCGGGTTCGGTTTGTCTAGGGGTCGTTCGCATAGGTTTGGCCGATCGTCCAGAATTCCTAAGGAAATCTGGCCGATCGGCCAGGTCAAAAACTGAGTGTCCGACGCCAATCCTGCAAAAACACACATACTACACGAAAAATCAACTATTAACAATAAATACTACGAAAAATAAACTTTATTTATTTATTTATTTATTTATTTATTTATTTATTTATTTTTTTTTTTTTTTTTAATTTTTACGTGGGTTGCCTCCCACCAAGCGCTTGTTTAACGTCATTAGCTAGACGAAGGATACAATCAACCTAAGCCCGTAGCACCAAGCGACGTCTTGATGCTCCTTGCGACACACTCACACTCCCTCCTCGAACAATCTCGACGATCCAAAACGTGGTCATCATCAACTCTTGACTCCCCCACACTTAGTTCGAACTTCTCCTCAAACATCTTCGAGCTAAACTCTGTAAGAAAAGATGTTACACAATTGGTGAGGTTAGAAAGAAAAGAGTTAACGACAACTTCCTCTTCCGATGCATGGTTCAAGTTTTCCTCTTCTACTTCATCAACCTCCTTCAAATTCCCTAGATATTGCTCGATTATATCCTCTTCCTCATCCACACAACTAAAGAATTCGTCATCTTAAATGGACTCTTCATCTTCAATGAATTCTTCAAAGGCTGCTTCCTTGTTAAAAATCTCACAAATATTTTCCTCAACACAAGGGTTAGCAAGTTTAACATAAGAGCATAAATGAAAAGATGAAGTAGGAATAGAAGGTGAGTTCCCAAATACCGAAAATGTTACCGAACCTCCTTCACCGGCCATGCTCAATGTGCCGGTACCTACGTCAATTCGAGCTCGAGTAGTGGCCATGAATGGTCTTCCCAATAAAAGTAGATGTCCGGTTGCACTCTTAGCTCCTTTGCCTTCGTGAAGCACAACAAAGTCGGTGACGACTCGAATTCCACCAACAAGGACAGTGACGTCTTCCACAACTCCCAAAGGACTGCTCACGGTGCCGTCTGCTAGCTCAATGCGCATGTCGGTAGCTTGAAGGACTCTTGAGTTCATCTTCTCGAAAATAGAATACGGCATCAAGTTCACCGCAGCTCCTAAGTCCATCAATCCGGAAACGGTCTCTCCGCTATCCAAAATGATGCTCAAATCGAAACCTCCCGGATCCCCTCGTTTAGGAAATGAGTTGATAGGCTTGGGGTCCTTTGTCTCCTTCTTCATGATACTCCGAATAGGTGGAACATACGGGTTGAGCATTTGCTTCTTGTTCTTCACTCTACTCGGGAATGGAATAGGGGGAACGTACGGATCGGGCGTCTTGTGGAGAACGGGAACATCCTTCTTATCATCCTCGGACTCCGTGTGCTGTTTGTCGGTTTTGGCCGATCGGCCAAAGTCAAGGTGACTTGGCCGATCGTCCAGATTGGACGCTGTGCTCTCGCGCATGTTGAAGGGTTTGGCCGAGCGGCCAGATTCTGGCCGACCGGCCAGATCGGCTACTGGACGAACTTGGCCGAAGGGTGTTGCAGGGTTTCCCGGGCCGTTCCATCGAGCGCTCGGGCCCCGTCTATCTCCCATGGGCCCTTGAGGAGGCATCGGAACTCCATTGCGTTGTAACACCGTGATTGCATGAGCTTGGTGAGGTGGAACGGGAGGAACATATGGAGGATATGGGGCTTGCACCTCGTTGGCTTGTTGTGGTTGAATCCCTTGGCTCGGAATTCGCCCCGGTTGTTGCATCAGGTGCATGGAACTAGAAATTTGGCCAATGGCCAACTCGAGCCTCTTTATGTTCGCATCAAGTGCATGGAGACGATCCTCATCGACGGGAGGCTTTTGTGGAGGTCCTTGAGGACGAGAATTTGGGTATGATGGTGGTGGTGTAGGAGTAGGTTGAGGGGGGGTAGTATGGAGGTGGTGGATAGTAGGGATTTGGAGGATATTGAGGAGGAGGATAATATGGTGGAGGTTGAGAGTAGTAGGGATTTTGAGGAGGGTAGGGGTTATTATATAGAGAGGGGCGACGATATTGAAAATTCGGGTTCGTACCTTGCCCTTGGGGTGGTGGCATGTACCCTTGGGCAGCATATACATCGGCTCCTCCTTCATAAGTGGGTGCTCCCATGTTATGGCAAACCTCCTTGATGTGTCCCAACTCTCCACAAATCTCGCATTTGTCCGGCTTCCTCTCTTCCTCCTTCGGGGCCGGTGCACTTTGCTTAATCTTCAAGTTTTCGAGATCCCTTAACATGTCGGCCATTTGCTTCTTCAAATCGGGGCTCATCGAAATTGCACTCGCCTCCACTTTCCTCGGTCTAGCTGATTTTTGTTGAGAACTCGCAGCGAGCGTCTCGAATATCGTCTGCAACTCGTCAGCTGTCTTGACCGCTATGTTGCCTCCGGCCGAACTGTCCACAATGAACTGACAAGTCTGGTTGAGGGCGTCGTAGAAATATTGCCAAAGCAACTCCGGTGCCATTTGATGATGAGGGCACTGTTGAAGTAGCTCTTGGAACCTGTCCCATGCTTCGTGAAATGGCTCATCGTTGTCTTGGGAGAAATTCATAATCTTTGACCGCACCTCTTGAGTCTTGCGGTTCGGGTAGTACTTGAGCATGAACTTCTCGCACACCGCATTCCATGTGGTGAGAGAGTTGACCGGGAGCGCCAAATACCACGACTTTGCTCGATCCTTCAAGGTGTACGGGAAGCACTTCATCTTCAGATTGTCCTCCGTGAGTCCCAAAAGTGGGAAAGTCTGAACCACCGTGCAAAACTCTCGGATGAACGTCAAGGCATCTTCGTTGGGCAGCCCGTGGTAGGATGGGAGCAACGCCATGTGGTGAGGTTTGAGCTCATGATTCCTGACCGCTTCCGTCAGGACAATCGCCGAAGTGGTGGCTGTGAATGTGGGGCGAGCAAAATCGCCCATGACTCTAGCTGCCATGGCTTCGGGCTCTCGTCTTCTTCTTCCTTCGTCAAGAGCGCCTTCTCCTATTGTTGTCACCGATGTGAGGTGTCAATTCCTTTAGAGAATTTGACGACCTTGCAAACACAACACTCAACAAACGAATTAAACGCACCGAGTGGAAGGGAAAAGAAATCGAACAAAAATAAAAAGAAAACTAATAAAAAGAAAATACTACACAATTAAATAGCCTAAAGTTTTCCCCCGCAACGGCGCCAAAATTTGTTTCACTAAAAAGTGTTCGCAATAGACGAAATCTATCGTAGCACTAGCAAGTAAACCCTAAGTATCGAATCTCAAGGAAAACTTAACAGGGCAAATAATCGTGTAGCAAAAATCCTAATCTAGCCTAAAACTAAGAAAGCAAGTAAAAAGAATTGTTGGGTTTTTATTTTAAATCCTAGGCAAGAAAATAAATAAAAGCAATAAATTAAAGCAAGTAAATAATCTAATCTAGAACTTGAGAAATAAATCTAAGAATTAAACTAAGAAAGCGATTAATCTACCTAGGCAAGAATCGAAAGGAAAGCAATAAAGAAAGCATAAACTACTCTAGACATGATGAATAAAATCTGGAAATTAAAAGGCTAATTAATCTAACTATGAAAGCTTTGAAAAACGAGAGAATCGAAACTAGAAAAACGAATCTAAACTTTAAACTAGAAATCAAAAGAACGAAATTAAAACTAAGCAAATTAAACGAAGCAATTAAGAGAACGAATCTAAAACTAAAGTAAAGCAATTAAAGCAAATAAACGAAAGCAATAAAAGAACTTACGAGAATTAAACGAAGACGAAGAACGCGAATTAAATAAAGAAGTCTTGAATTAAACGAACTAAGAATCCGGATCCGAACAAAGTAAAGCTAATCTAGAGAATTTTAGTGCTGAAAAACGAATCTAAACTTTAAACTAGAAATCAAAAGAACGAAATTAAAACTAAGCAAATTAAACGAAACAATTAAGAGAACGAATCTAAAACTAAAGCAAAGCAATTAAAGCAAATAAACGAAAGCAATAAAAGAACTTACGAGAATTAAACGAAGACGAAGAACGCGAATTAAATAAAGAAGTCTTGAATTAAACGAACTAAGAATCCGGATCCGAACAAAGTAAAGCTAATCTAGAGAATTTTAGTGCTGAAAAATAAAGCTAACTAATGCTAAAAACTGATAAAGGATGATCCCAATTCGTCCCAAAGTACTAGTATTTATAATAGGAAGAAAACCTAATCATATAAGGAAACTAATAGCTGGACGCGGACATCTGGACGGTCGGCCAGATTTGTTAAGGACTTGGCCGTTCGGCCAAATCAGGTACTGGTACTTCACGCCACAATCATCTGGCCGATCGTGCAGATTCTGGACGATCGTCCAAATCACGTTATGGACGATTGCGCGCGCTTCTCTTGTTTTGGCCGTATCTTCCTCGTCCGAACTCCAAATTGACCTCCGTTTTCGCCTATGCGCTCCTATCGAACCCCTCTTCGATATAATGCTTTCATTACATCCAAAATGAATCTTCAACAAAATCATGAGAGGTTAGAACTTGAGGTCAATGATTGCTCAACAACCTTTCTTCTCGTTTTCTTCTCGTTTCCGCCCTTTTCATCCTACAAGTACCAAAAACTCCAAACAAACGAATCATAGCCAAAAGACACACTAAAAGACACGAAACACAATGAAAATGAACACGAAATCACAACGAAAAACCTAACAACTAAACACCAATCAGTGCCCACTGAGTACTTTTGTACTCAGCCCTGCATATATTTCTAAATGTGCAGGTTGAACAAGATGGAATAGAGAGCCGGCTCAAGCTTTTGTCATCCTGAATCATATTAGCTTGTTAGATTAAGATTCTCGATAATGTGTGTCTTCATACATGCATTCTGTAAGACTTCCGCTGTAAAATGTCGATAAATTCTTGTTGAGTATTCGAGTCGTGTAAGCGTTTCGAACAAATGTACATCTTTCCCTTAAAGGCTCGACGCCAATTGATATAATAAATACTTCCCACGCTTGTTCGGGTGGTTTCTTGCACTTTAATTACATTCCCCTTTCTATTCCCGCTTCTTTAATCCCATCCCTAATCACGGGTTCCCGGCTTCACTATCCTTAGTAAAGTCCGGTCGTGACAGAGTGGTATCAGAGCACTTGGTTGCTCCGAAATCCGAGAGTCTTTTTCAGTCTTAGTCTAGTATTGATTCACTAGACTAGTCAAATCTAATCAGTTGACAAAAGCTCGGCACTCCATCACATCGCGTTCAACGGGAAAAATGGTAAGTTCTCTTATTTAATAAAACTTGAAGCTTTAAGATAGAAGAGAACATAGTTAAGGTCAGAATCTAGATCACAAGGCTTTTCTTGAGGACATAGCTCACACGAAATAGCTACTTCTTGAGTTAACTTACAATTAATGATTACTTGAGTTAACTTAGAATTTATGATTATCAAGAAACGAAAGTTTCTTTCGGCAAATGAAGATAAGAAGACGATGGCGTTGCTCAAGAGAAGGATGACTCCAAGAGATGTGTGCATGAAGATTTAAAGGAATGTCATTCGAGTCAATGACATGGGCTTAGCCTTTATTGAATTGTTTAAGAAGAGTAAACGACAAAAGTTTACTATTGTATACAATATACGATATGATAAACCATACGTCGAAGATGGTAATTAAATACTTGCATCGCCTCATAATAAGATTATACCCATTAGAACTCCTCGAAAGTTTTGAAACTAATTTCTTGGAGGAATCATGAATAAACATGAAAATTTAATACATGATTATAGTAAGCTCCAAATTAAGACATTCAAGTAAGCAGAGCACTGGACCATCGATAGTAGTTAATATAACCATGAGAACCTCTCATGAGTTAAAGAAGTCATCAAGAATAATAATGTTACTACGTTTTCACTGAACAGAGAATTATTCTTAATGAACATAGAAAGTGAAAGCATCAACGATGTCAGTTGACTAGTCAATAATGATTGAAGTACATTTGCAAGATCATTTTAAAGGATAACGTAAGGAAATGTCCGACCACCAACAGTTATTACTAAAGACCAAACCATAGTGTCATATAATACAAATATATTTTCAGCATATGGTACAACTATCATAAGGGATCAACATCTAAAATAAATTTAGAAATTAGGGTCGGTTAAGATTAAACCGTAGCCTAACATAGACTCAATAAAATATTAGTGCCACTTAAGAGAAGCCTTATTATGATAAGGCCACCCCCATTAATTCTCGGGGCATTTCCCAAAGGGGAAAGCTTAAATTCTGTGACTTACAAACAGAATAAAAATGCAAAAATTTCTCCTTGGCAGGAGTATAAATAGCAGTGACAATATCATTACTCAGAGATGATGTTTTTCTTAGAAAATAAAAGGGCTTCGAAGATTAGTTTATAAAAGTTGTACATGAGTACTTATACTAAGAAGACTTATAAATGTAATGATATAAACCCACCATGCTAAGAATGCATTATATCCTGATATCATACATGAGCCCCTTGAAGCCAAGAAAAGTAAATTCTGAAAATTCGAAGTTCAAAAAAAAAATATTCTGAGCCGGGATAAGAGTTCGTCCAACTTTGTAAAACTTCTTTTCATTTCCCGGAAATTTTGTGAGTCACTAAAGGAAATTTTTGTGACTGGGATTGTGCTTATGCGGGACTGATCACCCCACATGATGTCAACCTTGGTAGCGTCACCATCAGACAAGAAATCGGATGGGTATCGACAAAATGGGTGCCTCCCCCTAACCCTTGTCATTTCATTTCTACCCTCTGATTATTCCTTCCAAGCTTGTCAGATGTTTTATTGATAACACGTTTTGGTTACTTGTAATGCCAAAACAAACCATCGTCTCCACACCTTTCATTTACATATCTTCGCATTCCACTTTGGTCCAATTATTTTCGAAAGCAATCGGATTAACTAGTCCATTTGCAAGTCATAAGCATGACCTAATGTATGATACCCTTAAGGGTATCCAAATGTATAAGAATGAGACTAGAGGAAAATAGATTGGGACTTTGAATAGGTGGAACGAGATTAAAGATTTGAAATAATGAGAGACTATATGGCCCTTAGTATGTTATAAAGTAGACCAAGGGTTGATAAACAAGTAAAGATATCGAAAAAAAAAAAAAGACTTAGACCACAAGCCATAAGGACATGAGCAAAAGGAGTCTGAACAGATAGAATGACCTAGTCTTAATCGAAATCATCCCTAATTTAAGGAGGATATGAGTCTAAAAAGGGTTTAGTCAAATCAAACTCAAACAAAGCTACTGTCCCCAAGAAATAATATCAGGTTCGATAGTAAGGTCAGAGGTGTTTAACAACTCACATAATAATAATTATTATTATTATAGGATCTTTAGGGGATAATGTATTAAAGATAGATGAAAAGGGAAACAAGGAATATATACATCTATGTGAGACTACCTTCTTCGATAAGGTTTAGAGAAGAGATGGAGGGTTCACAAGGAAAGTAGTATTGGCCATAGTAATTTCGATATTCGAAAGGAAAAATAAATAAAAGCGATAAATGATAGTTCATGAGTTAAGTATTAACCATATACAGAATCAGTAGCATTGGAATGCGACTCCAATTATGAACACCGAGTGTGTGATTAAAATGGAATAAAAATTATTTGAGCCATTTGTAATGTTGTCTCGAAATAGGAAAATGGTGACATATTATGATAGAACAAGAAAAGAAGTAAATTAGAGGAAGAGTGTACTATAAGCAGAATGAATTTTGAAGTGGATATAAACCTTAAAGCATGGGGATAAATCAATATCCATAAAATATAGCATCTAATACAATATGAGTCTATATAGTAACTAGTGGTATAGGTTGATGACCTATCCTGATTAAAATTTCTCCTACATCACGTGTTAGACACCTCGTAGGATATTAGTGTGGATCATGCTGAAATATTCTTCCACTAGAAATATAGTAAGCTTTGAATAACAAAATTTATGTTAGTTGTCCACAAGGGAGTAACTACACGTTACATAGAAATAAGAATACATACCAGCAATTACAGACATGAGGTAAGAGTAAGAAATCTTGTTAATTATCGAGACATAGAAATGAAATGTAGCAAATAAGAAATGGGAGTAGTTACCTTATGCTAAGGAAGGTAATCTATAAGAAGCTTCTCCAGTCAAGAGACTATACGAGATAAGTAGCAATTGAGATATTGACCAAGGGTTATAATAATACTCTAAGCTAAATGATTGATGAAAAATACGCGATAGACAAGACCATCTAGAAGAATATAAAGGAAGAGGGTATGTACAATTTGAATTCACATAGTGGAGACAATGATACGTAACCAATAATATATAGTAATATAGGCCGAGTTATGGCTTTAATGAATGACAACAACTTTGATATAAGCAAAAACAAAATTTATAGGGGTTCAGACATATTTCGACACGTTAGTCCTTATCAAAGGACAGAATGTCAATGAGATAGAAAATTTTTGCTAAGGTCTCAAAAATGTTAAAAGTCAAACGAAAGTTATATCGAAGGAAGCCTTAGTATAAATGATATATACAATTAACATATCAAGAGATGTTCTAATCAAAACTGATAAAAGTTTGAGCAAAGAAAGATAAATAGATAAACTCAAACAATTTCCGGTGTAAGGAACATTATAGATCCTTAAAAGCTCTTCTGGATATTAAGAATTTAGATTCCGACTACCCTGAGAAATTAAAGGAGTTTATAAAAAGAAGCATTCAAGTAAAAGATGTCATGAGTGTGAGTACATGAGATAGCAAGAAGAAACAAAAAGAACAACCATGAATTGGTTATCAAGAAAAGAATATTAAGTGACATAATTATTCCTAAGTCAAGGAGAAGGGACAATTATGCGTAGAAAAAAATGGAGTTAAAGGATGTAGCATTGCTATAGGAGGTAATTTATCTTACCCCGTCATTAAGACATAGATTAAGCGTGTAAATCGACATGCTCAAAAGTTTCTAAATCACTTTAAAACAAAAGGTTATTCGTCAGACAAAAAGCTAATAGCATATAGAAATTAATTGTCTTAACGTAAATAAACTAAAGTCAACTTATGTACACGATATCTAAGATAAGTCATGATTAAGTTCCGGCTAAAGTGCTATGCACAAGCTAGTGGAATCATGTACTCTAGTTGTAATAATGAGTAGAAGTTCTATATAAATTATGTGATCAACTAATGTAGTGACCGAAGTGATATGAAATAAGACAATTGAGCTAAAAAGGCCTAAATAAATCCTCGAATGATTTGAGAGAAAGAAACATATAATTGTTCAGGATCAACACTTTACATTATATGTATAATGCTTTAAGTTTAGAATGAAAGAAAATTTTGAGCCACTAGTGGATCTCTACTCGAGAGATAACCCCTCGGAAAATGTCCGGCATAGAAAAGTTTTATAGTTATACCTCGGATATCGATGGTGAGATGTTGTCACCACCTCGCCAACGGACGGTTAACTATTTGAGAACGGTCATAGCAAACCTATGGGATATTTCAGTTAGAAACTCTATATTTAAAAATGAGTATAAAGGGGGTTAAAGATAAGACATTTATATTATGGTTCACAAATTAAGAATTAGTAAGAATGGGTAGCATAAAAGGCTTACCTTGAACTTTAGGAGGATAGAAACCGACTCATGAAGGAAATTAAAATTTTAAAATAGAAAATGAGGACCATGGAAATAATTCTACGACAAATACCAAAATAGTTAATGTGACGTTATGACACATATAGGTAAGGTATAGACCCTTACCGTACATAAAGAAAATAGGAATAAAAATGTTTGTACCTAAATGGTCCCAAGATGACTACCTCGTCTAACGAGTTAAAATGATGATAGAAATAAAGGTACAAGAGTTGAGCAAATTATAGGAGTAAGCTCAAAAGTAGAGATTACCTAAGACCAAGAAGGAGTAAGCTCAAAGGTAGAGATTACCTAAGACCAAGAAAAGTAGGTCTGGGTACTCATGGACTAGCGTTCCGACTAATAATTAAATTTGTTTGAAAGATCAATAAAAATGATAACGCTACAAAATGTGAGTAGTAACTTACAAAACCGTAGAGGTGTCAAGAAGCTACATAAAATAGAAATTGGTACAAACCTACCATGGCATGAAATAAGTGTCAAGAAAGAGTAATATGGGGTAAAAAAAAAAAAAAAAAAAAGGGTAGTACCCAAGGCCCAATAGAAGAAATAGAAACTAAAGGATTACTAAAATAATGAGATTGCCCACGGAGATGGTAAAAGAATTTTAGAATAAACAATAGTTATAAGTTAATGACGCCGAACTAGATAAGCGCTAGAAGTAAAGAAAGAAGGTAGTCGTGAGAATGCAACTAAACACATATGATATGACCCAGTATATGTTGCGTCAGGAAAACATATGGGAAATTATGAGGAAATACTATGAGCATTGAGAAAAGAAAATTTCTTCAAAATATCTTCATCATAAAGACACAAGAGATGTATGTATATTTATACTCATAGTAAGATAGGAGATTAGTTAGGATCTATTTAGGGAAAATGCGGGATTTAGAAATCTCAGTGCTATACTTAGCACACCAGTTCACACTGGTTAGTTGTGTAATTCTAATCATCCGGAATTAGAAAAGAGATGAGGACATATGTGGGACTTGGAAGAAAGTCAAAAGGGACAACGAATGTGAGAACTCTCCGAGAGGTGGAGACATGGATACTCTATGTATGATGGCATAAAGAAGAGACTTACGTTCTCAAAGATTTAATTATTATTTCAGGATAAGTAAAATTCGTGAACCGAATAAGTCACGAGTCCAAGAAATGAATTTCTAAAGGTAGTAGAATTATATCATATACGTGGGGATGGTAAAATAGACGCTAGACGCGAAAACTTGAAATGAACGAGATGCCAAATAGTCAACACTAGGCGAAGATATACGACGGATCTAGATCTTTCAGCGAAAATACAAGATAATCGAGGTTAGGATATCCGAAACCTACTTCGACGCTGAGACAAGAACGATATCTGAAGAAATGAACGTTCGAACGTTAAACTATGAAACTATATCCAGATAAATATGTACATAAGTTAATCCCATCGGTAAAGGTCTTTTAGGGACACCACGCGCAAGAAATAGTGATGTGGGAACGTGTTAAGTAAAATGAAAGGAAAGTGCCCAAAGTTATTTATACAAGATAAACAAATTTCGGGACGAAATTTAATTTAAGGAGGATATGATGTAAAGGTCTCTGCTGGAACTTGCACACGATGATTGTTTCGTGCAAGAAAGATTCTACGGCGCCGGTTGAAATTTGGAGAATGCCTCAGTTTAGGCGTATTGAGTTTCTCAACATGCGTTTGTTTCTTCCGGACCCTCCGAGCGATGCAGCTGTGATGGAGAACCTACAGATGCTTGGGGAGGTAGGGAATTTCAAGTTCAGCGAAGAGGCTGTTGAGAGGCTTCCGAACATCAAGAAACTAAAGCTGCGGTATTCGGGTCGGGAGGGGATTGAGCACGAGGACTATTATAGCCTCAGCAACATTCAAAAGCTAAGGAAACTAGAGTCTCTCCGTGACGTTGTGGATTGATTTTCGAACGATTGAGTCTTTCAACAAGGTTACCTTTCCGGACTCCCTCAAGAAGTTGACTGTGTCGATGACACTGAAATTCGAATGGAGCGACATCTTGGGGAAGATTGGCTTGTTGCCCCATCTTGAGAAGCTCAAGCTGTGGACGGGGTGCTTCGAAACAGGGGAGTGGGAAGTGGCTGAAGGCCAATTCCCCAGTCTCAAGTACTTGGGAATATTTTCGTGTTTTACGTTGAAAAAAATGACTACACAAGAGGGCTCCGAAATCTTCCCTCGCCTTCAGATTCTTAAACTTTTTCATTTAGAGGAAATGGAAGAGATCCCTCATGAGATCGGAGAAATACCGACATTGCTAATGATATCAATTGTGGGATGCAGCGCATCGGTTGTCAAGTGTGCAAGGGAGATATTAGATGAACAAGTTTATCACAATGGGGAAGAACAAGTCTTTCAACTTGCGTGTTCGGGCGAGATTGAAGAACTCTCTCCGCGTCATCGCATTTTTAGAGACTACGTTTCTTATTTGGCTGAGCAATCATGAAAAATATGTTTAGTGGTTTAAATATATTGTGTAAATGAAACTACCCCTGTGATTATAGTATTTATTACTCGTTTATTTTTTTACTAAAAAGTAAAATGTATTTATTACTTCATCTTTCATGTGACATAAGAAAAAAAAATGTTACATTTTAGTTGGAACGAAAGGAGTATTTTCGTAATTTTGTAGATAAAAACTATTTGCATCTCAGTGATTATTATGTTTCGTAGATAATCTGACACGTACCACTTTCAAACCAATATTTGAAAAATCGGACTGAATTGGCCAATTGAACCGGTAACTGGTCATGGTTATTTCTACAGTTTCATATTTTTTTGGTTATTTCTAGATCTTGTCGGTTCAACTATGGTTCATGCCGAGAACTCGAAATCTTACCGATTCAACCTCCGGTTCAATTTTTTTTTAACATTGTTTCAAACAATTGAAGTTTCTAGAATTAATGAAAGGGGATTTTTTTGAAATGGTTAAGATGTTAAGTAAACACAAATTTTGTCTTCCGACTTAAAAAATAAACTCAAATTCTTGTCATTGCTATATGAAGGCTCCATTGAGCATTAGTGCAATTTTACAACATGGCTCAATCAAACACTTTAGACACGAATAGATCTATAGGACTGATCAGGAGTCCATTTCAGTACTCATACATCGACGACGATGGTGGTGCCGACGATAGTGCCGGCAACATGGGTTGAGTTGCCTCCGAGCAGCGCCGACGGCCAAGTCAGAGTTCTCAAAGTGAGGCACTAGTATGAAGAAAAAATCGAGAGAGAAAGAGGGGTGCAATTACAGTGGCAGAGATGGATATGGGCGAAGAAGAAGAAGAATGGCGGTGGTGGCTAGTCCTGGGCCAGTAAACGTTAGGTTGGGCCGAACTGAGTTGAGTTAGCCCAATTCAGCTGATAACTCTTAAGGGTGTTGCATTTGATGGAAAATTCATAATTTATATCCTATGTTTAAATATATAAAGAAAGATTCATATGTGGAATAAAGAGGGAAAAAAGGGGGAAATGTTAAATATTATTATAAAAAATATGATCTATACTGGCTATTGACATATTATCACAAAAAAGTATTCATGAAATGGAGTGAAAATGTGAGAACTGGCTGAGTATTATTTTTTTTTCCTTTTGTGTGATTTTTTTTCCCATCATAAAAAATGAGTGAGAATAAACTTAATTTTTAAAGAATAATTAGGTGCCCGATAGCACTTGGGATTCTCGACTAGAAAAATGAGTATATATAATACAGTAAGAAAACCGTGACACCTTTTGTGGACGGGTGTAGTACTATACTATACCCGTCCACAAAGTACTACACCCGTCCACAAAGGGTGTCATGATTTTCTTATATACTCGTTACTTGTTTTGCAACTAATCTAACATTTTTAATTAGTGGATTATGTTTAATTAATGGGGGTTACAAACCTATTCATAATATTCCATTTTACATTGAATTTAAGAAATCAATATAAAATTTAGAAAATCAGAAAGTTCTTATAGGATTAGTTTTGTCTTAATTAGAGGAAAAGGAGACGTTTTGGAAGCAACGCGAAAACTAATATAGTACTACTACGTACTCATGTCTTCCCTTAACAAATTATAACAAATTAGTTCTCTTATTACCATTAATGAGATTGATAATTGAAAGATACTGCCATTCAATTTGGTGCATGCACACTTGAATGTTATTATAAAAGAAAAATCAAGTGAAATCACTTCCTAGCTTTAAGAATCAATCATCATTTATAAAAATGTAAATATACACTCAAATTTCCTCCTCACCGAATCTTGCATTCATAATCATTTCCTCTATATAAATTTGGTAGAGACCCATTAATTTCATGAAACTCATATATATTAGAAAGAAAAAAAAAATACTATAAACAAAACCCCCAAATCATGAAGAGCTTACTTAGAATTGCAATTCTATTGTTTTTTGTTCTACTCTGCACAGGTACCCATCTTGTTTTTCTTGATACGCTCTTATTACTTGTACTTACGTATTTAGAAAGAATTGAAGGGGAAGAGTTTTTCCGATTTTGCAGGTGATGAGGAGAGCAAAATACGAATTTGTGGGAAGGACCTCACTGTTGATGAAGCATGCAATGAAGCATGATGTGATCAACTCTGCAATCAAACGTTTAAAGAGAGCAATGCACGGCACTTGTGTTTTAAGTGATACTTGTCATTGCACTTATCGTTGTAATTAATTGAAAAATGTCTATTATTAAGGGAAATTGAGTGGAATTAATGTTTGTTTAAAGAGAAACTAGTGCAGTACCTGTCGAAAATCGACCGGATCTAAATATTTTATAATTTTAATTAAATAAAATTATAGTTGTAAATACATAATTATATAAAGTCTTTCGTTACTCGTGCATGTTTATAGGAAAATAGGTTTAAAAGGAAATATTTTGATGATAGGTACGTACATTTGTATCCGGTCAAAATTCGATACAATCACTTTATAACGTCATTTAAAAGTAAAATATAAATGAAAAATATTAAAATATGCCAAAATCACCCATCGTTTATTTTAATAAAAAGGAAATGTCATTATATGTTGGGGTCCATGTCCTGAATTATGTGTTTAACCGTGTCTCAAATCTCAATTTCTATTAGTTTTGTATTTGTTTTTTCAAAAAATTTAATTTATAATGATTCGTCATCTTAATTTTATGATTATTTAAGGGTTCACTAATCTAAATTAGGGTATATAATTGTTTTTTAACATTTAATTTCACTTTTATTGATTACATGATGCTTAAAAAAATTCAAAATTACGGCATAAAACTATTTTAAAAAATATATAATTCCCCATAAATGTCTATTATAATTTGCTATATAATGCATTTTTTATTTTATTAAAATATAATATTTAATTAGTAGAAATTAGGATTTGGGACACTATTGAGATATATAATTTGGGACAGAGGATACCATCTGCCTCTTAGTTGTTAAAAATATTTTCAAAATCAATATACTCTCCCCGTCTCATGCTAATTGTCCATGTTTCCTTATTGGGATGTCCCATTTAATTGTCCACTTACTTAAAGTGGTACTCTCACAACTAATATGAGTATAAACCTTACTATCTTAAGATGTGTCATTTCCCTTGTAGACAATTAAATGGGACGGATGGAGTATATTTTTTTTTTATGTAAAAAAGCAAGACTCTGAATCTCGAATGAAACGAAATAAATGGAACATGACGAGTAATTGCCTATAGAATCCAAACTGCAAATTGGCTACTTGCAACTAGTTTCCAAAATAAGCCCACTGCTTAGAAACTACGTACCTGAGAAATTTCAACTGCCTACCTACCGACCTCCCACCTAATCAATTCAACCAAATTCACCTTCAATAAGTATTTCATCACCACCACCAAAGATTCTACCAAATTCTTTTCCTCCTCACAGAAATATTCTCTTCTGCTTCCATTTACTGCTTCAATGGCGGCCTATGCAGCATTGGTTTCCCTTATGCACATCGTCAACGATATTCAAACCCATCATTCCCCTCCCATTTCCATCCCCAAACACCAAGCTCAATCTCTCTCCCAAACCATTGCCTCCTTGCTAAAATTTCTCGAAGGCCATAGCTCCCCCGTCACCCAAACCGACGAAGCCGATCCGTTGGAGAGGCGAATCGCGGAAGCTGCTTACGAGGCGGAAGACGTCATCGAATCTCATATTGTAAATCGAATTCTTCCCACCGATGGATCTCAACATCGAGGAAATGGGATTACCAAATTCTTCTGCTGCTTCCGAGCTATAAAGACACCTGAAAACATCCCACTTTCTGAGAAAGGTGACGATGATGAGACCAGCTTGTGCGAACATCTGAAGCAAGTGATTGAAGAAATGGAGACGATCGAGAAACTGACGGCGGAGATCACTGAAGCGAAGGCGGTGGTCCACGATCAACGGCTAAGACCCGCGGCCGATGCACCTGCTGCTCCGTCTAGATCTTTCACCAGTACCAGGCAGAACAGCATCACGGTCTGCTCCGAGGACGTCGTCAATGAGGTCATGGACAAGCTCACGTCGGAGGAGGCCGGCCGCCTCGTCATCCCCATAGTAGGTATGGGCGGGATAGGTAAAACCACTCTAGCTAGAGATATCTATGAGAAAGTTCTGGAACATTTTGATATTCGTGCTTGGGCTACCGTTTCTCAAAATTTTAACATAAGAAAAATTCTATGTGAACTTCTTTCTCAAGCCACTAACCAAAAGAAGGATAACCTGGTAGGAAAGAGTGAGGACGAACTAGAAATAGAGCTTAGTCAATGTTTATTTGGTAGAAGGTATTTAATTGTAATGGACGATTTGTGGAGTATCGATGCGTGGGATCGGGTGCAACGTTTCTTTCGGGAAAATGAGAATGGTAGTCGGGTATTGGTAACCACTAGGCTATCACAGTTGGGCTATCAGCTGAATAGTAACTATAGCCATCACATGAAATTTTTAGATGAGGATAATAGTTGGGACCTGTTCTCCAAAACTGTGTTTGGAGAGGAAAGTTCCCCTAGTGCATTAGAGGGAATCGGGAAGAAGATCGTAGAGAACTGTAGAGGACTTCCTTTATCGATAGTTGTGGTGGGGGGTATTTTGAAAAGAACGGATCGTAGTCTAGAACGTTGGGAATCAATAGGGAAGAACTTAACTTCAGTAGTGAACTTAGAAAACGATAAACATTGCTTCAGATTGTTAGGACTGAGCTATAATCACTTGCCTGCCCACTTGAAACCGTGTTTTCTATACATGGGAGTGTTTGAGGAAGACTTTGAAATCAAAGTCTCAACACTCATGAAGCTATGGGTTGGTGAAGGTATTCTAAAACCGATAAACGAAGAAAGTAGCTTAGAAGCAGTCGGGAAAGGGTTCTTGGACGACTTAATCAGAAGAAATCTCATTATAATCCATGGGTTTGGAGCGACAGGGAATGTAAAGTACTGCAAAATTCATGATCTGCTGCGAGATTTCTCCTTGAGTGAAGGCATGAAGAGTGGTTTCTACCACGTTTTAGGAGAAGATAACCCTCAAGGCATAAGTAGACAACGCCGCGTTGTTATACCGAGGAACAACTCAAAGGCGAAAGTCCGCAATGATCTGAGAGCCATGTCACATGTCCGTTCTGTAATTTCCGAATATGGGAATGCCCCATCGTATAAGAGTTTCAGGTTGGTGAGGGCATTACAAGCCTATAACTTCCGTTCCCCTGGTGACTTTGGTGACAACAGGTACGTGAATCACAGGGCATTTCCATCCGTCAACCTCCAGCACCTTGCAGTTGAGGTTCATAGTGCGTCCTCGTTGTTATCCTCAATCGGTCTCTGTTGGAACTTGCACACCCTGATTGTTTCGTGCAAGAAAGATTCTACGGTGCCGGTTGAAATTTGGAGAATGCCTCAGTTTAGGCGTATTGAGTTTCTCGACATGCGTTTGTTTCTTCCGGACCCTCCGAGCGATGCAGGTGTGATGGAGAACCTACAGATGCTTGGGGAGGTAGAGAATTTCAAGTTCAGCGAAGAGGCGGTTGAGAGGCTTCCGAACATGAAGAAACTAAAGCTGCGGTATTCGGGTCGGGAGGGGATTGAGCACGAGGACTATTATAGCTTCAGCAACATTCAACAGCTAAGGAAACTGGAGTCTCTCCATGTTTCCTTATGGATTGATTTTCGAAGGCTTGAGTCTCTCAACAAGCTTACCTTTCCGCTTTCGCTCAAGAAGTTGACTCTTTCGGTGACATCCAAATTCGAATGGAGCGACGACATCTTGGGGAAGATAGGCTCATTGCCGCATCTCGAGAAGCTCAAGCTATGGGAGGGATGTTTCGGAACAGGGGAGTGGGAAGTGGTTGAAGGCCAATTCCCCTGTCTCAGGTACTTGGGAATATTTTCGTGTCTTACATTGAAAAAGCTAACTACACAAGAGGGCTCTGAAATCTTCCCCCGCCTTCAGGTGCTTGACCTCTATTATTTAGAGGAAATGGAAGAGATCCCTTATGAGATCGGAGAAATAGCAACGTTGCTAATGATATCGATTGTGGGATGCAGCGCATCAGTTGTCAAGTGTGCAAAGGAGATATTAGATGAACAAGTTTATCAAAACGGGGAAGATCAAGTCTTTCAACTTGCATGTTCGGGCATTGAAGAACTCTCTCTGGGCCATCAAGTTCTAAGACGCTACATTTCATTTTTGGCTAAGCAATCATGAAAAATATGTTTAGTGCTTAAAATATATTGTGTAAATGGAACTACCCCGTGATTATAGTATTTACTTGTGTATTTTTTTTTTTTTTACTAAAGAGTAAAATGTATTTATTATTTCATCTTTCATGTGACATGGAAAAATGTAAGATTTTAGTTATGATGAAAGGAGTATGTTTGTAAATTTTCAGATAACAACTAATTTCAGCTCAGTGATGATTATGTTTCGTAGATAATCTGACATGTACCACTTTCAAATCAGTATTTAAAAATCGGACTGAACAGTTGAACCGGTAAACGGTCATGGTTACGATTTCATGTTTTTTTCGATTATTTCCGGATCCTTTTGGTTCGAATATGGTTCATGCCTCAAGTACTTGGAAATCGATGATTGCTGCTCACTTCCCGCACCTCGCGCACCTTACTCTCCGAAACTTGAGAAAGCTAAAGGAGATCGGATCTAAGAGAGATCTCGACGCTTGCTTTAAGTCATGTGAAATGGTGCAACTCTTCCCTTGTGCATTGTGCAAATTAAATGAGATATATGAGGAGGGAGGAGCAGGGAATCATACTCTTCAACTTCCTTCAGACTTATGTTTCAACAACTCTAACTCAATTGATAAAAGCTGTCAAATCTTGAAGTGTTCCAATTTTATTATTTTTTTAGTTGTATTTTTTTTCATAAAATTCAATTAATTAATTATAGTTTGAAATTATTTTATTAGCATCAATTTAGTGTTACTAGTTGAGATTACGTGCATTCGCACGTAAATACTTCGATCGAATAATATTGATTGATATTTCTCTTTATTTTCTTGCAATATCCTTCATAAACTTTCTTTTCAATATCATGATTTACCGAATTTTTCATAATTTCACACTTCATTTGTCCCTCTTACATAGGGACATTTTACTTTTTGGGATATCCCATGATATAGAGACATTTCCCAAAATAGAAACTTCTAGCTAATAAAATTCATACACATCATTTTAAGCCACTACCTATCACTTTAACATAGTATCATCATTTATGTCTTAATTTCCACTGATAAAAAAGGTCATCTTATTAGTGGGACGGAAAGAGTATGTTTTACTAATAAACGTAGAAGATTAATAAGAAAAATCAAAATATTTATTCGTGTATAGCTCTATTTATTTTAAATGTAGTTATAAAATTTTATATATGTTCGAATTTGGTATGTTTAAATTTGAACGTGATCAATCTTTTTCATATATTATTAGATAAGTAGAATAAGTACTCATAAAATAAATTAATTTTTTAGTATAATATTGTAAAACTCAAAAAGTTTAGTTACACGAAGACTCGAGACAGTGAAAAAATGAATTTATTGGCCGATTCGAAGTAAGACATCTATTGTTATTCTATCTCTAATTTATATTAATTCCGCACTAAATTAATACTAATACTACTAATATGCATTGTTGTGTTACCGTGGTAGATGATTAATTTTACGTGTTTTCCGTTACAACTTAGCATCAATGCAATTTCAAGAATATTAGTAATAACAATAAACTACTAATATAGAAATTACATATACTGAAATTACTTTTACAATTAAACTTTACCACTATCTTTTTTTTATTCAATCGTATTTGTATTTATTAATTATTTTAAAAAGAAGAAAACGAAAACCCAAAATATAGGAGTAATATCTATGATATTTCATTATCTTATTAAGATAATGAATTTTATACATAATTTTAATAGATGTAGAATCTGTGTTGTGTTGTACTTCTAGTAATATTTACTACGTGCAATCAAATCACATTTATGTTATTTATAAACTATATATCAATTTACTTGTTCTTTTAAAATCCATGTATAATAATATGATATTACAATATTGACCTTATACTTAAATTTATTATAGGGACAAAATAGGTAAAACAAAATTTGTCACACACTTTTATAATAGGTATAGATAGATAATCTAAAATTTATTATTTGGGTTGCAAAATCTAAAATTAAAGTATAAATGACTTTTATCACGGTGGCTATGAAAATAGTTTTTTTTTTAGGTTGCGTTCTCTTTGATGCGAAAGAAAGTGAGAGAAAGGAAAAAATTACCCTTTAAATTCCACCCCTTTTCTCACCTTTTCTCACATTTCCTATTTTTTCCCCTTCATTTGCACTACAATGGAGAGAAAATATTATCTCTCCATTTTGGTGTTGTAAATATTATCTCCAATTTAAGGAGTAAAATCCCCCGTCATTGATAAAAGGTGAGAAAATTGGTGGAATTTATAGGGTATTTTTCTCTTTTCTCTCATTTTTTCTTTTGCATCAAAGAGAACGCAACCTTAATGTGTAAGAGAGAGAAAGAAGAAAAAAAAAAAGAAGAAGAAGAGTGTGACACTGAAAATTCGAACAATGCTGCCTTTGTTTCTCTAAATGTCTTATTTTATGTTTGGTCAATTATAAAAGTAGATAGGAATTAAAATTTTCCGACTTTTCTCCTCTTATTATTTTATCAAGAAAACGGAAACACCTTAATATTGGTGGGGGCAAATGCGTACCGCATATATTCATGAATTTTGATCATCTATTTCATTTTGATGTCACGTTTTTTAGTGCATTATCGAATGCTAGCAACGTGTTCAATATATTTTAAAAATAATGCAAACTTTTAATTATACATAATTGATTTTGTAAAATATTTTTAATTTGTGACAAATATCCAACGATGCAACCGATTTAGGATACTTTTCTTTCCCCAAAATTCTGTATATAATGAGTCCAAACTGCAAATTGCGCCTACTTGGAACTTGTTTCCAAAAATCAGCCGACTGCTTCATTACAAACTAGCTACCGGGAAACTTTCAAAGAAAATACTGCCTACGTACCAAATTTGACTCAAAATCATTTTAATAAACAATCATACTTTATTCTTCGATGCATGAACATGGAAGCCAATCGCCTTCCATAAATTTCACCAGTACCGGCCAAGATTCTATCTAATTCTTTTCCCACAAACACATACTCTGCTTCTTCCATTCACTGCTTTCATGGCGGCCTATGCAGCATTGGTTTCCCTTATGCACATCGTCAACGATATTCAAAGCCATCATTCCCCTCCCATTTCCATCCACAAACACCAAGCTCAATCTCTTTCCCAAATCATTGCCTCCTTGCTAAAATTTCTCGAAGGCCATAGCTCCGCCGTCACTGAAACCGATGAAGCCGATCCGTTGGAGAGGCGAATCGCAGATGCAGCTTACGAGGCGGAAGATGCTATCGAATCTCATATCGTAAATCGAATTCTTTCCACTGCCGGATCTCAACATCGGAGGAATGGGATTACCGAATTCTTCAGTTGCTTCCGAGCTCTGAAGAAACCTGAAAACATCCCGTTTTCTGTCTATCAAACCACCTTGTACGAACAACTGCAGCGAGTGATCGAAGAAATGGAGTCGATTGAGAAACTGACGGTGGAGATCAATTCAGGAAAGCCGGCGGTCCGCGATCAATGGTTAAATCCTGCCGATGCACCTGCTGCTCCGACGAGATCTCTCACCAGTACTAGGCAGAACAGCATCACGGTGTGCTCCGACGATGTTATCAATGAGGTCATGGACAAGCTCACATCGGAGGAGACCGGCCGCCACGTCATCCCCATAGTAGGTATGGGCGGGATAGGTAAAACAACCCTAGCTAGAAATATTTATGAGAAACCTCTTATTAAGGAACATTTTGATATTCGTGCTTGGGCTACCGTTTCTCAACAGTATAATACAAAAGAAATTCTTTGTGACATTCTTTCTCAAGCCACTGGCCAAGATAGGGAAGGCCTAATAAAAAAGAGTGAGGAAAAACTAGGAATAGAGCTCCATAAATATTTGTTTGGTAGAAGGTATCTAATTGTAATGGACGATGTGTGGGGCATCGATTCATGGGATCAGGTGAAATGTTTCCTTCCTGACAATAAGAATGGTAGTCGGGTAGTGGTGACGACTAGGCTATCACAGTTATGCTCTCAACTGAATAGTAACTATAGCCATCACATGAAATTTTTAGACGAGGATAGTAGTTGGGATATGTTCTCCAAAACTGTGTTTGGAGAGGAAAGTTGCCCGAGTGAAATAGAGGGAATTGGGAAGAAGATTGTAGAGAACTGTAGAGGACTTCCTTTAACGATTGTTGTGGTGGGAGGTATTTTGAAAAAAATAGACCGTAGTCGAAAACTTTGGGAGTCGATAGGGAAGAACTTAACTTCGGTATTAGGGGACGATAAACATTGCTTCAGATTGTTGGGACTGAGTTATAATCATTTGCCTGCCCACTTGAAACCATGCTTTCTATACATGGGAGTGTTTGAGGAAAACTATAACATCAAAGTCTCAACACTCATTAAGCTATGGGTTTGTGAAGGCTTTCTAAAACCCACAAGTGTTGAAAGCTTAGAAGCAATAGGAAAAGGGTTCCTACATGATTTAGTTGATAGAAATCTCATTCTAGTCCACGAGTTGGGGAGCCACGGGGAACGTAAAGTACTGCAAAATCCATGATCTGTTGCGCGATGTCTCCTTGAGTGAAGGCAAGAAGACTGGCTTCTACCATGTTTTAGGACAAGATAGTCCTCAATGCATAAGTAGGCAACGCCGCGTTGTTATACCGAGGAACACCTCAAAGTGGAAAGTCCGCCGTGACTTGAAAGCCATGTCACATGTACGTTCTGTTATTTCAGAATATGGGAAGGTCCCGTCGTACCATAGTTTCAAACTGGTGAGGGCGTTGCATGCGTACAAGTTTCGTTACATTGACGACAAAAGCTACGTCAACTCCAGCGCATTTCAATACTATTTTCTTCAATCGGACTCTACTGGAATTTGCACACAATGATTGTTTCGTGCAGGCACAATTCCACAGCTCCGGTAGATATTTGGAGAATGCCTCAACTTAGGAGAATTGAGTTCGTTGACATGCGTTTGTTTCTTCAAGACCCTCCGGGCGATGCTGCTGTGATGGAGAATCTACGGATGCTTGGTGCTGCGGTATTCGGGTGCGGAGGGGAGTGAGCATGAGGACTATTATAGCCTCACCAACATTCAAAAGCTAAGGAAACTGGAGTCTCTCAATGTGACATTGTGGATTGATTTTCAAAGGGTTGAGTCTCTCAACAAGCTTACCTTTCCGGAGTCGCTCAAGAAGTTGACTCTGTCGATGACACTGAAATTCGAATGGAGCAACATCTTGGGGAAGATAGGTTCGTTGCCCCGCCTCGAGAAGCTCAAGCTGTGGATGGGATGCTT
Source organism: Thymus mandschuricus (assembly GCA_029379335.1). Taxonomy (NCBI): domain Eukaryota; kingdom Viridiplantae; phylum Streptophyta; class Magnoliopsida; order Lamiales; family Lamiaceae; genus Thymus; species Thymus mandschuricus. The sequence continues at coordinate 6,919,019 of CM057080.1, read as the reverse complement.
TGAAACAGGGGAGTGGGAAGTTGGTGAAGACCAATTCCCCTGTCTCAAGTACTTGGGAATATGTGCGTGTTTTACATTGAAAAAGCTGACTACAGAAGAGGGCTCCGCCATCTTTCCGCGCCTCGAGCTTCTGGACCTTGAATATTTAGAGGGAATGGAAGAGATCCCTTATGAGATCGGAGAAATAGCAACATTACAACAGGTAAATATTGTGGGATGCAGCGCAGCAGTTTTCAAGTGTGCAAAGGAGATTGTAGATGAACAGGTTGATCAAAATGGGGAAGAACAAGTCTTTCAACTTGTGTCTTCGGGTGAAGAACTCCCTGAAAAGCCTGAATTTGTCAGGACGTGGTCGTTTATCGTTTCGTAGGAAGGGGCTACGGCATGCTCTTGATGGATATTTAATACGGAATGGGCGTACCGGTTCTGTAGGAGCACCTTCAGTTGCTGACTGCACGGGGTGGGTGGGGGTGGGGGGTGGGAGTTGTTGTGGTGTAACATTTAAGAATGATAGTTTATCAAACTCTCGGTCGATTTGTGAGTCTGATATCACCTCGTACTCCTGTCACAAAACAATTAACGTTGTAAGAATTTTCTACCAATAACAAATCATATGCATTATTAAGATGTTGATAAGAATTTATGATATTAAAGGTAACTTTCAGTAATCCTTTCTAAGAAGATGATAAGAATTCATTAATCCGTACTAAGAAGGTGATAAGAAATTATGATACAAAAGTTAAGATTTATTTTTAAATAAAAATTTCCTATCAAAGATAGGATTTCATTCAATTCATACATACTCCGGCGGGTTTTTTCTTATAGTATGTCATAATAATAAGTGGGCGGTAAGAAATTCATCATTTCATAACATTCATAACATACCATAACATAGCATCTTTAAAACATTACATCCGAAAACATTACAACTGAAATTGTCTGAAATTGTCCGAAAACCTAACATACCAGAAGTTTGTCTGAAATTGTTCGAGAAACCACAGAACACCAAAGATAGAATTAAACATAAAGATAGTTTTTTTGAAATCGCACCCTGCCAGTACTTGCTATACTTGCGGCTTGTCTGATGAACACGGCGTGTCCACAGTCGCAGGGGGAGCAGTAGGCTTCACATGGCTAGCTTCAACTGGAGGAGATCTCATAGTAGTTGGGGCATCCATCTGGATTTGAGGTATTACAACCGTTGGGGGTGGGGGCATCTTTGCTCTTGCTTCAACAACGTTGCCCTGCACAATTGTTTCATTGTTAATTCCTAAAGAAAAAACACTAGGGTCTTCATTGTCAAAAGCTGTAGGCACTGCAAGAGTTTTAGGCTCTCCACAAGCTGTATCACCACCCTCATCACCAAGGCGCTGAACATGCAAATCTTCATATCCCCTTTCTTCGTAGAAATGATCAGTTTCGTTGGGGCCTTTCGCTAGAAGAATTGATGTCACCTTGTTAGCAACATCAGTAACAAGGGTGTTGTGATACTCTCTCAAAAAGTCTTTAAGTGCATCCACCCCAGCTTGGACTGCCGCCTTAGCAACTTCCACCACCGAAACATTTTGTGCACTTAAAGCCGACCCTTCTCCCTCGTTTTCTCCCTCTCCGCCTTCTTCATCTTTGTTCTTCCTTTTCATACACTCAGTTGGGTCGTATGTGAAGGCAAATGGGTTCGGGGCTTTGTCATCTTCAAGTGATTTCACATACACTTCCTCCATCTCTTCATCAGTTGGGGTCAGTTGGCGAACCAGTTTCTACCATCAAAGCAATCATCAGAAAATATTAGCACAATTTTATATGAGATATAATTCTTATAAACTAGAGACACCATTTTATAATTATCCCGTGCAGGTAGACAACATTTCTTATGACCTAAACATGAGCTTACTATTTCTTATAACCTAAACATGAACTAAACGTGCAGGTAAACAACATTTTTCTTATCATCATTTCTTATGAACACGGATGGTGAGACACCATTTTCTTATCACATAAGCTTGAACTTTTAAGCATAATTATCATTATTTCTTAGGCAGACAACATTTCTTATGTCCTAAACATGAGCTTACTATTTCTTATGACCTAAACATGAACTAAACGTGCAGGAAGACAACATTTTCTTATCACCATTTCTTATTATCAACCATGGTGAGACACCATTTTCTATCACTTAAGCTTGTACTTTTATGCATGATTATCTTTAATTCTTATCTTAGGAATAAATTCGGACAACGCAAAAAACAATTCTTATAATTATAAACAAACATCTATTTTCCATACCTCACTGATCTTTGCTTCTTCGGGGTAGCCCCTTTCTTTTATGTATGAGTAGCGCATGAAGCTCGGGATTTGCATCTCAGGCATTCCCAGCCCAACCTCTGTACCGAATGCTGGAATTGCCTCAAATATCCAAGCCTGTACAAGAAAATCAAAAGAAACAATGTAAGATAGGTATTTTTGTGGGGCATAACATATGAAGTTCTTGTTTGTGATTTTTAAGCAACCACTTACTGAAAAAGCAATTGTGTTCCCTTTGAATTGGTAGTTCACTGAATTCTTGGCTTTCGAAGCTTTTGGTATGCCCTTGATTGTTTCCAAGAGAATCTGGTAAGAAATTGATCCCCAAGGGAATGCTTCCCATTCGTCCTCCATTTCTAACAGAACCCACAGCCATAGCAGAATTTTCTTCTTTATTGTTTCGAATCCAAGCACATATCCCAGACACAGTAGAAATTTTGAGAGCTTGACGTAGTCTTCAGGTGTTGCCCGTACTTCCTCCCCATTGACTTCGAACTTTTTTTCAACGTAAGCCTTTCGGACATCACACAGGTTTGTATTCAGGTTTGCTCCGAAAAGCCTACTGAAAATCGAGTCTGGGGGGAGTTCCTGCTTCACGTAGGGCTTGAAGTTAGCTGGCCCAAATTTCAGGCCACTAACCAGTGCGTACTCCACCCTTGAGAAACGCAACACCTTCCTCCCTATCTTGAAGTACAAAGTAGTGGGGTCGAAGTTAGGCTCAGGAGTCACTTGGTGGCAGACGACGTAGTGTAGCATGTTGCCGCTCCTAGTGGTTAAATCATCAAGTCTCGTGTATTGGCCGACGGCTGAATCCCTCACCTTGTTAGCAAGGCGGTTGTTCAGTGTTCTCATAATTTTATTAACACACCCTGCCAAATTTTCATACCCCCCAGGTACTGCTTTGGGGGTAAGGCGCAGCAGATTGTACCTTTCGTATTTCCATTCAACCTGCCAAGAATAAACAACATGTAAGAATATCCCCCTAAAATTTAATTCTTACAATAAGATACAACCCACTTAATTAAAATTCGAGAAAACACATGCCTACGAATACGATTTTTAACATAAAAAATTCTTACAAACTCAATACTCAGTTATGAACATTTCTTACATTATGCATAGACTATAAAGGTTCGAGAAAACACAAACCCTAGCAAAAAACTATGGACATTTCTTACATTCTGCCTAGCCTATAAAGGTGCGAGAAAACACAAACCCTAGCAAGTCCATAAAGATTGTTAATATCTACTGCAATAGGTTCGATTGACTATAATAATCGGAAAAATTAGGTCTTTTTCTCAGATCCAAGACGAAAAAAGGTTAAAAAATCAATTGCATGTACACCCTAAAAACAGCAGCAAACCACACGCACCTCTTGATCTGTGAATGGATACCCGCTTGGCTTGGATTCTTGCCTCTTCTTCCGCACTTTTCCATGGCTTTCCGACGCCTCTGCCGTCTCTCCCTTTTCCGGTGTCTCGTCGTCTTTACTCCGTTTCGAACTACGCGTCCCTGGAGCCATATTCTCGATTTTCTTATCGGTGCAACCCTAAACTGTGGAGAATAGTAGGAAGTGGGGAGGAGAGGAGGAGAAGTTTCCTAGATTTAAAAGAGATTTTTGTGGAGGTCGTGGTGGTTGGGGCTGGAATAAGGAGTATTAGGAATGGGTGAGAGTGGTGGAGAGTGGGAGAGAGTGGGGGTGAGATCCCTGCACACGCAAATAGTGTTGGGGGGAGTGAGAGTGGTGTAATCAGTGTTGGGGGGAGTGAGAGGAGTAAATGGTAGGGAGGGGTAAAATTGGGAGGGATTGTAAAATGTAGGTATATTTGTTGTAAAATTAAGTTTAGTATATATGTGTTCTTTCTTAGTGTCTCTATAGGTAGTATAATTTTTGCCCCATTCTTTTAAATGTTGATTTATTTACTTATTTTTTTTTTTAAATCTCACTTATGCTTTTTGTTAACATTTCAATTCATTAAATACATTTTTTTTTTTTAAATAAAGAACTTGACGCCTGTACAAATTGCAAATTTAGTAATAAAAATTCGATACACCCCGTTCTATTTATATATAGCAAAATTTATTTATTTTTTAAAAAATTAAGACATAAATAACAGTATTGGAATAAAGTGACGTATGGATTTAATTGGGTTAAAAAACATTGTTTTAAGAAATAACTTTATATGTATGAGACATAAAAAAAGAAGAAGAAATTTACACTATATAAGTGGGACGAATAGAGTAATTAATGAAATTCGAGGCCAAATAATTCAATAATAAACTAATTCGATTTGAATTCTGAATATGCCCATTTTAATTCTATTAGGTAATTTAATTTGCTAGTATTTTTCTTTTCTTCCTTTTATAATTTAATACTCTCTTCGTCTTACTTTAATGATCTTGTATTATATATTGGGTCATTCCAATAGTGATGCTTCCTAAAATAAAATCAACTATAACATTTTAATTTGAATCTCTTATTTTTATTGAATTGGGAGGATAGGGAGTATAATTTATTACTTTAATACAACAATTCATTATTTAATTAAATTATATAATTATTTTATTCGTGTTTTATACTAATAAAATATAAATTAAAAAATCAACAATAAATAATACTCCCTCCGTCCCGCCAAAGATGTTACATTTCTTTTTGTCAATTTCTGGCACGTTTTTCCACGCTTCTTGATGAAGCGTTTTAAAATAGATTTTGAAGATTTTTTTCTTTTGCGGGATAATACAACTATCATAGTATCCCGTAAAAGAAAAAATTCTTAAAAAATATATTTTTAAAAGCATCATCAAGAAGTATGGAAAAACGTGCCAGAAATTGACAAAAAGAAATGTAACGTCTTTCGCGGGACGGAGGTAGTAATTTATACTCCATCTGTCAACCATCTTTATGCTTCGCCTTTTTTACCACGCATTTTGATGCATCTAAAAGTAGATGTTACGTTGAGGTCTAGGCAGCAATTGATACAAATTAATATACAATACATTGCATAAAATAATACACTATGTTAAGTTCGATCTAAACATCGTCGTAACCTCGACTTTTTGGCATATTAAACCACATGCCGAAATTGCCAAATGACAAATATGGTGATCGGGATTCGGGAAGGGTTAATTGAATCAATGAACTCCAATCAATTAATGCAAAATTAGATTGAAGAATTTTTATTTTTTTTAATTTTCATTATTGGCCTTTTAATTTATTTTTGTGTGTGGTGTGAGGATAAGACTGAAATTTGACTATTCCGATTCAAACAAAATACAGCTAATGGAATGTGACAACTTTGCCTACTTGCTTGAGAAATTTCAAAGACTAACATATGACCATACACTTCTTTCATAAATCTTATCACTCAAAGCATACTCTGCTTCCCTTCCAACACCTCAAGCTTTCATATATGGCGGCCTATGCAGCTTTGACTTCTCTTATGAACATCATAGACGCCATTGAACACCATCCTTCCCCTCCAATTTCCATCCACACTCAACAAGCTCAATCTCTCTCTCAACTCATTACCTCCCTGCAACAATTTCTCGAAAGCTATACTCCCCCTGCTACTGAAATCGACGTAGCTGACCCTTTAGAGATGCGAATCGCAGACGCTGCTTACGCAGCGGAAGATATCATCGAATCTCGTATCGTCAATCAAATCCTCCCTGCTCAACCTCAACATCGAAGAAGCGGGATCATTGGGTTCTTCAATTGCTTCCGAGCGCCCAAGAAATCTGAATATATCCCAGTGTCTGAAGATGACGATCAAGCCAACTTCTATCAACAACTACAGCGTGTGATAGAAGAAATGGAGTCTATCAAGCAACTGAGATCCGTCGATGAGTCCGCTTCTACCTCCAGATCCATTTCTGTCAGGCAGAACAGTTTCACGGTGTGCTCTGATGACGTCATCAATGAGGTCATGGAGAAGCTCGCTAGGGGGAGGTCCGATCGCCAAGCCGTTCCTATAGTAGGTATGGGCGGGATAGGTAAGACCACTTTAGCCAGAAATGTTTACACGCAACAACTTATTATTCAGCATTTTGACATTCGTGCTTGGGCTACAATTTCTCAACAATATAACACTAGAGAAATCCTTTGCCAACTTCTTTCTCAACCCACTAACCAAGATATGAGTGAGGATCAGCTAGAAACAAAGCTCTATCAACATTTATGTGGTAGAAGGTACTTAATTGTACTGGATGATATGTGGAGTTTCGATGCATGGGATGAGATACAACGTCTCCTACCTAACAATGATAATGGTAGTCGGGTACTGGTGACAACTAGGCTAGCACAATTGAGCTCTCAACTGAATGAAAACAATAGCATCCGCATGAAATTTCTAGATCATGGTAGTAGTCGGGAATTATTATCGAAAACCGTGTTTGGAGAGGAAAGTTGCCCTGTGTTGAGCTAGAGAAAATTGGAAAGAAGATAGTAGATAGTTGTAAAGGGCTTCCTTTATCGATCGTTGTGGTGGGAGGTATTTTGAAAAAAACGGATCGTAGTCGAGGATGTTGGGAGTCGATAGGGAAGAACTTAAGTTCAATGGTGAACTTAGAGAACGACAAACATTGCTTGAGATTGTTGAGAATGAGCTATAATCACTTGCCTGCCTACTTGAAACCATGCTTTCTATACATGGGAGTCTTTGAGGAAGATTCTAAAATCAAAGTCTCAAAACTCATCAAGCTGTGGATTTGTGAAGGCTTTCTGCAACCAACAAATGATGAAAGCTTGGAAACAATGGCAAAAGAAATCTTGAAGGACTTGGTTGATAGAAATCTCATTCTTGTCCATGAGCTAGGGTCGACTGGAAATATCAAGCTCTGCAAAATTCACGATCTGTTGAGAGATTTATGCTTAAACGAAAGTAAGAAAGAAGGATTTTATCATGTGATAGGCCAATCGAGTTCCCATGGCATGAATAGGCATCGCCGTGTGGTTATACCTAGGAACGCTTCAATGGGGAAAGTCATCATGAGTAACCTTAAATACATGTCACATGTTCGTTCTCTTATTTCGGAAAACCAGAATGTCCCGGAATGTCGGAATTTAAAACTGTTGAGGATGGTAGATGCATCTGCATGTGATTATTTTGATTATTACGGTGTGAGCCACGTGAACCATCGATACCTTGACGTTAAAGTCGATAGCATGTCTTCAAGTTTATTTTGTTCTTCAATCAGTCTCAACCGGAATTTGCACATATTGATTATTTCATGTCCCAATAAGTTTACTGTGCCAATTGAAATTTGGAAAATGACTTATCTTAGCCATATTCAGTTCAACAGTCTAATAGGTGATGTGATTTTCCAGACCCTCCAAGCGATTATGTGGTGATGAAGAATCTGCAGGTACTTAAAGGATTAACAAATTTCAAGTTGAGTGAAAAGGTGGTAGAGAGGATTCCCAACATCAAGAAACTGGAAGTGAGATATTATGGGGATGATGAGTTATTTATAAAGCCTGAGGGTTATGACTGTCTTAGCAACTTTCAACATCTGTGTAAACTAGAATCACTCCAAGTCTCGTTTTGGTTTCGTGCAGAAGGAAATGATCCAAAATTTCTCAGTAAGCTTACCTTTCCACACTCTCTCAAGAAATTGTATCTCCTGCCATATGGGTTGGAAGTGTATCTCCTGCCATATGGGTTGGAAGTGAACGACTTGTTGGAAAAGATAGGTTCGCTGCCCCATCTCGAGAAGTTCAAGTTATGGTTTGGAAGGTTCCCAACAGGCGAGTGGGAAGTAGTTGAAGGCCAATTCCCCCGCCTCAAGTACTTGCAATTACAGTGGTGTAATGATCTGAAAAGGTTGACTACACAAGAGGGCTCCGTCATCTTTCCGCGCCTCGAGCACCTCCTCCTTTCTCGTTTAGAGGAATTGGAAGAGATCCCTTCTGAAATAGGAGAAATAGCTACGTTGAAAAGGATAGAGTTGTATAGATGCGACGCATTGGCGGTGAAGTGTGCAAAAGCGATAGTAGATGAACAAGTGGGGTTGCAAGGGGAACTGCCATTTCATGTTCAAGTCACCCTTCTTAACAGGAATGAAGAACTCTTGAGCTTGGCAGGTCCATATTTTCAAGTATCATGAGTGTAAGTGTAGCGCAATTACTTGTTCTTTTTTCGTTTCACTTTTATTAGTAGTTTTTAGCAGAACTATTATAAATTACGTAAATGCAGATTAATTAGGCATGTTTGTAGATGTTTACTCAAATGCCACATCTGCTTGTAAATATATGAGCATATTCAAGAGGCAAGCTCAAGAATACAAGGCTCACTTTCCATATATGTATTTCCATTTGTGTTGTTGGCAGACAAAATTTATATCTATTATAGAAGTGCCTTGTGTGACAAATTTTGATTTACCTATTTTATCCTTATAATAAAGTTTAATTTAAGCTCAATATTGTAATATCATATTATTATATATGGATTTTAAGAGAATATATAAATTGGTAAAAATTGATTAAATAATAAAACAATTTTGATTTTAATTTAACTTCATGTAAGTAATAATTATTACTGGAAGTATAATCTAAGACAACTTCTACTTCTAATCAAATTTCTTTAAAATAATTTATTTTCCTAAGAAATATTATTATATAAAATACTATATATACTACTCATATACTTTAGTTTTCTTCCATTTTTTTTCCTTAAAAGAAAAATACAAGTTCGGTTAAAAAAAAAAAAGATACAAATAAAATTTTGAAGTTTAAATATATTATTATTTACCAATTCATAGTAACTAAGTTTATGGTTAATGTTGTGATATCATATTATTATACATGGATTTAAAGAGAAAATATAAATTGGTAAAAATTGATAATAAAATAAATAATTTAAATCTAAATTTGACTTATAAAAGTGTCTTGTGTGACAAATTTTGGTTTACCTATTTTGTCCCTATAATAACGTTTAATTTAAGGTTAATATTGTGATATCATATTATTTTACATGGATTTAAAGAGAAAATATAAATTGGTAAAATTGATGATAAAATAAATAATTTGAATTTAAATCTGACTTCGTGTATTATTACTAGAACTACAGAATAAGACAACTTCTACTTTTAATCAAATTTCCTAAAAAAATTAATTTATTTTCCTAACAAATATTATAATATAATATACTACCCTTACACTTTAGTTTTCTTCCTTTTTTTTCTTCTTAAGAGGAAAAATACGAGTTGGATATAAAAAGATACAAATAAAATTTTGAAGTTTAAATATATTATTGTTTACCAATTCAAATTAATTTAGTTAATCATTGTAAAAGTAATTTCAAATAACTTTTATTCAAAAAAATCATCCCCTACTTACTTACTGTGGACACAATAAGCGTTAACAATTTTTCTATTAGGGCTTAATTATTTCTGTTTAGGTTTATAGTTTTTTAGGTAGGGATTATTTTTATGGAATGTATCAATTACATCATTGACATGTAATCTGTGTACATATTAAGAATACTCACGGTGGGTAAGGGGTCATTCTTATTCATTCAAACAATCGGAACAACATTACATTTATTTTGCTAAAAAAAGTTTTGTAAAATTATATATTGAGATGAATGATCTGAGTGATACCACAATAATAACAATTCATAATAGTACTGATTAATTTACTCAGGAATTGTACAATAGATGATTTACTTAGATTCATCCAAAAAATTCTTTTTTTAAGAGCCTTCGTGTAAGAGTTTTATAATATTATAACAAATAAATTTATTTTATGAGAGCTTATAGTACTACTTATTTAATAAAATAGGAAAAAGATTTGTCATGTTTATATTTAAACATATAGATTCGGACATATAAAATTTCATAACTATATTTAACATATATTTTTGAAAGAGCTATACACAAATGAAATTTATAACTACACTTTAAATAAATTGAGCTACAAACAAATAAACATTTTGGATACATAGATAATGTCTTGTACTCCCAAAGGCAGCCTTCGGGTCTCTTCCAAATCTCTGACGGCTCATTTTCAACCATCCAAGTATACGAAGATAATTTCTGCCAATAACGAAAGCCATTGATGTTGCCTCCAGATTTCGCAGACCTATACAGAAATTCAAAAATGTCGTCTAGAAAATCGCGGTACCTCAAGCGAAAGCTTTCACAACATTTTCTCCATATCCTTAACAATCGAGAGTTGGATAAGGATTGCCAAAGTGTATTATAACCATTAGATAGCACATTTTGGGACTTGAATAAGGATCGCGATGAATAATAGTAGAGAGAACAAGCAAGTTGCAGAGAGTGGAAGGCATCATGGTACTTTTGTTTTAGATAGAGACACCACTCACGTGAAACATAAACAAGGCCGACATCTCTGTCTTGCCGATTGTTATGTAATTCTATAATGTTCTCAAACCTTTCCGTTTCGGCCTGTCTCAAGCAGAAATCTCTTAGCAGATCATGAATGGTGCAGTACTTTATGGCTCCCGCAGATCCTAAACTATCAACTGATATCAGATTCCTATCAATCAGTTCATGGAAATACTCTTTAGCAACCACTTCTATATCTTTCCCATTTATTGGTTTTACAAATCCTTCGTCAATCCATAGCTCAATGACCTCAGGGACACGGATCCTTTTGTCTTCCCGAAAAACTCCCATATGGAGAAGACATGGTTTTAGATGAGTGGGCAATTGGATATAGCTCATACGTAGTACTTTTAGGCAATGTTCATTATCTTCTAAATTCACAACTAAATTTAAGTTAGTGGCTACATACTCCCAGTAATCAACTTCATCTTGTGCCTTTGCCAAGAGCCCTCCACACAAATCGAAAGAGGAAGTCCAGCCTCTTGCAATCTTCTTCCCTATATCCTCGAGGTGATTGAAAGGACAATTTTCTTATCCAAACACGACTCTACAGAATAGATTCCAACTCACATCCCCATCTAAGAACTTCATCTTGAGACAATAAGAGCTATTATCATTTGCTTGAGCGGCTATGTTTGAAAGCCTAGTCGTTATTACTACCCGACTCCCATCATTACAATCCGGAAAGAAGAGTTGTATCTCTTCCCACACCTCAATATTCCAAATATCGTCTAATATTATGAGATATCTTCTGCCAAATAAGGACTTATGCAATGTTTCTTTAAGTTCATTCTCACTCATTTCACACAAATCTTCCTTACGGCCCTCTGTTTCAATTTGACTAACAATTTCTACAAGGATTTGATGTATATCATACTCTTGAGAAATTGTAGTCCAAGCTTGAACATCAAAATGTTGCTGAATAAGAGCATTTGAATAAACAATTCTGGCAAGAGTAGTCTTACCAATACCGCCCATTCCTGCAATCGGAATGATTTGGCGGCTAGATTCTTGTCCAGTAAGCCTATCCATCATCTCAAGTAGTAACTCATCAAGTCCTACAACAGAATTGTGGCCCTTGAAATACGGTGTTCGTGGATCCCAACTCGAAGAAACCATGGGCCGCGGATGAATCTGGACTGGATTGATTGTTGTCACTTTGATCATCTCATCCATAACTTCAATTCTGATGAGATCCAAGTCGTCCACCACCTTCTGTAGACATTCATGGAACTTCTCTAGGCATTCGTACAACTTATTCTCGCCACTAGATGAAGCAAGAACTTGATCCACTACGTGGGATTCGAGTTCATCTTCAGCCGTACGAGCTGCATCTGCAATCCGACTCTCCAAGTCATAGGCTGCTTCATCGTATAAAAGAGGGAGAAGAGAAATAATAATTTGCCGTAATTGATTTCATTCATCATATGGTATATATACAACAAGAGATCCTAAAATATTGGATCCACAATAACAAACCCTATCTCTACACAACCCTAACAAATCCTATCTATGCAAGATACGTAACTACAATTAATAAATACAAGTATTTAATTAATTGTTATTCGTAATACCCCCCTTCAAGCGTTGCGTTGGATGCAAGGAAACACAAAGCTTGGAACGAAGCAACTCAAAGGCTGGCCGCGACAAACTCTTTGTGAAAATATCGGCCAATTGCAAGTGAGAGGGAACGAACTGAGTAGAAATTTTCCGGGACGAGACTAACTCACGAATAAAATGACAATCGATGTCAATGTGTTTAGCTCGTTTGTGAGAGATCGGGTTTTGGCTCAAGAAAACAGCACTATTGTTATCACAGAGAAGAACCGGAGTCGAAGAAATGGGAACATTGATTTCACGAAGAAGATTCATAAGCCAAACCATTTCAGCGGCTGTATTAGCGAGAGCTCGATACTCCGATTCGCAGCTAGATCGAGCAACCGTAGGTTGCTTCTTTGCACTCCAAGAGACAAGATTTCCTCCAAGGAAAATAGAATAGCCATATGTAGAACGTCTAGTATCAATACATTTGGCCCAATCTGCGTCCGAATAACCCAAGATAGAGAGATCGGATCGACGAGTGAAAGAAAGACCAAGATGGACAGTACCCTTGACGTATCGAAGAATACGTTTCACAGCCTCAAAGTGATCTATAGTCGGAGATTGCAAAAACTGACTAACGTGATTTACGGCGTAAGAAAGATCGGGACGAGTGATTGTAAGGTATTGCAAAGCTCCTACTAAAGAACGATAAAGGGTAATGTCATGAAATGGTGTACCATCTTGATGAAGTGAGCCGCCAGCAATCAAGGGAGTGGCGACGGGTTTCGATTCGAGATGCTTCGCCCTAGAAAGAATGTCGTGAGCATACTTAGCTTGGCCGACGAAGACACCGTCTGACTTTGAAGTAATTTCAAGGCCAAGAAAGTATGTGAGAGCTCCCAAATCTTTTAGCGCAAACTCACGACTTGCGTGAGATATAAACCGCCGTAGCAACATAGGGTTGTTCCCGGTTAGAACAATATCGTCCACGTATAGAAGAAGGAAGATGACCGACGACCCTTGATGGTAGAAGAAGAGAGACGTATCACAACGACTTTGCTTAAAGTTGAGACCAAAAAGAAACGTGCTAAATCGTTGAAACCAAGCTAGAGGAGCTTGCCGAAGACCGTACAAAGCTTTTTTAAGACGACAAACATGATTTGGGAATTTTGGATCGACAAAGCCTGGAGGTTGAGCCATAAAAACTGGTTTCGACAGAAAACCATTCAAGAAAGCGTTCTTGATATCCAATTGATGCAAAGGCCAATTGAAATGAACCGAGAGAGCAAGAATAACACGAACTGTAGAGGCTTTAACAACCGGACTAAAAGTATGATGAAAGTCGGATCCCGGTACTTGAGTGAAGCCTTGGGCGACAAGCCGCGCTTTGTATCGATCGATAGAGCCGTCAGCTTTGAACTTGGTGCGAAAAACCCATCGCGAGCCTACTATATTTGCACCGGCAGGAGGCTGAACAAGATCCCAAGTCTTGTTAGAATGCAGAGCTTCAATTTCCTCTTCCATAGCAGTAACCCAATGCGGATGCTTGAGAGCGGACTTGAAACCCCGAGGTTCGGAAGAAGACGTCGAAGCAATCAATGCGGATAAGAGAGGAGTGGTGGCAACGTCAACGGGATAACGAGGTTTGAAAATCCCAGCCTTAGAGCGAGTAATCATCGTGTGGGTCGGTGGAGGGGGTGCCGGCGGAGAAGATGGCCGCGACGGAGGAGATGACGGCCCTTGTGATGAAGATGGATGTGATGACTGATTCTGATTCTCTACTGGAAGCAAGGGAGTTGTTGGTGGATTAGATAATGCTTGAGATTGGTGGTCAGCCGCATCATCCAAATCCAAATTGCATGAAGAACAAGGTGGTGCATGATTCTTGGAGACGCCATGCAGAGGTGAAGATTCATAAAATGAAGAGATATCCAAATGCCCACTGGATGTAGCCGTGCTTACGGAAGCAAATGGAAAAACATTTTCATCAAATTGAGCATTACGAATAATGTAAACACGAGATAGAACAGGATCGTAACACCGAAAACCCTTGTGAGAGGCACTATATCCGAGAAAAATGCATGGAGAGCTTCGCGGAGCAAGCTTGTGAGGAGAGTAGTCACGCAAATATGGAAAAACGCGGCATCCAAATGGTTTGAAATTTGGATAATATGGAACGCATCCAAATAATACCTCATATGGCGACTTGTTTTCCAACACAGAAGATGGTAATCGATTAATAACGTAAGTAGCAGTGGCAAAAGCATCGAACCAAAGAGTAGCTGGAGCTTTAGCTTGAAATAACATAGACAAACCAGTTTCGGTGATGTGGCGATGCTTGCGTTCGGCACGACCATTTTGTTGAGGCGTATAAGGACAAGAAATCCGATGGTGAATGCCACGAGATTCAAAAAATGATCGGAGACGAGTATTAACAAATTCCGAACCACCATCACTTTGAAACTGCTTGATTTGAGACGAGAACTGAGTACAGACAAAAGTGTAGAATTTTATAAAAATGTCACAAAATTCCGACTTTGCCTTAAGAGGATATAGCCATGAAAAGCGAGAAAAATCGTCAATAAACACTGCATAATATCGATAACCATCTGTGCTAGAAATAGGTGCAGGCCCCCACAAATCACAATGTATTAAATCCAAAACTGCAGTAGCACGCTTATCATTCAATGGAAAAACAAGTCGTTTACTCTTAGCGAGCTGACATGGAGAACACAGAGTCGGAGTGGGTAATAAAGATGTAACAGATAAATGTCCTAACTTATTAAGCAACGAAATAACGGAAAACGGAACATGGCCCAATCGACGATGCCACAACTCGTAACTGGCCTTTGATTTCGTGGATGTGACGGCAGCAAGAAGAGCTGAAGTACCGCGATCGAGAACATACAAACCGCGATCAAGATGCCCCTGAGCTATAGCCTGCCTTGTGGTTCGATTCTGAACAACAAACGTACGATCAGAGAATAACACATCAACAGGATAATCTCGAGTAAGTTTGCTGATAGAGAGTAAATTCTTGGTAATATGTGGAACCACCAAAACATCAAGAAGACGAACATCTTTATTAATCGAGGCGCTGCCAGTATGAGAAATCGATAAAGAAGAACTGTTACCCACAATAACATTACCGTTTCCGGAGTAAGGCTTAAGATCGTCGAGAGAAGACGGACTCGATGTCATATGAGCCGAGGCACCGGAATCCACATACCAATCCGGAGAAGGGCTAGCGATGTTGCAAGTAGAGGAGAAGGCCTCGGCCAAATTTGCAGCAGACGGCGGTGCGCGAGAAAGATATAGCGGGCACTTGTCGGCGTAGTGCTCTCCACGGCAAATTTGACACCGGGGCTTCCGAGGAGGACCACCACCGCGACCTCCTCCACCAGAACGTCCTCCACCACGTCCACCACCACCTCCATTACGACCACCATTCCCACCAGAATAATTGGATGGGCGAGAAGGCGGGGCAGCAGACGATGAATTTTGGCCAGAAGAGGGCCGTGAAAGCAACGGTTGATGGTGAATCTGAAGGATCCATAGTTTTTGACATTAAATCGAATTGGACGGCCTGATGAAGCAAGGTGGAGAATGAAGGAACTGGCTGCATCGACATGCGAGCGTCGGCGAAATTGGCGAAGGTAGCTCCGAGACCGCGCAAGAACCAGTGGCTCTTGTCGGACTCGTCGACTGGTTTTCCAACAGCAGAAAGCTGGTCACATAGACCTTTAAAACGGGCTCCGTAGTCCTTGACAGAGAGAGATCCACGACGGAGAGAGAGAAGCTCCTCACGTAACTGATTCACTCGGGAGGTAGAAGAGTGAGCGTAGGCAGCTTCAAGAGCGATCCAAGCATCGCGAGACGTAGCGCATTCGACGACCTCCGCCATAGCTTCCTCGGAGAGAGAGGAGAAAAGAACAGCAAGAAGGCGCTGATCTGTAGTGAGCCACTTTGTATACGCCGGATTCGGGACAGATTCACCGGAGGAAGAAAGAGACGTAGGCGACGGCGTTGGCTTCGAACCATCGATGAACCCTAAAAGCTCAAAACTCCTGAGCATAGGAATAACTTGACGCTTCCAAAGAAGGTAGTTACTGGAGGTTAACTTGATAGAGATCATGTGGATCATAGTGGCGATTGGAAGGGAGTCCGACGGCGGGATAGGATCAGTGGCGGCCATGGCAGAAAAAGAGAGGGTTTAAGGTGATTTAATTAAGCTGATACCATATAAAAGAGGGAGAAGAGAAATAATAATTTGCCGTAATTGATTTCATTCATCATATGGTATATATACAACAAGAGATCCTAAAATATTGGATCCACAATAACAAACCCTATCTCTACACAACCCTAACAAATCCTATCTATGCAAGATACGTAACTACAATTAATAAATACAAGTATTTAATTAATTGTTATTCGTAATACATCGTTGCGGTTGTGGCCAGGGGAATGATCTTCGAGAAATTTCTGCAAAAAAGTAAGGTTGTCAATGAGAGATTCGACCTGGTTTTTGTCGAGAGAAACCGGAAGCAGAGGATGATTTTGGATCTTGTGTACGGTATCCATAAGGGTTAGTAGAGCTGCATAAGTTGCCATTTTCGACTATCTTGATTCTCTGCAACTTGCTTGTTCTCTCTATTATCATTCGCCGGATATCATATCCAACACCCGATTGTTGAGAATATGGATAAAGTGTTGTGAATGTTTTCGGTTGAGGTACGGTGATTTGCTAGACCACATGTTGAGTTGCTATACATTGCTGAAAAATTCAAAGGCGATATCAACCGCCTTCGGGATTACAAGACATTATCAATATACTTGAATCATGTGTGCTCTATTTCACGCCATTTCGACGTGGTATATTATGTCAGAATCTCAGCTTTCCAAACTCGCTCAAGAAGCTGACCCTTGTATACTTGCATGCGGATGATGAGATGTTGGGAAAGATAGGTTCCCTGCCCTCTCTTGTGAAGCTCAAACTCATAAATAGATTCTTTGATGGAAAAGAGTGGGCAACGGTTGAGGGGCATTTCCAAGTCTAAGGTTCTTGCTAATCAATGGTTGCTCTAGCCTGGAACGCTGGAAAACAGAAAGCACCCACTTTCCATGCCTTGAGCGCCTTACTCTATGTTTCCTAGAAAATCTAGAGGAGATCCCTTCAGAGATCGGGGAAATTCCAACACTCCTATCAATTGAGGTGGAAGGATGCAGTGATTCCATTGCGGATTCAGCTATAAAGATACAAGAGGAACAACATGAGCTAGGGAATGAGGGCCTTCGGGTCCGAGTCCGGAGTGGAGGAGGATCGTCACTGAGAATGTTTTTGCAAATCATACCGATCCGGAAATTTGGGCAATGGAATTTATTCAGTTTGGTAGGGAATGTTCATGAGGACTAAGGAGAAGAGTGTGTAGAGATATATGCATATCTCTTGTTGTTATCGTTACTGCCGCGTTGAGTTAGTTGAGGCAACAGATTCTGCCCTTTTGTGTTCCTATGTTGTCCAGTTGTATAATTATTTCATTATATATCAATTTGTTCCAACTAGTTTCTGCAATTTATAGTCGAATCATATTATGTTTTATTTGCTATTATCTTTCTAATTTTTGTCGCTAATATTGGGATTTGACTCGATATTGTTTCTTGTATAATTAGAGTGGGATCAAATTAAATGGACTACAAATTTTTATCTAAAGTGATGAGGCGAATAAAAAATATCATTTCCTCTATCCAAAAGAAACAACATGAACCCCCTTAGTTTATTATGACATTTTTAAAATGTCATCCATGTCGATGTAGCCATAAGTCATTTCTCTAGTAATACGTAATGACGATTTGTGTTATTTTCCTCTTCAGTTTGCTGTTCTTGATGAGTTACGGTAGAGACTAGAGTTTTACGGTTTTTATAGTTAGTGATTTGGAGCACGAGTTTTTCTTATTTCATTTTTGATAGATCCGGCCGGGTTGAAGATCTACAACAATTGTGTGATTATTCGTCATATTTGCAAAGAGCATTCAAATATAAAGGATTATAATGGTAGCGAGTAAGAGATTCATGCGATTCATTAGCCACAACAACTCATTTTCTATAGAGCGTCTTCCTTTAGACATAAAAGAGAGGATCAAGCTAAACGTTAAGCAAAGGATGTTTGTAACCAAAAACCAGTCAAATCCACAGAGCTTAGAGCTCATTTGGGCAGAAAAAATAAAGGGGGAAAGAAGAGGGCGAAGTGGAGAACGCATGGTGCCTTCATGCTTCGTCCTCTTTCGACAACAAGAATTATGCCTTCGGCTTGAGCTGTTGGGAGTCCCCTTTTCACCGAAGAGAATGCAGATGGAGATGACGAGAGAATGAAAATCCTTGAGGAAGATATTGGTACAATATTAATTTCATTCATCATAATGCATTGGAAATGAGAATTCTATAAATAATATATAGTGCGTGTATTTTTGTTTTCGTTGTCTTGACTTTTTAAAGTAGATCTTCATTGTTTTACATATACAAAGCATACTTTTCCCGTAAACGTATTTAATGTGTAACGGTTGTTTATTTATACGAAAGTCGGTAGAAACTCTTACCATCCCATAAAAGAAACAATAATACTGTCCAAAATTATATCATAACATAATCAAAAGAGTAAATAGACGAGCTCTTCGTCATACAATAATTAGAAAATCAGATCTTGCAATAGATATTGGAACAAGTGTCAACGCACGTCCCCTTTTCTTTCTCGTCTGTCCAAAAAAAATTGACATGTTACTAAAAAAAATTACAAATTTGAATGAAGGTCATGTATATTACTGCAATTAATTAACCATGCATGTAAATTATGATCTTGATCACTATAAAATTTAAGTAAAATAAATACATTTGATGTTGGCACAATAATGAAGTGCGCAACCAGTATTGCAATGATACGACGACGTCGAAGCCTTCGATTCTGATCGGCCAGCGGGCATGAATAGGTGCAGCAATACACGCAGTACATTTCACAAATGTTTGCCTCCATTCTTGCAATCTCTAGCACATTTTGTAGTACACTCCTCCTTCAACTGATTTATCGAATACGACGTCGTTGAAGGCGTCGATGCGACGTCATTTATTTACTTATTACTACAATATGTATCGGCAATTATAGCAACGCCCATCTATTCACCGTTGATAGGGCAATGTCACATTTATATATTTTTTTTAAATAGGTTTAATTTCTTTAAATAGGTTAGATAGATATTAAATCATTATATATTTCTCAATTCTCAATATCATCATCTGTACGGAGATTAAAATTAAACGTGCCCATATTGGACATTGGAACATTACTCTCGACAATTATACCTCCCTTTTGTATTAAATGTGAGGATAACAACGTCATTTTATGTAATTATGAATATATAAATAAAATAATATATGTAGATTTATATAGAACTATATATGTACGTACGTAGATTCTAAAATTCCCTACCATTGTATCTTCCTATGTGCTAAGAGCACCCAAATTTGAATCTTAAATGAGCATTTTATTTCACTCTTTGTACTTCACTAGCTCTGATCATTTTCTGGACTTGCAATATTGCACCACTGCTAATAATGCTTTAATCTGAGTTAATTAGAAACCAACTACTCTGTCTCACTTCACTAGTCCAGTATACTATTTTGGTCCGTCTCATACCACTAGTCCACTTTCCTTAAATGATAAAAATTAATCCTTACTTTTTGATGTGGACGGAGGGAGTAATATTTAAAGTATTATAAACTTAGTTAACAGTTCATGATCCTAGGTATCAAAACGTTCATGATCAAGATTTTAGCAACAATCGGGTAAATTTTCATTACAAAGAATAAGGAAATAGGTTGGAAATAATGTCGTCGGAACTTCATTCGATTCTCTAATGTCACCGTGGGTAGAGAGTCGTTGTCTTTGAAACTTTTTATAGACTTTGGGGTACAATATATCTAACTACTAGATAAATATTACTTTTACATATATTAACTTATTTTCTTGTCACCATAACCATGAATGACTTGAAATAATTAACATAAATAATTATGTATTTTTTTAATTATATTTTACTTAATATTTGCAAGATAAAATAATTCATGTCGAGTTTGACGGACACTAAACTAGTAAATATTAAAATTAACATTTATGACCAAACGTATCAATTTGACTATTTGATTCATACAATATACAGAGTAAACATAAAGTGACAATTTGTGTGCATAAGTTGTCGTAACTGTATAGGTTAGGTTTAGGGGAGGGATGATATGCTAGTCACCTTAGGGTGAGCACCTTCGTGGGCACCTTCGTCTTCGACATCATTTTGTTCGATTTTTTCAATTGCAATATATTCTAATACCTTATAAATTAATATTGAAATCACTAAATCTAAAAAAATATAAATATGAATGCTCGATTTGTTCGTTTTTGCTTATAAGTTCAAAAAGTGTGTGATAAAATAAATCGAGCTTTGATTTTTATAGTTTTTTTGAATTTAGTGATTTCAATATTAATTTATAATGTATTAGAATATATTGCAATTGAAAAAATCGAACAAAATGATGTCGAAGACGAAGGTGCCCACGAAGGTGCTCACCCTAAGGTGACTAGCATATCACCCCTCAGGTTTAGGGACCAAGTATTCTAAATTTGAATCCTTCATAACACCGCCTTTAAATTTCTTGTAAATTGTAATTAAAAAATATATAAAGAATAAGACAACTTTGCCTACTTGCCTTGCCACCTACATACCTCCAACCTCGTCAACGGTCAACGGTCAACGTCAACCCAACCAAGGTATTGTCATCGTGGACAGCTGAATTTCAACAAACTGAGATTCATTTTCCGCTGGTTGTAATTCCCAACTCAATTGGAACGAACCCTAATTTATCTTTCCAACAAAATCTCCCTTCACAATCGTAACATTCTTCGATTCATAGTATTATTAGTACTCACACATCAACACTCAATCACCTTTTTCAGAAATCTCCATCACTGAAATATACTCTGCTTCCGTTCAACTGCTTTCATGGCGGCCTATGCAGCTTTGGCTTCTCTTATGAACATCATACACGCCATTGAAAACCATCCTTCCCCTCCAATTTCCATCCACAGTCAACAAGCTCAATCTCTCTCTCAACTCATTACCTCCCTGCAAAAATTCCTCGAAGGCTATACTCCCCCTGCTTCTGAAATCGACGTAGCTGACCCTTTGGAGATGCGAATCGCAGCTGCTGCTTATTCGGCGGAAGATATCATCGAATCACGTATCGTCAATCAAATTCATCGAAGAACCCGGAACTCTGGGCTCTTCAATTGCTTCCAAGCACTCAAGAAACCTGAATATATCCCACTGTCTGAACTGCAACGTGTGATCGAAGAAATGGAGTCAATCAAGCAACTGACGGTGGGGATCGATGCACAGAACCAGCTGCTGAGATCCGCCGATGCATCCGCTTCAACCTCCAGATCCATTTCCGCCAGGCAGAACAGTATCACGGTGTGCTCTGACGACGTCGTCAATGAGGTCATGGAGAAGCTCGCTTGGGGGAGGTCCGATCGCCAAACCGTTCCTATAGTAGGTATGGGCGGGATAGGTAAGACCACTTTAGCCAGAAATGTTTACACGCAACAACTTATTATTCAGCATTTTGACATTCGTGCTTGGGCTACCATTTCTCAAGAATATAACACTAGAGAAATCCTTTGCCAACTTCTTTCTCAAGCCACTAACCAAGATAGGGAAGAACTAAGCAAAAAGAGTGAAGATCAACTAGAAACAAAGCTATATCAACATTTATGTGGTAGAAGGTACTCCCTCCGTCCCGCCAAAGACGTTACATTTCTTTTTGTCAATTTCTGGCACGTTTTTCCACGCTTCTTGATGAAGTGTTTTAAAATAGATTTTTGAAGAATTTTTTCTTTTGCGGGATTATACAACTATCATAGTATCCCGTAAAAGAAAATATTCTTCAAAAATCTATTTTAAAACGCATCATCAAGAAGCGTGGAAGAACGTGCCAAAAATTGACAAAAAGAAATGTAACGTCTTTGGCGGGACGGAGGTAGTACTTAATTGTGCTGGATGATATGTGGAGTTTCGATGCATGGGATGAGATACAACGTCTCCTACCTAACAATGATAATGGTAGTCGGGTACTGGTGACAACTAGGCTAGCACAATTGAGCTCTCAACTGAATGAAAACAATAGCCTCCGCATAGGGATGGCAATTTTACCCGCGAGTTCGGGTACCCGCGGGTACCCGCCCCTAATGGGGCGGGGACGGGGGGAAGTATTCGAGTTTGGGGTCGGGGACGGGTATGGAAACATAAACCCGAAGCGGGTTCGGGGCGGGGGCGGGTTTACAGATCCCCGCCCCGTACCCGCCCCAATAATAAATTTAATATTTATATTTTGAATTTATATATATATATTTTAAATAAAATTAATATTAATAATCATTATTTAATATTTTTATAATTATAATATTAATAAATTTATTAATTTAAAAAATAATTTTAGCATTTAATAATTAATTATTTATTAAAAAAATTGGTTTGTAACAGGAAAAAAATGTTAGCGGGTACCCGACGGATAGGCTTCTCCCGCCGGGTAATCCCCGCCCCGTCCCCGCATCAATTTAAACGGGTTTCGGGGCGGGTACGGGGGGGAATTTTTGGGGCGGGTACGGGGGTGGGAAAGCAATACCCGCCCCGCCCCCGCCCCGTTGCCATCCCTACCTCCGCATGAAATTTCTAGACGAGGCTAGTAGTTGGGATCTATTCTCCAAAACTGTGTTTGGAGATGTGAAAAGTTGCCCACTTGAGCTAGAGAAAATTGGGAAGAAGATAGTAGAGAATTGTAGAGGGCTTCCTTTATCGATCGTTGTGGTGGGAGGTATTTTGAAAAAAGCTGATTGCACTCAAAGTAGTTGGGAGTCAATAGGGAAGAACTTAAGTTCACTAGTGAACTTAGAGAAGGATAAGCATTGCTTGAGATTGTTGGGGCTGAGCTATAATCACTTGCCTGCCTACTTGAAACCATGCTTTCTATACATGGGAGTCTTTGAGGAAGACTCTCATATCAAAGTCTCAAAACTCATCAAACTATGGATTTGTGAAGGATTTCTGAAACCAGCAAGTGATGATAACTTGGAAACAACTGCAAAAGAGTTGCTGAAGGACTTAGCCGATAGAAATCTCATTCTAGTCTATGAGTTCGGGTCGACCGGAAACATCAAGTTCTGCAAAATTCACGATTTGTTGAGAGATTTCTGCATGAACCAAAGTAAGAAAGAAGGATTTTACCACGTGATAGGCCAATCGAGTACTCAAGGCATAAATGGGCATCGTCGTGTGGTTATACCCAGAAACACTTTAGAGGAGAAGGTCCGAGATGACCTGAGATCCATGTCACATGTTCGTTCTGTTATTTCGGAAAGGGGGAATGTCCCGTCATGTCGGAATTTCAAACTGTTGAGGGTGGTAGATGCATCTAAACCTTATCATTATGATGGTGCGAGCCACGTGAACCACCGGTACCTTGACGTTGAAGTCGGTAGCAGGTCTTTAAGTTTATTCTCTTCTTCAATCAGTTTCCACTGGAATTTACACACATTGATTGTTTCATGTGGCCATAGGTTTACTATGCCAATTGAAATTTGGAAAATGACTTATCTTAGCCATATCCAGTTAGGTATAACACCCGTGTTTCTTCCAGACCCTCCAAAAGATGGTGCGGTGATGAAGAATCTGCAGGTACTTAAAGGATTGAAAAATTTCAAGTTTAGTGAAAGGGTGGTAGAGAGGATTCCCAACATCAAGAAACTGGAGGTGAAATATTATGGGGATGACGAGGAGTTATTAAAGAAACTTGAGGGTTATGACTGCCTTAGCAACGTTCAACGGCTGTGTAAACTGGAATCACTCGAAGTCGGGCATATGTTGGACGTAAGAGATGGTTTTCGTTCAAATTTTCTGAGTAAGCTTACCTTTCCACACTCTCTCAAGAAATTGTTTCTCAGCTCAAGAAGGGCGTTGGAAGTGAACGACTTGTTGGAAAAGATAGGTTCGCTGCCCCATCTCGAGAAGTTCAAGTTAAGGGGTGGATGCTTCGCAACAGGCGAGTGGGAAGTAGTTGAAGGCCAATTCCCCCGCCTCAAGTACTTGCAATTACAGTGGTGTAATGATCTGAAAAGGTTGACTACACAAGAGGGCTCCGTCATCTTTCCGCGCCTCGAGCAGCTTCACCTTTCTGGTGTAGAGGAATTGGAAGAGATCCCTTTTGAAATAGGAGAAATAGCTACGTTGAAAAGGATAGAGTTGTATGGATATTGCGGCGCATTGGCCGTGAAGTGTGCAAAAGCAATAGTAGATGAACAAGTGGGGTTGCAAGGGGAACTGCCATTTCATGTTCAAGTCACCCTCTATCGCAAGAATGAAGATGAACTGTTGAGCTTGGCAGGTCCATATTTTCAAGTATCATGGGTGTAAGTTTAGCGCAATTAGTTGTTCTTTTTTCGTTTCAATTTTAATAGTTACTAGAACGTATGTCCGTGCATCGCACGGATTTTTTTTTTTTTTTTTTTCATAAAATGATTTTTGTAAGCATTTTAAGTTTATTGTTTTATAAAGTTACATTTTAATTGAACTAGCAAACATAACGTGCATACGCACGTTAACCTCGTGATTTTAAATCTTAATGACGTTTTTATTTTAAAAGTAATATTTATAATTTACATTTTTATGTGATAATCAAAACCTTCATTTTTTTAAGGAATTTTTATTATAAATAATGGTACTTATATTATATCTTAGGAGTGATTAACATATACTTTGCAATATAAAATATTAATTGGTCTCATATTTAAACTAAAAGTGTCATACGTCGTGAATAAAAATGTCGATTGATCTGAATAAAAGTGACAATTCTATTACAATAGTGTAGGCAAGCGAATTTTATTTGTAAAATAGAATATTTTTTTAATTTTATACATTAGTTTGATTTGGATTATTATGAAATATAAATCAAATAATGTATTTAATTAATGAAGATATTGAAGATAAATATCAATTTCTTATTCAACAAGTTAAATCTTTTATTGATATATATATCAATAATTGATAATCAATAGAATTTTAACACCTCATCAATAGACGGTCGCTTGATATGCTAATTGCATATACTTATTTCTACCAAAGCTTCCTTCTATATAATTATCGTCCGACTTTTAACATTTAAGGGACTTTGGCAAGACTTTTTATCTCATTGACATCCTCTCTTTGGATAAGGGTTAATTACTTGAAATATGTTTGAACTCGTATTAATTTACTGATCCATAAAACTATTGGTTATTCAACAAAGTCATAACTCACCCCTTTGATTTATGTATCATTGTCTCCACTACAAAAGTTTATATTGTACATAATCCTCTTAGGTTGTGTTCTCTTTGATGGGAAATAAAATGAGAGAAAAGATAAAATCAACACTATAAATTTCACCCCCTTTCTCACATTTTCTCACATTTTCTATTTTTTCCCTTCATTTGCACTACAATGAAGGGAAATATGTTTGAACTCGTATTAATTTACTGATCCATAAAACTATTGGTTATTCAACAAAGTCATAACTCACCCCTTTGATTTATGTATCATTGTCTCCACTACAAAAGTTTATATTGTACATAATCCTCTTAGGTTGTGTTCTCTTTGATGGGAAATAAAATGAGAGAAAAGATAAAATCAACACTATAAATTTCACCCCCTTTCTCACATTTTCTCACATTTTCTATTTTTTCCCTTCATTTGCACTACAATGGAGAGAAAATATTATCTCTCCAATTTGGTGTTGTAAATATTATCTCCAATTTAAGGAGTAAAATCCCCCATAATTGATCAATTTTAGATTAATAAGAATGGTTGATGTAGAAATTGACACGTATGCATGTCGATCAACGTGGTGGTTCGAAATGAGCATCTTAACTTATTTTGATATAAAGACATTTTCTTTTTATTAATATAAACAACGGGTGACTTGACATATTTTAATATTTTTCATTTATATTTTGCTTTAAAATTACGTTATAAAGTGATTCGTATCAAATTTCGTTGGGATACAAATGCACATATCATCAAAATATTTCCTTTTAAACTTATTTTCTTATAAACATCGAGTAATTTGAGATTTTATATTGACATTTTATTTTTATTACAATGAATAACGGGCTACGTGAGACCCTCTTTGACATTTTAAAATACAAATAAAAAAATCGATGAAAAAAATCAAAGAGTAACATATAGTGTATAAATAGATACAACCATTATTATAAATATGAATTAAAATACGACACCCAAACAAATAAATAAAAAAAAATCGATGAAAAATTCAAAAAAACAACACACTAAAATAACTTAATGTTACATGCATAAATCGACACGCAAACAAACGAACAAACAAAAAAATTGATGAAATAATCAAAAGAGCAACAGACCGAACAAACCAAGATTACACCTAAAAAGATTACTTACTTGCAATAGTATAGTTGGATGCAAGAAACTTGATAATATGAAAGGTTTGAATTGTGTGTGAGTTGATAAAAGTTTACATGTGTTGTTGTGTTTGAAAATGTTAAAAAGAGTATATATAAGATAGTATAAAATATTTAAAAATAAATTTTACTGATAAAATATCTAAATGTTAAAAATTAAATTAGCACCCGTTTTTCGACGGATAGTAAACTAGTTGTACAAATAGTCCAAAAACCCCCTAATTGAGGCTGGTGAAATTAATGCATAAAAATATTATTATTAGAATCAATAAATTCAAATTTAAATTCAATTTTTTTTTTTTTTATTTAGCAATTTAAATAAGCAAATCGGTAGTTTTATCTTATTTTATTACGCCGTCAACTTTTAGAATATGCAGGGTTTAGCAAAATACGTGAGCGTTTTATGAAAAATATATATATATATATATATATATATATATATATATATATATATATATATAAAAGTTCGTTTTATGTTAGTTATGCAAAATACTTTGTACTATTTTGCAATTTATCCTAAATTCCCCATTGGACTACGATTTCTCCATGGCAAATGGGCCTTAATTTGGCCCATTTATAAATTAAAGTCGGCCCAACTAAAACAGTGAATTACGATATTAGCCCTCTCAATTTTGTTACTACAATTTACATGTAAAGAAATAACTCCATCAATAATAAGTGTGCGAGTGTCGATCAAGCGATAGAGAATTTTCTAGTATGTTCTTAGCAAAGACAACAACAGAAGTGTTATAGAAAGAGACAACAACATAAGTGTTATAAAGTATTTAAATGAATACCCAAACTTATCTTAAAAATTATGTCATTATCACATTAACTATGCGTATAATAAGAGTGTTCACAGACTTGGGTAGAGAAGGAGTTTCTGCCGATGAAAACTATATTCCAATTAAAAAGATTATCAATGTGAAGACAAAAGATGATCGATATGGAGGAAGTATTTAAATAATGTAAATTAGAATCTTGAACACAAGTTGCGGAATAAAGTTGGCGACCAAAGCTTTGGTTAATGCAAAGAACGTGATAAAGTATCGGTTGGTGTAGCAAAGACTGCCTTTTAAGTTTAAGGTGACGAGGAAAATGTACTACTATACTCCCTCCGTCCGATATTTAGTGACCCTCAAAATTGGAAACATGTTTTTTTACATTTTGATGATATAGTAATAAATTAGTGTGTTAAAGTGTTAAAGTGAAATAATTGTGGGTTCATTTGATTTTATAATCTATTACTATTATAAAAGTGTGCATTCTTACAAAATGTGTATTACCAAGTATACCGTACCCCTCCTCTCCTTTTATTTTAAATCATCATCATTATTATTATTATTATTAGGAGGAATTCTTTTTAGAGGAAAAAGACTTAAATATATTAAACTATTATTTTAAATATTTGGACGTATTTTTTTTTTTTTATTAAACCAATTATGAATTTTTTTAAAGGAAAAAAGAGTCAAAACTATTAAACTATTATTCTTAATATTTAGATGTTTTTTTTTTACTAAATCAATTAATAATCACATAAGAAAGACCTTTAACATTAAATTATTAGTATTGTTGAGATTTAAATGAACTCTTTTTATAAATAAAAAAGAATTATAACTATTAAACTAATATTATTAAGATTTGACGCATTTTTTTTATTAAACTAATTAATCATCTCATAAGAGACGTTTTATATATCTATTATTATTGTTGAGATTTAGATGATTTCTTCTTTTAAAAGAAAAAAAAAATTATAACTATTAAACTATTATTATTAAGAACAAGAGAGAAAAACGTCCATATACATATTAACTACAATTAATGATATTATAAGAGACAATATTATAGAGTGACGTACAGAATTCAGTGGGATTTAATTTGATCATATGAATTCATTCAACATGTACCGGTGAACAAGTGAGTGTAGTCATTCTATTTAAGTTTTTTAACATGTTTATAATTTAGGCTTATATTAGTCTAATATTTTATTCGTCGGCAGATTATTTCAGCAATACGCAGTTGACACGTATATTAAATTAAATTAGAAACTGCAAGACTGAATTTTTTTTCGGAGAAATCAATCAACGATGAGAGCCAAATTGTACCGAGGAATTATGGACAATGTCATTAAAGGAGAAGTTACAAAAATATAAAATTACAAAAATATAAAAGAAGTTAAAACTTAAAAGCGCGCTGTCTTCTTTGGATGTCTACATTACCTTTTACAAAATATAAATAATAAAAAATATATATATGAGTGAAATTTTCAGCATTTATTTACTTCGAAATGCAACTAATTTTTTTAGATTCAAATGTTATGATACATGCTACAAAATTATTGATTGATTTCTAATCAACCGCTAATCGACACATAGTTTAAAACTCAATAATTGCTAATTACTCTAATGTGCAATATTTAACTACTTATAATTAAGCCAAACTATAATTGTTAATTACTCTAATGTGCAATATCTAACTACTCCTAATTAAGCCAAACTGAAGTGACGACGTTCCTTTAAAAATACTAATAGTAAATATTGTCAAATTTTGTGATACGGTGAACAAGTGAGTGTAGTCATTCTATTTAAGTTTTTTAACATGTTTATAATTTGGGCTTCTATTAGTCTAATCTTTTATCCGCCGCCAGATTATTTCAGCAATATGCAGTTGACATATATATTAAATTAGAGACTGCAAGATTGGATTTTTTTTTCCCGGATAAATCAATCAACGATGAGAGCCAAATTGTACCAAGGAATTATGGACAATATCTTTAAAGGAGAAGTGAGAGAGACTGAAGTTGGCAAACAAATTATTCTTTCTGCTACATTTATTGGCTCTGAAGCACGGGGACGTCTTGGAGGTCACCGTCCCCGTTCCGGGGACATCTCGGAGACGGGGACGTCCGGATACGTCCGAAATACGTACTTGGGGATGTTTTTTTCCATTATGCGTTTTTTTTTTTTTTATAATATTTTTATTAGTAAATACGTCTGACTTGAAAATGAAACGTTGACCAAGTTGAAAATAAGACAAAAATTGCGATTCAAACCCTTCAATTTATCTAATTTGTTTTGGATTTTGTGTGATTTTACCTTTTATGAATGTCTCGACTCTTGAATATTAGAACAATGCTTTATTTGCTTATGTTTATTATGGATTTCTTAATATTTGCATATTTTATTCATAAATTATGGATATTTAATATATATTAAATAAAAAACACAAAACGTATTTTTAACGTATCGTACTTTCATTTTTTCAAAAATAACGTATTTTCGTCCCCGTATCGTATCGTTCCCGTATTTCGTCCCCGTCCCCATGCTTCTTAGTTTATTGGGGGTCCAAGAGATATGATGCATAGGTATCTTGATGCATTGACATTAGTATAAAATTTTGGAAAGTCAGACTTATTTTATTACTATAACCTGCAATCCAGAGTGGAATGAAATACAAGAAAAATTATATGTTGGTCAAACATCTCAAGATCATCCTGATTTGACTTCAAGAGTTTTTAGGCCAAAACTGCAAGACTTGAAAAATCAATTATTCAAGCATGAGATATTTGGAAATGTTGCTGCACATATTCATGTCACTGAATTTCAAAAAACAAGTTTACCACATGTCCACATACTAATCATTTTCAAGTCGGAGTACAAGATAAACTCAATAGATGAAATTGATAAACATGTTAGCGCCGAAATTCCAGATCCAGGTCAAAATCACGAGTTATATGAATTAGTGAAGAAGCATATGATGCATGGACCATGTGGGGAAAAGAATTCGAAAAACTCATGTATGGTGAAAGGAAAATGCAATGCCATTATCTACAATTGCATTCCGAAAGCATTATAAAATGGATATCCAATATATAGAAGAAGAAATCACGAAGCAATCCTTTTTGTCCGTAATGCAGAGCTCAACAATTAGTGGGTCGTACCTTACAATGCTTATCTATTATCTAGATATAATTGTCATATTAATGTAGAAGTTTGTTTTGCATCACGATTGTCAAATATTTATATAAGTATATATACAAGGGGCATGATATATAGAGGGGCAATCAATATGATCCAGAATGATGATAACAATCAAGTTGATGAGATAAACAGTTTCAAAATGCACGTTGGGTATCTTCTTAAGAAGCATTATGGAGAATATTCGAATTTGAGATGCGTGATATATACCCAGCCTTTATCAAGTTAAAACTTCATCTTCTAATCATCAGTGCGTAGCATACCACAAAAGTTAAAATCTGGATAGACTTTAAAATTCAGATAATGTTTCAAAAACAATGTTGACTGAGTTTTTTTTCTACGTGTGCTAGAAATGAAAAAACAAGAAAGTATCTTTACAAAGAATTTCATGAGCACTATATTTGGGACAAAAGGGGTAAATGTTGCACACTAAAAAAATAAAAAATAAAAATAAAGGGCGATGTTATTGGACGTATCAGTCCGGCAAATCCAATTGAAGGAGAAATATATTATGAAAGATTACTCTTGAATCATGTTAGAGGACCAACGTCTTTCAAATACTTGAAAACAGTCAATAATACATAATATTTAAGTTTAAAAGAAGTAACACAAAATCGAGGATTGCTAGAAGCGGATTAAAGTATCATTGAATGCCTCAGTGAAGCAATGACATTTCAAATGCCCAATGAATTATGAAGATTGTTCGCAATAATATTAGTGCATTGTGCACCAACAAATGTGAGAATTCTATGACATACGTATTATGATGCATTGTCGAAAGATTTTAGGAAGGAAACAAATAGTTCACTCGATCTACAAGTTTTCAAAACATTTGAGTACTTACTTATATATACAAGCTTGATCTTCCAAATATTCTATGAATCTTGGGTAATGTGAGCATTGAGAACTATAGAGAAATTTAAGACGAAATGTCAATAGAGATACTTAAAGAAGATCATCAAGCATAGTCAAAGTTGAACTCCGAACAACAATTTACTTGTTCTATGATTTTGGCATTGCATAGAAAAAGGAGAAGGTGGATTATGTTTATATATGGACCAGGGGTAACCACAAAAATATTCTTAAACTGTGTATTATTAGCTAATGTCATATTGAAAAAAAATGTATTGCACTTGTAACTGCAACGTTAGGAGTTGCTGCATGAATAATGCTCTGAGGAAGAACAACACATTCACTTTTCAAGATTGGATGTATTAGTTCGCCAAATCCAATAGAATGAGAAAGATATTATGAAAGATTACTATTGAATCATGTTAGAAGACCAACGTCTTTCAAACACTTGAAAACGGTCAATGGTACACAAAAACGAGAATTACTACAAACATATCAAAGTATCATTGAATGCTTGAATGGAGCAATAACATTCAAATGTCAAAATGAATTGCGAAGATTGTTCACAATAATATTAGTATATTGTGCACCAACAGATGTGAAACTTATATGTCAAAACTAAATATATTGAATCTTATAACAAATAAATATTTTTAGGGAGAGAAAATCAATCGATGTGTACTAACAAAGACTAGACTTACAAAATTCAATGGAAGTACGCTTCTTTACCACAACCAATTCGGTGAAGATCGATGATAAAGGAAACTTGAACCTTATAGCCAATGCAATCCAAAAGATATGTACAAAACATTCCGAAGATTCAATATGTAGAAAGTGCAATGAGAAAGTAATTGAAACAATACCAAAGTACTTTCGCAAATACAAATACTTCGAAGTTGCAATAAAGTACATATTTTTATCCTATATAATTACAAGTACATGATAACTCTAAATGTTGTGCAAGAGGATTACAATGCACATATTACTATGTTTAACGATGTCGCGGCAGTATACGTAGGATGCTCGGTGGACGAATATATATCATCAATCAACAAGGTTATTTTCCGTTCTAAATTCTTAATTAATGCTAAGAATTTCCAAATCAAAGCTAAATACATCAAATCTTATTTTTAGGGAGAAAATCAATCTGTGAACTACAGAGGACTCGGCTTATAAAAATTCAAGGGAAGTACGCTTCGTTACAACGACCAATTCGGTGAAGATAGACAATAGAGGGAACTTGAGCCTTATAGCGGATGCAATCCAAAAGATAGAAGCCACAAGTGAAGACGAGGTTAAAAAAAAAAAAAGTTCAAGCAAAAATGTGAAGACGAGGGAAACCTCTAAAAAAAATCAAGCGTGGAGTTGGAACTTCGTGAATATCAAGAGAAGGGGAGAACAAAAATATTTCGAAAGAAGTTTGAAGATTGCGTTGACATATCCAGTGGCGACGATGATGATACCTTGGAAAATTTTATCTCCAAAAGCAAAAGGAAGAGAAGTTCGATGCGCGTCAAAGTTAAAAAGGAAAAGGATTGACAATGATATAAATTTTAATTTCTAAATATTATAGTATAGATTAATTACTTCTTTTTCAGCGATACTTGACTTTTATTAGTTTAATTATTTTGTTTTTATCATTTATTAATTATTCATCTTTTTTTTATTTTTACGCTTTATTGTAAAGCTTTAATGAACTATTATATGTTTCGATATAAAATAACATATTAATTTAAATAATTTTTTTATGGAAATAAGTAAAAGACTGAGTGATCACGTGCATCGCACGTGTTGTCCACTAGTAGTATTAAAATGTTAAATATTAAAAAGTAAGTGGATAAAGTGTTAAAGTGATTGTGGGGTCTACTTCCTAAAACGGAAAGGGTCAGTAAATGAAGGACGTCCCAATATAGTAATAGTGTCAGTAAATAGAGGACAGAGGGAGTACTGCATTTTTTTTTTTTTACTCAGAAGTCTTCTTCTTCACATAGTTTGCAGAAAAACAAATTAACCTAGTGATTTGCTGTGTAATGGCGGCCTATGCAGCTCTGGTTTCAGGTATGCAAATTATAGATCAACTCCATCGCCATCCTCACCCTCCCATCTCCCTCCAAAAAGAACATGTTGAATCCCTCACTGCAAATCTTACTTTCCTGCAGAAATTTCTGAAAGGCTACTATCCCCGTCGTAACTACACCACCGAAGCGAATCCATTAGAGAGCCGCATTGCGGAAGCAGCTTATGCGGCTGAAGACGTGATCGAGAACTACATCGTCGATCAGATTCAAGCTAGATCCATAGATCATGACGGCGGAAAGATCAGCTCCACTCAATTCTATCAAGGTGTCATGCTTAGCTCTATTTTTTTATTTATTTATTTATTTTTTTTGATCGAGCAAAAGGAAATTTTTATGTGAAAAATGGCACAAGGACATGCAATATATTACTCTACATTCCAGTAGCTTTGAATATTACTGATCTCTAGACCACTGTACGAAAGTAACTCAAATTCGAGATATATCTATATCTGTTAATATGCATGGATACCTCTCTTTCACACTTATTGGACACAGAGAGAGAGAGAGGTCTTGTCTTGTTCACAGCCATACGTATATATATAGCCTAGTACAGTGTAGCAATGTGAAGCTTTTGCTGGTTTCTTTCGAAAAATCATTCAACTCGGACTTGTTTAGATAGTTCCACTCAATCTAGCTCTCTAGAAATCTTACTATTAAGTTTTTTTTTTTTTTTTTTTTTTTTTTTGAGAAGATCTTACTATTAAGTTATTAATAAGTGTAGAATATATTCTTCTTAAATAATAGGTTTGAAGAACGTGATACAAGAAATGGATCTAATCAAGATGGAGATTGTCGAGAAGAAGATGGAGGGAGTCCAAATCATCAAAAATCAATCATCAACTAGTGATGTTGCAGATTCTTCCAGATCTTCTTCAACCGCTAAGAAAGTGACAACCATGGTGGGCTTGGATGATGCTTTGTATAAAATGCTGGACAAGATCTCCGGAGGAGTGCGTGCCCGCCTAATCATCCCCATCGTAGGAATGGGTGGTCTAGGTAAGACCACTCTCGCTCAAAACATATATGCACACCAACTAGTCAAGGAATCCTTTGATACCTGTGCATGGTCTACTATTTCACAAGTTCATAACGCTCGAAAAATTCTTATCGAAATTCTTAGTCAAGTAGAAAATGAGATTGATGATGAGAAAGATTTGAGTGACGGTGAATTAGGAGTGAAATTGTACCAACACATGATGGATAAGAGGTATTTGATAGTGATGGATGATATTTGGAGCATCGAGGCTTGGGATAAGGAGCTTCTTCCCGGATAACGGAAAGGGTAGCAGAGTAGTAGTAACTACGAGGCTATCAAAATTGGCTTCCATGTTAAACTACTCAGATGGCCTGGACATGAAGTTCATGGACGAGGCAACTAGTTGGAAACTCTTTTCCAAAACAGTGTTTGGGGATAAATCTTGTCCTCCTGAGTTGGAGGATGTGGGAAAGAAGATAGTGGAAGGTTGTAGAGGACTTCCACTGTCGATTGTTGTGGTGGGGGGACTATTATCAAAGTCTGAAGCTACACGAGAAAATTGGAAAGTCATTGCGGAAAATTTAAGCTCAGTTGTGAATTTGGAGGAAGATGGAAGTTGCTTGCAAATATTATACATGAGCTATAATAATTTGCCACTTCATTTAAAACCATGTTTTCTATACATGGGAGTATTTCCAGAAGATGAGGAGATTCAATTGTTTATGCTCATCCCCCTAATGGTTGCAGAGGGGTTCATAAAACCAACTGAAGGGAAAAGTTTGGAAGAGGCAGCACAAGAATATTTAGAAGAGCTTATTGATAGAAATCTGGTTTTATTTGAAGCACGCAGCCATGGTGGCCATAGAAAACTAAAGTCGTGCAAAGTCCATGATCTGTTGAGGGACTTAGCCTTGAGAGAGGGTGAAAAGGAGAAGTTTTTATGTGCGTTGATGCAGAGCAGTGGTGATAGGAAAATTTCTCAAGGCATGACAAGCAGTCAACGTCGCGTTACAACACCATCACTCGTGCGTAGTTTGATAGGTATGTTTCCTGAAGAGACTTTAACATTGCCTAGTTTTAGACTGTTGAGGGTATGCTTCGCTCATAACGGTGATAGTAGTGCGTACGATAATGAAGAGGTTTTTATTCAGCTACTCAATTTGCGCTTCCTCTCAGTCATGCTACGCTGCCAATCACTCAAAAATATTTCTTATCATTGGAATTTGCAGACGCTGATTCTATTAGATATTAAGAAACATTTTGTTTTGGAGTTATTTGGAAAATGCCTCTACTTCGGCATGTCATGTCTCTTAGCAGCGGGAGACTCCGTCTCTCGGATCCTCCACCGGATGATGAAGTAGTAGTGTTGGAAAACCTATACACACTTACTGTAGTGAGGAATCTAAAGTTGAGTGAAGAGGTTCTTAAAAGAATCCCCAGTATCGGTTATTTATACTTATACTATAAAGACGAGGAGGAGGAGAACATAGGTAAATACTACTGTCTCAACAACCTCCATCGCCTGAACAAACTCCATCATCTTCACCTATGTATCAGGTACAAATTGAATACGGCATCTGTGCAAGCGCTCTGCTTTCCCTACTCCCTCAAGGAGTTGACGTTAGAGGGTACCGAGCTCCCCTGGGAAGAGATGGCATCAAAGATAGGCTTGTTGCCCCTTCTTCAAGTCCTCAAATTAGCAGAGGATTCTTGCATTGGATCGAAGTGGAAAACAGTTGAAGGCCAATTCTCTAGTCTCAAATACTTGAAAATTGGCCCTTATGTTAATCTGAAGCACTGGACAACAGACGACAGCACACACTTTCCACGCCTCGAGCGCCTTGTTCTTCTCAGTTTAGGAAGGTTGAATGAGATTCCTTCGAGCATCGGAGACATACCAACACTTCGATCCATTAAGTTGAAAGATTGCAATGATTCTGTAGTGGAATCTGCTCGAAGAATACAAGAGGAGCAAGAGGAGTACGACAACCAACTACTCCAAATTCATTTCAAGTGACAATGCGACAGACAATCGAGTCTTCAAAGTTCAAGTGAAGAGACACGTTCTTATAGATGACTGACTACTGCTGCTTTTTACGAAGAATATCTATCTTTGTATTGTTTACTCATGCTCTCTGTACTTTAAAATATACTATGCCCCTAGTTCTAATTCTGAGCTACATCAGAAATGATTATTTGTTGTTTGCAATTTTTTCTCATTTTATCATTTTTTTTAATTTTCTTTTAGCAATTCGTCGGCATTCAAAGTGTATGTGAAAGCAATCTTCAAATAATTCCGGCTAATAGACTGTCGCGTATTTGTAATTTGTGAAGTACAGAGTATAAAATATAGAAAAGTCTCTAGTAAAATAGAACGGAGAGAGAATTTGATTTGATTTCATAATTAGTTGTTGACACAGTTCGTGTTCTTGCATAGAATGACTTTTGAGTAGTTATTTAATAGATACTAGCAAATATAATGTGTTTTGCACGTTTAACCTCTATTTTAATTTGAATATTATATTTTGAGCTGATCAACATTAACACATGATATGGAAAATATTATTTTGTAAATTTATCACTAATGCTTGCTATAACTGTACTTTGATTCATGTCCGCATTACTTTTTTCAGCCCTAAAAAAAACTTTTAATAACTTAGCCACTAAAAATAAAAGGGTAAAGTAGCATATACAACCCTGTAGTGAACGCCTCTGCGACATACTACCTCCATCTCACAAAAGTAGTCATAGTTTGACTTGGCACAAGAATTAAGGAAAAGGAGAATATGTGGTTATAATTAATTTTGAGGAAAGAGAGTTAATTGTAACCAAGTATTATTTGTCATTTATAGAAAGTGGACTAATTTATGAGATGAACAAAAAAGAAAAGATGGTCTACTTTTGTGAGATGGAGGTAGTATATGGTAGTATTTTATGTAAATAATTCCCTAAAGTTAAAAAAAAAATGTTCAAATACCTTCCTAAAGTTAAGAAATTGGTCCAGTTAACCACATGAGCTCTCATGTTCTAAAGTTTGGATACCAATCATGTACTAAATATCAAATTTTTGGACCTGGGATTGATCCCTTGTAGGAGAGAATTTGGAAAATATAAGGTGGCTTGGAGAATTTCTTGGAGTTTATTGGGTGCTTGGTGTACTAACATCTAATCTAACAACTAATATTTGTCCGATCAAAAAAAAAAAAAAATCAAATTCTATCATCTTTATGTATTTTCTATAAACATTGGTATAATTTTACAATTATTTTTGATGATTCACTCACCTATTTAGAGTATGTATTTATTTTTTAATATTTAATTTGAGTTTTATGAGGTAAATTATAATAAAACAAACTTAGGTATACTTACGAAAAAAAAAAATTGTCATATATTAATTGCATTCATAATGCATTTGAAATGAGAATCCTATAAATGATATATAGTGCGTGTATTTTGGAACTTATGTTCCACAATCACTTTATAACTTTAACACTTTAATATTATTAAAAAATTAGATAAACTCACAATTATTTTAATTACTTTAACACAATTATTTATTAATATATTATCAAAATGCAAAAAAATTATACCAAAGACTTAGGTTGACTAAATAGACAACGGAGATAGTATTCGTTCTACTAATACGTGGGCTACATAGAGCATTTAATTATGGGCTGAGCTAGTGGTGTAAAAAATGGACTCGGAATTGATTAATAATTAAGAAGGCTTGGGTTTCTCTTGGGCTTGATTCTAATAATTCAAAGTCCAACATGCTTGTTTCATTTTTATAATCGTGTTGATTTGTATACGAAATTTTAAAAATCTATACCTATACTAAAAGAGCCTTATGATACAAAATAATGTATTGTCTATAATATCTTTCAAGTTTACTTAAAATTTAAAATTAAGGGTAATTAAGTAATAAAATATAATCATAATTAGGTAATGATCTAACACATCCTTGGATTATTATAAATACAAATATTCGTTGTATAATAAATTTCTCATACATAAATTAGGTTTACTTAATTAAAAAAAAATCGTAATTCCACATATGCATGTGGTGATTAATTGATCTATTTATTTCCTTTACTTTTTAAATGCATATCGATTTAATTAGATTTGTTTAATTAAATTTGTACATGACTTTTGATTTTTTGTAAAGGTGCGACTTTTCTTCGGATTTCATGAGTTTTTTTTTATTACTTTATATTTTTTTTAATAATCTAATTAAACTCACTTTAACATTACGATTTTATTATTCATAAAGTCTAATTATAATTCTTATAGGAAATAAATTATTTATATAAAATGTTATATTCATAACTTGTGATATAAAACTTATAACATTATTTATAATTTATTTTATTAAACAATCAATTTTTTTTAATTTTACAAAAAAAAAAATATATAATTATAATTTATACTGCAAAAGTTTTTTTATTTGGTTTTCTGTGATAATTTATTGTGTATGATAAATTAACAGAGTCAAGTTAATTAAAGTTAGCTATTAAACATCGGAGATTGTAAGGAATGTGATTATTTTTTTGACTAAGATTATTTTTTAGGCAAAAGTTTCTTATTTGATCTATATGTAGATTTAGTTCTCACAATATCAATATTTAATCTACAACCGTAATAGTTTT
This sequence comes from Thymus mandschuricus, assembly GCA_029379335.1. Lineage (NCBI taxonomy): Eukaryota > Viridiplantae > Streptophyta > Magnoliopsida > Lamiales > Lamiaceae > Thymus > Thymus mandschuricus. The sequence continues at coordinate 6,879,734 of CM057080.1, read as the reverse complement.
CATCTTAGTTGAGACATATATTTTGTTAATTCAGTTTGAGACTAATATTTGAGACATATATTTTAGTTGAGATTTGGTTAAGATTTAGTTGAGACATATATTTCAATTGAGACTAATATTTGAGACATTTTTTGAGCAATATATTTTGTTAATTCAGTTTGTACGTATAACAGGGTGAGCGCTTGCACGCGAGTCAAATAACGTAGGCATCTTTGCAATAAAAAAAATTATGTATAACGTGAATGAAATATGAAGTAGCTAAGGTAACTAATTGTGTATGTGTGTGTCTAACGTTAATAATGTTAATGCCTAAATCATACATCATAAATGTCTCAAATTTTAAAGTTCTATGTGATATCATTTGAAATTATTATATTAAATTTTTTTAGAAAAGAGTAACTAAGTTCGAAAATCTTAGATGTAGAACACTTTTAACTCTTTTTTTATGACAAGTTTTAACCGTATTGAATTAAAAGAATTATGTGAACTTGAATGCTTTAATTATTTACATGTATCAAATGAACAAGTTGGAGTCATATCAGTTAATCCTAATGATTTAGGGTTAGACTTTACTGTTATTAGTATAAATAGTTGTCTACTCTTCGTATTATGTATCTGAAAAATAGTGAGAAAATCCTGGCTTGGCATCGCCCCAGACGTAGTTGTGAGACGAACTAGATGAACAAATCTCGTGTTATTTTGTCTTTCGTGATTGCGTGTATGTGTCTTTTTCATAACAAATAAATAAAAGAAGACTCTTGAAATCAACAACTTCTTAAAGTGATTCCGTGCAATGACCTAAACTTATCAAGTTAAATAGTTGTTGTACTTATAATTTGCGCTAAACTTACGAAAATAAAATTTTGGGTGATGTTATTCGGCCATAATATGGCCGGCCATAATTTTAACATTTTTTTTAGCATCAAATAATTTATATATTTATGCCAAATTTTTTAAGATTATAATAAACTCAAAAAGCAATACCGTATTTTTTACGTTCTTTTTAAATTAACCCTTTAATTATTTTATAATTATTACTATTTTATTTTATTTTTTTTTTACCTTTTTATCTAAAAAAAATAGAAAAATATGTAATTTTTTGGGAAATAATATTTTTAAATTAAAATATAAAAGTAATTAATTATAGTTATCATTTACTATTTTTAAAATTACATATATTATGAAAATTGCGTTATGTGGCCGGCCACATTATGACCAAATATCATTATTGTAAAAAGTCGGCCCAATCGTCCCTAACAAAAACAAAACCTATTAAAGTGATAAATTCAACTTAAAATGGGCAAATTACAACCTTGTTATTATAGGCAATTGTAGTAAAGCTACTTGAAAGAGTGTCTATAACCTAGCTAAAAATGAAAACTTCATTTATTGCGGTTGATCACACTCCAAAGAGAATATACAAATGACTATCTCTGCAACATGCAACAGATAGTTTTACGAGTCTATTTTAAAACTAGATAGAGTTCAACACTCAATGAATGTTAAGAGAGTTCAAAACGAAACACAAAATTCAATATGTTTAAGTTCTTCATCATATTCAAGCTCTCTTATAGACCATTTTGCTCTCGAACTAGATATGCAAGAACATCAAATTCATAGATTATTCTTCGATTATTCTTGTGTTTAGAGACTACTCCATCATCCCAAGATTTACTCAAATCCATATCAAAAGCCTATTCAACTATGATCCTATTCTTGTAAAGAGATACTCGTAGTTAAATATTCCTTCAACACTCAAACTTGAGTGTGTATTAAGATTGTGTTTATTGTTGGAAAATTGTGTATCTTTCAAGTGTCAGGGTTGAAGATTAAACTTGTCTGATGTAAAATTTATTACTTTAGCTCTCAAGTTGTGAGAAGTTAAGTCACTTCCATTGAACGTAGAAAACAAAGAATACTCATCAAGAAATTCAACCATATTGAATCACTATAATTATGCGTCTAACTACTTATATTTTAGTTTCTATAAATTTGTTATGCATAATCTTGAACTAAAATTTATTGAACCTATTTATAGCACAAACATCTCATTGTGTGTGTATGTGTGTGTTCATTAATAAGGATATAGGTAAAAAATGTCCATAATAACTAAAAAGACACTTTTGGTTTTCTTTTTAAATTATTGATTTACATAAAATTATATATGATAATCTTTTTTACTGAAGTCCACATTTTATTTCAGCATTTATGTGTCACTATAAAAATAATACTCTCTTTGTCTACGACATATGCGGTATTGCTTTTTATTAAAAAGTTTGTTGCTGAATTTTGGCTTTATGAGTGAATTATAATTATATCATGATTTTAATTACGTTATGTGCATGTTTATAGAAGAATGCTATGTTATTTGTATGTTTATTAGCTTTATCCTCATCATACAATTGAATGTATTCCCCTGGTAGAAAGGAAATGGTCAGATAAAAATGTATTAAAAAATTATATCACACATAATGTTCTCATTTAGTTATATTTTTATTAAAGTTAACACATTCGTATTCTTTTTAAAGGTTAATGACAAGTATAATACAGTAAATATTCCTGTAAATGTTATGTTGATTACTTATATAAAAGAGAAATTCTATTATATTCTTGTACATCATCATCGTTAATTAAAATATTTGTTGCCGAGACAACATCAGAATATTTTTTTTTTAATATTTAAGTTATCTAGAGTGCTTCTTTTTATTTTTGGTGGTTAAATTATTATAAGTTAGAAATATAAATTACTCAAATTAAAATAGAGGTAAAACGTCCAACGCACGTTACGCTTACTAGTAATCTATAGGCAAGTGCGATGCTAGCAACATCTGCACTGCCGAAGCTATCACAACCCTACACGTGGCGAGTCCAATCAATCAATGTAATTTCATGTCTGCTACAGTGTTCAACTCTTTTCTTTTTCTTTTTTAATTTATCGTTAAATTTCTTTTCCTTATTTCTTACTAGTATTTCCTTTTTCTGTTTCTGCATTTTACATTTGTAGTATTTTTTTCTCATTCCAATTAATCAATTGTTTTTTCTCCCTTTCAAATATTATTTATTTATACATGGATTTTCTTCTTCTTCTTCTTCTTTTTAAAAAAAATTTATTTCCCTTATTTCTTAATTAAATTTTACATTTATGGTATTTTTTTGCTTTCACCCCAATTAGTCGATTGTTTTTGCTCACTCTCAAAAGGTATAATTGAAGAAGTTCGTTTTCTATACTTGACCAAAATGATAATAATGTAATTACAAATTTGTTTATATTCCAAACATATATAATAATATCTCTGTTTCATTTGAAATGCCATTTTTTTAGCATGAAAATTATTGAAAAAGAGTATAACATGAAAAAACCCGAAGGTGTACAAATTAAATCAATTAAAGGCATACAATAATTATAGGCGTTCTTTAAAATCAATTAAAAGTGTACAATAAAATCAATTGAAGGTGTAGCAAAAAATTAATCGGATTAGAGGTGTATTAGGGGAATTTCAATATTAGGTTTTCGGTGTGCAAACTTTAATTTTTATCGAAATTAAATAATTATTTGCACAACTTACTTATTTTAACTTGTTCTTTATACTTTATACTGTGTGATTTCTTTCGATTTATCATATCAAAATTTTTGTTACTAATTCATTATCCCTCCAATTCATGATGATGATATTTCTTATTTTTTATTACTTTTTTTTAATTTGGAAAAGTTACTTACAAAAATCCATGTATATTAAAAAAAAAAAATGAGCATTATAAGTTTCAAAATTTCTCACCTTTTATACATTAAAAGAAAATCCATGTATAAATAAATAATATTTGAAAGGGAGAAAAAACAATTGATTAATTGGAATGGAAAAAAATACTACAAATGTAACATACAAAAACATAAAAAGGAAATACTAGTAAGAAATAAGGAAAAGAAAACTAACGATAAATTAAAAAAGAAAAAGAAAAGAGTTGAACACTGTAGGTTGCAGACATGAAATTACATTGATTGATGGGCCCCGCCACGTGTAGGGCTGTGATTGCTTCGGCAGTGCAGATGTTGCTAGCATCGCCCCGACCGTAATCTATACCTATTATAAAAGTGTCTTGTGTGACAAAATTTGAGTTACCTATTATATTCTTATTATAAACACAAATTTAAGGGTATTTGAGTAATTTTGAAAAATAGTATATACTAATTCTTTAGGATTTATTTTAAGAAAAATAATTTGTATATTAAGTTTTACGGTTTTTTTTTTTTTTTTCCAAATTCTCTAGAACAAATAGTTTTCTTTTATTTTGTTCTTTTATTTTAATTTTAATATTTTTTTTTTGCTACATAACACGTCATTAATTATTCTAATTAATAAAACATCAATAAGAAAACTTTCACTAATAATCAAATTTATAGAAAATTTATTTTTCTAAAAATATTATTATGTACTATAAAGTATTGTATATATTACTCTAATGCTTAGCTTCCTTTCATTTTTTCTTTTTAGGGTGATGAAATAATATTTTCTCCCCATTGAACTAATGAAGGGGAAAAATAAACAAATGTGAAAAATGTAAAAGATAAGGAAAGATTTAAGGGGTGATTGTCTTTTTCTTTTTCATCAAAGAGCAACACTACTTTAAACTAAAAAAATATCACGCACATCTAACATTCATATAATTAAATATTTCTTAAAAAGAGAAATAAATCATGCTTAAACCAAAAGGATACAAATAAAATTTTGAAAATTTGACATATTTTAAAATTTAACAATTAATATTAGCTCTTATTCATTCAAACAATTGGAGCAATATCACATGTTTATATACAAATAAATACTTTGATTTTTCTTATAGATCTTCTAAATTTATTAATAAACATATGAATTTATGAAAATTCGGGAAAGATTGACAGTAAAAGAAATTTTGAACAAGGAAATGATGAGATGTGCTAATTAATGGTTCAATCGTAGTATCTACGTGCGAATGCACGTAATCTCTGCTAGTATTAAAAGTGCAAAATAAAAAAATTTACGTTGAAATTAAGAATGACGCTACTATTTTAATTAATTTAACCGGCTTTTCGCCTTTTCCCACGAACCACAACTAGCGAATGCATATTATTATAAATGACAGTGGTAATTGTTTATGCATTTAAATTTCATTTGATCTTGACCAGGTCATCCCCACAATTCACTCTGTATATATTGACTGTGGTACCATCTCTCATACATATCACCCGCTGCACTGCCTCACAACATATATACTACATTACTACTTCACATTGCATATATATTAGTAAGAAATAATCAAGATAGTTGAAAATGGCGGCTTACGCATCTCTACTTACCCTTTTGGATACCATAGACAAGATCCAACATCATCCTCGGCTCCCACTTTCTCTTGACAGTACCCAAGTCGAATCTCTAACTGACAAGCTTACTTTTTTGCAGAAATTTCTCGAAGATCATTCCCATGGCCGCTACCCGAATGAAGCATCAGATGACTTGGAGAGTCGAATTGCAGATGCAGCTCGTACGGCTGAAGATGTGCTCGAATCCCACGTAGTGGATAGTGTACTTGCTTCATCTAGTGGCGAGAATAAGTTGTATGAATGCCTAGAGAAGTTCCATAAATGTCTACAGAAGGTGTTAGACGACTTGGATCTCATTAGAATGGAAGTTATGGATGAGATAATCAGACTGACGACCATCAGTCCAGTCCAGATTCATTCGCGGCGCGTGGTTTCATCTCGTTGGGGTCCACGAACACCGTCTTTCAAGGGCCACAATTTTGTGGTGGGACTTGAAGAGTCACTGCTTGAGGTAATGGATGAGCTTACTGGGCATGAATCTAGCCTCCAGATCATTCGGATTGTTGGAATGGGCGGTAGTGGTAAGACGACTCTTGCCAGAACTGTCTATTCAGCGACATTTTTATATCCGTGCTTGGACTACAATTTCTCAAGAATATGATATGCATCAAATCCTTTTAGAGCTTGTTAGTCAAATGCAAAAGGAGGCTATGGAAGAATTGTCTAAAATGAGTGAGAATGAATTGAAAGTAGCATTGCATAAGTCTTAACTGATTGCACAATTTTCAGAATATGTTGCACAATATTGAGAAACCGTTGCAATCCGCTTATAAAATCAGAATTAAAGAAAAGTTTAATTCATTGCACAACCTTTCTTAAACTCTAGCTACAACATTCTTATAAAGAATATGTATAAATTAAGTAAGGTTTCTTATCATCATCACACAAAAGGACATGCTCGCGACCCAAGATACTCGATTTTTGCTAAACGAACTTGTCTTTAAGACAATCATCATTAACATATGTACCACCTAAAAAAAATATAATGCATCAAAATCTAATATAAATGCAGCAAAATATGTTTACTATTTATTCAGAAACATATAAACAAAAAAGCATAATACAAAAAATTTGTTAAATGTGTATCGAAAATTGAAACTAAAACCCTAACCCATTAGGAAAATCTAAACCCTAACTTGTATGAGAATCCAAAATCTAAGTTGTATGAAAAGCTAAACCCTAACTAGTAGGGTAAGCTAAACCCTAACCCATAGGGGAAGCTAAACCATAACTCATATGGGAAGCTAAACCCTATCTAAGAAATCTATACCCTAACTTGTATGAAAATCTATACCCTAACATGTAGGGAAAGTTAAACCCTAACTTGTATGGAAAACTAAACCCTAATATGAAAAATTAGAGCCTTGTATAAAAATGAAATGAAAATGCATCAGAATGATATCTAAAATGCAACAAAATCGACATAATATGCACATTCTAATTATTTTAATGCATTTTCTATTGCTGTTATGCATTTTTACCAATTTGAACTCAAATCTCAACCAAATCGGATTGAACCACCCACAAACGTGTTCTACTCTTCAAGACGTTTCCAACGGTATATTTCCCATCTAAATCCCATTGCCGATGAGGCCGGAATCATATTTGGAAGTTTATGACACTGCGACAGTCGCAACTTTGCTACTGGTTCGATTTCTTCGGCGAATATCACCTTCGTTTCTCCACCAAAACGAGTGATCCACCCATCAATCTCTTCGTCTCTTTGAGTAGAATAAAACCTAGTGGTCCATTTTTTTATTCTCGTTATGATTTGGCCGGAAATCGACTTAATGTTAGAGTGTATTTCAGTTTTGGAAGATCCCTAAATTTAAGGAAAGAAAATAATTAAATATTACGAATTTAATGAATATTCAATTAAAAATAATAGAAAAAGTCAGAAATATCCTTATGACATCAGCAAAAATATTTTAAAAATCAATTAATCAATTTTTTAATATTAAATGATATTAATTGACAACCGTTAGCTCTCGCAAATCAACAGATATCATTGGTTTTTATATTTCACTGGATATTTAGTTTCTATATGATTTATACTCTATGTGATCCATCACACACACACACACACACACACACACACACACACACACATATATATATATATATATATATATATAGATGATGGATCATATAGAAATAAGTCCTGGTGTGAGAAATAGGAATAGATCTGGACCATTGATCTTGATTTGATCTATGGCTGTAATTGATTTAAGCATGATTATAAGGTATTATAAGCATGACTAGGTTTAAGCATGAATTTGTACATCAAAAAGCATAATGATGTTGTAAGCATAAATATATATACTGATTTAAGCATGATTTTGTATAGTTTTAAACATCTTTCTCATTTTCTCATGCAAGGATTTATTTGCACACGAACCACTCCCTATATATATATATATATATATATATATATATATATATATATATATATATATATATAGCGGAGAGATTACATACAAAAGACAGGTTCCGTAAGAAATGAGAAGTGATCTGGATCATTTATCTGTGTGATCTACGGTGTAGATTAACTGGTGCATTATGATTTTACTAAAAATGCATTATGATTGTATAGATAATGCATATAATGCATTGTGCATTATAGTTATGTATATCATGCATTATAAATTATGCATAAAATGCATCATTTTTTATTTTTTACGATAAACCTATTTTGTACAGGATCTCACCCCTATATATATATATATATATATATATATATATATATATATATATATATATATATATATATGTCAAAGAGAGTCTCACATAGTTATAATCAATTTTAAAGTCAATATTCAACATGAATCACTATATATTGCTACTTTTAGATAGCCCGTTGTTTATTTTAATAAAAAAAAATTGCTACTTTTAGGTAGCCCATTGTTTATTGTAATAAAAATAAAATGTTGTTATGTCAAAATAAGTTAAGTGCCCGTTGTTTATTTTGATTAAAAAAATGTCAAAGAGAGTCTCACACAGTTATAATCAATTTTAACGTCGATATTTAACATGAATCACTGTATATTGCTACTTTTATGTAGTCCGTTGTTTATTATAATAAAAATAAAATGTCGTTGCATCAAAATAAGTCAAGCCGCCCGTTGTTTATATATATATATATATATATATATATATATATATATATATATATAGGAGTTGGATCATATGAAAACAAAATATTTCGTGAAAACGTGAAAACCATGTACTTTCATTCATAATATGATGCACTTTCATGCATATCATGTTGCACCAAAAATATAAATATTATTTTATTAAAAAAAATGCATATATTTTTGGTGCAACATGATATGCATGAAAGTGCATCATGTTATGAATGAAAGTGCATGGTTTTCACGTTTTCACCAAAAGTAAGGTTTTCACCATATCCCAACCCTATATATATATATATATATATATATATATATATATATATATGGTGGAAACTATGGTGGAAACTAACCTTAAGTTGAAACTTAGTTCCCGACCATATCCGTTGATTAGGAAGAGATGGAGGGCTGGGATTAATTGAAAAAAAAAAAAATCGCCCATAAATTATTGAGGGACAAATCTATCCAAAAAAATAATAATTAAAAAGGCAAATAAATTTAATTCCATAATATTAGGAATTTACCGTAACTAACTACATCCACTACCCTATCTCCTGCGATTTAATTAAAGAAAATAATAATCTTCCATAGATATAGGGATTTAACAAAACTGAAATATATATCTTGTATTAATGCGATTTTTGGTCGATTCCGGCCTCACCGGCGATCGGATTTAGATGGGCGACCTACCGTTGGAAACGCCATGAAAAGTAGAATATGTTTCCAGGTGGTTTCATCCGATTTGGTTGCGATTTGAATTTAAAAGCAGCGACAATGCATAACAGCACTCGAAAATCCATCAAAATTACTAGAACGTGCATCAAAATGACTGAAATATGCATCAAAATGACTGGAATATGCATTGATATTCAATTTGAGTTACGATGAGTTGTTTGTGATTACTCAACAATTGTTGCACATTCAAAAAGTTTTGGTGCATATTAGGTCACGAGTTGTTGCATATTAATAGATCTTTTTTTTTTCATTTACATAATTTAATTTATGGGCCTGCAAACGTATTTTTGTGGCACAAAATATGTAATGTTGTTGCATATTCTTGGAACTAAACCCAATAGGGAAGCCAAACCTTAACCCAGTAAAAAAAGTTAAACCTCAACCTAGTAAAAAAAGCTAAACCCTAACTTGTAGTGAATGATAAACCCTAACACATAAGAGAAACTTAACCCTATTTGGGCAAGCTATACCTTAACTTATAGGGAAAATTAAACCCTAACTCGTATAGATACTAAACCCTAACAGGACAAACTGAAACCAAGTTTGAAAATGAACGAAAATGCATCAGAGTGAATAATAAATGCAACAAAATCGACATAATATGCATCATATTCAATAAACATACATAACGTATAAAAATTTACAGAAGGTCCAAACATAATCAACCGAAACTATTCCAGATTACAACTAAAACTTACAATCCGATTAGAATATCTTAATGGGAGAAAATTACAAATCGAAACAATCCAACCACAAACCTTTCTGCCTTCAAATTCTTCACTTGCGCTAGCAAATCGACCTTTCTCTTCTGCCTTTACTAGTGCACTTGAATCCTCCCTACATTCAAATAAATCAAGGGGATACTTCAATACAACTTCGCAATGCCAATGATGTGGAAAATAAGCAGGATCAACATAGCCACTGAAATTCACTCGAAGAGATAGAACCGAGTTCCTAAAATTATTCGATTGAAAGAGAGGAAGGTGGTCGCGAGAAAGTAAGGCAGCGACGGTGGTATAGTGGTGGTGTCGTCGCTGGTATAGTGGTATACGACAGTGAATTCACAAAGACTTCTTTTCCTCTCAAATTATGAAGAAGAAGAAGAAGAAGAAGAAGAAGAAGAAGAAGAAGAAGAAGACGCAGAAGACGCTGGAGAATTAACGTCGCCGTGCTACTCATAAGGAGGAATTTTGAGAAGATACGATCTTAAAAATAATTAACATAAATAATGCATAACCGCAAATGAAAAAAAAAAAATCAATGCATATCCCATATTTTAGGAAGATTCAGTTTTCTAGAAATAAAATTACACTTTTAACCTTAAATAATACATTAAATGAATTAAAAAGTCCGAAAATGAATATTTAATAATTAATTTGAAATAAAATCTGATCCATTAGATCTTCAAAATCAATGGATGTGGTCGGTTTCTAAGTTTCAACTTAACATTAGTTTTCACCTTATATATCCTATATATATATATATATATATATATATATATATATATAGGGGATGGTTCTCATGGGAACCATTCACTTTATGAGAACTAGGAACTAATCTATACCATTCATTTTATACAAATCGGTGGTTAAGATTTAATCTTAGATGCTATAATTTAGGGAATAGACGCTTATTAATTAGTTTTAAGGGGTATTTCAGTCATGCTAAATTCAGTTAATATTTTGTTTTCTTAATTCACGCACCATATATACGCACTAATTCTAGTATATAATATTTTCTTATTACATATTTGGACTCACTTATTCATATATACGTACATTTTAATAAATTCAATACTTTCATAAGAATTAAAAATCTTTTAATTTGGTTGTATATTACTACTAGTACAAACTTCTATTTAAGTGAAAGCATGGATTATAATTTACTAAAGCACAAATAGAGAGCTAAATAAGCATTTTATACCTAAACGTATAATAAACTCCGCTTAACAATTAATAAATCCTAAAATAGTAAACACTAAATCCTATTCCTCTTCTATTAACTAATCCAATTAATAAGGTTTAGCGATATCTATAAACGATAGATAACATATCTAAACACTAGTTTTAAGCAGTACAATAATTAATAACTTCAAAGCATTATAAAATAATTAATTAAGCATAATATAATAACAACTTGTGATTTTATGCATTCAAATTGACTTTAAAAAGTATACCCTGATAAGGAACACAAAATTACCTTGAGACTGAAAGCTATACCATGTTTTGGAAAACCAAACCCTAGGGGGAAAAAAAACTCCAACGAGGAAAACTAAACCCTAAGATTGAAATCTAAACCCTATGGGGAGAGCTAAACCCTAAGAGAAAATAATTTAGTGTTCAAGGTTATTATATCTTATAATGATTCTATACTTGTTTATGTATGAAATAATGCTTTTATAAATGAGAAAGTAAAACAAGTATGCACGACAACAAACAAAGCAATTTAAACATTCACAAAAAGCATATTGTCGTATCTAAACAAGCATTATTTTAAGAATGATAAATTTTTATATATATGAACAAGCATGAAATGATTATAGTCCAAGCATATCATGAAGATAAAATTAAGCATTTTAACAATTCATAGGGTTTACCTTTCCCCTTGGCTTCTAGTTTAGGTTTTACATATGTTCATATCTTAATTACTAAATCCCTATTAATTAAGGATTAACCAAACCCAATTAATACAAAGAGTGAATAATAAGCAAAATTGCTTAAGTATCCCATAAAAATAATTTAAGCATTTTAATGTACAAATTGATTTTCATTTTACTTTGTATATTATGCTCTGGAATTTCAAACTCAAATTTAAAACTGTAAACTATAAGCATATTGAAAGAATTAAATAAGCACCTACGAAAGTAATTTAAGCAATTAAGAAGAAAACATAAAGTATAAAATAATTGTATACATCTAAATAAATTATGTATTAATAAGTAATAAGAATTTAAAGAATATTTATATTTTTATCAATTATATTTGCTTCTCAAGTACAACATGCTTTTTCATAGAGCACGCATGTGGTGGTGCCTTTGATTACTTCTAGTAAAAACACACACGATGTTAGCAATATAATCAAATGGTATTTGGGAGAGAATAATTTAATTACGTGGTGAGGAGAATTAATTATGTCATGGGAGAAAAAATAATCGATGTTTAGAGAGAAGAGAGAGAATAGCTAAATGTATATCTACAAAATTAATTGTAGTAATCCATGATTTAAGGAGGATATAGGAGTTATTACTTTAGTGCCCCTCCATAAATTAAAACTGCCGAAAATAACTCTTACTAAGGATGAATCTCAACCACTAATCTAGTATATCTAATGGTGGAGATTGGTTCCTAGTTCTCATGAAATGACTGGTTCTCATATGATCTATTCTCTATATATATATATATATATATATATATATATATATAGGGTTGGGATATGGTGAAAACCTTACTTTTGGTGAAAACGTGAAAACCATGCACTTTCATTCATAACATGATGCACTTTCATGCATATCATGTTGCACCAAAAATATATGCATTTTTTTTAATAAAATAATATTTATATTTTTGGTGCAACATGATATGCATGAAAGTGCATCATGTTATGAATGAAAGTGCGTGGTTTTCACGTTTTCACGAAATATTTGGTTTTCATATGATCCAACTCCTATATATATATATATATATATATATATATATATATGTGTGTGTGTGTGTGTGTGTGTGTGTGTGTATGTAAAGAGAGTCTCACATATTTATAATCAATTTTAATGTCAATATTCGATATGAATCACTTTATATTACTACATTTAGGTAAAATATGTAGGATTTATTATATTTTTTTATTTTAAAGAATTGTCATTGCTATTGTTATTTTATTATAAATAAAAATTAAATTTTGTATTCGTAATACTAAAAAGTTCTAAAGTGGAGTAAATGAGAAATAATTCACAATTGTATTTACGAAACAAATAAAGTAATGTAATAATAAATAAATAAATAAATAGTATATTAAAATCTATTCATGTGTGAATAGAATAATACGGAGTATTAAAGATAACTATTAAAGATATAATAATATTATCATTAATTAATAATGATAACTATTGAATAATTAGATAATATTTTTTTATTATAAATAAATTGAATTTTAGATAAATAGGAACGGAGAGCATAGGGAGCGTCACGTAAGCACGTGAATTAACGTGGGACTCTGAATCCGCTTTGCTAGTATATATAAAAGGATTAGTTGTGAGAGTAAAAGTTTTCCACTTTAAGTAAGTGGACAATTAACTGAGACATCCTTATAAGGAAACGTGGACAATTAGCATGGGACGAAGGGAGTATATTTTGCTAATCTACGTAATTACTCATTCTTTTATTTAGTTCTATAAAACTTGAATAATGTTTAGATTATTTCATATCGAATCATGTAATGCCTAGTTAAAGTTAAAAAATAATGCATTAAAATAAAACAATGAATAAATAGTAAATAATAAAATAAAGTAAAGTAAATAGAAAGCCATCTTTGTATCGCTAAAAAAAATAAAAAAATCTACGCTATAATATTTAGAAATCATAATTTATATTCTCTTTAATCTCTTTCTCCTGTTTGACTTTAATGCGTGTTGAACTATTCTTCTATTTGCTTTTGAAGATAAAAATTTTCAAGGTCTCCTCATCACCACTAGAAATATCGACAAAGTCTTCAAACTTCTTTCGGAATATTTTTCTTTTTCCTCTCTCTTAATCTTCACGATGTTCTAACTTCACGCTTGAATTTTTCTTAGAGGTTTTCCTCGGCTTCATGTTTTTGTTTAAACTTTTTTTGACGTGTTCTTCATTTTGGGGTTTTATCTTTTGGATTGCATCGACTAAAAGGGTCAAGTCCCCTTTATCATCGATCTTTCCTGAATTGGTTGTGGTAATGAAGCGTACTTCCCTTAAATTTTGTAAGCCAAGTCATATGTAGTACACAGATTGATTTTCTCCATAATATATATTGTTATAAGATTAGTTATATTTAGCTTTGATTTGGAAATTATAACATAAACTTAAGCATTAGTTACGAATTTATAACGAAATCTAACCTGTTGATTGATGATATATATTCGTCCACCAAGCCCCTACATATACTGATGTGACATCGTTAAACATCGTAATATGTGCATAGTAATCCCCTTGTGTAAATTTAGAGTTATCATGTACATGTAACTATATAGTAATACAAATTAATTATATGCATATTATTGCAACTTTGACATATTTGCATTTGTCGAAGTACATTGGTGTTGTTTCAATTACTCTTTCTCATTGCACTTTCTGCATATTGAATCTTTGAAATATTTTGAACATGATGTTGTGCATTTTTTGCACGAATCATACCAAATCGATGCTTTTTTTTTTTTTTTATGTTATCGATAATCACTATGAAGTTGTAGTCAAACTGCTGCAATTAATGAAAAATAAATAATATTAGGATCTTGAGTTGTTTGACCAACACATAATTTATGTTGTATTTCATTTCACTTCGGATTGCAAGTCATAGTAACAGATAAGTTTGACTTTCCAAAATTTTGTACTAATGTGAATGAATCAAGATACCTACATTTCATATCTCTTGAACCCCCAATAAATGTAGTAAGAAGAATAATTCGTTTGCCAACTTCACTTCATTTCACTTCAATACATGAGAAACAATATAAATTAAAGTGTATCAATATTATTGTCCTTAATTATGCATGTGGGCATAACATGATTAAAGAAGATAATTACCATTCCAATCATAGGTATTAATATTTGAACTTCGTTTCTTTCGAAATATTCCTTTTCATATGTAAAAGGCTTCTTTTCCGATACACCCTTGTAGCTATTATATTAAAACATAAGAGTAAGTTTACAATATGGTGACATAAATATTTAGTTTTAAACTAGTTATTCACCCACACAATACGTGGGGACATATAAAAAAAATATTTTACGTCTTGTGGTACAATTTTTTTCTCTCTTTTCTTTCTCCCTTCATTAGCTAACATTTGTTGCATCGGATGCTGATACATAGGGATTTATGTTAGTTTCATCTTGATCTAGTATTTATCATCAATAATATGAAAAAAATGATGTGAATATTGAATTGTTTTATTTCGTGAAATTTGAAATTTATAATAAAGAAATAGTTTGAATGTAGGAAATATTCCCTCTATCAAAAAGAATAGTGAATGTTTCTTATATATATATGAGAGGTATAAGATATAATTATCTGTAGGCACGTAATAACATAAATATGGATTAAGCTTAAATTCATCATATTAGTAAAATTGCTAAAATTATTAAATTGTCATGAATTATACTTTTGTAACATTTACATTTAATTAGTTGACTAGAAAATATTTATGTATAATAATGAGATACTACCATTTAAAAATTTTAATACACAATTTTTTAAAATAGTTAATAAATAAATTAAATAACTATATAGATAATTATTAACACTAAAGTTTGTTAACATAAATTAAATTAAAATAAAATAAATTAAATGTATGTAATTAAACACACGAATTTTTTTTAAAAATAATTGCGGGCTTACTATTATATAGTTATAGATTATTCAATTATAGATTAGATAGTTTTGAATTCTCTCCATTAGTGGTCATTTTGAGTTTGATTATTAGTGTATGTCAAAACTTCATAATTTTATATCGGGTACACCATTGATACACCAATTTGGGAACAGAGGATCACATCTCCTAACAGTTAAAACAAACATAGTTAGATAAAGACCAAAATAACACATTGTCTCTCATTTTTGTTTGGTGTTAACTGTAGTTACTCATATTGTCCAATATATACAATAGTCGTATTACCCAAATATCGATAAACTCATCGGGAAAAGTGAAGAGACAAAATGAAGATCTCTTATCTAATCTAAATAACCAAGAGAAATTGTTGTAAATAACATCTTATAACCTGTATAAGTTAATTAGGAACACATCTCAATATTTTTGGAGTAAAACAAATTTATAACTATTTCATAATACATTCATGAATACTACTACAACATTAAGTGAATTTGTCAAAGTCAAGTTGTAACCAATACTATATATATTGACCCCATAACATAGGGAAATTATATAGTTATAAAAAAAAAAAAAAAAAAAAAAAAAAAAAAAAAAAAAAAAAAAAAAAAAACATAGATGGAGAAATCAAGAAAGAGTTTGAACATTTACGTAGGAATTATTATGATGATAATAATTGTTGTAGCAAGAGAAGTTGGGGCGCATAATAATTATTCTTATAGCAAATGTGCACAAAAATGTGGCTTCAAATGTGCATTTTCTCGTAAGCCTCTATGTGCGATTGAATGCTTGAAGAAATGCCATTTAATCATGCAAAATTTGGAGGCTGATGATTCCAAATGCACAAATGTATATGTATGTGCCAATTCTAAGTGCAACATTTTCAAATCAGGTAATATTCTTAACGTATAATAATTTGTAAAATTTTCGTACTATTATTTTACGATGAGTGGAAATATTTTTTATTTGATGAATTATGTTATTATAATTATTTAATTTTTTACAGATGGTCCTAAGTTTGAAGAATGTGTTAGTATGTGTTCGGATGAATATGGCACCAAGAAAAATGCTTAGCTATTATTTCTTTCAAGATATTGGTGCAATATTAATTGCATTCATAATGCATTGGAAATGAGAATTCTATAAATAATATATAGTGCGTGTATTTTGGTTTTCGTTATCTTGACCTTTTTTTAAGTAGATCTTCATTGTTTTACGAGCACAAAGCATACTTCCTCCCGTATAATGAAATTAGGCGTATCATTAACGAATCGCACCCTATAATTTTAAAAAATAATGTATCCCCGTATCCGCGTCGTATCGCACCCTGCATCCGCATCTCGAACCCGCATCCCAAACCCGTGCAACATAGTTGACAATACATATTTTGTAAGAATGCACATTTTTATAACAATAATAGATATTTAGCTGAATAATAATAAAATGAGGGTGATATATTCTTCTCAAATACCAAACAAAGACACCATTAATTACATTTATATAATTTATTTATTTTCTTTTCTTCCCTTTCTACTATGGTTAGCTATTAGCCTACTAGCTAGCTACTATATTAATCCCGGACTAAAGTAAGGAGTAAATAAAGTTATTTTCGCTAATCCATCTTTCATAAACAAAAAACACTGAACACAGATTGAAAGACTAGTTTTTACCACTACATCCGTTCTTTTTTTTTTTTTTTTTTTTATCGGGCAAATGTTAGATGTTAGATTAGATGTTAGTACGCCTAGCTCCCAAACACTCCAAGAAAATCTCCAAGTCACCTTATATCTCCCCAATTCGCTCCCACCAGGGATCGAACCCGGGCCACTCCTTCAAGGGAGGAGCCCGGTGGCCAGGTGCGCTAAGTCACCTGGTTACTACATCCGTTCTTTATTTATTGACAATCTTACTATATATGAACGTCATTTATTTACGCAGCATTTCCAATTTTGTAATTTATGTTCCACAATCACTTTTAAACTTTAACACTTTAATATTATTAAAAAAATTAGATAAACTCACAATTATTCTAATTATTTTTTAACACATCAATTTATTAATATATTAGCGCAAAAAAAATTATACCAAAAACTTAGGTTGACTAAATAGACAACGGAAAGAGTATTCGTTCTACATGGGCTACATAGAGCATTTAATTATGGGCTGAGCTAGTGGTGTTTAAAATGGACTCGGAGTTGATTAATAATTAAGAAGGCTTGGGTTTCTCTTGGGCTAGATTTTAATAATTCAAAGTCCAACATGCTTGTTTCATTTTTATAATCATGTTGATTTTTATACGAAAAATTTAAAATAATATTAAAAGTGCAAAATAAAAAATTTACGTTGAAATTAAGAATGACGCTACTTTTTAAATTAGTTTAACCGGCTTTTCGCCTTTTCCCACGAAGCACTACCAGCGAATGCATATTATTATAGTTTATAAATGGCAGTGGTAATTGTTTATGCATTTAAATTCCTTTGATCTTGACTAGGTCATCCCCTCAATTCACTCTGTAATATTGCCAGATTTCCAGGAATTTTAGGTACCATCTCGTATATATCACCCGCCGCACGGCCTCACAACATACATACTACTGCACCCTGCATATTAAGAAATAATCAAAATAGTCGAAAATGGCGGCTTATGCAGCTCTTCTAACCCTTATGGATACCATAGACAAGATCCAGCATCATCCTCGGCTCCCGCTTTCTCTTGACAGTACCCAGGTCGAATCTCTAGCTGACAAGCTTACTTTTTTGCAGAAATTTCTCGAAGATCATTCCCATGGCCGCTACCCGAATGAGGCATCAGCTGACTTGGAGAGTCGGATTGCAGATGCAGCTCGTACGGCTGAAGATGTGCTCGAATCCCACGTAGTGGATAGTGTACTTGCTTCATCTAGCGGCAAGAATAAGTTGTATGAATGCCTAGAGAAGTTCCATGAATGTCTACAGAAGGTGTTAGACGACTTGGATCTCATCAGAATGGAAGTTATGGATGAGATAATCAAATTGACGACCATCAGTCCAGTCCAGATTCATTCGCGGCTCGTGGTTTCATCGCGTTGGGGTCCACGAACACCGCCTTTCAAGGGCCACAATTTTGTGGTGGGACTTGAAGAGTCACTGCTTGAGGTGATGGATGAGCTTACTAGGCATGAATCTAGCCTCCAGATCATTCGGATTGTTGGAATGGGCGGTAGTGGTAAGACGACTCTTGCCAGAACTGTCTATTCAGCGACATTTTTATATCCGTGCTTGGACTACAATTTCTCAAGAATATGATATGCATCAAATCCTTTTAGAGCTTGTTAGTCAAATGCAAAAGGAGTCTATGGAAGAATTGTCTAAAATGAGTGAGAATGAATTGAAAGTAGCATTGCATAAGTCTTTATTTCATATTAGATATCTCATCATATTAGACGATATTTGGAATATTGAGGCGTGGGACCAGATGCAACTCTTCTTTCCCGATTGTAACAATGGGAGTCGGGTAGTAATAACAACTAGGCTTTCAAACTTTGCCTCTCAAGCGAATAACAACTCTTATTGTCTCAAGATGAAGTTTTTAGATGAGGATAGGAGCTGGAATCTATTTTGCAGAGTTGTGTTTGGAGAAGAAAATTGTCCAATTGATCACCTCAGGGAAACAGGGAAGGAGATTGCAAGAGGTTGCAAAGGACTTCCTCTGTCGATTTGTGTGGTTGGAGGTCTCTTGGCAAAAGCACAAGATGAAGTTGAGTACTGGAAGTATGTAGCCAAAAATTTGAATTCAGTTGTGAGTTTAGAGGAGGATGACCATTGCTTTAAAATACTACATATGAGCCATGTTTTCTTCATATGGGAGTCTTTCCGGAAGACAAAATCATCAATGTCTCTGAGGTCGTTGAACTATGGATTGACGAAGGGTTTGTAAAACCAATAAATGGAAAGGATATAGAAGTGGTAGCCAAAGAGTACTTCCATGAATTGATCGATAGGAATCTGATATCAGTTCATAGTTTAGGATCTGTGGGAGCCATAAAGTACTGCACCATTCATGATCTGCTAAGGGAATTCTGCTTGAGACAAGTTCAAAAGGGAAGGTTTCAGAATGTTTTACAGCTACGTAACTATCGACAAGGCGGAAATGCGGATCACATCACTATTGTTTCAGACAATTGGCGCCTCAAGCTAGAACAAAAATACGCTGCTGCCTTTGACTCTCTGCAACTTGCTTGTTCTATCTACTATTATTCTTCGCGAACCTCATTGAAGGATAGAAGGGTGCTATCTGATCATTATAATTCTTGGAAATCCTTATCCAACACTCGATTGCTAGGAATATGGAGGAAATGTTGTGAAAGTTTTCGGCTGAGGTACGGTGATTGCCTAGACCACATGTTTGAGCGTCTGTACATTGCTGCAAAACCCGAAGGGGATATCAACCGCCTTTGGGATTACAAGACGCTATCTATGTATGCATGACATTGCATGTATAGTTCTAAGAGCGCCATCAGAGATTTGGAACATGCCTTATGTTAGGCATGTGGCAATGTTCAACAAGGAGGTGATGGATGATGTTTATTGTGATGGAGATGATATTGTTTCGGAAAAACTACAGACGCTCCAAGTGGTCAATTTTAAGTGCAGTGAAGAGATTGTCAAGAGAATCCGTAATATCAAGAAACTGAGAACCGTATGGAATATCTTCGTTGAGAGTTGGAGTGAGTCGTCTTCTTTCATCAACAATGTTGAACGTCTTGATAAACTTGAATCCATTGTGGTCAATTTCATGCCAAACGGCCATGGTATATTTCAGAATCTCACCTTCCCAAACTCGCTCAAGAAGCTAACCATTCAATGCTTCGACGCGGATGGATTCTTGGGGAAGATAGGTTCCCTACCCTCTCTTGAGAAGCTCAAAATCACACGTGGAGTCTTTGGCGGAAAAGAGTGGGCAACAGTTGAGGAGCATTTCCGCAGCCTAAGGTTCTTGCGAATCGACGACTGTTATCAGCTGGAACGCTGGAAAACAGAGAACACCCACTTCCCATGCCTTGAGCGCCTTACTCTGAAGGAACTAAAAGATCTAGAGGAGATCCCTTCAGATATTGGAGAAATTCCAACGCTCCTATCAATTCAGGTGGTATATTGCAGTGATTCTGTTGCGGATTCAGCTATCAAGATACAAGAGGATCAAGAGGAACAAGGGAATGAGGGCCTTCAGGTCCGAGTCCAGAGATGATGAGGAGAAGATCTCGAACGACTTCAACTATAACAAGGGAGAACAATGGTCAAAGATATATGCATGCATGTCTTCTCGATCCCTTGCTGTTGTTGCTGTTGTTGTTCTTCTCTACTATTATTCGTCGCAATCCTTATTCAAGTCGTCCCAAAATTTGCTATCTAATTGTAATCCCACTCCTTGGCAGTCCTTATCCAACTCTCGACTGTTAAGAATATGGAGAAAATGCTGTGAAAGATTCTGGCTGAGTTACGGTGATTCCGTAGACAACATGTTTGAGCGTCTGTACATTGCTGCAAAGCGACATCAGCCACCTTTGGGATTACAAGACGTTATCTTTGTATAATTGGATGGTTCTAAGAGCGCCATCAGAGATTTGGAACATGCCTTATGTTAGGCATGTGACAATTTCGACACATTATTGTGATGACGATGCTATTGTTTTGGGGAAACTATAGACGCTCAAAGTGTGCCTCAATTTTTGGTGCTGTGAAGAGATTGTCAAGAGATTCCAAACTATCAAGAAACTGACAACATATTGGAATACCTACTACTATGGGAGTTGGGTAGAGTCGCCTTCTTTCATCAACTATATTGAGCGTTTTCATAAACTTGAATCATTTGAGCTCTCTCTCATACCAAACTACGGTGGTATATTACATAATCTCGCCTTCCCGAACTCGCTCAAGAAGCTGGCCATTCAATGCTTCCCTGCTGATGATGAATTGTTGGGAAAGATAGGTTCCCTAACCTCTCTTGAGAAGCTCAAACTCAGAAAAGGATTCTTTGATGGAAAAGAGTGGGCAACTGTTGAGGGGCAATTCCGAAGCCTGAGGTTCTTGTTAGTCAAGGACTGTTACGGGCTGGAACGCTGGAACACAGAAAGCACCCACTTCCCATGCCTTGAGCACCTTACTCTGGAGGACCTACGTAATCTATAGGAGACCCTTCGGATATTGGAGAAATTCCGATGCTCGTATCAATCGACGTGCTATGGGCGGGGATTCCGTTGCGGATTCGGCTATCAAGATACAAGAGGAACAAGATGAGCTAGGGAATGAGGGCCTTCGAGTCCGAGTCGAGAGATGAGCAGAAAATCTCGACCGACTTGGTTTACAGAGCAGAATGGCAGAGCAGCTAGTGAACATGGAGATGTTTAATTAGGATGGCAAATCAGTGAAGAACTCTACAAATTAGATGGCGGGAGAATGTTCATGAGGAGAAAGAGGGTTGTCAAAGATATATGCATGTCTCTTGTTGTTGCTGTTTGTTGAGAGGTAATTGGTTCGTGAAAGTTTGCATTCGAATTTATATATCTTTTCCCTAGAATATGAATAGGTAACGAATAGATAGTGAATGTTTTTAAAACTGCTAATTTTTTTCAATATTTTTAAGGGAGAATATCCAAAAATAGCCAATTTCATAAGACAAAAGTCTTTTTTAATCACTAATAATAAAAAGGGTTCTAAATCTAGCCACTTTACATATTTTGTGACTATTATAACATTAATAATAATATTAATTACCATTGTTAATAAATTAAAAAATAGGAAAAGAAAAGAACTTACTCTCCCAGTCTCCCTCCCGTTCTCTCCCTCTCCTTTCCTCTCATTTTTTAACTTTGAAACTCCACCTCCGCCCTCACACCGCCGCCGATGCAGGTGTTGCCGCCTTCGCCTCCGACGACTTTCTCCGGCAACTTCCTCCTCCTTCCTCTCTTCGCTTCTTCCTCGATACTGCATCTTACGTCGTTGTCCTCGTCGCCATCTCTCTCTCTCTCTCTCTTCGCTGAGCTGATGTATAGGGTGGCCGCCGGTGAAGTCTTCGATGAGGAAGATGGCTGAGCAGCACCGCCGCGCCGCCAACCACATCACGGTGGAGAATGGCGGCGATGACAGTTTGTTACACGACTAAGTTGAGGGTTACACGAATTCAGGATTACTCGTGTTCGTGTGCACGAACGGATATTCACGACATTTTTGTTCGTGTTCGTGTGCACGATCGAGTATTCACGACGGTTTTGCTCGTGTTCGTGTGTACGACAATGTTCTTCTTCTTTGATTTGTTGGAGAGGATTCAGTCATGGAGCTCGAGCTGACCTTGTCCGGTGGTGACAGCGGCGGCGGTGGCTATTGGCGGCGCCGGTCGGAGGAGAGAGAGAGAGAAGAAGAAGAACAAGGTGAGGAGGGAGGGAGAGAGAATGAGAGCGTGGGGTGATGGTGTGCTCGGCGGCGGCGCCGGTCGGACAGAGAGAGAAAGAGGGGGAGAGGAAGAGAGAGAGAGAGCAGATGGAGAAGAAGGTGAGGAGGGAGGGAGAGAGAAAGAGAGCCGCGGGGGTGATGGGAATCGGGGGCTAGGGTTTTTCTTTTATTTTTTATTTTAAATATTTTTTTAATTTTAGGTAGTAAGGGTATTATTGGTAGTTCAGGTCTAAAATAGCTAGATTTAGACCTTTTATTATTAGTGGCTAAAAAAGACTTTTGTCTTATGAGAATGACTATTTTTGTCCTTGCCCCTATTTTTAATGCGTAATTATCATCTGTTGATACAATATTGTTGGATACATTACTTCTTATACAAGTATTTATTTACTCAGATAGGTAGATAGTCTTTCCAAACATCTTTAGCTAACTATGCATGTATGCACAAATTTAATAGAAAAACGTACTCCTTCTGTCTCATTCATAAAGAGATCAGTTTTATTTTCGTACATCACACTCATATAGGGATATTACTTGAAATAACAAAATTTTAACCTACTAATCTTTAATCTTATCAACCCCTTTTGAAAAATATTTTACTCAATATGCAATGTGATTTTCAAGGAGAGATTAAACGTACTTTCACGTTTAAGAGCTTTTTAATAGGGTTCGTTAACATTTAGACCTTATAGAGAGCTTAAATAGTTATTTTATGTTGTTCATCTATTGTTAAATAGTTCATGCATTAATCTTTATTAGTTTCTATAATTTTAAATTTCTATAAGCGGAAAAAACTAACTTAATAATAAAATTATTAATTTACTCATTCATTCACATCTCTAAACATATTTCAGTATAATTTGGATCATAATATTTTAAATAATCATAACTTGTTTAATTTGTTCTCTAACTCTTATGATTTTATATCAAATTAACTGTCTGATGATGATATTTAATTATGAATCAATAATCAGTAGGTTCTTATGAATCTAATAAATATTATGTTGCATATACCCCTATATATTTTACCTATAAGATTATTATATTAATGTCATACTCTAGAAATTTCTAAGAGGATTGCTCTTCTACCCACCGTGATCATTTTTATTGTGTCTACGTACGTATGACGTGACATATTATTAATGAATAAAAGATTTAAATGAATAACCTTGCTTGTCTAATAAAATAAACTCTAACACTACCATATCAGCCGTTGATATATTAAAAGTGTCAGTGGTTGGTTGAGAGCGTTCTTGTTATTTTAAAAGGATCGATTAAAAAAATTATCGACATTGTTGTCAATTGTCATAACTATTATCATTTATTCAATCTTTGTAATTTATTTTTGATATTAATGCTCATTACTCTCCAGTGTTGATTCAACTAAAATTAAAATATATCGTGCCGGTTATCAGGATAATTATAACTTTAAATTATCACTCTGTAAATTATAAGTATTTACTTTCTCGCAATTTCCTTTTTCCAAACATAATTTTTACCCTACTTTATCCAATAAAATAGAAATTAAATGTTAAAAATAATTATAAACTCTAAGTCGATGAAAGAAACCTAGAAAATAATCGTAAATTTATCTGAAATCATAATAATCAAAATAGCGAAAGAAAAAAAATAAATTAATAGAAATAGATATTTGATAACGTACACAATCGTTACACAAAAATAGAATATAAATCTCATGAGTAGAGATACTAATAACAAATACCCTTCACCGCATTCTAAATATTACTCATATTTCTACACAATCATTTTACGTTTTTAATGCCTCTTAAGATCCCACCTTCACCTGAACCCAAATATCATGACTTAGAAGGAGTAATAACGCGTTGATTGTAAGAATGAGATTGTCAGCGGCCTTCTCCTGGCCGACTCCAACCTTGAGAATTAAAATATATAAATATATTGAAATAAAATAAGTTTGAAGGTTGGATTGAAGCCAAACACATAACTTCTCAAACTGAAGGTCGTCTTAAATATTTTATATATTTAATCTACCTTCTCAACTAGATTATATTTGGATAATGGAATAAAATAGACATACTTTTTTGTGGAAATATTGAAAAATACCCATTCTCAAAACCTTCACCTTAAATCTACCCATTTTTTTTCCCTCCCTTAAATCTAACCATTTGAGAATTATTTGGTAATTCGATAAAAAAAAATGATTTGACATTTCACATGTCACATCATTTGTGTCCGTGATTCATTTAACACAAATGCGAAATAATACAGTTCACTGTGGTGTAGTGAAAGTGTACGATCCACTGATAATAGAGTGTGCATTATTTTCAATTTGTCATACTCCCTAAAAAATTTGACAAGAGAAAAATTTGTATGTTATCAGCTCCTTGAGAGGACAATCGGCAAAATATATCTTAAAAACCTTTTTTGAAGACAGAAATACAGGTAATTACGTTTTATATGTTTTATATGTTGTTTAAACGGTGAATATTGTCAAACCGGTCGATGAAAGGTTAAAACCGGTCGAACGGTTTCAACTTTTCCGACCGGTTCGTACGTAGTTCGACTTAAAACATGATTTTAAGCCGGAAAATGCTTGAACCGGTCGACAAAGTCGCCGGAAAATTAGAAACCGGTCGACCGGTTTCAACTTTCCGGCGACTTTGTCGACCGGTTCGAACGTTTTCCGGCTTAAAACGTGATTTTGAGCCGGAAAATGCTTGAACCGGTCGACAAAGTCGCCGGAATATTTGAAACCGGTCGACCGGTTTCAATTTTCCGGCGACTTTGTCGACCGGTTCAGGCATTTTCCGGCTCAAAATCACGTTTTAAGGTTAAATACCTATTATTTTGTGACTAGAATGCCAAAATTCAACTGTGGTCGCGAATTGGTCATCTTAATTGAATTTCATACGGTTTGGAATGAAGCACTTGTATGTATTGTTGAATTTGATTAATTTCTTGGATTGATTTCGTGTTTATAGTCTTAGAATTCGTATATATATCACATTAGCATTTTCCGGTTTATTGGTTTTGTTGAGCGGTTTCTGTTTTTTAATTATGTAATTATCTTTTGGTTAAATTTTGTAATTAATTTTGTGTAAAATTTTGTTGTAGATGTCGTTTGTGTACGTGAATCTACGTTACGGAGGCGATTGGGTTGATTGTGTCTACAATGGTGGCCAACAACGTACTCTAGCTATTGAAGCATATGCATTGACGGTTTCCAATTTGAAATACAAAATAAGGGATGTCATTAGCTCTTGCGAACTAGATTTTGATGTTTTCTATTTGAAGACATCACGGAAAGGCCGAAGTATCAAGTATCTTTTGACGGAGAATGAGGATTTTGCCAAGTTGTTCAGAAAAGAACGTGAACCAACTGTTTATGTGTGTGGAAACAGTGAAGTATCCTCCTCGCATGGCGGCGGATCCTCCTCGCATGGCAGCGCTAGAGAGGCTCCAGTACATTCATATGTCCCTGTTTATGAGCCTCAAGTACCGTACGTACCTTCTTACGATTATTATGGGATGACAGCGTCCAATTCGTACAACGCAAGTAGAAATTGGGATGCTGAGGTGGAGGTGGATGCGCTTCAGAGGACAACTGCTTCGTCAACTTGGTTCGAGGACTCTTTTCTTGGTTCATTTAATCGTGAGTCGACTGAACGAGGAAGTACTATCCCAGACCTAAATCAGGAAACAGGTTCGCATGTAGAGCATGGAGAACAACCATTGTATGAGGACGATGAAGATGCAAACGATAAAGAATATGAAGAAGAATCAGAAGAAGAATCGGAAGAAGAATCGGTAGTAGATGAAGACGAAGATGATGAAGAAGAAGAAGTAGAAGAAGAAGTAGTAAGAGAAGGAGAAGTTGAATTGGAGAGTGATGACGAACCTAGAGCCAAATCTAGGAGGAGGAATATGAATAGGGCGTTGTTTGCTGAATACACAACATGGATTCAAGAAGAAGGTGGGATGCAGAAACTGTTACAGTTGTTTTATCCTGATCCAAATGAAAATGAAGCTAACAATGCAGTCGACGAAGGCCCCATGGTGAATTGGATAGTGCCGATGGTCCCTATCCGGCCCAACATTTCAGCTGTATGCATTGAAGAAAACCCGAATGTTGAGGGGTTGGTGGAAGACGCGATGTATGATACCAAGGAGGAGGTCCACATTGCAGCCGGTTTATGGAATTTGGAATTAGGGGCCGAATGTGTTACACGAAGATCGGAACCTGATAGACTGTACTTAAAGTGCAAACATTCCAAGAAATGCCCCTTCCTTCTACGTGCCCAGGGCGATGAGACATCTTGGCATGTCCATGTGTTTAATGGGCGTCACACGTGCAAGAATGAACTAGAAAATGTTCATACTATCAATGTGCACTCCAATGTTATTGGAGCTTTCTTCGCGAAAAGAATTCAACGTGATTGCAAAATCATGACACCAAGAATGATCATGAACGAGCTTCGAGCTGAGTATGGCGTGCACGTCAAATACGATCTCGCTTTGAGGGGGCGAAACAAGGCTATCGAGGTGATATACGGAAAATTTGAGGATTCCTTCAAGTTACTGCCCAGTTATCTACACATGTTGAAGCAAACCAATGAAGGTACTATCACAGATCTTGAGCTCGATCATAATGGGCGCTTCAAATATGTTTTTGTCGCTCTTGGAGCAACTCGACTTGCTTACCCGCTTTGTATGAGGCCGGTGATAGTAGTCGATGGTACACACCTAAAGGGTAAAAATTGTGGTATATTGTATGCTGCTGTGACGAAGGACGCAAACGAGCAAATATACCCTTTGGCTTACGGTGTGGGACCTGCTGAGAGCAATGAATCGTGGGTTTGGTTCTTGACAAGACTTCGAAGGTCATACGGATGTGCAGATTCGACGTTGATTGTCTCGGATCAACACCCATCAATTGCCCATGCTATGAGTGTTGTATTCCCCGACGCAACACATGGTCTTTGTTACTATCATCTTAGTAACCATATGAGAACGTATGGAAAGCTCATTGTTGGGTTGTACCAAAGAGCTGCATATACGTATGATAATGGGGAATACATGAGGAGGATGGCAATGATTGCGCGTAGAAGCCCCGCAGCATACGAACATTTGATGGATGTAGGACCTGCTAAGTGGGCTCGTTCGCAGTGCCCTGTTCGAAGATTCAGCTTCCTCACTTCTAATTCTGTTGAGTCGTTCAATCATTCATTGTTGTGGGCAAGACGTCTACCAATTACTGCATGTCTCGATGCAGTTAGGATTGTCATAGAAGAATGGTTCCAAGAAAAACGTCTTAAAGCCCAAAGTGACAATCATCCAGTGGCGGAAGAAGCTAGGAGAAAACTTGTTGCATCGTTGGCTAGAGCACGGACATACAGTGTGACTTGCGTTGATGAAGGCACATACTCAGTTGAAACAAAAGGGGGCACGGTGGATGTCAATTTAACGAATGGGACTTGCGGATGCATGCAATGGCAGTGTGACTTACTGCCTTGTGCACATGCAATTGCTGTCTTCACGTAAGTATTACATTACCAAATATTTATCAATTAGTATATGTGCATAATTAATAGGTTTTTTGAATGATATAATTTTCAGCATGAGCGAAGAATCAATGTTGAACTACGTATCCTCTTACTACTCGCGGGCCACGTATGTTGAAGCTTACAGGCCGCGCATATATCAGGTTCCCAAAAAAAATTTATGGAGAGTACCGGTTGCAATTGCAAACATGAACGTTTTGCCCAACTTGTGGGTTCGAATGCCCGGTAGACCAAAAGTTAGAAGACTGCGACGAAGTGGTGAGCCGAGTGATGGTAGTAGGTCTCGAAAGTGTCCCCACTGTGGTCTGAATGGTCACACCGGCCCTCAATGCCCTGACTTTGATGAGGCATAAATTTTTCGATTTAGAACATTTGAAATATAATATTATTATGTATGTTTTGATTAGTGTGCAACTACATCTATCTACTCAACTGTGTACTTACTAAACATATGGTTTTGCGGAAACGAGCATAAAATGATAAGAAATAAGCATTATATCGAAGAGGGGTTCGATAGGAGCATGTAGGCGAAAACGGAGGTCAATTTGGAGTTCGGACGAGGAAGATACGACCGAAACAAGAAAGGCGCGCAATCGTGCTACGTTGGACGAGCGTCCAACGTACGTTGGACGCTCGTCCAACGTAGCACTCGCATCTTCAAAACGTGTGCAAAACGTTGGACGGTCGTCCAACGTACGTTGGACGGTCGTCCAACGTACGTTGGACGCTCGTCCAACGTAGCACGATTGCGCGCCTTTCTTGTTTCGGTCGTATCTTCCTCGTCCGAACTCCAAATTGACCTCCGTTTTCGCCTACATGCTCCTATCGAACCCCTCTTCGATATAATGCTTCTTTCTTATCATTTTATGCTCGTTTCCGCAAAACCATATGTTTAGTAAGTACACAGTTGAGTAGATAGATGTAGTTGCACACTAATAGGCAAACTGCAAAGTTGGTTCAACATGACAAATCACTTGAGATGCAGATTCGACATATGCATGACCAGTTTGCTAAAAATAATAGTATGGTCTTGTTGAATAAATAAAAATAATAGTATGATCTTGTGGATCTTACATCCTAAGCATATATATTCTCCCTGCACACAACTCTCGATACGTGGACACATTTTTTTTCTTGTTACCCCATGCAAGGTCCGGGCATCCACTGATAAGTTGCTCAACCGTCATCGCTGCGTACGTTCCACTGTTATTCGACACCAACGGCTTGAAAAGGCTATTACTTGGTTGTATGATGACTCTGAACTCCGGAAACGTGTTTACATTAAGACCAATTCTTGAATATTTCCAGTAAAAACTGAGCTGGAGTAGAGTTGGCAGGAAATCTTTCAAGACCGTGACTGACTTCCTAATTAAACCCTTGCCTTCATCATCGAGTTTAGAGTAATGAGGGCAATGCAAATGAATTGTGCTCCTGAGCATTTCAATCCTCAAAACAAAAAACTGGCCTTGCACGCAATGAGGTAGTATGATCTGGGAAAATACAAGTGAAATTTATGTATTATTGCGACAAATAAAAACTATGGTGTTAAGTAGTATTACTTACTGTTGTTGCGGTGAACCACGATTGAGTGACATACAAGTTGCCTCTCCCTTGAACAGTTGCACACATCTCCACTGATGGAGCGAATTTCTCCCTGAGCATTGTGCGATATTCTTCATGATTTCCCATCACTAGCTCATGATTCAAGTTTCTAAGGCGCTCGTGCTCTATATCTATTTCAGCCTAGTTTTAAAACACAAAAATGTGAATAATCATATACGATTAAGAACTTGGATACGGAATGAAAATAAATATTCTTACCATGAAATTGCAATTACATATCGCAGTGCGACCATTTGCTTGCTCG
Organism: Thymus mandschuricus; assembly: GCA_029379335.1. Lineage (NCBI taxonomy): Eukaryota > Viridiplantae > Streptophyta > Magnoliopsida > Lamiales > Lamiaceae > Thymus > Thymus mandschuricus. The sequence goes on along the minus strand of CM057080.1, from coordinate 6,849,106 downwards.
GGATAGACTTCTTCATTTTTCCATAGTCTTTGACGCATTGCAAGCATGTACAAATCCATCATCTTTATATAAAAAATTATATTAATAACAAATTTCAATAATATTAAAAGACAAAACGACAATAACATTGTATTACATTGTAGCTATATGCACCCCAGGGAAAATTCTGCCAAACATCGTCATTCTCGACCATCACCCACAACCACGGGAATGGAGGCCTTTGCGAATCGTGGCCGAGAATAAATATATCTGCAACCAACACTTGGGCCAGTTGCAAGTGCATACGCCCATCCACATCATCAATCCGGCTTCTCAAGGACTTAAACACGTCAATCAATTGCCCAGATGTTGGTGGATCATTAAAGTCATTGCATACTATCCTATAAAGCTGAGATGTAGTAGGATCGACGGGCATTGTGCAATCAAAATTTGAATTTCCAAATCTAAGTCCGGTCACCAATGCATGATCTCGAATAGTGTATTCAATATCTTGTCCCCTAAAATGGAACCAAATGCCTCGGGTCGAAAATATTGCCCTCGACAAAATCCCATGCATAGCCCCAGAACTTATGCAACCCGGGCTCCAATAAAGAAAGTGTCCAAATGGTCCATTGATAAATCTATGTACCAAATTCTCACGCCCTACAGCATGTAACACCTTCTCAATCTCCCCTAGTACGCCTACTCTGTAGTAAGTGTTCGGTTTTGCATCTGCTAGCCTATAATTGGGTCTCCGATAACGTGGAGGAGACAGTGCCTAAAAAAACAAATATAAACAAACATATGAATTTAATAACCAATTCGAATTCAAAATGAATTTATACTAAAATCAACAAATTAATTATGAAATCATACTTAATTCAACTAAAATCATACGTAATTCTTAATTCAACTAAAATCATACGTAATTCAACTAAAATCAACAAATTAATTAGGAAACCATACGTAATTCATATTGAATTATACGTAATTCAACTAAAATCAACAAATTAATTAGGAAACCATACGTAATTCATATTGAATTATACGTAATTCAACTAAAATCAACAAATTAATTAGGAAATCATACGTAATTCAACTAAAATCAACAAATTATTTAGTTTACGAAATCATACGTAATTCAACTAAAAATAACTAAAATCAACAATTCGACAATATCACTTTGAATTATACGCAAGTCAACTAAAATCATACGTAATTCAACTAAAATCATACAAACATCATACGTAATTCAACTAAAATCAACTAAAATCAACACTTCAACAATATCATATTGAATTATACGCAACTCAACTAAAATCAACAAATTAGAGCCATAAATCATGAAACCGGTCGACGAGAAAGCCGGAACAATTGAAACCGGTCGACGAGAAACCCGAAACCGTTGAAACCGGTCGAGAATCTCGCCGGAAATTTGAAACCGGTCGACCGGTTTCAAATTTCCGGCGAGATTCTCGACCGGTTTCAACGGTTTCGGGTTTCTCGTCGACCGTTAATCCCGGAAATGTATAAACCGGTCGACAAAGTCGCCGGAAAGTTGAAACCGGTCGACCGGTTTCAACTTTCCGGCGACTTTGTCGACCGGTTTATACATTTCCGGCAACAGCGTCAAATATTATTCACGAATACACATAGACCGGTCACAATTATGGCCGGAAAATTCAAACCGGTCGACGTAATTTCGAACGGTTAGAACGTACCATAATTTCATTGGGAATTTCTTCGTCCGAATCACCCATCTCTTCAGAAGCGATGACGGGGGAGGGCTGCACGGCGCCGGCAACGGGATTGTGGTGCGGCGGCGACGGGAATGTGGTGTGGGAAAATTTCCGGTTTGTGCCGTCGGTCCGGTTGTGCAGTTGGGGGAAATGTTGTGGTTTTTAATTCATTTCACCCAATTTCCTCCTTAAACTTTTGTCATAGGGTGGGGTGAAAAAAAGGAGAATCTCTGCAAAAAGGTTCCACTACAACTTTTTTTCCTTTTTTCCTTTTTAATTAAATGGGTAGATTTATATGTAGTGAAAAAAAATGGGTAGTTTTGTCATTGGATCTTTCAAAAGGGGTATTTTTAATTTTCACCCTACTTTTTTATACATACTTTTTTATTTAAATTTTTTTTTGAAAAAAATATAAATATGCTGTTGGTTCGTGGAAAGGGCTGGTTCAACTAAAATCGTGAAGACATGCATTCTTAAAATATTACCTTTATCACTTGCTCAGTTTCTTTGAAGTTTCAAAAGACGCTGATAATACAGGTATGCCAATAATTATGCTCAATTTCAACTTTGAAGAAATCAATACGTATACAATTTCAACTGTTATTAAACAAAACGTAAAACAAGTTGACTGACTTGTTCGTTTTTATAGTTTATACGGAGTAGTAGGTAGTAGCGTGCCCCAAAGTCTTTAGAAAGTTTCAAAGATCATAACATGCAGCTTTCATCTGGGGTTTATTTTAATGACATTAATTAGTACTAATTCCGCTTCATTTAGGGGATGGGGGCCTTCTTGTCCTAGTCCAGAGACAACCAAAGCATCAACACCCAATCACCTCTTTCGGAAATCTCCATCACTGAAATATACTCCGCTTCCGTTCAACGGCTTTAATGGCGGCCTATGCAGCTTTGGCTTCTCTTATGAACATCATAGACGCCATTGAACACCATCCTTCCCCTCCAATTTCCATCGACACTCAACAAGCTCAGTCTCTCTCTCAACTCATTACCTCCCTGCAACAATTCCTCGAAAGCTATACTCCCCCTGCCACTGAAATCGACGTACCTGACCCTTTGGAGATGCGAATCGCAGCCGCTGCTTACGCGGCGGAAGACGTCGTTGAATCTCGTATCGTCAATCGAATTCTCCCTGCTCGACCTCAACATCGAAGAAGCGGGATCATTGGGTTCTTCAATTGCTTCCAAGCACCCAAGGAACCTGAATATATCCCACTGTCTGAACTGCAACGTGTGATCGAAGAAATGGAGTCAATCAAGCAACTGACGGTGGGGATCAGTGCACAGAACCAGCAGCTGAGATTCGTCGATGCGTCCACTTCTACCTCCGGATCCATTTCCGCCAGGCAGAACAGTATCACGGTGTCCTCTGACGACGTCGTCAATGAGGTCATGGAGAAGCTCGCTAGGGGGAGGTCAGATCGCCAAGCCGTTCCTATAGTAGGTATGGGCGGGATAGGTAAGACCACTTTAGCCCGAAATGTTTACACGCAACAACTTATTATTCAGCATTTTGACATTCTTGCTTGGGCTACAATTTCTCAACAATATAACACTAGAGAAATCCTTTGCCAACTCCTTTCTCAACCCACTAACCAAGATATGAGTGAGGATCAGCTAGAAACAAAGCTCTATCAACATTTATGTGGTAGAAGGTACTTAATTGTACTGGATGATATGTGGAGTTTCGATGCATGGGGTGAGATACAACGTCTCCTACCTAACAATGAGAATGGTAGTCGAGTACTGGTGACAACTAGGCTGTCGCAATTGAGCTCTCAACTGAATGAACACAATAGCCTCCACATGAAATTTCTAGACGAGGCTAGTAGTTGGGATCTATTCTCCAAAACTGTGTTTGGAGATGTGAAAAGTTGCCCACTTGAGCTAGAGAAAATTGGGAAGAAGATAGTAGAGAATTGTAGAGGTCTTCCTTTATCGATCGTTGTGGTGGGAGGTATTTTGAAAAAAACTGATCGCACTCAAAGTAGTTGGGTGTCGATAGGGAAGAACTTAAGTTCACTAGTGAACTTAGATAATGATAAACATTGCTTGAGATTGTTGGGGCTGAGCTATAATCACTTGCCTGCCCACTTGAAACCATGTTTTCTATACATGGGAGTGTTTGATGAAGATTCTAAAATCAAAGTCTCAAAACTCATCAAGCTATGGGTTTGTGAAGGATTTCTGAAACCAGAAAGTGATGATAGCTTGAAAACAACCGCAAAAGAGTTGCTGAAGGACTTAGCCGATAGAAATCTCATTCTAGTCGATCAATTTGGGTCGACCGGAAACATCAAGTTCTGCAAAATTCATGATCTGTTGAGAGATTTCTGCACGAACCAAAGTAAGAAAGAGGGATTTTACCTCGTGATAGGCCAATCGAGTACTCAAGGCATAAATGGGCATCGCCGTGTGGTTATACCCAGAAACACTTCAAAGAAGAAGGTCCGCCGTGACCTGAGATCCATGTCACATGTTCGTTCTGTTATTTCGGAAAACGGGAATGCCATCCCGTCATGTCGGAATTTCAAACTGTTGAGGGTGGTATATTCATCTAGAGATTATCATTATGATGGTGCGAGCCGCGTGAACCACCGGTACCTTGATGTTAAAGTCGGTAGAGCAGGTCTTCAAGTTTATTATGTTCTTCAATCAGTCTCCAGTGGAATTTGCAAACATTGATTGTTTCTGGTCGGTTTACTGTGCCAATTGAAATTTGGAAAATGACTTATCCTAGCCATATTCAGTTCAGTACTCGACCAGGTGATCATACGATTCTTCCAGACCCTCCAAGCGATGGTGTGGTGATGAAGAATCTTCAGGTAATTATAGGAGTAACAAATTTCAAGTTTAGTGAAAGGGTGGTAGAGAGGATTCCCAACATCAAGAAACTGGCGTTGAGCTATTATTGGGATGATGAGTTATTTAAGAAGCCTGAAGTTTATGACTGTCTTAGCAACGTTCAACAACTGTGTAAACTCGAATCACTCCGAGTCTCGTTTCGGTCTTTTGCAGAAAGAGATGGTTCAAATTTTCTCAGTAAGCTTACCTTTCCACACTCTCTCAAGAAATTGTTTCTCCTGCCACTAGGGTTGGAAGTGAACGACTTGTTGGAAAAGATAGGTTCGCTGCCCTATCTCGAGAAGTTCGTGTTATGGGGTGGATGCTTCCCAACAGGCGAGTGGGAAGTAGTTGAAGGCCAATTCACCCGCCTCAAGTACTTGCAAGTAGATTTTTGTGATGAGCTGAAAAAGTTGACTACACAAGAGGGCTCCGTCATCTTTCCGCGCCTCGAGCAGCTTCTCCTTTCTTATTTAGACGAATTGGAAGAGATCCCTTTTGAAATCGGAGAAATAGCTACGCTGAAAAGGATAGAGTTGTATGGATGCGGCGCATTGGCGGTGAAGTGTGTAAAAGCAATAGTAGATGAACAAGTGGGGTTGCAAGGGGAACTGCCATTTCATGTTAAAGTCACCCTCATGGTCAAGGACAGGAATGAAGAGCTCTTGAGCTTGGCAGGTCCATATTTTCAAGTATCATGAGTGTAAGTGTAGCGCAATTACTTGTTCTTTTTTCGTTTCAATTTTAATACTAGTTTGTTACCAGAACAATTATAAATTAAATGCAAATCAATTATGCCTGTTTGTAGATGTTTACTAAAATGCCACGTGTGTTTGTAAATATATGAGCGTATTCAAGAGAGGCAAGCTCAAGAATACAAGGCTCACTTTTCGTGTATGTATTTCCATTTGTGTTTTTGGTAGACAAAATTTATACTTATTATAAAAGTGTTTTGTGTGACAAATTTTAATTTACCTATTTTATCTCTATAATAAAGTTTAGTTTAAGATTAATATTGTAATATCATATTATTATATATGGATTTTATGAGAATATATAAATTGGTAAAAATTGATAATATAATAAACAATTTTGATTTTAATTTGACTTCATGTAAGTAATAATTTTTACTGGAAGTACAATCTAAGACGACTTCTACTTCTAATCAAATTTCTTAAAAAATAAATTATTTTCCTATGAAATATTATAATATAAAATACTACCTCCATCCATGTGCATTAGTCTTGTATACATTTTGGGATTTCTCAGTTATTAGTCTCGTTTCCATAAAAGGAAATAATTTAACATCACATCGCCTACTACTTCACACTTAATTAACTTAAATTAACTCTAATTAAAAGTGGATGGGGTAGTACTATTAAATTATATTAAATTAAACTTTAATTTAACATCATATCTCCATCTACATCACCTTTTATTCAATTTTCCTTGGCTCTTGTGCAAAAGAAATAGTAGAGGAACAAGTGGAGTTGCAAGGGGAACTGACATTTCGTGTTGACGTATCCGTCCATAGCATGAATAAGGAACTCTTGAGCTTAAAAGGTCCATATTTTCATATATGTATACGTGTATTAGTAGATTTTAGCATAACTATTGTAAATTAAATGCAGATTAATTAGACCTGTTTGTACCACGTGTGCTAGTAAATAATATTCGAGAGCATATTGTCACGCCCCAACTTTTCTAAGGAAGAGACACGAGTGAGGCGTGACTAGGGTTGGAGAAAAGAAGCGGGGAAAGAACGGGGGAAACTAACTTGTCTTATCTTAAATAAATAAGTTATTAATAAACCAACAATATCCGAAAGATTTTGGCAGCAACACTTTTGATATAGGAGCTAACCTAAATAAAATTTGACAAGAGATGTCCAACGTATACATTCATTATATCATAAGGATCGTTTCAAGTTCAAATGGCTCCGACATAGTTATTAAGGATAGACTCTATACATAGAAAGAAGCTAAAGAGTCTACTAGCAAGAGACATAATAAGTTCAATAAATATAATCTACAGTTCAACATAAATGACAAGAAACTAGCGGAAGCTAATACAATAGGAGAACCCTAGCCTCAGCTCTGCCCCGTCAGCACCGTCACTTAACCTGAAAACATTTGAAAAACATTTGGGCTAAGTACTAATGTACTTAGTGGGCTAACATTCGATATACATACATAAAACAAAATACAGTTTATCCATTATCATAAGACATAACTTAGAAGTTTTGTAAAAGAAATGCATCTAAGTATGCCAAAACATTATCATTTTCCTTTGCGCGCACTTGTCACACTCTACAGTTACTCTTACTGTGATCCCGGATCTCTAGCCACTGTCGGATCCATTAACATTCATTTTTGGATTTCTGGTCGAAACCCAGAGAATCCCAGTCGAAGATAGTATACGAGAGAGATCAACCAATCGATATACTATCGGGGTGTATACACAGTTCAAAGTTAGTGTTTTAGACTGAACTAAGAACCTCGATCGATTAACTTCAGAGCATTAAACGTGTAGAGCGCACAAAACATTTTATGGATAAACAGTTTTCTCATTTTGTAAATATCAGAGCATAACATAACTCAAAATATGTTTGATAAGTAAATAGCCTACCTTGATGGAATTATTCCGTGGATATTAACAAACTTGATCCAGTTACTTCTCTTCCTCAAAAGGTCCTACAAGATAAGGCCTACGCTTGATTACTTCACAAGACAAATCAAAGGTTTAAGGAATGGCTAAGTTCTAGATTCTCTATGCCCAGGTTTTGGTAACTAATTAAGTAAAATGCCATTTTCTCTATTTATCACCAACATTACCATCACTCCCTATTATATCTATAAATCTTTCCATTCGACTATCTTCACATATTTATAAATTGCTCACGTAAAACATGCTGGAGAATTTATATTTTTAAAAGATCATTTCATTTCATAAACATAGTAGCATTATAACTAAACTTAAAAACCATATTTCTATAATATCAATCTATACGCAAGTTGTACAATATAAATTATAATCTTCTAATATAATTCAGACTACTAGTTTCTCATATACATATTTAAATGCCAGATTTAAATTTGTTCATATTACTCACTCTACTCCACAATAACTATATTCAAAGAGTGTGAATGTTGTTTAGGCATCTGTAGTTATACTTGTATTTAATCTTTGACTAAAAGCTGTTTTTAATCCTAAAGTAATCCAATTAATTAGATTATAACCATAGAGAATCCAACAACATAATTCTTTAGAACCTAAACAATTTACCATTACTCACAATTTATCATATCTACTAAACAATTTACCACTACATTTTATATACATATATTTTACTAAATAAAAGAAGTTTACTCTTATCATGAGTAAAGGTAAAATTTGCACACCACATGAGTCTCTTTTTCTTTCAAGGGCAGTAGCAAAGCTTCAAGAGTAAACTATCCCTAAAGCATATTTAATCATATAAAACAATTAGCTTAGTAAGCCACTGATGCAGGAAATCGAGTTTACTCACTAATATATCTTCCTAATGTTTGAGTATTCTAGTAATTAAATCTCACATGTATCAACAACTATCATTAGAAGTTTCAACAATTATTCTCATATAAGCATGCTAATAGAGGCCTAATTGCTCAAATAGAACTTTCAAATAGGGCTCAAGATACTTTAATCCTTAAATCACAATGATCCCTCCTCTAACATCTACCATTACCGATTTTAACACAAGGAAAGGAAAGGGGATACATTTTCTACACCTTAGGTATTCTCCTTCTTCTTCTAGTGGTGAGTTGTTTGGCTTGATTTCTTCTACACCTTCTTCGTTCCTCTTCTTCTTCCCCGATTTTCTCTCACTATTTCCTCATGATTTTCTTAAAACTCTCTCTCTCTTACTTACTTACACTGGCCGTATGGAAATGGGGGAGAGTGGTTTGGGTTTATTTCTATCCAATTATTTGTGTGGTAAAAGGTTAGGGTGAAGTGGATAAAATCAAAACCATAATTTTTACTATTATAAAAGTATATGTCACCTATTTATAGTGTAGTACTCTAGTCATGGAAGAAAAATATCTCACTTTCTTTTACTAGACATATCCGATTTTCTCTACCTTTTCCCTTTTTTTTTCTTTTTTTTTTAATAGGGGAAATGGCCAATCCTCTTTTAGAGAGTAGCTATGGTGTGTGTCTTCATTTATTTATAATATAATATTTAATCATTTGATGGTGTCCTTTTAAATAGATATATCATTCAATAAATAAATATTTCTTTTTCTTTGTACATCTACTAAATTTCAATGCAATTAAACACATGACTCTGCACACATATATACATACACTTTGTCTAATATATACCTACATATATTATTTCAATATATATTAAGTAATACTTATACTAAGTTATACCTACGTACAAGCCATACCAACTGTCACCGTTTAGGCCAAACAGAAACGATATGTATTTCAATAATATAATTTATACTACTAAAGTATTTAGAACTAAGTGTTTTCATTTATTATAGTTACACCCTAAATGAACAAACAACTCAATATTCTACTCAAGTAATCTCATGCTTATAAATAATTATTAAAAGGGATTTTAAATAAATAAGCACACTTATAAAAACATCTTATACTAAGAACGATTAAGTAAATATCTTAAATTATAGAAAATCTTATGGCAAAAGACGGGGTATTACACATATTCAAGAGGCAAGCTCAAGAATACAAGGCTCACTTTTCATATATGTAGGGGTAAAAACGGATCGGATACGGACGGATAATGCTTATACCGTATCCTATACCATATTTTTCTCTCGAATCCGGAGTCGGATACGGAAAAGCCGGAATCGGATACGAATTCGGAATATTCGGTGTACGGTGTACGGACACGGGACGGATACGGGACGAATCTGGGTCGGATTCGAATAATTATAATCGAATAGTAGATTCAGAGTTTGCAACGAATGTGGTCTTCTATTCTTCTTCCATTTATGGCGGTGAAGGACTAAAAAAAAAAAAAAAAAAAAAGGCATCTAAATAACTTATGTTTTTTCTTAATAGTTAATGTTTTTTAAAATAAATATTATTAATACTATAAAATAAAATTTTATCTTAACTTTTTACAATTTAAATAATTAAATTGTTACAATTTTTATTTTATTTTTTTTAATTTTTTAAATTTTTAATTTTTTTAATTAAAAAATAAAAATAATATTAAAATATACAGATATCCGGATATCCGGATTCGATATCATAATATCCGATAAAATATGGTAAAACTCGGATACGGTGGGATACTATGTAATCCGAATCCGATCCGGTATCCGAATTCAACTATTCGTATCCAAATCCGTATCCGACCGGATACTAATTTTTTATACCGAATTCGATACCGACCGGATACGATTCCGGATCGGTCGGGAAATATCCGATCCGTTTTTATCCCTACATATATGTATTTCCATTTGTGTTGTTGGCGGACAAGATTTCCTATAAAAAGTTTATTTTTTTAGAGATGGTCCTAACTCCTAAGTTTGAAGAATGTGTTAGTATTTGTTCCGATGAATGTGGCACAAAGAAAAATTCCTAGCTATTATTTATTTCAAGATATTGGTACAATATTAATTGCATTCATAATGCATTTGAAATGAGAATCCTATAAATAATATATAGTGCGTGTATTTTGGAACTTATGTTCCACAATCACTTCAAAACTTTAACAATTTAATATTATTAAAAAATTAGATAAACTCACAATTATTTTAATTACTTTAACACAATTATTTATTGATATATTATCAAAATGAAAAAAAAAAATTATACCAAAAATTTAGGTTGACTAAATAGATAACGGAGAGGGTATCTGTTCTACGTGGGCTACATGGAGCATTTAATTATGGGCTGAGCTAGTGGTGTTTAAAATGGACTCGGAATTGATTAATAATTAAGAAGACTTGGGTTTCTCTTGGACTAGATTTTAATAATTCAAAGTCCAACATGCTTGTTTATTTACCATGTATTTTTAGTTTAAATTATAGCGCTGCTCCCCCACCCCTCGTCCAGTCGTCCTTACTAATCATATTTATTTTTATAATCATATTTATTTTTATACGAAATTCTAATTAATGTAAAAGTGAAAAATAAAAAATTTACGTCGAAATTAAGAATGACGCTACTATTTTAGTTAGTTTAACCGGCTTTTCGCCTTTTCCCACGAACCGCTACCAGCGAATGCATATTATTATAAATGTCAGTGGTAATTGTTTATGCGTTTAAATTTCCGTTGATCTTGACTAGGTCATCCCCTCAATTCACTCGGTATATATATTGCCAGATTTCCAGGAATTTTAGATACCATTTCATATGTATCACCCGCCGCACGGCCTCACAACATACATACTACTGCACACTGCATATATATTAAGAAATATCAAGATTGTCGAAAATGGCGGCTTATGCAGCTCTACTAACCCTTATGTTAGAACTGGAGCCAAAGTTTGAGAAACCTGCACAAATAACAATAAATAGAAACGAAAGTTAATCGCTGCGCCGTGGACGAACCACTGCCCTAAAAGCTATTTCCGGCAGACCCTCGGTGCCAAGTCTCAATGCCGAAAACACTCTCGAAGGTTAACACAGCACTCAATTATGCGTGCACTCGCAAAATTGAGTTGGAGACGATTTGAAGGAGGAAGAAAAACAGAGGAAAGGGAAAAGAAAAGAACGAGAAGGAAGAGAATGGAGTCACGGCTGGAAGAATGAATTGGCGGCTTGATTGTCCCTTTCTGCCGAGGTCAACCAACATATATATAGGAAAAGTAATTAACCCTAATTACTTACTAAGCCCTAACCCTAATTACTTACTAAGCCCACAAATTCTCCACGTAGCTTAGCCCATTAACCCACACGTAACTTGCCCACCAAGTTACTTAATTAAACGTGGGAAAAATATAATTACAATTAATTCTTTTAATTTCCAACAATCCCCCACAAATGAAAAGAATTAATGAGGAAAGAAATATTGATGCTTAGATACAAATATCTTTCGATTTGAATTTGTACGTTAGTGAAGTAGGCAACATATAAATCTCAAAAGTGCTTTACAGCTTGAACTTTATGAGCTCATAAGTATACCCCCACAACACACATCATTTCTTAGGAAGAAAAATACATCTCCGCGATGACAAATAAGGTCAAATCAATACCTTCGATTCTCGTGTATGCTCTAGAAAACGCATTTCATAGAAGACAAACTCTTCACATACACTTAGGTGATTCTATGAAAGTGCAATCGCCAAGGCACTAAATATATTATACTCATATAATATACCAGAAATGTTTCGCAAAACATAACTGCAAGAATCATTAAGAGCAAAAAATGCTCAACCTCAAAACATCATAGTACAATCGAAAATCCACCGCAGTAGGATTACCTCGTCAGGCAACGATTCGTCTATGTCCAGAGTTCTCCGCATTAGAACCAATATAGCTTACAGCTATTTCCAACTAACTGTAATTAACACGAGTTAGTACATATACAAGATATAAAATAAAGATAAGATAACACAGTTTCGTTTGACCTGTTAGGTTTCCACCATGTTACCTTTCTTCATTCAACATCTTCATTCCAATACCGGCTGCAAGTTCTTGCACTTGACGCTTTATGAGAGCTTTGGTGAAAGGATCCGCCAGATTCCTTTCTGACTTTACAAAGTCAAGAGAAATAACACCATCTCCAAGCATTTCTCTCACCACCGCATGTCTTACCCGGATATGTCTCCGTTTCCCATTATACACGCTATTCTTCGCAACAGATATAGCAGACTGTGAGTCACAGTGAAGAGAAATAGGAGCTTCAGAATTCTTACCCAATGGTATGTCAGCTAGCAACTCTCGCAACCATTTCGCTTCATTGCTCGCAAGTTCCAATGCAATGAACTCAGATTCCATGGTTGAACTAGCAATACAAGTCTGTTTTCCAGATTTCCAAGACACAGCACCCCCACCAAGCGTGAATACAAATCCACTTGTGGAGCTTACCTCATCACTATCTGAAACCCAGTTCGCATCACAATATCCTTCCAACACCTCGGGAAAACCGGAATAGTGCAAGCAAAGATCTTTGGTTCCCTTCAAATACTTCAACAAACGATACAACGCAGTCCAATGATCGTTACCAGGATTATGAGTATATCGACTCAATCGACTTACAGAGTAAGCAATATCAGGCCTAGTACAATTCATCAGATACATCACACTCCCTAAAATCCTAGCATACTGTTCTTGAGAAACAGGCTCACCATCATTCTTCTTTAAATGCAAACTAGGATCATAAGGAGTTTTAACAGGAACCAGATCACTGCAATTAAATCTATTTAACACTTGTTCCACATAATGAGACTGACTCAACACATATCCCTCCTTAGACTTTACCAATTTAATACCAAGGATGACATCAGCCTCTCCCAAATCTTTCATATCAAAAGCAGAAGACATATATGCTTTTGTTTCCATCACAATATCAAGACAAGTGCCAAAGATCAACATATCATCCACATATAGACATATAAGCACACAATCCGATCAGAGGGTTTTGGAATAAAGACATGACTCAGAACCATTTACTACAAACCCATTCATCAAGATAGTATTATGAAACTTGTCATACCATTGTATAGGAGCCTGCTTCAAACCATACAGAGATCTTTTCAACTTACACACTTTATTCTCCATCCCAGGTACCACACATCCCTCAGGTTGATGAATATAAATCTCCTCATTAAGATCACCATTCAAGAAGGCAGTTTTCACATCCATTTGGTGCACAACAAGACTGTGAATGGAAGCTAAAGCAACTAACGTTCTAATGGTAGAAATACGAGCGACAGGAGAATAAGTGTCAAAGAAGTCAACATCCTTTTTCTGAGAATATCCAACTACCACAAGCCTTGCCTTATACCTATCAATCGAACCATCGGGTTTTAACTTCTTCTTAAAAATCCACTTCGATCTAATAGGTTTGCATTTAGCAGGCAAGTCAACTAGTTCACAAGTATGATTATTAGTGATAGATTCCAGTTCACTTTGTATAGCCTCCTTCCAAAGAGGAGCATCTACACTAGACATAGCAGCTCTATACGAAATAGGATCATCACTAATCATAAAAGCTGACACCACATAATCATCAATCAGATCAGGATGCTCAACAACAAAAGCAGTAATGAAATCAGTACCAAATGAAGTTTCAGTTCTCTGTCTCTTACTCCTTCTCAGTTCTGGGGCTGCTTCAGACTCTCGAACTAATCGATCAGAAGGCTCAGCTGTAACATTCTCGGATGAACTAGGCACATTCTTAACGAACAGATTAGTCTTCATTGGAAAAACATGCTCAAAAAACTCAGCATCTCGAGATTCACAAATAGAATTATCACACAGAGATAAAACGATAAGCAGCAGAATTCTGAGCATAGCCAATAAATACGCAGTCAAACGTCTTGGACCCAATATTCACCTGCTTTGGATCATTCAACCTCACCTTAGCTAGACACCCCCACACTCTCAAAAATTTCAAAGTAGGTGCAAAACCTTTCCACAACTCGTAAGGAGTCTTATCTAACTTTTTATGAGGTACTCGATTGAGTATATAACATGCAGACAAGACGGCTTCCCCCCACATGCTGATAGGTAAACCCGAACTCAACAACATAGCATTCAACATGTTCTTAAGGGTTCTATTCTTCCTTTCAGCAATACCATTCTGTTCAGGGGAGTAAGGGGCAGTAAATTCATGAATTATTCCATTCGTCTCACAAAAATCTCGTAAGAACAAGGTACTATATTCTCCTCCCCTGTCAGATCTTAGTCTCTTAATTTTCAAATTCAACTGATTCTCTACTTCGGCCTTATATCTAAGAAATGTATCAGCAGCCTCATCCTTAGTCCTCAAAAGGTATAACCGAGTGTATCTAGAGAAATCATCAACAAACGAGATGTAGTACATTTTTCCACCTCTACTAACAGTGCTTTTAAATTCTGCTAAGTCCGTGTGAATTAGCTCAAGAAGAACAGAAGATCTATGTTCCACTGCCTTAAAAGACTTCTTAGCAAACTTTGCTTCTACACATATTTCACATTTACCATCATCCTTTGGAGTTAGAGTAGGAATAAGACCCATAGAGTGTAACTTCTTAACAGAAGCATAATTCACATGTCCAAGTCTACCATGCCAAACATCTAGAGACTCAACCAAGTAAGCAGAAGAAGAAGCATTTTGATTCAAGATTTCAGAGGCCACATTCAGTACAAATAGACCATTAGACAAATACCCCTTTCCAACGAAATCTCCACCCCTAGTTATCACAACTCTATCAGACTCAAAAACAAGCTTCAACCCAGCCTTACTCAATAAACCCCCAGACACAAGATTTCTACGCATGCTAGGCACATACATCACATTACTCAAACTTAAAGTTTTTCCAGAAGTGAGCTTGAGGAGGACCTTTCCCTTGCCGAGAACACCGGCAACGCTTGAATTTCCCATGTAGACGCACTCCCCTTCGACAGCATCTTCAAACTCAAGAAACATACTTTTGTTGGTGCAGAAGTGCCTAGAAGCTCCAGTGTCTAGCACCCAATCCTTCTTGTTTTCCACCATGTTGGCTTCAATCACAGCAGCAATGACTTCATCAGCTTCTGCCAGGTTCGCCTGATTTGTAGGTTTAGGAGCAGGCCGGAACGGCTGTCTGTTGGGACCTTGCTGACGCTTATTGCATTGATAAGACTTGTGGCCGGGAGCTCCACAAGTGTAGCATGTCACCTTCGACTTCATAATCTTCTTATCGTTCTTGAAATTCGTCTTTTTCTCGTCAGAATTTGCCTTCTTAAAGGCATGAGATTTTCCTGTTCCTGAACCACCACCAGATTCAACAAGATTAGCCCTCGAAAAATTCAAAGAAATAAAGGTCTTATCTTTTAGGCGATTGGCTTCCTCAGTGCGCATGTGACTGATGAGCTCCTTGAGAGTGAAGTCTCGTTTCTTGTGCTTGATCAGGTTCCTATAGTCGTTCCACGATGGAGGCAATTTTTCAAGCAACACATTTGCCTTCAATACTTCGCACATTTGCATTCCTTCAGCCACAACTGCAGCAGCCAGATTTTCGTACTCGTGAAGTTGCTCCATTAGTGGCTTGTCATCCATTAACTGGAACTGCATCCACTTTCCCACGACGTACTTCTTCAGCCCTGCATCATCTCCTCCGTATTTTGATTGAAGGGCCTCCCATATTTCTTTCGCAGAGCGAAAATCCACGAACAAATCAAACATGCTGTTGGACATGTGATAGAGGAGATGTCCACGAACAGCCTTGTTATCCTTCTCGTACTTGACTGCATCAGTTTTTAGTTCCGGTGGGGGAGGAGGTGCGTCGTTACCGCCGTCAGCAGTCAGTGCAGCGACAGAGGGGGCATCTTCGAACAGTACGTAGTCAATCTCCAACTGTTCGAAGAAGATAAGCAGTTTCTGCGACCATCTCTTGTAGTTCGAACAATTAAGGGACTCCAGCTTCGACAAATCAGACAAGGTACGGTTTGACGAGGCCATGAATAGCTTTTAGATTGTTAGAACTGGAGCCAAAGTTTGAGAAACCTGCACAAATAACAATAAATAGAAACGAAAGTTAATCGCTGCGCCGTGGACGAACCACTGCCCTAAAAGCTATTTCCGGCAGACCCTCGGTGCCAAGTCTCAATGCCGAAAACACTCTCGAAGGTTAACACAACACTCAATTATGCGTGCACTCGCAAAATTGAGTTGGAGACGATTTGAAGGAGGAAGAAAAACAGAGGAAAGGGAAAAGAAAAGAACGAGAAGGAAGAGAATGGAGTCACGGCTGGAAGAATGAATTGGCGGCTTGATTGTCCCTTTCTGCCGAGGTCAACCAACATATATATAGGAAAAGTAATTAACCCTAATTACTTACTAAGCCCTAACCCTAATTACTTACTAAGCCCACAAATTCTCCACGTAGCTTAGCCCATTAACCCACACGTAACTTGCCCACCAAGTTACTTAATTAAACGTGGGAAAAATATAATTACAATTAATTCTTTTAATTTCCAACACCTTATGGATACCATAGACAAGATCCAACATCATCCTCGGCTCCCGCTTTCTCTCGACAATAACAAGGTTGAATCTCTAACTGGCAAGCTTACTTTTTTGCAGAAATTTCTCGAAGATCATTCCCATGGTCGCTACCCGAATGAGGCATCAGATGACTTGGAGAGTCGGATTGCAGATTTAGCTCGTACGGCTGAAGATGTGCTCGAATCCCACGTAGTGGATAGAGTACTTGCTTCATCTAGTGGCGAGAATAATTTGTATGAATGCCTAGAGAAGTTCCATGAATGTCTACAAAAGGTGTTAGACGACCTGGATCTCATCAGAATGGAAGTTATGGATGAGATAATCAGACTGACGACCATCAGTCCAGTTCAGATTCATTCGCGACGCCTGGTTTCATCTCGTTGGGGTCCACGAACACCGCTTTTCAAGGGCCACAATTTTGTGGTGGGACTTGAAGAGTCACTGCTTGAGGTGATGGATGAGCTTACTGGACATGAATCTAGCCTCCAGATCATTCGGATTGTTGGAATGGGCGGTAGTGGTAAGACACTCTTGCCAGAACTGTTTATTCAAATGCATCTATTCAGCGACATTTTTATATCCGTGCTTGGACTACAATTTCTCAAGAATATGATTTGCATCAAATCCTATTAGAGCTTGTTAGTCAAATGCAAACGGAGGATAAGGAAGAATTATCTAAAATGAGTGAGAATGAACATAAGTCTTTATTTCATATTAGATATCTCATCATATTAGACGATATTTAGAATATTGAGGCGTGGGACCAGATGCAACTCTTCTTTCCCAATTGTAACAATGGGAGCCGGGTGGTAATAACGACTAGGCTTTCAAACTTTGCCTCTCAAGCGAATAACGACTCTTATTGTCTCAAGATGAAGTTTTTAGATGAGGATAGGAGCTGGAATCTATTTTGCAGAGTTGAGTTTGGAGAAGAAAATTGTCCAATCGGTTGCCTAGAGGAAACAGGGAAGGAGATTGCAAGAGGTTGCAAAGGACTTCCTCTGTCGATTTGTGTGGTCGGAGGTCACTTGGCAAAAGCACAAGATGAAGTTGAGTACTGGAAGTTGATGTAGCCAAAATTTTGAATTCAGTTGTGAGTTTAGAGGAGGATGAGCAATGCTTTAAAATACTACCACTCCGGACCACGCTTCTTGACTCATTTGCTTTATACACGGGAATTAAGACGAAAATGTTTAGTGTATAAAGTGTATTTTGTAGGGAAATATAATGTGGTTTATGTATTTAGACATATTTTAGAAATAGAGCATCATAGATGCATAAAAACATGTTCTTGTCTGATCTTAAATGAAAGATCGTATCAAGACCTTTAATTTGATATAAAAATCATAAAAATCCGATAACAAACGAGCAAGTTATAATAATTTAAACTTTCAAAATTTAAATTATATTGAACTACGTGCAGAAAAATGAGTGGATGAGATTTAAGTATGGAATGTTAAGTGTAATAAGGGGTTTACTAATTGTACTTATTATACTCTAATTATTTCTAAAAAAGGAAATGAGTCAATATGTGTGGGACGTCCCAAAAAGGAATATGAGTCAAGAAGCCTGGACCGGAGTGGTACATATGAGCTATATCCAATTGCATGCTCATCTAAAGCCATGTTTTCTTCATATGGGAATCTTTCCGGAAGACAAAATCATCAGTGTCTCTGAGGTCATTGAACTATGGATTGACGAAGGGTTTGTAAAACCAATAAATGGAAAGGATATAGAAGTGGTAGCTAAAGAGTACTTCCATGAACTGATTGATAGGAATCTGATATCAGTTGATAGTTTAGGATCTGTGGGAGCCATAAAGTATTGCACCATTCATGATCTGCTAAGGGAATTCTGCTTGAGACAGGTTCAAAAGGAAAGGTTTCAGAATGTTCTACAGCTACGTAACTATCGACAAGGCGGAAACGCGGATCACATCACTATTGTTTCAGACAATTGGCGCCTCAAGCTAGAACAAAAATACGCTGCTGCCTTTGACTCTCTGCAGCTTGCTTGTTCTATCTACTATTATTCTTCGCGAACCTCATTGAAGGATAGAAGGGTGCTATCTGATCATCATAATTCTTGGAAATCCTTATCCAACACTCGATTGTTAGGAATATGGAGGAAATGTTGTGAAAGTTTTCGGCTGAGGTACAGTGATTCTGATACGCCTCGAGATCGAGACGTATCGATAAACGACGCTTCGAGTGCGTGTAAACTCCTAATCTTCTCGAAGAGAAGCCGAAAACCAACAAAGGGTTCGTTCAATATTCATTTCGATAATAGACGGCTACAATACAACGAACCTTAAATAGGTTCACATACTAAACCTAATGGGCTAAGATATCCTAATTGGGCTTATAGCCTCGGCCCAATTACAAAAGCACAATTAAAAGACAATACATAAAACACTAGTAATAAAATACGTTCTCGAACTAATATCTCGACTATTCTTGATCGTATCAACTCTTCCGCCCTTCAAATCCACCTTGTCCTCAAGGTGGAGATTCCAAAATATCCTTATAAACTTCCTCGAGTGCATAGAGGCTAAAAATGACCCCTCGTCGGAAAATTCCAAGCAAAACATATTTCCACCAATGGCCCAACATATTTGTACCCAGAAAAATTACCATAGCTTGGGCCTCTGTATCTATTGTGCTGGGCCAGAAATTAATTTCCACTTGTGTGCTGCGGGCAAGCACTTGAATGGGGGAAAAAGCAATGGAGGGGGTTGAGTCGAGCGGCGAGCCAGGGATGCCGGATCCGAGGGCAAACTTGCCGCCTTCAACGTCGGTGATGTTGACGAAGCCGAGCTTGCACAAATCTGGAGAGTCGACGTCCTTGGACGCCTCGTCGTTAGGGGCGAAGGTGGAGAGAAAATCGGACGTCTTGCACCCTGCCTTCTCGATCCGCGCCGTCAGATTGGCTCCGAACGCAGCCGGCGGCGCTGCCAGGAAAGCGGTGGGTTCAGGCGCTGGTTCCGGCGGAGGAGCGTCGGAGGTGAGGAACAGCGGAGGAGCGGCGGAGACGGATGAGGGGGCCGCGGCGGAGGTGACATCGAAGGAGAGGAAGGGGACGCCGGGGCTGGCGGAGCCAGGAGACTGGAATGGGGCGGTAGGGAGGCGGCTCTGCTGGGGGGCGGAGGATCTTCCGCCGGAGCGGAATACCGGAAAGGAAGCTGCAGCTGGAGATGAAAATGGTGGTGTGGAGAGCAGATCTGCGAATTTGGAATCAATCGATCGCATACAAGCTTTAATGGTTGAATTAGTTGCTGTGAGTTGGCTCTCCAAATGGATTCGAACGGAATTGAGAGCTGCAATAATTTCTGAATCGGCCATGAAGAACAGCAATGGAAGCACCCACTTTTTTTTTTTTTTTTTGAAGAGGAACAAAGGCAACTCCGAGTGTGCCAAACTCCAAAGAAGAAGATCAGGATCAGAGGAAGAACAGGGGAAGAAGGAAGACAATGAAAGCACCAATGATACGCCTCGAGATCGGGACGTATCGATAATCCACGCTTCGAGTGCGTGTAAACTCCTAATCTTCTCGAAGAGAAGCCGAAAACCAACAAAGGGTTCGTTCAATATTCATTCACGATAATAGACGGCTACAATACAACGAACCTTAAATAGGTTCACATACTAAACCTAATGGGCTAAGATATCCTAATTGGGCTTATAGCCTCGGCCCAATTACAAAAGCACAATTAAAAGACAATACATAAAACACTAGTAATAAAATACGTTCTCGAACTAATATCTCGACTATTCTTGATCGTATCAGATTCCCTAGACCACATGTTTGAGCGTCTGTACATTGCTGCAAAACCCAAAGGGGATATCAACCGCCTTTGGGATTACAAGACGTTATCTATGTATGCATGTATAGTTCTAAGAGAGCCATCAGAGATTTGGAAAATGCCTTATGTTAGGCATGTGGCAATGTTCAAGAAAGAGGTGATGGTTGATGTTTATTGTAATGGAGATGATATTGTTTCGGAAAAACTGCAGACGCTCCAAGTGGTCAATTTTAAGTGCAGTGAAGAGATTGTCAAGAGAATCCGTAATATCAAGAAACTGAAAACCGTATGGAATATCTTCCTTGAGAGTTGGAGTGAGTCGTCTTCTTTCATCAACAACATTGAACGTCTTGATAAACTCTGGTCAATTTCATACTATACAAAATGGTATATTTCAGAATCTCACCTTCCCAAACTCGCTCAAGAAGCTAACCATTCAATGCTTCGACGCGGATGAATTCTTGGGGAAGATAGGTTCCCTACCCTCTCTTGAGAAGCTCAAACTCACACGTGGAGTCTTTGGCGGAAAAGAGTGGGCAACAGTTGAGGAGCATTTCCGCAGCCTAAGGTTCTTGCGAATCGACGACTGTTATCAGCTGGAACGCTGGAAAACAGAGAACACCCACTTCCCATGCCTTGAGCGCCTTACTCTGAAGGAACTAAAAGATCTAGAGGAGATCCCTTCAGATATTGGAGAAATTCCAACGCTCCTATCAATTGAGGTGGTAGGATGCAGTGATTCCGTTGCGGATTCAGCTATCAAGATACAAGAGGATCAAGAGGCACAAGGGAATGAGGGCCTTCAGGTCCGAGTCCAGAGATGGGGTCAACTATAACAAGGGAGAACAATGGTCAAAGATATATGCATGCATGTCTTCTCTCTTGCTGTTGTTGCTACTTAGAGGTTGTTGAGTAAGAGATTCTGCCCTTCTGTGTTCCACGAATGCCTCTGTAGATTCGAGCTTCATATATTAAAAAAAAAACATCTTTGACATCTTTGCATTGCCCGTTTTTACACAAATATCTTCACTTCATATAAAATAAATCCTGACAGATCAAACAAACAAACTAACCATGGGAAATTTTGCCGCATCTATGAAGGGGCATCCGGGGTTGCAATAGTTCGATGAAGTCTTCTGAGCTGCAGGCGGGCAACCGCGAGCACAGATGCTATAACACCGTTGGTAGATTTGTGATCCGCTGCATCGCGAAACACAGTTACTGATGCACTGCCCTACTTCGATCGGTTCTCTTTTTCTTGTACAAATGTGTACTCAAATAGGTATGTACGAAAATGTAATACATAATCCTATTTGTCAATAATTGGCACAAATAGTAACCTCTTTAGTTAAATTAATTAGAGTATGGAAGACAAACTCAATACTCATATTTTTATCATATGCAATTCCACTTCAATTTTAAGATATGAAAAATAAACATTAAAAAGGTTTGTGTATTTTAATGCCAATTTTAAAACTCGTATGTAAAATAAAAATACGGAGTAAGTTCAGAACAATCTTTTAGCAATCAAACGTCAAAACAAACATCGTTAAATAAATAAAGACCAATAGAACACGTTGTCTCTATTCTTGTTTGATGTTAACTATAGTTAGGGCCCGTTTGGCTAAGCTTATTTCAAAATGCTTATAAGCTCTAAGTGCTTATAAGATGTTTAAGAGCTTATAAGATGTATGAGGGTAAGAGCTTATAAGTTGTTGGAGTGTTTGGATAAAACAACTTATAAGCTTAAGGAGATAATAAAAAAATAAAATCTGAAAATTAAAAAAAATAATTTTTTTGAAAATCATAATGTTGTAACATCAAATGGGAGTGTATATAATATAAATATAAAAATAAAATAGAATTATAGTGGTAAATAAGCAAAATTAAAATTAAAAAAAAAAATGGGGTGGAGGAGCTTATTTTTTGGAGTGCTTATAAGCACTTTTTGCTTATTTTTGCATCTTATAAGCTCTTAAGCAGCTTATTTTGTCAAACACAATTAGAGTGCTTATAAGCAGTCAAACATCTTATAAGCTTAGCCAAACACCCTCTAACTCATATTGTCCAAGATATACAATGTTACCCAAAGTATGGATAAACTTATGGGAAAGAGTAAAGAGACAGAAAATGAAGATCTCTTATCTAATTAATCAATATAACCAAGTAAAATTGTAGTAAATGCCATCATATAATTATTTGTATGAGTTAGGAACATCTCAATATTTTTGGAGCAAAACAAATTTATAACAATTCCTCAATACAATCATGAACTACAACATTAAGTGAATTTGTTAAAGTTAAGTTAACACCAATACTATATATATAGACCCATAACATAGAAAAATAAAACGTGACATAAATAACTAACAAAATATATAGTTATAAAAAATAGAGATATGGAGAAATCAAGAATGAGTTCGAACATTTACATAGGAATTATTATGATGGTAATAATTGTTGTAGCAAGAGAAGTTGGGGCACATAATAATTATTCTTATAGCAAATGTGCACAAAAATGTAGCTTCAAATGTGCATTTTCTAGGAAGCCCCTATGTGCGATTGAGTGCTTGAAGAAATGTCATTTAGTCATGCAAGATTTGGAGGCTGATTTCAAATGCACAAATGTATATGTATGTGCCAATTCTAAGTGCAAAATTTTCAAATCAGGTAATATTCTTAACGTATACCTAATAATTTGTAAAATTTTCGTACTATTATTTTACGATGAGTGGAAATATTTTTTATTTGATGAATAAGAATAATGTTATTATAATTATTTAATTTTTTTACAGATGGTCCTAAGTTTGAAGAATGTGTTATTATGTGTTTGGATGAATGTGGCACCAAGAAAAATTCCTAGCTATTATTTCTTTCAAGATATTGGTACAATATTAATTGAATTCATAATGCATTGGAAATGAGAATTCTGCAAATAATATATATATAGAGCACTATTTTGGGTTTCGTACTTTTTTAAGTAGATCTTCATTGTTTTACATGTACAAAGCATACTTCTCCCCGTAAATGTATTTAATGGTGTAACGGTTGTTTATTTATACGGAAGTTACCATCCCATAAAAAGAAACAATAATATTGTTCAAAATTATATCATAACATAACTGGAAGAGTAAATAGACAAGCTCTTCGTCATACAATAATTAGAAAATCAGATCTTGCAATAGATGTTGGAACAAGTGTCAACGCACGTCCCCCTTTCTGGTCTGTCCAAAAAACAAAATTTGACATGTTATTGAAAAAAATGAACTGTAAATTTGAATGGACTTCATGTATATTACTGCAATTAATTAACCATGCATGTAAATTGATCTTATCACTATAAAATTTATGTAAAATAATTACCTTTGATGTTGGCACAATAATGGGGTGAACAACCTTTATTGCAATGATACGACGACGTCGAAGCCCTTCGATTCTGTTCGGCCGCAGGTATGAATGGGTGCAATAGGCCCCGTCTATGAGCAGACCCAGCAAGTGCTATATAACAGGGCCCCAAAAAAAATAGGGCCCTTAAAAAGTATCAAGCTCAATTTATTTTTAAAGCCTAATTTTTTTTTTTTAATTCTCGAATTCTCTCTTATAGAATATTAGTTGACACTCTATTTTCCTTCTATATCAAGCTCAATCTATTTTTAAAGCTCAAATCTTTCTCTCTATTTCTCTCTCTCTCTCCTCTTTCCTTTCTTCTTTCGTTTTTTGGCTTTCTTTTCTTTTCTTTTCTTTTTTTTTTTCCATCCTACTCCTTTCATTTTTTTTGTTTGTCTTTTCATTTTTTTCCTTCTCTTCCACAGCTACATTTATTTCTTTTTACTATTTATTTTGCAAGTAATTTTGAATTTTCTTAGAAAAATTCTTTGCACATCTATTTTAATATTTTATTAAATATTATTTTAAGCTTTATTTTCATAAAATTTAAAAGGCCTAATTTTATAATAATACAGGGCTTCAATGTATATTGAGACGAGCTTGGGGTGCAGCAATAGACGCTGTATACTTTGTAAATGTTTGGAATGCCGCCATTATTGCAATCTCTAGCACATTTTGCAGAGCACTCCTCCTTCTACTGATTCGTCGAATACGACGTCGTTGAAGGCGTCGATGCGACGTCGTTTGCTAACATAATGATCATAAGTAATGCTGCAATAGCAACATTAATGCTACCTTTTCATTGCATTTCTTCTTATTCTTTTTTCTTTTTTTTTTTTTTTTTTTTCCTTTTTTGGCATTGTGAGTGAGGTTAGAAAACTGTAAATGGTTTTTATTGGTAAAGTTTTGTGAGATATTTATGTTATATATTTTGTCGAATAATAATAAAATGAGGGTGAGATACTCTTAGACAAAGACACCATTAATAATTAATTATATATACTTTCAAATAGTGTATTAGTAAAAATATTTCTATATTTTTATTTATATTTCCCAATATAGATTTGGATTTGAATATTAATTCGTGTTCTTTTCTATTGCATGATAAAGTTAAAATATATTATTTAATCAATTAGCAAATTGAAATGATAGTTAATCTCCAACGTACTTTTTTCTTAGACCAATCTCCTACCTTTTCTATTCCTATATTTTCTTCCAGATTGTACTTTATTTACGCGGATAATTTAAGGCTAATAATGGTAAAATCCCATTGTGAATTTAGTTAGCTTTTATTCATTTATAAAAATAACAAAGGAAAAACAGTAAGTTCGACGCTATACCCAACTCTTAAACATATATATCAAGCATAAATATATTAAAAAAATGAAGTTTTACATTATTTTAATATTTAAAATACATGTTTGTTGACGTATACGAGGAGTGCATTAGCATCCGACCTAAAATGTTGATTTTTCGTGAATAAAAGTCACTTGTTTTAAATATAAGAGAAAATATTTATGATTATTTGAAAAATATCGGTTGTTTGGATATGACCGGTCGATAGTGATGATGTGGTGTTGGGAATCGTCAGACGCACTAAACCACATTAATAATATGATATTTAATTTGTCCATTTTGAGCCTATAGAAGTCCTCACGTTTTTTGCTCTTAGGCTCCTACGAAAAAGCCTCATATTAATATGGTGTGCACTAATTATATATAAGGTGAGTCAGCCTTATATGTTTGATGTGGGACTTGATTATTTGTCTCAGCATACGGAATAGCCAAGTAGCAGTTAATCCGTATTTTAATTAGGTGTAAATATTTCATATCCAATTCATACGTCCAGACCATTTAATTAAGAGTAGGTATAATAACAGCATGTGGATTTATAAAAACTTATTGAGTCAAACACATTTATTGAGTTGTATTTGAGTAGATATTGAGCTATAAATTGTATTATAATCTCACAATCGTGTGTGGTGTCATATATCTCATGTATATGAGTTGTGTATATAGTTGTTGTAAACTATGATGTAATTATACTTAAAAAAAAAAACACATTTATAAAATATCATTGCTTTATAACGTTAAAATCTTCAAATCGGATTGAATCATATAAGGAAAGGAAGTCTATATAAATAAACACTATCAAGAGGAAAAAAAACACACACACACAAAAAAAAAAAAAAAAGCAAAGAGCACATACAAAATTAAGTAGAACGATGAGGTCCAATAATAATTTAGGGTTTATAGTTATAATAATTCTTGTAGCAATAGTTGGAGCAGATGCTAAATTTCCTAGGGAAAAATTATGTGTATGGTATTGTAACCAAAGGTGTGGCTTAACAAAGAAGCCTGCATGTATCAATGCATGCTTGAGCAAATGCCATTTCGATCAAATCCAATGCAAAACTAGCTGCCAGAATTCTAATTGCAAAAAATTTGCTAAAGGTAATCCGGATTACTAAATATTCTCTTCGTCTCATTCTAATTGGCGTGTTTCGTTATTTTATACTCCCTCCGTCCTTTTCAAGTTGAGTCATTTCTTTTTGTGATTTCTTGCACGCTTTTTCACGCTTCTAGATAACGAATTTTAAAACGGATTTTTGAAGAATTTTTTCTTTTACGGGATACTACAACACTTGTAGTATCCCGTAAAAGGATTTTTTTTTTTTTTATAAAAATCTATTTTAAAATGCATCATCTAGAGGCGTGAAAAAGCTTGACGAAAATCACAAAAAGAAATGACTCAACTTGAAAATGACAGAGGGAGTACTACCTTACATGGCGTGTTGACTAGAATGGGACCGATGGAGTATTTTCCTGAGAAAACAGTTTTTTTTTTTCTTTTTTTTTTTTGTGAAAGTATTTTGAATTAGTTTATTACACATGTACTCAAAGTTTGATGAATTTAATCACTTTAATTTTTATTTTTTTTCCAGGAGATGGTCCAGAGTTTGAAGAGTGCTTGGGCACGTGTTCAAAGGGCTGCGGAATTCCAAACAACGCATAGCTAGTGCTTTTATATGTGTAATAGTAGTATAAGGTTGGAGAATTGAGGGGAAAAAATAAAAATAAAAAGCAGCAATAAAAGAAATAATTGAAATAGTCTGTGGATGAAATATATAAATGTTTTTACAACATTTTTTATTTTTTTACATGTTTATATCACTATTAAAAAAAAAAAAGAAAAAAAAAAGAAAAAAAAAAGAGAGAGATAAATTTTTGGTGTGTGAAAATGATGCAGATAGTGGTGTGCAAATGTGAAGCATTTTGGGGAGAGTGAGCGCAACACTATGCGAGGGCCTATGAGAGTGAGCGGAGCCACGTGTATTCGATACGAGAAAAAGAGTAATTTTCGTCTCGCAAACGTCATTAGTCTGTTGAGCCACCTTTCTTGAAATTTTTGGCTATGTAACTAAATATAATAGTCATTTTACTGAGAAATTTTTTTCAATCGCACTAATTTGTATGACATCCCTAATATAAAATAATCATTCTAATTAATATAAGGGACCGAGGGAGTAGTTGTTGGTTCACTTACACTCTTCTTTGAAGCTTTGATTAAAATTGTTAGTATAAAAATTGAGGAAAGTTGCTTGGTTTTATATTTGTACTATGGAAGGACCAATGTATAAGATGCTATCACCGTCCCTGTATTAGTGTGAGTATTTTCTGTTTGGAACGTTCTCATATTAGTGTGGTGGATTAAAATGAAAAGATTTTCTCAACAAAATAATCATTTTACCCTTAATATCCTAAAAGACATGTCTTACTATTCATGAATGGACCCTTACTTTAATACCGTCTACTCCCTCCGGTCTTTTACAGTTGAGTCGAAACTTTTCGACACGGAAATTAAGAAGAGTTGTTTAGTACTTTAAGTATGTTTGGTAATTGAGAAGAGAATGAGATTATGTTTATAATTGAGAAGAGTTGTTTTAATTAATATAAAAAATGTTTTTTATTAATTAATATTTTTTTTGTTTTTCAGTTTATTTTAAATTAATTTAAAATTTTCTAGATTTTTTTTTTAATAAAATTATTGTTGGTGTTTAAAATTAAAATAAAAAACTTTTCTGGATTTTTTTTTTATAAAATTAAAACTTTTCTGGATTTATTTTAAATTAATTTAAAATTTTCTGGAATTTTTTTTATAAAATTATTGTTGATGTTTAAAATTAAAATAAAAAACTTTTATGGATTTTTTTTTATGTAAAATTAAAATTTTTCTGGATTTATTTTAAATTAATTTAAAATTTTATTTTTTTTTTTATAAAATTATTGTTGATGTTTAAAATTAAAATAAAAAACTTTTCTGGATTTTTTTTTATATAAAATTAAAACTTTTCTGGATTTATTTTAAATTAATTTAAAATTTTCTGGAATTTTTTTTTATAAAATTATTGTTGATGTTTAAAATTAAAATAAAAAACTTTTCTGGATTTTTTTTTTTATAAAATTAAAACTTTTCTGGATTTATTTTAAATTAATTTAAAATTTTCTGGATTTTTTTTTATAAAATTATTGTTGATGTTTAAAATTAAAATAAAAAACTTTTCTGGATTTTTTTTTTTTATAAAATTAAAACTTTTCTGGATTTATTTTAAATTAATTTAAAATTATTTCGAGAGAGACGGCAATGGCGATAATGGAGAAATTGAGAAATTGGGGCGTAATTAGTATGTTAATTAAGTAAAATAAGGGGTACAATTAGTTGTGTGTTTAATACTTAATTTTTACCCAAAAAGGAAACGACTCAACTAGGAGAGACCGGCCCAATCGGGAAAGTGACTCAACTGTAAAAGACCGGAGGGAGTATTTTATTTACATTTACCTACCATTTTCTTGAAATTAATTAGTGTCCTTTCTCTCTACGTTAATATAGGAGACGGAACGAGTAAAATGTGTGTATGCATATATAAAATCGAAGCGTTTGATCATTCTATACTTGTCATATTGGACATTATACAAACTAAATTAAAAAAATGAGGCTATAATATTACAAGAGACGACAAATAACAATCACATGTGGCATTGAAGTTGTGACCTCAAAATTAAAATTAAAATATACTATAGTTGGACCATGTTTTAATCTCTGAGACAAACTGCATCATTAAACCCACAGTTTCAGCGATTCACGGAATGATTTGCTTTTCAAATTAGGAAAACAACTTATCATAATTTCTGCTTGGTATACTGTGCACCCATACTATAATCCCCACTTATCTCGAACCTCCAACTTCTTGATTAGAGGGGGAGTGTCTTACCACTAGACCACGCTTCGTTAGACAAATGTACTTCAATATTCATCTCCACTTCCAGCTTATTCACTTATAAATTGTATGGAGAAATCAATTTAAAATATAAAGTGGTAGTACTCTATAAGTGACCATATGAAGTGTCCATTTATCTATGAACCTAGTTTCAAACAACTAATAAGTGGGCACCCTAAAGGAAATTGCTTACTGGCCACTCACATCACATGACTGAAACATGCATATAATAATTTACTCCCTCCGTCACTCATAAACGGATACAATTTTTCATTTTCGGCCGTCTTTGAAAAACAAACCCTTTTCATTTTAACCCACAAACACACTTTATACAGAGTTGAACCAAAACTTCTGAACTTTACACTCATTATAAAAATTAAAGCAGTGCCCGTGTATCTCGGACAGATGGAGTATTATTATTCGAGTACACATATAAGTGCTTGTGCTTGTGCTTGTGTGTTGCTATATATATATATATATATATATATATATATATATATATATATATCCTCAAATAGGCCAAGATTTTGTTGTAAATTAACAAGAAGTTGAAGATGGAGCAGAGGAAATTGATGAGGGCAATTTTGATGGTAGTTTTGGGAGTGGGAATGCTAAGTGGGAAATCCTCAGCCTCATTCAACGACTGCTACACCAAATGCTTCATTTTCTGCATGATTGAGCCTTCCCAAACCCTTTGCTCCTGCACCACCCACTGCTTGAAGGATTGCATCTTTCCACAGACTCCGGACGACGTTCGTGAGGATTCCGATTCCGACAACCTCGGATTCTGCAAACTCGGCTGCGCCTTCTCCATGTGCTCTACTCTCAGCTCCAAACGCACACCCAGTAAGAGCTAGCCTTCTCTCTCTCTCTCTCTCTCTCTAGAACTCTATGTGGCGAATGATTTTGATGTTTATTATGATTGTGTTGCAGATGGTGAGAAGGTGGATAGCTGTGTGGGGTCCTGCTCCAACAAGTGCACCAAGAGCTACTCATCATCACCTTAGAAATTAACAATTTCTCATGTTTTCATTTCTACCTTTGAAAGATTAATCATTCCATTAGTTGCATGAGAAGATCATTGCCAAACTTTTTGTTGGAAAATTGCTGTCAATTAAAAATTACTCCCTCCGTTCCATTTATGTTATCTCACTTTATACTCAATAGAGTCTATTGAATAAGTCTTAAAAAAAAAAATCTTAGTATTCAAATTTATATACTACTTCCTCCGTCCCGGCCGACTTGGCCACATTTATCATTTGAATGTGGCCAAGTCGGTTGGGACGAAGGGAGTATCTGACATGATTTAACATTTTTGTACTAGTATGTAAATTTCAAATGGCCCGTGAAGAAGAAGATGCTGAGAATAGTTGAAAGTTTTTGAGATGTGAAAACACCTATACAAATTAAATAATGCATAATTGTATATATTACATGGTTACATGTCACGGGAGTAACTATTTCGAAATTTAACACAACAAAATATTCTTCAATTGTTTCCCAATTAGTGTAGTTCTGTTTTGGAAAGTCGTGCTAATTTGGGACGTCACAAATAGGAAATAATCATATTAATTTGGAGAACGGAATGAATGGTTATAACTTAAAATCGAATTTTATACTCCTTATGTGTCAGGTGGCTTGTTTCATTCGATACGGGATTTTAAAACGCAGTGTTAAAAGTGAAAAGTAAATAGTTCACGTCAAAAAATGAGTGTTAATTCTTTTCATTTAACGAAACAAACTGAAGTGGAACGTCCCGATTATGAAATGAAACCACATGAAATCATGCACAAAAATATCAAACTCTCATGCTGTGAGCAGAATGCAAAGGCATTTTCACAAGAGCTCTAAATTGAGGGGAAATAATAGAATGGAGGGAATGACGACTTTCCACCTGTGTAGTAACAAAATGTTATGTCATATATAAAGGAGTTCAATAGACAGTGAAGTGAAGAAATTAACTTTCAACTCTCCAGAAATACAAATAACATAATCACCGAGCTCAGCTACACTGGACCAAAAAGAGAGAAACATTTGAAGTACTTTTCAAGTTCTATGATAGACTAACGACACATAAACGATACGGGAACGAACAACACGATACCAGACTCTCTCGACATGAACTCTCATTTTACACGTCTTCTACTGAAACGAAGACGACTCAAAAATTTGTAGGCGATAGACATTTCACAAATTTAAGCCACGTACAGAAAAAGAATGATGCTCCTCATTCATCGGCCTTGGGAGAATTTTCTGGGGTTCTCAGTGCTACTGGAGCAGCAGATTTGTGCTTCTCGACTTCTGCTCGAAAATCGTCTACTATGGAAGGATCCTTGAACTTCAAGGCAAATGTTGAAAGGCCTTCTTTTCCTTCACCGCCACTGTTCACACAGGCAAACGTGATTCCCTTCTTTTCCATATTTGCTAGCTTCATGTCGGGGAAAAGACTAGCATTCAAAATTAACCGATAATTTCCTCTGGCTCTCATAACAAGTCTTGCTTTCCCTGTCCCTGTTGTTGAAACATTGAGCTTGAGTTCGCCCTTCCCCCTTTCTTTCCAACCTCCATCAATGTATTCAAAAAGAATGGAATCTGCAGTGAAAACAGCACTTTCATTCTCTTCCCCGGTTTCAATAGGGACTTCCTGCATGGGAGGAAATTTGCTGCCCTCGCTCTTAGCAATGGTGCTTGCACCAGCGCTGCCAAAGATCGAAGAGCTTCCATTACTCGGAACACCAAAACTGAAGGTAGAACTGTCACTCTTCAGGCCAGTACTACCAGAAGTAATTGATCCAAATGAGAACGAGGTACTAGAAAATCCTGTTCCAGTCAGACCAGAGAAAGCATTTTGGCTACTTGATAGTTGTCGGAATGAACTAAATGGGGCATTTTCTGAAGTGGTTTCTGCAGTTGCTTCATTCTCTTTCTCCTTTTCATCCACATTGTCCGTTTCATCCTTCACTGTTTGTGTCTCAACAGCATCAGCTTCTACAGATTTTGAGGCCCCACCTTCCACAACTTCCTCTACAACAGATTTATCCTTGTCTTGGTTAACAATGCTATCATTTTCATTCTCTGGTCGAGCTTTCTCATCATCAACCTTGTTTTCAGATAACTTAGCACTGTCATCATTGGCATCAGTTTTCTCCTCCTCAGTAGCAGATTCACCTTTTGTTGGCTCGTCAACCTTGTTCTCAGATATACTCTCATCAATTTTCTCAGTTTCCTTATCTTGACCACTCTGTGCCTCTACGCTGGGAGGAGCAACTGAAGTAGGAGGGACCAAGCGGATAGCAGCAAAAGGATTAGAAGCAGATGGAGGTGGGGCAGCTGGAGTCGAAGTTGGCTGGCGACGTACTTTCACGATTCTTCTAGCAGCCAAAACCTCTTCACTTGCTTTCTTAAAAGTTCCCCCCTCTTGTACCGGTTCATCGTCATCATCCAGACCAGGGTTCTCACGAGATAGTTGGACTCCAGCCGCTCTCTTTTTAGATGGTTGAAGATTGTTTTCTGCATCACCCATTTTTAGTGGTGAACTTTAACCTTTAGCCAACTGGAACACAGCAGTACCTGCACGAAACCATACCAAATCTAAGTAAAATTTATAAGCATGTATATGAGCAACATGTCCAGCTCTTTCAACTATAAGAAGCCGAGATATACACTGCATATCTTCCTTTCATCTTAAAGGGAGTTGAAATACTAGTAGGTAGGTTAATAGAACAAAGTAAGCGCTACATAATGTAATGAATAGACTCACTATATCCGAAAATCATATAATTAGCATTCATTATCACATATTTTTGCATTTGATAGAGAAAAAATTAAGCAAGAGCAACTAAATGCAAGCTTGCACTTGACGTAAAAATGCATAAAATAAACAAAAATCAACACACAATTAAATTAGTTCCAGGCTTCCAGCAAAGAGGTTACAAGAATTTAACCAATTACTGATTCCCTATGTACATGCAAAAGGAAATGGTTGCAGCTAAAACCTACGAATCCTACAGATACTAAATAATACTATATGAAGATGAATTCAAAACAAAGTAATAACAAGGACTTCTTTCTATTTTTCTGAAACACCAGCAGAAATTTTATACATCAATTGGAGAAGTTATATATGATTTGGTAACAGGCATATAACCATAAATGTTTAGCCATATTTGGTACAATACCCCTGTATCAACTCTATTTCCAGATATTTAATGCCTTACATAATGTTAACTTTTATTAAGTTTATAACTTATCTTTTTCCACCAAAAAAGAGTCTGGAATGCAACTTAGCATTTGACATGGCCAGTCACAAATGTAAAAGGCACCATTCAATCATATAAATAATTTGTCGTAAAATGCTATGAAACTGAGGAAGGCATACATCTAGGTACAAATATCAAATCACATATCCAAAGGTAAACTATGCAAAACTTTAACATATTCAATAATTCCAGAAAAAAAGGAAAATTCATCATGATATTGCACATCCAGAATACAAATATCAGCCAATCGAGAAGGAAAACAGAAACAAAACTCATCAAAAATCCACAAACTCCAACTACGTTGCAAGCATAAACATTTCAAATCCAATTCGCTCATTTTTCCTGCTACGAAGACAAAATTGCACCTCAACATTTTTTGGGGGTTTCCTTTCTTCCCGATGTAAAAACGCAGATGCAGGTCAATATTTCGAATTCAACAAAAAACGGAGAAGATAAATCGATAAAGCAAATTACACAGGCAAAGAACACGGCAACCTCATTCATAGTTTTCCGCCTATTTCAGCTGAATCCAGGTATCAGAAAACGGTCGAGAAATCAACACATTGAAATAGAAGATATGAAAACCCTAACTTCGCAAAATCAAAGCCATTTCCATTTCCCAATCAATATCAAAGAGATTTTTTTTTTGTAAAATAACGATAGCTAATCCACCACAAACATCAATGAAAGAAGAACGAACTAGAAGACAGATTTCCATGGATTCAAGCGTCAAGGCATAGAAATTAGGAGGAAAATACCTTGGAGAAGAGTTGGGTTGTCTCGATTGAAAGTCGAGGAATTTGGTTTTTAATTATGTTCGGATCTGCTAAAACCCTAGCCCAATGTAAGCGCGCAAGAGAGAGGGCCAAATTAGAATAGTACCACCTCCTTTTATTCCTTTTTTTCATTTTTCGTTCCTCTTTTTATCCGTCTTCTTATAAGAGGATACGTTTTCCTTTTTGTTACGGTCCCCAGCAAAAGGATATATATTTTCTTATTTGGTAAAAAAATTCTATAAGAAAAAACACTTTTTGCACATACACTCTTCACTTTAACATACAAACTCACCCTTTCTTAATTCTCAGCCAAAAAAGAAACGTATCCTCTTGCGATGGACGAAGGGAGTACTTGGCTATAATTAATTATCTCTCCTTAAAATTGATTATAGTCGCATATCTCCTTTATTCCTGAGTCTTATGCCCAACCTATATAAAACTAATACTACTTACAAGGAACTGATGTAGTATATGCTAAAATATTACTCCTTCCGTCTCACTTCACTTGGTTTTCTTTTCTAGAACGTCTCATTTCAATTGAATTGTTTTCTAAAATGAAAATAATTAATTCTTATTTTTGATTGTGGACCCATTACTTTTCATTTTTAACACGGCGCCTAATATCTCTAGTTGAAATGAACAAACCAAATGAAATGGGACGTAAGGAATATAATATTTTTTTTATATAAAATTGTTAAATGCCTGGAAATATTACCTCTCTAGAATTTGTAGTAGTAGATAATTAGTTTAGCAGATAAAATGCTGAAAATGATAGAAAATTACTATAGTTGTGCAAAGTGAATTTTGGTTTTGATAGAATAGTGAACATTAAGCAAAGTTAGTTATAAGTTTTTTTAGCAATACTCCTATTTACATCTTTATCCATACAATAGGAGTAAAGAACGGATAAAGTGGCTTTAATAGCCTCGTTCCTCTCCCTTCGTCTATATTTAGTCTCAATCTCCTCTTTCTAGATTACAGGCAAAAACATTCTTGATTGCATTCTAAAGAAATGACGACGAGCCCGTTTGATACATGATCCGTTTTTTAAGAGAATATCGAAATATTAAATTTTAAGAGAATATCGAAATATTAAATATAAATCTTTTTATATATAATAGCAAAGCGGATTCGGAGCACCACGTTAATTCACGTGCTTACGTGGCGCTTCCTATGCTCTCCGTTCCTATTTATCTAAAAATTCAATTTTTTATAATAGAAAATATTATCTAATTATTTTATAATTATCATTATTATTAATATTATTATTATATCTTTAATAGTTATCTTCAATATTATTCTATTCATACATGAATAGATTTTAATATATTATTTCGATAAAAAAAAGATTTTAATATATTATTTATTTATTTAATTATTTATAATAAAATAATAATAACAATTACAATTCTATATAATAGAAAAAATAATAGAATCTACATGCAAATAATTATGCAAATATGATTAACATTTATTTGTAGTATTATGCAATGATTAATAAGTATTTAACCGAATGCTTTATATAAATTAATTTTTTCATGTTGAATTTTGACGAGGTACACTATACTTCTTATCAAAATATTACTCTAATAAACCTACTTTTATTATCATAATTAACTAGCGGTTTGAAATAACGACATGGCGAGATGAAATCAATATAACTATTTGA
Organism: Thymus mandschuricus; assembly: GCA_029379335.1. Taxonomy (NCBI): domain Eukaryota; kingdom Viridiplantae; phylum Streptophyta; class Magnoliopsida; order Lamiales; family Lamiaceae; genus Thymus; species Thymus mandschuricus. The sequence continues at coordinate 6,813,200 of CM057080.1, read as the reverse complement.
GACCCCTCATTGACATTTTCTTTTTATTAAAATAAACAACGGACGACTTGAACTTATTTTAATATTTTTCTTTTATATTTGATTATAATAAATAACGGGCAACTTGACATTTTAATAATTTTCATTTATATTTTACTTTAAAATAACGTTATAAAGTGATTCGTATCGAATTCTGACAGAATACAAATGCACCTACCATCAACATATTCCCCTTTAAACCTATTTTCTTATAAACATGAGTAACGAGTGACTTTATATAATTATATATGTTTCTACTAAAATTATATCAAATTAAGTTACAGGTTAGATTGCAAAAGAGGCAGATTTTGATTAATGTAAACTATTTTCGACGGGTAGAATTATTAAGTACTTTTTGTATTACATTATTTTTTATTTTATTTTTTGTATTTCACGGGAAACTTGGCTTTGTTGATTTTGGCACCAATTTCATTTATAAGTCTTTAAACGTCGAAGATTTAAATGTAACAAGAATCGACGTTATGGCTTGATTTATTTTAATGTAATGGCATTTTGTTTTTATTACAATAAACATCGGGCTACGTGAATACTTATATGATAAGCAAACATAGTAGTATACAATATAAAACTAAATATAAGATAGATATTGTGTGAGATTGAAATATATCATACTTCAATATTTACAAATATATGTATTTTAGAAAAATAAGAATTGCGGATGTAGGAATTGACACGTATGCATGTCGATCAACGTGGTGGTTCAAAACGGGCATCTTAACTTATTTTAATATAACGACATTTAAAAAAAAAAAAATAACGGGTGACTTGACATATTTTCATATTTTTCATTTATATTTTACTTAAAAATAACGTTATAAAGTAATTGTATCGAATTTCGAACGAGATATAAACGCACATATCATCAAAATATTCTCATTTAAACCTATTTTCTTATAAGCACGGGAAACGAGTGACTTTATATTGACATTTTGTTTTATTACAATAAACAACAGGCTACGGGAGACTTTGTTTGAGATTTTATGTTTATTAACATAAACAACGGGCGACTTAACGAGATACAAATGCATCAATCATCAAAATATTCCCATTTAAACCTATTTTCTTATAAACGTGAGTAACGGGAGACTACGCTCAAACTTCAATAGTTTGTAGAAGAGGAGCCGAGCATATTATTTTGGTCCATATTTCTTATATAATTTTCATATTGTTTACTTACTTCTAGTATTTTGTATTACTTTTATATATTTTTTTATCTTTCGCGAGGAACTTGACTTTGTCGTTTTTGGCACCAAATTGAGTTATAAGTCTTTAAACGTCGAAGATTTAAATATAATATGAATCATCATTGAATTAGTTCTTCATCATTCTTAAATTATTTTATTGTTTGTAAGTACATAAAAATCGAGAATCATAGTCTAAAGTATTTTTAAATAAATTTCACTAATAAAATATCTAAACATTAGAAATAATTGACACCCGTCGATTTTCGACGGGTTGTAAACTAGTTTTTAATATACGACCTTGGTACGACCAAGCCCACATACACACACATTTGGTGTATCTTGATTTCCTTCGTGATTCAATAGTTGCTTCCTGTAATTTCATTCCGTTCAAATTTCACATCTCAGTCACAATCGAACTGTGGTTATTCGTCAAATGACGTGATTCTTTCATAGCTCCATTTTAGTGGAAATAAGATTTGCATCACACATCATGAGAGAGAGAGAGAGAGTACGGACTAAAATAACGAAAGGGCGTTGGACCAAATCGCTGAACAAACTCCGAAAAAAAGAGACACAATCAATCAAAGACAAGCTGTTGTGTATCTACATTTCTTCACAAGGGCTCCAAAGAACGCAAATAAGAAGCTATGCCGCAGCTAAGCTATTGAGTTGAACCTCTCAAAAGGTCCAAAAAATCATCTTGCCCGTCAGCCTACTCACACGAAGACACCGGTCTGAATCCCCTTTAGCATATATGAGCACATCTGGACAAGGAAACTTAAGTTCTTCATATGGGAACAACACAGATATACTCATGAATATGTAACTGAAGTCAGAACTAAATGTAAATAGCTAGGCAATATAAGCAAAGAAAAAATGGTAGAGAAAGTCCTAAGCAAGAAGGCAACTAATCACTGTCAAATTAAGAACATGAGATTTTGTTCAGTGCAATCACAAGTTGATAGAACAAGGCAACCTGTATGCATCTTAAGAACATAAGCTATGTATTCCCTAGTTGATCAGGACCGAGGTCAGAAACGTCTGGGCTAATAAGATCATACTACTAATTTAATAGAGTAGATTCCTAGCAAACAAATACAAATACCAAAAGCTTTGAGCACGTTGGCAGCATTCGATAAACATGCATATAATAACCAAGTACGAGGTCAACAAAATACTCTAGCACCAGCATATTTAGACGCATACAGAACCTGTTACTTGGTAACATGAGGAAAAGTAAACTGCAACTATCGCTATTACTGATCACCTTAACAGAAAAAACTTTAGACAGAACTGTTCAATTCTTACCAAGATACATGTAGCAGAACCATCCGTCTTCACTCAGTCGATTGCTGTAAGCACTGCCAACTCAGCAAGAGAGAAATAAATAAGGATTTATCAAGACTGAGTTTATAAACTATATTACTAATGGCACAACCAACGAGATAGCTACAATAACAAGAAAAACATTCAGATAATGATAAACTCACTTTAGGTTTTCACTTCCAAATAAATCGAGAACTATTTCAACAAGCAAAATGTATGATGGTATTAAGCTGATATATTATACATCAGGAAATGAATTGTCCCAACCTAATTACATGTCAAAATTTTGCCTAGAGTTCCGTTCCTAATGCATCGTTTTTAGCTGAACTCTGATTCTAAAGGTAGATGACAAAGGTGCAGAAAAACCAAAGATGAATACAGCAGTACTAAATAGAAGTACAAAGATTACAATAAATGGAAGTAAACAAGCAGCTAAAAGAATATCAAAATAATCACCAGAAACAAAACTACGAATTTCACACTGGCCGAACCAATTGCTTTTAGTCTGACGGTTTTCCTTCATCTTTTTTACCCCCCTCTTCCTCGGTCTCATTTCCATTGACGAGGACAGCACCATCTGTAGAGTCAGCGTCCACCATAACAGCCTCTTCTTGACTCTCATCATGGCCCTCTTCTTGTGTGCCGTCTGAACCTTGTGGCAGTTCACCATTTGTCTCTCCACCCTAAAAGTTTATAAAGAGAGAAAACTGTACCTCAGTAACCATAAACTCCCAATAATCTAGCTTGGAATTTAACACGATGGAGTAAGATTTGCACATTAAAAATCGAAACGGTAACGAACTTCAGCATGTTCTACTTTCAACTTATTGCAGCATCCCACGTGTCTAGAAAATACATATTTTGTCAAAAGGGACTCATAAAAAGCTTACGTAGATATCAGTGACCTGAGTAGATTCCGTTACTATTTATCATATAAAAATATGTAACTAAACAAAAAGTAGAGGGAAGAGTACAGCAAGAAATAGAAATTAACCTCGGCCTCATAATCCAAGCCTCCATTTTCTAGGTGCTCATCTTCTTCTACTTGCATGTTTCTGAAGATTTCTACTAGACTTGCTGTTGATCTATCAACATGTTGCGCATATTCGGCTGCTGGAGGATAGATACCCCTACAAAAAAAAATTAAGATACATAAAATTGACTAAGGACATAACACAAGTTCAGAAAGTAATGCCACGCATGAATATTAGTAACTGAAGAATGAAAATGTATAGATACTCCAACAGACAGTCCAATTCAGGGCTACCCACTAGCAGACATTATAAACTGAAATACCTACCTTGCCTCGGCAACTTTGGCTTCAACAGAAAGTGCGACTTGCCAATCCTCAAACAAATTTGGATATTCTTCAGGATCAGCAAGTGATTCTGCAGCTTTCTGATTAATCTGCGAATGATATTCAAACCAAAAGAAAAAAACCCACGTCAAGAACTTCAAGATGTATTAAGATTCAGTGCCCCCCAGTCCAACTTAGATTAAAACGCCCATCATTAACCTGAATAAGAAAGCTAGAAGACAGAAATAGCATAAGCCCTTACCTTGTTCAGGTCCTTTCTCCAAAGAGCGACTATTTCAGACACCTTACTTGGAAGGTAAGACCGAGCCATCAGTGCAGCTTCAGGTATGCGACCACTGAAAAGATCTCTTGATTTAATATTGAACACATTTGAGTGAATGGTCCTAAACAAGATAAATTTCACAAGATGCCATACCTCTCGACCAAAAGTTGTAGGCAGTCCTCCAATTTACCTAACATAAACAGACAAAGGAACGCAACATTGTTTTTACCATGCTCTTTTGCTAGAGAGGCAAGTTCGCTAATTCCATCAGCATTGCCTAGAGAGGAATAGAGTAGCAATAAACCACTCATGTCATTAGCTTGCTTCAAACAGTCCTCGGCCATCCCTAACTGAAATGCATAACAGAGGGAAACTAGGTTTTAAAGGCATATACAGTAGAGTAAAAATGTAATACAAAAATTGCCAATTTGCCACCCATTATTTTGAGAAAATGAAAATCAATGTTTATTGAACTTGGTCAATGGAGCATGTTTGACTAAAGAAGCAGGCAGTGTGTAACTTTATTTCCTGTAGAACATTCATGTCCTTTCACAATCAGCCTCAGTTTGAATTCTTTGAAGAAAAATTTTAATCAGATTTTCAGCTCAATGCATGGAATCAAGAGAATACCATTCCAGTAGACATGGCTAATTCACCCAATTGTTTCCATTTGCCCTCACTCTGTGCCTCTGTAGCTATTTCCTGTAAGGAATAACATGAAAACGAATTCGTCAGCAGCTTCAGTATAAAATGAGAGAAAGGAGCACATTAACAATCTCCTGAAACGATGAATATGATAGAGATAAATCAAACAAGTTGCCACACTACCTTTGCAATGTCTAGCTTGCCCAGCTGTATAGCCAACTCAAACCTGTAATCGGGATCTGTAGCAACTTCAAGTGCATCTTCTATCATCCCTCGCGATTCCAAGAAATGGGCCACACTGCCGAAAGTTCAATTTATATTAAAATAAGTAGCAACAAAGTGACTTAGCGCACCTGGCCACCGGGCTCCCCTCTTGAATGAGTGGACCTAGGTTCGATCCCTCATGGGAGCGAATTGGGAGATATAAGGTGGACTTGGAGATATACTAGGAGTTTGGGAGCTTGGCGGTACTAACATCTAATCTAACAACTAACTTTGCCCGATCAAAAAAAAAAAAAAAAAGTAGCTGTCAATTGTTTCTAAGAAGCTATGCTCTTGAATCAAATGAAATAGAAATTGAAAATGTGGAGGCAGCATATTCCAAAAAAAAAATCTCATACTACTTTCAGGATTTTCATTGGTCCAAGAATTTTGCCATGGAATATGTAATGCATTATCAACCTAGATGAGAAGCGAATAATGGGCCTTAATGAAAAACAAGAAAATCTGCTAGAACTATTGAATCTTACTCTGGTCCCTTATTCAGAAACGCAATACAAGTACATACAGCATTCTCATCTATAGAAAAGCAGTAGAAATGATAAATAATAAGGTGAGTAGACTACATCAACTAGATCTCTGCAATCCATGGTGATATTGATGAAGCTTTTAGCTCAAGAATGAACACTATATGATAATTGTGCATGATGGAAGTGAGAAATAAGTAAATGAAGACAGTAATCAAGTGCAATAGTAAGAATGTTAAACACCTGTTCTGGTGCTCCTTTGGAATCGATGGTAAGACCTTATTTGCCCTTTCCAGATCACCCCTCATCACAAGAGTCTTGTATTCAATCAAGCTGAGCAGCAAGGTGTATCCAATAACACTGGAAAAGATGATTTTTAGGATATATGAGAATTTTAAAAGGAAAATGAAGATGCTTACACATGAAGACGAAGAAATATCAGGTTTTCAGAAATTTTTCCAACCAAAATATCCACTTGCACTATGTACGGAAGAAAAAGAAAACTGCTGCTTCTTAAAAATCGAGCAAGAACTCACTTAAATTCTTTGTCAATGAGATAAACTCGACTCTGGTTAGCAAGGTACCCAAGCAGGTACATAGGTCGGTCTAAATGAAACATGGTTGTCACCTAAAATTGCACAAAAAAGTAACATTGGTTTGAGTCATTTGACCATAAAGATGCGTATCTTGCTCGAACTTTGACAAAGTATGGGACAATATAGTTACCTCACCGCCAACGCAGTAATTAAGCCTCCAAGAAGAGTTATTGTAGATAAAACAGTCCCCAACCCAGAGGCCGGTCCGTACTCGTTCATTAATTTCATAAAGAAGCTCAAAAGCATCTTCCACGCCTTGTTCATCTACTGATCTCCCACTGTCCAGATGTGCAGAAACAACATCCCTCTGCAATATATACAGGACGATGGAGTCACCAAAACATCCTAAACTACCTCACAAATTCACAAAGATGCAGTGGTGAGCTATATGCTTACATTATACTGAAGTATGTAAAATGATGTATCACTCGCAATGGCCACCAAATCACCGCTATCAGCCCAGTAAAGATTCTGAAATGGATTGCCAAAAGGTAGATGACCACATGGAACATGACAAATATGGTAATGGCATCACATGATCAATAAATGTCATGAGGATTAACTTCCTCACCTTAACATTGACATCAATTCGCCGTATCAGCCTGCATTCAGCCCAATCATAGAAACAAATAAAATCGTTTGAGCACATTGCCAACAAGTTACCACCATAGATGTGCTCAGCCGAAAATGTGGGGCGGATACTTTTCTTTTCCTGAAAGAAACATCATTCGAACTGTAATTTGAACCAATAAACTACAATAGCGGATAGCCTACTGTTGCATAATAAAGTTCCAAAAACCGATGACTCTACAAGCACATCATATCATACAAGTACGAAATCATGTGTAAACTGCTAGCAGTCATGCTAAAAGGAGTTAAGCAGGTTGAATTCAAGCTAGACAAAAAGCAGGAATAATTGTTTCAATTTTAATTTAGATCATATAGAACAATTGGCAAAGACAAGAACATGAACATTATACAAGGCCAATAACCAACCTGGAAATTTTTAGTGTAAATTTTGATCCTTGAAGTACTTTCCCTAACAGCATATTCTCCATCCGTTGACCACACAAATTCCAATGCTGAGCCAAAGGATTTGTTTCTCCACGCCAAAGCTGTATATATGACATACTCTCCATCTCCACAAACAACGACAAACCTACCATTAGGGTTGTGCTTCAAACTCTGTCAAAAGTATGTAGATATGAAAGTTATACAAAGCCAATTTAGCCAGACGGGAATGAAGAACGTGGAAAATATATAAATGAGAATGCCAACAAAATGAAAAGAAGAGACATCTACATCTAGATATCAGAGGCATTCCTCTTATAGAGTAGTAAAGGCTTGTATGATTGTAATCAGCATTATGCACATGGCTCCAAAATGATTATAATTTTTTTTCCATTAGAAACAAAATCAAGAATTTAACAGAAAAAAATTACTTTAAAACAATACTGATGACAATCGTATATATTTTAAACATATAATGAAGCCGGAAACTCAGCAAAATACTCCAGGAATATGCTACTAAAAAGAGTCATGGATTCGATTGTAGATTCAGGACAATAAATAACCTGTGGATAAAGGTCACAGGTACCCAATTCCTTCACAGCCAAAGGCAATCTTTCTCCATCAGCAATCTGAAATGAAATATAAGGCCATTTCAGCTAATGAACCGGCTCCAGTACAATCTTATTAGGCAAAAAGTATCATACATCATAATCTGCCCCAACGCTCTTAATGTTGACAGTCTGGATCTCATTATGCTTAGACCATATGATTTTCCCACTATTGTCCATGCTGGCAACAGGCACCTCTCGGCCAAGCTTTACCATTATGGTTCCTTCATCATAGCCAATTACAACCCTGCAAAATGAAACCCAACAGATTGAGGTGCACCCTACAAATGCAAGAACAATGCATACAGGAGTTCTTCCACTGTCCAGTGAGATTGTTATTTTCAGAATTGCCTCTCATCAGTTGAAACTTGAACGAACCCAAATAAAGCATATACCAAGTGTATAATTAACTTCTCTGACAATGAGACAGATACTGAACTGTAACGCTTAGCTATGGGTTCTTTTCTTAGGAAAAATTGAAATATTCATAACACACTTCTTAGCAAGACGTAACTTAGGACTTTCAGACGCCTATATAGATAAACTTAGGCACTAAGACCAACTCAAATAAATGAAAGATGCCCCCAACAAGCACCTGCAATAAACTGTACAGATAACTTACCTTCTTGATCCTCTCAAGTAACTAACTGCCCAAACTCTTTCAAGTCCATAGTTCAATGTGTTTTCAAGTCTGCAAAATAAGGAATGAGAATAACTCATGAGACATCAATGTGCATGATGCATCACAAATCTTATGTAGGAAACACCAGATATAGCAACTTAGATAACTCTATATAAACAGGCGTGAAACCATACAGAATTAGGAAACACAGGATTAGGAAACAATCGATTTGTAAATAACAGCTAGATAGACATCAACAAGCATTACACTCACCTATAAGTAGTCGAATGCCATATGCGGACCGTACCGTCCTCAGAACCTGTTATTATAATGGGAAGTTCAGGGTGGAAACAAACTGCAGAAACATTATGTGTATGGCCTTCTAGTGTCTGAACACAGCTCTTTGTCTGGTAATCCCAAACCTGTTTTACAAGTTATCCAGATGATTAGATTTTGTTAAAACAATCTCATGATACCAGTAAGCAGAAAGGCAAACAGATTAGAACCTTAGCAGTGTGATCATCAGAACCAGTGATTAAATAAGGTTTATCGCCACCAGTGAAATAATCAACACAGTTGACTCCTTTCAAGTGAGCATCAAGGGTAAAATTGGGATCCGGGGAGCCAAGATTCCAAATCTACAAAGAGAAATCAGACTGATAGATATCACATCAAGTTAATTAAAAACCTTGCAAAAAGGTTGACTTAAAATTAATTCATGTAATACCTTTATCGTGCGATCAAGTGATGCACTGGCAAAAGTATTGGTATCTTTAGGGTTAAAAGTAACTTGCATCACATAGTGGGAGTGACCCTCAAATATTTGAGTACATGCCCACCCCTTTTCCCAGTCCCAGAGCTTTATGAGCATGTCATCTGAAGATGACAGCACATATGGGAGGTTGGGATGAACTGCCACACACCTGATATAATCTGTATGCGCCTCAAACACTTTGACCTTATCCATTGTATTGTAATTGTAAACACGAATATACATGTCATCAGCACCAGCAACCACCCACTGCTTTCGTGCTATAAACTTAGCAGATCTAACTGCAAGGGTTTTTGGGATTTAGCATTAGAAGGATCCTCACAACATGAAAAGGGTCACTTTTATTATATAAAAAAGAAAGACACAATTCAAATTGTGCACCTGGCAGTTCAGTAACCTCAAATGATTTAACCATCGTCTGCAGCAATAAAAAATAAAAAATCAAGCTTTATAATGAAACTAAAAGTAATAATGTAAACAACAGAAAGGCCAATTCAGATGGCGACTTGGGAAGTCATCAAAAATCATAATAAAACTTCATTCTCTCTTCAAATCGATATCAACATCATTGTGCAGAGCAAGGAAGCAAGAACTACAATAATTTGGTCATTCCAGGAACCTACATCTAAGGTAGCGAACAAGGGGATTGCGGCAGTATAATATAGTTAACTGATTCACAATCCTAGAGTTGAGATTGGGGAAAACTAAAAAAAACAAGTATTTGATGGTGGTATCATTTTGCACAATAGTGATGCTTATTTGATCCTTGAACGAGAAAGAATTTAGAAACTATACAAATACAAACTTTTTCCCAAACAATAAACAATTGCTACCATTGAAGAATTGCTCTCGTCTGAAATTCAGGCGATTGGGTTTGCACTTGGCAGCTCACAGAAGAAATGTAACAGCAAATTCAGAAGTAAATCTCATCTGGCTCTTCTGTTTCTTGGTACTATGACCTGAATCTAATCTTATAAAAGTTCAGGTTTTCTACTCTTTGCCTAGGCAATTGAAAGAAGTTCAACTAAGAGGACCAGGATGATAGAAGGTGGCTCAAGGATACACCCGAAAATTTCTCAAGAATCCTTTTCAACTCAAATCTTACCCATTCTTTTTTCTTACAAGCAATCCATAGGAATCCATGTCTAGAAAAATCCAGGGTCTCTTATGAGTATTTGTCTTGGATAACAAAGAAACCTTACACATTCTTCTTTTCAAATGGCATGTCTTATGTAGGAATCTATCCAAAAACCTTAATCGTGTCTTTCTACACTACCATTTTATCCCTTGTATTATACCATAGAGTGTTTTCTGGCCTGTTCAATCTAAGTTTTGTTTGATTACTCATGGAAGATTCCCGTGGAAAAGAGCAGAATGCTAAGGGGTTTTTGTTTGCACATTATGGCCAGAAAGGAATAGGCAAACCTTTGAGGATCAAGAACTCCTCGTGAAAGAATATACAAAATTATGACATTTGAACTAGCTTGGCCGCTCTCATGACTCATATCATAAAGAATTCAAGTACTTTGTTAGTTTAGATATTACAAATATTGGATTTGTATCTTTAGCTAGGCTTTGTCGCTTTTCTAGGATCATTGAACCCTTCGTAATATTGCATCCTCGTCCTAAAAATACATTTCTTTGTTTCTTATCAGAAAAAAGGCAATAAATTTATACCTAATAACAAATCCAAAAAAATTCTTTTATTCTCAGATACAAAAAATTAGATGAATTGGCATCACAGCATTCAAATGAAATTGTCATCGCCTAGCTCATCATTCTACATTTTAACATTCAGAAATAAAGTCTGCAACAGTTGCATAAGCACCCTTTAATTGTCCATGTTCTTGATATGATTAACTTATCAATCTTAAATGTGATAGAAAATGCATATGCAACAATGTTTTAATTACCTGGGTCTGATAATTCCAGATGCAAACAGTCCCCGAGTACAGACTCGCCAATATCCTGAGGACACAAATCAGATAAGCAATAAGAAATTTTAACTGAGGAAAAATAGACACAGAATCATTTCTTGTTTAAGGCAGGCAAACAGAATATCATACACATACAAGCGATCACATAGTACAAGTAAACTGGAAGCATGAAAAAATGAAACTTGACAACAATGGCTTCACATACCATGGCTCTGTTGGATGTAGATCCACAGACTTTACTCTTTCTGATCTTTGAGCAAGTTTCCTCTGACAAAAAACATCAAAACATCAGCACCGCCCCATAGTTCGTTCATAGAGCAAAAGCAAAATTCCCATGAAAATTCGAATACCTTGATTTCTAGTCTGAGAGGCTGCAGCACACCAGCCGGCAATTCAACACCAAAAACAAGCAATCAAAAGAAAAGTAGAGTCAGCAACTAATAACAGCAGCTCCAGATCTCAAACAAATCACGAATCCAACACAAAATACAAGCAATCGGAATGCGGAATCCACCATCCCCGACGCATATCGGAAACACGAAAATAACCAAAACTCCGAAGAAATTCCAGATCTGATACCCAACCCGCATGCACCAAAATCAATCCGTAACACGGAAGCATAACGACTCACCATTTTCTAAAGTAAGTTCCGCAGCTGGGGAAACCCTATCGATCTCTCAGCAAGATCCACCGGAGCAACACGCACTCGAATGCCGCGATCAAGAGAGATAAAGCGGGGCGTATTGGTGCGAGAGGAGAGAGAGAAAGAATGAAGGTTTTGGGCACTCCTATAACAACAGAGCGAGAGTGTAAACAATTTCAATCGAAGAGATGAAATGTGAAATTGTTTTTCTTTTTCTTTTTTAATTTGTTTAATTCTGAATTTAATTGTCTAATAATATTGCGATTTATAAATGGCAAAAGTTAAGTAAAACGGTGTCGTCGGGTTGAAGCGTAGGCTTCTAGCATTTAAAATGATTTGAGGTCAATGCTTCGTAATCCGATGTGATCCTAGCCGTTGATAAGTTTGAAAAGGATCTGATGTGTTAAAATTATAGAGCAATAGATAAACGGAAACGTAAAGAAGATATGAAATTGTATAATCCATTAACAATGTGTTGGTTACGTCCACGACTTTATGGGCAGAAAATGAGGATAGATATTAATAGAGGGCTAGGTTACATGTTATATAGTCGATCCATATAGCTATATTAGTAGCGAATAAAGGATAGATGGGTTGGGCCCACGACCAGCTCTACATACTCGAATATAAGTTCAAGGGCATATTAACAAAAATTGTGGTAATTCTTTAAGGGTGATTTGCTTAAATTTATTTGGCCCTTTGTCCAAAGATTGAGTTATAACTTATAACACTTTGTTTCGCTAGAGTATGCTCATTTACTTTAGATACGTGTTTTAATAAAATGTTAAATCAATAAGTTGAATTAATTGAGTGCAAAGATAAAAATTTTACAATGGGTATGGAGATGAAAGAGGAAATATTCTATGCTGATGGGATGTCAAAGTTAAGCATATTTTGGTGGGACGGATGAAGTATGTAATTTTAGAAATCTCCCCGACCACCATGGACATACTCCATGTGCGACAACGGCTAGTGTAGCAATGTTACATGAATAAATTCTTTACGTACTTAGGATTTTGTTTTTTGTTTTTCTAAGATTTTATTTATAAAGAATATATTATGCTCCCTCCGTCCACGATCTTTAGACTTTTTTAATTAGTTATCATAGATTTTGAAATACAATACATATTTTGAGTATAAATTATTTTAATCAATACCTGAGACTATTACTTCTTACAAATTGAGTTTTGGTTTGGTATTTTGTGTATGCACTATACAAGTTCAATTCGTTATTTTAAAAATTCATGATTTCTATTCAGGATATTCTATTTTATTTTCAACAGTTTGAAAAAAAAAACATATAATTATATAAAATTTGGATGAATTTATTGATACACAGTTTCATGAGAATGATTATTAGTTAAAACCATACCCTAGCTTGATGTTCTCGAATCAACAATAAAGTAATTTTTGAATGTGTGCTTGTGACGTGTATTGACTTAGTGGCAAAGATTATATATCGAGACCAAGGATTCCACGTTTGAGTTGTACATGGTGCAGCCTTTAAATTATCTGTTATTGTTATTGTTTCATAAATAAAGATGTGATTTTTGAATAAAATTTATTTACTAAACCCTCATTTTAAACTTAAACAATTAAAAAAAAAAAAAAAAATTAGAAAACAACATGTACAAGGATTGGGCTTGGTGTTTATTAGTTGGGCCACTACTTAGCCCAGCTATATAAATCTAATTTTCCGCTCCTTAGTTATTTTTAAAGGTTCTTCCAAATATTAGGACTATGGCAAAAAAAAAAAAAAAATGTCATAATTATATAATACTATTGATTATATATTACAATATGAGTATTAAATATTTAATTATCAGGAGTATTGAGTATGTCTATAAATATCAAAGAAAAACACTTGGTTGGGCAATTGAACATTGATCTCTATTTATTTTAGAAACACAAATCTTATTTTAGGTTTTGTACCTCTTATACCGTTTTCATTCTTCTTTCTTTAACAATGTGGCATGAAATTTAAAAACCGTGATATAGATTATGAGATATTTGATCTTGAAACTTGAGATTCCGGTCATTAAGTCACTGCCATCAAACCAACACATAAACTAATGGTAGAGCAAACTGCAATATGAAATACTCAATCCCGAAGCCTTTAATCTTGATTATTAACCTAGTATCATTAGGCAAGTATACACATTAATAACTAGCCACACTCAACAATGGTGGAAGAGTGGAGCAATTGCCCCACCTCTTTGAAATACCCCTCATACGTATAATTTTATATATTTTGTAAATTTATATATAAGTAAAAAAAACTGTTTAATTAAATAAAAATATATATATATAAATTTACAAAATATCTTGTTTTTTGTCCCACCAAAAATTAAAAAAAAAGGTAAGGATAAACATGAAATTGAATCTTTCATGTTGTATGTGTGTTAACACACATACAACATGAAATTGGGTCGAATAGTGATTGAAGATGCATTTCAATTCATGGACTAACTTTTTTCCTATCTCTCTCTCTAGTTTTTTTTTTTTTTATTTTCTAAATTAAAGAAATTCATCATTATATATACCAGTTTTTGAGATTAATAGGTCCATTTTAACTTCTGGTTATAAGAAACACGCTAAATAACAACCGATTTTATATAGTTCCGGCAGGACCCATCCAACATGCATACTATATATATCTCATCTGGAAGAGTTTGAGAAAAAACTTTAATATATTTTCAAGAAATATTGCAGTCCACTGTATGTGAGATTGACTTACACAACTAGGGCACAAAATGGAGATATCTAATTAATTGATTGCAGCTCTCACACGTGGCTGATCGATAATCAAAACTACTTTTACGTTTGGATATGGACTAATCTATCATGATATAAGATGGGACATTGTTATATTCATCAGTTTCTTGAAATAATTACTATTAACATATGGTAATATATTTTACCAAGTGTTGGGATAATTCTGTATAGTAGCCGAAAACACTGATCCTTCATTATTATTGCTCCCTTTACATCTTTAGTTCTAGTAGTGCAAGACCCACCACGTCTATGAAAGTGGGAAGTCGAGCTGACATTGTTATCCTCGTATATGTAATACCGAGAGTTATATTGAATCTGCTCTCTTTTTCCTAACAACAATGTTGTTGTAATTCTAGATCCCAGAGGGCGATTAAACTCGGTGAAGCTAGGAAACCATGGTAACTATACACTTCATTGTAGGAGAGCATTAGTGAAGAGGTATCATAGGGAAGAAGTCTTTGGTGAGTAACAATCTTAGTTGCTTGGAGAGTGAAAAGGTGGCACAGAGAGTGAGTCTTTGGTGTGGTAAACTCTTTTTACACTCAAGTTTTATATAGCGGATTGACTCTTTTGCCGTGACCTCTAGATATAGGTTGTTGAATCGATTGCTTGTGTTGATTTGTTAAATTTGAAGTAAACTTGGAATATAAAAGATTCTCACTCGAACACTATAACGAGTACATTGGCTAAGACCCAATCAATTAAAGTGCAGAAACATCATTGAGTAAAAGCAAATCACTCTATATAAAATATATAATTAATTAATTAATAAAAAATCATCACTTCTCCTAACAAAATAAGAAGAGGGCAACAATCATAACTTCCCATATCACCCACCCCACTCACCCTATAAAATAAGGAAAATATATTTATAGATATAGTATAATACAGTAGTAAATAAAATCATCTTTAATTTATCACTCAAATCTCAAGACCTAGACCTTCACCTATATATAACACTCACAAAACTAGTACACCACTAGTCATATCTTTGCTAAACCCTAGTTTCTAGTTCTCGATTCTCGTTCGGGTTTTGCTCACCCCGATCGATCCCGTCGTAAAGACGACGCTGCATGACCAAATGTACCAACACTTTGAATTTCAGCATTCAACAAAAGGATACTGATCAGTCATCGGTCTTCAGTCCTTAAAGTGTGTAACACACTACATATATTATGCTTTCTGATGCAATATTGAAAATTAGGGTTTTCTTTTGCTATTTCTTTTTATTATTAAATTGCAACAATTAGGCCATGACCGACCAGCTTGTAATTTGGGCACATGATCACCAACATCATTTCTTATAATTAAATAAATAAAAAAAACAAGAAAAAGAAAAGGGAAATTATGTTTCAAAGTTTGAGAGCCTCACAGTATGGAGAGACACTGATTAATTAAAAGGTAGCAGCAACCTGTGTAGTGGAGGGAAATTGTCAAATGTGACTTGATTTAATGAACTAATTAATAATAGTAGTAACATGTTATATCGAAAATGCTACTCATCTACGATCATGAGTATATTAAGAATGTCAATAGCTGATGTGACAGTGTTACGTCGATAATATTTTCATTCAGGGTTCAGATTTTTGTGGGTAGGGTTTAGTTATTGTTAGTACGTAGCAGCACGTAATAAATCAATTACACTTTTCCCCAGATAAAGACGTCACTCGTTGACATATTAAGTATATGTTCACGGTGGGCAGCAAAACATTCCTCAACGTTATATACTCCCTCTATACTGTCCAATTTGACACGTTTCATTGTTTTACACCTCACATATATTTAAGTAACGCGTCAAACTAAATGCATCGTAGGGAGTATATCATAAGGAGATAATAGTCCATAAAGGATGGTCAACTTTTACCATGATTGCTTATATGCACTGAAACAAGCTACACGGGCAATATTTCACAGTACCTGGATGGTATATTCTTGGAATAAACTCTTTCCACTAATATGAAAATTCTTAGGGAAAGTGGAGAGAAAAACTGGGCTCCATTCATTCAAATATTTGTTTATTTTAAGTATAACAATCAATTTTAATTTTTGCAATATTTTTAGCCAACCCCACCTTATATCCTTTCACTTGTGGAGAATTTAAAGAAGTGATTATGAAGTTGTAGTTACCCCTTTTCCTTTTTCTTATGTGGTTGGTCTCAAGATAAGATCGCAAATCAATCCCAACTTTATAGTCTAACTCACAAATATTTGACACTAAAAAAAGAATTGGGGCTAAATTATTACTCAAACTAACACTCCCGTTCAAATGTCTCGTTTAAGTTAGCTAACTCGCTCGAAATGTCATGTTTTTACTTGGCTTTTCTATGTCGACACGAGATTTAATTTATGTGCAGTGTTAAAAGTAAAAAGTAAGGGTTTCATATTGAAAAATAAGGGTTAATTCTTTCCATTTTAGAAAACATGACAGTTGAAGTGGGACGTCCAGATTAGAAAAGGAAGCCAAATGAAATAGGACGGAGGGAGTATTTTTTACAAAAAAGGATGTATATCCTACCATTTTGAATTTTTTCGCATTGTACATTCTCGTCAATCCTGATGTCTAAAAGAAGCGAGACATTCTGATTATTTTAAGGCATGCCTATCAACGGCCATCACAAGAACAACTCTTGTATGAGAATATAATTAAGGAGGGCTATGATAAAAGAGACTCAAATTTGATGTCTGATTTTGGAATTGATTCTGAGAGTTACTTAACGGACATAAATATGTGTGGATTGCAAAATAAGACGTCTAATTAATATTTGCATGCAAAGATTTTCCAAAATCCTTTCATTTTCTCTCTATTGGAATATTTATTTTTAGAGAGAGAGACAAAAATCTTAAATGCATGAATCAAAATAGTGTGACACAATAATATGTTGGTGCAAAGCATTTGATTTGGAGCCGTAAACTTGCAATACACTATTGATCTCTAACTAATTTTTCCGGCATATATTAAAAGAGATTTTTCCAAAAAATAGCGGGTCACATTATTAGTTTAAGTAAAGTAAAATTAGGATATTTATAGCTTTTGTTGTTGCAATTTGCAAAAATATATTACTACTATAGTGAGATCCTCTCATCTCTGACTAATGTCGAAATCAAGAGCTAAGATGCTTTAAACTTTGATTAAAAAAAAAAAAAGCATCTAATTTTATCCTTTGAATTACCCTTTAATTTTTTGGAGTTCATTTGTCTCACTTCAATAGTCATGTATACTATTCTTTTTTTTTTCATTTTGTCATGACACGTAACTGTTTAAAATAAAACAACTACATTTCATTATCCTGAAATCATAATGGAGACACAGTCCCGACTTTCACGTCAGAGCCATGTCAGCATTAATTTCACGGGAAAATAAAATTATTATGGTAAAATCGAACAAGTACCAAAGTTCATGAATTTACACGAATTTTAAAAAAGGTTATGAAAAAATGAAAGTCCCAACAAAGTTCGTGCATTTTCACGTCATTAATTAACCCTAAAAAAAATTGTTGAAGCGGGATTTCTTTTAATTATTGTCAACAAAGTTTGCAAGTAATTAAGCACGACGAGTCGGAATTTAGGGTTCAGATGCTGACAGCAAGAAATTAGACGTTGATTAGCCTAGAGAATAAATTCTATTTTCTTTCTTTCTAAATATTTTTTTAAATTAAAGAAAAGGAAAAAGATTGTTGGTGATTTTGGGTAAATTAGAAGGCGACACGTTGCAGAATTACAGTTGCCGATTTCTTCAGCCTCAAATAAAAACCAGGAAAAAATAGAAGAATGAAGTGGGGATTTGACTCTACCCATATTTGTATTTAAGTGTGATCCATCCATGGTGGGTACATTATAATTAATTATTCAGATTTTCTTTATAATATATGGTACTATTTCGCCTTCAATTAAATAGGCCACATCCAAAAAAAGCACCCACTACTCGCCGCGTATAATGAATATTACTCTTACTCTTACGCATATAGTATAGTATAATTAATTGTGGAATTTCAAATTTCATGCATGCTTGTATACGTTGTACGATAATAAGGTTGCATTCTCTTTGATGCGAAAGAAAATGAGAAAAAAGAGAAAATTACCTTTAAAATCTTCCTTATTTTTCACCTTTTCTCATATTTTTTATTTCCCCCCTTCATTTGCACTACAATGGAGAGAAAATATTATCTCTTCAATTTGGTGTTATAAATATTTTCTCCAATTTAAGAAGTAAAATTCTCCCTCATTGATAAAATGTGAGAAAAAGTGACGAAAATGGTGAAATTTATAGAGTAATTTTTTCTTTTCACTCATTTTCTTTCTCTTCAAAGATAACGCAACCTAAACTAAAAACGATTGTCGGAGTCACGAATATATGTGAGGCATAATGGCAATTATATTTGTATCAACGCCCGATATATAATAGCGTAGACTTTTTTCTTGTTTGAAAAATAAAACTATTCGATAGTGACTATAATATATCAGCACAAATTACGTGATAGTAAAATGATAGTAAAACGCAACAAATTAACAATTATATGGATATAAATATTTATGATGTGACAAGACTATATGATTTGTTATTGGTGAAGGAAATGAAATTGATGCCTCTTGCATGATGCTGCGGCTATGGTTGGAGGTCGAAAGCGACAGGAAAATACTACTCTCAGCGTTCCACTTAATTAGTCAACAACTTCACATATAGTATGATATGTAAATTAAGAAAATCAGAGATAGATGAGGTTTCAAAAGGTGTTTTTTGTGTTAACTTGCTTCTTCTTTTTTTTTTTTTTGAAAGTGAATTAATAAATGGAACATGCAAAAATTGAAAGGTGGACTAGTTAAGTGGGATAGAAAGACTACAAATTACTCACTCCCCCGGTTTTGTTCTTATTTAACCTCATTCGTACAAATTACTCACTCCCACCGTTTGTTCTGATTTTACCCCATTCGTCATTTGTGGGAGTATGTGTGGTTAGAGCTTGGTAAAATAAATTAAACTGAATGGCCGTTTAATTTGGATCTTTTGAAATTGAAACTGAATAAAAATGTCAAATAATCAAACTAATGGGAGTATTTATCATATTTTTTTATGATTAATATTATATAGCTATCTATTTTTGACAGTGGAAGTAATTAAGAAGCTAGTACTATATTACTATTAATCAGTGGCTTTTTGATGATTAAAATGGTGTCTAATTAAAGATGAAAGTGGCAACTTGATGGTTCCAAGGGGCCAAAACTACCACATCAAGTAACATTTAGGAAATATTAATTTAATATTTTTAAAATTAAAAAGGCATTAGCAAAGTAATTATGGGCCTAATCGCCTTAGACCAGCTATAAAACATAACAACTTGATTGGATGCACTTGTGTTTTTTCAAGATTCGGCAGGTTAAAAAGTGATTCATGGAATATTAACCCACCATTCATATATTATATATATTAATCTTGAATTCTTAATGCTCCATTAGTAGACACAGGTAGGATCAAGGTAAGTGTCGTGGTTCGAGTAACGCTATTTGACCACGTTACGACAACCATAGTTCGTTTTCTTGAATAAAGAAAAAGTGTTAACAAGATTAAAGGTTATTAGACATATTAATCATCACTAATAGTATGTTAATTAATATGTTCACGGTGAATAGACCGGTTAATGTTACGTGTATATATAATCATATTGAGATATTATATTCTATTTAAAAATAAAGCGAAATCTAAATACTTTTGATAGGCGAAGATTTCATGCAATATAATTTGGTTCCGGATAGATATTGAAGATTGGTTTCCCAACATAGTCCTTCATGTGATTATCTTCCCTACCAATCTCTCTCTTTCTCTCTCTCTCTCTCTCTCCATGTATGATTTCTTTCTCTCACATTTTTAATCTGCCAATCTAGACTTGACGTTGATCCTTGATAGTGGTGTTTCTTTAAGAACAAAAAATTAAATAAAGACACGAATAACAAAAAACCAGCGCCAAAAATGACTTTTCATATTTTAGTTGAATTCGATTTCAGCTTTTCCTTTTTTTGAAACCTTGTTATAGTTCGGGTCATATACATAAATGAAGCTAATAATACTCACATACTTAATTCTTTTACGGTGTTTAAGTATTAATTTTGGAACATCCGGCGGCTCTGATGTCATTTAGAATTGTCGATTTATCCCTTAGAAGGTCTTATGAGAGAATATGATAGTTCAATTTATATAGTTCAATTTATATATAAGGTTCAAAGCTTTCGAAGGATTATAGTGGCGTATGCATACCTACGGGGGTAATATTTGTGAAGAACCCTACATTCAAGCAGATAGATCAAGTAAGATACTTGTTCCATTAGACATATAAAATAATGATTAGGACATAAATTGGGTTTAATATATGGATGACATTTGTTGTATGGTAATTAGTACTAGCTTGAGCTTGATGGACGGTATATAATGACGGTTAGGTCGATTAACTTTTTCATGTCGTCAATTGGGAAATGAGTCGACATAGAAAACATGGTGACGGAAATATCACAATGTGAATACTTCTTTCGTTTCGTCCAATTCAATAAGCTCTCTTTTATTATTTCCCACTCCCATAAAGAAAAAATAAAAGTTTATTAAGCCGGGACAACGGAAATACTATATTACCACTATACTGTAATAGTAGTACTCCCTTTGCCCCACTATTTGTGAAACCATGAAATAATATGCCACAATTTCTTTAGTGGTGGTTACATATGTTAGTCTCATACAAAATATATAGTCTCACATTCCAATTTAAAATTGTCACTTTATGCGAATATTGCATTTTTATTGTAATCATAATGTACATATTAATTTGTACCGTAGATCACACTAAGTTCAACGGTTTAGATCACTTTTTATTTTTTACGGGATCTGTCTTTTGTACGTGATCTTTCCGCTATGTTCACATTCCTTTTAAAAAAAAAATTGCCACTTTACCGTATACAATGAATATATGCATAATCAGTTTTTTGAACTCTTATCACCTGAGATGCCTGGAGTGATTTTTCTTTGCGTACTTATTCTTCGTTCTCTCACTGTATCTAAGTGAGTAGAAACGTGCCGACGATTAATTAAACTAATAATTATAATAGTAGTATTTATAGGAAAAACAAAATTCCTACTTACTTTCCACAAATAATTCCATGCAAAATCGAAGGAGGTATCAAAATGCAACTATACTTTCGCAATATTGGATCCTCTGTTACCTTTCCACGATATACTTCCAATTATATCGACAGATGATCGTGCTAAAAGTATTTTCAAAAACCACCATTTTTGTGTTATGTTTTTTTTTAATAATTATTGTCGAATTTAAAAATATTTTTAATACATGACGATCATTCATCAGTGTAATATAAAAAACGACACTGAAATGTAATAGAGAATCCGATTCGACTTTGTCTCGTCGATATGAGAATTGTAATTAATTTTTAGTAAGAAAAAAGAATAAAGAATTAACGGGGAAGAAAAAGCGAGTCCATGCAGAGTCTACCTTCTATAAAAGGGCTAACTCCTCTTCACATTCCATCTCATCAACTTAACTAACCGCCACTTCAACCGAACGCCACCGCCACCACCACCGCCGCCGCCGCCTCCCCCTAAAACACCGCCACCAACAACCTCCTCCGCCGCGCCTCAACCGAAATCTCCAAGAAAAGCTGCGAGAATGGGCATGAACTCGAACAGGGTCGACAACTTCTCAGACCCCGAAGCGCCACCGCCGCCGGGCCTCGAAGCCTCAATCATAATGCAAATGCCGCCGCCTCAAGAGGTACACAGAGTCTGCCTCCCGCCGTCGAAAACCACCGCGCAGAAGCTCCGCCACCGCCTCTCCGAGATCTTCTTCCCCGACGACCCCCTCCACAAGTTCAAGGACCAGTCTTGGCTCAGAAGGCTGATTTTGGGGCTCCAGTTTTTCTTCCCCATTTTCCAGTGGGCCCCCAATTACAGCCTCGCCCTCTTCAAATCCGACGTCGTTTCCGGGGTCACCATTGCTAGCCTCGCGATTCCCCAGGTAACCTCAATTCAACACTTTTCTTGTTTTTTGTTTTTGTTTTTTCTTTTATGGTTTTAATATTAAACCTGAGCTTAAATTAAATGTGACTTGAATTATCAAAATTTCATGCAAATTGTTCCTTCTTTTCGTGTAAAGATCGTTCCTTGTTTGTTTAATTACTTATAAAAGTGTAAACCTTTCAAGAATCATCAAGAATTTACACAAATTTCAGAGTTTTCTTGAATTTTCATACTTCAATTTCAGTTCACGATTATGGTGTAGTGTTTTTTTTTATTTAATTGAGTTTGTTATTTCAAAATACAGGGTATAAGTTATGCAAAACTAGCAAATCTGCCGCCGATTATTGGTTTATGTAAGTACTTGCTCTTTTTCTGTGTAAGATCATGTTTTTTTGCACAAATTTATTAGCTAGCTAACTAGTTCTCTTGTGCAGATTCAAGTTTTGTGCCACCTTTGATATATTCGGTTCTCGGGAGTTCGAGGCATCTCGCGGTGGGGCCCGTCTCCATAGCTTCGCTAGTTATGGGAACGATGCTCAGCGAAACAGTTTCCTACACCGATGATCCGATTCTCTACCTTAAGCTGGCATTCACAGCAACATTCTTTGCAGGGGTGTTTCAGTCTTCTCTAGGCTTTCTGAGGTGAATAAAAGCTCTAAACTTTCGACTAAATATCGTAATTATTGCTTTGCTAAATGGGAAACATCTTTTAGCAAAAGTGTTGTACAAGAATCAATCCACTAGAATTAAGGGCCTGCAGTAGTAAAGATAATTATGCTGTGTGAAAGTAGTCGATGCAAGAAAATTAGCAATTGTTTGTTTGTTTATTGATCGCCTTTTTCGATTAGTCAAGCTCTAGGGAGATGCTTAGGCTCTTTATCTAGTTAAAGCATCGTAGCTTTTGACCTGAATAATTGTGTGAATTTTTGCAGATTAGGATTTGTTATTGATTTTCTCTCAAAGGCAACTCTAGTTGGATTCATGGCTGGCGCTGCAGTGATCGTCTCGTTGCAGCAGTTGAAAGGCCTTTTCGGAATAGTCCATTTCACTACCAAAATGCAACTGATTCCTGTTCTGTCCTCTGTCTTCCATCAAAGGAATGAGGTAGAATCTTAAGCTATTATAATTTCTTTAATTTGATAAAAAAATCAAGGTTTCTTCTAAGAATTTCCAAGAAAAACTGATGATGTAACTGTCTAGACTATATTTGACTTGGCTTGACAGTCTAAGATAACTGCGACCGGCTCGAATTTTTCACAACATGACTCAATTTTCATTTATGCAGTGGTCTTGGGAAACTATTGTAATGGGAGTTGGTTTTCTAGCTCTTTTGCTGACAACAAGGCAAATTGTAAGTGGATTTGATCTTCCATAGCTCCTTCTTTTTTTGTGTTGTCGAAGGTTTTACCCTTACTCGATTATGACGGTCTGAATCTCATGGATGAATGCAGAGCATGAGAAAGCCTAAGCTTTTCTGGGTTTCAGCAGCTGCTCCACTAGCATCAGTTATTCTCTCAACCATTCTAGTTGTCTGCCTCAAGTCCAAACTTCATGGGATCAAGACCGTAAGAACTCTGCAACTCTCCTAGGATTCGATCGAATTGACTGTTCTGTTTATATTAATTTTTGAGTCATGTTTCTACAGATTGGGGATTTGCCTAAGGGTCTGAACCCACCCTCTTCGAACATGTTGTATTTTAGCGGACCTCATCTCGGTTTAGCAATCAAAACCGGCATCATTACAGGAATACTTTCTCTCACGGTAAGCTCCCAAGTTCATTACCCTAAAAAAGTTACATTTTTAAGTCATATATCATACATAAACTCTATACACTTTGGAATGTGTAGGAAGGGATTGCCGTTGGAAGGACGTTTGCTAGTCTGAAAAACTACCAACTTGATGGCAACAAAGAAATGGTGGCCATAGGCCTAATGAACATGGCTGGCTCTTGCTCGTCTTGCTACGTCACCACAGGTATATATCTTGTTTAATCATTTAATTTCACTTTACAACATAGTAGAATAGAAATCTCAAGTACTGATTCCTGGGCAATGTTTTTTTCTAGGATCGTTTTCGAGATCAGCTGTGAATTACAATGCTGGTGCAAAGAGCGTCGTTTCAAACATAGTAATGGCGGCAGCTGTTCTTGTGACACTGCTTTTCCTCATGCCGTTATTCTATTACACCCCTAATCTGATCCTAGCAGCCATTATCATAACCGCTGTGATTGGCCTAATCGACTACCAAGCAGCGTTAAAACTGTGGAAAGTCGACAAACTTGATTTCCTGGCTTGCTTGTGTTCCTTCTTCGGTGTCCTCTTCATCTCAGTGCCTCTTGGTCTTGCTATAGCAGTAAGTCTTTGTTCCTAAAAACCCCAAACTTCAATCAAAATTCCTTCATGATACTAACTTTCTCGGAACAATTTCAGGTCGGAGTTTCTGTTTTCAAGATCTTACTACACGTGACGAGGCCGAACACAGTAGTACTTGGAAACATCCCAAGAAGCCAAATATATCAGAGTTTGAACCAATACAGAGAAGCTGCAAGAGTCCCTTCATTCTTGATTATTGCAGTCGAAGCTCCTATCTACTTTGCGAATTCGACTTATTTACAAGAAAGGATTTTGAGATGGGTAAGAGAGGAGGAAGAGTGGTTGGCATCAAACAAAAGGAGCAACATGAAATGTGTAATACTAGACATGACAGGTCAGTTATAATCAAATAATTCTCACATTTTTCATATATCGAAATTCAAAAGTGCATTATGTCTCTAACAATACTTTTTTTGTTGCTATGATCAGCTGTCACAGCAATAGACACAAGTGGAATTGATACAATCAATGAGCTAAGAAAGATCCTGGAGAAGAAATCACTCAAGGTGAGGCATATTTTAGATCGATTCATGAGTTTCCGTTTTTTTATTCAACGCGTACTAAGTTAAGTAATCTGTGCTTGAACAATGCAGCTTGTGTTGACGAATCCTGTTGGAAGTGTAATGGAGAAACTGCACCAATCCAAGATTTTGGAGGGGTTTGGATTAGAAGGGCTGTACGTAAGTGTTGGGGAAGCCGTAAATGACATTTCGTCGACATGGAAAGCTCAACCTTGAACAGCAACAGCCATGAGAGTAGGCGATGAAGGAACTGAAGTTCTTGGTTTGTTCAAGAGGAGTTAGTTGAAGCCATATGTATGAATTATATGTATGCAGTTAGTTTGCTCAAAATCAAATGTATCTAGTGCTGAGAAGTTTTGTAATACAAGTATTCTCTCTCTTATATTTATAGATTTTGTTCTACCATTTGCATTTAGATTATTCTTCTGTTCAATGTTACTAGGAAAGTTTGGATGCATAATTAAACAATTTACCAAAGGAAAAATAATAATTTTCTTTGAGAATATTGCAAAAGAAGCAAAGCAAACAAGCAAACTTAAAGGGAAGAATAGATGTATTCTTTAAATAAATGTGATTTTACGGAACTAAACTAAAAAGTTACCACTCCGGTCCTAGCTTCTTGACTCATTTGCTTTTTGTACGGGAATTAAGACGAAAATGTTTAGTGTATAAAGTGTATTTTGTAGGGAATGTAATGTGGTTTATGTATTTAAACATATTTTAGAAACAGAGCATCATATATGCATAAAAACATGTTCTTGGCTGATCTTAAATGAAAGATAGTATAAAGACCTTTTATTTGATATAAAAATCATAAAAATCCGATAACAAACGAGCAAGTTATAATAATTTAAACTTTCGAAATTTAAATTATATTGAACTACGTGCAGAAAAATGAGTGGATGGGATTTAAGTATGGAATGTTAAGTGTAATAAGGGGTTTACTAATTGTACTAATTATACTCTAATTCTTTCCAAAAAAGGAAATGAGTCAACAAACATGGGACGTTCCAAAAAGGAATATGAGTCAAGAAGCTAGGACCGGAGTGGTATAAAACAAGCGGATTCAAAGAATGTTTTCTGATAATATCCGATTAAATCTTAAACTATCAATTTGTTATCGATTCTATCTTTAGTTTAATTTACTATCAATTTGTTATCAATTCTATCTTCTTTTTTTTTTTTTTTTTTTTTTTTTTTTTTTTAATGTGACAAGACCTGAAGGTTATATATTAAGTAGATTTAAACTCGTAGGCTGACCCCTCAACCACTAGGTCACCCCTAAAAGATTCTTCAACCCAATTTTCCGGCGGTATTATATCCATATAGGATGTCAGAATTTTCCAGATAAAATATTGCAAGTGTAAACTATGTATAAATAAAAAATCTATCAAGAAATTCAACATGGATTCCAGCGTTCCACGTGGATATTATGTTGTCGGAAAATTGGACCGAGGGTAAAATTGATAACAAATTGATAGTTTAAGATTTAATTGAATATTGTCAATTGTCAATGATTTGTAGTATTTTATTAAAAGATTAATAGTTTATGATTTGTTAATAGTTTATGATTCGTTTTCTAATTAACCCTAAACAAAATTGGTTGACAAATGAAGTTAGAGTTTGAGGGTAAAAGTTTACCTAATTACGATGGATTAAGCCAATGAGGCAAAAACCAACTTCCATAAACAAACACTAAACACTTCCATTTTCCTCCCGCTCCCCTCTCTCATACCTCTGAATTCTTGATTTCCCCCACTCAAATCCGCGCCCTCAATTGCAATTTGGGCAAAACTTCGAATCATTTGTCAATTTCGAGTTAATCCCCAATTTTTAGGTCATCAAGCTCCGGCGAATTCAAGAATCGTGAATTTCCCCCTTTCAGCCCACCAAATTGCGTCACGTTTCAGTCTAGATACTGAATCGATACTAGGGTTCTGATTTTTCACTCACTGCCCGAGTGAAAATCGGAAAAAAGATTGAATTGTTGGGCGAATTCTGCGAGAGAAGAAGGGGAATCGAGTCATGTTCTATGGTACGGTGGTGTGGGATCCATGGCTGATAGTGGCGCAAATCGTGTGCCTCCAATGCCTGCACTACCTGACGATGGGGGTGTTCTTGTCAATTCTGGTTGGCACTCGTGTTTCGAAGATGAGCCTCGTGTATTTCTTTGATTATGCGACTGTTGATCCCTCCACGGTTATTGGCTGGTCTGTCATTGCTTCCATTCTCTTTAGCTCTGTTGTTGGGTAAGCTTTATTTTAATTTATTTTTTCTTTTGAATTAATTTGTGTTTTGATGGGTACCAATTGCATTTGCAGCATCGGATTTCAGTTATTCATGTTTATGTGTTACTTCAGAAATCCCAGATTTGAAATTCAGTTATCATTCTTACAACTGGTTATGTGAAAGTGAATTGTATTATTTGATATGTGGTTATTACGACTGATTTTGGTTTGATATGTGAAAGTGGATTATATTCTTTTAGGGGTACTGTAAATGTTTTGAGTTCATACTTCTTAGATCTGTATATTTATAGGAAAGTGGAAGAATTCTGGTAAATGTGGGTATTTGCTAACTTTGGTCTATGTAATCTGGCTTTTACCTGAGGTCGAATACTAATGACCTTAGAGATTATATCGGGTAAGAAGGGTCGGGGGGAGAGCATTCATATTCTACTAGCAATTGTATTTGAAGGTTCTTACGTTTGCATTATTTCCCGATTTCATTACTGATTAACGATTGTGACTCTTTAGTGGATATGTCAAATGTTCTAAGATTAAGATGATTTAGCACTGTACTTGACGTATTCTTACATTTACTTGAAACAGAGCTGGTGTTCTAGTCTATTTAGTTGAAAGGGCGAAGAAGTGCCTGGATTTTTGTGCGACACTTTATATCATCCATCTCTTCATTTGCACCATCTATGGAGGTTGGCCTGCGTCGATAACATGGTGGGTTGTGAACATTACAAGCCTTGTGTTGATGGCTTTATTAGGTGAATATCTGTGCATGAGACGTGAATTGCAAGAAATCCCTATCTCCTCAAGATTTCGGTCAAGTAAGCCTTTCTCTGTATTGATTAATTGCGTTGAGGCACAAGTTAATATTCTTCTAAATTTTTTTACTCTATTCATTGTTGTACTTCACTTAAAACATCACTGGCTTTCTGCTCAGCTTATGATTCTCTGTCGTTTCCTTTTTTTTTTCTTTTTTTTTTTTTTTTTTTTTTTTTTTTTTTTTTATGTGTACTCAAGTTAATGTTTTTTTTATAGACTTCTGGTTACCTAGCATAGTGCAAGTGTACTGCATTACATATAATAATTGTCTCTAGCTCTGTGATTCCTGGTATAAAATCGATTATTATGTAAATCAACACATATAAATATGTACTGCTTCCACTTTACTGACATTATGTGTTGTAAGTGAGAATGTGCTCTAAGATTGCTCTTGCACTTATATGGAAGACTAGATCTGTTTTATGGAGTTGTCCTTTGACCAAATAATCGTTTTCGTATCAAAAAGTCTATTGAAAACCACTTGAAAGTACTTTAGTAAAGCTAACTGCACAATAATAACAATTAAAGTACCCTATTAATCCACCTGCCCAAAAGCTTTCACAAGATAGAGTGCAGATTCTGATGGTTTTGAGGTCCTCATTTATACATAGATTTTGATTTTTTTTCTTAACATTGTGGTAATAATCCAACCCACACCACATACATGCTTTTGCTCCTTGGAATCATAGAATTAATTTTGAAGTCATAGGAAGTTTACCTCTTCCACCAAAACCCAGGAAAGGAAAGACCAAACGAAAAAAGGGAAAAGAAGGGAAGACTGGCACGAACTCAGTCAGAGGGTAATACAGAGAATAGGATCAAAAGGCTAGAATATGGCCTGTAGTTACCAGTGTAATCAGTGAAGTATTTGATTTAAGGTCGATTCTGATGAGCAACCACTTACCCTTGAGAAAACATATCTTCTTGTGGAAGTATAAAGAGAAGTCCAAGACAACTGAGGGAAATGATTGATATAAATATTAAATACTTAGTAGTAGTGTCCTGGTGACAAAATTGAAATTAAAGACTGGGAAAGTAAAAATACGAAAGTGAAAGATGGGATGTCAAGATATTCATTTATTTTCTCTATAGTTCACCTTCGAGATTTTTGTCAAAAGGAGTATCTATTAAATTATAGCTTTAGGAAAATTATTTGTAGGCCTTTCTGCTGTCTAAAACTAGGAAGAACTTTGAATCCAGCTTCAGCAAAAATGAAGTTGTTCTTTAAGTTCGAGTAAGGCAAGTGCCTTGGCTTTGTCTTCGATAAACTGGTATCAATAGTTCCCTTAGAAAGTAAATTGGTACATGCATGAGCATACATGTTTGACTGCTTATTTTTACAGATTTGATATACATGCTCTGTACAGGATGGTGTTGTCTTAGAAAATAATTCGTACATGCATGGATTTATTACAAGTTTGACTGCTTGCTTTTACAAATTCGATATACTTGCTGTGTACGGGATGGTATTTTAGCTTTGCTATTGCATCAGCATTTTCACAATACTGCTACAGAAGCCAAACTTCTTCAGAATTTGAAATATTTGTTTTGAATAAATGACTTGTGCCCTATAACTATGCGACCTCAATGAAAGATGTGGTCCTAGTCTTAACATTTCGCCTTTTGAATCGTGTAGATGTTTGATAAAAGAGAGAGACGATTGTGAAGCTACTGTTCGTGAGATGGCAACCAAAGTTCATATGTCCGACGTATTCATAGAAAACAAATTTTCAAGCAAAACTTATGAAGGTTACTGCATGCTATAGTGAGGTTAAATGCATCTGACTTCAGAGCTGATCGGATTTCATGTAAATGGTGGAAGTATGTACTGGAATTTCTGAATGAAAAAGTTTTGTTTTGGAATATAAATATTTCATTTTACGTAGCAACTAAGTTTCATATACCAGTGAAGAGTTGGCCTTGAGCCTGGCCGCCTGATTGTTTGAGGATTACGACCTTGTTTGCTAACCGGAAATATCTGGACTGAACCGGAATGGCCTATGTGTTGGGTTGGTTATCTGATCGGCCTATGAGTTGTGTCGACTAGGTATATATTTTCCGTATCGATTTGAATATGAGATCAATCAAATTGTGTAAAGATCAGATTGCATGAATTGATTACAAAATGTGATGAAATTCTTGTCAATTGCATAAACGATACAAGAAACCATAAAAACCAGAGTCTAGACAACCGTGTTAACCCTGCGGCAATTCAGACGAACTTCACCATCCTTAGAACCTAAGAGATGGGTTAGCTTGAACATGGCAAGCCCGAAATCTCAACGGAACTTTGGAAGGTCGGAAGCGTACTTCTCGACCCACGCATTGGTATCTTGACGCGATGTAAGCTGCTGGTCGACAAAGAGCAGCCCCTTGCCTTGGAGAAGACTGCGATAGTACACCTCTCCAAAACCATTGCCAGCCCCTTGATAGTCCATTGGCATAGCTCGATTTTCGAACGATGCCTTCTCAGCCGATGACGGGGAAGGTGATTGAGATGGCGTTGAAGCAGGGTGGCTGCACTCCGATTTCAGAATCTCCAAAAATTCAGAGTTGATGGCAGGGTCAGAAGCTCCTTCCTTTCTTTCAAAGTTGAAGATGCGGTCATGGATAAAGTTGCAATGGATTTTTCCCATGCTGTGGCCACCACCTGTATTGTTGGATGTGTATAAGAAATGGCAATGCTCAGTACAAGATCGAACTCATTTTCATCACGGATGAAGAAATTATACCTAGTAGAGCGATTGTTTCACGAGCATCGAACCTGGCCTTTTGCAGAAAAGAAGTCGAGGGCTACGTCGAGTTTGAAGTCGGGACCGGGAAGTTCTGCACTTGCATTTTCTGGAAAAGCCTTCCTGCTGTCCAGTCGACCGGTGAAAACAGGGTAGAATTGCCCACCAGCCTGAAACTCCAAACATCCACTCCATCATCATCATCATCATATAATCAAATCAGTATAAACACAAAAACACACACACAAAGAGAGGTGTAGAGAGATACCAAGACGACGCTCTCCCTCGCTGCCAAAGCCACTATATCAGCACAAGAAACTACGGCTGGACAGTCGTGTTCGAGCCTCGATTTTATGGTATCGATTTCTTCAAATCCTCTTAGTGATAGGTTCGGAATAACCTCTTTCTCGCTACTAATTCCACTCTTAGAATCAGAATCCAACAATACCGAACCCTCACAACCCTATAACGTTTCACCACCAACCAAAACCCAGTCAACAAATCATTCATGAAAAATACAGTAGCAATTTCAAAGTAGAGAGAACTAGGAATCGACAAATTAACAAATCCCACGCCATGCCAACAGTTTTCCAAAGCTCCAACAAAAACATCAGATCTAAGAAGAAATAAAACCAAAGCAGTTAAGGAAGCTTACATGGACAAAGCAGTCGTGAAAAGCCAGGCGCACCAGAGCAGGCCCGACGGATCTGTTCACGCGGTGCAACTCTCTCACTGTTGTTCGGACAATCTCTTCGGCTGAGGGGCACGAGTCTCGGTAGAAATCGTAGGTCAGATCACGCCTCTCCTCCTCTCCACCGTCGGAATGCGGGGCCGGCGACGGCGACTTATCTCCTCCGAGATTCCGGCGAGCAGCAGATGGCTCATCTCCCTCCAGAGCAGAACGCGAACGGAGCGCATCTCTCTGGTTCTTAAGACCGATGAGAACGCACAGAAGAATAACTAGGAGGCTCAGCTTCTTAGTGTGATCCATGGA
Organism: Thymus mandschuricus; assembly: GCA_029379335.1. Taxonomy (NCBI): domain Eukaryota; kingdom Viridiplantae; phylum Streptophyta; class Magnoliopsida; order Lamiales; family Lamiaceae; genus Thymus; species Thymus mandschuricus. The sequence continues at coordinate 6,781,026 of CM057080.1, read as the reverse complement.
GAAGAAGCTAAGCTTCAGAGTGTGAAGTGTGTGCTGGTGAGAGAGAGAGAGAGAGAGACTGAGTGTTTGTTTGTTTGAAGTAGGATGGGAAAAGCTGAGAGGGGAAGTGTAGTTTTATAGAGCTGAGACTGTGAGGAATATACCCAAATATGACGAGAATACCCTGCCAGCTGTACGTGTTTGAGCGTTGCATGTAAGGGTAAAAAGGGGATTCAAGAGTATCCGAGTAACAAACTCTGGGTTAATTTCGCCGTACAGTGCAGTGTTTGCCGATAATATACCCTTCTCGATCTCTCTCTCTAATCACTTTCCCCAACGGATTAGCCATTTTCATTTAAGCTAATGTAGTTAATTAATTCAAAGACCGATCAAAATCATTGATATATTACTATAAGTTAAGCTGAGAATTTTAAAATAAACTGGAAATCTTTATATATGTGTAATTTCGTTACATAGACTGCGCTCCGTTAATTAATTACGAGAGAGGATTAGCAATGGAGGTCTTTGTAGAGATGATACAACAAATACTTGGTAAGAATTCTATACGACTCTTGCGTTGGGTGCAATCCATCCCAACTCATGTGTTTTTGAGGTTGTTTGCACGCATAAACGCCTTCGGCTCCGCACATTCTTTCCAAATCGAAGTTGTACATGCCGCCCCCGCTTCCGCAGCAAACCTTCCCCTCCATTACTGCAGTTGAAGAAAAAAACATTTTAGTCTATCAAGTATATATACCTTCACATTAATATAAATGTATACTAGTTAATGAAAACGAGGAATTGAAGACATAAATACATACCACCAACGGAGTAAGTTTGTAATACGTCATAAGCTTCGTAGTATCTCCCATAGACGACAACGGCATCATGGCCTTCTTCTCGGTTGAATTTGTCGATGGCATCTCGCAGTTCAGCATCGTGGTAGAGTGCCAGGTCTTCTTTCTTATCCCATGTCTCCTCGGTGAAGGAAGTGATATAAATGGGAAGGTCGTAGATGGTGTATAGCCCCGGCACCACAACCTTTTTCGCCCCCAAACCGATCACCCTCTGAGAGAAACGAAACAAAAAAGATATTAGACCTTATAAAATGAAAACGTGGAACTTCGTATATTTTGATCATCGGCGAATTAGTACTACTTACACGAACTGCAACCATGATCGATTCCACAACTTTTGGTACCAATGTGGTTTGGATTTCATGGAACGATTTCCCTTGAAATACGGCGTTGTGATAATCGCTCCCTCCAAACGGTCCCAACACGAATAGTGCGTTATCGAATCTCCCGCCACAATCTGATCGATGTATATCAACAGGAACAATCAAGTCAATAATCAATTAATAATTAAACGTATATTAAACGACTTCAATCTAATAACAATGAAGACTTGAAGAGTTATTGGATATTGACCTTTACTGTTGTGACATATAGAGTTGAAATAAACAGACATCCAATCCAACTGCACCGATAGCGAACTCGTTGTCATCGGAGTAGAGACATTCATGGCTGCCAGCACATTCCACGGCAACGCCGTCGCGCCTCCAACAGCGAAGTTGACGCCGTGGCTGAAGTCGGCGTCGCTCTTCTTGAACGGCGGCAGTAGAGGAAGGCCAGCATCCATTGCTGCATGCACATGCACAAGTAATTCATTCATTATATACTATACTAATTTGACGAAGACACAATAATGTGATGAAAAATATTAATTTATAACATACCGAAGTAGTCGATCATGAGTTTCCCGTTGGAGGCGCGGCCAGTAGGTCCCGTCGGGAAATTCAAACCGTAAGGGTGGCGCGCGAAGGGGGTGGCAGCCCCCACCAGAACCTCACGGATCAAATTGCCGACGTCGGAAATGGAATCTCCCAATTGATAGATTTGACGAACTCCGCAGAGTTTGAGGAGGCCGACGTTGCAGCTTTCCATATCATCCAACATCTTATCTCCAACTCCCGGTTTGTATATCTCGTCAAAGTTGCACAGTTTAGGGTGGTTGGCGGCGTACGATGGCGGCTGAGCGTTGGGAGCGCCGCTGTAAGATGAAACGGCAGAAAGAAACATGAAACTAAACGTAAAAACAGCAACAAGAGATTTCTTGAGAACCGAAGAAAACCGAGCCATTGTTCAAAGAAGACTAATAAAAGTATTAATTAGGAGTTGAGTATTGAAAAGAAAAGAATTGGAACGTATTTATAGTTGCAAAATACTAAACCAACTCTAATTAGGAACTTGTAAACCTAATCCCATTCGGAAAATTATTAAATAAATGAAGCTTCCTAATTAATTAGTTCGAAATATAGCGGGAGTTTACGAAGGTAACGCCCCTTAATTTATTGAATATAATCATTTACTCAAAATTACTAGTACTAATTCCATTAGTTGAAAATAAAAATAAAAATATGTATAAAAATAAAAATAAAACATATAATCGTTTAAGCTAACATCATTAGAAAAAGAAAAGGGGGGAAAAAAAAACCCTTAATTTTAAGTGCAACGATCATATATTTTAATAGGATCACTTTTCCCACCCCAAGCTATATAATTATGTACCCAGCAATTTAAATCTTTTCCAATCATCAAATACAAGACAGCAATTTCGTTTGAGATCCCCAAAATCATTCATGTCCTGAATTCATATTTTTTCTTTTCTTATTTGTATCCTTTTTTTTTTTTTTTAATTCAATTTAATATATTATGATTTATTTAATTTTGTAACTATTGACAAAACTCCACTCATTCAATTAGGATTGTTGGTATTTTTTTTTCCAATTTAATTTGAGATTAATTAATACAAACGACCAGGCTAGCTGAAGAGAGACGTTACTTGAAAGGGTGGACTGCTGATGTACGGAGCCTAAATGGATGAATAGATTGTGCATAAAAACCTGATTTTCTTTGGGCCACGTTCTTAATGGGTTTATGATTAGAGTTTGTTTGCTATCTAAATAACAATTTTCTCTTGTAACATGTATCTGTAACATGGACAAAAATGTAACTATATATGTTTTGATTTCTTAATATTTGCTTTAGGATTAAGATTCAAGGCAATTAAAGACAAATAGGTAAACCAAATTTTGTAACACAAGACATTCTTATAATAGGTATAGTAGGCCGTATATATAGATATAAGACAGACCAACCTTGCTTGAGGAGTCGAATTTATTACGAAAACCCATATTATTATTTCTTTTGATGTGGTTCGTTCGAAGAAGTGTGATACGACATAGATTAGTATTATTTTAATATTTAGTTTAGTATTTATTTTAGTTATTTAAATTAGTCTAGTTATTTATATTATTGAGTTGAGCTAATTGTTAAGCCCGTAGATTAGGTCTATTATCCGTAGGAGTCTTAGTTAGTATAAATAGTTGTAATCTCTCATTATTTCATTAACAAAAGATTATTGATATTTCAGTTCTATAGCCTTAGGGTTTAGAATAGGCTTCGCGTGATCGTGGAGATTAGGGCCTTTCACGAGCTCATCCTGGAATATCGATTCGGTTCTGCAACAAGATCGTATCAAAGTGTTACTTAAATGGAAGTCTAGCATCAATTAATCTTCACCTTAATTAAAGACAATTTAGTCTTGAAGAAGTCGGGAGCTGATTTGAGACCTTGCAACTCGATCATAGTCAGTTTAATTAATTGTTGGTCTTGTTTGTGTATTACTGTTTCATGATTTGGTTTAGATTTGGACTATTTGTAATTAGTCCTTAGATTAGGTTTATAATGTGTAGAAGTTGTAAGTAAAAAAGTATTCAGTTAAGAGTCTCAAAAGTTTCTTTAGGCTTGGATATGGCCTTTATTTACCAGTATAATCACATTGAAAACATATTTTCTTGTGGAAGTACAAAGAGAAGTCCAAAAAAACTGAGGGAAATGATGATATTTTCTTTAGGATCGACGAGATGTTAGTCGTTCATGGTGAGCGTATTCTCACTCCTGCATGACCTTGATATCTCTACAATTATAACTATGCTACCTCAATGAAAGATGCAGCCGTAGTCTCAACGTTTCGCCTTTTGGACCATGTAGATGTTTGATAAAAGAGAAGGACGATCGAGTAGTTTCACTCGTAAAGCTGCTGTTTGAGAGATGGCCACCAAAGTTCGTATGTCCGGAGTCCGGACGTGTTCCTAGAAAGCAATTTTTCAAGCAAAATGCATACTATAGTGAGGCTAAATGCAGAGAAAGATCTGATCGGATTTCATGTAAATGGTGGAAGTATGTACTGAAGTTTCTGACTGAAAAAGTTTTGTTTTGGAATATAAATATTTTCATTTGCATAGCAACTAAATTTCATATACCAGTGAAGAGTTGGTCTTAGCTAGGCGTGGCCGCCCGAACGTTTGCGGATGGTGACCTTGTTTGCTAACCAGAAATATCTGGATTGAATCGGACCCCGGCCGGCATATGAGTTGGGTCGGTTATCGGCCTGGTTTGTGTGCCCTGGCCCCTGATTAACCTTGGTGTTTAGGGTTTATAATTATTTTATGTATTTAATTTCAATTTATAAGGTAAATAGGGTCGATAAATTGAAACTTAAGGTATATAGTTTTTCAGTGAAAGTATCAATCTTCGTGAATAAAAGTGCCACTTATTCTGAATAAAAGTGTCAATATCTATATGATATCTGAATTTTTATTTTTTATCAACTTCTTATTATAATGATTTATCGTATTATGATTTGGAATAAATTTTACAATTACTTTCTAGGGTTTACACATTAGTTTAGGGTTTTATAATTATTTTTTAGTATTTAATTGAATTTTATAAGGTAAAAAATATGATTGATAAATTGAACTTTAGGATATATAATTTTCCAGTGAAAGTGTCAGTCTTCATAAATAAAAGTGTCAATTGTTCTTAAGGAGTAGGTTTGTAATACGTTGTAAGCTGCGTGATGTTTCCCGTAGACGACGAAAGCATCACGGCCTCCTTCATGGTTGAGTTTGTCGATGGCATCCCGCAGTTGGCGATCGTGGTCTTTCTTTTCCCATGTCTCCTCTGTGAAGGACGTGATATAAATGGGAAGGTCGTACATGCTGTATAGTCCCGGCACCACCACCTTTTTTGCCCCTAAACCGATCACCCTCTGATCGAAACAAAAGGAAATAAAAAGATGTTATAAGTATATATTAAACGAAAGTTGTAAATTTATATACGATGAATTAGTACTTACATGAACTGCAACCATGATCTCATCCACAACTTTTGGTACGATTGTGGTTTGGATGTCATGCCTTGAAATCTTGCGTTGTGATAATCGCTCCCTCCAAACGGCCCCAACACGAATAGTGCGTTTTCGAATCTCCCGCCACAATCTGATCAAATTAACAATCAAGAAATTAATAAGCAATTAATAATTGATGTATGTAAAACGACTACAACGGTTAAGTAGTAACAATGAAGAGTAGTAATTAATTGGATATTGACCTCTACTGTTGTGACAGATGGAATTGAAATAAACAGACATCCAATCCAACTGCACCGCCAGCGAAGTCGTAGTCATCGGAGTTGCCAGCACATTCCACGGCAACGCCGTCGCGCGAAGTAAGGCTGTAGGGGGATTCAAACCGTAAGGGTGGCGCGCGAAAGGGGTGGCGGCCCCCACCGGAACTTCACGGATCAAATTGCCAACGTCGGAGATAGAATCTCCCAATTGATAGATTTGGCGAACTCCGCAGAGTTTGAGGAGTCCGACTAATACGATGGGTATTACAGTCATTTTAGGGAGAACGTGAAACTCCGACTCAATTCCACGATCACGCGAAATCGAACACAAGTTTTCTGCAAACTTCCAGAGTATTCTTCTATGGAAAACGAAACGTTCGACTCCCGCCTTATAACTCAGCGCTGCTACAAAGTAAACCTATTCTACAGCCTTTCTGTAAGGCCCATGGGCTGCTACAAAATATCAGGTCCACTTAACAAAATAATTAAGCTAAATAACTACATAACAACTAAACATAATTTAAGTATATCTCTTGGGCTTTGAGATTGTGCGACGAGGCCTGTTCGCTGCAATTCCGCCATTGTTCTCCTTCCTCGAGCAATTCGACATTACTTCCACATCTTCTATAAGCTCTCCCGTATCAACTCCTCCTTCGTGCAAAGCCACCTTGTCCTCAAGGTTAAATTCAGGGTATAATTCACGGAATGAAGGCACGGACTCCCACGTGGCAGCCTCGGGAGGCAACCCACGCCATTGAACTAACACTTGGTCCTCGGCTTTCCCTGCTCGCAAGATGCAGCGACTAGACATCACAGCCAACGGTATCAAGGTTGGCAACCCCGTGGCATCAACAGGCAACGGATTAATGGGAGCTGTACAGGAACCAACGAATGGCTTTAACACAGAGACATGGAAAACTGGATGAATGCGACTCCCCACCGGCAACTCCACCTTGTACGCCACCTTTCCAATACGCTCCAAGATAGGATAAGGACCGAAATACCTTTTAGCGAGCTTGGCATGCGAGCGTCGGGCAATGGAAACTTGTCGGTAAGGCTGAAGTTTCACCCATACTAAATCACCAACATTAAACTCAACATCACGTCTTTTTTTATTAGCCATTTGCTCCATGCGTAATTGAACAGCCTTTAGATGCTCCTTCAAATTGCATAGCAATTTATCACGCTCCACTAATAAGGAATCCAAAGCATCAACAGAGGTGGAACTTGGTTGGTAGCGAGGAATAATAGGCGGAGGGCGACCATACATAGCTTGGAAAGGAGACATGTTAATACTTGAATGGTAGCTAGTGTTGTAACTAAACTCAGCCCAACCCAAAAATTCCGGCCAACGTTCTGGTCGGTCCGCCGTCATAGCCCGCAAATATTGCTCCAAGTAACGATTCACAACTTCCGATTGGCCGTCGGTTTGCGGATGATATGCGGAACTGTGTTTGAGTGTAGTGCCGCTCAACTTAAATAATTCACTCCAGAAACGGCTCAAAAACGATCGGAGATGATCGATGAAGGGAACCCATGAAGCTTGACGACTATATCGGAGAAAAGACGCGCCACTTTGCTTGCAGTAAAATGGGCTGTTAAAGGGCCAAAATGTGCAGCTTTGCTCAACCTATCCACAACAACAAAAATTACCGAGTAACCATGAGAAGTAGGCAAGTGAGTGATAAAATCCATGGTCACTTCGTTCCAGATCAGAGATGGGATTGGTAACGGCTGCAGTAGACCAGCAGGAGCTACTGTCAAATTTTTCACTTGTTGACACGTAACACAAGATTTAACAAATTTCTCGACATCGGTACGCATGTGGGGCCAAAAAAATAGAGCCGAGAGTCCGACCAAAGTCTTCTTAATTCCCCCATGACCTGCAGCTGGAGAACAATGAAACTCTTCCAATAATTGGGCTTTTAATTGGGAATCAGCTGGCACATAATATTTGTGCTTAAACAAAAGAAGCCCATCAACATTCGTATAATCAACGGAAAGTTGACCGGAAGCAAGCTTCTGGTGTAATTCTATAAGGTCAGGCTTCTCAATATTTTACCTACGCAAATCAGTAAGAAACGCTGCAACCGGGCTAGATTGAATTGATAAACAGAGAGGGACAAACACTATGGAGTCGTCAACACTTGATGTAAGAGTAGGAGCAGAAGCTTGGAGCATCAAACCTGAAGTGGCGGAAGAATCAGAGACTTCGGAAGCACGAGATAATGCATCAGCAACAACATTTTGTTTCCCCGGTTTATATTCAATGGTGAAATCGTAGCCCAATAATTTGCGAATATATTTTTGCTGCTCAGGTGTATGGATACGCTGCTGTAAGATCTCCTTAAGGCTTCGATGATCTGTACGAAGGATAAATCGGCGGCCCAACAAATATTGCCGCCATTTTCCAATAGCTTCAACCACGGCATGAAGTTCCTTGAGGTAAGTCGAAGCACCCTGTAAACGTGGCCCCAACTTACGACTGTAATAAGCAATAGGAAGATTCTCTTGCAGTAACACAGCGCCAATACCAACATCGGATGCATCCGTTTCCACGACAAATGGCTTACTGAAATCAGGGAGACGTAAAACAGGTGTCGATGCCATTGCCACCTTCAGTGCATCAAAGGCAGCAGCAGCAGACTCGGTCCATGTAAGTTGATCATGGCGAAGCAAATCTGTTAGAGGAGCAGCGATACTCGCATATCCCTTCACAAACTTACGGTAATAGCCTGTGAGGCCAAGAAACCCACAAATGTGCTTGAGGGATTTAGGTAGAGGCCAAGATAGCATAGCCTCGACTTTGGAAGGGTCAGCACGCACCTCTCCTGCAGTAACAATATGCCCCAGATACTCCACAGAGGAGGTCCCAAAAGAACACTTAGACAACTTTACAAAGAATTGATTCGACTTCAAGCAACTCAACACAAGGCATAAATGGTGCACGTGCTCCGCCTCGGAAGGGCTATATATTAAGATGTCATCAAAGAAGACAACCACAAATTTGCGCAAGAAGGCCTTCAAAAAATGATTCATAGTAGCCTGAAACGTAGAGGAAGCATTAGTAAGCCCAAAGGGCATAACCAAAAATTAAAAGTGACCTTCATGAGTGCGAAATGCTGTTTTAAAAACATCTTTAGCATGTACGCGAATTTGGTGATAACCAGAACGTAAATCCAATTTTGAAAAAATTACGGACTGGCCAAGCTCATCGAGTAACTCATCCACAGTTGGAATAGGAAACTTGTCTTTGATAGTGACTGCATTCAAGGCCCGATAATCGACGCAGAAACGAAAAGAACCATCCTTCTTTTTCACCAATAACACTGGAGACGAAAAAGGGCTTTGACTCGGTCGAATAAGGCCCTTATCGAGCATGTCACGCACCAATCTTTCCATCTCATTTTTCTGAAAGTAGGGGTAGCGGTATGGCCGAACATTAACAGGTTTAATGCCGGGTTCTAAATGAATGCGATGATCGAATAGTCTTCGTGGCGGAAGATCACATATTCACATGGTTCTGCAAAAATTTCTGCAAATTCAGAGATCACAGGCTGTAAAGATGACGGTACAGCAGCAAGAGAGACCTCAAAATTTGGTTGCGTAGATTGGGAATCTGCGCTCATAAGATGTAGCTCAAAAACCTCAGCCACTTTTCGTTGTCGTATCCATGTGTGAAGTGAACTGAAGCTAATCTCCTGGTTACTCAACGTGGAATCGCCCCTTAGAGTAACTGATTTGCCTTTCCACATAAATTTCATACAAGAACGACCATAATCATGGGTCACAGGACCCAAATCTTGTAGCCATTGGATCCCCAAAATGATGTCCGGTCCCTTTATAGGCAGGACAAATAGATCAAGAGAGAATACATTACCCTGAAGATCAAGCGATACGCCTTTGCACTGATGTTGACAAAGAAGAGAATCACCATTGCCTATATAAACACGAAATGCAGAGATTGGAGTAATGGCTAACTGCAAACGTTCAGCAAGTCCCGGCTGTATGAAATTATGAGTGCTTCCATTGTCAATCATCACCTGAAAAGTATGTTTATCTTTCTTGCCATACATACGAAGGGAGCGGGGTTGGCTGTTACCGGATAAGGAGTTCAAACTCGAAATATCCCCAAGTACAACTTCAGGTTGGGGTTCCTCAAAGTGTTCCGTCTCATCTTCTTCCTCCTCGTCGAGCACATGATCATCACTTGACAACAGAAGCACCGTGCCACGCTGTTTGCAGCGATGAGTAGGTGACCATCGTTGGTCGCAGTGGAAACAAAGACCACGTTCACGACGCTCACGTGTCTCCGCAGCTGATAAACGACGTATTGGGGTAGGAGAATCACGCTTTGGCAGTGGCTGCACTTGAGAGGTGTTGGTGAGGGGGGATGCGATGGCCGTCGAGCCACCCGTGGTGAGATGAGTTGAGCCTTGGCGTGTGGGATGACCGACTGAAGGAGGAAAAGAGGTCCTGGAAACTTGACGAGACATGGTTAGGATATCAGATTGAGCATCAGAATATTTCTCTTCAAACACGCGTGCTAACGCAAACGTCTCATCCAAAGTTGCTGGATGGTTCAGCTGTAACTCTCTACGGACATAAGATTTCAAGCCAGAGATGTAAAAAGAAATCAGCAAGGCTTCAGAGACACCTTTTGTGCGAGCCATGAGGTTTTCAAATGCCGATTGATACTCTACTACTGAACCTTCTTGAGTTAATTTTGCCAACCGACCTTCAGGATCATCAAACTGAGAAGCACCAAAACGAGACTTAACGCGTTCCAGAAAATTGGTCCATGAAGAGAGCATATGCTGAGATTTCAACCATTGAAACCATGTCGATGCTGGCCCATCAAGATGGAATGCAACGATTTGGAGACGTTGTGGATCCGGAATGTTATGATAAGAAAAATATTCTTCGATCTTAAAGATCCACGAATAAGGGTCATCACCATTAAAACGAGGTACCTCCAAACGAACAGGTGGGCCGCGAAATGGTGGCTGATTTTCTGGATGAATAACTATTCCGGCGGCTGGTGGTGTGCGGGAAACTGGTGGCGGCTGCGTTGCCCGCAACAGGTTCATGATTTCGTTGAGTTGTAGTTGCAGTGACGCTTGAGCTTCTTTGACTTCACGGTTGCTGAGAACGAACTCGTCGACCTGCGCAGAGAGGGTACCAAATTTCTTCTCCAAATCACCGACTCCGTTGTCCATGGCGGATGGCGGTGTGAGTCGATGAAAGCACCAATAATACGATGGGTATTACAGTCACGTTAGGGAGAACGTGAAACTCCGACTCAATTCCACGATCACGCGAAATCGAACACAAGTTTTCTGCAAACTTCCAGAGTATTCTTCTATGGAAAACGAAACGTTCGACTCCCGCCTTATAACTCGGCGCTGCTACAAAGTAAACCTATTCTACAGCCTTTCTGTAAGGCCCATGGGCTGCTACAAAATATCAGGTCCACTTAACAAAATAATTAAGCTAAATAACTGCATAACAACTAAACATAATTTAAGTATATCTCTTGGGCTTTGAGATTGTGCGACGAGGCCTGTTCGCTGCAATTCCGCCATTGTTCTCCTTCCTCGAGCAATTCGACATTACTTCCACATCTTCTATAAGCTCTCCCGTATCACCGATGTTGCAGCTGTCGATATCGTTCAGCATTGAATCTCCAACTCCAGGTTTGTATATCTCGTCAAAGTTGCACAGTTTGGGGTGGTTGGCGGCGTAAGACGGCGGCTGAGCGTTCGGAGCGCCGCCGTAAGATGAAGCGGCAGAAAGAAACATGAAACTAATCGTAAAAACAGCGACAAGAGATTTCTTGAGAACCGAAGAAAATCGAGCCATTGTTCGAGGAAGACTAAAGTATTATTAGAAGTCGAGAGAATGAATGTGATTATTGAAAAGAAGAGTATTGGAACGTATTTATAGTTGCATAATACCACACCAACTCTAATTAGGAATAGGAAATTTAATCCCATTCGGAAAATTAATAGAAATTCGATAAAAGAAGCTTCCTAATTAATTAGTTAAAATATATAGCGGGAGTTTACGAAGGTAACTCCCCTTAATTTATTGAATATAAATTATGAACTCAAAATTACTAGTACTAATTCCATTAGTTGAAAATAACGATAAAAATATGAACGAAAATGAAAATGAACATATAATCGACCAAATAATAAGAGTATAAGTTTACAATACAATCACTAATCTTATCATGTTTTAGGGATCCACAAAATATCATCCAAAAGTGCATCTTTCTATCAATATTTTTAACTAATTTAACTGAAAAGTTATTTAAAAAAAATATAATCGTTTGAACTAATATGATCATTAGAAAAAGAAAAGAAAAGAGACAAACACTTAATTTTAACTTCAATGATCATGTATTTTAATATGATCACCTTTTTTGTGTGCGTGTGTTGACCTAGCGATAGGGGTAAATGTCCCGAGTTGGCATGATTTTAAATTTCTGTTTATAAAGTTAAAAAAAAAAATGATCACTTTTCCACCCCTAGCTATTATCTTATATATATAATTATGTACCCAGCAATTTAAACTAAATGTTTTACAATCATCGAATACAAGACAACAATTTCATTTGAGATCCCGATTCGTATTATTCATGTCCCAAATTCATATTTTTTCCTGATTTGTATACTTTTTTATTACTCCCTCCGTCCTCTATTTGTTGACGTTAATACTATATTGGGACGTCCTCCATTTGTTGACAATTTCCATTTTTGGACGTAGACCCACAATCACTTTAACACTTTAATACTTTATACATCTACTTTTTATTATTTTATCATTTTAATACTATTAAACAATTCAAATGGACCCACAATTATTCCACTTTAACACTTTAACACATTAATTTATTATTATACCATAAAATGCGAAAAAACCCGTGCCCATATTCCCTCCGTCAACAAATAGAGGACGGAGGGAGTATTTAATTTTAATATATCATGATTTAGTTTAATTTTGTAACTATACATTGACACAAGTCCACTCATTCAATTGGGATTTGATTAAAAAAAAAAAAAAAAAAAAACTTTACAATTTACTTTGAGATTTATTAATACACACAGTCGGCCTGGCTGAGGGGAGAGAAGTCACTTGAAAAGGTGGACTATTGATGTAAGGAGCCTTAATGGAATGTGCAAAAAAGCCTGAATTTTGTAGGACACGCTCTTGATGGGTTTACGATTAATTTGCTTGCTATTTGAATAACAATTTTCTCTTTTAATTTGTATTCGAAAAAATAATTAAAAAAATCTTTGGCTTGGTAGCGACTCATACATAGTCACTTCGTGACGTACGAACTGGACAAATCGTATTTCTACCTGTGTTGATTCTCGTGACTCATAGTTTAATTATTGGTCTAGCTTGTTAGTTTATTCCTATTTCATGATTTGGTTAGTTGGAAATACTTGTGAACAATAACATTCAAGTAAAAAAGTATTCGGTTAAGAGTTCAAAGTTTCTTTAGGCTTTACATGATTGTGAAAATTAAGTTATCGTGGATTATCATTATAATCAAGTAGCATGATTGTGAAAATTAATCTACGAAGGCTTCACCTTTTTCTAGCAACATGACTCATTTTGTTTTTTCGAAAAATATAACAAGTCACAATGAAGATATTCGTGGTTAATTCTTTATATCAAACACTTCAAAAGTCAGTTACCATTAATTTGCATTTCTTTACATCAAACACATCAAAAATCAGTTACAAAAACTAGATCGACAAGGCTCTAAACAAACTTAGTTATTATTAGTTTTGCGGCAATTCAAGCGAACTTCACCATCACTCTCGAACCTAAGAGATGGGAAAGCTTGAACATAGCCAACCCGAATTCTCTACGGAATTGTGGAAGGTCGGAAGCATACGTCTCGACCCACACCTTGGTATCTTCACGTGATGTAAGCCGTTGATCGACAAAGAGCAGACCCCGGCTTTGGAGAAGGCTCCGATAGTATACCTCCCCGAAACCATTGCCAGCCCCTTCATAGTCCATGGGCATTGCTCGATTCTCAAAAGATGCAGATTTTGGAGAAGGTGATTGAGATGGTGTAGAAGCAGCAGGATGGCTGCACTCTGATTTCAGAATCTCCAAAAAATCAGAGTTTATGGCAGGGTCAGATTCATGATTTTAGAATGATAACATGAATATTGTATGTGCAATCTCAATTATAAACATTAAACTCATTTTTGGATCAAGAAATTATACCTAGGAGAGCGATTGTTTCTCGAGCATCAAAGCCTCTTGCAGCAAACAACTTGAGTGCTTGCTCGAGTTTAAAGTCGGGACCGGGAAGCTCTGCACTTGAGGCCTTCCTGCTGTCCAGTCGTCCGGTGAAAACAATTCCATCATCATAAATATTCAATTCACAGATATATATGTTTCAAATTAAAAACAGAGAGAGAGAGAGAGAGAGAGAGGTCTAGAGAGATACCAGGAGGACGCTCTCCCTTGCCGCCAGAGCCACAATATCGGCACACGAAACTACAGCCGGACACTCCAGTTCGAGAGGAGAGTGTGCGTTTTTGGAGATGTAAAATGGTTAAAGGGAAGGTAGCTTTATAGAACGCCACAGAGAGAATAGCTCTGTTCTGGTGTGGTGTGAGAGAGTAGATGGAAAATTGTTAAGAGGGAAGGTAGGTCACATCACATATAAAGAGTGAAGCGCGGCAGAGGAATGCAATAGAATGACGATCCTACCCCCGGTATCTGGACGTGATTGAAGGTCGTATGGTGTGGGTAAAAATGGAATTTAACGGAATATGTGAGTAACAAAATTCTTTATCTAGTCAATTGTTTATGGGCGGATTAACCATATTAATTAGCCTTACCATTGAAGAACCCCAAAATAAGAACCAAATTCTTAAATAAGAATCCAGGTTCTTAAAAAAAATCATCTTCAATCAATTGTGATAAGAACCCTTGTTAAGAGCCTTACTTGTCTTTGTTTTTGTGGTTATTGTTTACATTTTTTTATCACCAGATTTGCATAATCTATTTTATTAATTCAATAGACCAAAGATGAGAATCAATATGATGGGAATCGGAACATATGATACATATTTCAGTAAAATCGACAAATCTTAAAATTTATGTGAGAGCCTTAAATCTTAGGAACTATTAGGAGTTGCATGTTTTAGAAATTAGTTAGACACAACAATCTTGCATGTGATCTACGGCTTATGCATTATGAGAGTAGAATTAAACTAATTCGTGATTGTTTTAAGAAGAGTCAGGGTACTTTGTGTGACTAATTAATTTAAATTGATTTGAAATTGCATGCCTACTGAAGAGAAACGCTCCCCTACTCACCGTGGACATTCTTAATGTGTTCACCGCTGATGTGGCAGGGGTATGGTTTACTTTTTTAGATAGGTTAGGGTATTCTAAAGATGTTTTTGATTGATTCTCCTCCCCCAACAGCTTAGCAATTTAGCGCCAAGGAAGATCAAGATTTTCCCCCTAATTATTACTTTTCCAATGAAGCGCACCAAGTAAACTTACAACAAACTTAATAACTCCCAACAACGAACGATCGATCGAACCGCAGCTGAACTTTTTTTTTTTTTTTCCTCCTTAAATTCCCCAAATCGATAAAAACAAAAATAAAAGATAGATTTGATACCTTCGATGACAAATCTCACTCCGAAATATTTCAATGAAAGCACCAATGATACGACCCCGCTCCGGAATAGTATCGGTCGCACAATTTCGAGCCTGTGCCTACTCCGATTCCCTCGACTACGAGAAGAAACTTAATTCATAATTATCATTCAATGAATAAAACCCTAGGTTACAGCTGAATAAATAGACTAACTAGACGCACCCTAATGGGCTCCACTAGACAACAGGCCGATAAATGTCGCAATACCCGTTTATACAATTATTTATTAACTAGACTATTAAATATAAATAATATAAAATATTAATAAACTAATGACGTATCAGAACCGAAGAAAACCGAGCCATCGTTCGAAGAAGACTAAAGTATTATTAGAAATCGAGAGAATGAATGTGATTATTGAAAAGAAGAGTATCGGAACGTATTTATAGTTGCATAATACCATATACCAACTCTAATTAGGAGTTGGAAACCTAATCCCATTTGGAAAATTATTAGAAATTAGACAAAATTAAAGAAGCTTCCTAATTAATTAGTTCGAAATATAGCGGGAGTTTATAATGGTAACGCCCCTTAATTTATTGAATATAATTATCAACTCGAAATTACTAGTACTAATTCCATAAGTTGAAAATAACGATACAAATATGAATGAAAATGAAAATGAACATATAATCGACCAAATAATAAGAATATAAGTTTACAATACAACCACTAATCTTATCATGTTTTAGGGATCCACAAAGTATCATCCAAAAGTGCATCTTTCTATCAATTTTTTTTAAACTAATTTAACTGAAAAGTTAATTAAAAAATATAATTGTCTGAACTAACGTGATCATTAGAAAAAGAAAAGAAAAGAAAAGAAAAACCTTTAATTTTAACTTCAATTATCATATATTTTAATATGATCACTTTTTCTGTGTGCGTGTATTGGCCTAGCGGTAGGGATAAATGTCTCGAGTTCGAGTCCTTCGTGGCGTGATTTTTAAATTTCTGTTTATAAAGTTTCAAAAAAAAAAAAAAAAACATGATCACCTTTTCCACCCATAGCTATTACTATCTTATATATATAATTATGCAGCCAGCAATTTAAACTAAATCTATTATTATCACTATTATAAAAGTGTGCATTCTTACAAAATATGTATTGACAATTATACCCATCTCTCCTTTTATTTTAAACTATTATATTATTATTATTTTTGAGAAAGAGTTGGACGCATTTTTTTTATTATTATTAAATTGGATGGATTCTTTTTTAAAGGAAAAAGAATTATAATTATTAAACTAATATATTAAGATTTGAAAGTATTATTATTATTTTTATTATTATTATTAATATTATTATTATTATTATTATTATTATTATTATTATTATTATTATTATTATTATTATTATTATTATTATTATTATTATTAGTAGTAGTAGTAGTAGTAGTGGTGGTGGTAGTGGTAGTAGTAAGAGTTGGACGTATTTTTTTTTTATTAAATTGGATGGATTCTTTTTTTAAAGGAAAAAGAATTATAATTAACTACTATTAAACTAATATTGTTAAGATTTGGACGTATTTTTTTTTTTATTAAACCAATTAATGATCTCATAAGAGAGAACTTTTATATCGAATGAGATCCTCTATCCCCATTTCCGTGTACCAATCGTGTACCGGATGTCGATTTTTATTATTTTTATATATTTTCTTTCGATAATTTCGACGTATTATGATTCGGAATAATTTTATAATTTTTTCTAGGGTTCGCTCATCCATTTTAGGGTTTATAATTATTTTTTAGCATTTAATTTCAATTTTATTAAATAAAATAGGGTTGATAAATTGAAAAATAGGTATGTAATTTTTAAAATTCTATTTTTTTTGTCATAAAATTTTTATTTTATTTTGTTATAGTATTTCTATTTTTATTTTTATAAAAAACATTTTAAAATAATAAAAATCGACATTTGGTACACGATTGATACACGTAAATGGGGACAGATGATCCCATCCGCTTTTATATATCTATTATTATTGTTGAGATTTGGATGAATTCTTTTTCTAAAGGAAAAAAAATTATAACTATTAAACTATTATTATTAAGAATAAGAGAGAGAAACTCGCCTCTCTCTCTATATATATATATATTAGCTACAATTAATGATCTCATAAGAGAGAGATATCGTTAGAGTGACGCAAAGCATTCAGTAGGATTTATTTTGATCATACGAATTCATTCGACATTTAGACCGGTGAACAAGTGAGTAAAATAATTCTATTTAAGTTTTTAACACGTTCCTAATTTGGTCTCTATTTGATATGTTTATTATGGGTTCTGTTTAATTTACCTTATTGTCGTTGTTATTCACGAGTTGCTATGGACAATTGTATGTAGAATTATTTTCAAAAATCATTGCAGACGAAGTAACACAATATCTCTGGATGTCAGGTTCTTCTTCAGGTATTTTTTATAATTCAGTAATTCTTTTTTTTAAGCAATAATTCAGTAATTTAAAACAATATATTTATATCACCATGTTGTAAACTTACTTTTATCTTTTAATATAATAGCTACAGAGGTGTATCGGCAGAGAAGACTTTTACACATGAAAATGAAATATTCCAAAATAAAGAAACAAAGTTCAAATATTAATTCACGAGATCTGAATGGTAATTATTTTCTTTAAATCATGTTGTGCAAACAGGCACAATTACAAAAATTAATATTGAAACACTTTAATTCATATTGTTTCTCATAGTTACAACAATTCATATGTTGAAAAAAATCTCTGATAGTGTTCATTGCGGTGCTGCCAGATTAGAGTATGAACCTCTGACCTTTTGTTGTGATAATGGAAAAATTGTACTTGCATAAGCTGAAGTCCCCAATAAATTGTACGAACTGTTTACATCTGAATCACAAGAGGCAATTGATTTTAGGAAAAATATTCGTTCGTACAATTCTATATTTTCATTTACACCATTTGGTGTAAAATTGGATAAAGAACTTGCATCTGCAAGACGGGGAGTCTATACATTTCGAGCAAAAGGAATGACATATCATGATCTTCCAGGGTTAATTTCAAATAATTCTAATCCATGATTTTTTCAGTTGTACTTTTTTGAGACAATGAACGAGGTTGAAAATAGAATGAACATGCTACAAAATTCAAATATATCAAATGTAACGGTGAAGAAGCTGATAAAAATTATGGAGACCAATTCATATGCCAATTTTTTTCGAAATTGAAGGACTGACCTTCCATGGATACTGTTGAACTTCATATCTCTAAAGATGTAAATTTGGATCAACGGGTGTAAAATTAGCCTACTGTTGAACTTCATATCTCTAAAGATTTAAATTTTATATTTTATTTTATTTAATATATACTTATATAAAAATAGCCTTGTTTTACAACATGTAGACTTCCTATTATACCCTTTAAATTAAACTTAATATACAATATAAATAATAACATAAATATTCCTTTTATGATTTGGTATAATAATAAAATAATAACATAAATAGTCCTTTTATGATTTGTATAATACTACCCCCATCCACATTCATTAGTCCCATTTCCTATTACGTTTAATCTAAATTTAATAAAAAGGGTATAATAGGAAGTCAACATTTTGTAAAACAAGACTCTTTTTATATAAGTATAGATAGTAAGGGTATACCTAATCACATGCAAATAAGGAAATAAACTAGGAAGGTCATTATACTTGCTTTCGTTTTTTATTTAGTTTCCGATTAGGGTTAGGTTACAACTAACCGCGCGTACGGTTTTGCAGCTATGAATATATGTGCCGATACTTCTTTTATGCGATCACAATCAATTCATCACATTCACTCTTCCAATACTTGCCCTACTTTCAGCAGAATGGTCAAGCAATATATGTTGATCATTTCAGTTCTCCTTACATAGAATCGGGAGTTAGAAAGAGCAAAGTTCCAATAGCAAGAAACGCTTAAAGTGAACTTTCAAGAGTAACCTCATTCTCAACTGTGAGAATCGCTTTTAAGCTAGTACTCCCTCCGTCCCAACTATCTTGTCTCACTTTTTATTTAAATGAGTCTATTATAATAATAATCAAATGGGACAAACTAGTTGGGACGACGGAGGGAGTATATAACAAAGCTCACACATGTACCTGTCCTAGTTTTCATTCGTACGTTGAATATTGAACAACACACACACACCATTATCTTAAAATCACAATTTAGGGGAAGAAGCCTAGGAATGAAAGAGCAAATGAAGGGGATTAATTCTGGAAATTTTCACTAATTTAGGATTATGTTACTCACCAATACAAACCGCACACAAGTTTGTTTGCCAAGCTCTAGATTCTAAGAGACGGGGATTTTCTTCCCCAAAAAAATGACTCTCTTTCCTCTTCTCCAGCTCTTCTTACTCTCTCTATTTCTCCTCTTCTACTTTTCGGGTTTGCGCAGCTCTTCTTGCTCCAAGAGAGACGGAGATTCTAAGTGAACGGATTGTGGGAGTTTTTTTCTTCCTTTCTGGCGGGTGGAGAATGTGGAGAATGGGAAGCGTTTTTTCTCTTGAGGGTGAGACGACGTAGAGAATGTGGGAAGGGAGGGTTTTTTTTTTTTTTTTTTCCTTCTTATTTTTCACTAGCAGAAGGGCGCGGTTTCTTTCTGCCAAAACTCAATTTAATAAACCTTTTTACCCAAATTTCATTCAAGTGCCCCAAATTCAAAATTGTTTTCCTATGTGCCCCAAGTTAATATAGTAGGACATTTAATTTAAGAGTTAATAGTTAAAAATACCCACTTTTATAAAAACTAATACTTCTATACCCATCATATAAGAAGTATAACTTCTATACCCATTTTGTATTGAAATGTCACAAATACCCTCCCACTTTTCTAATAAAACAAAATTATAATCCAACAACTTAAATTTAGAATTTATGTCTTGGGCCCCACTCGAAATAAATACAAAATTGAATATTCCATCTACCCCACAATCTACCCCACCCTCCTCTCTCTCTCTCTCTTTCACGATCTCTCTCCCTTACACGATTTGAGTAATTTTTGGCGTGTAAAAACTGAAATTTAACCCCCCCTCTCGCCGGAATTTTTTTTACCGTCGCCGTCTCCGATGACAAACCAAGACGAAGCCGGGACCTCCAATCAAGCACCTCGAAACCGACGGGCCGCCTCCCGTCGTAGGCCTCAGCAGCCGCCGGCGGAGGAGGAGCAGCCGGCGGCGCCCCGGGTTTTCCCCGACCCCCCACCGCCCGTATGTCCTTTTCTAAATTTGTTTACGTTCAATGTAAAGAAGCATGAAGCATGTTATGGTTTCGAGCACTTTGTTTAATAAGCATGGAGCATGTTATGGTTTGAATCGAATTTTGTGAAAAATTGAAAATTTTACTGTTTTTGATCATAGGTACACGACTGAAGTGCAATTTCAGACGTGTAATACACGACTGAAATTCAATTTCAGTCGTGTAAAGTCAACGATTTTGACTTAAAAGTCAAAATCGTTGACCATACACGACTGAAATTGAATTTCAGTCGTGTACATACACGACTGAAATTCAATTTCAGTCGTGTAAAGTCAACGATTTTGACTTAAAAGTCAAAATCATTGACCATACACGACTGAAATTGAATTTCAGTCGTGTATATACACGACTGAAATTCAATTTCAGTCGTGTACTTGGCCGAATACAATGCATGAAATTTTACAAAAAATTTTTTTTGATTCGTTTTGTTTGTTCTCGATTTGCAGCCTAGGTTTCAATGGATGCGGGGCCGAATGCAGGGGTTTAGAGGGCAAATAAACCTCTACATACGGGACGACGTGGTTCGGTCGATTCCCCGCGTGTTGCGTCGAGTAGGCGGCCAACGCTTGCTCGATAGATTTACGGAAGGCCCGTTCGGATACCTCCTCGAGATTCGGAGGAACGGGAGCGCGAACAACGCCCTCCACGAGCTTCTAGCCCGAGAGCTCGAGGATGAGTCGATCCCCGAGATGGAGAGGTGGTTCCACGTAGGTGGGCAGGTGATACGGTTCCGTGCCCAAGAGTACGCCCTCGTGACGGGCCTGGCTTTCGGAGAGTCGCCTTTCAACCCTAAAGGCCGTCACGACCCTCCCCCAAGGAGCCTCCTCTACACGAAGTACGGGGGCAAATCCCCTAAGATAAATAAGTTGAAGGCGGACTTCAACGACGACACGAGTGTACTGGGAGACGCCGACCAGTATCTGAAGGCGGCCAACCTCCTCATGTACTACCTCATGCTACTCGGCCACGACAACCCGACGATCGAGGACTGGGCATGGCACCTGGTGGAGTACGAGGAGCAGTGGAGGGCATTTCCGTGGGGAGCGTGGTCGTTCCAGATCATGCTCTACCAGCTGCACGTGATGAAGAGGGACCCCGCCCTCATAACGGGCGTGCGACCCGCCTATCACCTGTACGGGCCGGTCTGGGCCCTGAACATTTGGGCCTACGAGGCGATCCCCCGAATGGGGCAAGCATGCGGGGTTCGGGATCGTCCGACACTGACCCCCCGCCTCAGAAGATGGGCCACGTCCTCCTCTTCGTGCAACTTCAGGGGATTCTTCGATAATCCCGAGGTAATTGATTTAGTAGTTTTTTAGCTTGTTTAATTTATTTGACGTTCGATTTCTGTAAATTTGCTTTAAAAGTCAAAGTCAACCTTTTTAAAATCCAATTCAGTCGTGTAAGTCAACAATTTTGACTTTAAAGTCAAAATTGTTGACCTTACACGACTGAAATTGCAATTAAGCCGTGTACAACACGGTTGAAATTGCAATACAGTCGTGTAAGGTCAACAATTTTGACTTTAAAGTCAAAATTGTTGACTTACACGACTGAATTGCAATTTCAGCCGTGTAACACACGGCTGAATTACAATTTCAGTCGTGTAAAGTCAACAATTTTGACTTTAAAGTCAAAATTGTTGACCTTACACGACTGAAATTGAATTTCAACCGTGTATTACACGGCTGAATTACAATTTCAGTCGTGTACTGTGCCGTGTGTTTTGATTGAAAATTGAAATTTGACTCCTAACACCTCTTGTTTTATTTTTCGTTGTAGCTCGAGGTTCATCCGACACTGGAGGCGGATGATTACGATGTTCTCGAACTTGGATTCCAAAGTCTCGAGAGCATCGAGCCGATCGGCGTGGCCTACGTTCCCTCCAAGCGCCACGAACAAACCAATCTCCCGCCCGAGAGAAGGGAGTCGAAGGCGAAGCGCGACATGGCGAGGGCCCTGGAGAAGCTCAAGTGCAAGGGCAAGGGCGCTTCTGAGGCAGTGGCCCCTCGTCGTCGTGCTCCACGAGCGGAGCGAGCTCACTCCGACGGCGGGGTCGAGATGCCGAGGCCGAGGGTTGAGAGGAGGCCCGAAACATGGGCGTCGAAGAGGCCTCGGAGCGAGCACGCTGAACCCCGGCCCTCCGGCTTGATCTGCTGCGCACACGGAGATCCGTGCGAGCGCGGTCCCCTCGGGGACGATTTCTTGGACCGATTCGGAGACCGTCTGGTGTCCCGATGGGAGCAGGATCGCTCGGGGACCGGATTTCTAGGTCGACTGGCGAGGGCTATCGCCGGGGAGCTGAAGAAGTTCGTATCAACCAAGAGTCCGAGCCACAGCCGTTCTTCCTCCGGGGGCGAGGGACAGTCCCGTGTAGGTGAGCAGCCGTTTGCGGGGCTTAGGGATGTCCACGTCAGTGAGCACTCGCTTGGGGGGCTCAGGGATATCCCGATCGAGACGGCTGACCGAGCTCACAGCCCTTTTCACCAGCCTGAGCCCTCCCAAGGCTCCCATCACTCTCGGTTGAGTGAGTTTGTTGACGAGATAGATAGGATGGGAGCGAGCTCAGATGAGGAAGTCACTCGTGTCTCGACTAGGGAGACACGCCCCTCAGCCTCTCTACTATCTCCTTATGTCGTAGAGCGTCCCAAAAACCGATCCTCTCCGTATCAGAGGTTTAGGGAATCGGGACAGCCCCACGTGGAGATGAGCCGGACCGGGTTCTACCTTACACAGGAGATCTTCTCCACTATCGAGGACACGACGAAGTGCCTCACTGCTCTGGTAAGTTTTTTTACATGTTTTGATTTGTTACTTTTACTGTGTATTTTGTTCTAATTAGGGTACTAATAAGATTATTTTGAAATGAATACAGGAGATAGACCTGTACACGGTCTACTGGCAACATAGACTCCAACAAGGGTACCGTCTTCTCGATGGTGTTAGCAAACTTCACCACATAGTTCTGCCCCTTACGTTTTACGTAAGTTCGTTTTCTCATTTTCCGTTTTCATTTGTTTCAATTTCCATATTCATGTTTTTCAATTTGATAAAAAAACTAATAAAAACAATGTTTCAATTTCAAATAAATAAAGACACAACTCCGAGACGAGTACTTGAAGTTTCACCCCAAGTCTTCGACTTGGGGGTTGGCAAACGAGACTTTGAAGTACACGCAATGGGAGATCCCCTACGATTTCATCGCGGGCTGGGAGGGGATTAACACGTACCAACCGTGGATCACCGGCCAATATGTAAGTTTTTAATATCCTATATTGATTATATCGAATTTAATTCTTCGTATTGCTAAATCGTGTTTTTTTTTTCAGTTTCTCGTCGTTTGCCATGTCTCCTCCTCCCATTGGATCCTGTGTCGGGTGAACGTTCCTTGTTGGTGCATCGAGGTGTACGATTCCCACTATTGGATGTACGAGGGAGATGAAAACCATCCACTCAGGCAATCACGGATCATCCAATGCTTGCCCTTGTCTCGCCTCTTCTCACGCCTCTTGGAGTACAATCCCCAATACTTCACGCGTGTCAACTCAAAAGTCAAAAACTGGAAGACACGATTCATGGACATCCAGTTCGCCCCTCCGGAGTTTCAGTTCGTCCAAAACGACTCCGTGAGTTGTGGCGTGTACGCGTGCATGTATTTGGACTTGCTCCTTGGGAACCATAAGCTATACCATGGCGACGAGAAATTGGTCGTGAAAAAATTTCGAAAAAAGATGGCTTCGAGAATTTTTATGATTTCGAAGGGATGGAGGAATTGGTGAACAAATGTATTTTTTCTTCGAATATTGATTGATATTGAATTTTGATTTAGATTTTGTAAATTGTTGAATTCGAATGACGTTTCTTGTTAATTAGATTTGTTTGAAATTGATTTTGTTCGAAGGATGTTGATTGTCTACATTACAGGTGAAGGATCGAAATTTGTCAAATGGTGGAAAATGAAGTTTTTTTTTGGACATTTTTACTATAACTTTCGGCTGAGTACACGGTTGAATTGTAGTTTCAACCGTGTACTCAAGAACCTCAACCGTGTACCCTAAGTCGTGTACTTAAGAACCCCCAATTTTTTTTTTTTTTTTTTTTTGATTTTTCAATTCGTGGGACTCAATTGAGTTGGAATCACTGTTACTTTCATACATTGTGCAATCTTATGATTCGATCACGTTACGTGAATTACAAGTTTGTAAGAACATTACGTTCGTAAGTTAGTTCTAGATCAAACGTAACCTTAGTAGTTAGACTATATAAGTGACACTCACTCTATACTTCATACTTACATAACATATCCTTCAATTCAATTGATTTTTGGCTTAATTATGACATAACTTGCGTTATTACACGTTTACAAAACTTAATACACTCGAGATACACGAGAAAATCAAATCAAATACGAGAATTTCGCAAATTTTGGCTTAATTTTGACTTTTTAGGCTTAATTTTGACTTCTCACGACAAGGGTACACGCTATTTTTCATTTTAAATCGTGTAGAGTCAACATTCGTGTAGAGGGCATTGACTTTTATTTAATTTTGACTTTGTTGACCTTACACGGTTGAATTACATTTTCAACCGTGTATACACGGTTAAAAACATCTTTCAATCGTGTAAAGTCAATGACAATTTTGACTTTTTTTTGTTGACTTTACACGATTAATAGGATAATTTGACCGTGTATACATGATTAAATCAAGTATATTGTCGTGTACTTGGCCGAAGGTATCCATTTTATAACACAAAAAAACACAAATTTTCACCAAATGATCAAATCAAACACAATCTGATAAGATTACATCCAATAACATTCTTAAACATCCAAAAACGTTCATTAAGATCCAAAAAACGTCAATTTGTACAAAATAGAAATCACTCTATATAATCAAGCATCGGTATCGTACGGACATCGAGGCCTAGTATGCTCCTCGCTCTTGCAAATGCTACATTTTTTCTTACCTCTTGGACGTCGAGGGGGAGCGTTTAGATCAACTGCGCAAATGGGAAGCGAGGCTTGGCAACTCCGTCGCTTGTGCCCGTATTGTCCGCATCTTGAACACCTTTGCCGGTTCGTAGAGGATTCTCCTTCAACGGCTGATCGAGCTCTTGCCATCGATGGTCGCCCGGCTTGCCTAGGTACAAGGGGGGGTAGCACCCTCCATCGTGAAATGAATTCGGGAACACTCCACGTCTCGGGATGAGGAACCGGTTGAATCTGAGGAGAATACGTAGCAACTAACGTGGATTGCCTGAAATAATGGCTCACGTAGTCAGTTGCCCGCCCACCGGAGTGCCTGTAACAACATACAATACAAAAACGTTTAGAAATCCAATTGAAATACGACAAGCATGAAACTAAAATAAAACGAGAAGTAGCCGTACCTTATCGCCGCACAAGCGTGTCGACAAGGGATGCCGTCTAACTCAAACTCACGGCATTCGCAAGTCGAGTTTTGGAGATCGACCAGGTAAGTCTGCTTTTCACCTTCTACTCTCCAAAGGGTGGGCGTAGGTGTTCCTCTGACGGAATAGCGACGGCCCCATTCCGACGATGCCGACATCTTCGTATAGGCCTTCTCGGTGAGTTCATGTTGGCGAGCTAGGGCACTAGTCCGATGTTCGTCGAACCACTTCTCGACGACTATCCGATACACCTCGATCATGGCACAAATCGGGAGTCTCCGAGCCCACAACAACCGAGCATTCATGGTCTCGGCGGGATTCGAAGTCATGAAGCTCGTACGTCGGACGGGACACTTGCACCTCGCCCACCTCGGCAGGCCAATGTCGCTCAACCTCCTGTAGATCCCGCCTCCCTCCCTGCTTAGGTCCCTCAGATTCCCCCAATATTCATCGAATTGGGAATCTCGATAGGCATAGGCTGCAGACTCGAATATAGCCCCCGCATGCCTCCCGTACCTAACGAAATTTCTCTGGAGGTGAACGAAGCAGAGGCCGTGAATAGCGTGGGGAAAGACGGAGTCGATCGCATTTGCGATGCTCACGTGCTGATCGGATACGATCAACAAGTCCGAGGGCGCCCCGAAACTCTCTCGGACTTTGGCCAAGAACCACGTCCAAGATTCGTCGTTCTCTATGGGACCGAATCCAATGGCAAGGGGGAACACTTGCTCGTTCCCGTCTTTCGTCACCGCCACAAAGAGCGTCCCCTTATTCTTCCCCTTCAAGTGCGCCCCGTCTACTACGATCACGGGGCGTAGCAAACCATTTCCCCACGCCTCGATGGACGGACCAAAGGCGAGGTAGAAGTAGGTCAGACGGTCGGTGACGTGGGAGGTGTGGATGTCGTACTGGGTGCCCGGATTCATCTCCTTCAAAAGGTAGAGGTAAGAAGGGAGCCTCTGATAAGACTCGTCGAAGGCACCGTACGTCATCTCTATAGCGACATTCCTCGCACGGAGAGCGAACGGGTAGTCAATCTGAATACCGTACTCACTCTGTAGCTCGTCCACCATCTCCTTTGGCTTCAACACTGCGCCCTCGGTGATCAATCGACGAGCGTAGAATGCTCCTAATACCATGGCCGGCACCTGTCGTTTGTTGTTCGAATTTAAATCAACTAGACACGTGTGATCGGCCACGTACTTGTTGATCTTCCAAATCCCGCCTTTCTGCGTTGCATTCAACTTGAACTCGCAATCCTTCCCCGAAGTGCACCTAAAACCCACACGGCCTTTGTCGGAACGAGGGATACAATACTCCTTCCGGAGATCCATGTGCAACAATCCGACGGCTATATGCAAGTCATCCTTCTTCTTGAAGTATCCGTGCTTTCGCAACTGACCCAAGGCCGGTACCACGTCGGGATCGATCCATCCTAAAGGGAGCGCGGTGTCTAGATCGACGTGCGGTATCAACCATTGTCGAACCGCCTCCTCGTTAGCGCGAGCACGAGCTTCGGCGTCACGGGGCTCTTGGTTTTGTGAGTGCATGCTACGAAGCCCGATAACCCTATCAATATGGCCGGGCTCGCGGATCCATGCTCCGAATTCAGCCGTTAGGCTCTCAAGTAATTGGGATCGTTCCTCCACATTCCTTGCTTCCTCGCCCTCGGACTCGAGAGACTCTTCTTCCGACTCCGGCTCTTCTTCGTCGCGTACTTCGGATTCAAATGCATTCGATCTCGGGATCGGCTCCTCTTCGACGCTATAGTTCTGAAAAATCGTCGATCGTTGGGTAGTATGGGCTGCCCGATTTGCTCTACTAATGACGTAGATCGTCGACGTCTCCCTTCTCGCGATGCACATTCTAAGTAAATCCCCGGTGCTCTTTAAAACGGCCTTCACCGTCTCCCGCTCGTTGAGGTTCGTCAAGTGGAATAGCAAGTGCTCCGATTCATCACCCAAGTAAAGTTGAACGTCTCGCAATACGTTTTCATAGCTCAAACTCGCTATGGGATAAGTGACGAGAAAAGAGTCTCCTCCTACGTACGATATTCCCTCCCAACGACCGCTATGATGGATAAGAATTCTCTGATCACCCATCTCCATCTGTATCCAAAAAAAAAAAAAAAAAAATAATAATAATCTGAAAAAATTTGTTCTTAATTACACGGTTAAAGTGTTAATTTAACCGTGTATACACGGCCAAATGTACCAAAATGTCGTGTAAAGTCAACAATTTTGACTTTCAACCGTTGACTTTGTTGACTTTACACGACAAATAGGGTGATTATACCGTGTATACACGGTTGATTTCAACTTTCAACCGTGTACTTAAGAACACAAAAATTTTCTTCTTTTTTTCCGCATATTATAAATAATAGATAGAGAAAATAGAATATTACCTTGGTATTTGTCTCTAAAAAACGCCTTGAATCGATTCCAAATTTTCCAGAAATTCGAGAAACCCTACAAATATTCTCTCTCAACAATTTTTTCAAATTTAGTGTCGTGATGAAATGAATTATGTCTATGCTATTGCTATTGTTTTCTAACTTTTTCTGATTTTTCAATTAATGTTATGCTAACAACCTCTACTTTTAATCAATTTCACAGATTTGGTTGTTGAAAGTAAATAAATGCAATTTCCTATTTTTAAAAAAATTACACGCCAATCTCCAATTTCAGGTGGTCGTGTATGTGTACAACAAAAATTGAGATTGAGAGTGAATTCGTGTACAACAAAAATTGAGATTGAATTTTATGGTGGGCCCCACGTTTGATTTATATATTTAGTTGATTTTTGGTTTTATTAGACAAGTGGGCCCAAATAGTAAGGGTATTTAAGACATTTCAATTGAAAATGGGTATAGAAGTACTACTTCTTATAATGTGGGTATAGAAGTTATACTTTTTATAAAAATGGGTATTTTTAAACTTGGCCCTTAATTTAATGTGCCTCTAAATAAGTTTACCAATATCCCTTTTTTGCTGTAGTGATCCTTTCATTAATTTCGCCTTAAAAGACAAGGTATAATTGAAGGAGTTGAGACTATTTGATCGATATATATATATAACCCTACAATTAATTCATAATTAGTTGAATTATTAGTCTCGTTGTTTATTATTTCATATATATGATTTAGTTCAGATTTGTTATTTGAACGTACTATCTGTAATTAATTAAGCTCGTAGATATGGATTAGAATGTGTAGTACGTAGTAGCTTAGTCGTAGATAGTGTAAATATATACGTGTGAATAATTGTCAAATGAAAGTCCAAAAAATATTCGGTTAAGAGTCGTCGTAGACTAATTAGAGTTTCTCTAGGCTTGACATAATCGCGAGAATTAGCTTATGGTCGATTATCATTGTAATCGTGAAGTATGATCATATCATGTGGGAATTAATATACATAACGTATGAGGCTTCACCCTTTTCTACCGGTGGCCGCTACTACAAGTAAACTAGCTTTCAGCCAACGGAGAGCAAAGCATGCAAGATATTAAAACAAAAGTAAGTAAGTAAGTTTATACAACTCTAGCAACTTGACTAATATTGTTTTTCGTGACATTTAATTTTATATAGTCGATTAAAGGGTCATGTATAGATAATACCCGTCTGTCCCTTTTATAATGATATTTTTCTTCAATAAAGCAGACATAAATTAAAACAATAAAGTGTTCATTATAAAATGGACAGAGGGAGTAGTAGCACGTAACATAAAAATATTTTTTCGTATTCATACTATAGTCGCCATGCAAGAAGCTCTCATGCACCCACAAATTCAAGATTGAAGCTGGTGTCGGTTAGCAACGGCCTAGAAAGATGAAGGCAACCATACTCTTTTCATGAAACACCGCTAATAACCCTAATTTAACTAATCCCCCCAACCGAAAAAACAAAAAAAAAGCCCTAACTTGCCACATCAGCACAACATTTAATTTACAGCTATCAAAACTATATAATTAACCGTGATAAGCAAGCAATTATATACAAGAACAAAGCACAAATTTAAATTTTAGATACTCCATTAATTGATTGTAACGGCTATATTGTGACACGTAGCTAGCTAAGAGATTAATATGTTGCTTAGCTGTACATAAAGGTCAGGAAAAGGGCAAAAGGCGGTTAATTAGTTTTAGTTCTCTCTCTCTCTCCCCCCCCTCCTCTTAGCGCATTAAAAGCTTTTCTAATAAATCTTTGATCGATCAAATACTCAAGATTTCTTTCAACATTCAAAAACATTCACATTCTTCATCGGAATAAACATTCACATTCTTCATCTACTCTCTCTCTCTCTCTTAGCGCACCAAAAGCTGCTTTTCTGATAAATCTTGCACCCAATCAAGATTTCTTTCAACATTCTTGATCGGAATTCAGAGTAGGCCAGGGGTCTCAGAATGGAGAGAAACAGAAAGATTCCAAGAATGGATCCAGCACCAAGACTTCCCCCAGAAATAATCGAAAATATCTGGCGCTTTATGTCGAGGAAAGATCGTCGTCGAACCGTGCTACTCACAAAGGACTGGTTTCATGCTTGGTTGACGACTTCAGCCGTCGAATTGGATTCGTCGGACTTCAAAAGTCCTCGTCAGTTTGAAGATTTTGTGAGAGGGTGGCTCGGCACCGACGACGAAGATAGAAGAAGGAATATTATTTCCTTCAAACTGAAGTGCGACGTTGGGTATCTGAGGTCGGTCGATACATGGGTGCGTAGGGCACTGGCATTGGGTGCGACAATTGTAGAACTGGATTTGGCTTCAATTGCCGTGCCGACGGAGGTTCTTGGTTCGGTCTCCCTACTGCGACTACGTTTAGTTAATTGCCGACTGGGGACGGGGGACGTAATTGGCTGTCGAAAGCTCAAGTGTCTCGAATTGGAGAATATCAGTATTAGTGGGGTTGGTGCGGAGGAGGATCGTATTAGGGTTTTGTGCGAATCTCTCGAAGAGTTAATGATCTCCAACTGCAGTCGGTTCACCATCCGGCGCCTAGCCCCAGGCCCGGCCCTGAGGGTGGGCCAACCTGGGCGACGGCCCAGGGCCCACCATTGTTTGAGGCCCCAAATTTCGGATACCTGCATATAAATTTTTGTTTATGAAAATTCATAAATAGATTGTTGGCTTAACCGGTTAATTAATCATTGCATTAAACTTGTGGATGACTTGTGTTCCAATCCCTTTGGATACAACTTGTGTTCAAATCCCTTTGGATACATTAATTTTAGCTTAACCGGTTAATCCTTGTATTAAACTTGTAGATGACTTGTGTTCAAATCCCTTTTGACTAGATTAGCCGGTTAATCTTTGTATTAAACTTGTAGATGACTTGTGTTCAAAGCAAAAAAAACGGTTAATCCTTGTATTAAACTTGTAGACGACTTTTGTTCAAATCCCTTTTGGCTTAACCGGTATCATTGTATTAAACTTGTACATGACTTGTATTCAAATCTCTTTTGGCTTAACCGGTTAATCATTGTATTAAAGTCGTAAATGATTTTTGTTCAAATCCCTTTGAATACATTAATTTTGGCTTAACCGGTTAATCCTTGTATTAAACTTGTAGATGACTTGTGTTCAAATCTCCTTTGTCTTAACCGGTTAATCATTGTATTAAAATTGTAGATGACTTGTGTTCAAATCCCTGTGGTTTAACCTGTTAATCTTAACCGGTTAATCCTTGTATTAAACTTGTAGATGACTTGTGTCCAAATCCTAAAAACCGGTTAATCCTTGTATTAAACTTGTAGATGACTTGTGTTCAAATCCGTTTTGGCTTAACCTATTAATCCTTGTATTAAACTTGTAGATGACTTGTGTTCAAATCTATTTGGATACATTAATTTTGTTATTTATTTCATATAATTTCTTAGTGATCATGGGCCCCATTAATTTTTTTCCTTATAATTTTTCTTAAAAAACCTCGGTATAGGGCCCAATTTACCATTTCGCCCCGGGCCTATCTTTTGTCAGGACCGGCCCTGCCTAGCCCCCGACCATCACAAAATCGAGAGACTCTCCCTCTACCGAGTCTGTATCGACGTCGATGAACTATTCACCGATTTCACGGCTAGGTTCCCGTGCTTACAGAATTTGAGCCTAATCGACTGTAGAGGTTATCGAAACAGCGCTCTTAAGTTGCCAGTCGAAGTTCTCGGACCGAAAGGTCTAACATACATAGCCTTATCAGATTGCATAATGGAGGGCAACAAGGCGCTTTTTGGATGCTGGACGCCGCGAGGATCATTTCATGTAGAGCGTGTGGATTTCAGAAGTTACGATGTCTTCAAAGATTTGGCAAGATGCTTCTCTTTGTTGGAAGACTTGTCTATATCCGAGTGTTATCACTTGACCACTATCAGTCGTGGAAATCTTATCGAGCTTCTCAACCTTAAACGCCTCTCACTGTACAAGGTGTCGATCGACGACGACCTTTTCTCCGACTTCGGGCGCCGGTTCCCGTGTATGACGGACTTGAGTAGTTGAGTATATCGCACTGCACCGGCTGCAAAAGTGTGCAGATCACATCCTCTTCCCTTATGAAGGTGAGCTTTTGCATTAAGGTCAAGGCAAAGCATTCGTCGTTCGATGTTCCAAGCATTCGTGACTTTTTCTACTCGGGTCCTGATATTCCGGACTTGGCCATTAGTGGCCCGGCTGCAGCTACAGAATGGAAGTTTCATGTATCGATAGATCGTCGTAGGATGGATAGGAGTCAATGGTTCTATAGGCTGAAGGAGGGTTTGGAGAGGTTTCGGTGGGCAAGAATATATTTGAAGATGAGCATAGAGGAGGAGGAGGGAGGAAATGGCAGTCTGAATATTAACATTCAAGATTCTGATCAACCCCTCTACATTGAAGAATTGAGCATCACTCCTTCTTCAACATCCTACCCTAGCTTATTGCTCCATTTGCTTTCAGTGTGCCGCCCTAGGTTCATTATCTACGAGTCACTCAAAGACATTGGCAAGAACAAAGCATTTGAGATCCTATGCAAGAAGTTGGGCCTATGCAAGAAGTTGGGTGCACGTGGTCTTAACTCCGGAGGTCCAGACAATAGCTTGGTTGAGAGAATAGGTCTTAAGAGTGTGGAGCTGTATGCAATGGTGGATATGGAGTGGGTAGGGATCACATTTGATCAAGTGAAAACTCTCGGTAACATACATAAGGTTCGTTTTGAGTTGAGATGGGATGAAGTTTGATGATGGGTGACACCTGACCCAATAACAAGCTGTTATGCTAGCTAGCTTTTCGGTGTACTCGCTTTGATTACTTTGATGAATGGCAATTGGATTTGGATCCTTTTTGCTCTCTCTCTCTCTCTCTCTCTCTTGATAACACTCAATTGTCCCGCAAACAATTGATAGATTATTAGATAATGTTTCATTTTTAGATTTTCTGTATGGAGTAGTACATACTTGGGAACGTAATATTGGTAAAAATAAATAAAAAATAGCAACATAAAACACAAGCAAAATTAGGAGCAAACCGGGACAAACAATGAGTCTATTATAATAATAATAGTAATAAAGTGAGACAAGAAGATAGTTGGGAGGGAGGGAACAAATGAAAATTGACAAATTGAAATGAAATTATAGAGAAGTTTTGTTTCTTTGTAAGTGAGCTTGTGAAATAATCACTTAATTCATGTCAGCTGCTTCTTGGGAAAATCCCTTCTCAACATGGTACCACCACTTGAACAAGAATTTATCCAACACTAGCCTGTACCATGGCGACAGCTTCAATCACCCCTCACCCACATCTGCTTTCAGCCAAGTTCTCCCAGCTTCCTCCCTGTTCACATACTTCAGTTCAGTTCATGTTCTTTGTCCAGACTGGGATGCACGTGTACATCCCCGATTATGAAACTGAGCAAATATGAAAAGAGTAAACATGATGTGTAACAAGTGATACAAGGGAGTTTCTTTCTTAGGTAGGCATCAGGATTTGGATGCACTGACATCCTCACGTACAGGCACTGATGGAAGCATGCTCTCATCCTCACCCACTGACATCTTCAAGCACTGATTGGAGCACCTTCCCGAATCTCTCACTCTCCAGCAATTCTCATTCATATTTCAGATTCACTTTTGCAACAATTACTCTGTGGAGAACTAAATGCAACACCCCCAGTTCACAATTGGCTTTTTCAAGACCTTTCACAACAAGTTACTTTACATCACATTAGATGGTTAAGAAACTCAATTTCTGTTGCAATGCAGTCCTTTCCCTTAGGGGGAGAGGGTATTTTTCATTCCTTGATAGGATACTAAGTATCCAACTACCAGACCTAGAAATGAAAGATCAATCAATTAGTATTCCAGCTCAAGCCTTATCGTTCTTTTTTATGATTACGTTCCAATGGTGTCATATAACCTTAACTGACTAAATTCAGGTCCTAATTCACAATTCTACTAGACTGAATGCAAAAGGATGAAGAGCAACTTTTGGTACAAAATAATCTACCATGTTACCAAGAAATTTATAAAAAAAAATGAATGGAAGTCTGAAACAGCTCCATCAGTTTCATAATAGTGATAAAAGGGAACAGCAGCAAGATTGTAATGCATTAGAAAAGAGATCTTCCAGCTGGGCTACCCAAGGACATAAAACAAGTATGATGAGCAAAAGACTGTAGCCTATAGCTTGTAAAGACATTGGCTACATATGCCTTAAAGAAAGTGGAAGCGTAAGAAATCCAATAATAGAATAATCATCGAATGCCCTCTTGACGTTTTGTGCATTCCTAACATGTGCAGATGCATTATTTTATACACACCTTACTAGCTAATAGAGCAAAAGGTAAGAATTCTATTTCAGAATATCACTAATCCACACAAGAACACTGTAATTTTCGAGACAAGTCAACAAAGATCGATATGGCATGAATTTATACAAAGTCAGCACGGAATCTAGCAATAACTCGTATTTTGAGTTAACAAGCAAGGCACTGAAAGCTCTGTGCAACAGATTTAGAGACTCAGTCCTTTCCATCAGAAGACGACCTGACTATAAGGAAGATTTTAATTAAGCATTAGAAACATTTCCACATACACAAAATAAGCACAGAAGAAGGGAGGATCAGAAAATATAACAAAAATTGTTAAAGAGCAAAAATCCATCAGTATTCAAGTAGATCTGCCATAAGCCTTATGAGTTCGGATAAATTTCGCATCTAGTACTCAAGGAAGAATAGATAATCGACCATTAAAGCATACATCCACTAGTGGATCGATCTATTTCTCCATCAGAAAAACATTAAAATCTATTTCTCCACAGCATTACCATGGCCAAACTACTAATTAAAGATGAGGATTAAGAAACCCAGACTTACAATGGTACTTGGATTCATGCGCCTACTCTTCTTCTCGGAGTGATTTTCGAGCTCGGCCTTGCCTCAGCCGCAGTTGGCGGTGGCGGCGTCGACTTTCGCGGTAAGCCACTCGACGGTGTGTTCTGTGAATTTGGGGATAAAATTAAGGAAATGGGGGAGGGTTTTATGGCGGGAGAAGATCCGGATTTATTAATTAAAGTGTTCCACAAATAGGATAATTATTATTTAATTTTAATTTAGGATAATTGAGAGTTATAACCAACTTATGAAGCCCACCGTGCTAACTTGAGTTATTTAATTTTAATTTAGGATAACTAGTACTCGCCCACGCGCGATGCGCGGCACGGTGAGTTACGAATATTTAATAAGAGCAGCGAAACGGAACGTAAACACACACACTAAGAGCAGACAAATATAATGTCATACATTTCAGAACACATCCTTGTATACGATATTTGTTGTCCCGCCTGATGCGTCAACGTGAGTTACTAAATCAAAAAAACTAAATCCTACAAAAAAAAATGAATCCTGAAAAAAACTGAAGTCTAAAAAAATAGACTATTATGCAAATGTGTAAGTGAAAACCGTAAATTATAGCTTGTTTATGAAATTTACATATATAAATAATTAGGTTTTTCATGATTTTTTTTAAGTGGCTTATTTATATACTTATTTATACACAATCTACATTTCAATTCAATTTCTCAATCTATACACTTTATCAACAAACCAACTCAATTCAACCTTCAAATCAAATAAGAATATAAAAGTAAATTATAAATATTTGTTAAAATACAAAATTACAATTGTTTGAAATACAAAATCAAAATATTAAATAATAGAAAATGAGATGAGAATTTTTTTTTTTTTTATTCAAAGTATAGCAATATTGGTGTCTATTGGTAGATAATTGAAAATCATAATTTATGATATAATCTTTAATTTTTTTAAATAAATATTTGTTGAGAGTGAGAAATAAACAGAAATGGAGGAAGAGAAGGCAATGAAACAGTAGAACAAAAGTTACTTTCATCTCAAGCTCAGTTCCCAAAACTGAATACAAACTATTTATATCTCTCACTCTCACAGCTAGGATTAATCTCAGCCATCTATTTTAGGGCAAATATCCAACGGCTAAGGAAATTAAGCAAAAAAGTAAAAACGTAATACATCAACTTAAAGTAAAATGCGACTTCTGTAACTGCATGAACAAAACAAAATACGTGCAGGCCTCCATCTTCTTTCATACTTCCTTCCCTTCTTTCATCTTTCACCTTCATTTTCTACACCCCCCCTCAAGAAGAAGGTGGTGGAGATCCAATACCTTCATCTTGGATAACAGAGCACGGAAACGTGGACCAAATAAAGGTTTTGTGAAGAAGTCAGCAAGCTGGTCACCCGAAGAAATAGCAGTAGGAACAACAAATCCTTGTACATACTTTTCTCGCACCACATGACAATCGATCTCAATATGTTTGGTGCGTTCATGGAAGACAGGGTTACGGGTGATCTGGAGAGCAGCATCATTATCACAGTATATAGTGATAGGAGTAGAAGAACCCACCTGAAAAGCAGCAAGTAATTTGTGTAGCCAAATGAGTTCTCTAGTAGTAACTGCAAGAGCTCTATATTCAGCCTCAGCTGAGCTAGAGGAAACAGTAGACTGTTTCTTGCATTTCCATGAGATGAGACTAGAACCCATGAAGATGCAAAAGCCAGTCAAGGACTTTCTAGATTCCAAACAAGTGGCCCAATCAGCATCAGAATAGGCTAGAAGATTGAAAGAAGTATCAACCGGATAGAAGACTCCCAGAGATGGACACCCTTTCAAATATTTCAAGACATGAACCGCAGCATACCAGTGAACTTTACAAGGTTTGGCCATATATTGACTGAGTTGCTGGGTGGCATGGGATAGATCAGGCCGAGTAAGGTTGAGATAGAGGAGTTGACCAACCAAACTTCTGTACTGCTCAGGATTTTGCAAGATATCTTCAGTGCCTTGTGAGAGATTTAGACCAGGTGGTAATGGTGTTGCAGTAGGTTTGCAACAGAGCAAGCCATGATTGGAAAGAATATCAAGGATGTATTTCCTCTGGTTTAAAGCAGTACCATCAATTCCACGAGCTACCTCCATCCCCAAGAAAAACTTAGCAGGACCTAAGTCCTTAATAGTAAAAGCATCATCCAAAGAGGACTTCAAATCAGTCAGCAAATTGAGTGAAGGACCAGTGATGATGGCATCATCAACATAGACTAAGAGAGCAAGAAAAGTAGGTCCTTCCCCTTTAGTGAACAAGCAAGGATCATGAATAGAAGATGTAAAACCCAAAGAACAGAGGAACCTGGAGAACTCTGCATTCCACTCTCTTGAAGCCTGTTTTAGGCCATACAAACTCTTCTGCAGCTTACACACTTTACCAGGTTGAGTATCCAATCCAGGTGGCAGCTTCATGTAGATAGTATCCTTCAAATGGCCATGGAGGAAGGCGTTATTGACATCAAGTTGGTGAATAGGCCACGAATGAGCTGTGGCAACTGCAAAAAATAATCTCACAGTGACCAAGTTAGCCACTGGAGAAAAAACCTCTTCATAGTCTACCCCTTGTTGTTGTGTGTAGCCCTTAGCTACAAGCCTTGCTTTGCATCTCTCAACTGAGCCATCAGCATTCAACTTAACCTTAAAAATCCATTTGCACCCAATAGGTTTAACACCTGCTGGAAGATCAGTGACTGTCCATGTATCATTCTTAGATAAGGCATCTAGTTCCTTATTTATGGCCTCCACCCACTCTGGATACTGTATAGCTTCTTTGAATGATGATGGTTCTCTGACCATGGTCAGATTAAAAAGGAAATTTGTATGTGGTTGAGTGAGGGAAGGACTTATGGCATATGGAAAAGTAGGTGGTGTGATGGATATGTGAGGTGTAAAGAGTTGAGGAGATTGGATTGAACCAGTGTAATCTTGCATCCAAGTGGGTGGTTTCTTGTCCCTTGTACTTCTTCTTAGAGCTGGGGGTTCAGGTATAGATGGAGACTCCAATGGCAATTGAACCAATGAATTATTATGAGGATCCAATTCTGGTGAAACTGTTTCTGGTGACTCAAATGGAAGAACCTGTTCAGCAACAGGTGTAGGATGAGCACCATCTTCAATATCAACTTCCAGAGCAGGAATTATCAAGTGTGGTTGTGTGCTCACTGCAGGGGATGAAATAGGATGCTCATCAAGAGAAGGAGTTGAGTGTAAGAAAGGAAAGGAGTCTGTAACAAACTTGACATCTCTAGAGATGAAAACCTTATGTTTCTCCAAATCAAAAAGTAGATATCCTTTGTGGCATATATCATAACCTAAGAAAACAGATTTCACACTTCTTGTATCAAACTTACCTCTGTTTGGAAGCAAGTTAGCAGCATAGGCTAGGCAACCAAAAGGCCTTAGCATTGTAAAATCTGGGGTATGACCAAACAGAAGCTCATATGGTGTTTTCCAGTCAAGAACCACACTAGGTAGTCTATTTATGAGCCATGTGGCAGTTAGAATGGAGTATGGCCAGAATCTGATAGGTAAGCCACTCTGAAACATGAGGGCTCGTGCTGTAGCAAGCAGATTTCTATGTTTCCTCTCTACTATACCATTCTGTTGAGGACTATAGACACAAGACTTTTGATGGAGTATACCATGATCCAAGAACAACCTAGCCACTTTATGATTGAGAAATTCACTGCCATGATCAGACCTGAACACTTTCACCTTCTTGTCAAACTGAGTAGAAACCATTTGAAGGTAATCTGCAAGAACTTGTGGCACCTGATCTTTAGACTGTAACAGATAGGTCCATATCACTCTACTGAAATCCTCAACCAGTGTCAATACATAGGTGACATTACAAATATTGCTTTGAGTATATGGACCCCAAATGTCCCCATGAACCATCTCAAAGAGGGATGTAGTTCTTCTGTTCAAGACAGGAAAACTATCCCTAGCATGCTTAGCTTTTACACAGATTTCACAATTGTCAATGATCTTCACCAGCTCATCAAACTTCTTCCCTTTAGGTATCTGCATATGACTGAGAGTGGTGATGGATGGATGACCCATGAATATATGCCAATCCAACAGACTCATATCTTTTGGATTGAAGAAACTCACAAAATGTTGTTCTGCAACAGCCTCAACAACATATAGGTTCTTGATCATCTTCCCTACACCTACCAAATGATCTGTGTGTAATCTCTGAAAAGTGCAGTGAGTAGGGAAGAAAGTACACTTAATATTTGACCCATCAATCAATCTGGCCACAGATATTAGATTGTGTGTGAAATCTGGTGAATAGAGCACATTATCTAGAGTAATATCCTTGTTGATCTTGGCTTGCCCAGCATGAGTAATGGTTCTAGAACTCCCATCTGGAAAGAAAATGACAGTGGGAGTCTCTAACCTGTATATGGTGTATAGTAGTTCAGGGTTAGCACAAATGTGTGTGCTAGCACCTGAATCTACTATCCACTCAACCTTGTCCATGCTTGGTAACACAGAGAATGCAAAGTGTCCTTCAAAAGGATTTGATCTCTTATCTGCATCACGCACCATATTTGCATCTCCTTTGGCCACACTTCCAGTTTGTTTCTGCATATACTGACCCATGCACTTAGCAATTTCTGTCTGTATCAGCTTGCTAATGTCCTGCCCTGCATTCCTCTGCTCTGTTCTGTCTGAAATCCCTTCCATTTCTGCAGCTGATTCAACATAATTAGCTCTGTTCTGCCCTTGTCCTTCTTTCAGCTTTTTGTACCAATCAGGTATCCCATGAAGTTTGAAACATTCACTGGCATCATGACCCATCTCTTGGCAGTGATTACATTTAAGTTTCCTCTTCTCTTCTTTGCTAATTCTCTTCTTGAAGGGCACACCTCCTTGTTTCTGGTATTGCTGTGGCTTTTGATTCTGATAAGCAGGCTTGTTCCCATATTGCTGCTGAGCAGCTCCATAGTTCACTTTCTGAACATTCATGGCCATCAAGTCCTTATGATCTCCATTTTGATCACTCAATCTCCTCTGATCCTCTACTTGCACCACCATGGAGTAGGCTTGATCAAGGTTAGGTAATGGCTTTAACAACATGATCTGAGTCTTTGTTGATTCATAAACTTCATTTAGACCAACCAGAAAAGCAACGAGCCTGATTTGATCCTCTCTCAGCATAGACTTTCTTTTAGCATGGCACACACAATCCAGTGGGGGAAGAAGCATATCCATCTCCTCCCACATGCCATTTAACTGGTTGAAATATGCAGACACAGACAAATTTCCTTGCCTAAAAGCATAAATCTCTCTTTGCAGTTTAAGTATCTTAGGTCCATTACTTCCTCCAAAACGATGAGTTAAAGCATTCCACAATTTGTATGTACTTTCAATGTGAGAGTAAGCATCAACCAACTCTTTACAGATGGAATTACAGATCCACGTTGAAACAATATAGTCCACCTTTAACCATCTTTTATAATAAGGGGATTCTAGATCGGGTTCAGAAAATGTACCATCCAACAATTCCAGCTTGCTGCGTGCAGCAAGAGCTCGTTTGATCGACTTACTCCAGTTGAGAAAATTTGCTCCTGTGAGCTGTGCAGAAACCAGCTGCAATCCTGAGTGGTCAGTGACTGGGAGGTTAAGGATCTCTTCGATTTGAGCTACCGTCAGCCCAATACCATCAACCTTCTTTTGATCTTCATCTCCTTCCTTCTTTGGATCAATCTTCATCTCCTTTTTCGGTGAGAGTTGCGCATCTTCTTCCTCATTAACCATGTCTGCCCACACTTGTTGTATGACTTTAACCATTAAACTAACAGATCAAGAGAACCTCCGCTCGTGATACCATGTTGAGAGTGAGAAATAAACAGAAATGGAGGAAGAGAAGGCAATGAAACAGTAGAACAAAAGTTACTTTCATCTCAAGCTCAGTTCCCAAAACTGAATACAAACTATTTATATCTCTCACTCTCACAGCTAGGATTAATCTCAGCCATCTATTTTAGGGCAAATATCCAACGGCTAAGGAAATTAAGCAAAAAAGTAAAAACGTAATACATCAACTTAAAGTAAAATGCGACTTCTGTAACTGCATGAACAAAACAAAATACGTGCAGGCCTCCATCTTCTTTCATACTTCCTTCCCTTCTTTCATCTTTCACCTTCATTTTCTACAATATTTACCTATATTATTTTGAAAATAAGATTTATTTTGATTTAATTATTTTCACCAATAAATATTTGTCAAGTGGTAGGGAGGAAAGAGAAGATTTAATTAATTATTTATAAATATTTTAATTTATAATTAATATTTTTTTTGTGTTTTTTTTTTTCTCAATCAATTAATTATAAACCATTAATAAATTAATGTTGATAAATTACACACAAATTTTAATTAAAAGAAAAAAAAAAAGAAACGAAACCGCCGCAAGGCTTCACGCCGCCGCTGGATCGCCCTCCTCCACCTTCGAATCGCCGGATTCGCCCTCCTCGGCGACGCACTTATAGCACTCCGGCGCCACTTCCTCCACCGCCGTATCGCCACCGAGCTCCGATCCTCCCTCCTCGGCGGCGCCGTCGACGTGGATCAGATTCAGCACGACCCACCGGTCGGTGAGGAGGAACTCGCGGCGCTCCGCCCTCTCCTCCCTGATCACCAGCCTCCCGTCGCTCGTGTGGTAGCGCCGCCACACCCACGGCACGAGCGAAAATCGCCAGCCGAGATCGGCGGCAGAAACTCCTTGCGCTGCGCCGCCGCCGCCAGCC
Source organism: Thymus mandschuricus (assembly GCA_029379335.1). Taxonomy (NCBI): domain Eukaryota; kingdom Viridiplantae; phylum Streptophyta; class Magnoliopsida; order Lamiales; family Lamiaceae; genus Thymus; species Thymus mandschuricus. The sequence goes on along the minus strand of CM057080.1, from coordinate 6,739,049 downwards.
GCCTGCTCCTGCGGCAGCGCGGCGCCTCGCCGGACTCGGATCCCTGATCGGCGTCGCCCTCGACGCCGGCAGAATCTCCGAATCCCGGATTCTGCATCGAGATTGATTCGGAGAGATTGAAATTGTGAGGGTTTCTGCGTGTGGATTGATTTTGATTTTTCTGTTGCTTATAGTATTTACGTTTAGACCACTACACTTTTTATTTATTACAAAATTGACCCCGTAATTAATGTTAAATCAATAACTGCAAATACTGTAATCTTTTTATATATATATAGATTATTATCATTCGTGACCGCCATAACTTCCGATATACTCTTATTATTATTTTCATATTTGATTTCCTTACCCACCGTACTAACTTGAGCGTTGGAAGCCCTACGGCTGACACCCCACCGGTGTTTCCCTTAGGACTCTAACGTGTTCTTGTGCATTGATTGTAGGTTGCTAGTGCCCGTCTTAACCGACATACCGAACTTCTGAAATTGTAAATTTCACCTCTACACGACCAAAATTTGATAAACATTAGCATAAATGGTAATGGCGCTTCTGACTATAATCAACCGGGCAATTGATAGAGGAATAGATTGTAACTTTAATTATAATAAGATAAATACTTACAAATCAAAGGATCATAGAAAAATTACATTTAAAATTATCAAAGTCATAATCGAGCTGGTGATTTTCAGACCCGGTCTTGTCTATAGGCCGATGAGTCATTGGCCTAGGGCCCCGAAATATCGGAGTCCCATTTTTTTTTTTTTTTAAGTTTTATGTCTATAATTGTAGAAACAATATTAGTTGCACAAATAATTTGATCTTATCAAGCGTGAGACTTCTTTGATTAAAATTTCGTACCTCTACAAAACAAAATCAAAGATAATGCTCCATGATCTATTTACTGTTCTCAATTTAATTATAGTAGCAGTTAAGGGTTGATTCATTTGTATAAGAAATGAAATAGGTGTTAGATTCTTAACCTTTTTTGAAATGTAATATTACTCATGATCTATTTTTTTGAATTTTATTTTTATTTTTTATGATTGGCAATGTCCCATGACATTATTGTAAATTGTTGATCAATATTAACAAAATTTCTTATGGTATTGTAATCATAAAAATCTATCATGTATACTTGAGCTTGTGTTAATGTGATTGCAAGCTTCAATTTTTTTCACTGTGTAGTTCTCTTGTTTTGATGAAAGCATTGCGAGTTATTATACATTTCATTGTTTTGTTGCTTAGATTCTAATTTTTTCCCTATTTCTAATTATTCTATTATATCTTCTATTATTCAGTTGTATTAAATATTCGTTTTGGCTTCTAAAAGAGCTCTTTTTTTATTTTTCGCCTAGGGCCTCACGAACTACAGGACATGCCCTGGTGATTTTGTATCGAACTCGACAACCGTTGCATTAATATATATACTATATATATGAACTATACTTAAACTTATCTTTAATCTATATCTATGGATTTCAAAGGGGATAGAAGATCAATAGGAGGCTTAGGAGCGTTTAAAGATTCCAAAATTAGAGAAAATTCCAATAGCATAATTACGTACATTTCTTCTTCTTCTTCTTCTTCTTCTTCTTCTTCTTCTTCTTCTTCTTCTTTTTTTTTTTTTGATCGGACAAATGTTAGTTGTTAGATTAGATGTTAGTACACCAAGCTCCCAAGAACTCCAAGAAATTCTCCAAGCCACCTTATATCTCCCTGAAATTTGTTCCCAAAGGGAATCGAACCTGGGTCTCTTTACGAATCGAACCTGAGTCACTCATTAAAGAGAGGAGCCCAGTGGCAGGTGCGCTAAGTCACCTGGTTACATAATTACGTACATTTCTTAATCTAAAGATAATCCGTCTTGTATATGACTTGCTAATCACAAGTCACAACTAATAGATGAACCATCTTTAATGTATATTGTTTACGGGAGAGATCGTATAAAAAAAACATTTTCTGTAAGAAATAAGAATTAATCTTATTCACCAATCTTATATATAATCTATGGTTAATATTAATTACTACTTTATTACTCTTCGTATATTTTATCCGATTATAGAAGTTTCAAGGCTAATTTTATCAATTCTCGTGTTTGTCAATCATTCTAATGCATTGCATTCAAAATAAATACTTATATTTCAATAACAATATTCATGTATAAATGCATTATTCAAAGTATATTCATTATATACATAATTATTTAAAACGTTATATGTGTTAGACTGCATTATATGTAATCACTATAAAAAAAAAAAAAAAAAAAAAAAAAAAAAAAAAGAGTATTTGTAACGAATTTTTTCGTAACATAAAACTATTTTTTTGACACAATAGGTTATATGTGAGGAAAAATAATTTGTCACACTTTGAGGAATCTATAATTTCCTCACATAAGGTGTCTATACTTTATGTGAGGAAAAAATTAATCACGATTGCTCAAATTTTTGTCACATAAAGTCATAGCTATCAAAAGCCCATATTTTATACAATTACCCCTATCTATTGAAATAGTACCACTCTAAGATTACTAAGATAGAAAATTCTCAACCATTTTTTCACAAATGAATTCATAAACTCTATTTACAAATTAAATCTTAAACAATATCCCTACTTATGCATAAATACTAATTGGTCAATAAGAATCAAATTTTTCCTACTATTTGACTTAATCTTCGAAGACTTCCAAATGAAGCCATTAAATGTCTTCATCAAAATGACATAAGTTGCAACTCTTCACATCTTTCATAAAAATGTAAAAGTACCTGCATATGTAAACAATCCAAATCATCAGTTAAGTTTAATTTTCCAAGTGCAGAAACTTAGACATGCATCCTGTCCTTTAAGAAACCTTCCCTCCTAGAAAACCTACAAATTAACATTTTACAAACGGAAAAACTTCAATTCTCCTATGAGTTTGGTGTGTGATAGGATATGGCCCAATCACTAGGCCCAAGCATTGGGTCCAACAATAAGTTCGGTCCACGTGAGTTCGGCCCAAGAAGATCCACCCCAAGAAGACTTCTTCATCGAATACAACTCGAGTTCTAAGAGACGTAGAAGACTCGGACACTTATCACAAAGGAAGAGATAAACTCAAAGAATCCTCATAGGAGAAGACTTTGTATTAGAGTCAAACTCCATGTAATTGTATATAAATAGGGGCTAAGTTAGAATTAGGGATTCACTCACGCTCTTGATACTTTTTGTACTCAACACACACGCCCATACTCAATAAAGATACTCCCCTTCGCCCTGTGGACGTAGATCTATTCCGGTAGATCGAACCACGTAATTCTCTCGTGTTCTTTCATCGTTTTGATATTATTTGTCCTACGAAAACCAGATAGATCACTGGCGCCGTCTGTGGGAACCTAAAAATTTTGTGTTTCCGATCAACGTTTTCAAGGTAATCAATCGTCACTATGAAGAAGACACGAATCACTACTTCCAAGGCTGTTTTTGGCAACAACAACGGCGACAGAGCTCGGCAGACACAACCCAGGGGAAGTCCGGTGAGAGAGGAAACCCCAGAGGGACACGTCAGAACTATTGACGAGCAGGAAAACCCTAGCCTACAGGAAGAAGAAGTTCGTCAGGAAGGAGGAGATTGCCACAGGGACGGCGATCACAACAGTAGAAGAGAGGAACCCCAAGCTGCTCAACCGAACCTCAACAAAGCAGTACATGAGTTCCTCGGGACCAATGAATCAGCCGAACTTTTCCTCCAGTTCCTCAACCGAAGGCAAGGCTGTCATTAGCAAGGCGAAGAGGAAGCCGAAGCTTCATCCAAGCATGGAGCACCTCGGCAGCGCGAGGCCCCCAACCTCCAGGTACTAAACCCGCCATTCGGGAACAACGCACGAGGTAATCCTCAAACTGATTGGGTGAGGAATGACCGTTACAACCTCAACCATCAAGATTGCGACCGACGTGACTTCGGCCTTCAGGACCAACCCTCACCTCGGCATCGCCCTTCTGGAGGAGTGTTCAGTGCCTACGGAGGGATCATCACCCCGTTCTCTGACGAGATACTCAATACTCGTCTCCCGAACAAATATAGGGTTCCCAATATCACGCCCTATGGCGGACTGAGAGATTCACAAAACTTCCTCTTCCTGTTCCAGTACAACATGATAAATCAATGCCTCAACTCCGTCCACATGTGCAAGCTCTTCCCGGAGTTGCTGATCGACAATGCTCGCCAGTGGTTTGACAGCTTGCCTCCGGGAAGCATCGAGTCTTACGAAGACTTGATGGAGGCTTTCCAGCGAAGGTTTTTCCAAAAAACTGAGTCGAAGTTCACGTCAGCCCATCTTCTCAATATAAGACAAGGCCGAGGTGAATCCATTAGCGACTTCATGACGAGGTTCAACCAGGAGAGCCTGAAAGTCCAGGACACCAATGATCTCCTTGTTATTTCAGAGTTCCAAAACGGCATCTAGCCTGAAGCTCTGTACAAGGAGATCGTCAGGGAGGAGCCCCGGACGACAATGGAACTGTGGAAAATTGCAGATCGGTTTGCTAAGGCCGACAAAGCTGATAGGAGAAAACACGAGGCTGACAAGAGTGAGACTTCGGAAAAAAGAAGAAAGAAAACAATAGAGGGGATCAAAACCGAAGTCAGAAAAGTGTTTTCGATAGGATACAACGTGGTCCTCTAGAGTCCAAACTAGGTCCACGTCGTGATCCTGAGCCACCTCGCTCTCAGTATACGCCATTGACAAAGACAAGAACAGAAATCTTCGAACTCCATGCAGACATGTTCGAAAGACCCCATCCCATGATAGGGGGTTCCAAGCATCGGTCCAAAGAGAAGTACTGTTCTTTCCATGAAGATTGGGCATGACACAGAGGAATGCAGAAATCTCATGGCCGACATCGAGGAGCTAGTGCGAGATGGAACTCTTAAGAAGTACCAAGATAGGGGTCGACGAACTGGACAGTACGAAGTTCCCCACCGAGGTCAGCATAAGAGAAAGCAGAACAAGAGAAGAGACAATTGTGGTTCTTGCGCTGGCAAGAAAGCAAAGTACGATACCGACAACGATGGCAATGATGAGCACCAGTTCGATAGGATTATATCCGCAATCATAGAGCTTCCTCATGGTGCGACGAAGTCATCCATCAAGGCTGAGGCCCGAAGTCCCCAGACCACCGAGCCTGCAAACAAGTGCCTTAAAAAGGATTAGGCCATCACCTTCTCTGACGAAGACCCCGTGCCAGCTATAGTGCCCCACCAGGATGCAACCATAATCCAAGCAGTGGTCGCCAACAAACTAGTTCGGCGCATATGATAGTGGTGCTTCGGTGAGCATCCTTTTCAAGGATTGCTTTGACAAGATGAGGATAGAAGAAGCACGTCTCATGCCAACGCCCCATCCACTTCGGAGTTTCATGCAAGAGGAAACGAGGTCAGAGGGGGTCGTCGAATTACCTGTCATGGTTGGAAAAGCTCCTGCAAGTTCCACCAAACTCGTATAGTTCTTCGTAGTAAAAGCCTACTCACCCTATAACATCATATTGGGTCGAGATTGGTTAAACGGGGTGAGGGCAGTATGTTCGACGTACCACCTGACCATGAGGATCCCTACAAGAGGGGGGGGGGGGGGGGGGGGGGGATAGCGGTGATTCGTGGAGACCAAAAAGCAAGCTAAGGAATGCTTGCAGGTGGCCCTAAGGGATGTTGGGACTTTGGCCCAATTTCCACAAGGATAGCAATTACCGAAGCCCAAGGAGTTAGAGTTAGAGAAGACGTCATCCGCTCTCGACAGTTCAACCAAAGAAGTCATGTTATACGAGGACGATCCCCACAAGGTCATACGAGTAGGCTTCACCGAAGTGTCGTTACTTAGAGAACGGATCATCCAACTCCTGAGGGAATACAAGGACGTCTTCGCTTGGTCATCCCTTGACATGACCGGGGTTTCACCGAGCCTAATCACTCATCGGCTCAATATCGACCCCAGTGTCAAACCAGTTCGGCAAAAGCAACGGATCTTCGCTACAGAACGTAATCAAGTCATATATGACAAAGTGCATCAGCTCTTGAAAGCTCACATATTGTTTGAGTTCAAGTATCCGACGTGGATAGCCAACCCAGTGATTGTCAAGAAAGGAGGAGGGGGATGGCACATGTGTATTGACTACACCGACCTTAATAAACAATGCCCTAAGGACTGCTACCCTCTCCCCAACATTGATAAGAAAGTCGATGCACTGGTCGGATACAAAGTCTTGAGTTTCTTGGATCTGTATAAGAGGTATCACCAAGTGTTGATGGACGACGAAGATGCATCCAAGACAGCTTTCATCACGGACTTCGGCATCTTCGCATACAGAAAAATGCCCTTCGGACTCAAGAATGCGGGAGCCACTTATCAGAGACTTGTGGACAAGATATTCAAACCTCACATTGGTCACATCGCGGAGGTGTACGTGGATGACATCTTCGTCAAGAGCAAGGAAAAAGCCACCAGTGTTGCCGACCTCCGAACTGTCCTCGATTTACTTCGGAAATTAAACCTTAAACTAATTATGTGAGTAAAATTACTACTATCATACATAGAAAAATTAATTATGTCTTTTCATTTTTAAATTTTAAAATTTAAATTATTAATTATTTAAATTTAACTTGCAATATTTTAGTTTATTATATATGATTTTGTACTTAGTTAAAATTATGTTTTATGGTACAATCTTACTCTTAAACGATGCATATATTTCCGACCGTGCGTAGCATGGGAGAAAGTTCTAGTTTGTATTAAAAAAAAGTTCTTATAAGTAGTGATGCTTGGGAAACCCAGCTTTCCCCCTTGACCTTACGTAAATGCTGCAGCAAAAAAAGTAAAACATTGGTTTAAGAACCTTTTTCACCTTAAAGGATATTTGACAAGGCTTATTGAATAACCATTTTCGTTTTTCAAATGAAGAATAGGCGTCTGGTTTTTTCTTGGTAAGAGGTGATAAGAAGTCTTAAGCATAAAAAAAAAAATAAAAAAATTATATTAATATCAAGCACATGTGCATACTCAGGCAACTTGATTATATTATAAATAGTTGAAACTAACAATAAATTTTATAATATAATTATGAGATTCGACCATGAATGATATATCAATTGTCCATATATGAAAACTGGGAATTTTGAAGACAAGCAACAAAAGGATCAGTGCCACAAATAGGAAAAAAAAAAAACATAAAAAGAGTACCAAAATATAGATAAGCAATCCAAAAATCTTTAAAACTGAAAACAAGACTGAACATTAAAGATCATATGTAGCCACATGAACTAATTCTCAACCACATCGTGTTACGCTCGTGGGTTCTGACAGTTTCTCGCGTCATGAATTGCCATTTGTTTGCACCTGGAGCATTTCCTCGGAGGCTTCTTCAAGTCCTGCATGGCTTTCTGATGAAGATGAAGATGGAGCAAGTGCTGTCGCAGTCAGTGAAAGGAAGAAGATGAAGTTATATTTCAGTTTAAATGTTTTTGTAGCTACTGGGATTCGAACTCTGTTATTTTTCTTTTGCCCGTTTTGATCTTGACCGTTGGATCATAAGTTTATGATCCAACGGTTACCGCATTATTAGGGTTAACTTTCTGTTATGAAGTCGTCGTTTCTTAGAAACATGATTTAGTTTATTTTGTTCAGTATAAATGTAAGAAACAGAGCACAGCCGCTGCATGAGTTTTCATCATACTTTTATGGAAATTATTCTCTCTTCTTTACACTTTAATATGGTATCAAGAGCGAAGGTTTGATCCTGCTCTCTTCATCAAGTTCATTTCTTTTTCGTTTCATTATAATCTATGACGAAGGAGAATCAAGATGATGGTAGTTTCAAGCTTGAAACTCCCATTGATGGCGAGAGATCTAAGGAGGAAGCTGGAAACAAAGTTGATGCTGATTCTGGTCTCAAGATCAGACAAATCGAGGAAATCCTTTTCTTACCAGTGACTGATCACTCCGGGATGCAGCTCGTTGCAGCCCAACTCACTGGTACAAATTTTCTTAATTGGAGTAAGTCTGTTAAACGCGCCTTAGCTGCAAGGAGCAAGATGGAGCTTCTTGATGGTACATTTCCTGAACCACACCCCGATTCTGTTTATTATAAGCCGTGGCTTAAGGTCGATTATATGGTCTCATCTTGGATTGTTAACTCCATATCTAAGGAATTTGTGGATACTTTCTCTAGTATTGAAAATACACAGAAGTTGTGGTCAGCTTTAACTCATAGATTTGGCACTAGTAATGGACCAAAAATACTGAAGCTACACAGAGATATTTTCTCATTTAGACAGGGGAATTTGAGTGTTTTCATGTATTTTAATCAACTCAATGCTTTGTGGGAAGAAATGGATATGTTATTGCCACCTCTTGAGTGTGTATGTATTGCCAAATCCAAGAATATGCAACGTCAAGAGCAGATGCGGTTGGTGGCTTTCTTATCTGGTCTCAATGACATGTATGAAACCACCAAAACTCAAATCCTTCTGCAGAAGCCTTGGCCCTCATTGGACCAGGCGTATGCAATGGTGGTACAGGTGGAGGATCAAAAGCATTTGACTGATGGTGGAGTGGACACCAAAAAATTGATGACACTGAATGTTAATAGACAGCCTCCTACAGCTCCTACACAGACTGGTGGGCAGACTCCTCAGTTTCAAAAGCAATATCAAGGACCATTCAAGAAGAGAATAAGCAAAGAAGAAAAGAGGAAGCAGAAATGTACACACTGCCAGGAAATGGGACATGGAATTGAGGAATGTTTTAAGCTGCATGGAGTTCCAGATTGGTATAAAAAGCTCAAGGAAAACAAAGGACCATATAGAGCCAATTATGATGAGGAAATGCCTAAGACTGATAATGCAGGAGGAGGTGTACCACAGAAAGAAGGAGCCCAAGATATGGGAAAGCTGATACAGGCAGAACTGATGAAATGCATGGGTCAATTCTTTCAACAACAACAACAGTCTGCAGGGGGAAGCAACTCCAAAAATGATGCCAACTTAGTTCATCAAGTAGCTAAGAAGGCAACACCATTTGATGGCCATTTTGCTTTCTCAGTTTTGCCAAGTATGCTAGAAACAGAATGGGTGGTTGATTCAGGTGCAAGTAGGCACATATGCTCTAATCCAGAACTTCTCTACACCACATATCAGATGGATGTGCCTACCTTAATCTACCAACCAGATGGATCATCTAAAAGTGTAGCATATGCAGGCAAGGTTCGAATTACTAAAGATATTGTGTTTGATAATGTATTATATGTTCCTGAATTCACACACAACTTATTGTCTGTCTCTGAGTTGGTTAAAGCTGCTGATACAAGATGTGTATTTCACCCTTCACATTGTGTTTTCCAAAGATCAGATACAGAAGAGGTCATTGGAATTGCCAAACTGAAAGGCTCTCTTTATGTTTTGGAAACTGTTACTGAAAAATTTTACTTCAGTTTCTACAATCCTAAAACCATATCTGTTGAGGAGTGGCATGTGATTTTAGGACATCCTTCAGTTTCAACCATGCAACACATGAAGATAGCTGGCACACAATTCCATAGAGATGCTTTGCAAGTCTTGGAGCACTGTGAGGTATGTCAAAGAGCTAAACAGACCAGGGATCCTTTTCCTCTCCTACATAGAAGGTCCAATATCTTGTTTGAGATGGTTCATGGAGATGTTTGGGGTCCATATGGTGAAGAGAATATATCTCATGGTAAATATGTATTGACTTTGGTGGAAGATCATAGCAGGAATATTTGGACTTATGTTCTTCAGTCAAAAGATCGGGTTGCTTCTGTTCTCCAGTCTTTCTTTGCTATGGTTAACACTCAGTTCAATACTCAAGTGAAGGTTTTCAGGTCAGACCATGGCACTGAGTTTGTCAATTCTACAGTTAGCAGCCTTTTGTCCTTTCTTGGCATTATACACCAAAAGTCTTGTGTATATACTCCTCAGCAAAACGGTATTGTGGAAAGGAGACATAGAACTTTGTTGAACTTAGCAAGGGCAATGATGTTTCATAGTGGTTTATCACTTAGGTTATGGCCTTACTCAATTTTGACTGCAACATGGGTGCTCAACAGGATTCCCAGTCAAGTTCTTCAGTGGAAAACTCCACATGAAATATTGTTCCAATCTGAACCAAATTATGCCATGGCAAAGCCCTTCGGTTGCTTAGCATATGCTGCAAACCTTATACCTCACAAGAGTAAGTTCACTTCTAGATGCTTCAAGTGTGTTTTCCTTGGTTATGATTCTTCACATAAAGGATACTTACTCTTTGATTTGGATAATAAAAAGTTGTTGATATCTAGAGATGTACACTTTGTCCCAGACACTTTCCCTTTTCTTAATCCATCTAAAGACATACCAGACAAACCTATTTCCTTCCCTAGCTTATCCAATCCTGACTTGTTGTCTTCTTCTACAGACACCACATCAAATGATGATCAAGCCTCCAGTTCTGACTCTAACACTACTCCAATACCTACTTCATCTCCTTCACCACAAACTGATGAAGTCCAGGTGTTGAGAAGGAGTACCAGACTCACCAAACCACCTGTTTGGATGAATGACTATGTGGGAAACATCAATACATCAGCACCCATCACTCTCAGTACTGGAACTGCCCCTCCTACTTTCCCATATATCATAAATGCTGCTTTGACAAAGCCTCATGTTGAATATCTTTTTAATCTCACACTGAACTCAGAGCCTAAGAATTTTAAGGAAGCTTGCCAACATTCTGAATGGGTGAAAGCTATTGATGCAGAACTGAGTGCTTTACAGCAAAATGAAACTTGGGTGCTTACTGATTTAATGCCTAATGGTAAGAGACCTATTGGCTGTAAGTGGATTTTCAAGAACAAGTTGAATGCTGATGGTTCAATTGAGAGACATAAGGCCAGATTAGTTGCAAAGGGATACACACAAGAATCAGGTATTGATTATCAAGAGGTATTCTCCCCAGTTGCTAATCTGATATCAGTTAGAATGCTTATTGCTGTAGCCACTGCTCATTGCTGGCCTTTACATCAACTTGATGTCAACAATGCCTTTTTACATGGGTATTTACGGGATGAAATCTACATGCTGCCACCTCCTGGGCTTTCTGGGGTAAAACAGGGACATGTATGTAGGCTTATCAAGAGTTTGTATGGTTTGAAACAAGCATCCAGAGAATGGAATGCTGAGTTTTCAAGGGTCTTAGTTTCACAGGGTTTTACATCTTCTGTCCATGAACCCTGTCTCTTCACTAAAGGGAGGAATGATACTTTCATTGCATTATTGGTTTATGTTGATGATGTTATTGTTACAAGCCCTTCTGTGTCTTTGATTCATGCTTTGAAGGACTCACTACATGCAGCTTTTACCATAAAGGATCTTGGTGCTGCCAAATATTTTCTTGGGATGGAAATAGTAAGAGGTGCAGCTAGTACATCCCTTAGCCAAAGAAAGTATGTTCTTGACATTCTTTCTTCTCATGGAATGCTCTACTGTAAGCCAGCATCTGCCCCCTTACCTTCTGGGCTTTCTCTCCACAAAGAAGAAGATTCTCTTCTCAAAAATCCAGAGGACTATAGACGGTTGGTTGGTCAGCTCTTGTACTTAAACCTGACCAGACCTGATATTTCCCATGCCACACAACAATTGAGTCAGTTTGTTGCTGCCCCTTCTCTTTCACATTGGCATGCTGCCATTCATGTTCTCAAGTATCTCAAAAGATGTCCCTCTTTAGGTGTCTTCTATCCTGTCTCTCAGACTTTCAGGTTGGAAGGTTTTACTGATGCAGATTGGGGAACCTGCACTGACACACGCAGATCTCTCACAGGATATTGCATTTTTCTGGGATCCAGCTTGATCTCATGGAAATGTAAAAAGCAAACTATTGTCTCATCTTCTTCCACAGAGGCTGAGTACAGAGCAATGGCTTCCACTACCAGGGAGTTATCTTGGCTCTACAATCTCTTGAAGGAGTTTCATGTATCTGCTGCTCTACCTATCTCTATGCATTGTGATAACTTGGCCGCTATACAGATTACTCAAAACCCTGTGTTCCATGAACGCACTAAACACTTGGAGATTGATTGTCATGTGGTCCGTGAAAAATATGTTGCAGTTTTTATTGATCCGCTGCCAGTTTCTTCGAGTGATCAGATTGCTGATTTCATGACTAAAGCTCTGCCCGGCCCTCGCTTCCGTACTCTGTTAGGCAAGATGGGCGTGATTGATCTTCATCAGCTCCATCTTGAGGGGGGGTGATGAAGATGAAGATGGAGCAAGTGCTGTCGCAGTCAGTAAAAGGAAGAAGATGAAGTTATATTTCAGTTTAAATGTTTTTGTAGCTACTGGGATTTGAACTCTGTTATTTTTCTTTTGCCCGTTTTGATCTTGACCGTTGGATCATAAGTTTATGATCCAACGGTTACCGCATTATTAGGGTTAACTTTCTGTTATGAAGTCGTCGTTTCTTAGAAACACGATTTAGTTTATTTTGTTCAGTATAAATGTAAGAAACAGAGCACAGCCGCTGCATGAGTTTTCATCATACTTTTATGGAAATTATTCTCTCCTCTTTACACTCTAATACTTTCTCTTTCCTTGATTTTATTCTACTTCTACTCCCTTTATTTTTAACAGTAACCGGGGGCAAAACAAACAAATCTTGTGGGATAGCAGAGCCATAGAAACGCTCAAACATCTTGTTCTTGTCGTTATTCGTAGTCTCATCCCCCTCCTCTATATCAAACTCTTCTTCAAAATCCTCTAGCACTTTCAACAATGAAATCATATGATCATTGTTACCATCAACCAAACCTAAACACTTGTAAAACTGAGAGTGCAGCAGATTTAGAACAGACTGAGTATCATTCGCAGGAGCTGCTTGATTGAGCTTTGCTATCTGAGGGTTCAGAACAATATCAGCACATATATTCTTAGTCCAACGACTAACCACATACTTATTTGGAATGCATTTAAGCTTCAAATCTTTGAACACAGAGAATACATGGCAGCACAGCAAACCAACCTTTAAGAAATTTTTACAAGTGCATGTAGTACTCTTTTCCATCTTATTATATATGACAGTAAATACTCCATCAACTCGGTCATCAACCTCATAGATTGATACGACGTCATTAGTTGTAATGCTCGCAGCACGACAAACATAACAAGCACGTGCAATTTTCTCTTGAACATCAGCAAAGATATTCAATGTATATATTGAGGCAACATATTTCTCAAATTGCAATTCAGTACGCATATCCGGAAAGCGACTTTCGTTCCTACTACTCATCTGATCATGCGAATGCCGCTGATTATCTACTGCACTATTAAAATGAATAAAAAAGAAAGCGAGATTATCACTATGGTTTGAGTACTTGCCAAAGAAACTGTTGACACTTTCTGATATCGATGTTGTCCTAAAAATACCGCCCATCAGAAAGTCTCTAAAGAATGCTAGAATCTAACTTTGTCGCAGATTGTACATGGAACTGAACCAACTGTCACATGTAAGACCATATTCTTCCATGATCTCGTTCCATTGTTGATCAAAATCATATGGTTCAAGAAATTCAGACCATACAATCTTGTTGAACTTTTTAGTAAAACCTTCGTCATGCTTTAAGCCTCACGGCAGCTTCACAAAGACTTTTTTCATGATATGCCACATGCACAACCTATGGCGTGTATTAGGAAGTACATGTTCAATAGAAATTTTAAGGGCCGGATCTTGATCGGTGACTATCAGATTTGGAGCAATCCCCATGCACGATTTGAATTTTTCAAGTATCCAACTGTAAGATTCAATGTCCTCACATGCATGATAGTAATCCAGCGCCAAAGGTAACACACATTCCGTGATTGTCTTTACCCGTAAATGGAGTGAAGATCATATTGTACCTACAACAAATTTTAATCCATATCAAATTATATAAATGAAAGACAAGGAAAAAAGGTAGCACATAGAAAGATAACTCATCTGTAGCACACTTACTTGTTAGTTTCATAAGTAGCACCGAAGGATATAGCATCACCAAAAAATTTATAATTCTTCTTTGAAGTCGAGTCAGCCCAAAATAATCGAGTCAATCTTTCCTCCTCATCGACACAATACTCAAAAGTAAAGTCTTGACACACTTCACGCTTACTAAACAAGTTATCCAAGAATATTTGTGGGTCAACACCTATAATATATGCACACAAATCTCTAGAAAATTTCTTCAACTCCATACCACTGCATCCCACATTAGAATAGCTACCAACCACTTCTTTGAAAAGTCTATACGAATTCATCAGCCCAATATTAGCTCTAGCACAGTTCAATACAAAGCTTTTATGTGCGAAATCCAAGTTCCTATTCGCCTTCATAAAATGCTTGTGATTTTCAGACACAAAATTATGAGAATGACATTGATCAAAAGAGTCAATCTTATATCCTTCACGACCACAATATTTAAACACCACGTGTGCCATGCATGAAACTCGATCTGTTTGATATCCTATGTCTTCTCTTTATGTTTGGATCAACATGTACATATGTGGCTTTGGATGCTACATGTTTTTCACCCTGTCGGTTGCAATACATATACCTCCTTATAATGGTACCATCATTGGCTCTCTTGATGGGACCACGACGTACATCGAATCCTCAAGATGCAGCATAAGACCTATAAAATTATTCCCCTTCTTCTAACAAAGCAAATCTCTGGCCAAGGTATGGCTGCAATTCATTTCCACAATTTAGTGTATAATATTGTGTTGAACCAGGTGATAATTCAACATTGACATTGAATTCACTGCTTGCTAATTTATCTGTTGTAAAAATGCATTAATAAGAACAATCACTAATTATAGGTATATATATTGCTTAAATCCTTATGATATAATGCTTTTTAGACTTTTATTATTTTAGGCTTTTCATAACACCAAAACATGTCATATAGATACAAAAATATATGTACACAAACGAATTTTGAAGAAGCTTCATGTCCAAAAATGTGTTGCTTAAATGACATTATTCTCATTACACTTTAAATAACAAATGCTCGTATATGTAAAGTTAAGAAATCTTGAGCAATTACTTTGATCTAAGTGAGCGATTAAGATATATGTGTTAAACTAAATGGAGAAAAACATACCCGGTGAGTTCATGATGAGCACACTTATAAACTGGTGTAGAGAGTACAACTCAAATGAAAATGATGGAATAAGAGAGCGATAATAAGTGGTGAGAAGAAGGAAAGGTTGAAAAATTGGATTATTCCTAAATTAATCATAAAGAGGTAACCTTTAATACATTGAATATGGAGGTTACAATTGAGATAAAAATACTAAACTACCCCCTCTAAAATCTGATATGTTGATATTATTAAATGGACGGATTGAAATAGATCCTAGTTAATTCATAAGGAGAAGTTTTTATTTGAACCCACCCATATATATATATATATATATATATATATATATATATATATATATATATGGAGTGGTTCGTGTGCAAATAAATCCTTGTGTGCTAAAATGCGAAAGATGTGTAAAGCTATACAAAATCATGCTTAAATCAATATATATTTATGCTTACAACACCATTATGCTTTTTAATGTACAAATTCATGCTTAAACCTAGTCATGCTTATAATACCTTATAATCATGCTTAAATCAATTACATCCAGAGATCAAATTAAGATCAATGGTTCAGATCTATTCCTATTTCTCACACCAGGACTTATTTCTATATGATCCATCATATATATATATATATATATATATATATATATATATATATATATATAGAGTATAAATCATATAGAAACTAATGTTAAGTTGAAACTTAGAAATCGTCCATAACCGTTGATCTTGAAGATCTAATGGATCAGATTTGATTTCAAATTAACAATTAAATATTGTATTTCGATTTTTTTAATGCTTTTTTGGTATTATTTAGGGTTATAAGTGTAATTTTATTTATTAAAAACTGATTCTTCCTAATTTAATGGATATGCATTAATTAACTGAATCAAATCTTATGAACGTATCTTCTATGCTACTGCGTTTCATCGTATCTTCTTCTTCTTCTTCTTCTTCTTCTTCTTCGATTTCTTCTGTGAACCAATTTCTCGGCGACGTATATTGATCTAAAATTCCCTTGCTGCGTATATTTGTACATTGTTTCAGCGGAGGTTGATTTGTTCCGAGTATACAAGAGTTTTCACGGCAGTTTTGGATTTTTGTTTTGCTGGAGTATTTCACGCGGAGGTTGAGTTGCTGGAGTTTTTCACGAAGAGTGTTCATCGTCGTTTTGCTGTCGTTTTTTTCGTAGGAGTTTAATTGGTTCGATTTTTCACGGAGAGTTTTGGATTTGTGGTTAACGGCGTCATCTCCAGAAGTTATAGCTTTTAGAGCAGATTTTGAATATAATTTGCTGTGAAGATTGTAGTTGGTGGCGTGTAGTCTTCAAGATTGTGCAGTTGATGTTCATAAACCTTGTGAAATTAATGGAGTTTTCAGGTTTTTATTTTCGTTTATTTTTATTTTGTTTAGTTTGATAGTGTATTTTTTTGTGCATAAACGTGTTTTCGATATAGTTATTGTAAGCATATTCGATACGAGTCGAAAATATACTTATTTATTTTTTGTACATTTTTTGATGCATTTACTTTACAATTCGTTGCATTTATATCAATTTTTGATGCATTTTCATTATGTATGATAGGTGATAACGATTTTAATGGTGACTATCTCGAAGGCAAGTTTGATTATGGTAAATCGACCGAATCTTGTTCGTTCGAAATCAAGTTTGGGCCTGCAAAAAACCTTTCAATCCGACTGAAGAGATCAGGTCCATCCATATAGAAGTATATCCGGTGTTATTCTCTCTTTTTCCTCCGGACATTGTAATTTTCCCGCATGGGTTATATAAATTGATAATTTTTCTGTGATTTGGTATAGTTGAGGCTTGCTAGTACTTGATCTGTGTTCAGTTCTTGAGTTGTTTATGTTGTTTTGTTTCGATTTCGATTCACCTTGCATCGATTGCAATTGAGGTGTTGGTTATGTGCATGTTTGACTTATTCTAGATCTTGGGCACTTTGGAAAGGATCTGGGGCCTTTGGACTTCATGAAGATGTGGCATTTCCAAGATCTTGGAGTGTACAGATATAGGTTAATAGTTTCAGATTGTAATCTGATTGTAATTTTCTAATTGGATTGTTTCGATTTGTAATTTTTTCCCATTAAGATATTCTAATTGAATTTTAATTTTTAGCTATAATCTAGAATAGTTTCGGTTGATTGTTTTAGACCTTCTGTAAATTTTTATACGTTATGTATGTATATTGGGTATAATGCATATTATGTCGATTTTGTTGCATTTATGACTCAGTTTGATGCATTTTCATTTTATTTTATACTAGTGTGTTTGGTGTCAAGAATATGCATATTATGTTAATTTTGTTGCATTTTTTATTCGTTTTGATGCATTTTATTATTCTTTCATTTGGTATATATAATAAGTTATAAATTGCATATGCTTGTAATTATGATGCATTTTCCTTTCATTTTCAAGGCCTGCATACGTAAATATTTTGGTAGATTATTGTGCATATAACTTTGATGCATTTTCGGTTCGGTTTTTCATATTAGGGTTTAACTTTCCCAACAAGTTAGGGTTTAATATTCCGTATATGATAGGGTTTAGTTTCCCCTACAAGTTAGGGTTTAGCTTTCCCTATTAGGGTTTACTTTTCTCTACAAGTTAGGGTTTAGTTTTTCCTAATAGGTTTAGTTCGAAAATATATGCAACAATAATACATAATTTATGCAACAAAAAAACGTATGTTGATCCATAAATCAAATATACTTATTATTATATATATTTTTTTATAATGCATTTCGTGCACCTTTTGTTGCAGTAATAGTATTTTTTGATGCATTTTTATTATGTATAATAGGTGATAATGATTTTAATGACGACTATCTGAAAGGCAAGTTCGATTATGGTAAATCGAAAGTCGGAGATAGAGAATATGTCCCTAGTTGTGATGACGATAATAAACCGTATGTTGGTCGGATTTTTAGCAATCTGAAAGAGCCAAAACTATTGCATAATATCCGACATCAGAATATGTTTAACAAATCATCGTCCAAAAGTTTTATACTACCAACACTAAGGATTGCAGTGTCAATTAGTTCCAAAACAGCCACAAGAACAAAAAAAAAAAGAAAAAAAAAAGGATCATTTCCAGCTGGAACGAGTTTACTAAGGTGTGTGGACTCGTCCTTGTCAGTAGTTTTGGGAACATCGATGTCTTGAAATCCTTTATCTTCTTTGATCTAGGTCGGCTTTCAGCAAGTTGATCGGTGTTCCTAGCATGCCCAATACCTACAGTACATTACTGCATCAAATTATATGTAGAATGCATCACTTTGTGTAGTAAATGCAATATAATATTAACATATACATTACCCAGAATTTCAGTTGCTTTTCTTTTCCTTGAGGTGCTTGCCATATTTACTTCATCTTTACGTGTTTCTTTTTTACGTTGCGGCCGATCATGGATAAGCTTAAAGCGTACCGGAACAAAAACAATAAATCATGAATGTAATACCTCATAAATGCATCAGATTTAATCAATGCAGCAGATTTAATCAAGAATCTGCTGCAGATTTAATCAAAAATACAAAGATTCAGTCGCTCATATCCTTTGCACAAAATTTATAGTTCTTCATGGCATTTAATCGAGCAGATTGCGTGCTACATTATCACCTACAAATTACATATATTGTGGTAGTTGATTCCAATCCGAATTACACAAACAACAAACAAATCCAACACAACCACGTAATAATGCACAAAATTTCCTATTCAAATCACCTCCAATATTCATCGATTCCGTGTAATACATCCAGTTTGAGTTTAGAATTTTTCAAAACCCTTATTCCCAAATATGATGATACAGTCGAAATCCATATAAATTGCGAAAAATCTAACCTTTGTTATGAACTTCTTGCCGTTTTTGTTGCATACTGTCGGGTTGTTCCTCGTCGTCTTCGCTATTTCCTCTTTTTCCAGACCTTCTTCTTCCTTTCATGCTGTCGTCCGTGGTGTTTCTGGAGAGATTTCGTGCTTGAGAATCCGATTTTGTTGTGCGATAATCTCGGTTTGAGAGAGGGGATAGAGGGGAGAGAGAAGTAGTAGGTGGTTGGAGTAAATACCGAGTTTTATGGGTGCATGATTTGTTTCCATATATTAACATTAATCATGGACAATTTTAGCCTTATTTTTGTGCGAAAATTTAAATAAATCAAAATTACCAGATTAATCTCAGCCCTCCATATCTACCTAATCAACGGTCTTCGTCAGTTTCTAAGTTCCAACTTAAGGTTAGTTTCCACCAGAATGCTTCCCTATATATATATATATATATATATATATATATATGGTAACACTATGGTGGAAACTAATATTATAGTGAAACCTAGAAACTCCTAATAACCATTGATTAGTAGTGGATCAATGGCTAAGATTAAATGGAATAGTACATTAAAAAAAATTAAAATAGTGTATTATTAATTACATATCTGTCCAGAAAAATAATTAAATAAAGCAACAAAATCTCATTCCATAAAAATAGGAATTTTCCATAACCAACCTACACTACTCCACTTCTCTTGCATTAACACGATTTTGGGCCAGATCCTAATGAGAACTGTTGGTCCCGGTTTGTTAATAGGAGAAATACGTAGAGGGGGGGGGGGGGGTGAATACGTATTTCGAAGTTTTTCAACTTCAAATCCCTTAACTCAGAGTAACAAGTAAAAAGCTCGCTTGAAACTTAAGACCTAGCTGAAGCTAGATCTACAGTACGTAGCTTGCCTGCTTGACCGAAGTGAGCACTTGATCAAGAGGGAGTCTTTACTCGTGTATGCGGAATTTGGTGAGCTAAATCTTTCCCTAAGTATTTGAAATTTCCAGATTAAGTTTGTTTAGATGCAGTATGCAATGGATAAACAAACAAGTAAGAGTTTAGGGTTAGAGAGATACGACACAGAGATTTATAGTGGTTCGGAGATAACGCTCCTACGTCCACTTTGTTGCACGACGGCAACTGTTCTCTTCACTCAAGAACTTGAAGGTTACGGGTCCTTCAAAAACCTGGTCGAGATCGGGCTTCACTCGCCTGGATCTGACGAACAGTGCAGTGATTACGGGTTCACTACTAAGACCTAAACTGGACACGAAGCTTCACTCGCTTCTGTCCGAACAACAGGGAGATTCCGGGCTCTCCTTACAGCCTAGCTTCGATCGAGCTTTACACAAACGGTGTAAGTGTAAGCTTGGATCTCAACTCTATGATCGAGGCTTCTTCAATCGATGAAAGAAGAGCCTTGGATCGAAACAACCTAACGACAACACTCAAAAACCTAACAGACAAGTATAGGGTTTTTGGTTGACGACACACTATGAAGAACTCTTTACAGTAGATGCAAAGATTGGCTAGAGTTCTTCTTCTAAGCTTCGGATATATGAAGTGGGCTTAGAATCTAAGTGTGAAGGCTGTGAAGACGAGTTCCGATGAACTGGAAACTCGGAGAACACTTGGAAACAAAGACTCGAAAATTTGCTCGAAGGCTTGGGAGTGTTTGTTTGCAGTAGGCTCGAATGCTCAAGTAGTGTTCTACTTCTTCACGTTGTGATCCTTCACTATTTATAGGCGGAGGGCTGGCTGAGATCCGTTGCTTGGTTGGTGGCCTTGTCCCTCCTCCTCTCGACAGTACTTGCACAGGCTGGCTACTTTTCAGACGCGCAGATTTGGACTTTTGCCGAAAATGGCTAAGTTCCAATTTTAACAGTAACTGGAGCGAGCCAGTACTGTAGCGGCGCCTTGTCGGCCTGGCAGTCAACTCCTCTGCTCCTCTCTTGAGTCGACACGTGGAGATCTCGTAATAAATGCGAAGATCTCCAGTTGACTGGAATTCAAATTTGGAGCGGGAATTTGTGCTGTCGCTTTCTGGTAGGTAGTGGCTTGCTTCGCTTTGAAGTTGTAGTGGCCGCTCTGAAGTGAGTCGCTTCGCGGTCATATTTGTAGTGAGTCACTTGGGAATAATTTTCCCGAGAAACTTTTTAAGTGAATATTGACCCGCGTTGACTTGCTTCGACTTTTCTTTGTAGCGCACGCTTCGCTTCGCTTTAGTGGGTTCACCTGATTCCACTGTAGCGCTCGCTTCGCTTTGCTTCGCTTTGAACTGTAGCGCTCGCTTCGCTTTGCTTTGGCAGACTCACTTTGAATCTACTGTAGCGATCGCTTCGCTTCGCTATTCTTCGGCACGCTTCACTTCGATTTGCTTGACCCGCTTCGCTTTGGAAAACACACTCAAGCGAGTGGCCTTCACTTGAACTTTTGAAGCCTAATCTAAGCAAAATAAAAGAGCCATCCTAACAGAGTAGGCTTAGAAAAATTCTAACCTATTATCTACACCAAAATGGGTCGCTTGGGAATAGGACACTTGGGGTTTTGGGATCTCATCAAAACAAGTGACTTCTTTTATCAAATATCCCATGTAGTTCCCCCTTAACAAATTAGTCCTTAACAATTCCCAACAATTTCCCCCTTTTTGATGATGCCAAAACCCATACGACTTAGATAAAATAAATCTAGTCTATCTAACCGTGAAGGGAACTCCAAGCGACTGCTTCCTTTGCAGTTTCGTTTGTAATTTTCTTTTAAGTTCCTTTCCCTTTTTTTTTTTCGGTTAAATTAATGAGTTTGTAGCAAAAATGTAAAGTCATTCACAAAGCGAGTAAATGACACAGAAGAGACAGAGATAAACATGAGATAGATGAACAAGGCAGTTCACACAAAAGATATGTTCAGAAGCTTGAAACTCAAAGGTTTCCTGCAGCTTCATCCTCCTTCCCCTTCTCCTTTTCTTCTTCTTCTTCCTCCTTCTCTTCTTCAGTAGCAGCAGTATCCTCATAAGCTGATAGAACTCTTGATTCCATAGAGTCTACTGTGTGGATACTGGGATTTCTCCATGCACTCTCCAGCCTAAAGGCTTCAGTCACTTCATCATCAATAATTCCTCTGTCTGGAATATCAGTTCCTGAATGATAAGGCATGGGGAATTGTTTTATGGCAGGAATCTTGACAATCAGAGGCTTGGGCTAAGTCAGTTCAGCGGTGGTGAAGATCTTCCTCCGCATCTTCTCGTCATACGTGCAAAGGAAGTTGCTGAGAGCACTCATTCGAGAGCAACGATCCTGAAGTGGCACTACCTCCCAAAAGTAGTAAGCTTTGATAAACAGGTTCTTGTAGTCTAGCCACAGATCGCGCAGATCCCTCGGAATGAACTCCTCAATCTCCCTGGCATCTGGATGATCAATCCTTCGCTTGGCCAATTCCTCTTCTGTCCTGCTTGATAGTTGAGCCATAGTCTTCTTGAATTTTGCTCCCGACTCGCTGTTCCACGATGGACGCTTCGCATTGAGTCATTTGCGAATGTAATCTTGTTCATCCTTGCGAGGATATCGACCAGACTCAACCATCTCCTTTGTAGTCACGTCGCATGCGTCAAATATGGCTTGAGCTTCACATGCTTCGGACTCATCTGGTATGAAGGGAATGAACGCGCTTCGGACCAACGAGGATTGAATAAGCAATACTTCACTGAACTGCTCCTCGATCCGTGCGTCAATCACTTGGAGACGCCTGGCATGACTCCTCTTCTTCCTCTCCTCTTCGCTCCTTCCCTCCTCTCTTTCTTTCCTCTTTCTCTCCTCCCTTCCAGTTTTTGAAGCAGCTGCTTGCTTGGCCTTTTGGCGCTTGGCCTCGGGGTCATCTTGTTTGGAATCTGGAGCAGCTCGCTTCAATGACTGCTTCGGTGGTGGGGGAGGTGGCATGTCCTTCTTGGCAGCACTTGGAGGGACGACTGCTGACGAAGTGAGTGCAGCAGTGGTCGTAGTGAGTGCGGCTGTTGAAGTTGGCGCGGCGTCTGAAGTGGGCACCTTGGGAGTAGCGGCCACTTGGGAACTGGATGAAGCACCTGCAGCAATAGAATCTTTTGTTAGTTTAAACACCTGCTCCAACTCCCATGCCAAGGCAGCATCCTTCTCCACCTGCACCCTCTTTTCCTCCTTCGTGATCACAGTGACTGGAGGATGTCGTGCAATAGAAGCACTCAGCACTTTTTCTTGAAGTGGCCTACTGGGCTCTTCAAGTTGTTTCAGTAACTCCTCCTCCGAGAGTTTTTCCTTCCCCTTCCTCGCTTCATCAACTACTCCCTCCTTATCTCCTCCATCACCACTTCCTCCTTCCAACATTAACTCCAAACCGACTCTCCTTCCTCCTGAACCTCCAGCTTCACCTTGCTCTACTTGCCCTTCCCCCTTTTTGGCATCATCACTGCCAGGGGTTAGGATTATAGATTTTCCAGAGAGGGATTGATGTAGTGAATTGACTGTGTTGAGGACAGTCTGAAGCATCTGCTGGGTTTTGTCCATGGATGGCGCCACAATTTCAGCAGTCTTGATAGATATCTCTTCAAGTAGATATTCGCACTGCCTCTCTCGCTCTACAACAGACGCCATCATGCTCTCTAAAGGCTCCACCTCTCTGAAGCGAGCTTCCAGCTCCGCTTCTATGGCTTTGGTGATCTTCTTGGTTTCTTCTTGAAGTGTGAGATCCAAGTGTTCCTTGGACGCTTCAAGTTCTGCCTTCATCACTGCAAGCCTCCTTTCCCTCCGATTGAGAGAGTTGTGAAATTCGGCATCTGCAGTGATCCTAACAGTGAGAGTTTCTTTCAGCCTCTTGACTTTCTACAGTAGGATGGATAATTCGGCGTTTTTCAAGTCAATTGCCTGCGCACCACTCCTTAGACTCTCGAGCTCTCTCTTGTCAACTGCACTTTCTTCTTTCACTCCCTTCAACTCAGTTCGAAGTGAGTCAAGAGCCTTTTTGGTATTGAGGAGCTCGCTTCCCTTCATTACCAGTTCTCCCTCCCTATCCTCCAGCTTCACCTTCAGCTTCTTTACTTCTTTCTCCAGCTCCACTTTCTCCTTGCCAATAGTGATGAGCTTGGCATTAACTTCCCTCAAGCGGCTTCTTTCTGCCTCAAGCAAGCCCTTGAGTTCAGTGATGGTTTTGGTGTTGTCATCCACTAGCTTCACCTGCGCCTCCAGCGCCTTCTCTTTCTCCTCTAGAAGCCTCTCCTTCTCCTCCACCTTATCCGCCAATTCTTTCTTCTTCTTGTCAAAGTCTTCTCTAAGACCAATGACCTCCCCCGCCTTCCTCTCCAATTCATCGCTCTTCTTGGTAATCTCGCTTTGGAGACTAGCAATCTCAGCATCCTTCATCTCCATCTCCTCCTTATACTCCCGGATGAGCTTCCTCTCATGGGATGAGGGCACTCGCTTTGGAACTGTGGTGAGTGGATATGATTCCTTCACCTTGGCA
This sequence comes from Thymus mandschuricus, assembly GCA_029379335.1. Lineage (NCBI taxonomy): Eukaryota > Viridiplantae > Streptophyta > Magnoliopsida > Lamiales > Lamiaceae > Thymus > Thymus mandschuricus. The sequence continues at coordinate 6,714,589 of CM057080.1, read as the reverse complement.
TCCAGCTTCTCCCAGAAGCTGGTCCCTTCAAGGAAGGCATGGAAGCCATTTTCGCCGATAAAATTGAGCAGTTTGGCTTCCATCTGGATCAATTCCTCCTCGGTGAAGGCTTTGAGGAGCCTGAAGATTTTGTAGTATTCTGTTCCTCGGTACGTGATGTACGTCAGAAAGTCTACTACGTTGGTGTAGAAAATGTCGCTCCATTCAACACTTGCGGAGCGAAGATTGTAGCGAAGGTTGATTGTCTCCGCGGCTTGCTCTCTGTCTCGAACATAGCGTTCGAGAGCCCGCTTGTGATCGGTGAGAACAGGGGTTTTGAATTGAGGGATGATGGGGAGTTCACCAGCAGTTTGGGCGGTATCGGCTGTAGCTGCCGATGTCGAGATGGATTGGATAGGTGATGAGGTTTCTTGGGTTTCGGAAATCTGGATGGTTTCAGTTTGGGGTGGTTGAATGGTTTCGGTGGGTGGTGGTTGTATCGGCTGGGATTGAAGTTGGGTGAATGTAGTGTAGGCAGCAGCTTCGTCTGTGCTGAGGAATGGCACAGTGGGAATGTGGAAAGAAGATGCTGACTCTTCTTCATGGGGAGAGAGGGGGGTTATCTGTTTTGGTGGTTGTTGGGTTGATGAAGATTGGGGTTCTGGTGCTTGGGTGATTTGGAGTTGTGGGGATTGGGCTTTGGTTGGTGAAGGCTGGGTTTGAGTTACTTCGATGTCCTCAAGCGGCTTCTCCACCGCCTCGCTTTCTTGGACAAGCGAAGTGACTCGCTTCATCTTTTTGCCTCGCTTGGACCTGGCTCGCTTCACGGGTGAAGCGACCTGCCTCGCTTGGCCTTCTTCAGCTTGCCTTTCGGCAACTGGTCTTGCAATGGGCACTTCTACCTCCAGAAGTCCCAAATCCATCAGAACCTTCGTTTTCCTCCATGAATCGTAGAAGATAGTCTGCTTGTTGTATATGACGGTGTCGGAATCTGGCCATATCATCTCTGGAAACTTCATCTCCAATGCAACAGACAGTCTGGAAAAGAATTTTAATTTTCCTTTCCGTAGAATCTTATTCGCAGTTCCTGGAACGAATGCGAAGTCGTCAGCAGCCTCATGAATTTGTTTGAGGAACCAGCCGTGCCAGTTGAATTTCGTTCCGGCGAGGCTATCGACGATCATGGCGGTTCCGATCAGCTTCTTCTCCGACAGCGTATCGAGGGATCCAACATAGCATGCGATGCTCTTTGTAAAGAGTTCGCAAATGAGATTGAACGGGTTCTTCAAGCTTTTGCGAATGTTTGCTTCCTTGAAATTTGGATCAGCTCTGGCAGTTGCAAATCGAACATACTGTACTCCGGCTGAAAGACCCAGATCTAACAGAGAGTCTCCTCCTTCTCTCTGCAGATCGAACACTTCGATAAGTTCGCTCATATTCACCTCCACCGGCTTGCTGGTTTGTGGATTAGTGAATGAGGAAGTATTTTGATCCTTCCTCAAGTTCAGTAGGATTTCTCCCACTGCCTTTGCCAAAATCTTCGTTGGCACCAGCGTTATGAACTTCCATAGACCGGCCGTGGTCACGGCTCTACGGAAGAAGCCATTAACTTCGACGACAATAGGGTCGAGATGGGGCTCGACGTTGATGTGCTCGCCAACATTCGTCATGAACTCCTCCATTGTCTCAGTATTCTTTTTCTTCCCCATGGTGGGTTTTGAAAGGATTTGAAGAAAATTTAACAATGAAGTAGAAAGGGTTGAGACTCGTGAGTTGCAGAGTAATTGCAGATCTAGCACGAGAATGGCAATTTTAGAAGGCTGTGAAAGGTTCTGCAGTTCTGCCTCGTTCCATATATATAGAGTTAGGTCATGTCTGACGTGGCAAGGGTAGGACGGTAATAATGCCGAAAATCCTGTAGGTAGGCGGCGGACGTGCGGTGATGGATCTGACGTGTCCGGCGTCACCACAGTAAAAGTGAACCTCCACTTGCTCGGCGTCGCCACGTGGCCTGCTGTGGTTGGCTTGTCGTATACGGCGCTAATCGAACGGCTGCGGATTGGGGCCTGTTGAGATTCGATGGTTGGATCTTTTCCGCCTTTTCCCGCTTCAAATTCAAACGTGTGAACACGCGCCCGATATTTTCGTCGTTCCTGCACCTGCATTAAATGCACAGCAGAAAGTAAAATTGCACTCGAGTGCAGACAGCTCATACTCGCTTCATGCCCACTCGCTTCGAGTTGGGCCGCTACGGCTTGACTCGCTTGAGAGGCATTCGCTTGAGTGACTGTTCCGCACTCGCTTGCGATGGCTAGCTTTGAGTGACGAAGCACTCGCTTGGCCATCCGAAGCGACTGGAATAAGATATTGAATTTCTTTGCTTGATTTTAAAATGTTTCTGACTTACATACTTCGAGGATAAACAAGAGTGTTTTCCTCTTTGTATTTGTGTCAGATTCATTTCATATTTTCCACGTAGTGAGTGAAGGTTTCTAGCACGCTTCGGCTCACTTAGTGTACTTAAAATTGAAACGCTTACCAGTCAATCTCACTTCGTAGGAGATTGATACCACAAATTGTAGACTTCATGTTGAATTAGGTACCACTGGTTGGGTAATTTATCTTCCAGGCATTCGTCTTCATGGCATTCACCTTCCTCTACGAATTAGAGAGTCCTCCATTGAAGTGAATGAGGGAGAAAATGAATAAAGTACACAAGCTTACTTCAACCCGAAGGGAGCATCACGTAAGTGTACTTATTCACGACGAATGGGGGATGAGTACAAGTCCTTATCTCAGAGCAGAAATGGACAGGATGACAATGAGAATGCTCTGACAAGACAATCTCGTATTTTACGCAGAAGCATGTCACCAGCCCTGCAACCTTTTGTATAAAAAGGTAAACCTTCAAGCTTTCCTACATCCTAGAGAATGAATCTGCAATTGGCTCGCTTTGACCCAAGCTAGGGCAAATTGAAGCGATGCAGAATTCAAGATAGCAGCATTCTTGCTCGCTTTGGAAGTAGCTTGCTCCGAGAGTAAGCATTAGTTCCCCCTTAACCATATACTTAACAATTCCAATAAGTTGGTAAGGAACTTCTTCCAATACTCCACCTTTCTCCACCTAACTTCAGTTTCTTCAAGCGAGTGAGATTTGAAGTGACTCGCTTGAGTTGGTGAAGATCCGAAGCGAGTGACGCACAAGAGAACAAGCGAACACTCCTTCGTGCATCCTGGAACTAGCATTCTTCACCAGGGTCTAATAACCCTAATTCCATGCATAGCTGGTTGAATCGAGACTCAGCTAGAGGCTTGGTGAGGATATCTGCTCGCTGGAGATCGGTATGAATTTTCTCGAGCTTGATATCCTTCTTCTCGACATGATCTCGAATGAAATGGTGTCGAATTTCCACATGCTTGCACCTGGTGTGAAGCACTGGATTCTGCGAGATACATATGGCACTGTTGTTGTCGCAGAAGATTGGAATTTCATTCGCTTCAACTTTGTAGTCCTTCAATTGTTGACGAAGCCAAAGAATCTGAGAACAGCAGCTTCCAGCGGCCATATATTCAGCTTCAGTCGTTGAAGTAGCTACACTTGTCTGCTTCTTCGAAAACCATGAGACTAGCTTGCTTCCCAAGAACTGACATGTGCCCGAGGTTGATTTCCTATCAACTCGGCACCCTCCGTAGTCAGCATCGGAATATCCAGTGAGCTCCAAATTGTCCTCCGCTGGATACCACAGACCCATGTTGATAGTGCCCTTCAAATATCGAAGAATCCTTTTGGCAGCTTCAAGATGGATGTGTTTGGGATTGCTTTGGAAGCGAGCGCAGACTCCGACTGCAAAAGCAATATATGGCCTACTTGAAGTGAGATAGAGAAGTGACCCGATTAGGGCACGATAATCTGTAGGATCTACAGATTTTCCTCCTTCGTCTGGCTCCATCTTCCAGTTGGTATTCATAGGAATCTTCACAGCTTTAGCATGTTGAACACCAAACTTGGCAAGCATATCTCGAGTGTACTTGGCCTGGTTGATGAAAATTCCATTATCCTGCTGCTTCACTTGAAGACCTAGAAAGCAGCTCATCAAGCCAATCATCGACATCTCATACTTGGTCTTCATTAGCTCTCCAAACTTCTCGCTAAGCGACTGGTTTGGTGACCCAAATATGATGTCGTCCACGTAGATCTGGACCCATAGCATATCTTCTCCATGGTTGATGGTGAAGAGAGTCCGATCTATTTTCCCTTTGTGGAAGCCATTGTCCACTAGGAATTGAGAGAGTGTATCATACCAAGCTCTGGGAGCTTGCTTCAACCCGTATAGGGCTTTCTTCAAGCGATACACTTTATCTCCCTGCTCGAAACCCGGTGGCTGCTCCACATACACTTCTTCCTTCAATTCGCCGTTGAGGAACGCGCTCTTCACATCCATTTGGTACACTTTGAATTTCTTGGCCGCTGCATAGGCTAGAAATAAACGGATCGCTTCAAGACGTGCTACTGGAGCGAAGGTCTCGTCAAAGTCGATTCCTTCCTCTTGGCAGTAGCCTTTGGCAACTAGTCGCGCCTTGTTCCTTACCACGTTGTGGTCCTCGTCCGTCTTGTTTTTTAACACCCACTTGGTGCCAATAACATGCTGAAACTTGGGACGATCCACGAGGTACCATACGTCGTTCCTGGTGAACTGATTCAGCTCTTCTTGCATGGCGATCACCCAGTTAGAATCGGCTAGGGCTTCCTCCACGCTTGATGGCTCAATGTTTGAGAGAAAGCAACTGAACATGGCACTTTCTCCAAACACTTGACTTCTGGTCACTACACCCTTGGATGGATCTCCAATGATTTGGCTAGGTGAGTGATCCTTGAGCCACGCTCGCTTTGATCCGCCAGCTTCATCTTCATCCGCTTCCTTGTCGCTCGCTTCACCATCTGAAGCGACTGGATTGGGTGCTTGGCCTGCACTAGCTTCAGGAATCTTGGGGGCAGCTTCGACTTCTCCTTTGGGATCCTGCTCGATTGAGTCCTTGATCTCATCATCTTCATCAAGCACGTCCCAAGTGAGTTGATTTGAGAGTTCCTTGCTTTGACCTTTTTCATTTGCTTGGGCCTGTTCCTGTGGAAGACTTAAAGAAGATTCATCAAATACGACATGGGGTGATTCCTCCACAATTAGGGTTTTACAGTTGAATACTCTGTAGGCTTTGCTCGATGTAGAGTATCCTAAGAATACTCCTTCATCTGCTTTGCTTTCAAAGGCTTTCAACTGTGACTTCCCATTGTTGTGAATGAAGACCCTTCAACCAAAAATATGGAAATAAGAAATGTTAGGAATTCTCCCTGTCCATATTTCATATGGTGTTTTGTCGTGCCGTTTGTTGAGAAGCGTCCGATTCTGTGTGTAGCAAGCCGTGTTGGCAGCTTCAGCCCAATACTTCATCGGAAGCTTCGAGTCAGCAATCATGGTGCGAACGGCTTCTTTGATGATTCGATTCCTTCTTTCAGCAACTCCATTCTGCTGAGGAGTGCGTGCAGAGGAAGTTTGATGTGCTATGCCATGCTCCATGCAGTATGCTTCAATGGTAGAGTTCAGGAATTCTGTGCCTTTGTCGGAGCGAATGGTCACGATAGCTTGATTTTTCTCTACAGCCAATCGCTTGAGTAGTTGTGGCAGTTTGGTCAGTGTCTCCTTCTTGCTGAATAAAAATACAACCCAAGTGTAGCGAGAGAAATCGTCGACTACAACCAGAGTGTACTTCCTTCCATTTACACTAACTGGAGTAACTGGACCAAACAGATCCATGTGAAGCAGCTCGAGCACTCGCTTTGATGAGGCTTCTTCGAGACTGGCGAAGTGCTTCTTCGTTTGCTTCCCTCTTTGGCATGGTGAGCATGGATGGTCTTTGATGAAGACTTCATTCGGTATGCCTTGCACCAAACCTTTCCGAGCTAAGCGATTGATAGCTTTGAAATTGAGGTGGTTCAAGCGTCTGTGCCATAGCCATCCAATTTCTGTAGCACTTCATGCAACTAAGCACGTCTCCACTTTGCAGCTATCCCATTGTGCTATATAGACGTTCCTTTGTCTTATTCCAGTGAGCACAATCTGGGACGTGAGTTTGCTCTTCACAATGCACTTGTTGGAGATGAACTCCACCCTGTACCCCTTATCACAGAACTGTGAAATGGATAACAGGTTGTGTTTGAGTCCTTCCACGTAGGAGACTTCTTCAATTGTGAGCTTTCCAACTTTCAGTGCGCCGTATCCCCTGGTGCTTCCTCGGGAGTTGTCACCAAAGGTTACGTGTGGACCCTTCTTCTCTATATAGTTGTGAAGTAGAGCTTTTATGCCGGTCATGTGTCTTGAACATCCACTGTCCAAGTACCATACTTGTTGACCCTTACTTGGCATAGGGTCCACGGCGCTCACCTGCAATTAGACAGATTTTGGTACCCAAATCAGTTTGGGTCCTTGCAGGTTAGTTCCCTTAGGTACCCACACTTGCTTCATTCTCTTTTGAGATGAAGCTTGTATCTTGGGCTTCTCGACCTTCGAAAACTTGGTGTACTGCTTAGAAGCAGCTTCACACGTGCAACAGTGTGTGCAAGAGGGGTAGCGGCTCGCTTCAGTCCTACCTATGCTCTTCCCACTTTGCTTATATCCTGAAGCGACTCGCTTCGGATTAGCACTGGGTTTAGAGACTGACTTAGGGTTTATGGTCTGTCGAAGCGGCTCGCTTGGTTTCCTCGAAGCGGTCCAACTAGGGTTTTGACCCCGACTCGCTTGAGTAACCTTGGAAGTTTGAAGCGGCCTCTTGGGTGCTTCAAGTTCTTCCCCCTCAACGTTAGTCCGGTTGGACCATCTCCAGTCCGGATAACGTGACACATAGACATTACTCCTCTTTTTAGGAGGTAGATCCTTTGTCTCTCGTGTCTTGGCTTGAGACTTAGAAGCTTCAACAGTTTTCCCTTTACCCTTGGATTGGTAAGACTTAGCATGTTGAGTGCTAGGGACTGTTGAACTTTGCTTGCTCTTAGGATCTGCCCTTAAAGATATAGACATCTTCATTGGCTTCCTTTTAGGGTTCTCAGCCACTTTGCCTTTATCCTTGTTGGTGGTCGCTTTGGATGCAGTGGGCAATTTCAAAGTGACTGATGGTGTAGTGTGTGATGCACCAACAAAGACAGTCGGCTTGGGAGGTCCACCCTCATATCCAAGGCCAGCTTTCCTACCAAAAGGCAGAAGCGAGCCCTCTAGTGCCTGCCTAGCATATGATGCTTTGTTCAAGTTGGCAACTAGAGTGGATTGGGTTTCATACCTTCCCTCCAAGCTTTGGTGTCTAGCGAAGAGATCCTCGAACTTACTAGTCATAGCCCTTAAATTAAGTTTGGCTTCGTCAAGCTCACGGGCTAGCTTTCGGTTCTCCTTCTCGCTTTGAGACAGAGCTTGTTTTACCACTTCGTGGTCGCTTGACAATTTCTGGTGCTTGTCAAACAACTCACTCCATGTAGAGGATTGTTCTTCCTCATTGACAGTGTGTGCTAGTGTAATTGAAGTGATTGAAGGATAGAAGAATACCTCTCCTGTTTCTTCATCGGTGAGCGCCATAAATCCAAGATCCTCACCATCACTGGAATTTGGATCGGTGAATGCGTCTGAGTCGCTTGGTGGATCTTCAATTATAGCGACCGGCATTTCACTCGCTACGAGCGCTCGCCTTGGAGCATCCCTCTTGGCCTTCAATTCTTCGCGCTCTTTAGCACTGAGCTTTGGGCAATCGGATTTGTAGTGGCCCATCTTGTGGCAGTGGTAACACTCCACTTCCATCATGTCGCGCGGGATCGTCTTGGACGTCTCTTCTCTCTTTCCTTTTCCTTCTCGAGCATCAGTGCTCCTCCCTTTGTACTGCTTGTAGAATCTTTTGTACTTGCCCACTCGAGAGTTCATTTTGTTGAAGTTCTTAGATAAGAACGCAATGTGTTCTTCCAACTCTTCTCTCGTCATCTTGGCTAGCGACTGCTCGCTTGGCCCTTCGGCAGCTTTGAATGCTACTCCTTTTGACGTAGTGGGCGCTTCATCCTCTTCGTCGAGGCTCATTCGATTCAGATCAAACTCGTGAGCTTTGAGCTCTGAGAACAGCACTTCTGGCGTGAGCTTCGTTAGATCCTTGGTGGCTAGATATAGCTCCTTCATAGTCTGCCACTTCCTTGTGAGAGCACGGACTATTTTCAGATTTACTTCCTTGTCTGTGAGTTCCTTCCCAAGCGAATTGAGAGTTGCGGTAATGTTGGTAACTCTCAGCTCGAAGGCGTCGATGGACTCTCCTGACTTCATCACCAGATTTTCAAACTCCCGCATCTGAACGGCGAGCTTGTTTTCCTTGATTTTGTCTGTACCTTGAGAAATGAGGGCTAGGGTTTCCCACATTTCCTTTGCCGTTGCACATTTCCTTATTCGTGGTAGATAGGCGTCCGACACGGTGCTCTGCATCGTGTGGCGTGCAATCTTGTCGAGGTTGGCAACTTTGAAGTCATTTGGAGTATACTCATCTTTATCCTTTTCCACGTACTGTTGTCGAACGTGGGCTGGACGACCTTCAGCGGCTGGAACATCCACAGATATAGCTTTCTTGATTTCGATTGGTCCGTCTTCAATGACTTCCCACATCCGGTCGTGGATTGAGCATAGGAAGCTCTCGACTCGGAAACTCCATATCTCATATCCTTCGATCTAGAACGGTGGAAGATTTGATGCACTGTATGTAGACATAGCAAACTATCAGCAGTAAATGCAATATGCGTGGGTGAGGTTTTGATGCACTTAGGAAAATAGGATCCGGTTCAGTGAGACAACGTGAAGCGATTGGGGATTCGCTTCGGATATGCAAAGCAGAGGCTCGAAAGAACCGCTGCTCTGATACCACTTGTTGGTCCCGGTTTGTTAATAGGAGAAATACGTAGAGAGGGGGGGGGGGTGAATACGTATTTCGAAGTTTTTCAACTTCAAATCCCTTAACTCAGAGTAACAAGTAAAAAGCTCGCTTGAAACTTAAGACCTAGCTGAAGCTAGATCTACAGTACGTAGCTTGCCTGCTTGACCGAAGTGAGCACTTGATCAAGAGGGAGTCTTTACTCGTGTATGCGGAATTTGGTGAGCTAAATCTTTCCCTAAGTATTTGAAATTTCCAGATTAAGTTTGTTTAGATGCAGTATGCAATGGATAAACAAACAAGTAAGAGTTTAGGGTTAGAGAGATACGACACAGAGATTTATAGTGGTTCGGAGATAACGCTCCTACGTCCACTTTGTTGCACGACGGCAACTGTTCTCTTCACTCAAGAACTTGAAGGTTACGGGTCCTTCAAAAACCTGGTCGAGATCGGGCTTCACTCGCCTGGATCTGACGAACAGTGCAGTGATTACGGGTTCACTACTAAGACCTAAACTGGACACGAAGCTTCACTCGCTTCTGTCCGAACAACAGGGAGATTCCGGGCTCTCCTTACAGCCTAGCTTCGATCGAGCTTTACACAAACGGTGTAAGTGTAAGCTTGGATCTCAACTCTATGATCGAGGCTTCTTCAATCGATGAAAGAAGAGCCTTGGATCGAAACAACCTAACGACAACACTCAAAAACCTAACAGACAAGTATAGGGTTTTTGGTTGACGACACACTATGAAGAACTCTTTACAGTAGATGCAAAGATTGGCTAGAGTTCTTCTTCTAAGCTTCGGATATATGAAGTGGGCTTAGAATCTAAGTGTGAAGGCTGTGAAGACGAGTTCCGATGAACTGGAAACTCGGAGAACACTTGGAAACAAAGACTCGAAAATTTGCTCGAAGGCTTGGGAGTGTTTGTTTGCAGTAGGCTCGAATGCTCAAGTAGTGTTCTACTTCTTCACGTTGTGATCCTTCACTATTTATAGGCGGAGGGCTGGCTGAGATCCGTTGCTTGGTTGGTGGCCTTGTCCCTCCTCCTCTCGACAGTACTTGCACAGGCTGGCTACTTTTCAGACGCGCAGATTTGGACTTTTGCCGAAAATGGCTAAGTTCCAATTTTAACAGTAACTGGAGCGAGCCAGTACTGTAGCGGCGCCTTGTCGGCCTGGCAGTCAACTCCTCTGCTCCTCTCTTGAGTCGACACGTGGAGATCTCGTAATAAATGCGAAGATCTCCAGTTGACTGGAATTCAAATTTGGAGCGGGAATTTGTGATGTCGCTTTCTGGTAGGTAGTGGCTTGCTTCGCTTTGAAGTTGTAGTGGCCGCTCTGAAGTGAGTCGCTTCGCGGTCATATTTGTAGTGAGTCACTTGGGAATAATTTTCCCGAGAAACTTTTTAAGTGAATATTGACCCGCGTTGACTTGCTTCGACTTTTCTTTGTAGCGCACGCTTCGCTTCGCTTTAGTGGGTTCACCTGATTCCACTGTAGCGCTCGCTTCGCTTTGCTTCGCTTTGAACTGTAGCGCTCGCTTCGCTTTGCTTTGGCAGACTCACTTTGAATCTACTGTAGCGATCGCTTCGCTTCGCTATTCTTCGGCACGCTTCACTTCGATTTGCTTGACCCGCTTCGCTTTTGAAAACACACTCAAGCGAGTGGCCTTCACTTGAACTTTTGAAGCCTAATCTAAGCAAAATAAAAGAGCCATCCTAACAGAGTAGGCTTAGAAAAATTCTAACATATTATCTACACCAAAATGGGTCGCTTGGGAATAGGACACTTGGGGTTTTGGGATCTCATCAAAACAAGTGACTTCTTTTATCAAATATCCCATGTAGTTACCCCTTAACAAATTAGTCCTTAACAATTCCCAACAAGAACCATAAAATGGACCACTGGGTTTTATTCTACTCAAAGAGATGAAGAGATTCATGGGTTGATCACTCATTTTGTTGGAGAAATGAAGGAGATATTTGCCGAAGAAATCGAACTGAGACTTCTGTAGCGGCGTAAATTTCCAGACACGATTACGGCCTCATCGATGATCAGATTTAGATGGGCAACATACTGTTGGAAACGTCTTGAAGAGTGGAACATGTTTCTGGGTGGTTTCATCCAATTTGCTTGCGATTTGAGTTCAAAATTGGTGAAAATGTATAACAACAATCGAAAATGCATCAAAATGACTGGAATATGCATTGATTCTCAATTTGAATTACGATGAATTTTTTGTGATTACTCGCAACAATCATTGCATATTCAAATGGTTTTGGTGCATATATTTAGTTCAAGAGTTGTTGCATATTAATAGATCTTCTTTTCATGTACATAATTTGATTTATGGGTCAACATACGTTTTTTTGTTGCATAAAATATACTCCCTCCGTCCCAAAGATAACGTCCTGTTTCTTTTGACAATGTTTTCATACTACCTTCGTCCCATAATTTTGAGCACGAGAATTAAGGGAATGTGTAATCTTTTTGTAATTATGAATAATATAATACTCATACTACAAATAGTTGGGAAAAGATTACACATCCTATTAATTCTCATGCCCAAATTTATGGGACGAACTTGTATAAAAATATTGTCGAAAGAAACATGACGCTATCTTTGGGATAGAGGGAGTATAATATTGTTGCATATATATTCTTGAAACTAAACCTAGTACGAGAAGCTAAACCCTAACTTGTAGGTAAAGTTAAACCTTACTAGGGAAAGCTAAACCCTAACTTGTAGGGGAAGCTAAACCCTAACATATAGGGAAAGTTAAACCCTAATAGGAAAAACTGAACTCTAGTATAAAAATTAAAGGAAAATGCATCAAAATTATATGCATCAAAATCTACAAAAATATATATGTATGCAGACCCAGAAAATGAAAGGAAAATGCATCAAAAATCAAAAGAATATGTGTTTCACTAAAAATTGTTCGCAATAGAACGAAATCTATTCTAGCACTTAGTAAGTAAAAACCCAATGTCGAATCTCAAGGAAAACTTTGCAGGGCAAATAATCGTGTAGCAAAAATCCTAATCTAGCCTAAAACTAAGAAAGCAAGTAAAAAGAATTTTGAATTTTGGTTTTTAAATCCTAGGCAAGAAAATAAATAAGCAATAAATCAAAAGCAAATAAATAAATCTAATCTAGAAAGCAAAGAAATAAATCGAACTAATTAATCTAAAGAATTAAACTAGATGAAAGCAAATAAACTAACTAGGCAAGAATCGAAAAGAAAGCTATAAAGGAAGCAACGAAAGAAACGAAAACGAATCTAGACATGAAATAAACTTAATCTGAAAATCTAAGCAAATAAATCTAACTACGAAAACTTGAAAGCGAAGGAATTGAAAACTAAGAAAAACGAATCTAATCTAAGAACTTGAAATCAAACGAACTAAATTAAACGAATGAAACTAAACGAAACAATTACGAAAGTAAATCTAGAACTAAGGAAAGCAATTAAATCAAATTAAAGAAAGCAATAAAGAACTTACGAGATTAAACGAAGAACGAAGAACTAAGTAAAAACTTGAATTAATTGAAGAACGAAGTAGCGATCCGGATCGAACAAAGGAAAACTAAACTAGAATGTAATGTGCTAAAAACTAGAGCTAAAACTAAGGTAAAGGTTGTCTCTAATTTGTGCCCTAATGGCATATATATAACATAAGGTAAGAGTTCGATTCCCACAAGGAAACTTAAAATAAAACCCGTCAGACATGGAGCGAGCGCTCCAGAGGGTTGGAGCGAGCGCTCCAAGATAGCTGCGCTTTTTCCCTTCTTAATTTGACTTGGAGCGAGCGCTCCAATGCTGGTTCGCTGGGACTGCGCGCGTCTTTCTTGTTTTGACCGTAACTTCCTCATCCGAACTCCAAATTGACCCCCGTTTTCGCCTACATGCTCCTATCGAACCCCTCTTCGATATAACACTTCTTTCTTCTCGTTTTATTCTCATTTCCGCCCTTTTTATCCTACAATACCAAAGACTCCAAAGCAACCAAATCATAGCCACAAACAATGAAAACACACGAAAACTAAGGGAAAACGATCACGAAAAGACGACTACAAACCTAACATCTAGACACCAATCAAAATCCCCCACACTTAAAACTTTGCTTGTCTTCAAGCAATATAATCATACAACTTAGACTCAATTCAAACAATTCAAATCATAGAACATTTAATCACCGGAATCGACAAGCAACGAACGAAGTCACCTTAATTCCAAGTTACGAACAATCAATCATTGATGAACTATGTGGCTTATAATTCAAATCCAAGTATGAGGAAAAGCAATGATACACACATCTCACAAATATCTAAAATCGCCACAACTTAGACATTTAACCTACTTCCCCTTTTATTCAACTCAAACACAAATCCTTTTTTTTTTTTTTTTTTTACACGTGAACGATTTGGTACATAATTCACTAGGTTTAATCATCGATGGGTCTCATCGAGCATCCTAGTGCGGTTTCCCGTACTCATTGTCAAGAGGAGTAGAGTACCTACGAACACATTATTCAAACATACACGAGTATCATTTAGGACATAATTCATGAAATTTAATCATTCGAGGGTCTCTCGAAGCCTTTTCATGTGGTTTCCCATGCTCATTACTCTAGTATTTATATACGTTACAAGTAAGAGGAGCAGAATCCTATCAACTCTTTTATTCACATATAAACACAACTTTTTTTTTTCTTTTTTTTTTCTTTTTTTTTATTATATATATAAAGGGGAAAGTAAACTAGCAATCCAAAATTGCAACAATCTAGACTTATCACTCTACCAAAAATCATAAATCATTTTCCTCAAAACTCAAATCAATTCATGCCCCACAATACATCGAATCATAATATATCACAACTCAAGATTAAACCAATTTAACTCATGCTCAAATCAATTCCAACAACTAAACACTCCATCATCAAATCATTCGAATCAATCCTAAGTCACATGCTTATAAGCTCAATTTCAAACAAATTCCTAAGTGGGGAATACATCAAGACTCAATCAAGCAAACAAAAACAAACAAATCATGCCAAAAGTTTCAAAGACCCCCCCACACTTAAAATCAAGCAATGTCCCCATTGCGAGAAAATAAAAAGGAGAAGGATAGAAGGAACATATCGCATGATGACAACCAACACACTCGAAATCCCGAGAGACTCCAAGTAAGTACCTACAAAACAAACTCAAAAACAAAACACAAAAGCGTAAAAGTGCACGAAATAAAGAAATAAATGACTCAAAACAAAAATAGAAAGACACAAAACAAAGCTATGGGTTGAATGGACCTCGGAACCGTGGATCTTGCCAACGGGGATCGCTTGGGGCCCAAAAACGGGAATCGTTCGGGTCCGGCTCGCTCTCTTTCTTCATCATACCCTCCTTGTAAACTATTCCCTGCACGAAATTCAAAAGAAAACGAAGGAAAAACAACAAAAATAAAAAGAAAATAAATCCTAATCTACAAAAATAAAATAGAGAAAGTGGGTTGCCTCCCACCAAGCGCTTGTTTATCGTCATTAGCTTGACGTACCAAATATTCTCATCCAAAATCTGTTGCAACGAGCAACGTCTTTAACCATCCATAGGCGACTCTCGGTGCAAAGGTGGACTCTTTTTTCTCTTCGGCTTGAAACTCGAAAAGAGGGTTATCTTGGACACTCATCTCCCCCACACTTGTGTGAAAATCCATGTAAGAAATATCACGATCTTCAAAACTTGATGATGGATCCTCCACAAAAAATGCTTCCTTGTCGAGATTGGCAAGAAAGTTGTCCATGATTTCTTCCTCTTGTTGTGAGCTCAAAATCGACTCCTCCATAATGCAATTGTGATCCTCCATGTCTTCCACATTGCTCAAAAACTCCTCCACAATTTTTTCCTCATCTAATTTGCTCAACAACTCATCGATAATGGCTTCTTCCTCATGCATAGCAACCTGAAAATTCTCCTCTATCTTTTTCTCATCCAAATCATTAGTAATATGCACATACGAACATGTTTGGATAAAAGAATTAGAACAAGAAGAATAGTTATCAAAAATTGAGAAAGTTACCGAACCTCCTACACCGGCCATGCTCAATGTACCAGATCCAACATCGATTCGAGTTTGAGTAGTAGCCATGAAAGGTCGCCCTAACAAGAGAAGATGGCCTCTCTCGCTCCTAGCTCCTTGCCCCACGTCAAGCACAACAAAATCGGCAAGAACTTGAATACCCTTCACAAGTAAAGAAACGTCTTCCACAATCCCCAAGGGACGACTCAAAGAACCGTCGGCTAGCTCGATGCAAAAATTGGTGGGTTTAAGATCCCTCGAACCCATTCTCTCAAAAATCGAGTATGGCATCAAGTTCACCGCTGCCCCCAAATCCAACATACCCGGCACACTATCTCCATTATCCAAAACAACATCTAATTTGAAACTTCCGGGATCACCTTGTTTCGGTAGATATGAGAGATGGCCAGCTGAGGTAGGTGAGGCGTGAAGACGTTGTTGGCTCGCTTTGATGGCAGCCACGGTGCGACTTCTCCATTTATTTTGTGCCATTGCTTCGAGCTCTCGTCTTCTTCTTCCTTCTTCACGGTTAAGAGCGCCTTTTTCCTATTGATGTCGTCGATGTGAGGTGTCAACTTCCTTGAGACTTCGACGACCTAGCATACACAACACTCAACAAACGGATTAAACGCACCAAGTGGAAGGGGAAAGAAATCGAACAAAAATAAAAATAAAAATAATAAAAAGAAAATACTACACAATTAAATAGCCTAAAGTTTTCCCCGGCAACGGCGCCAAAATTTGTTTCACTAAAAAGTGTTCGCAATAGAACGAAATCTATCCTAGCACTTAGTAAGTAAAAACCCAATGTCGAATCTCAAGGAAAACTTTGCAGGGCAAATAATCGTGTAGCAAAAATCCTAATCTAGCCTAAAACTAAGAAAGCAAGTAAAAAGAATTTTGAATTTTGGTTTTTAAATCCTAGGCAAGAAAATAAATAAGCAATAAATCAAAAGCAAATAAATAAATCTAATCTAGAAAGCAAAGAAATAAATCGAACTAATTAATCTAAAGAATTAAACTAGATGAAAGCAAATAAACTAACTAGGCAAGAATCGAAAAGAAAGCTATAAAGGAAGCAACGAAAGAAACGAAAACGAATCTAGACATGAAATAAACTTAATCTGAAAATCTAAGCAAATAAATCTAATTAACTACAAAAACTTGAAAGCGAAGGAATTGAAAACTAAGAAAAACGAACCTAATCTAAGAACTTGAAATTAAACGAACTAAATTAAACGAATGAAACTAAACGAAACAATTACGAAAGTAAATCTAGAACTAAGGAAAGCAATTAAATCAAATTAAAGAAAGCAATAAAGAACTTACGAGATTAAACGAAGAACGAAGAACTAAGTAAAAACTTGAATTAATTGAAGAACGAAGTAGCGATCCGGATCGAACAAAGGAAAACTAAACTAGAATGTAATGTGCTAAAAACTAGAGCTAAAACTAAGGTAAAGGTTGTCTCTAATTCGTGCCCTAATGGCATATATATAACATAAGGTAAGAGTTCGATTCCCACAAGGAAACTTAAAATAAAACCCGTCAGACATGGAGCGAGCGCTCCAGAGGGTTGGAGCGAGCGCTCCAAGATAGCTGCGCTTTTTCCCTTCTTAATTTGACTTGGAGCGAGCGCTCCAATGCTGGTTCGCTGGGACTGCGCGCGTCTTTCTTGTTTTGACCGTAACTTCATCGTCCGAACTCCAAATTGACCCCCGTTTTCGCCTACATGCTCCTATCGAACCCCTCTTCGATATAACACTTCTTTCTTCTCGTTTTATTCTCGTTTCCGCCCTTTTTATCCTACAATACCAAAGACTCCAAAGCAACCAAATCATAGCCACAAACAATGAAAACACACGAAAACTAAGGGAAAACGAACACGAAAAGACGACTAAAAACCTAACATCTAGACACCAATCAATATGCATTTTATAACTTACTACATACCAATGAAAGGATAATAAAAATGCATCAAAATGAAATCGAAAATGCAACAAAATCAACATAATATGCATTATACATAGTATACCACTACTACAAAAATGCACATAGATGACACTTCATAGATGACGTTTTTTTAGGTAAAACGTCATCTATGTGCGCTCACATCGTATACATGACAGTTATTTTAAAAAACGTCATCTATGTGTATCTATACACGACGGTCCATTTATAAACGTCATCTATGTGAATCTATACACGACGGTTCATTTAGAAACGTCATCTATGTGCGTTTATTTTTGCTTAATTATATATTAATTTATTTTTGTTTTGTATTTTTTATTCCCTTACCTTATAGTAGTAATTAGCTAATTTTAAAAAAATAAGAATTGAGTTGTGGGTTTAGACACTTAAAATTTTTTCGCTCTGGTTAGAATCGCGAAGAAACGAGAGCTGTGGGTTTTTCTCTGCTTCATCGCTGCTGTGAGAGAACTCGCCGTCGCCGGATTTTCGTGCCCTAGCTCCCAATCACGGTACTCTGCCTCTCTCCGCCGCTGATTCAAATTCAATTAAATCCCCTCAGAATCTCACTCAACCCTAGTTTTCATCTTTTAATTTCTCCTCTGCCTCTCTCCGCCGCTGATTCATCTTCCGCCTCTCTCCGCCGCTGGCTCTTTCTCGACAGTGCTCCCTCCTCTCCGGCACCGTGAATCTCTCTCTCTCTCTCTCTCTCTCTCTCTCTCTCTCTCTCTCTCTCTCAGTCTCAAAATTTCAATTTTCACACTCGCTTCCTCTGACGCCGCTCGCCTGTCGTCGATCCTTCTATCAAGGTTAGTTCTTTTTTTTTTTTTTTTTCAGCTTCTCCCCATCTTCCATCGCTGCTGGAGTACTAGACGAATCCCAGGGTGAAACATTGCCGCCTTCTGCCGTTGCCCTAGGTATCAATTTCTCTAGAATTTTTCCAATATTTGGAGCAATTCTATGCGTGAATAATTGAGTAGATTTTAGTGTTTGTGCCCTTCTTGTTCTAATAAGTTTGTGGACTGGATTCCACTTTTTATTGCCGTGTTGGTAGGGTAATTGACTCATTGAAGTGTTCATATTTTTCGTTTTTGTTGTAGTGAAGTGATTAGGGAGAGACTTCCAAGCAATGTCATATATCAGGTGATTGCTGTAATTTTTTATTCAATTACTTAACTGGTAGATTTTCTGTCAGTCTATGTGAGAGAATAATAGTGTTTTTGCCTATGAATCAAGTGTCGAACCATGATTTTCGATTATATAATCGTCTTGTTCTCGTTCTGTTGTCTAGTTTTATAATTTCGGTCCCGTTCCAGTCATGAGATGGTCACTGGAATGGGAGTTTTATCACTTCATGTGATGTATTTATGTGTTCCATCAGATAGCATCGTTATGGATTCAGAATGCATGGGTTATCTATGCCTTGTTGTGCAGCAGCAACCATACAGTCCGTTTCTTAATCTTGATTTCAAAATGTTTGTAATATTTTGGTTCATATTTTGTTTGTGTGTGTAGTGTACATAACATGAGGTAAAAGGTGTATAAATCTTCAGATGAAGACTTCAATTCTAGAAGAGTTCTTCTGCAAAAACAGGGCTAGGTTGAGTTTTTTTGGGTCTTCTGTTTTGCTGATGGAAGTTTCCTTGTGCTTATTTGGCATGAAGCAGTTTGCTCCCCTTGATATACCATCTAGTATGGATGTTTTTCTTCAATTTTGGAGGCCAAATGCAGTCTCATGCTAATGGAAAGTGAATTGTGGCCAAATCTCATTATGGGAGCTGCAAGATATGGCGTAAGACTTTTCTCTTCTTACTATAAATTATGATTATGAATGGATTGCTTGCATCCAATTGATCTTCTGAGGGCACAATGCAGACTCCGATTTCCAGATCCAAGTAATGTTTTGGAGAAATATGTTGGATTATTCTAATTAGTCTTTAAGAAACTTTGGATCGACTAAAAGGCGGTGCAATTCTTGTTGGTCTGTTTTTGTACCTTCTCCAGCTATAGCAGATTTTGGCACTTCCGTGGGAGTAAAAGAAAGTCTGAAAGAATTGCATGCACAGCTTTCCCATAGAAAAGTATGGATGGCGTCTTCAATTCATAAGGGTGAAGAGGAAGGTAACTGGATTCCACTTTTTATTATTTGTTCTACTTTATCAGTGAATTAGGAATATAACTCAATATTTTTGTAGTGTTCTACCCTTCATCTTATTTACTCAAAGTTGAACTGTCAAAATAGCCTAAAACTTAGATACTGATAAACGTGGTAGTTGAGATCCGAATATCAGTTATGTTTGCAGAAGATTTGCGTAAGTTAGTTTTGCATTATATATTCCGATTCACTGCTACACGTAAGTTTTATTGATTCCCTATGCTTTCTTTAGTGTTACATAGCCTGGTTTTCAAGGTTATGTGTATAAGATTTTTGCTTTTTACACAAGTGATGACTGATGATGATGGTTGAGGTGGTATGGTGATTTTATTCTTTTATACTTCTCATATTGTTTGTTAGCCACATTGAACTTTTGGTTTGATGGATTGCATCGTTTTTTCGTGGCAGGTGAATCACATTATTTTATGGATGCAAATGAATTACTCAGATGAGAAGAACTGATGTAGAAGGATGAGGGTCTGACCGTCGTTTTTCGGTTTGGTTTTTGTTTAATTTTTTTTTTTTTTTTGTGATTCTTCTGCAAGAGCTTGTTTAGATGTTTATGATTTATAGGCTCCTCGAACTGATTTTCTTTAGTTGAAGGGATATGATCATGCATGAGGCATAATGTATTTTTTAGTTATAGCTCTTTTGTAGTAGTACTATAGACGTTAATAGATCGGAGTTGAATACATTTTGAAACATGTATTTACTATTACATTTTTGAATATTATTATATATTATGGGATTTCAAGTGACAAGTACTGTATATTTTATTGTGAATGGTTTAAATTTCGATTTGAAATTAAAAAAAAAAATGGTAAAAATTATCCATTTTTTTTTTTATAATTTAATTGGGTAAAGATGACGGTTTGGATATATAAGCGTCATCTATTTTGCTTCAAACATGACGGTTTTAACTAAAATAGAAGACAGTTCATAACTGTCATCTATAATGAGCTATAGATGACGGTTAATAAGCGTCATGTAAAGTACATAGAATAGATGACACCGCCAATCTTGACAGTTTTTAACGCACATAGATGACGGTTATAAACCGTCATCTATGTGCGTTTTTGTAGTAGTGTACACACATAACTTATAAAAATTTACATAAGATCCAAAACAATCAACCGAAACAATTCCAAAATACAGCTAAATGCATCAAAATTATATGCATCAAAATCTACAAGTGATCTCTAAATAAAGATCGTGCGGAAAAACATGAAAGTACGATGATTTCCTACATGAATAAACATTTTCTTTATTTCTAATAAATATGAAAGTGCGACAATTGCAACACATGACTGCAACAAATTGAAACAGAAAATCCTTGATGCTGCCAACGAATATTGCTCCAAGTTGGTGAACGGCGAACATGGAATCGTTGATTTCGAGTCAGAGGTTATTAACTTCACTTGACAGGATGAACGGAAAAATCAAAACATATGGATTTATTTAGAATTATGATGTGTGTGTTTGAATTTTGAAGAATTTGGTGTGGTATCAAATATTCCGTGAGATGTTCTATGTCATGATCGACAATATTTTGAACTCAAGTATGAATCTTATATTTGCCACTTATTTCATGAAAATGGAGTTCATGTTACATATAAATTGTAACTTGCATCTTGTTGGTCCCGGATGATAGGCTGAACACACGTGTGTGTTGGGGGGGGGGGGGGGGGGGTGAATACGTGTGTGGATGTTTTTAACTTCTTTTTCAACTTATCTCAGAGTTGTGCTGTAAAGCTACTAAAGCTTCAGGTCAAAGCGAGAGCTTGACCTGTAGCGATAGCGAGCGCTTTAGACCTAAGCAAGTGCTTGAGCTATAGCGACAGCAAGAGCTTTAGACCAAAGTGAGAGCTTGATCTAAAGCGAGTCGCTTTACAAGCGTGCACAATTTAGTGAGCGTTTATCTTGCTTAGAAAAATTAGTTTAGTTCTTTAGATGCACATCCAGCGTGAATAATCAAAGCAGTAAATAAAGAAATATTTAAAGCGTAAGAAAGGCACAGCGAGTTTAGAGTGGTTCGGAGCAACAAACTCCTACGTCCACTTGTTCTGACGGTAACAAATCCTTTTCACTCAAGAATTCCTTAGGGATTACAACGGGCTCCTGAGTGGCCTAACAACTGATCGAGCCTTCCACAATCGATGAAAGTGGTCAACTTGGATCTTACAACACAAGGGGATTATGGGCTCCCTTAGACCTAGACAAGCGATCGAGCCTTCCACAATCGATGAAAGTGATCGACTTGGATCTTACAACACAAGGGGATTACGGGCTCCCTTAAACCTGACACAAGGGGATTATAACCGGCTCTCTTAGGCCTGACACAACCGATCGAGCCTTCCACAATCGATGAAAGTGGACTGGATCTTACAAATCAAAACACTAATAAACACTAACTAAACACGCTCTGGTCTTCACTCACCAAGACTTGAGTTTAGAGGGGTTTGGTGTGTAAAACTCTAACTTGAAGAATCCTTTACAATGAAAGGGGTTTAGGATTCTTCAAACACTAGGCTAGATATTTGTAAGTGTGAGCTTAGATCTAGAGTGGAGCTGAGGTTGCAGAAAACAAGCTTTGATGGAACTAAAGCTTGGAACACTTCTTAAGAACTCGAGAAAATATGAGAATGGAATTCGCGAGTACTTGCTTTTTGCTCTTGAAGATTTGGCTGAAGTGTTAAGTGTTCCATTTCTGCATGTCTCTTATTTATAGTGGGAGAAGTTCAAACCATCCGTTAGAGAGGGGATTTGAACGTGTCTCTCACGCTCCAACATCATGGCTTTGACCCGCAGCCTTTTGGAAAAGCAGTTTTGTCTTCTTTTCCGAAATGGCTAGCTTCCAACGCCGGCAGCTCCTGCGCTCCTGTGTGGATGGCTGGAGCTTCCCTTTGGTTAACCATCCTCATCCAGTGTGAGCATGCCACATGGCATATGCCATTTAATGAATAGTGCTTTTGCGCAGAACTCCCAGTTTGTTGATTTCAAACTCGGGTTTGAACTGGATATATGGTAGGTAAGGTGTCACTATCTCGCTTGGAGAAGTTGACCGTTGAACAGTGACAGAGTTAAAGCGAGAGCGCTTTATTCTTACTGTTCATAAAGCTTGGTCTACTTCTCGCTGTGAACTTCAAAGCGAGTAAAGGTCGCTTTGCTGAAAGTTCACCTTTAAAGCGAGTAAGTCTTCGTTCTCGCTTTAGACTTAAAGTGAGTAAGGGTTGCTTTGAACTTAGAGCGAGTGAGGTCTTCAATCTACAGTCTTCAGCGTCCAAGCGAAGAGATCCTATAGCGCCTAGAAAATAGAGCTTCCTAACAATTAAGCTCTTAAAAATTCTATCTATTCTAATCATCAAAATAGGAGATATGGGAAATATCTATAGGGAGGGTTTTGGGATCGAATCAAAATATATAAACTTTTATTTATGAATCCCAAAGTGGTTCCCCCTTAACAATATATCCTAACAATTTCCCAACACATCATAATAGAAATTAAACCATAACCCATAGGGGAAGCTAAACCATAACCCGTAGAGTAGTTAAACCTTATTTGGGAAAGCTATACCCTAACTTGTAGGGGAAGCTATACCCTAACATCTAGGGAAAGTTAAACCCTAACTTGTATGGAAAACTAAACCCTAATATGAAAAACTGGAGTCTGGTATAAAAATGAAATGAAAATGCATCAGAATGATCTCTAAAATGCAACAAAATCGACATAATATACATATTCTTGTCATTTTAATGCATTTTCGATTGCTATTATGCATTTTTGCGAGTTTTGAACTCAAATCGCAACCAAATCCAATTATACCACCCAGAAACATGTTCTAATCTTCAAGACGTTTCCAACGTTATGTCGCCCATCTAAATCTGATTGCCGATGAGGCCGGAATCACGTCTGGAAGTTTACGCCGCTGCGGAAGTCGCGATTTCGTTACTGGTTCAATTTCTTCGGCGAATATCTCCTTCGTTTCTCCACCAAAACGAGTGATCCACCATGAATCTCTTCGTCTCTTTGATTAAAATAAAACCCAGTGGTCCATTTTATGATTCTCATTAGGATTTGACCGGAAATCGAATTAATGTTAGAGTATATTTCAGTTTTGGAAAATCCTTAGAATTAAGGAAAGGAAATAAATATCACATATTTAAGGAATATTCAGTTACAAACAATAGAAAAAGTCATAAATATCCCTACATAATATTGGAAAATATTTAAAAAATAGGAAAATTAATAATTTTTAAAATTATAAATGATATTAATTATCAACCGTTACTCCGTTAGATCTCTGAAATCAACGGATATTAGCGGTTTCTATATTTCACTGGATATTTAGTTTCTATATGATTTATTCTCTCTCTATATATATATTCATAATTTCATAGGCCTAATAAAACGGGGTTTCCATGCGCCCTTGATTCAAAATCTGGTTGCTCTTTTTGAAGGAGTTACCTTCAGGAAAAACCTTACCTACTATTTTGAAATGCAATTTGCACCCTTTTATATTAGCATATGATTTCTGCTGTTCTGAGCTTCTTTCGTCCTGCTTCTGATTAGCTGTACTATCTCGATCATTTCATTGATCGCACACAGACCTAAACTCTTTCTCTTGCCCACCTTATCTCAATAGTGTTATATCATCCGCAATCACCTGAATCTCGAGACGTTCTTCGAACCAATCATAGACTTTATTGAGATAGGTGAAAATCCCCCCCCCCCCCCCCCCCCCCCCCCCATAACTGTATATATGAGACTTTCATTTCGTACAGCTCAAGCAAAAACACCTAAAAAAAAGAATAGTCAGATATAGAATAGAAAGTTTGAAACTTTTTAATCTCCGATTCAATCGTCTCCAAATGTACGAAAGGAGAAAAAAATATGAAAGCTCTTTTTTAGGGTGATAATACCAAAATATCAAGTTGGCTCAATCATTGCGATCTACACTTCGTTATGTACATTGCCTCGTACCAGGGCCGGTCCTGTGCTCCATGGGGCCCTAGGCAAAATGAAAAAAGTGGACCCTCAAGAAACGAGAAAAAATATTTATAAGAATGATACAGTCGAAAAAAATTCTCAACTTATTTAAATATGTGTAATCTAACTCAAATAAATTTGACGATTTTGACAGCTTTACAGACATCTCGAATGTAACTCTATTTGAATTCAATAAATGATTAAACATGAGAAGATTGAACATGCAAAAGTAAATTGTAGACATCAAAAATTAAAATCAACATATTTGAACATTAAAGAAATAGAAACCCACAAGGTGATTCAAAGATCGTTTTTATTTTTTAACTACATTTTGCATAAGCTAACGACATATATATATATATATATATATATATATATATATATATATATATATATATATATATATATTATGAGGAATGATCCCTTACCCACTGTGAGCAGTGCCTACGAATAATGTGACATACTATTAATGAATAAAAGATATATATATACTATAACCTATCAAAAAAAAGGGTAAACCGTAGCACTGTCGCATCGGCTGTGGGCACATTAAAAGTGGCCACAGTAGATAGGGGAGCGTTTCTCATTGTATTATTTCCGTCTCTACAAACTTAAAATTTTTCTTGAATGTAATTTGACCTATAAAATAATAATACTACTCAAAATAGCATATAATGTATATAAATAGTATAAAATTAAAAAAAAAAAATGGGCCCCCAAAATTATGGGGCCCTAGGCGGGGGCCTTGTATGCCTAGAGCCAAGTCCGGCCCTGCCTCGTACAATGCCATGTCTATGATGCCTCTGGTGGCTATTTATTATTATTATTATTATTATTATTATTATTATTATTATTATTATTATTATTTTTTAGACAATTTCAGCTAGGGTTAAGATTGTTTCCATTCTCCGCCTCTATCGAGTACCACTGCCCTTAACATATCTTTAAGGTTTGGTGGGACTGCTATGTCAATCTGTACATTACTTAACTTATTCTCTCTAACCCTCGTAAGATCCCAATAAACGCGTTTTAGTTTTCCCTTCATGTTAAATCTAGTTATCTCATAAGAAACAAGAACTTTCGACTAAACTTTTCTCTTACTTCAAGTTGTGCCTTAGTTGGGCATTACTAGCATCAGACTTTTGTTTGTCTCAAGATTCTTTTATTCTTTCCCTAATCAATCTTATGAATTTAATCCTTGAAGTAATCATATTCCTTCACTCGGTCCTTGTTAACCTCGTTACTTCGGGCACCATCTTAGTCATATTCCTATCATTTATGAGAACATATCTTTGTGAAACAAAATTTTAGTCTATATAACTTCTCAGCATATATTCTACAATTTCGCAAGTTACTATTTACGTTTGCCGCATCAACCTTTCTACTGATCTTTCAATTACATCCAATTGCTTGGCGAAAATTCTTGTCTATGAGTGTCTAGACCTTCTTATTCGGACTTAGGCAATTTCTACAATTTAAATATACCTTCATCATTTACTTAAGTCTTTATACCCTTTTATCTACCGCATGCATGGGTTCAATCATGTGCCACTGATAAATATCTATGGTTGTGATATTGATTGTTTCTTAATTCATGCTCGAATCGAGCCTCGTCTGTCATTGGTCTTTATGCTAGCGTAGCAACGATCTACTTTCTTTACCGTAGATGACTTCATAAATCGGAATATTAACAATCGTAAAATAAATATTCTTGCTTTTAACTCGTCGGATGAAGTTAATCATCTCTAGACCGTTTGCAGTACTAGCATTTTTTTTTATATTCATATTTGTCTGTGTACGGTAAATGTATTCACCATACATATACTCGCCATAATTGTCATATTAAAATATATATCTTAATATTCGCCATAGAATTCTTACTATAGTCATGTTCTCTATTGTAGGAATATGGTTTCTACATCAGCTGATATCTCTCATTCCAGAGTTTAGGGTGTGCATTCTCCAGTCTATGTTGCTCTTCTTACTAGTTGTTGGTTCTGGGTATCGCTATATGAATTTTAGACAAGGTGTTCACAACTCCTATTATATTCGTTTCTGATTCTAGAGTATCTAGTTGTAACGTCTCATAGGCTTGACCATTATCATACTTAACTGGTCAATTAACTTGGCAACGAAGGCGGTATCGTCTCCTTCGTTATTTATCCATGTGTAACTATAAACACTTTTAATGTAAAGCATCATGTGGGGCGTTCGTTTCTTAGTGGAGATCTCGTA
The DNA here is from genome assembly GCA_029379335.1 of Thymus mandschuricus. NCBI lineage: Eukaryota > Viridiplantae > Streptophyta > Magnoliopsida > Lamiales > Lamiaceae > Thymus > Thymus mandschuricus. Next base: position 6,688,246 of record CM057080.1, on the reverse strand, counting down.
GTGGGTTCGATTGTCTATCATCATGAATTTTCTGCCTTATCTCTTATAACTTGTAAAGTGGTATTCTTAAATAATTGCACGTTTCTCCCTTTCTAATATTTCTCAAACCTATCAAGGTTTTAATGTAGGGCTTTAGTATTAAGGGATAAATTCGTATTATTTATATTTCTTTGTTGTACTTATCTTTTCATAATTAGTTGTTAGGGTTTGTTAGGGTTCTGCTAGTTAGTAGCGATCCTTCTTTTGTGGATTTACTGTTGTATACTTCTTCTATTTATTTGTGGCAAATGAGAACTCCCAACTCAACGAGGAAATTATTTGTTTCTCTAACTCTTTCATGGTATCAGCTTAATACATCAGAAAACCCTTTCCTCTTTTTCTCCGATGGCCGCTAACGCTTCCTCTCCTTCCTCCGATTCTCTTCCGATTGCTACCATGATTCATATGGTTTCAATCAAGCTCTCCTCCACCAATTTTCTTCTCTGGAAGCGGCAGATCATTCCAATGCTCACAAGTTTTGAGCTGTTAGGGTTTGTTAATGGTTCACAGGCGGTGCCGTCGCCCACTATTCTCTCGGAAACTGGCGAAATCGTTTCCAACCCTGCCTATTCTAAGTGGCTCTCCACGGACCAACGGCTTCTCGCTGTCCTCTTTTCCACTCTCTCCGAAGAAGCCATGTCTGAGGTCGTGGAATGCACGACCTCTCGCGAAGCCTGGACTGCTCTTGAGGCGGCTTTCTCTCACTCGTCAGCCTCTCGTATCAATCATGCAACTTCGTGAAGAGCTTCTCTCCCTCCGTCGTGGATCTCTTTCGGTTAAGGAGTATGGTGCTAGTTTTAAGCATCTATGTGATCAACTCTCTGCCGTCGGAAAACCAGTGGACGAATCTGATAAGAGTCACTGGTTTCTCCGCGGCCTTGGTGCTACGTTCGCAAATTTTGCCGACGCACGTATGTCAATGCAGCCCATCCCTTCCTTCTCGGCTCTTCTTCATCAGGCGGTCCAGTTTGATCTCATGGCAAAATCAATGGACTCCACTCATTCTTCCCATACGGTGGCATTCACGGCTTCGTCTAATCAACCAAATTCCAGCAACTCTCCATCTTCTCGGCCGCAAAATAATTCTTTCGGCAACAACGGCGGTCGCTCTACCAATGGTGGGCGAGGGGGTTGCTCCGGTGGTGGTCGTGGCAACGGTCAACCTCGCAAGCCTCGTTGCCAAATTTGTCGTGGAGAGCATTATGCGGACAAGTGCCCCCTATATCTTTCTCGAGCTCCTTCTACTCCGGCAAATCTTTCCGAGGCCTTCACTTCTTCATGTAATATCTCGGGTCTTTCATCTGACTGGTATATTGACTCCGGGGCTTCTGCTCACATGACTGCTGATTCATCATCATTGGACAATGTTCAACAATATACGGGTAATGGTAGTGTAATTGTTGGCAATGGGAATTCATTACCTATATCTCATACAGGCGATACTTGCATTACAAATAATATTCATCTTCTTGATGTGTTGGTTGTTCCCCATATAACCAAAAATTTGTTGTCCATTAGCAAGCTTACTAACGATCTTCCTGTTGATGTTATCTTCTCTGATCGTACATTTGTTATTCAGAATCGGGTCACAAAGAAGGCTATCGCATAGGGGCATCTTGATCATGGTTTGTACGTGCTAAACCGAGGAACTCCGGCGTTGCTTGCTGCCGTGAATTCAAGAAGATCGAAGGCTAGTTTCGATTTATGGCATCTTCGTTTAGGCCATGTTCCATTCTCTGTCATTTCGTTGTTGAATAAGCTAGGTCACCTAGCCACTACTTCTTTATTACCGACTCCGAGAGTATGTTCTCCATGTCAGCTTGCTAAAAGCAAACGTCTCTCATTTAATTTGAATGATAAACGTGCTACCTCTGTTTTGGAGTTAATTCATTGTGATTTGTGGGGACCTTTGCCTGTTACTAGCACAGATGGCTTTCGATATTATGTTGTCTTTATCGATGACTTCTCTCGCTTTACGTGGCTTTATCCCTTACGTGCAAAGTCGGATTTCTATGATGTGCTCGTTAAATTTCATGCATTTGTGTGTAATCAATTCTCTACAAGCATCAAGAAATTTCAAAGTGACGGCGGTTCAGAATTTATTAATGCTCGTGTAAGGTCTTTTTTCGACACTCATGGCATCCATCATCACATTTCTTGTCCTTATACGCCTCAACAAAATGGGCGAGCCGAACGCAAACATCGACACATCACAGAAACGGGGTTAGGTTATCCATGCTTTTCCACGCAAATGCCCCTGCCACTTTCTGGTTCGATGCATTCGCCACTGCCACTTATATTATTAATCGGCTGCCTTCTCCTGTGTTGCAAAATCAGTCGCCATTTGAGTTGTTGTTTGGGTGCGTTCCTCACTATCCAAACTTTAAACCCTTCGGCTGTCGAGTGTACCCTTACTTGCGTGATTATTCACCTCACAAACTTGCTCCGCGAAGCTCACCGTGTATTTTCTTGGGATATAGCTCATTTCACAAGGGTTTTCGGTGTTACGATCCTGAGATTTCTTGCATTTATATTACACGAAATGCTCAGTTTGATGAAGCTTATTTTCCATTTGCTTCGTCGGGAAAGGCTACTCCATGTGACAAGCTTGACATATCCTCTTTTTTTGAGAATTCTAGTGGTACTGTTATGCCATTATCATCATCACCAACCACGCATTTGCCATGCACGCCATGCATCTCTGATCCTCCCACTTCTAATCAGCCTCATGCTACTGTTACTGATCCTCCATCTCCACCAAATTCACCTGCTGATCCTCCATCTCCGCCGCACTCTCCGATGGTCCATCCTCCAACGCCATCGACTTCGGATTCAGATCAATCCTCTAATCAGCCCACTTCGCAGGTTGTTCCCATGCCAACACACACTATGATTACGCGCTCTAAAGCTGGCATATTCAAGCCTCGGTACCCCGTCAACCTCGCAACCTCGCCACTCTTATCCGCCTTGATTGCATCCACCGCTGCTAATGAACCACATGGATTCAAATCAGCTGCAAAATATCAGCATTGGCTCTCGGCTATGGAAGAAGAAATGGATGCCATTCGTAGAAATCAAACTTGGGATCTCGTCCATCCTCCTTCTGGTGTGAATATTGTTGGGTCTCAATGGGTTTTTCTCACTAAATATAAAGCCGATGGCTCTATTGATCGGTACAAGGCTCGACTTGTCGCGTAAGGCTTCACTCAAGTTCCAGGTGCTGATTTCCACCACACTTTTAGTCCCGTGGTCAAGGCTTCAACAGTCCGTGTAATTCTCGCTCTTTCGGTGCATTTTCGCTGGCCATTGCATCAATTAGATATTAAAAACGCCTTCTTGAATGGCGTTTTATCTAAACCAGTCTACATGGCTCAACCTCCGGGTTATGTTGATCCGAAATATCCTAATCATGTGTGTCGCCTAAAGAAAGTTCTTTATGGTCTTCGACAAGCTCCCCTCGCTTGGTTTCAACGCTTTAGTAGTTTCTTGTTTCGATTAGGATTTCGACAGAGTCGTTGCGACACGTCTCTGTTCTTTCTTCATCAAGGCTCATCGGTTATCTTTCTTCTTTTATACGTAGATGACATCGTCTTGACCGGAAACAATGAGTCTTTACTTCGGAACTTCATCTCAAAAGCAAGCAGTGAATTTGCTCTCAAGGATTTGGGCGCTCTTACTTACTTTCTTGGACTCGAAATTACCTCCCAACCGAACGGCATCTTCATCGGTCAAGCAAAGTACGCCCATGACATCCTATCTCGTGCAAATCTTCTTGATTCCAAGCCGGTATCCACACCTTTGGTTGCAGGTGATTCTCTACAGCGACAAGGCTCTTCATTCAAGGATCCTACCTTATATCGTTTGTTGGTCGGCGCACTTCAATACCTCACAATCACACGGCCTGATCTTTCTTACGCCGTAAATCATGTGAGTCAATTCTTGCAATCACCAACCATCGATCATTTCGAGGCTGTCAAGCGCATTTTGCGCTACGTTAAAGGCACGGTGAATATGGGCCTTTCCTTTACTCAACAACGTGACTTATCTATTCTTGGATACTCGGATGCGGATTGGGCACGTTGTGAGGATACTCGGAGGTCTACATATGGTTACTCTATTTTTCTTGGAGGTAACCTCGTTTCTTGGAGTGCAAAGAAGCAACCTACGGTTCCACGCTCAAGTTGCGAGTCCGAATATAGGGCCCTTGCGAATACATCTGCCGAACTCATGTGGCTAGTCCATTTGCTACAAGAAATACGAGTTCCTATAGCCACTCAACCGGTTCTTTTGTGTGATAATAATAGCGCCGTGTTTCTTAGCCAGAATCCAGTATCGCACAAAAGAGCTAAACACATTGACATAGACTGTCACTTCATTCGAGATTTAGTTGCTGCCGGAAAAATCTCGACCAAGTTTGTCCCCTCTCATCTGCAAGTAGCGGATATATTTACCAAGAGCTTGCCTCGACCGGCTTTCGAATTACTACGTTCCAAGCTCCACGTTTCATTACATCCAACGCAACGCTTGAGGGGGGGGGGTATTAAGGGATAAATTCGTATTATTTATATTTCTTTGTTGTACTTATCTTTTCATAATTAGTTGGTAGGGTTTGTTAGGGTTCTGCTAGTTAGTAGCGATCCTTCTTTTGTGGATTTACTGTTGTATACTTCTTCTATTTATTTGTGGCTAATGAGAACTCCCAACTCAACGAGGAAATTATTTGTTTCTCTAACTCTTTCAAGTTACAATTAATTTGCATTTCTTTACATCAAAAACTAGATCGACAAGGCTCTAAACAAACTTAGTTATTAGGTTTTCGGCAGTTAAGGCGAACTTCACCATCACTAGAACCTAAGAGATGGGAGAGCTTGAACATAGCCAACCCGAATTCTCTACGGAATTGTGGAAGGTCGGAATCATACGTCTCGACCCACGCCTTGGTATCTTCACGCCGTGATGTAAGCTGTTGATCGACAAAGAGCAGACCCCTGCTTTGGAGAAGACTCCGATAGTATACCTCCCCGAAACCATTGCCAGCCCCTTCATAGTCCATGGGCATTGCTCGATTTTCGAAAGATGCCAACGATGGAGAAGGTGATTGAGATGGTGTAGAAGCAGCAGGATGGCTGCACTTCACCTCTTTCTCGCTCTTCATGTCACCCTTGGAATCCAGCAACACTGAAGCATCACAACCCTATGTCTCGGTTCATTTCACCAACCCAGTTGATTATAAAAAAAGCAAAAAACTTCAGAGTAAAAAAAAGATAAGGAAAGTTACCATGATAAAGCAGTCATGGGCCGCCAGGCGCAAGAGAGCAGGGCCGACAGAGTTGTTCGCTTCGTTTCGTGCAGTTGTTGTACCAAAGATCGGATTATCGTTTCCGCGGAGGGGCATGAGGAGCTGTAGAAATCGTATTGCAGATGCCTCTCCTCCTCCACTCCACCGTGATGAGCAGATAATTGGTCCAAAATAACTACCTGAGAGCCATAAGGACGCTCACGACAAAAACTAGAAACCCGAGCTTCTTCGTGAGATCCATGGAATGAGAGAATAACTACTCTGTGCTAATGTGGAGATGAAAAATGGTTAAAGAGAAGGTAGCTTTATAGAACGCCATAGACACAGTTTGGTGTGAGAGAGTAGATGGAAAATTGTTAAGAGTGAAGGTAGGTCACATAGAAAGAGTGAAGCGCGGGCAATAAAATGACGATACTACCCCCGGTATTTGGAAGTAATTGAAGGTCGCATGGTGTGGGTACAAATGGAATTTAACGAGAATATGTGAGTAGCAAAGTCTGGTGTCAGTGCGTGATCATTCTTTCTCTAATCCGTTGTTTATGGGCAGATTAGCCATTATAATTAGCCTTTAGTACTTCTTATCTCCCTTTCATATGGGTAACTTTTTCTCGACACCAGAATTAAATCAAGAATGATAGTAGTGGATAAAGTGGTGTACATCAATTTTGCCATTTAGTGTGATTTCCCTTTCTACTAAGTTTGTGACTTTTCATCATTCAAGACTATTCACCGTATATTTTCTTCGTCCCAATCTACTTGAGTCATTCAAATGAAGGAGGAGTATTGGAAGTTTGGAACGTGTTTATAGTTGCAAAACACCATAATCCCATTCGGAAAATTAATTATATTGTCTATATTCCACTATACTAGTTCTGTTAAAATATTTTATACATCACTTACATGAAGTTTTAATTATGAGCTACTATATTAGTTCCATTGAAATATTTTATACCTCACGTATATGAATGAACTACTTGCAGTTAGATAAGAGATTAATTAGGTATATGTACTTCCATATTACTTCAAACTATAATCCTACTACATAGAATCAAAACCAAATAAAAAAATAATAAAAGAATACAGTGTATAATTTTGCTAACAAACTCTGTAACTCCAATCTATTCATGTTCTTTGGGTACAAAAAGGGCAACATGTAAATTGAGAAGCATTGGCCTAATATATAATTACTCTCTATCTCCATGCAACTTGTGCCGTTCGATTATTTATATACCTCGCACAGATTCAGCGAACGCTTCAAGTGATTCGGGACGGATATTCTTCGATTATTAAGGATAAGGGCAAGCGAGGGTGACGAAGATGTTATAGACCATATATTTGGCCATAATTCTATACGATTCCTGCGTTAAATTTATCCCGTCCCAGCTTATGTGTTTTTGAGGTTCTTCACACGCACGAACTCCTTCTGCTCCACACATTCTCCCCATATCCAAATTGTAGCGCCCACCTCCGCTCCCACAGCATACCTTACTATGCATGTCAGCTGCAAATTAATGAAAACAATATGCAACTTTATTAATCAAATCATTAATCACATTTATAATTGTGTTACTAAAGTAGTATAATAGATGTACGTACCACCAACGGCGTAGCTCTCCATTGACTCAAAAGCAGAGTAATAGTCCCCATAGATGACTGCAGCATCCGGCCTTTCGGCTCGGTTGAGTTTGTCGATGGCACGTGCCAGTCGAACGTTATGGTGGATCGCCAGGTCATCGTTCACTTCCCACATGTCCGGACTGCCCGGGAAGGCCGTACGGTAGATGGGGAGGCGGAAGATGGTATACAGCCCCGGCACCACCACTTTCTTTGCTCCTAAGCTAATCACCCTTTGAATGGCAGCTACGATCGCATCTACGACTTTTGGTACCAGTTCGGTTTCGATCTCGTGGACTGATTTCCCTTGAAACAGGGCGTTGTGATAGTCGCTCCCTCCGAACGGGCCTAGCACGAATATCGTGTTTTCGAATTTCCCGACACAATCTGAAAGTATTTGTAAAGTTTGATTTAATTCATTTTAGAAAAAAACTACGAGCTCTGAAATCGTTATTTTGAAAGAATTAATAATCGGACGTTGAGTCTCGTACCTCTTTGATTGTGGCAGATTGAGTTGAAGTAAGTAGACATCCAATCCAACTGCACCGACATCGAACTCGTAGTCATCGGAGTAGAGATATTCATGGCTGCCAGCACACTCCACGGCAGCGCCGTCGCGCCTCCGACGGCGAAGTTGACACCGTGGCTGAAATCGGCGTCGCTCTTCTTGAACGGCGGCAGTAGAGGAAGACCCGCATCCATAGCTGCATGCATGCACACGTAACATTTAAATACTAATTTTTGGAGAAATAAGATAGTACTATTTGATTTATCAAAAATCAAAATAAAGAAAACATACCAAAGTAGTCGATCATAAGTTTCCCGTTGGAGGCGCGGCCGGTGGGGCCCGTCGGGAAATCAGAACCGTAAGGAAGTCGGGCGAAAGGGGTGACGGCCCCCACCGGAACCTCACGGATTAAGTTCCCGACGTCGGAGATAGAATCTCCCAACTGATAGAGTTTGTCAACTTGGCACGTGCGAAGGAGGCCGACGTTGCAATTTTCAAAATCGTCGAAAACATGATATCCGTATTTATATATCTCGTCAAAATTGCAGAGTTTGGGGTGCCCGGCGGCGTATGACGGCGGCCGCGCGTTGGGAGCTTCGCCGTAATAAGAAGAAGAGGAGGAAGAAAGAGTTATTAAACTAAGTATAAAAATAGCGACAAAAGATTTCTTGAGAACTGAAGAAGGCCGAGCCATCGTTGGAAAGTAGTAAATATAACTACTAATAAAAGTTTTGAGCGATTGAATGGGAGTATCGAAGTAGTATAGGGGTATATATAGTCACTAAATATTACACCGACTCTAATTAGGATTTGAAAACTAATCCGATTCGAAAATTGAGTAATGGAAAATACTATATGTGATCGTTTGTGCTGATTTTCATATTTTAATTGTGTCTAATTACCTTATAAAAAATAAAAATTAATAGTAATAAAAAAATACTTTGCCTTTATCCTTTTATATGAAAAGTGGAAGAAGCGAATGGATAATTTGTACTCATTTCTATGTATCAATTAGATATGAAATAATTAATTTTATTAGATTTGTAATGTTTTTTATAAAATAAAAATGGAAATATTATAATAAAATAAAATAAAAATTTATGATAAAAAATTAGAATTTTAAAAAATTATATACCATGAGTTTCAATTTATCAATCCTATTTTACCTAATAAAATTAAAATTAAATGCTAAAAATAATTATAAAGCCTAAAAATTAATGTTGGGTGAACCCTAAAAAATATTTGTACATGAAATTGTATAATCCCTACTTTGGTAGGTAAAATGTAACTCAACACGTAACACAGAAAGTAACACAGTTGAGAACACAAGTTGGTAACCCAGTTCGGTGATAATCACACCTACGTCTGGGGGAAGCTATTCCAAGAAATAATTCACTATGATGAGTATAAGGGATACAAGACTCGTGAACGTCAGCCACACTGAACGTTCTCTCCTCACCCGACTCTACTCCTCACCAATGAATCCTCGGTAAACTCTCACTAGTCTACCCGAAATACTTTTCACAGAATTGAAAAGTTTAGCCCAATCTTGAACGTGGAAACGTTCAAGATAATACAATCACTCACCAATAATCTAACTACCCCAACAATTGATGAATGAAAGAAAAATACTCAAACTCGCAAGAACATGAAGATGGAAGCACTCTCAATGATGTCCAATGCGCGCAGCGGCTCCGAAATAATCTTCGCATATATATACTTCATGCAAAACCCTAATAGATAATTAAGGTATATCTCCAAAGATATCCTTAATAGGGTTTATCAAATCTTCGTGTATATCTTTACCATAAAACGTGTGAATAAAATAATAAGGAAAGAATCCTTATACCATACGATCTCAACCCTACACCAATCGAATATTCCTTTGCATATGTAAACATGATAAACATGGATTTTCTACGTATTAATGTTCATTTGAGTTTGTTTTAAGTTGAGAAAATCATGTTTTGAAAGGTGTTCTTGATAAAGTTTCATATTCTTGTGAATTGTGATACTTGTTCGTACTTTGACTGAATTTTCAGAAAAATGGAGAAAATATTTCAGAAATTGGCCAATTTGAGATTGAAGTTCATCTCGTTAGGAGTTCATAGCAAAAAGCGGATTGAAAATCGGAGTTGAAACGAGAGAGAACGAGCGAAAACAAAAACGTTGCGCACAGGCACGCGCTCACGCGGCCGGGAAACGCGGCCGCTCCTCGTTGGACCTAAAACCGCGCCCAGTAGCCACATATCCGCGCCGGAGACGCGCGACCGCGCCCCTAGAGCTCCCAAAACGCGCCCATGACGTGTTTTGGCCCGTTTTCAGCCCGAAACACGTCCAAGATGCTTCTATGGCCCGAAAATTACCTATTTTGGATCAAATTCTATATTTTTGATTATTTTCTCCTACCATATCAATTAACCCTATTCCCCAACTATAAATAAGTCCTCAAAACACATCTTTTGGGGCTTATCATCTTCTTTATTTCTTAGAACCACCCTAGTTTATTTTAGATCTTGATTTTGGGAGAAGAGGAGAAGAGCAAGAAGATCAAGATATTCATATCAGAAGCATTCGAGACCTTAGTATCTTCTACGGTTTTTGTTTAGTTTTGATTATGTTTATTTTGAATCTTGGAATATTTGTCATTGGCATGAGTGGCTAATTTCTTATTATTCTAGGGCTAGGGAGTAGATGAATATTGTAGATTCGAATTAGTTTTTATCAATCGATCACGACCTTCTATTGCTTCGTATGTTCTTGAGTTTATTGTTTGCTTATTTGATTAGCTACCAAATTCGCATGATTTATTGTGTTGATTCGATATGCGAAAGATGAGAATTAACGCTCGAATAGGGAACATAGGACACACACTTCAATAAAGTCGAGAGATCTTGAGAATTGTGTGAGAGCTTATAACCTTTTGAACCTTTAGGAGTTTCATGTGTTAGTTATCAGTTGGACACAACGATTCTTGCATGAAATCTACGGTTTAGGCGCTACGAAAGTAGGTTTAAGCTTATTGTGTGGTTGTTCTAGTAATAGTCGAGTCCTCTATGTGATTGATTGATTTTGATTAAATTGAATTCGTTCGTTCATCGAAACCGAAGCTCTAGAATAATTCTTCTCTTATTTGATTCTCTCGTTGCTTGTTATTTGTTTAAGTTCATTTATTTTTTAATTAGTTCAGTAAAACAAAATCCAGCGATTTATTCGTCTAGATAGAGGATAGGAAATTAGACTAGTACTCGTTAGGTTAATCAGTCCTCGTGGAATACGACCTTGCTTCCCTATCTATAATTACACCCGTACACTTGCGGTAGTAAAAATATTAGTGAACAAAACATGCCATCTAAAATAGATCCATGCAATCCATGCAGCAACAATCTCCCCCTTGGCATTTTATGTATGCAATCACAAGCACACACAACTCCTCCAAACTACAAAACACCCAATGCAAAAATAAGCAGGCATGGAGCGCACCCACATAACCATACTTAATTGCATAGTGTAGAAAGACTCCCCCTTGCTTCAAAACACTCTCCAATATGAAGTACTAGCCGAGCTCACCCGAACTAGAATACTCACACAAAGAGAGAAACATAATATGCACTGCATAACACCACTCAGAACACCACAGATGTCCAGCACAGAACTTCCCATCATATACACAGAATACCAGAAGGCCAGACATGCAAGCATACTCAAACCGATATGCTAGCACCAAGCAAGAAACAAAACAAGTACCATCCCCATGGCCTAATTACTATTACAAAAAAAAAAAAAAAAAAAAGTTTGTCCAACCACAACCACCAGCAAAGAACAATGTTTGAAACAACCATATCGAATTCCAGCAAAGCATAGAGCAACAATCAAATACTTACACATACACTCCCCCTTGATTGCATGCACAAAATGCAAGGCACCCAAATCATTGATGGTCTGCATCAATCTCTGCCTCAGCCCCAGCATCTGCATCTGCATCAACATCAGCTCCCCCTTGCGATGTACCCTCTGCATCAGGAGCAGGAACACCAGTTGCTCCCCCTTGCGGTGTACCACCAGCCAAGATCAGCAAATCCTCAATCTCACTTTTCTTCTTCTGCAGCATACGAATCTGCTCACATGTGCATTCATATTCCAAGGAAATGGCTTGGATCATGAGCTTAACAATTGCTGGCTCATAGTGAGGAGGGGCAGGACCAAACGGCAGCTGGATATCATCAGCATTATCATCATGAGGCACAGAGGAGGAAGAAGCCTTGTCTGCCTTTGAGCTGAAGGGAGGAGACTCAGTTGCCACACCAGTTTGAGCTTTGGTAAACTTCATATATGCTGCTGCAGGTTACTTGGCACCTTCAGGAATTTCAAATTCCACAAACTTAGCTATGTAAGCATACAAGAACCTGGGAAAACAGATGGCCTTATTGGATGAAACCACCTTCTCGGCATGCTCTGCAAGAGCTTCAAACACCAGCCTACGAAAAGACACTGGAAGACCATTGCCAACCTTATACAGAAGAGTCGCCAGAGAGAGATTCACATAAGTTTGGTGGGTGGTAGGCACCCAGTTCCGATTTGCAATGTAGTACAGAGCCTTGTACTTGGGAGAGAGGGAAGAGGCCCTAAGCCTCTTAGCCTTAACTGGCCACTTAGCCTTTTTCTTGTTCAGAAGAGTGGCAGCAATAAGATCAGAATTAATAGGCTCAAAACTCTCCTTAACCACTTCACCACAGATAAAAGCATCAATCAAAGCAGGAGACAAATTGAAGTACTTTCCCCTAACAAAACCTCGATGATAGTCGGGGGACTTAATATTAAACGGCGACAGACTCAAATTGGAGTAGAACTCCATAATCACATCTTTCACCCAACAGAATTCCTCAGCCAAGGTGGTTAACAGCTTGGCCTCAAAAATACAATCAAAAACCCCTGCCCTTCACAAATCAAATTCCCTGGCAGGCTTATCCACAATGATGATCTTCTCTTTGTTAATATCCCAGAACTTAGCAAAGGAAGCATTGCGAAAAATAGGCATGAACTCATAACCCGCAGGCAGAGAGGGAGCAGCAGTACCTTTCTTAGATGAAGGAGAGGGAGGTACATTCTCTTCCTCATCTGAGTCGCTGTGAATGGATATCTCAGCATCGGACTCAGAGTCCAAATCAATCACGGGCTCCTTGCCTTTGCCCTTGGCCGTCTTCTTCTTGCCCTGAGCAGCGATGGGAGAAGAGGCCTTCCTCTTTCGATTTGAAGCAGAAACAGAGCCACCAAGAGGAGCACGGGCTTGAGAGCGTGTCCTTCGGGCGACGCCAATGGAGGGCGGCGGAGGGGTTGACTTGTTCTTCCGCGCCACTTGCTTAATCTTCTTCTTCCGTGGTGGAGGCTCCACCGAAGATGCCGAAACAGAAACCCTAGGAGTGGTTTCTGAAGGAGGGGGAACATAATCATCACCAATTAGAGGCTCAAGAACCTCGTTTGAAACCTCATCTCTGGGCGGAGATAGAGGAGCGCTATCTCTGATAGGAGTCGGAGGAGCAGGATCCTCGACTAGACCAGCACCGTACCATGGCAACAAGAGAATTTGAGGAACAGGCTCGGCCAATTTGAACAGAGCCGAGAGATCAATACCCTCTGATAACTTGAATGAGGCCATTTATGCAGTAGGAAATCAGAAATTCGGCGAAGAGATGGAGACGAAATCAGAGAAAAACCAATAATTTCCGGCGGAGATTATGAGAGAGCAATAAACCCTAGCGCAATTGAGAAAGAGAGAGGAAGAACACTGCAATAAGCAAGCGCCGGTTCAAATTCCAAAGATTCAACAGTAATAGCAAAAGGGCGCGCAGAGAAATAGCCCCTTTTTCAACTGACAAAAATTCCACGTCAGACAAGTACCCAAAAGATAACACCAAACATAACACAACTTAAACCATCATGAACACAAGCAAGTGAAGAAATCAAATAAACATAATCTGAGCAGCTCAGATTATACACATCCCGAGTGACTTCCTAAGAGCTTCAAACCTTTCTCCATCCAAAGGTTTGGTGAATATATCCGCCACTTGCACTCGAGTAGAGACATGTTGAAGAGATAACGCCTTGTTCTCAACAAGATCTCTTATAAAATGATGCCTGATCTCTATATGTTTGGCTTTTGAATGACTGACTGGATTTTTAGAGAGATTAATAGCCCCAATATTGTCGCAGAATAAGACATACTCCTTCTCATCAATTCCATAGTCATGCAGCATCTTGGTCATCCAGATCAACTGAGTACATGCACTACCAGCTGCTATATATTCTGCTTCAGTTGAAGACAGAGAAACACAGTTCTGTTTCTTGCTATGCCAAGAGATTAAATTTTCTCCCAAGAAAAAACATCCTCCAGTAGTACTCTTCCGATCATTTGGATTGCCGGCCCAATCTGCATCACTGTATCCAGTTAACTTCAATGAACTTCCCTTTCCAAACCATATGCCAATCTTGCTCGTTCCTTTGACATATTTTACAATATTCTTCACAGCCTTGTGGTGACTCTCCTTAGGGTTTGATTGAATCGCGAGCAAACCCCGACACTGTATGCAATATCCGGTCGGCTGGCGGTTAGGTACAGTAGACTACCAATCATACTTTTGTACACTGTTTGTTCAACCGGTTTGCCCTCTCCTTCTTGAGTCAGTTTGACTGATGTACCCATTGGTGTCCTCTTTGCTTTGGAACTCTCCATGCCAAACTTTTTCACCAGATTTTCAGCATACTTCTCTTGACTAACAAAAATACCATCTTCACTCTGCTTGACTTGAAGTCCCAAAAAGAACTTCAATTCTCCAAACATACTCATCTTGAACTCAGAAGTTATCAATTTCATAAATTCATTCACAAGAGATTCTGATTTAGAGCCAAAAACTAGATCATCAACATATACCTACAAGAAATTGAATTTTTAACCACACATAATTAGCCACACATAAAAATGTGTGGCAATTTAATCACACATAATTATAAAATGTGTGGCCGAATCAATATGCCAATTTGCATCAGTTACTGACGTTTATAATGTGTAGGAAAAAAACTTTAGTAACATTTATATTTTAATAAAAATTTTAATGTTTCACAAAATCAAATATGTCTCATATGTAACATATATACGTACATATTTAATTACTCATAATCAACTATTCAATACAAAAACAATAAGTTATTGCAACAAAAAGTAAATACTATATTAAAAAACGCTAATAACTAATTGGTATGTTATTTTAGAGAAATAAAATATAAAAATTCGAAATATGGATAACAGATTACGTGAGGAATTTTTCCTGCTTATACGAATAAAAAAAGTTCTCAAAATAAACCCGCTTAATAAAAAATAAAATAAACCCGCTTAATAAAAAATTCAAATACCCACTTCTGTCAAACTCCATGCCGCTCAAACTGCTCCAATACCCCCTTTATCTATATCCACGTCGTACATATCAGATCTAATCTTCCTAATCAGATATTTCTTTTCCCCCAATAAGATATCATAAGTATCATAAGGCCGGTGGAGGTAAATGGAGATTTCAATAAGATTTCGTTTACACTGACAGCCAACATCTTCCTTGCGGTGAATCTTTTTCATCAATCTTCTATTTATCCTTTTCCTGTTTTTTATCCAATCAATTAAACGTTTGTATGTAATTTCTGCTTAAACTAGATAGTAGTTATTTACCATTACCCTTTGCTACGTGATTTATCAAATTATATTTCATATCTATGGCAGCAGTGAGTTTCGCTGCATCAGAAGATGAAAAAGGAATGAGGAACCAAACTTCACTAACTAACTACATAATTGCAATCAGGTTTGTGCTTCATTCTTTAATTGTACACTATGTTTATATTTCTGCTGTTCCATTTACTTATTGGTAAAAATTTATTTAATGCTTTGTATTTTTATCATCATAACAGGAAAAAATGAAGATTGCCGATATGAAGTTAACCATCGTCGATTATGTTATGTTTTTTGATCTTGCGGGAGATCGGGGAGATCACGAGTACATCAGAAAGGCTAAATAAATTGTATAGTAACTTAGATTTCACCCCCCCCCCCCCCCCCCTTTTTTTTTTTTTGTTTTCTTTCGTAGCTACCAAGCACTCAAGTGTTGTATATACTTTGATTTTTTTTAAGTTTAATGATTAAATATGATTTTTTTTTAATCGTATTAGATTTAATATTTTGTATTTCGTATTGAATTTTAGATACTCTGACCCAATTAAATTTACGTTATAATAATATAGCTTTAATATTATAAACAAAGTGGGTCTAAAAATATATATATTTATGTACATATATGATGGCCTTTAGTAACACATAAAACATGTCTTTTGTGACACATATATGTGTAGCTATGATTTTCCCCACACATACATATATGTGTAGATAATGTACTTCCTCCACGGGCAAACAGTGACACATGATGACACTTACGTTAAGTGTGGGTAAATCCCAATCGCCACTCATAATCATATGTTTAGTCACACATGCATGTGGCCTCTTTGCTGTTTAACGAACAATGTCTTGTCAGCACTACCTCGAACATATCCCTTCTTGAGAAGGAACTCAGCTAACGTGTTGTACCAAGCTCTGGGGGCTTGCTTCAATCCGTACAGCGCCTTGTTCAATCTGTAGACATGATCTGGATGCTCGGGGTCTTCAAAACCCTTCGGTTGTCTGACATAAACCTCTTCTTCCAAATTTCCATTCAGAAAAGCACTTTTGACGTCCATCTGGTATAGCTTGAAATCCAAGCTGCTAGCCATTCCCATCAAAAATCTCACAAATTCCAATCTTGTTACAGGAGCAAAAGTCTCCCCGTAGTCAATGTCTCCTCTTGTGAATATCCTTGAGCAACCAATCTAGCTTTGTTGCGAGTGATGTTCCCTGCTCATCAGTCTTATTCTTGAATATCCACTTAGTCTCAATCACATTAGCACCTTTGGGAAGTGAAGTAAGATACCATACATTGCAGCGCTGAAATTCCAACAGTTCTTCCTGCATGGCTGCTATCCAGTTTCATCTTGGAAAGCATCATTAACATTCTTGGGCTCAACCATTGAAACAAAACACACAGTTTCTATGTGGGAAACCAACTTCTTGAAGTCTATCTCTCTCTTCCTGGTCTGTATCCCATCATCAATATTTCCAATCACATCTGAAGCTGAGTGATTCTTATGGACTCTCCTTTCTGCGATGTCAGACGTACCAGTTGGTGTACCATCCTGAGTACCTTACTTGGTTACCTCCTCCAATTTAACATTCTTCTCTCCACTAGAACTTTGAGAATTCCCTTCAGTACTGGTAATCGGTAGCTCTTCTTCAGTACTTGCTTCACCTTCTAATAAATCATCAAATGTAACATTGATCGATTCAATAATTGTGCTTTGATTTTTCAGGTACACTCTGTAAGCACGGCTGTTTCTGGAATAGCCTACAAAGATTCCCTCTATTCCCTTGTTATCAAGTTTCTTCCTTTGCACTCTGTCATTCACCACAAAACATTGTGAACCAAAGATGTGAAGGTGCTTCACATTTGGCTTTCTCCCTCGTCAAATCTCATATGCAGTCACCTCAGTCTGTGGCCTAAGATACACCCTATTGCAGATGTAGCAGGCCGTGTCAAATGCTTCAGCCCAGAGCCTTAGAGCAATTTCCTTAGCCTTCATCATAGTTCTGGTTGTACTCTGTAGAGTCCTGTTTTTCCTTTCAACCACCCCATTTTGCGTAAGAGTAATGAGGGCTGAGAATTCGTGTCTGATCCCTTTGGACTGGCAGAACTCCATGAACTCTTGATTCTCAAACTCTCGTCCATGATCACTTCTGAGTTTGCTCTCCTTCTCTGCTTCCAGCCTTAGACACAGGATTCTGAAAGCCTCGAATGTGTCTGATTTTTCCCTTAAGAATTCCACCCAAGTATATCTAGAGAAGTCATCCACACATACAAGAATATATTTCTTTCCACCTAGACTTTCAACCTGCATGGGTCCCATCAAATCCATATGCATGAGATCAAGAACTTTGGCTGTGGTAATTCGGAGTACTCTCTTGTATACCTCCTGAGTTTGTTTCCCCTGTTGACAAGGACCACAAAAATCGACATCGCCAAACCTGATCTTAGGAATTCCCTCAATGGCATTCAGTTGAATGAGTCTCTGGATGTTTCTATAATGAGAATGCCCAAGTTTCTGATGCCAGATTTCACTCATCTTCGAAGTAACCCTGTAGTTGGTAATCTTTGGAGTAAAAATATAGCAATTGTCAGCTGATCTGTTTGCCTCCAGAAATCTTTCTGTTCCTTTGTTGATGATACATCTATCTTTTCCAAAACTTACGCTCATTCCTTCATCACACAGCTGGCTGATGCTGACCAGATTAGCTCTCAATCCTTCAACATAGAGAACCCCATCTAGAACTGGCATACCGGGGACATTCAGTGTACCAATTCCTCGTATTCTGCCTTTACCACCATCACCATAAACAACAGATTCATTAGAACAACTTTGCATAACAAGAAGATTCATGTTACCTGTCATGTGCTGGGAACACCCGCTGTCAATGTACCAAGAGTTTCCCACTCTAGAGCTGTTACTGGTATGAACCACATAAGCCCTATAACCCTGGCCTTGATTCCTTCTATTTTGATACTTGATCATCTCTTGCCTCTTATCACCAAGGTAAAAACGACATCTTGGTCTGATATGACCAAGTCTATGACAGTAATGACAAAGAGGAATAAATACTTCAGAATCCGGGTTGTGCAGGTACCTTGTGATGTTCTTGTTTGGGTACCGCGTCAGCTTCTTGTTCTCCAGACTTCTGCTCTACATTGACTGAGACTTCAGTTGGTTTAGGCCTCCATTCCTCACGCCTAACTGGTCTTCCAATTGGTTGAGTTCCAACTTGATCATTAAATCGGTTCCATCCCTCAACTCTTCTCTCTTGTCTTTGAGCTTTCTGTTGATATTGGTATTCAACATGCTGATAGTTGCTTCTGTTGAACCCAAGGCCCTCTTTGTCAGCAGCTCTTTTTCCTTGTCTGAGAATTTCATCAAGCTTCTCAGTACTAGAGTTCATCATTCTGATCAATTTCTGAATCTGACTCAATTCTCCATTAGTCTCCTTTCTTCCATCCTCACAGTTTCTAAGTTTTTGCTGAAGAGATTCAACCTCGGATTTTAGAGTATTTCTTTCCATCTCCAAAACCTTGACCTGTTCAGTGAGACTTTGATTCAAAATCAGAGCCTTCTTACACGCATCCATCAACTCATCATAGTCCTCCTGACCTTTATCATCTTCATCCACATCTTCCACTTTGAAAGGGTCTTAATCAGCCACATCAGCTAAAATCCTTGGACCGTTTACAGTAGCAACGTGTGCTGTATGAGATGTATCATATCCTTCTTCAAACTCAGTATCGGTGACTTCCTCATCACTGTGTGTGGCTTGGAAAGCCTTCTTGCTGACTTTCTGATACTTGAATGTATTTACACATTCGCTCTTGATGTGACCATAACCATCACACTCATGGCACTGTGGACCCCTATCTCCATTTTCCTTCTTCTCGGTGAAGTTCGAACCCTTGTTCTGAGTATTGTTTTGATTCTCGGCCCGACGAAATCTAGAGTTCCCATCACCATTTCCTCTCCTGAAGAATTTCTTCCCAAACTTCTTTGAGATGTAAGCAATACACTCAGCCATATCTTCGGCATTAAGCTCCTCTTCAGATTGACTCGTTGATGAAGCCTTGAAAGCCACGGACTTCTTCTTTTCACTAGGATTCACACGCATGCCCATCTCAAACGTCCTCAAGGAACCAATAAGTTCATTTGGTGATAGCTCATCAACATCCTTTGCTTCCTCGATGGCTGTAACCTTGTAATCAAATCTCTCGGGAAGGGATCTCAGGATTTTCCTCACTATTTTGGCTTCAGTGAGCTTTTCCCCTAACGAGAAGAATTCATTGGATAGACTCAGCAACTTAGCATAAAATTCTGAGATACTTTCATTCTCGTCCATTCTGATAGCCTCAAACTGTGAAGTAAGTTGTTGCAGCCTCTGATTCTTCACCCGTTTATTGCCTTCATAAGTGATCTCCAAGACATCCCATGCTTCTTTGGCAGATTTGCACGTGGAAATAATGGCATAGATCTCAACACTCACACCAGTATGGATAGCGTTGATAGCTTTCTGATTCTTGCCTGACGACTTTAGCTCTTCTTCCGACCATTTTGTTCTAGGTTTCTCTGTGCCGTCTTCATCTTTTGGAGCACTCCAACCATTTTCCACTGCAGTCCATGCAGCCTCGTCTATAGATCTGATGAATGAAGCCATCATAATCTTCCAATACCCATAACTTGTGCCATCAAACAGCAGTGGTCTGACCGTAGAGCCACCTTCCTTGATGGTACTCATCACACGAACCACCAATAAATCAACGGATTATACGAATATCCCAGGATCTAACACCGCACCTCGATGACCTGCTCTGGTGCCAATTGAAATTGTATAATCCCTACTTTGGTAGGTAAAATGTAACTCAACACGTAACACAGAAAGTAACACAGTTGCGAACACAAGTTGGTAACCCAGTTCGGTGATAATCACACCTACGTCTGGGGGAAGCTATTCCAAGAAACAATTCACTATGATGAGTATAAGGGATACAAGACTCGTGAACGTCAGCCACACTGAACGTTCTCTCCTCACCCGACTCTACTCCTCACCAATGAATCCTCGGTAAACTCTCACTAGTCTACCCGAAATACTTTTCACAGAATTGAAAAGTTTAGCCCAATCTTGAACGTGGAAACGTTCAAGATAATACAATCACTCACCAATAATCTAACTACCCCAACAATTAATGAATGAAAGAAAAATACTCAAACTCGCAAGAACATGAAGATGGAAGCACTCTCAATGATGTCCAATGCGCGCAGCGGCTCCGAAATAATCTTCGCATATATGTACTTCATGCAAAACCCTAATAGATAATTAAGGTATATCTCCAAAGATATCCTTAATAGGGTTTATCAAATCTTCGTGTATATCTTTACCATAAAACATGTGAATAAAATAATAAGGAAAGAATCCTTATACCATACAATCTCAACCCTACACCAATCGAATATTCCTTTGCATACGTAAACATGTCATCTAAAATAGATCCATGCAATCCATGCAGCAACAGTACAATTATCAAAAAATTATAATACGTTATAATTGTTGGAAAATAAATGCATAAAATCAATAAACATCAATATTTTGTAAACGATTATTACATGAAAATAGGGATAGAAAATCTTAATGCGAAAAGTGCATGATTTTCTATATATGAGTGGGTATATAGAAAAGGATAATTAATCAAGTATCCATGCATTTTGAAATGCAATTAATCAATTTGCATTTTCTATACATTCACTAAAGCAAACACTGCAAAAACAGCTACTGATTGATTTTCAAGTAAAAGAACCATTTTACATTACAAATCCAAAGCAAACATTCTAACAATACTGAAATACTAAGTCACAAAAATTTTCAAGAGCAAAATATTGAAGTAGATTTTCGATCTACTCTCTAAGCCTTTTATACATACGGATCTAAACAACCTTGTTTACTCTACGGCAATCGAGACGAACCTCGCTCTCGGCTTCGCTAGGAACTTGGAGGTGCGTAAGCTTGAACATAGCAAGCCCGAAATCCCTCCGAAACCTAAAACGATCCGAGGCATACGTTTCGACCAAAGCCTTAGTCTCCGGACCTTGTATTAGCTGCTGGTCGACGACTAGTAATCCCCTTCCTTGCAGGAGGCTACGGTAGTATACATCACCGAAACCATTACCAGCCCCTTCGTAATCCATTTGCATCGCTCGATTCTCGAACGATGCAGCAGATGTTGGTGATGCAGGATGGCTGCATTCGGACCTCAGAACCTCCAGAAAATCGGCATTGATGGTAGGGTCGGGCTTTCCGGTTCCGGTGAAGTTGAATAGCCGGTCGTGAATGAAGTTACAGTGGATCCTTCCCGTGCTGTGACCGCCGCCTATTTATTTGAGAAAACAATCAATACAATCCAAGAATGCATCTCCCCTGTTCCAAAGCTTCGGACTAAAAACAACAAATGTATGTAATGACTTCATAACATATATATACCTAGCAAGGCCACGGTTTCTCTAGCACTGAAGCCTTTGGCAGCGAAAGAATCAAGCGCGTCGAAGAGCTTCGCGTTCGGGCTAGGAAGATCTATAGTTGCATTATCCCGAAAGGCCATCTTTCTGTCCATTCGACCGGTGAACACCGGATAGAACTGCCCTCCCGCCTGAAATACCAAAAACCGATCATCAAGTTAATTCCAAAAACATATAACTGAGAGAGAGAGAGAGAGAGAGAGAGAGAGAGAGAGAGAGACCATCGAGACGCTTTCTCTGGCGGCCAAAGCCACAATATCGGCGCACGAAACTACGGCTGGACACTCCAGTTCGAGCCTCGATTTTATAGCGTCCACCTGTTCAAATCCACTAATGGAGAAATTGGGTACAGACTCTTTCTCGCTACTGATTCCAGCCTCAGAATCAGAATCCAACAATATCGACGCGTCGCAACCCTGTAACGGTTCATTTACACCACCAGCAATTTCAAAAGTAAACAATCAGATGTAAAAAAGAAAAAACAGAACGATGAAAACTTACCATGACGAAGCAGTCGTGGAAGGCGAGGCGTAACAGGGCAGGGCCTACGGAGCTGTTCTTCTCGTGCAATTCACGCACGGTTGTTCTGATTATCCTCTCTGCGGAGGGGCAAGAGGTGCTGTAGAAGTCGTATGTGAGTAGCTCCTCCGCTCCGCCGGCGGATGGTGGTTCTGCGCTTCCCAGATTTGGCCCAACTGATGGATCTTCTTTGAGAACAGAGCGTCGATCTGTTTCAGCTGTCTGATCCCTGACAGTGATGAGAACACTCACCACAAAAACTAGTACCTTCAGCTTCTTCGTGAGATCCATGAACGAGAGAACAACTCTGTGCTTGCTTAGTGTGAGAGAGGAGAGTGTGTGTGTTTTTTTGCAGAAATGAAAGTAGATGGAAAATAGAGAGAAGGTAGCTTGGGAGGAAGGAGTTTTGAGTTGTATAATAGTAGCATGTTTCTAAGGAACGAGAGCTAATTGTTTCGATGAAATTCATCGTAGGAATATAGGTTGTAGATTGAGGGTTGTTAAGTTTCCGTTAAGGGGTTGTATGGCTAAGTTTATTTGAAAGAGCTTATAAACATCGGAAACTTAGAAGACGTAAAAATAAATTAACGTGGATGAGCTGATTACAAGCTGATTCACTATGAACTATTTATATATTCAAAATTTTATCATGAAATGCACCTTATGAAATTTAGGTAGGAGTCCAATTGGAAATTGGCCTAGCTGTGTATTCAATATAGATTTGTTAAATTTTTAAAATAGGCGTTTAGATTCATGGAGCGAAGAAAAAATAAGAGATTATTGTAATTATTACTCCCCTAGTCTAATTTCGTTCGACCCGTAAAATAATAGAATGAGCCAGGTGAAATAAGATAGTCAGACGGAATATTATTATTTTTGGACCGTGCATGTTTATTTCCGTTTCTTGGATGTTACTGTATACTCCGTAAAATACTAAATTATCCATCGTAAACATACATAATATGCCAAAGAATGAAAAAAATGTACAACTCTAATATTTATGGCCTATCTATTCTAGAATAGTTGTTCAAGGAGCAGAGCAATGGAGGTCTTTGAAGATGTGATACACCAAGAATTTGCTCATAATCCTATACGCCTCTTGCGTTAGAAGCAATTCATCCCAGCTTATGTGTTTTTGTGGTTGTTTGCAAGCAGAAGTGCCGTCGGCTCCGCACATTCTTCTCAAGTCGAAGTTGTAGTGCTCATCTCCCCTTCCGCCTCCGCAACAAACCTTCTCCGTCATGTCAGCTACACAATCACCAAATTAATGTTATTTGAATTGCCACTACTAAAAATAAACATAATTTATCGAGGAAACGAAGGAGTATATATATATATATACACGATGTAGTTACGTACCATCAACAGCGTAGCTGTCTACTGATCGATAAGCAAAGTCATAATCCCCATACATCACAACCGCATCGGGCTTTTCGTCTTTGTTGAAGGTGTCGATTGCTTGTTGCAGTAGCGCGTTATGGTGAATTGCCAAGTCGTCGTTCACGTCCCACGTCTCTTCCGGGAAAGTCGTACGGTAGACGGGAAGGTAGGAGATGGTGTATAGTCCAGGCACCACCACCTTTTTTGCCCCCAAACTAATCACTCTCTGAAAAGGGGGGAAATAACATATAATTATAATGATTGATAATGATTTATGGAATATATATAGTGGTTTAGAGAATTACTTACACGTACTGAGGCCATGATCTCATCCACAACCTTTGGTAACAAACTGGTTTTGATTTCTTGAAACGATTTCCTTTGAAACATCGCGTTGTGATAGTCGCTCCCTCCGAACGGCCCCAATACGAACAACGAATTTTCGAATTTACCGCCACACTCTGATTAATATGCATCAAACAACCAAGTCAGTAACTAAGGAAAATTAACATTTTAACTACTTACATGCCGTACTTTGAGATAAAAAGGCAGTCAACTAATACGGAGTAGAATATTATCAATAACATAAATAAAGAACAATATGAAGTTGGCATTAGCATATACCTATTTGATTATGGCAAATGGAGTTGAAATAAGCAGACCTCCAATCCACTTGCACCGACATGGAACTCGTCGTCGGAGTTGAGATATTCATGGCTGCAAGCACTTTCCGCGGCAACGCTGTCGAGCCTCCGACGGCGAAGTTGACGCCGTGGCTGAAATCGGCGTCGCTCTTCTTGAACGGCGGCAGTAAAGGAAGACCCGCATCCATTGCTGCATGCATGCACGCAAGTAATTAATTCATTAACCCTACTCGTTTCAAAGAAGAAAAGGAAAACGAAAAAAAATAAAAATAAAGAGAGAGATCGATATGTATTATATTTACCAAAATAGTCGATCAAGAGGTTTCCGTTGGAGGCGCGGCCGGTGGGGCCTGTCGGGAAATTCGAACCGTAAGGAAGTCGGGCGAAAGGCGATGCCGGAACCTCACGGACTAAGTTGCCGACGTCGGAGTTAGAATCTCCCAACTGATAGATTTTGTCAAGGTTGCACGTGCGGAGGAGGCCGACGTTGCAACTCTCAAAATCCTCAAAATCTCGATATCCGATTGCGTATAACGTATCGAAATTGCAGAGTCTGGGGTGGTTGGCGGCGGCGTACGATGGCGCCGGAGCGTTGGGAGCCTCGGCATAAAAAGCAGAGGCAGAAAGAAGCATGAAAGTAAAGATGAAAAGACCGACAAAAGGTTTGTTGAGAGAGGAAGATGAGAAAAGAGCCATGGTTCCAAATTAATACCAATGCAACAATTGTAGTATTAATAGTATGATTCTAGAAAAACAAGCTAAGCATGTATTTATACTTTAATTATTTGACTTTAATTAGGACTACCTATTCCCATTCGGAAACTAAATCGGAAGTACATCTATTAGCTAGCCTTAGAGCTGGCAAAGTAGTGGGCCGGGCCAAGCACGGCCTGGCCTATCGGATTTTTGTGGCTTTTCCATGTAGGCCCGGCCCGATCTAGAAAATTTCGGGGGGAGGGCCAAACCGGTCAGAAAAATTTTTACGTAAAAATTTCATATTTTAAGGTATTATAATATATAAAATAAATTAAAATCTTCCAATAATAAAAATAAATCTATATACTATATAAAAACAAAATACAAGGGGTACTTTCGTATTTTCACTTCTAAGTGAGGAGGATATTCTTGTCATTTCATACATATGGCATTTTTTTAATTTTGGAGTTTAATTTCAAACTATACAACCGATTGGTTCACACCGTTTGGGAAAAGTCATCGTGCATGAAAACCTTTTCTTTTCAATTACCAACCAACACCTCTTACATGAAAAATTTCAATCGTGTATATATATATATATATATATATATATATATATATATATATATATATATATATATATATATAGCGGAGAGATCACATACAAAAGACAGGTTCTGTAAGAAATGAGAAATGATCTGGACCATTGATCTGTGTGATCTACGGTGTAGATTAACTAGTGCATTATGATTTTACTAAAATGCATTATGATTGTATAGATAATGCATTATAATGCATTGTGCATTATAATTATATGCATAAAATGCATCATTTTTTATTTTTTACGATAATCCTATTTTGTACAGGATCTCACCCATATATATATATATATATATATATATATATATAGCACTGGATGAATAGGTCGTTTAAACCGCTAAAACAACGGAATAAAGAAATTTAGTTTGTTTGTGTGATTCGTCTACTTAAGCAAAAGAGAGGATTACTGCACGTAGGATCATCGTTGCGGCGCTCTTCTGTTGAGAAGAAGAAGTATAAGAAGAAGGAGGAGGAGGAGGAGGAGGAGGAGAAAAAAGAGAAGACGTGCTAGAGTTCTTCAACCTCTCAGCCTCATTCATCTCTGCACATCGATTCCTCTCTTTCTCTTCATCTTATTAACCAAATCAAAATCTAAGTCCAAAACTTCTTCCACTTGAACCCAAGCAACTCCAAAATCATATTCGATCTTTGGTTCTTCCTTCTTTGAAATCCTGGCAAATGAGCATATATTCACGCAATGGATGTAGGAGATCGTGATATCCACCCTGAACCTTTGGCCGCAGAGTGATCTTTGAAATTCAGGAAGAAGAAGAACCGCAAAGTGATCTTTAAAATTCAGAAGAAGAAGAAGAAGAAACTTTGGCCGCAAAGTGATCTTCGAAATTCAGGAAGAAGAAGATTTTACCCCATAATCCAAGCTTCTTAAAAAAAATAATCCATCCAAACAAATAAATCCGAAATGAAAAAAATATCTCTGATATCACTTTACGGTAAATATTTCATGAACTCATGTTCATCAACAAAATTTTTGTAGAGCAAAATGCTAAACATGCAACTCTTGGTAAGTTAGTTAAGGTTTAATCCCATATTCATAATAATGCGATCACTTTTTATATACTGTAATATTTATGATTCAGGTTGATTTTTTCTATGCCAAATTATTTTATGTTATATTATATGCTTTTGTTTTGATTGAAGAATGTAGAGTTTTCCATTAATGGTGAACAAATATTTTTAAATTTGCATTCTTTTTGCCCTACTTATTTTGTGAAGTTCTTTACCTTTTTATTGTTTTATTATTTCTTATTTAATATGGACAAAGTAATTGTTGACGAAAATTTTATGATTTCAGTTTAAATTCAGCATCATCTCAAGTATCTCTTCATAGTATAACACTTATTCATTGGATGGCATCTGCATCCAAGCAAATTAAGGATTGGTTCAGCAAAAACTGTACATATTATATATGTTGACAATGAGCAGAAAAGATCATGGTCTATGTTCTATGAAACAAATGAATTAAATTAATATTCCATTATTATGTTTAAAACATTTATGATTTTAGTGAAAATTTTTAAATATCATTTATAAAATTATAACACTCCATACTAGAATAAACCAAGCACTAACAATATAATTTTATAACGGAATTGAACAGAAAATTGGTTGCTGGCATGCTGCTAATTAAATATATCATTCACTTATTCAATGAATTATGTCATTAATCAATAATATTGGAGGTTTTCCTACTCCATCCTTTACTATTAACGCATAAATTTAACAAATTTATAGTCAACTAAATCCCCAATATTATAACAAAGAGTACAATTGATAAGCTTAACTTTAATAGATTGTATTTTTATAAACTATAAAGTTAAAGCATTTGTAAATTTCTATTACTTTTTAAATAGATTTGATTATGGCAAAAAATCTTTAATAAAATAAAATAAATGTATTTTATGTTTAAACAGATGTATTTTTATGAATTGCAATTATATTCCATCATGAAGAATATAAAATTTTAAATTAATATTTAGCCCTGTGCATCACACGGATGTGAATGATGAGATTCAATTAAATATGAGATTTACTAATGGAACCATTAATTCCCTAATTTTTTTCCAAATAGGAAAGATGTCAGGATCTCTGAGACGGAGGCAGTATAATACTACGTATTTATTTTTAAAAAATATATTATGTAAATATTTTCCTTAAATTATTCTTTTAATAATAATTAATAATAATAATAATAATTTCTAACCAATTTTCGTTTCAAAGTTACAGAATAGCCACCCCAAATCCAGCACCTAAAACATACATGGACCATTGTATTTACGAATATTAAAATTTATGCGCGTATAGTTGATTCTTAACACTTAAATCTTAACACTCCAACTCTTTTTTCTTCGCGAAGGTTAAATGAGTCACAAAATCTAACAATTTGGGATCTATAACGAACAACGACATATATATTTTAATTCCATGAAAAGGTCATAAAATATTGATCATTTAATTCTTGTGATTTTTTTTAGTGAAATATAAGTCCGTGCATCGCACGGGAGAACGTTCTAGTTAAAATAATAAGACAATAAAAAACAACTAAAAGTCTTCCAATTCATCATCTAAATAAAAAAAAAACACACACACACACACAAAAAAAAAGTAGTCTTTAATCTCTATTTTGAATTACAAAGTAGCATGACAGAAAAAATTAAATAATAATATAGAAAGTAAGGTTTTAGAATTAAAATCTGAGAATAATTAATTAAAAATAATTATATAAAATCAAATATATGGTCAGACTTTTTTAGTCTGGAAACCACGTGCTTTTTAGTCCGAATGCCCGGTCAGCCCGGTGGGCTATATGGTCGGGCCGTTGCGGCCCGATTTTTTATGGGCCTATATTTTGGTGGCCCAACCCAACTACAAACCCTGGCCCGACGGGCCAGCCCAACGAGTCGGGCTTATTTTGTTAGCTATAGCTAGCCTTCCTACTAAAGATGGAGTAACATAGAAAATTTATACTTTAATTATTAGACTTGAACCTCCACTAGTTATCAAATGTTTAATTGTGACCTAACGCTATGAGGATTGAGCTTGAGGGTTAAATGTTCCAAATTTAAGTTCTCTGTAATACGATTAGAAACACCCCTTTTTTTAAATCGTGTCATTTCAATTAATTTGATATACTAAAGGTCTTTGCGGAGTGAATATATAGTATATTAAAATCAAGAATGATTATGAATAAGTAAGTGTTTATTGGCCGTGTTTAAATTGACTTTATTATGTTTATTACGTGTTTATGGCTGGATTGGAAAAAAACCCGAGTCCAATAGAGTTGTAATCCGAAAAGTTTATGGGTTGGCTTGGTGGTTTACCATGAATCATTAATTTATGTAATATTTTATTATTCTACTTATAAATTTGAAAACTGGATCGTATTTTTATTTATCATTGAGTATTTTTTTTATTTTTTTTAATAAAAATGTAATCATCATTTCAAATTCTATACATTTTTCTTCTAACCCTTGGTGAAATTAAAATAAAAAATGGTCATTTCAAAAATATGGTTGCTAAAATCACAATATTTAATTAATTATTTATTATATTTAAATAAATATATGTTGAAACAATATTCATTTCTATGTTTCTACAATGTCAATTTATTTTTTATAAACTTAATAGCCTAGTGGGCTAGCCTAAAACCAAAAGAGTTAGAGTTAGGGCTAACAAAGATTAGCTTGAAAGAAGAAGAAAAAAAATCGATTAACCATAACAAATAGCTTGCAATCTGATAGAGTTGGTCCGAAATCCGATGGATTGACACGTTTAACATCTCCCGATAGTGTCCACCGTAAGAAAGAGAATTGGCGTCCTTTTCTTTCTTTGTTTCTTTTTAAAATTTAGAATACATTTAACTAATATAAAT
Source organism: Thymus mandschuricus (assembly GCA_029379335.1). Lineage (NCBI taxonomy): Eukaryota > Viridiplantae > Streptophyta > Magnoliopsida > Lamiales > Lamiaceae > Thymus > Thymus mandschuricus. Next base: position 6,658,835 of record CM057080.1, on the reverse strand, counting down.
TACTCTCCATATCATATCATATACTACGTACATGGGACTCGTATCAGTCTTTCATGTCTTTCTCCTGCAATCATGTCTCTCTTTTTTTTTTCCCCTTTCCTTCATACATGTAAATAAAGAAGGTCTAACATCCACTACATTTTGATCACACCACTGAATTTGCAAGGTGATCTTGAAACTTCATTGAACTGATCAAATTAGCAGCTGGAAATTCCTGAAGCTGAATGTTATAAAACAGAGATCATCCAAACAAACATCGAACATCGACACGAAGCAACGATAGAGTTGAACAACTAGATTAACAAAAGAATGAAGTTTCGAAAACCATCAAACTAACAGAGCCAAAATACTTTACACTAAGCATGGGATAGTCTAAAGAAGGAGGAGTAAGTAAAGCATATCAGTTGATTTTTCTGCAGTCGAGACGAACCTCGCCCTCAGCAGACTTAGGACTTTGGAGGTGAGTCAGCTTGAACATTGCCAACCCAAAATCCCTGCGAAATTGTGGAAGGTCTAGAGCATAGGATTCGACCCAACTCTTGGTATCTTCACGAGCGGTGAGCTGCTGATCCACGAAGAGCAATCCCTTGCCTTGGAGAAGACTACGATAGTACACCCCTCCAAAACCGTTGCCGGCTCCTTCATAGTCCATAGGCATAGCTCGATTTTGGAATGATGTAGATGGAGTTGGTTGGCTCTTGTCCGATGAAGGAGAATGAGATTGTGGTGAGGCAGGATGGCTGCATTCGGATCGGAGAACCTCAAGAAATTCAGAGTTTATGGTAGGATCAGGTTGATTAGCTCCAGTGAAGTTGAAGAGGCGCCTGAGAAAGAAGTTGCAATGTATTTTCCCCGTACTGTGCCCGCCACCTATTCATTTGAATGTAAGAAGAAGGGAAAATTAAATATTACAAAGAATCACTCAATCATATTACCTTCCTAGCTAGCAAAGCATAATTCACATATACAGAAAATGGATCTTCATCACACCTATACCATAGTCTATTTAGGGAAGCCAGAGAATTACATAGCATCATTCCCCATCATTTCTACCAAGCAGCACAATCAAGCACAGTACTACTTATTAGGCTAATTCACATATGCAGAATCTCGATATTTATCTCTCTGTAGATGCATTCCCCTCTTTCCAACAGATACGATTCACATTCGTTCCTAACATCGACCGGAGAATACTGAGTCTGCTTATATTATTGAAGAAGCAACCGATCTAAAGATCATTCATCATTTTCATAATTATAATGCACCTTTTGTAATAACATGACAAATGAGCTATTGATTATTAAGATAACGGCACTCTTCAGTAAGATGAAACTCAAAATTATACCTAGGAGCGCAACCATTTCTCTCGGATTGAACCCTTTCGCAGCGAATGAATCGAGTGCTTCTGCGATTCTAAAGTCGGGGCCAGGAAGATCCGTCCGTGCCATATCTGCAAAAGCCTCTTTGCTGTCCAGCCGTCCGGTGAAAACAGGGTAGAATTGGCCCCCTGCCTGAAACCCCAAATGTAACACCCATCATCATTTATCAATCAACACACACACGCACATATATGTACAAGGAGATTAGGAGATAGAGATAGAGACCAGTAGCACACTCTCCCTTGCCGCTAGAGCCACAATATCGGCGCATGAAACTACTGCTGGACACTCCAGTTCGAGCTTCGATTTTATGGCATCAATCTCTCCAAATCCTCGAAGGGATAAATTCGGAATCTCCTCCTTCTCGCTCTTCATCTCACCCTTGGAATCCAGCAACACCGAAGCGTCACAGCCCTATAACGATTAATTTTTCACTAAAATCAGTCAAACTTACGATCCTCTCAAATATCGATAAGCAAATAGCGATTTCGCAGTAAACATATATAGCTACCACCGTGAACAGTACACACAGACAAACAACAATCTCGATCGTCATTTCAAACACCCCAATCTTAAGTAACTACAGACGTAGAGAAACGCTAAACACAAACTCGGATGTAGAAACAAAACAGAGGCGAGGAAAGTTACATGGACAAAGCAGTCGTGGAAACCGAGGCGCAACAGAGCAGGGCCTACGGAGCTGTTCACTCCGTGCAACTCTCTCGCGGTCGTTCGGACGATCTCCTCGGCGGAGGGGCACGATGATCTGTAGAAATCGTAGGTCAGGCGCCTCTCCTCCTCCTCCTCCTCTCCGACGTCAGAATGTGGCGACGGCGGCGACTCATCTCCTCCGAGGTTCCGGCGAGCAGCAGACGGTTCATCTCCCTCCAGAGTCGAAAGCGAACGGAGAGCAATTCTCTGATTGTTGAGAGCTATGAGAACGCAGAGCAGAAACACTAGGAAACTGATTTTCTTAGTGAGATCCATCAGTGAAGTTTGTGCTGCTATGAGAGGAGAGTGTGTGAGTGTGTGTTTTGGAGGGTGGTGCAGAAAAGCAGATGAAAAATAGTGAGGAAGAAGCTCGCTTTATAGTACGCAACAGAGCGCGGCAGAGGGGACTGCTGTAAAATGACGAGATTACCCTGCTACCAGAACGTGAGTGAGTATTGTACGGTGGGGGTAGAAATGGAATTGAAGGGATGCGAGTAACAAACTCCGGTGTGTGCAGTGCAGTACGTGCTCCATTTTCAGAGCTTCTCGATCTTTCTTTCACTAATCAGTTTTGTTGGCGGGTTATAATAATTAACGACTTCTTAGTTAATCACTAAATTAAATAGACGGGGAATTAAATCATTGATAATTTTGTTGAGGGTTAACTCGGTCGAGTTCGAGTTCTCCCGTAACGTGACCCTCCTTTAAACGGGGAATTAAATCATTGATCATATTGGTTCACCGCGCTAAAATGCATAAAAACATATTAAAAGTTGAAAATTAACATTACTTCCGTCTAAAATTGACTTGCAAAAGCAGTTCAAAATATTCAAGAATATCAAGTATTTACAAATTTTTAGGACATTAGATGAATTTGATAAGAGATCACTAGAGTTTAAAACTCTAGAGTAGACTTTATTTGAAAATGTCGCCCTATTTTTATTAAAAATAGAAACAAGAAATTATCTGTGGAATTGAACATTCTAATGTTGAAGATGTTCAAGAAGCAGAGCAATGGAGGTCTTTGAAGATGTGATACACTATGAATTTGCTCATAATCCTATACGCCTCTTGCGTTAGATGCAATCCATCCCAGCTTATGCACTTTTGGGGCTCTTTGCACGCAGAAACGCCTTCGGCTCCGCACATTCTTCCCAAGTCGAAGTTGTAGCGCTCGTCTCCGCTCCCACAGCAAACCTTGTTGTGCATCATGGCACCTATATAATTACCAAATCAAACAATGATACGATCAATAAATAATGTTGTACCGTATATATATATATATATATATATATATATATATATATATATATATATATATTGTTTAAGGATTACGTTGAAGGAGAGGCATTAGGCATATATTTGATGGAGTATTACATACCACCAACTTCATAACTGTCTACTGATCGATAAGCAAAGTCGTAATCCCCATACGTCACGATAGCATCGGGCTTCTCCTCCCGGTTGAATTTGTCGATTGCTTGTCGCAGTTGCGCGTTATGGTGAATTGCTAGGTCATCACTCACATCCCACGTCTCTTCTGGGAAAGTCTTGCGATAGATGGGAAGGTAGAAGATGGTATAGATTCCGGGCACCACCAACTTTTTTGCTCCTAAACTAACCACTCTCTGAGAAAACAAAAACAAAAACAAAAATAAATTACTTCGTTGATCTAAGCATTGTTAGAATTATGCCAATCATGATATGCTACATATTATATATATAGTGATTTGTCGAATTTACTTACACGAACTGCAGCCATGATCGAATCCACGACTTTCGGGACCAAGGTTGTTTCGATTTCTTGAAACGATTTCCTTTGAAATATGGCGTTGTGATAGTCGCTCCCTCCGAACGGCCCCAACACGAATAGTGCGTTTTCGAATCTCCCGCCACAATCTGGTGAATATTTATCAAACAACTAAGTCAATAACTTAGGAAAATAATCATTTTTTTAATTATGTACGTACGTAATTTAAAGTTCAAATAGTTAAAGAATTCGACGTTGACGTACTTATTTGATTGTGACATATGGAATTGAAATAAGCAGACATCCAATCCACTTGCTCCGACATCGAATTCGTTGTCATCGGAGTTGAGATATTCATAGCTGCCAGCACGTTCCACGGCAACGCCGTCGCGCCTCCGACTGCAAAGTTGACGCCGCGGCTGAAATCGGCGTCGTTCTTCTTGAACGGCGGCAGTAGAGGAAGACCCGCATCCATTGCTGCATGCACACAAATATTCCACTCATTAAACTTACTAACTCGATTAAGAAACACAAAATTTGGTTTAGACAAAAACAAAAACAAAAACAAAAAACAGATGATTTAAAAATAATTCGTACCGAAATAGTCGATCAAAAGGTTCCCGTTGGAGGCGCGGCCGGTGGGGCCCATCGGGAAATTCAAACCGTAAGGAAGTCGCGCGAAAGGGGTGACGGACCCCACCGGAACCTCACGGATTAGATTTCCGACGTCGGAGATAGAATCTCCCAACTGATAGATTTTGTCAAGGTTGCAGGCGTGAAGGAGGCCGACATTGCAACTCTCAAAATCTTCAAAATCTCGAAACCCTAAAGCGTATAATTCATCGAAATTGCAGAGTCTGGGGTGGTTGGCGGCGTACGACGGCGGCTGAGCGTTCGGGGCGCCGGCGTAAAACGAAGAGGCAGAAACAAACACGAGACTCAACATCAAAACGAGGATCAAAGATTTCCTGAGAATTAAGAAAAGGGGAGCCATGGTTCCAATGCAACAAATTAGTGATGATATGATATGATCGATTATTTATAGATGCAAAGATAGCACCGACTTTGATTAGGACTTGTATTAATTAACCTAACCGATTCCTATTAGGAAACAATTAGGAAACAAGTACTCAAAAGTAAATTAATCTATTAGCCTTCCTACTAAAGTTGGAATAACATAAAATTTTAATATTTAAATATTAAATATGCAATTGCTTCTCAATAATGATCTCGGCAATAAAATTATGCATGTTATTCGAAAAGGTTGTTAAGGCTAAAGCATTTGTGAAAAGAGCATAACGATGGGCCAAACTATTTAGTCGTGCGAAAAAGATTGTTGAAAAAAATTCAAGTTTTATTGTTTCAGTTCACGAGTTGTATGGAGAAGAAGATGAAGTGTCTTTTTCTTCCTTTTAGTTTTCTCTACCATAAATGAATTCAAGCTAGTGCAAAATTTAACATATCATAATTAAGGTTAAATTGGGGGGAAATTCTTAATAGTAGTGCCCAAGCTTAGGACACTACAAAACCGTTACGGAATTCCATGTTGCCTACGGAATTACTACGGATCAACCGTATGGATTCCGTAGTGAATGAGTTGCATATTTCGTAATCATTCTGTAGAGAATCGAGGGGATTTCTTGTAGTCAGAAAACTTACATTACGAACCGGAGGGAGTACTCTGCGGCTCCCATTGAGAATCGGAATAAGGTGTGTTTAATTTCCCAAGTGTACATGTGTATTCCATGAATGTTTTTTAAATACTCATTTAATTTATTAATTTTTGCGCCTTTGCTGCAGTTAGAGTTTTTATTTTTCTAAGGTTGCGTTCTCTTTGATGCGAAAGAAAATGAAAGAAAAGAGAAAATTAGTCTATAAATTCCACCCCTTTTCTCACCTTTTCTCACATTTTATCAATAAGTGGGGATTTATAGAGTAATTTTCTCTTTTCTCTCATTTTCTTTCGCATCAAAGAGAACGCAACCTAAAAGAAAATCATGCATACAAGTGCTTGATTAAACGTTTACGTACCAAGTTAATAAGTATCGCATGACATATTAAACTTAATTTTTCCTGCACTCAACAGAGTACTCTTGGGAAGTTCATAATCTTCCGTACACTACTTATCAATAGCACATGAAAATCAAGAAACAAAATCATTAAATTAGATAGTACATGAAAATGTAAAATAGATCGTTGCATGCAGTAAGCATGAACAATAAGTGTATAATTATTTGGATACATTAAATAAATTGTTTCAACGTGCAAATCCATGCACGCAACTCTGCTAGCATAAGGAAAATCATCCATGCATGAATGATTATTGATTCAGTACCTTAATTAGGATTTAGGATTCAACTGGCATGTAAAAATGTAAATGAAATTAGGCCAAAAATCTACAATTTCCTTTTGTTTTTTCGTACCTTAATTCCTCACATGAAAGTTAGGACTCCTCAAGTTCTCCAGCGCTGGATTGTTATACATCCAGAGCGTGACTTGAATATGAAGGGTTGTTTCTTCTGCGTACAACTCCTCTTGTTCCTCTAGTATTCTCTTAGCCGATTTGACAACGGAATCACTACAAACCCCGATGTCAATCAATCTAAGTGTTGATATATCTGCCAAATCTGAAGGAATCTCCTCAAGATCAGAGAGATCATAAAGATAGAGTTGCTCAAGTCGTGGAAAGTGGGAGGCTTCGGATGTCCAGACATTTAGACCTACACACAACTCAAGAGATAGGTATTTGAGGCTTCGGAATTGGTCATCGGATGTTTCCCACTGCCCTTCAAAGGTCCCGGCGTAGAGTTTGAGCTTCTCGAGAAGAGGCAGGGCACCAATCTTATCCAATAACTCTTGCCAACATTGGGATGTCTCGACTCCTAGATCCAACTTCTTTAGTGACTGCGGGTAGTTCATCTGGCACATGGATCGATTGAAAGTGCAGACCAAGGTCTCGAGCTTGTCCAGACAATCAAGATTGGTGAGACAAAACCTTTCATCGACTCCCTCACGATAACATATTTTCAACTTTCTGATATTGGGAATTCTCTTAATCACTTGTTCGCTACACGTGAAATCCCAAATAATCCTGAGGGTTTGCAGATTTTCCTGACTAATGCCATCTCGGACATTAGTAGGATCGGGAATATAGATCTTGGAGTAGTAAAGATGCCTAACATGATAAATGTACCAGATATCAGTCGGTGCAACGATCATCTTGTCCCTCACCCCACTAACAACTAACGTTTGTAGATTCCAAAATCGCCAGACTAAACTAGGGATCTCAATGCCTCCAGCATATAAAGAACATATCCGTGAGTTAACTAATACGTGCACATTGTCTAGGAATTTATCGGAACTAATGTAGGCGTTGTATATCCTCAGCAGCAGATAAACGTGAGGTGGTACATCATCATCCATATAAGGATCCAAAATCAATGAACGAGCTAGAGGCACAGACGGCAAGGCATATATCTCTTTAATCTCCGAAACTCTACCCGACATAACAATCCGGCAATCCGGCTCACCTTATTTTCTATCTCTCGTCCTGGGCAGACAGTGTATAGCCCTTCCTTTTGAGTTTCTCTTAAGCACAAGTCTCTTAACAAGTCGTGAACTTTACACTCTTTTATACTTCCGATACTACCCACCTTATGAATCAAAATGAGATTTCTATCACTAAGGTCCTTTATGTACACTCTTGCTACATCTTCCAGCATTTTACCAGGTACTGGTTTTAGAAATCCTTCGGCAATCCAAAACCTTATGAGATTTGAGATGCGAATTACGCAATCCTCACTATAAATCTCCATATAGAGAAAACATGGTTTTAGATGAACTGGTAATTGCTTATAGCTCATGTACAATATTTTTAAGCAACGTTCGCCATCCTCTAAATTCACAACTGCATTTAAATTCTCATGTGTGTGTTCCCATAATTCTCTCGTTTGTTTAGACTTGGCCAAAGCCCCCCCCCCCCCCCCCCCCCCAACAATTGACAATGGAAGCCCCTTGCAACTTTTTCCTATTTTCTTCCCGATTTCCTCAAATTCGGGAGGGCAACCTTCTCCCCCAAACACAGTTTTTGATAGCAAATCCCAACTAGCATCCTCGTCTAGTAGTTTCATCACAAGGCTACTTGAGTTGGATAATGCTGAAGCCAAAGTTGTTAACCTAGTTGTTATGACTATCTGACTACTATTACTGTTGTTCGGTAAAAACCTCTTAACCCCATCCCATACCTTAATGCTCCACACATCATCTAGTATAATCAAGTACCTTCTATCGTATAGATGTTTGTGCAACATTTCTCCTAATTCACCCTCATCAGATTCGTCGCCATTGTATTCTTTAATTAGTTGAGTAAGAAGTTGTACGAGAATTTTTCGAATGCTACACTCTTGAGAAATAGTAACCCAAGCACAAAGATGGAAATACTCCTTAATAAGACCGTCTTCATAAATGTTGAAAGCTAGAGTAGTTTTACCTGATCCACCCATCCCTACAATCAGAATGGTTTGTAGATCACGGGCATGAGCAAGGAGCTTAGTCTTCATTTCAAGCAATAGATCATCAGCACCCACCATCACGCTCTTCCGGGCATTCGAAGAAGGTGATGATCTGGAGGGTGAATCTTGAGGTGCCGACTTTGCCTGCAGCTGGTTCCGGAACCCTACAGTCTCTTTAATATCCATGGCATCTTTTTCGATCAATGACATGTCTTGAATCACCTTCTCTAGAGCTTCATACAAGCCATTGAAGCTCATCTTTTCACCATTAGTCTTTGTGTAGTGATCCAAAATATCCGACTCAATCGCATCTCACTACAAGAAATGCATGTTTTAACGACCGAAATTTGGGTCGTTAAACACATGTATTCGGTAGTTAAATGAGATAACGACCGAAATAGCCGGTAGCTGAAACGCTGGTAGTTAAATATATAACTACCGAAATTTCAGTAGTTAATTTTAACTACTGAAATCAACTATCGAAATTCGGTCATTAAATGGTAGTCGGTCAACGAAGTCAACTTTCAAATAACGACCGAAATTTAAAGAGACATAGACAACAACCCTTGTGATGGATTCGTTTATGGACTCAAAATAGAACAATATTAATGGAACAAGAGCACAAAATAGAGACAGAAAAGAGCCTTCCTTGACTAATTCTTCACACAAACACAATTACTCTAGAATAAACAATCATCAATTATTTTGGCCAACAAACACTCTAGAATAACAAGTTAGTCAAGACTCAAGAGAAATCACACATGTAAAGGTTTCATGCATTCAAATAATAACGCTTAATCACTTATAGCTTCCATTGGAACAGAAAATATGACATGATAAAGATAAATGTTCAGGATAATGAACTAAATAGACAATTATTTGATGATACGGAGCGAATCAAACAATATACCACAAAAAAGACGATGAATGTCAAGCTCTAGAATAGCTTACCTGATCTCATGATATTTTTGGGGAAGTCTCAATCAAATCAAGTGCATTGGCCTTCCAATCTCATCCTTACAGCAGAAAAGAACAAACACAAAGACTTTGCACCCAAATTAGTCTCAATTAAGCCAAAATCAAGCAAATAAATCCACCAAAAACATAAACCTAGAATATGACTGGATAAATTTGAGTTTGCACAGGCGAGGTCAACACAGAAGAGAGAACAATAACAATTCACAATTCAGAGACCGTTCATAGCGAGAGGGAGAGTAATAAGCACGCACAGAGAGAGAAAGAGACACGAGAAAAGGAGAGAGAGCTTATCAGTAGGATGATTGCAAGAGAGGATGACGTCCGGCAGCAACGACCAAATTCCGGCGAAAACGGAGATGATTGCGGCAGGCAAGCTGAAATTGTTCACAGAGAGAGAGAGAGAGAGAGCGAGTGAGAGTGAGATAGAGAGAGAGGGAGAGGAAGAGAGCGAGACAGATATTGAGAGAGAGAAGAGGCGCGAAGTCGACGGCGGCAGAGGACGGAAGTTGGCCGATTTCCACCAGGTTAGGGCTGAGAAAAAAATGGGGGGAAAATTATAATTTTGGTCATTTTTTTTTTTTTTTTTTTTGATCGGGCAAATGTTAGATGTTAGATTAGATGTAAGTACGCCTAGTTCCCAAACACTCCAAGAAAATCTCCAAACCACCTTATATCTCCCTAATTCGCTCCCACCAGGGATCGAACCCGGGTCACTCCTTCAAGGGAGAAGCCCGGTGGCCAGGTGCGCTAAGTCACCTGGTTATAATTTTGGTCATATATTTGATTCCTACTTGGACGTAACTACCGAACTAACAACCGAATTTCGAATTTCGGTGGTGAGCATATTTCATTTTTTTTATTAAATTATTTTATTATTGAAAATTGATATTTAACGACCGAATTACTGTTCAGTCGTTAAATAATGACCGAATTACTTTTCAATCGTTAAATAACGACTGAATTAAATTAGTCGTTAAAAATAGCTACCGAAATTCAATCGTTATATTATTTAATTTTATATTGAAATATTTTTATGATTGAAGACCAAATTTTAACGACCGAATTAAAATTCAGTCGTTAAACAACGACCGATAATGTTCGGTCATTATTTTTAACGACGGATTCAGTCGTTATTCGGTCGTTAATTTATTTAACTATCGAATATCTTCGATCGTTAATTCGGTAGTTATTTCGCGTGTTTCTTGTAGTGAAGTCAAAATGAAGATATATTCGCGGTTAATTCTTTATATCAAACACTACAAAAGTCAGTTACAATTAATTTGCATTTCTTTACATCAAAAATCAGTTACAAAAACTAGATCGACAAGGCTCTAAACAAACTTAGTTATTAGTTTTGGGGCAATTCAAGCGAACTTCACCATCACTAGAACCTAAGAGATGGGAGAGCTTGAACATAGCCAACCCGAATTCTCTACGGAATTGTGGAAGGTCGGAAGCATACGTCTCGACCCACGCCTTGGTATCCTCACGTGATGTAAGCTGTTGATCCACAAAGAGCAGCCCCTGCTTTGGAGAAGACTCCGATAGCATACCTCCCCGAAACCATTGCCAGCCCCTTCATAGTCCATGGGCATTGCTCGATTTTCGAAAGATTCCAACGATGGAGAAGGTGATTGAGATGGTGTAGAAGCAGCAGGATGGCTGCACTTCACCTCTTTCTCGCTCTTCGTGTCACCCTTGGAATCCAGCAACACTGAAGCATCAAACCCTATGTCTCGGTTCATTTCACCAAACCAGTTGATTATATAAAAAACAAGAAACTTCAGAGTAAAACAAAGATAAGGAAAATTACCATGATAAAGCAGTCATGGACCGCCAGGGCCGACAGAGTTGTTCGCTTCGTGCAGTTGTTGTACCAAAGATCGGATTATCGTTTCCACTCCACCGTGAGATTCCAGCGATGAGCAGATAATTGGTCCTAAATAACTACCTGAGAGCCGTAAGAACGCTCACTACAAAAACTAGAAACCCGAGCTTCTTCGTGAGATCCATGGAATGAGAGAATAACTACTCTGTGCTAATGTGGAGATGAAAAATGGTTAAAGTGAAGGTAGCTTTATAGAACGCTACAGACACAGTTTGGTGTGAGAGAGTGAAGGTAGGTCACATAGAAAGAGTGAAGCGCGGGCAATAAAATGACGATACTACCCCGGTATTTGGAAGTGATTGAAGGTCGCATAGTGTGGGTACAAATGAAATTTAACGAGAATATGTGAGTAACAAAGTCTGGTGTCAGTGCGTGATCATTCTTTCTCTAATCAGTTGTTTATGGGCAGATTAGCCATTTTAATTAGCCTTAGTTAGTAGTGAATAAAGTGGTGTGAATGAATTTTAGTGAGTCAAAATTTTATTATTTAAGATAATATCGCTATATTAATGGGACGGAGGAAAATAGAATTTATCCCTATATGCATAAGACCAAGGGAATAAATATTTATGAAGGCCGAGAATCATTGATATACGTATTTGTAAACTGTAAAATGGATAATAACCAAGTGACTTAGCCTGTTAGCCACCTGGCCATCGGGTTCCTCTCTCTATTGAGTGACCCGGGTTCGATCCAAATTTGTGTGAGTGTGTGGTCAAGCGGTAGGGGGTTAAGATTAACGTATCGAACCTGAAAGGACAGGTCTCGAGTTCGAGTTCTCCGTGGTGCGACCTTTAAATTTCCTGTTGTAAAGTTTAAAAAATTAAAATAAAATGGATAATAACTGGGATTTTTTTGGTGGTAAAGTCAGTTGCTACTTGCTTAGGCTTATATCATGTTATAAACGCACCTTTTTTGTTACTTTCCGTTAACGGATTTTGTTAGATTAATAAACTCTTAAATAGTTTTAGTGTGATTTCCCTTTCTACTAAGTTTGTGACTTTTCGTTATTCAGGACTATTCACCGTGAACTATTATATATTTCCTTCATCCCAATCTACTTGAGCCATTCAAATGAAGGAGGAGTACTGGAAGTTTGGAACGTGTTTATAGTTGCAAAACACCATAAAATCCCATTCGGAAAATTAGATTCATGAACTACTCGCAGTTAGATATGAGATTAATTAGGTATATGTACTTCCATATTACTTCAAAATATATTCCTACTACATAGAATCAAAAACAAATAAAAAAATAATACTGTAAAAGTATACAGTGTATAATTGTAGGAAGGATGAATTGCTCAATGGTGATGCAGAGGGTGCTGTGTTGAAGAAGAAGGAGAAGCATGCTGAAGTGAAGAAATAAGTGTTGGATCTTGTTGTGAGTGAGAGTCGATATTTAGATCTCAACAATAAAGTGGAGCTTCTTTCCACGTGTCCTGTTTCCATTAGTCCATGTCATGTTAATCTAGTTTAAATCGTGTCCGTCAGATCTAGTCTGATGTGTAGGGTCTAGATTAATTCGTTTCTTCCAAGTTTGTTAGATATAAATAGATGCAATGTAACAGTGTAGCTTTGAGCTTGTTGAATGAAACTTTCTCCAGATTTCTTCTTTCGTTTACACAAAAATACTGGTACATTTCAATTTCTACATGGTATCACGAGCCTAGGGTTTCGATCTAATGGCGAGAGGTAGAAGGAAGAGTTACTCACAGGCGATAAACTCCGACGCGTCGAGTTCGCGTTCGCAGCAGAATGGAGGACGGAAAAATGGCAAGGATCCGATCTATGCTGACGTTGAAGGTGAAGATCCACCACCACCACCACCACCGGAGCTGTCTCAAAAGAAGATAGATGAGTTTTTGAAGCTCCAACCGTCCGATCATCCAGGAATGCAACTGGTTGCTGCTCCGTTGACAGGTACCAATTTCCTTCAATGGTCACGGTCGATTCGACGCGGATTAGGAGCACGTAGTAAGCTAGCTTTTATTGATGGTGTGTTTACTGAACCTGATGAGGATAAAGAGTACTACAATGATTGGATTAAAACGGATTCTATGGTAGCACAATGGATAATTAACTCGATTTCTAAGGAGATTGTGAATGCCTTTTCTCATTATGAAATGAGTGAAAAATTGTGGAGTGCTTTGATGCATCGCTTTGGTAGGAGTAATGGTCCTAAAACTTATAGATTACAGAGAGAGATTATGCAATTTAAACAAGGAAATCAAACTGTATTTTCATACTATAGTAATCTCACTAATCTTTGGAATGAATTGGATCTGTTGTTACCTCCAATTGCTTGTACTTGTGATGCTGAAAATGACTATGTGATTAGAGAGGAACATCAGAAACTGGTTCAGTTTTTGGTTGGTCTGAACGAGGTGTTTGAACAAACAAGGAGACAGATCATGTTGCTAGAGCCTTTGCCTTCTGTTGAGCAAGCTTATGGCATGATAGTGCAAGTAGAGGATCAAATGGAATTGAATGAGGGAGACACTGGTTTGGATTCAAGGTTGGTGATGAATGTTGGTAGACAAACTCAGGGATATGGTGGATATAAAGGGGGTTTTAATCCATCACAGAGGAGGTTATCTAAGGAAGAGAGAGCACAGCTTAAGTGTTCTCATTGTCATGCCAATGGACATGAAGTAGGTGAGTGTTTCAAGTTACATGGCTACCCGGAATGGTATAAGAAACTGAAGGAAGGCAAATCTGCTAGGGTGAATTGTGTTGAGGAAGATGATGACACCAGATCAAGGTCTGATAATGGAAGAGGGTCACAGAATGAAGGAATTGGGGATATTGGGAGAGTGATCCAAACTGAAATAGCCAAATACATGGGGCAGTTTTTGCAGAAAGGGCAAGGTCAAGGGAATCAAACAGTTGGAGATATAAATATGGTTCACAAGGCAGAGGTCACACCTAATCCATTTGATATTCATTATGCTTTCAGCTTGCTATCAAGCATGGATAGAAATGTTTGGATTATAGATTCTGGTGCAAGCTCACATGTATGTTGTGATGCTGACTTGATGACAACTACTTTCAAGTATGATAAGCCCCTACTGGTGAAGCTACCAGATGGTACATCGAAGGAAGTATATTGTGGGGGTTCAGTTAGAGTGAATAAGGATATTTGCTTGACTGATGTTATGTTTGTGCCAGAGTTTACTCATAACCTTTTGTCTGTGGCTCAGCTGGTTAGGGATTCACAAGCTAAGTGTGTTTTCCTACCTAACAGATGTATAATACAAAAACAGGGGACAGAGGAAGTCCTTGGTCTTGGGAAAATGATCAGTAACTTGTACATTTTGGAGACAACCATGGAGAATCATTTCTACCATGTGTTTAATCCTACAGATATGACTCTAGATAAATGGCATATTCTACTTGGTCATGCCTCTATCACTGCTATGAGGCACATGAAGCTGTTTAAGGGGCTTTTCACAGATGAAATGGTTGAGAGAATTCAGAACTGTGAGGTCTGTTTGATTGCAAAACAGAGCAGAAAAGAATTTCCAGTATTGAATGAGAGGTCAGACTCTCTGTTTGAGATGGTGCATGCTGATGTTTGGGGTCCCTATGGGGAGGATAATATTGACAATGCTAGATATGTCCTCACAGTTGTTGAAGATCACAGTAGATGTATTTGGACCTATTTGATGAGATCAAAGGAGCAAGTCTGTTCTATTCTCAAGAGGTACTTTAAGCTTGTACACACACAGTTTGGTAAGGATGTTAAGGTTCTTAGAACAGATAATGGAACCGAATTTATCAATAGACAAGTTAGAGATGTTTTGGATGAATTGGGCATAGTTCATCAGAGAGCTTGCCCATATACACCACAGCAAAATGGTGTGGTTGAGAGAAGACACAGGATGTTATTGAATTCAGCTAGAGCATTGATGTTTCAAAGCTCTCTCCCTTTGAAATTCTGGCCATACTCTATACTCACTGCTACTTGGCTGATTAATAGGGTTCCAAGTCAGGTCCTAGACTGGAAAACTCCACATGAATTACTCTTTGGGGTTGAAGCAGATCTTTCCATACTTAAGCCTTTTGGTTGCTTAGCTTTTGCTGTTAATCTATCACCTCACAGGGGTAAGTTTGATGCTAGATCCAATAAGTGTATTTTCTTGGGCTCTGCAGCATCACATAAAGGATATCTATTGTTTGACTTAGGTGCTTCTAAGCTTTTAATTTCAAGGGATGTGAAGTTTGTGGAAAATGTTTATCCATTTGCTGACTCACAAGATTCTACTGCAGATGCCACACTTTTACCAGTTGAACCTATTGTTGATGAACTACCTAATGTTGATACTGGAGTTCAACAAATGGAGATTACTACACAAGCACAGCCTGTGCTTACACCTGCAGATCATATTGCTGATCTGCAGCCTACTCCAATTCTTCCTGGAACTGCAGACATCACTGCAAGTATGCAGCCTGCTCCTGTTGTTCCAGTTGATGATGAGACTTCCCTTCGACGAAGTCAGAGAGTGAGGAAAGAACCTGGTTGGCTGCAGGATTTTGTTGGTTATGTTGATACTACTAAGCTGCCATCCTTTACTCCAGGTTCTTCTTCACCTCCTACTTTTCCTTTTGTAGTTTCCCCTGCAATTAGTGAAAAGTACCTAGGTTTCCTTTTTAATGTTACCACCACACAAGAACCTAGAACTTATAAAGAGGCCAGTAAATCACCACAATGGGTGCAAGCAATGAGGGCAGAGTTAGATGCTTTACACCAAAATCATACTTGGGATCTTGTTCAATTACCACCAGGGAAGAATGTTATTGGTAGTAAGTGGGTTTTCAAGTTGAAATTAAAGGCTAATGGGGAAGTAGAGAGGTATAAGGCTCGGTTAGTGGCTAAGGGGTATGATCAAGAGTTTGGTATTGATTATCAAGAAGTATTCTCTCCAGTGGCTAAGTTTGTGACAGTGAGGGCTTTGTTTGCAGTTGCAGCTCTGTCAGGTTGGCATATTCATCAAATTGATGTTAATAATGCTTTCCTTCATGGATTCCTTCATGATGAGATATATATGGAACCTCCTAAAGGTTTTCTGGATGCCAAACCAGGTGAGGTCTGTAAACTTGTTAAGAGTTTATATGGCTTAAAACAAGCATCTAGGGAGTGGAATCTTGAGTTTTGCAAGGCTCTTTACAGTCATGGATTTACACAGAGTGCTCATGATCATTGTCTGTTTGTTAAAGGTGCTGGAGAATCCTTCATCTGCCTTTTAGTCTATGTTGATGATGTTCTCCTGTGTAGTCCTTCTGTGGTTCTCATCCACCAAATTAAAGAAGTGCTTCACACTGCTTTTACTATCAAAGATTTGGGTGAGGCTCATTATTTCCTTGGGATGGAGGTTGCTAGGAATACTTCAGGTATAGCATTAAATCAGAGGAAGTACATCTTGGATCTTGTTGATACAGTAGGCCTTACTGCTTGTTCACCAGTTGCTACTCCATTACCTCCTGGGATCCATCTTTGTAAAGCTCCAGAGGCTCTTCTCCCACAACCTGAATCCTACAGAAGCTGGTTGGGCGCCTGCTTTATCTTAACCTTACACGCCCTGACATTTCTTATGCTGTACAACAGCTAAGTCAGTTCGTATCTGAACCAGCTAAAGCCCACATGGATGCAGCTCTTCATGTTGTTAAATACTTAAAGGGATGTCCATCTTTGGGTGTGTTTTACCCTGCTGATAGTACTCTTCATCTTCAGGCCTATAGTGATGCGGATTGGGGCTCTTGTCCAGATTCTAGGAGATCCCTCACTGGGTACTGCATCTTTCTGGGTTCCTCCCTGATTTCTTGGAGATGCAAGAAGCAATCTACTGTTTCTGCATCTACAGCTGAAGCAGAGTATCGAGCTTTGGGTTTTACAGTGCATGAGCTTCAGTGGATTTCTTATCTGTTGGCAGATTTTGGTGTATGCATTCCAACTCCAATTAATCTCTATTGTGACAATGTGGCAGCTCTGCACATTACTAAAAACCCAGTGTTTCATGAGCGCACGAAACATTTGGAGATTGACTGTCACATTGTGCGTGATCAATACTTGGCTGGTTTTGTTCTTCCTCATCGGCTTTCTTCCTCTCGTCAGCTTGCTGATTTGTTCACTAAATCCCTTCCTCTTGCCCGCTTTCGCGTCTTGCTTTCCAAGATGAGTTTAGGTGATGTTCACCATTCTCATCTTGCGGGGGGGTGTAGGAAGGATGAATTGCTCAATGGTGATGCAGAGGGTGCTGTGTTGAAGAAGAAGGAGAAGCATGCTGAAGTGAAGAAATAAGTGCTGGATCTTGTTGTGAGTGAGAGTCGATATTTAGATCTCAACAATAAAGTGGAGCTTCTTTCCACGTGTCCTGTTTCCATTAGTCCATGTCATGTTAATCTAGTTTAAATCGTGTCCGTCAGATCTAGTCTGATGTGTAGGGTCTAGATTAATTTGTTTCTTCCAAGTTTGTTAGATATAAATAGATGCAATGTAACAGTGTAGCTTTGAGCTTGTTGAATGAAACTTTCTCCAGATTTCTTCTTTCGTTTACACAAAAATACTGGTACATTTCAATTTCTACAATAATTTTGCTAACAAACTCTGTAACTCCAATCTATTCATGTTCAATTCTTTGGGTACAAAAAGGGCAACATGTAAATTGAGAAGCACTGGCCTAATAATTACTCTATCTCCCTGCAACTTGTGCCGTTCGATTATTTATATACCTCACACAGATTCAGCGAACGTCTCAAGTGATTCGGGACAGATATTCTTCGATTAATAAGGATAAGGGCAAGCGAGGGTGATGAAGATGTTATAGACCATATATTTGGCCATAATTCTATACGATTCCTGCGTTAAATTTATCCCGTCCCAGTTTATGTGTTTTTGAGGCTCTTCACAAGCACCAACTCCTTCTGCTCCACACATTCTCCCCTTATCCAAATTGTAGCGCCCACCTCCGCTCCCACAGCATACCTTACTATGCATGTCAGCTGCAAATTAATGAAAACAATATGCAACTTTATTAATTAATCAAATTATTAATCACATTTATAATTGTGTTACTATTATAAAGTAGTATAATAGGTGTACGTACCACCAACGGCGTAGCTCTCCATTGACTCAAAAGCAGAGTAATAGTCCCCATATGCGACTGCAGCATCCGGCCTTTCGTTTCGGTTGAGTTTGTCGATGGCACGTGCCAGTCGAACGTTATGGTGGATCGCCAGGTCATCGTTCACTTCCCACATGTCCGGACTGCCCGGGAAGGCCGTACGGTAGATGGGGAGGCGGAAGATGGTATACAGCCCCGGCACCACCACTTTCTTTGCTCCTAAGCTAATCACCCTTTGAATGGCAGCTACGATCGCATCTACGACTTTTGGTACCAGTTCGGTTTCGATCTCGTGGACTGATTTCCCTTGAAACAGGGCGTTGTGATAGTCGCTCCCTCCGAACGGGCCTAGCACGAATATCGTGTTTTCGAATTTCCCGACACAATCTGAAAGTATTTGTAAAGTTTGATTTAATTCATTTTAGAAAAAAACTACGAGCTCTGAAATCGTAATTTTGAAAGAATTAATAATCGGACGTTGAGTCTCGTACCTCTTTGATTGTGGCAGATTGAGTTGAAGTAAGTAGACATCCAATCCAACTGCACCGACATCGAACTCGTAGTCATCGGAGTAGAGATATTCATGGCTGCCAGCACACTCCACGGCAGCGCCGTCGCGCCTCCGACGGCGAAGTTGACGCCGTGGCTGAAATCGGCGTCGCTCTTCTTGAACGGCGGCAGTAGAGGAAGACCCGCATCCATAGCTGCATGCATGCACACGTAGCATTTAAATACTAATTTTTGGAGAAATAAGATAGAATTTGATTTATCAAAAATCAAAATAAAGAAAACATACCAAAGTAGTCGATCATAAGTTTTCCGTTGGAGGCGCGGCCGGTGGGGCCCGTCGGGAAATCAGAACCGTAAGGAAGTCGGGCGAAAGGGGCGGCGGCCCCCACGGGAACCTCACGGATTAAGTTCCCAACGTCGGAGAGAGAATCTCCCAACTGATAGATTTTGTCAACTTGGCACGTGCGGAGAAGGCCGACGTTGCAATTTTCAAAATCGTCGAAAACATGATATCCGTATTTATATATCTCGTCAAAATTGCAGAGTTTGGGGTGGCCGGCCGCGTACGACGGCGGCCGAGCGTTGGGAGGTTCGCCGTAATAAGAAGAGGAGGAGGAAGAAAGAGTTATTAAACTAAATATGAAAATAGCGACAAAAGATTTCTTGAGAACTGAAGAAGGCCGAGCCATCGTTCGAAAATAGTAAATATAACTACTAATAAAAGTTTTGAGCGATTGAATGGGAGTATTGAAGTAGTATAGGGGTATATATATAGTCACAAAATATTACACCGACTCTGATTAGGATTTGAAAACTAATCCGATTCGAAAATTGAGTAATGGAAAAATACCACATGTGATCGTTTGTGCTAATTTTCATATTCTAATCGTGTCCGATTACCTTATAAAATATACCAAAAAAAAAAAAAAAAAAACAGTAATAAAAAAATAAAATTCCCTTTATCCTTTTATATGAAAAGCGGAAAAGGCGCGAATGGATCATCTGTACTCATTTCTATGTATGAATTGCATATGAAATAATTATTTTATTAGATTTGTAATATTTTTTATAAAAATAAAAATGAAAATATTATAATAAAGTAAAACAAAATTTTATGACAAAAAATTAGAATTTTAAAAAATTAGGGATTTAGCAATCATATTTTATCTAAGTTTATGGAAATATCACATTTTAGGCTTCACCCATATATTGAGCTCGTAGACACTTTCAAGATTGGATCATTTGTTCCTAAACTTGTGTACCGGTTGTGTACTATAATTTCTTTAACTAACAAAATTATGTTATTTTGACTTGGATACACAATTGAAACACAAGTTTGGGGACAGAGTATCCCATCTCTCGACACTTTCTTTGTAATTAAATTTTGATGGTTTGAGACACTTGGATTTAGGAGATATCACGTTAGGGTCAACGTGTCCTTATATATACATGTCCTTATATATACTAGTAAGTGACACGTACGATGCACGTGATCACTTATTCTTTTATTTA
Organism: Thymus mandschuricus; assembly: GCA_029379335.1. Taxonomy (NCBI): domain Eukaryota; kingdom Viridiplantae; phylum Streptophyta; class Magnoliopsida; order Lamiales; family Lamiaceae; genus Thymus; species Thymus mandschuricus. The sequence continues at coordinate 6,638,473 of CM057080.1, read as the reverse complement.
ATTTTATAAACATTGTTTTATTATATGTTATTTTATATCGAAACATATATTGACATTAAGGTTTAAAAACAATGCGTAAAAATACAACGACGAATAAATAGTACATTAATGATAAAAATAAATAAATTAAAGTAAAAAAAAAGTCATTTATGTTTCGTAGCGTTAATAAAGAAATGAAAAATATATGCTATAATATTTAGAAATAATAATTTATATCCTCTTCAATCATTCCCTTGTTTGGTTTTGATGCGTGTATAACTTCTCTTCCTTTTGATTTTTGAGATAAAAAATTTAAAGGTCTCATCATCATCGCCATTGGAAATATCGACGCAATCTCCAAATTTCTTTCGAAATATTTTTCTTTTCCCTTTCTCTTGATCTTCACGATGTTCCAACTCCACGCTTGAATTTCTTTTAAAGGTTTTCCTTGGCTTCACGTTTTTGTTAGAACTTTTTTAACCTCTTCTTCACTTGTGGCTTTTATCTTTTGGATTGCATGGACTATAAGGTTCATCAAGTTCCCTTTATCATCGATCTTCACCGAATTGGCTGTGGTAACGAACTTCCTTTGAATTTGGTAAGATGAGTCCTTTGTAGCACATAAATTGATTTTCTCCCTAAAAATATATACTTGTTATAAGATTTGATATATTTAGGTTTGATTTGGAAATTATTAACTAACATGGTTGATTGATGATATATATTCGTCCACCGAATATCCCACATGCGCATTGTAATCCCCTTGCGTAACATTAGAGTTATCATGTACCTGCAATTATATACTCCCTCCGTCCCTTTCAAGTTGAGTCATTTCTTTTTGCAGTTTTTCGGCACGTTTTTTCCACGCTCTTAGATCACGAATTTTAAGATGTATTTTTTTAAAAATAATTCTTTTACGGGATACTACAAGTATTGTAGTATCCCGTAAAAGAAAATTTTCTTCAAAAATCCATTTTAAAATTCATCATCTAGAAGCGTGGAAAAGCGTGCCGAAAAACTGCAGAAAGAAATGACTCAACTTGAAAGGGACAGAGGGAGTAGTAAATACAAGTTAAATATATGTACAATATTGTAGCTTTAACGTATTTTTATTTATGAAAGTACATTGGTATTGACGTATTGTTTCATTTACTTTCTCATTGCATTTCCTACATATTGAATGCCTCATTAAAGTTATTTTATATTGAATCATATAATGACTTATTAAAGTTAAAATAATGCGTAAATAAAATGATTAATTAATTGATATTGAATAATAAAAATAAAATAAAGTTTAAAAAAATATTCAAATGTCGTTTTATATATTTTTGTTTCCCCTTTTTCTTAATCTTCACGACGTTGCAACTCTATGCTTGATTTTTTTCTTACCAACCACTTAAACCGGCTTAGAGGTTTTTCTTGATTTCACCTTTTTATTTGAAATATTTTTTTTTTAGATTATTTTTTACCTTTTCCTTAACTTTAGTTTTATCTTTTGGATTGCATCAACTATAAGGGTCAAGTTCCCTTTATCATCGATCTTCCCCGAATTGATCGTGATAACGAAGAGTGCCTCTCTTGAAAACTCTTCATTTAACTTATACACATGCTCATTTTTAGCCGTTAATATTGCTCGATTTATCATGTATTTTGAAGAATGTGCATTCTTCTCTAAATCTGGAAAACTGGCTTTAATGAGTCTCTTTGTGAATTTTGTGCTTATCATACTCAATAAGCATCTCGTATGAAATTCTGATATTTTCGTCAATGTAAGTTGGTTCTTCACCATTTCCAATTCTAAGCAAGAATTGACTGAATTTCATATCATTTATCGATCTCATATTCTTTGACAACTTAATTTTTTTCATTTTGCACCTTAGATAAAAGTTGACCAGACTTATTGATATTATTAGGTGGACTCTAGTTTTAGGCACAATCAGTAACATTTGCCTAAAATTACCTCCAAACTCCATCATTTTTACCAAAGTCCTTAGCTAAAAAATTATAGTTCTCATTGCACTTAAAGTGATTTATAGACCGCTTTGGATTTCTGATTTATAACTTAAAGCAAGTATAGTCTCTACACGAGACACATCTATCAAGTCGTCTCCATGTAACTGTTGGATATATAATATTTTAACATACAAAATTCTTATTAATACGTATAAATTGTTGAAACATGAATTCATATTAATATGTTCTAAAGGTAAGAAAAATATCTTGTTCTCCTGAGATAATATTTTTCTTCGGTTATAATTGTGGTACTTAATTTTGTATCATTCAAAGTTCTAAGTTCTAACACGAGCTGAGAAATGTTACAAAAATGTAAAGTAAAAAAATCAAATAATCTAATAATTTGGAGTAATTGGAATCATATGAATAATAAATCTCAATTGTACATCAATTCTCAAGATAATGCAGCCAACATTAAGGATAATTGTTGAAACTTAGAATCCTTCTTCTTTGGATGTCTACATTACTTATTTTACTAAAACGTTAAAAATAAAAGAATATAAAAGACAAAATTTTCAGTATTTACGTTGCGATCGAACAATCTCACCTCAATTTACTTCGGAATGCAACTAATTTCTTAGATTCAAAAGTTATGATGATACGAACTACATTTTATTGTAGATTTCTAATTAATCGCTAATTGATACATAGTTTAAACCTCATAATTGCTACATACTCTAATGTGCAATATCTAATAACTACTCATAATTAAGCCAAACCGAAGTGACGACGTTCCTCGCAAATACTAATAGTAAAGTTGTCAAAATTTGTAATACTAATATAAACATTTAATTTTATTAAATAAAATAAAATGTAAAATTTAAAGGAAAAAAGTACCTTGTGTTGGAGACGTATTCTTTTAATATTTGGATGTCAACCAGTTTCACATTTCGAAAAAAGAAGAGGATACTGCAACTGGTTATAACATATATCCATACTAATGTATTATTTTATGCCTCGCCAGAATGTACTACAATATCTCTCTCATATGAGGTGTTATAATTATCTCTTTCAGCCCATATTGCTGCAACTTGATCTGTAGTATGCGAATTGTACACCCATTGATTCAAATTTACATCTTTAGAGATATGAAGTTCAACAGTATCCACGGAAGGCCAGTCCCTCAATCTTCGAAAAAATTTGGCATACGAATTGGTCTCCATAATTTTTATCAGCTTATTTACCGTTACATCTGATATATGTTTGAATTTTGTAGCTTGTTCATTCTATTTTCAACCTCGTTCATTGTCTCAAAAATACAACTGAAAAAATCCTGGATAAGAATTATTTGGATTTAACCCTGGAAGATCATCATAAACCATTCTCCCCGTCTTGCAGATGCAAGTTCTTTATTCAAACACCAAATGATGTAAATAAAAATATAGAATTGTACGAACGAATATTTTCCTAAATTCAATTGACTCTTGTGATTCAGAAGTAAATAGTTCGTACAATTCATTGAGGACTTCACCTGATGCAAGTATAATTTTTCCATTATCACAACAAAAGGTCAGAGTTTCGTACTCTAATCTGGCATCACCGCAATGAACACTGATCGCACTATTTTCTACCACACAAAATAGGTATAGTATAAGAAAGTACGAGTATCGTATCCACAGGGACTGACAAATCGAAATCGCACACAATACCTCTACTATAGAACTAAACTAATGTCTAGGCTTTTAAGGGTTTAAGATTGTGGTATTTATACTAGGCAAACAAATAAAAGGACTCAATAAATCAAATAAGGAAATAAATAAACAAGGCAAATAATTAATCAAGAAGAAACCTAGCAAGCAAGCAATTAAACAAATAAGGGAATAAAAATCAATTAAGGAAAAGTGTTGACTTTAGGGAAGCCTACCTAATCAAATCTATACAAGCAATTAATGTATACAATTAACCAATTTAATCCAATCTAAATGTGATACATGCAAATATAACCTACACCCCGATCAAAGCAATGCAAGTCGTCACCTAATAAGATCCTAATCTCCTTCCGGACTCATAGATATCAAATCAAGTGCAAAATAGAACAAGTATCAATGATATAATCAACTAAGTTCAATCACGACACTCAAATTGATTATATATAGACATATGATAATTCAACTTCGATCAAGACAATCAAACTATCATACCATGTATTCATGAGATCCATTATGCAATTATCCTATCACGGCATAAACACATAATTATGCATACATAATCAATATATGGCCAGTTAATCATGCATGAGAATAAGCACCATGAAACATGCATCTAGATTGGAAGGCTAATTGTAGACAAAAAACACTCACATAAATTCAATTAGGCATTCAATCCCTAAAATCAACTAAGGAATTTAGCTAGACATAATTAGAGTAAACATGAACACAATATATTGAAAGAACATAATTAAAGAGTAAAGTAAGAAGAACTTGGAATTGAATCTTGAACGCGAAGAACTTCGAAACTTGAATCTTGAATAAACTTGAATAAAGCTCCAATGTTGAACAAAAATAAAAGCTGGAAATTTAAAGAGAAAATTATGAAAAACTAAAGAGTGCTATGAATTCTAGGGTTCACAATGCTAAATCTAAGGTATTTATAGAGTAGAAAGTTACAAGGAATCATAAGTGTAAAAGGAAACAAAATAAGTCGAAAAAGCCCGCGAACTAAACACGACCCGCGTCCCGACTCGGACAGCTCACTCGGGTGACTCGGCCGAGTGGAATAGGTGAAGATGACTCGGCCGAGTGAGTAGGGTAAGGTTGACTCGGCCGAGTGACTCAAGCAGTAGCCTTACTCGGGCTATGACTCGGCCGAGTGACTGGCCGAGTAGCCTTCTCGAACTTCGTTCTTCGACTCTCCGACTCTCCTTTCTTGGCTTTCTCGATCCTCGTCTCGACTTGGGTTATTTCCACACGAAAAGTACCTAAAAACATGACAAAATACCCAAAGCGTAATATAGTTCGAAAGGATATAAAACGATGCAAAAACACGAACTAAATCACGAAACGAGACCTAAAAACGTTTCCTAAACACTTATAAAAACAAGTAAATTTCTAATCTATCAAAATCCCCCAAACTTAAACATTGTTCGTCCCGAACAATAAAGAAAAACGAAACAAAGCAACCAACATAAGCATTGTGAACTATGTAGCCTCATAGATTCTCAAAAATAAATCTTAAGATCAAATTTATGCAAACAACCTCAAAGCTCCACAACTCAAATCATACAATAAATACTAAGCCATGAATGTCAATCGGGAAATCCTCTCAAACATGTGAAGATATAATATAGGTGATCTCTCAACACTCTCAAAGAACAAGATGTGAAGTATAATGCACATCAAAAGGATCACTCAATCATCAATGCAATGCAATGAACTTACCATAGGCTTGCCCTTTATCTCACATCTCCACCTAATGTAATGCATATTCACTAAGATCAATTAGGACTTTATTAAAGCTTATAATGTAGGGACATTGGTTAAGGTAGGGAAATTATAGGCTAAGTGACTCAAAATGACTTCAAATCATTCACCCCTTTTCAACTCCAACCAAAGTATGAATTTTTCTCAATCCATCTTCTACCATCCCCAACACCAACTACATAATCAATCAAGATGCTCAATATAAACAACTCAATACACTATCAACTATCCCCTTATGCTTTTATTCTCTTTTTCTCTTTTTCTTTCTTTCTTTCTTTTTTTTTTTTTTTTTTTTTTTTTTTTAACTTTTCTAGAGCTCATCATCTAATAAACTTTTCAATGAACAACAAAGGCTCTAAAATTTTCTTTTCATTCTCTTCTCTTTCTTTTTTTTTTTAAGCTTATAGGGATAGTCAATAACTAAGTAAAGCATCTAAATTTTTTTCTTTTCTCATCTCCAACCACATCAAATGTATCTATTCAACTCCTCCTACATCATCAACCATATCAACTAGGGATACCCTTAACCATCCAAACCTCCTATCATCCAAGCTCAAGAAAGAAAGACTCATAAAAGGCTCAAAGGGGGTAAACAAAGGTTTATGCACAAGGTTAGTGTATAGGAATTACGTGGCTATGAAAGATGGCCTAAAATCCTTTCTAAGATCATATACATACTAAGGTCTTAATGGAGAACAAAGGCAAGTTCTAGAAATTCAAAGCATGCATGATCACTCAACAAACAAATTGACATCAACATGTTCAAAGGCTCAAATCCTCACCAAGGTAACAATATGATTCCCCAATATCCAAACATAACATAGAATTCATCACATAGATGAGTCGCTTCGCCAAGGTTCCATGCATAAATCCAATCAAAAATCTCATAATCAACAATCCATACTATCATTGGCAAATTCACAACACTCATATATCATGCTTGACTCAATCAACTAACTCCTAAGACTAAAAAAAAAAACTCAACATACCCCAAAGTAAAACAACTACTAAAACAATAAAAATGCAAGCAAAAGATTGTTAACATTAGTTACTCTTCCCCCTCCCCCAAACTTATTTCGAAATCAAAGATGAAGGAATAAGTTTGCAAAAAGAAGAAGGAACTAAGTTAACAAACTTACCTCATTGAAATGGCGGAGGGAAGGGAGGGTTTGTCGGGATTGTTGGGGTCGAACCGTTGATGTTGAGGCGGGTAGTGAGGATAGAAATAGTGCATCTCATGCACCATCCTATTGTAGTTCTCCATATAAGCTCGTTCATCCTCTCGCCTTTTTGCCTCCTCCTCTCGAAACTTCCTCTCATTCTCGAAGTAAGTGTCGAGAGTATCAAATCGGCCCCCAATGTACGCACGAAGATCTCCCACTTCGGTCCTCAAGGTTTGAACTTCCTCTCGAACACCTCGCACTTGGGAGTCAACGAACTCTCTACCATCCCAATGGTAGTTATCCATTGCCTCCATCGTCTCCGTATGCCAATCTTTCATGGTAGAGAACTCCGGAGCTCTCATGTGGAAGCCGGGTTGTGGCACATCTTCATACCCTTGCTGTCCGTCATCCCCATGTTCGTAGGCGTGCTCCTCGTGCTCTTGGTCATCCTCCCCCTCTTCAACTCGTGGCAGCCGTCGGCCCGGCTCCGTTATCACCCTCCAATGCTCCCTCGAACTCAAGTTCCAATTTCCTCGTCCCTTGTCTCCCTCGGCGAGTACACTCGTCAAATGTTGGCAAGGAAGACGAAGGAGCATGAGTGCATTCCTCTCGTGGAGCTTCCAAACATACCCCTCATCAAAAGACAACATCTCTTGTCTTTGAAGCGCCTCTCGATCTAGGAGAATATCTGTAGACACCGGATCCTTGGGCAAAGGGACTCGAAACTTGTTGCACATGGGTGTAATCCACGCTCCACACCCAATCCTTTGGCTTCCATGGAGAAGTGCTTGGCTCTCGAAGTGCTCGGCTAACCAAAGGGCAGCGTCTTGCTTGATTCCATGAATGCACGCCCAAAAGAGATGCATATCTATAGTGCCAAACGAACCGGGGTCTCCTCTCCCAATAATCGTACTTGTAATGAGTCGGTGGAGGTACCTAAACACCGGATTGCGCACCGATGATGCCTTCGATCTAGCCGGTTCATAATATGGCCTCCTCTCCTTCTCCAAATGCACGATCTCCTTCCAAAGGTTATCCGAGTCGGGGGTGTGATTTCCGCTGAAAAACCCCTCATCATCTCCTCCAATCAATTCGTTGAGCTCTTCCATGGTGAGGACGCGTTGGACATTCCCCAACTGAAAACGAAGCACCGAAGAAGTTTTCTCGGACCTCAACAACTCCACGGTTGAAAGGAATTCCACCGTCGGGATATGGTATGTGAAGAGGTTGGCTTGGAAGACCTTCGTGAATCCTCCGTTCTCCATGAGAGTCACCACGTCGTCGGCTATCCCCATCCCGGCGATCACCTCGTGGTCTAGGAACCTACAATGCCGGTGCCTCAACCCCACTAAGTGTGACCATCTCCGCTTGGCCTCCGATGTTCGAAGAGTGATTCCGAACGCCTTCGGATCTTGATTTGACAACATAGCTTGTGCGGGCGGGGCTCGGCTCGACGTTGTCTCCTTTTGCTCCCCTTGCTCTTGGTGGAAGTTGAAGACGAGGCTACGCTCTTACCCTTGTCACGTCCCATTGTAGTACCTATAAAACAAGATACTATAACAAATCAATTCAAGCCATCATCAAATTTTTCTTCCCCCCAAACTTAATCAAATCCATACTCCCCCATTATACATCCAATCACTTCATGATTCAACAACACCACATATATACACACTATCAATATTCCTCAAGAAACTCAATTTCTCATACAACCCATCCAATTTCAAAGGCCTTTATCCAAATTCATACTCAAATTGAGAACAAATAAGCATACGAAACCACAATTCATGCTCTATTCATGCAATTCTATCAAAATTCATCAAAAATCTCAATAGCCCATTCAAAATTGAACATGAATTTCATCAAAAGAATCATCATAGAACACAATTATCAACATAAATCCAATAAAACAAGCATTCTATGAAAATTCAAAAATTTCTCCCATCAATCTTAGCATGCAATTGAACCATAGAAATCCAAAATTAATCGGTCAATATACTCCCAATTGCGTAGAGAATGAAGAATTATGAAATTTGGAGGAAGAAAAATCATACCTTTGATGGAATTGAAGAGAAAATTGAGAGAGGATTTGTGTTCTTGAAGAGTTGTGTGTGTTAGTGTGTGTAATTGTGTGTGTTGTGGTAAAAAAAAATAGGAGAACATACCTTAAAATAGGGGAAAATCGGATGGGCTAAAGGGTTCACTCGGCCGGTCCATGAAGTGACTCGGCCGAGTGGGCGTCCGAGTGGGCGTACTGACCTGGGGGCGTGATTTCACTCGGCCGGGTACTCAGCCGAGTGCTCGTCCGAGTGGGTGTACTGACTTCGTTTCTCCATTTCACTCGGCCGACGACTCGGCCGAGTGAGCGTCCGAGTGAGCATGTGCAAGGCGACTCGGCCGAGTGAACATACTGCTTTGAAAATCGAACCTACTCGGCCAGCGACTCGGCCGAGTGCCGGGCCGAGTGGTACCTATTTTTCCCCGGTTTGCTTCGTCCTCGTGCTCGACCAAAACCGGTCGAGCCGAGGGTCGAGTCGGGCTATTTCTTTGCTCAAAAACACGCAACATGTTAGCATTATTCGCCTATAAAACTCGAGCCTCAAATATGTAATTGTTTTATTAAGGGGTACGACTCAAAAATACGAAAAACAAAATTACGACACTAAAAATAAAAGAAATTAATAAATAACTAAAAATAAACAAGATACGAATATTGGGTTACCTCCCAACAAGTGCTACGTTTAACGTCTTTAGCCCGACAATACCTTCTTTCTAGCTCGGGTCATTAAGATAAGTGGCCTCTTTATTGGGGTATAGAGGCATCGGCTTGAAGTAGTGCTTGAGTCGATGTCCATTCACTACGATTTTTCCACCGTCGTTCTTCAACAACTCGAATGCACCATTCTTCAAGTCCTTGTAAATGACGAACGGCCCTGACCACTTACTTTGCAATTTTCCTGGAAATAAACGAAGTCGAGAATTAAAAACAAGAACATCATCACCAATTTCAAACTTACGCTTTTTGATGCTCAAGTCGTGAAATCTTGCAGCTCGTTCTTTGTAAATCCTTGAATTCTCGAACGCTTCGTTCCTCCATTCATCAAGCTCGAGCAAATCATCACACCTTTGGCCCATGGCTTCCTTGAATTCGAAGTTGATCCTTCTTGTCGCCCAATAAGCTTTATGATCCAACTCCATTGGTAAATGACAAGATTTTCCAAATAGCAATTGATATGGCGACCTCCCAATTGGCGTTTTGAAAGCCGTCCTATAAGCCCAAAGTGCGTCATCCAAATATTTCGCCCACTCCTTCTTACGGTCTTCTCCAAGATTTACTTGATCTCTTGGTTAGCTAGCTCGGCTTGACCGTTGGCTTGAGGGTGATAGGGCGATGTAACCTTGTGCTTGACTCCATATTTCGCAAGAAGCGATCCTAACCAACGATTGTTGAAATGGCTCCCCCCATCGCTGAGCAAAGCTCTCGGAGTTCCAAACCGAGTCAAAATATTCCGCTGGAGGAATTTGATTACCACTTTCGAATCGTTGGTCGTCGGGGGAATGGCCTCGACCCACCTAGAAACATACTCCACTGCAAGCAAGATATAAGAGAACCCTTGAGACTTGGGAAAGGGACCCATGAAGTCAATCCCCCAAACATCAAAAAGCTCCACCTCCATGATAGTGCGCTGCGGCATTTCGTCCCTCTTCGAAATGTTCCCCATCCTTTGGCATCGATCACACGACTTGATGTACTCGTGACAATCCTTGTAGATCGATGGCCAATAAAAGCCACTATGAAATATCTTGAGGGCGGTTCGATTTGCAGCGAAATGTCCCCCATTCGGAGCGCTATGGCAATCCTCTATGATCTTTTTCCACTCCGATTGTTGAACACATCGCCTAATGATTCCGTCGGCACACCTCCGGTACAAGTATGGATCATCCCAATAGTAGAATTTGCAATCGTGGAGGAACTTCTTCTTTTGATGAGACGAAAGATCCTTGGGCACATGATGAATCACCAAGTAGTTGACGATGTCGGCAATCCAAGGCGTCAAGTCATCCATTACGAAAATCTGCTCATCGGGGAAGCTCTCCTTGATAGCTATCCTCGAATCCTCTCCATGCTCAAGTCTCGAGAGATGGTCGGCCACCACGTTCTCGCATCCTTTCCTATCCTTGATCTCCATATCGAACTCTTGAAGAAGTAAGATCCATCGAACTAACCTCGGCTTCGAGTCCTTCTTGTTGAATAGATAACGAATGGCGGCATGGTCGGTGTGCACAATCGTGTGAGATCCCACCAAATAAGGCCTAAACTTGTCGAAAGCGTAGACCACAGCGAGTAACTCCTTCTCCGTGGTGGTGTAGTTCCTTTGAGCCGAGTCCAATGTCTTGCTAGCATAGTAGATTACTCGGAAAAGCTTATCCCTTTTCTGCCCCAAAATAGCTCCTATCGCCCAATCGCTTGCATCGCACATAAGCTCGAACGGGGCACTCCAATCTGGTGACACCAAAACGGGAGTAGAGATAAGAGCCTTCTTCAACGTCTCGAAGGCTTCCAAGCAATCCTCATCAAATACGAACTTGACATCCTTCTCGAGCAATCCACACAACGGCTTCGTGATCTTCGAAAAATCCTTGATGAATCTCCGATAAAAGCCGGCATGTCCTAGGAAACTTCTCACCGATTTGACATTGGTTGGTGGTGGCAACTTCTCGATGGCTACAACTTTGGCTCGATCCACCTCCAATCCATGTGAAGACACCTTGTGACCAAGAACAACCCCTTCTTGCACCATGAAGTGGCACTTCTCCCAATTGAGAACAAGGTTTGTCTCTTCGCACCGTTGAAGTACCGTGGCAAGATTCTCCAAACATTGATCAAAGGAAGAACCAAATACTGAAAAATCGTCCATGAATACCTCCATTATGTTCTCGATCAATCCATGGAAGATGGCCATCATGCACCGTTGAAAAGTAGCCGGTGCGTTGCATAACCCGAACGGCATCCTCCGATAAGCGAACACTCCATATGGGTAAGTGAACGCCGTCTTGTGTTGATCCTCCGGAGCGATGGTGATTTGGTTGTAGCCGGAGTATCCATCGAGGAAGCAATAGTACTCGTGTCTGGCCAATCGATCGAGCATTTGATCCACGAACGGGAGGGGGAAGTGATCCTTTCTAGTTGCTGCGTTGAGAAGACGATAGTCGATGCACACTCGCCATCCCGTGACAAGCCTTGTTGCGATCAGCTCTCCCTTCTCGTCGTTGATGACCGTCATGCCTCCCCTTTTCGACACCACTTGAGTAGGACTCACCCACTCACTATCCGATATAGCATAGATCATGCCGGCATCGAGCAACTTCAGCACCTCCTTCCTCACAACTTCTTGCATAGCCGGATTCAAACGCCTTTGAGGTTGGACTCTTGGGCGATGACCTTCTTCAAGCAATATCCTATGCATGCATATTGAAGGACTAATACCTTTGATGTCGGCAATCGTCCATCCAATCGCAGATTTGTGCTTCCTTAGGACCCTCAATAACTTGTCCGAATTCGCCTCCGTGAGATGAGAGGACACGATCACCGGGTACGTCTCTTCTTCTCCTAAGAACTTGTACTTGAGGTGTTCGGGTAGTGGCTTCAACTCCACCTTAGGCGCTGCATCCTTCTTCTCTTCATCCTCAAGAACTCCATCATCCACCTTCTTGTTGATGTCGAGGTAAGGAACTTCCTCGTGACGAAGTTGTGGTTGGTTCGCCTCCATTTGATGTAGGTACTCGAGAATTTCATCACACGCTTCATCCAACTCCTTGTAGGCATAAAGAGAATTTGAGATGCAATGGTTAAGTGCCTCCTCCGAAGTAGGTGGTATCAATGTCTCGATGGAGAAGATATCCTCACGTTGATCGTCGGGTCTCTTCATGGCTTCATAGATGGAAATTTTCAGCTCTTCTCCGTTGACCCGGAAGGTGAGGTCTCCATCTTGAACATCGATCAATGCTCTCCCTGTGGCTAAGAATGGTCGTCCCAAAATCAAAGGTTGATTTGTATCCTCGGGCATATCCAAGACTACAAAGTCCGCCGGGAAGACAAGGTTGTGCACTTGAACGAGAACGTCCTCCACTATCCCCCTTGGATAAGAAACCGATCGGTCCGCCATAAGTAGAGAGATGGTGGTTTGCTTCATCCTCCCGATCTTGAGCCGGTTGAATATCGAGAGAGGCATCAAATTGATGCTAGCACCAAGATCACAAAGGACATTTTGGAATACTTGATCACCGATCTTGCATGATAGTGTAAACCTCCCGGGATCCTTTTGTTTCAACGGAAGCTTCTTTTGTAAGACCGCGCTGCACTCCTCCGTGAGGTTGATCGTCTCGAACTTAGCCCACTTCTTCTTTCCCGCCACCGCGTCCTTGATGAACTTCATGTGGTTTGGCATGTCTCGGAGAGCATCGAGGAGTGGAATGTTGATGTTGACCTTCTTGAGTATCTCAAAGAACCTCTGATACTTCTCGTCTTGCTTGGTATTAGCCAATCGTTGCGGAAACGGAGCCTTGGGAGTCGAGTCGTGCGTCGGGGCAAGAACGGGCTCGGAATTGGGTTCCACTCGGCCGGGTACTCGGCCGAGTGAGTGGCCGAGTGGGGTGACTCGGCCGAGTGGGCGTCCGAGTGAGTCGTCCAGTGGAGCTACTCGGCCAGCGACTCGGCCGAGTGCTTGGCCGAGTGAACCTCCCAGGTTTTCTTCTCCTTCTACTCGGCCGGTAACTCGGCCGAGTGAGTCTCCTTCCGGATTTTCGTCTTTCGCCTCGTCCGTTTCCGCCTCCGAATTGCTTCCATCACCCAAATCTTCGACTCTTCCTTCAACTTCCTCTTCCAAAGATGGATTTTTGTAACGAGTGCCACTCCTAAGCTCAATAGCGTGAACTTGATGGTTGTTCTTCGGGTTTTGCTTGGTGTTGCTTGGGAAGTGGCCGGGCTTGTGGACTCCTCCTTGAGCATTGGCTATTTGACTCATTTGCGTCTCCAACATTTGCATTTGTTTGGTCAACGCATTGATGCTACTCGCCAAGTTGTTAGTCGAGGTGCTTTGAGTAAGCTCCAATGTCCTCAACTTCGCATCTTGTTGTGTCATCCTCATCTCCGACTGAGCCATATATTGACGAATCAAATCGTCGGTGGACATCTCCTTCTTGGGCTCTTGGATGACTCCGTTCTCAACATGGAAGCCGGGAGGTGGTTGCAAAGCGTTGCTCGGGTTGGCATAAGAGAAGTTCGGATGGTTGCGGTTGTTTGGAACGTACGGCTTCTTGTAACCTCCTTGGTAGTTCGAACCTCCTTGTCCACCTTGCCCTCCTTGCCACTTGTTTCCTTGATTTGGTTGCCACTTGCCCCCTTGTTGCACAAAATTGGCATCTTCCTCTTCGGTTGGGTTTGCTTGATCGTCTGTGATAGCATCGCACCGAAGTACTCCTTTCTTGATTGAATCCAACTCATTCGCTGTTTTTGTGTATTTCTCCATCAAGTCCTCGTAAGCATCTATCCCAATGTTGGCAATTCTCCTTCTTCCAAGTCTTCGATCGGTAGCCTCTTCGTAGCTCGAGTTCACGGTCAGCTCAATGATCTCCATAGCGACATCATACTCGTTATTCAGAAATCCTCCCTTCGAAGCATAATCGAGCTCCTTCCTACACATCTTGTTCAAACCACGATAGAAGTTCGTGATTTGATCCTCCTTGCTAATTCCATGATTTGGGCATGCTCGGAGTAGCTTCTTGAATCTCCCCCATGCTTCGTAGAAGTGCTCATCCTCGTATTGTTGAAACTGGATAATCTCGTTGATGAGTTTCTGAGCTCTCGAAGGTGGGAAGAATTTGTTGAGAAACTTCGTGCACATGTCAGCCCAAGTAGTGACCTCCGTATTGTCCAATCCATCTAACCACTCTCTTGCATCGTCCTTGAGAGACCACACGAAGAGGCTGAGCTTGAGGTAATCCGAAGACACTCCATTGGCCTTGTATGTAGCACAAATATCCAGAAATTGCTTCAAGTGTGCGTTCGGATCCTCCGCCGGTGAACCTCCATATTGGTTGTTTTGCACCATGTTGATGAGGGACGTCTTGAACTCATAGTTGTTGGCTTCGGTAGTCCCCCATCCTCCTTGCTGAAATTGATCAACGACCGGCTTGTAACGGTCGTTCAAAGTCCTCCTCGCCGCTTGATCCCCCATCGAATCGAAACTCCTTGGTGAATCGGGTAGTGAAGAGGGTGGTGTATTGATCTTGCTCGCCTCCTTCTCTCGTCTCAATGCCCTTAGTGAGCGCTCCAACTCCAAGTCTATCGGAATAAGATTTATCCCTTTAGACCTTGTGATCATGCACTACCTAAAACCAAAGAGAAGAAAAGAAATCGTTAGATCAATAAACAGAAAAAACAGAAAATTAAAGTGCCTAAATCACCTATTAATTCTATTTCAAAATATGTATGTGAAATCTAATCAGTCCCCGGCAACGGCGCCAAAATTTGATCGCACTATTTTCTACCACACAAAATAGGTATAGTATAAGAAAGTACGAGTATCGTATCCACAGGGACTGACAAATCGAAATCGCACACAATACCTCTACTATAGAACTAAACTAATGTCTAGGCTTTTAAGGGTTTAAGATTGTGGTATTTATACTAGGCAAACAAATAAAAGGACTCAATAAATCAAATAAGGAAATAAATAAACAAGGCAAATAATTAATCAAGAAGAAACCTAGCAAGCAAGCAATTAAACAAATAAGGGAATAAAAATCAATTAAGGAAAAGTGTTGACTTTAGGGAAGCCTACCTAATCAAATCTATGCAAGCAATTAATGTATACAATTAACCAATTTAATCCAATCTAAATGTGATACATGCAAATATAACCTACACCCCGATCAAAGCAATGCAAGTCGTCACCTAATAAGATCCTAATCTCCTTCCGGACTCATAGATATCAAATCAAGTGCAAAATAGAACAAGTATCAATGATATAATCAACTAAGTTCAATCACGACACTCAAATTGATTATATATAGACATATGATAATTCAACTTCGATCAAGACAATCAAACTATCATACCATGTATTCATGAGATCCATTATGCAATTATCCTATCACGGCATAAACACATAATTATGCATACATAATCAATGGCCAGTTAATCATGCATGAGAATAAGCACCATGAAACATGCATCTAGATTGGAAGGCTAATTGTAGACAAAAAACACTCACATAAATTCAATTAGGCATTCAATCCCTAAAATCAACTAAGGAATTTAGCTAGACATAATTAGAGTAAACATGAACACAATATATTGAAAGAACATAATTAAAGAGTAAAGTAAGAAGAACTTGGAATTGAATCTTGAACGCGAAGAACTTCGAAACTTGAATCTTGAATAAACTTGAATAAAGCTCCAATGTTGAACAAAAATAAAAGCTGGAAATTTAAAGAGAAAATTATGAAAAACTAAAGAGTGCTATGAATTCTAGGGTTCACAATGTTAAATCTAAGGTATTTATAGAGTAGAAAGTTACAAGGAATCATAAGTGTAAAAGGAAACAAAATAAGTCGAAAAAGCCCGCGAACTAAACACGACCCGCGTCCCGACTCGGACAGCTCACTCGGGTGACTCGGCCGAGTGGAATAGGTGAAGATGACTCGGCCGAGTGAGTAGGGTAAGGTTGACTCGGCCGAGTGACTCAAGCAGTAGCCTTACTCGGGCTATGACTCGGCCGAGTGACTGGCCGAGTAGCCTTCTCGAACTTCGTTCTTCGACTCTCCGACTCTCCTTTCTTGGCTTTCTCGATCCTCGTCTCGACTTGGGTTATTTCCACACGAAAAGTACCTAAAAACATGACAAAATACCCAAAGCGTAATATAGTTCGAAAGGATATAAAACGATGCAAAAACACGAACTAAATCACGAAACGAGACCTAAAAACGTTTCCTAAACACTTATAAAAACAAGTAAATTTCTAATCTATCAACACAATATAGATTTTTTTTTCATACTTGAACTGTTGTACCTGTTTGGTGTCATTTTGTTAGGTTTTAGTCGTTATTTATTATTTGTTTTTGTGTCGTTTTGGAGTCGTTTTGTGTCTTTATAGCTATGATTTGGGTGTTTCGAGTATTTTATTTGTTAGGGATCATGGGTGCCGAAAGAAGGAGAAAGAACGAGAAAAGGACGGAAAAAGAGTGCAAAACTGGATACAGTGCGCGGATGAGTTGGAGCGCCCGCTCCCAGGCATTGGAGCGCTCGCTCCTGGACAACACTCGAGGATTTGCATATAAGCGTTGGAGCGCCCGCTCCAGTTCAAGAATTTGAGATGATTTTGCGCAGCTATTATGGAGCGCCCGCTCCAGTACTTTGGAGCACCCGCTCCTCGCCTGGCGTGTTTTTCTAATTGTTTCCTAGTTTGGATCAAACTCTTACCTTAGTATATATATGCCATTAGGGCACGAATTATGAACAACCCTTTACCTTAGTTTTTCAGTTCTAAATACTTTTGCTTTAGTTTTTATTGCTTTCTTTTGTTCGAATCCGGATTCGTAGTTCGTTGCAGTTTAATTCAAGTTCTTCGTTTCTTCGTTTAATTCTCGTAAGTTCTTTTATTGCTTTCGTTTATTTGCTTTAATTGCTTTGCTTTAGTTTTAGATTCGTTCTCTTAATTGCTTCGTTTAATTTCCTTAGTTTAATTTCGTTCTTTCGATTTTCAAGTTCTAGTTTAGATTCGTTTTTCTTTGCTTTCGATTCTCTAGTTTTTCAAAGCTTTTAAGTTAGATTTATTTTCTTTTAAATTTCCAGATTTCATTTATTATGCCTAAGGTAGTTTATGCTTTCTTTTATGCTTCCTTTATTGCTTTCTTTTCGATTCTTGCCTAGGTAGATTTATTGCTTTCTTTTAGATTAATACTTAGATTTATTTCTTGAGTTCTAGATTAGTTATTTACTTGCTTTTATTTATTGCTTTGATTTATTTTATTTGCCTAGGATTTAGAAACAAAAACCCCAAATATTCTTTACTTGCTTTCTTAGTTTTAGGTTTACTACATAATTAATTGCCCTGCAAAGTTTTCCTTCGAGATTCGACATTGGGTTTTACTTGCTAGTGCTACGATAGGATTTCGTTCTACTGCGAACACTTTTTAGTGAAACAAATTTTGGCGCCGTTGCCGGGGAAAACTTTAGGCTTTTGATTGTGTAGTATTTTTATTTGTTTTATTTTTATTTGTGTTTATTCATTTTTCTTATTTCTCCCACTCGGTGCGTTTAACCCTTTTGCTGAGTGTTGTTTTTGCTGAGACCGAAGCGATGGCACGATATATGGGAGATTTTGCTCGCCCTACCTTCACTGCCACTACTTCGGCGATTGTTCTGACGGAAGCGGTCAGAAATCACGATCTGAAACCTCACCACATGGCGTTGCTCCCTTCCTATCACGGGCTGGCTAACGAGGATGCACTGACATTCATTCGGGAGTATTGCACCGTCGTGCAGTCTTTTCCACTATCAGGCTTGACGGAGGACAACCTGAAGATGAAGTGTTTCCCCTACACTCTGAAGGATCGGGCAAAGTCATGGTATCTATCGCTCCCGGCCAACTCTCTCACCACATGGAATGCGGTGTGCGAGAAGTTCATGCTCAAGTACTACCCGAACCGCAAGACTCAAGAGGTGCGGTCAAAGATTATGAATTTCTCCCAAGACAACGATGAGCCATTTCACGAAGCATGGGAGAGGTTCCAAGAGCTACTTCAACAGTGCCCTCATCATCAAATGGCACCGGAGTTGCTTTGGCAATATTTCTACGACGCCCTCAACCAGACTTGTCAGTTCATGGTGGACAGTTCGGCCGGAGGCAACATAGCGGTCAAGACAGCTGACGAGTTGCAGACGATATTCGAGACGCTCGCTGCGAGTTCTCAACAAAAATCAGCTAGACCGAGGAAAGTGGAGGCGAGTGCAATTTCGATGAGCCCAGATTTGAAGAAGCAAATTGCCGACATGTATAGGGATCTCGAGAACTTGAAGATTAAGCAAAGTGCACCGGCCCCGAAGGAGGAAGGGAGGAAACCCGACCAATGCGAGATTTGTGGAGAGCTTGGACACATCAAGGAGGTGTGCCACAACATGGGGGAGTTTCAATACGAAGGAGGAGCCGAGGTCTATGCCGCCCAAGGTTACATGCCACAAGGACCACCACCTCAAGGGCAAGGTACGAACCCGAATTTTCAAAATCGTCGCCTTTATAATTATCCCTACCCTCCTAAAAATTCATACTATCCCTCTCCACCACCATATTATCCTCCTCATCAATATCCACCAAACCCATATTATCCACCACCTCCTCCATATTATCCTTCATCGCCATACCCTCCACCTCCTCCCCAAAATCATCGCCCTCAAGGACCTCCACAAAAGCCTCCCGTCGATGAGGATCGTTTCCATGCCCTTGATGCAAACATAAAGAGGCTCGAGACGGCTATTGGACAAATTTCAGGGGCGATGCACTTGATTCAACAACCGGGGCGAATTCCGAGCCAAGGGATTCAACCACAACAAGCCAACGAAGTGCAATATCCTCCATATGTTCCTCCGATTCCGCCCCAACATCCGCCAACTTATCAAGCTCAATCAATTTCGGTATTGAGGGATGGAAGTACAGTGGATAATGGTGTCGCCATGCCCGATATACAAGGAACGGGCCCAACTAGTGGACGTTGGGACCCGAGCAGCAGCTGGATCCCGTCGAGAAGCAGTCCCAGCGCGCAGCATATGGAGCGCCCGCTCCAAACCTTGGAGCGCCCGCTCCAAGTCCAGCAAGGTTCAAATTCGAGCGCGCCCCACATGGAGCGCCCGCTCCAAGTCAGCCAGAATCAGAATTCGAGCGCGCCCCACATGGAGCGCCCGCTCCAGTCCTTGGAGCGCCCGCTCCCGTCCCCTGTTGCACCTCCAGCCGCCGAAACAGAGAAAAAGGAGGAAGAGGCCATCTTTCATAAGGCGCCCAATCCTTACGTCCCCCCTATCCCTTTCCCGAGCAGATTGAAGAACAAGAAGCAAGGCGAGGACAAGCAAATGAGGAGTCACACGGTGGCCGCCGTCGAAGCAAGCCAAATTCGCTCTCATACCTCTCCTACCTCGGCCGGTCATCTCTCATCTCTACCGAAACAAGGTGACCCAAGAAGTTTTACATTAGATGTTCATTTGGATAATGGGGATCGTGTTTCGGGTATGTTGGATTTGGGGGCAGCGGTGAACTTAATGCCTTATTCGATTTATGAAAGAATGGGTTCAAGGGATCTTAAGCCTACAGATTATTACATCGAGTTAGCCGATGGTTCTTTGAGTCGGCCCTTGGGGATTATGGAAGATGTTGTTTTACTTGTGGGAGGTATTCGAGTTCTTGCCGATTTCGTTGTGCTAGACGTGGGGCGAGGAGCTAGGAGTGGGAAAGGTCATCTTCTTTTGCTAGGACGACCGTTCATGGCTACTACTCAAACTCGAATCAACGTTGGCTCCGGAACATTGAGCATGGCCAGCAAAGGAGGTTCGGTGACATTCTCGGTATTTCGAAACTCGTCTTCTATTCCTACTTCCTCTATTCATACTTATTCTTATGTTAAGCTTGCTAACCCTCTTGTTGAGGAAAATATTTGTGAGGATTTTAATAGGGTAGCAAGTCTTAAAGAGCTCATTGAAGAAGAGGATGATGAGTTCTTTAGTTGTATGGATGAGGAAGAGGACATCGAGCAACGTCTACGGGATTTGGAGGAAATTGATGAAGAAGATGAGGGAAGCTCGCCACCTACATCGAATGCGAAGATCTATAAGGATAAGGTGAAGAGGTCCCATGACAAGAAGATCGTCTACAAGGAGCTCAAGCCCGGGATGAAGGTGCTTCTTTGCAATTCTCGTCTTCGTTTCTTTCCGGGCAAGCTCAAGTCTAGATGGGAAGGTCCTTACACGGTGGTTTGAGTTTTTCCTCATGGAGCTGTGGAGATCAAGAATGAAGAGTCGGGGTACATATTTTCAGCTAATGGTCAAGACTTGAAGCCATACATTGAAGGAGAGACGTGGCCTCAAAAATCGAGACCATTTTTATCCCCGATTCCCCTTCTTTTTCGTCTTGATTAAATTTTTGTAAGTCAAGCTAATGACGTTAAAAGAGCGCTTGGTGGGAGGCAACCCACGTATTTATACCAAAAAAAAAAAAAAAAAAAAAAAAAAAAAGCAGATTTGCGAGAGGGGGTGGAGCGCCCGCTCCAAAGGCGTTGAAATCCAATTTTTTTAGCGCAGCTTATATGGAGCGCTCGCTCCAACTATTCGGAGCGCCCGCTCCACCTCTGCCGAATTCAGGTATAATTTCTTTTTCTTTTCTATTTTTCATTCTAATTTCTTTTGTTTTAGTTGTGCACGAACCCTAGCTCCAATTTCTCTCAATTCTTCCGCCAACCACCACCGGAGCCGCCGCCAACCATCACCGGAGCCGTCGCTTTATCACCGGAACCACCTTCATCAACCCGTCATCGTCTCTAGTCTTCACCGTACCGGAGCCGGCCGCCGCTGTCCGCACCACCACCAGCCCGAAGCCGCCGCCTGCACCGCCGTCATTGCCGCCGCGTGCGCCGCCGACAGCAGAAACCAGCGCTGCCACCTTTCTTCCGGAGCGACCGCTCCCCTCAGTAGGAGCGCCCGCGCTAAGCATACTATCGGAGCGCCCGCTCCTGTCGTTCAGAGCGCCCGCTCCAGGCGACGCGCGCTGCCTTCCCGGTGTTGCTATTTATTTTGTTTTTTTCCTTTGTTCTCTCACGTTTTCCTCTAGATTTCAGGTGCTACCATGTCTCGAAGAAAGAGAGCAGCCCCGGTTGTTGGAGCGGCATCATCTAGTCTTCCATTCTCCGCTCGGATGTCCGTTCGTCCAGTCGGAGGAATTACACCGGGAGAATACGGTGTCTCTTTTCATGTTCCTTTTGATACCGAGGACGGTTATGAGGTAACAAATAGGTATCTTCATCTCAAAAATATGGAATTGTTGCCCCCTCGCCATTATTCGCCTACATTTATTGAGGGGTTGCGTCTAGGGGATTCACTTGCTCAATATTTAGAGGTCCTAGGCTTAACTCAGTATTTTAATAACCAATGGGAGGGGCATGATATATTGTGCTTGGAGATGTTGTGTACTGCTAGATTAGGGAAGAATACTGATGAAGGTCAAGAGGATGAGACTGCTTTTCTGTGTAATTTGGGTGGTATCTTCTGTGAAGTTTCTTGCTATCGTATGCGTGAGATTTTCGGTTTCCACTATTCTGATGATGCTTCTCAGTTTGTGCCTCATGATTTTAATTATTTTGCTGCTTGGAAAGATTTGACTGGGTGCGATAACTGGGGTCAGAAGGGTGCTCCTGCTATGTTTATTCGTGATAATTCCTTGTTACTGTTGCATCGTTTTCTAGCATTTAATGTAACAGGAAAAATTGAGGGAAGCAAGGTTAGTGGCCCGGAGTGTTACATGTTGTGGGCTGCTAAGAACAATGAGCGGGTCAGCATTTCTCACTTCATTTGGAACCAGATCATCGGCAACCAGTCGAGGCACAATGCACATCCCGCCCTCTCTCAGATAGCTACGGGGATAGCTCGTTATATGGCGGTTCCATTTTATCCCAGCCCTCCGATGTCTCTCGTCCCGAGCCGGGAGATCACCCCAGCTGAGCTCATCAATGGCTCATACTTAGCTCCCCTACTCAGTTCAAGCCATGGCATCTGCGGGGTTCGGTCAGAAATTACATTGCCATCCATGGAGCACCGGCCGAGCACGAAGAAGTTCAAGGGGATGACATGGATGAAGGAGCCGGAGCTGCACAACCCGAGGAACCCCCAGCTTATTTTCGGACTTATCAAGAGGGGTTCAACACATTTCAGACCGGGTTGTTCGAGAGACTGGATTCCCATGCCGTTCTATTTCAGTCGATGACGACGAATATGGAGAACTTGGGACTTCAGATGCAAAACATGGGGACGAGAGTTCAAGGGGTCGAGAATCGGGTTTATGATATTGAGCGCCATCTTTCGAGGTATACCGATTTTCACCCTACTTCTTCTTCTTCTCAGGCACCTTGGGATCCTAATGATCCAAATGATCCTCGAAACTTTCACCCTTGATAGCTATTTGTTTTTCTTTATTTTTATTTTTATTGTTTTTGTCATTTTAGGAGATATTACGCTTGTTTGGTATTTTTGTCTTTGTTTGTTTTGTAGGTACCACTTGGAATTGATCGAGATTTCAAGTGTGTTGGTCTACATTGTGCGATAAGTTCCTTCTATCCCTTCCTTTTTATTTTCTCGCAATGAGGTCATTGCTTGATTTTAAGTGTGGGGGGGGTCTTTGAAACTTTGACATGATGTGTTTAATTTTGTTGAGTCTTAGGAGTTTAATTGAGTCAAATGAGCATGTGATGATAGTATTGTGGATTTGGCCGATGATAGAAAACTTTTGTTGAGTTTTGGAGAAAAATTCATGATCTTTATTATGCATGGAACCTTGGCGAAGCGACGCATTTTATTCATTGAATTTGAAGTATGCTATGATGTCGGGAACTAGTTAGTTTGAACCCGTGAGATTTGAGCTATTTGTGCATATTTATGCCTATTCTTTGATTGAGTGATCATGCATGCTTCGTTGTTTCTAGAACTTGCCTTGTTTCTCCATCAAGACCTTGGTATATTTACGAACTAGGAGATGATCTTAGGCCATTCTTTCGTAGCCACATGATTCCTATACACTAACCTTGTTCATAATCCTTTGTTTACCCCTTTTGAGCCTTTATTAGCCGTTCTTTGTAAAACCGGATGATAGGAGGTTTGGATGATTATGGGTATCCTTAGTTGTGGTTGGTGATATGGAAGGAGTAGAATAAAAAAAATTTGGTTGTGGTGAAGAAGGAGGAGAAAGGAGTTTTAGATGCTTGATTTAAGTGTAGTTAGCTATCCCGAAAAAAAAAAGAAAAAAAAAAAGATGAGAAAAAAAATAGAGCCTTTGTTCAAATTAGAAAGAAAATTTATTAGTTGAGCTCTAGAGAAAAAAAGAAGAAAAAAAAAGAGAAGAAAAAGAGAAAAAATAAGCATAAGGGGATAGTTAACTTTGATTTGTATAGTTGATACTTTAGCATCTTTGAGTTTGTGTTTGGTGTGTTGGATGGTAGAAGATGGAGTAAAAATCCATACTTTGGTTGGAGTTGAAAAGAGGTTGATGATTTAGATTTATTTGAGTCACTTAGCCTATATTTTCCCTACCTTAACCAATGTCCCTACATTACAAGCTTATATAAAGACCTTTTTGATCTTAATTTGTAAATATTACATTAGGTGGAGATGTTGAGATTGAAGGCAAGCCTATGGTAAACATGTTGCATGGTATTGATGTTGAGTGAACCCTCTTGATGTGCATTATCTTATACATCTTTTCTTTGAGAGAGTTGAGTGTTTACTTTCATATTCAAAATCTCACATGTTGGAGAGTGTTCTTTGATGGATTAGCATATTTTGAATTAGTTGAGTAAATTGTGTTGATTGATGCTAAGGTTGTTTGCATAGTTTTGATCATGATCATGAGAGTTTGTTTTCGAAAAGTTTTGAGGCCTATATAGTTCACAATACTTGAGTCTATTGTTTATTTCGTTGTTGTATTGCTTGAGGACAAGCAAAGGTCTAAGTGTGGGGGAGTTGTTTGGTGTCATTTTGTTAGGTTTTAGTCGTTATTTATTATTTGTTTTTGTGTCGTTTTGGAGTCGTTTTGTGTCTTTATAGCTATGATTTGGGTGTTTCGAGTATTTTACTTGTTAGGGATCATGGGAGCCGAAAGAAGGAGAAAGAACGAGAAAAGGACGGAAAAAGAGTGCAAAACTGGATACAGTGCGCGGATGAGTTGGAGCGCCCGCTCCCAGGCATTGGAGCGCTCGCTCCTGGACAACACTCGAGGATTTGCATATAAGCGTTGGAGCGCCCGCTCCAGGTGGATGGAGCGCCCGCTCCAGTTCAAGAATTTGAGATGATTTTGCGCAGCTATTATGGAGAGCCCGCTCCAGTACTTTGGAGCGCCCGCTCCTCGCCTGGCGTGTTTTTCTAATTGTTTCCTAGTTTGGATCAAACTCTTACCTTAGTATATATATGCCATTAGGGTACGAATTATGAACAACCCTTTACCTTAGTTTTTCAGTTCTAAATACTTTAGCTTTAGTTTTTATTGCTTTCTTTTGTTCGAATCCGGATTCGTAGTTCGTTGCAGTTTAATTCAAGTTCTTCGTTTCTTCGTTTAATTCTCGTAAGTTCTTTTATTGCTTTCGTTTATTTGCTTTAATTGCTTTGCTTTAGTTTTAGATTCGTTCTCTTAATTGCTTCGTTTAATTTCCTTAGTTTAATTTCGTTCTTTCGATTTTCAAGTTCTAGTTTAGATTCGTTTTTCTTTGCTTTCGATTCTCTAGTTTTTCAAAGCTTTTAAGTTAGATTTATTTTCTTTTAAATTTCCAGATTTCATTTATTATGCCTAAGGTAGTTTATGCTTTCTTTTATGCTTCCTTTATTGCTTTCTTTTCGATTCTTGCCTAGGTAGATTTATTGCTTTCTTTTAGATTAATACTTAGATTTATTTCTTGAGTTCTAGATTAGTTATTTACTTGCTTTTATTTATTGCTTTGATTTATTTTATTTGCCTAGGATTTAGAAACAAAAACCCCAAATATTCTTTACTTGCTTTCTTAGTTTTAGGTTTACTACATAATTAATTGCCCTGCAAAGTTTTCCTTCGAGATTCGACATTGGGTTTTACTTGCTAGTGCTACGATAGGATTTCGTTCTATTGCGAACACTTTTTAGTGAAACAGTACCTATGAGAAAAAATATGAATTAAAGTGTATCAATATCAATGTTTGTAATTGTGCTTAAGTGCATAACATGATTAGAAGAAAACAATTACCATTCAAATCGTGTGAATTAATATTTGAACTTCGTTTCTTTATTACGAAATATTTCATGTTCATGTGTAAAAGTCTCCTTTGCAGATACACCTCTGTAGTTGTTATATTAAAAGATACAAGTAAGTTTACAACATGGTGACATAAATATTTTAATTACTGAATTATTGTTTAAAAAAATGAATTACTGAATTATAAAAAATACTTGAAAATAAATTTAAAAAAATATTCTATAATATTAAGAAATCAGAATTTAAGTTCTCTTCAATCTTTCTCCTATTTGACTTTGATGTCTGTCGAACTTTTCTTCCTTTTGCTTTTGGAGATAAAAAATTTCAAGGACTCGTCATCAACGCCACTGGAAATATCAACGCAATCTTCAAACTTCTTTCGGAATAATTTTCTTTTCCCTCTCTCTTGATCTTCACGATGTTCCAACTCCACGCTTGAATTTTCTTAGAGGTTTTCTTTGGCTTCATGTTTTTGTTTGAACTTTTTCTGACATCTTCTTCATTTTTGGGTTTTAACTTTTGGATTGCATCAATTATAAGGGTCAAGTTCCTTCTTCACCGAATTGGTTCTGTACGAAGTGTATTAAAAAAAATGTGTGTTAGATAACAAACCCGTTGTTGCAAGAACGCCGATGCCAAGAGAGATCCAAGCTTGATCCTTGTTCCTCTTGAAGTATTCGACCATGTAAGAATTATGAAATTAAAAACATCAATTACAACCAACTTTGTCGATTCCAAATTATTGAACTGCGGATAATGCTACAAGGATCAACACCGATGTCCAAAATATTCGATATGTTTAAGGAAATAGTAGAAATTAATTAGGGTAAGAAGAAGTAGAAAATAGGCTACTCGAACTTAATTTACATGACTTCTAATTATATTTTATTGTTTATGTAAAAGAAAATTTAAATAAATTTATCTAATATAGACCAAATTAGAAATATGTTAAAAACATATATAGAATGACTATATCCACATGTTCCTCGGTTTGAATGTCTAATGAATTCGTTTCAATGATATATCTCTTATGAGATCATTAATTGTATCTAATGTATATAAGCACGTTTTTCTCTCGTGTTCTTAGTAATAATTGTTTAATACTTTAATAGTTATAATTTTTTTTTCTTTACAAAAAGAAGTCATCTAAATTTTAACAATAATAATAGTTTAATTAATATTGAAGCTCACTACTATGAGATCATTAATTGATTTAATAGTTTAATATTTAAGATCTCGCCTATAAGATCAATATTTGATTTAATAAAATATATATATATGATGAGCTACAAATTGAAGTGACTGATATTTCAAGCTTATCTATGCTTTTACTTGTTTGACGTAAAATCGTAGACTATTAATTGATTTGCTTTTTAACAATAATACTCCCTCCGTTCCATTTATAAAGGGATAACTTTTTTACGTCACGGGAATTAAGACGAGTGTGATAGTAGAGGATAAAGTAGTGTGAATGGGTTTTAGTTGGTTAAAATTTTACTATTTAAGGTAATACTCCTTATGAGTGGGACGGACGAATATAGAATTATCACTCTATGAATGAGACAGATGGAGTAATAAGAGATCATTAATTGGTTTGATAAAAAACAAATAAAAATAAAAAACGTCCAAATTTTAAGAATAATATTTTAAATTTAAATCTTTTTCCTTTAAAACAATATTCATCCAAATCTCAATAATAATAATAATAATAATAATAATAATAATAATAATAATAATAATAATAATAATAATAATAATAATAATAATAATAATAATAATAATAATAATTTAAAGTAAAAGGAGGGGAGGGGTATACTTGGCAATACATATATATTTTGTAAAAATCCACACTTTTATAATAGTAATAGATGTGAGGATAACAACGTCATTTTATGCAATTATGAAGATATAAATAAAATAATATAAGGGTGTTCATAGTTTGATTAAAACCGTAAACCAAACCGGATCAAGCCGTATTTTGCGGTTTGGTTTGGTTTATGGTTTGAAAAAATATGTTTTGGTTTTATATTTTCACAAATTATGGTTTACGGTTTAGGTTTGGGTTTTGAAAATATATAAACCAAACCAAACCGTAAACCGTAAAACCGCAATATAATTGTCACGACCCGCCCCGCTTAAACTAGCCAAGCGGGATCGCGACTCAATAAAAGGGATTAAACGAAATAAAACTAAACGAACGACATGAGGTGGAACGGTGTGAAAACTCAACATTAGATTAAAGTCGAACTTCCCATCATTCGTCGAGAATGAATGGGGAAAACTGTTATTCTACAATATGAAGTACAACATGAAATACGCGGAAGCACTGTTCAAGAAGGAAGTCATTTTCTATGATGGAACCGATACGTTACAACGATACCCAATATGGAGATGAGTTGCAACGATACACAAACTAGAATCTAGACTAACTACATAAAGATCACAGCGGAAGAACGTGAGATGCATGTATGGAGACATGCACCACCAAGAGGCTTCAACACTTTCTATGCTCGACAAAGCTCCTTCCGGCAACTTCACTTCATCCTGCTTAACCTGCACATGGGAAATATGTACAGGGCTGAGTACTTTGAAGTACTCAGTGGGCACGTGCCAAAACATTTTAATTGCCAGCCATTCAAGTGAATCATAGGGGTTTTAGGAAAAGAACCTATGTTCACAAAAACATTTTAAAACAAAAGAGTGCCTGCGCAGGCTATTTTCTAGTGTAATCCATCATATCTGAGCTGGGGTGTATCCGGAGAGGTTGGCCACCCTCCCGGATACCTTACCGTGCCACTTGCGTAGCTAACGGTAATCTGAGTGCACTAACTCACCGAGGTCTTGACCTCGATGAGCCCGAATCGTTCTGATAACTGAGGCCTGGGCCTTTAAACTGAGGCATAAGCCTCCTCAGATAGATCTCATACAAAACAAAAACATTTTATGGTCTGGCAATTCTTTTAAAAGAAAAGAATTTAAACATAAGAAAACATTTTAGTTTTTCTGAAAGCCCATCTCGATAGCTTTCCTCTCCTGGTCATATTTTATATAACTCTGAGCGCCGCCTTAGTCTCGGCCCTTTTCCTTCGCCTGATCTCTTTCAAAGAACGTAAAATGAGAAACTTGAAATGAAATCGATAATCTTATCGATCTATGCGAAGGCTGTCTTTTATCGAGGCTAAGTTCTCTTTTACTGATAATGTTATCATGGTTATTCTTTTAATCGAGAGTTTCTCGATTCTAACTTGAAATCGATCACTTAAATCGTTTCCTGTGTCTTATAGTCTTTTCGTCCTCGACAGAAATCGCAGGACATCTGATTAAGCCAATAATGAGGCTTCATAATTTTACTAGAGAATATAAGTGGTCTACACTTATAAGATAAATATTACTGAACTTAATTTTGATTAAATCTGAGGTTTATAATTTACTTGAGGCCCAATAGAATTATTAAGGGTTTAAGCCCAATTATTTAATCTCGGAAAATTACTAACTCGAGCTCGGGAAATTATTACGTGCGGCCCTCGTCTTCTGATTTAACTATCGGCCTAATGAAATATCCTGACCCAACTGTTGAATAAATTCAGCCCATCTGTTCTTTAACTTTGGCCCAATTCTCGGCCCGATAATTCTTGTCAAGTCCGGCCCAGATTACTGCTTCGGCCCAACTGGTCTTGAGCTTTGGCTCAACTGAATATTAATCCCAGCTCAGCAAATAATTATTTCTCGGTCCGACTGATTAGCAATTCTCGGCCCAACTAATAAATGGTTCTTGGCCCAACTGGTTAATGAATCTGGCCCAACGGATTAATCCCGGCCCGTACTGGCTATGAGGCTCGTCTGGAAAATGACTCTGGCCCAACAGCTAAAATCCGGCCCGTCGATCCATATCGGCCCGGAAGCCCGGCCTGGTCCTACACTTGGCAGAACACCTCTCTCTCTCTCTACGCGACTTCTCCCTCTCTCTTTCTCTCTCGCGGAGCTTTCTCTCTCAGCAGTCATTGCCGCCGTCGTTGCTGTTCTTTCCCGCCGGCGTACGTCGACCGGCGGCCTCCTCCTCCGTCGGTCCTCGTCTCTCTCACTCCTCTCTCTCTGTTCTTCGCCCGATTGGAGGAAAACAGGAGAGCCCTAACTTGAAGATAGGGAAATTGGGGATTCCCGCCGGCTCGCTCCTCCGTCTCCTATTCCGGCTCCGGCAAAGTGGTGCGGAGATTGCACCGTCGTCTGTGCGTCAGCCACCATCGCCAATCGCCTCTGCCGCCTGCTGCCTTACTCTCTCTCTCTCTCCGATCTGTTTTTGACGCCGGCGGCGATGCCGCCGCCGGTGTCTCCTTCCCTTCACACTCTCTGTTCTCTCTCTGATCTCTCTTCTCTCTTTCGATTTGCAGGTGCTCCCGGTATCGGCTCTATTCCATCCTCGGCGCCTCCTTTGCTTCTGGGCAGGTTCGATTCTTCACCCTTCCCCTCGTTTTCGATTCGCAATTCGAATATGAGTTATACTTGTTGATTTAGAGGTTAGGGTTTGATTAGAGGCATTTAGGGACTGATTTTGGTCTTAAATGTTTTATGCCTTAATTGGAAGCAAACTTCCAGATTCTGTATGCTTGAGATTGGTGTCTTTGTTGACTTGAAGTGTTAGATTTGAGAGATGGTTATACATGCAATCTTAAGCTTACTAGGGGGCTTCTATGTGATCCAAAACATGCTAAATTTTCAGTTTTTATCCTACAAGGATAACATGCATTGTCTCTAAAAGATTGTTGCTTCTTAGTGCTTCAATCTTGGGGTCTCTTCCCATGTTTCATGCTTGATAGAGGGTGGGGTTACTGGATTGTGTCTTTAATCTATTGTTTGGAGGTTCTAGTGAGGTTGCATGCTTACAAACTTGTAGCTCTTAGAGAGAGTGATGAGGAATGAGTCTTACTTGTCATTGTGGGGTTTGGAAACTGATTTCTTGGCAAGATTGATGGCTGTCCTTCCCCTCTTTGTTGCCTTCTTTCCTTCATTCTTCCCTCCTACAATTGCATGTTGGTTTTCTATATGTCAAAGCTTTGATCTATGTACTAGGGAGAGAGGGTGGGGTTCTAACTCACCTTCTAGAACTGAAAATTGGGTCTTTAGCTTCCAAATGAGGCTGCCCTCTTCTAGTTCTTGCTTGGATGTCTCTTCCCTCCTTCTTCCTTCACTCCTAAAGATGATAGTTGTTTCATATGTTAATGCATGTACATTCTAGGTCTTAGGGAGGGTTAAGAGGGGATTTACCGTGGTGTTTGGAAGGTTGCCGGCGGCTGATTTCCGGCAGCTTGCTTGCTGGAATCGGCAGCTTCTCTCCCTACTTGCTCCCTTGTGTGTTTTTGCTTGCTTTCTCTCCCTCTCTATGTTTTGTGTATGAGTGTATGTGAAACTGATTTTGGTGGATGTTTGTGTGCAGGTAATGGGAGCTTTTTGGGGATTGAAGGTTGTTTTCTCTCTCTTTGTGTAGGTGGTATGAATTCCAATGGGAAGAGAGGTTTCATCATCACATTGGAAGATGATTGCATGTCTTGTGTGTGTGTGGAGGCATGGATGGGTGTACGTGTATGTTTGGAAGAGTTCTACATCTCCACTTGTAACAATAAGGATGAGGGTGACTAATGGTGTTCTAATCTCTTCTTAATTGTAGTTAGAGGTGTTTAGTGATTCTTTGATTATGTGTTTGAGTGAGATTAGCAACCCAATCTGCCGCATCTCCATTTCTTTTCCCTTTTTTCCTTTTTCTTTTATTTTTATCATTCTCTCCTTTCTTGTTGTAATAAGAAACACATGGATTATTTTGTTGGGCTTGAACTATTAATCTTGGGCCCTTTATATATATATATTGTTGTTGACTATTAAATCTGAAATGGCTCTCGTTCTTGGGCCGAATAAATAAAATCGAACTAATAATCGTGAACTGTGCCTTGAACAATTAATTGGGCCTTGTACGACTAACTGGGCCTTGAATTAGATGGGCTTCGAAATCAAATGGGCCTCGGCCCAAAATTTAAATACTGAATTTTTCTTTTACCGATTCGTTTAATCGTCCTTTCTTATTTAGTTCGGTTCTTGTCTCGAGAAGCTCTAATGTTACTAACGTGTCACTACTATTAGTAGTTCTTTAATATTTTACTCCTAATAATAATAATAATAATAATAATACTCCCAACATTACTTTTATTTCTTAAAATAATGCCGAAGTTTTTATTACTCACTAAGAAAAACTGCGGCTGTTACAATAATTATAATAAATACTACTTTTAATTTTAATTAATTATTAATTATTAATTTTGACATAACTTACTTTTAATTTTAATACATCGCAATTTAGAGTTGAAAAGTAATAATAAAAGATAAGTACTTAATACAAATTACAATTTAATATAATTATTTTTTATATAAAAGATAATATTCAACTCTAAAAAGATTATTTTTATGCTACCAACTATATCTCTTACTCAATATTTATTGAAATATTAAATAATTTTCTTTGGAATGTATCCCATAATTTTCATTATCTTATAAACTCAATTTCATGAACAATTTAGATTGTATAAAAAATTGTTTTTACTATTCATACTCAAATACAAACATATAGTACTAAAACCGCAAACCGAACCGCACCAAACCGCATTTATATGGTTTGGTTTGGTTCGGTTTTAGTATTAATGTGGTTTGGTTCGGTTTCGAAATTTTAACAAACCGTATTATGTGGTTTGATTTGGTTTTTACGTTAAACCGCACCAAACCAAACCCTGTACACCTCTAAAATAATATATGTAGATTTATATGGAACTATATATGTACGTACGTAGATTTTAAAATTCCCTACCATTGTATCTTCCTATGGGCTAAGAGCACCCAAATTTGAATCTTAAATGAGCATTTTATTTGACTCTTTGTACTTCACTAGCTCTGATCATTTTCTGGACTTGCAATATTGCACCACTGCTAATAATGCTTTAATCTAAGTTAATTAGAAACCAACTACTCTCTCTGTCCCACTTCACTAGTCCAATATACTATTTTGGTCCGTCCCATACCACTAGTCCACTTTCCTTAAATGACAAAAAATAATCCTTACTTTTTGATGTGGACGGAGGGAGTAATATTTAAAATATTATAAACTTAGTTAACAATTCATGATTCTGGGTATCAAAACGTTCATGATCAAGATTTTAGCAACAATCGGGCAAATTTTCATTACAAAGAATAAGGAAATAGGTTGGAAATAAAGTCGTCGGAACTTCATTCGATTCTCTAATGTCACCGTGGGCAGAGAGTCGTTGTCTTTGAAACTTTTTATAGACTTTGGGGTACAATATATCTAACTACTAGATAAATATTACTTTTACATATATTAACTTCCTTTCTTGTCACCATAACCATGAGTGACTTGAAATAATTAACATAAATAATTATGTATTTTTAAAATTATATTTTACTTAATATTTGCAAGATAAAATAATTCATGTCGAATTTGACGGACACTAAACTAGTAAATATTAAAATTAACATTTATGACCAAACGTATCAATCTGACTATTTGATTCATACAATATACAGAATAAACATAAAGTGACAATTTGTGTGCATAAGTTGTCGTAACTGTATAAGTTAGGTTTAGGGACCAAATATTCTAAATTTGAATCCTCCGTAACACCGCCTTTAAATTTCTTGTAAATTGTGATTAAAAAATACTAATAAAGAATAAGACAACTTTGCCTACTTGCCTTGCCACCTACATACCTCCAACCTCGTCAACGGTCAACGTCAACCTAGCCAAGGTATTGTCATCGTGGACAGCTGAATTTCAACAAACTGAGATTCATTTTCCTCTGGTTGTAATTCCCAACTCAATTGGAACGAACCCTAATTTATTTTTCCTCTTCTCACATTCCAACAAAATCTCCCTTCACAATCGTAACATTCTTCGATTCATAGTATTATTAGTAACTCACACATCAACATCCAATCACCTCTTTCAGAAATCTCCATCATTGAAATATACTCTGCTTCCGTTCAACGGCTTTAATGGCGGCCTATGCAGCTTTGGCTTCTCTTATGAACATCATACACGCCATTGAACACCATCAATCTCCTCCAATTTCCATCCACACTCAACAAGCCCAATCTCTCTCCCATATCATTGCCTCCTTGCAACAATTCCTCCAAGGCTATACGCCCCCTGCTTCTGAAATCGACGTAGCTGACCCTTTGGAGATGCGAATCGCAGCTGCTGCTTATTCGGCGGAAGATATCATCGAATCTCGTATCGTCAATCAAATTCATCAAGGAACCGGTATCTCTGGGCTCTTCAATTGCTTCCGAGCACCCAAGAAATCTGAATACATCTCGCTGTCTAAACTAGAACGTGTGATCGAAGAAATGGAGTCAATAAACAAACTGACGGTGGAGATTAATGCACAGAACCAGCAGCTGATATCCGACGATGCGTCCGCTTCTACCTCCAGATCCATTTCCGCCAGGCAGAACAGTATCACGGTGTGCTCTGACGACGTCATCAACGAGGTCATGGAGAAGCTCGCTAGGGGGAGGTCCGATCGCCAAGCCGTTCCTATAGTAGGTATGGGCGGGATAGGTAAGACCACTCTAGCCAGAAATGTTTACACGCATCAAACTATTATTCAGCATTTTGACATTCTTGCTTGGGCTACAATTTCTCAACAATATAACACTAGAGAAATCCTTTGCCAACTTCTTTCTCAAGCAACTAACCAAGATAGGGAAGAACTAAGCAAAAAGAGTGAAGATCAACTAGAAAAAATGCTCTATCAATGTTTATGTGGTAGAAGGTACTTAATTGTATTGGATGATATGTGGAGTTTCGATGCATGGGATGAGATACAACGTCTCCTACCTAACAATGAGAACGGTAGTCGAGTACTGGTGACAACTAGGATATCACAATTGAGCTCTCGACTGAATGAAAACAATACCCTCCACATGAAATTTCTAGACGAGGCTAGTAGTTGGGATCTATTCTCCAAAACTGTGTTTGGAGATGTGAAAAGTTGCCCACTTGAGCTAGAGAAAATTGGGAAGAAGATAGTAGAGAATTGTAGAGGTCTTCCTTTATCGATCGTTGTGGTGGGAGGTATTTTGAAAAAAATGGATCGTAGTCGAGGATCTTGGGAGTCAATAGGGAAGAACTTAAGTTCAATAGTGAACTTAGAGAATGATAAACATTGCTTGAGATTGTTGGGGCTGAGCTATAATCACTTGCCTGCCCACTTGAAACCATGTTTTCTATACATGGGAGTGTTTGAAGAGGATTCTATAATCAAAGTCTCAAAACTCATCAAGCTATGGGTTTGTGAAGGATTTCTCAAACCAACAAATGATAAAAGCATGGAAACAACTGCAAGAGAGTTCTTAAGGGACTTGGTCAATAGAAATCTCATTCTAGTCCATAAGTTAGGGTCGACGGGAAACATTAAGTTCTGCAAAATTCACGATCTGTTGAGAGATTTCTGCATGAACGAAAGTATGAAAGAGGGATTTTACCACGTGATAGGCCAATCGAGTACTCAAGGCATAAATGGGCATCGCCGTGTGGCTATACCTAGAAACACTTCAAAGAAGAAAGTCCGCGATGACCTGAGATCCATGTCACATGTTCGTTCTATTATTTCGGAAAACGAGATTGTCCCGTCATGTCTGAATTTCAAACTGTTGAGGGTGGTAGATTCATCTAAACCTTATCATTATGATGGTGCGAGCCACGTGAACCACCGTTACCTTGACGTTAAAGTCGGTAGCAGGTCTTTAAGTTTATTCTGTTCTTCAATCAGTCTCCACTGGAATTTGCACACATTGATTATTTCTGGTCAGTTTACTTTGCCAATTGAAATTTGGAAAATGACTTATCTTAGCCATATTAGTTTTTCAAGTGATGTGATTTTTCCAGACCCTCCAAGAGATGGTGTGGTGATGAAGAATCTGCAGGTATTTAAAGGATTGAAAGATTTCAAGATTAGTGAAAGGGTGGTAGAGAGGATTCCCAACATCAAGAAACTGGTGGTGAGATATGATGATTATGATGATGAGTTATTTAAAAAGCCTGAGGGTTATGACTGTGTTAGCAACGTTCAACAGCTGTGTAAACTAGAATCACTCCAAGTCGCGTTATTACGGTTTCGTGCATATAGAGATGGTTCAAATGTTCTCAGTAAGCTTACCTTTCCACACTCTCTCAAGAAATTGTATCTCATGCCATCACGTATTAAAGTGAACGACTTGTTGGAAAAGATAGGTTCGCTGCCCCATCTCGAGAAGTTCAAGTTACGGTTTGGAAGGTTCCCAACAGGCGAGTGGGAAGTAGTTGAAGGCCAATTCCCCCGCCTCAAGTACTTGAACGTACAGTGGTGTAATGATCTGAAAAAGTTGACTACACAAGAGGGCTCCGTCGTCTTTCCGCGCCTGGAGCAGCTTCGCCTTTCTGGTTTAGAGGAATTGGAAGAGATCCCTATTGAAATAGGAGAAATAGCAACGCTGAAAAGGATAGTTTTGAATCGATGCGGCGCATCGGCAGTGAAGTGTGCAAAAGCGATAGTAGATGAACAAGTGGGGTTGCAAGGGGAACTGCCATTTCATGTTCAAGTCACCCTCGAGGACAAGAATGAAGAACTCTTGAGCTTGGCAGGTCCATATTTTCAAGTATCAGTGCGGCAAAGATAGTTTTTAGCAGAACAATTATAAATTAAATGCTGATTAATTAGGCCTGTTTGTAGATGTTTACTAAAATGCCACGTGTGTTTGTAAATATATGAGCATATTCAAGAGGCAAGCTCAAGAATACAAGGCTCACTTTCCATACTTATTATAGAAGTGTCTTATGTAACAAATTTTGATTTACATATTTTATCACTACAATAAAGTTTAGTTTAAGGTTAATATTGTAACATCATATTATTATATATGGATTTTAAGAGAATATATAAATTGATAAAAATTGATAATATAATAAACAATTTTGATTTTAATTTGACTTCATGTAAGTAATAATTATTACTGAAAGTACAATCTAAGACGACTTCTACTTCTAATCAAAATTTAAAAAAAAATAATTTATTTTCCTAAGAAATATTATAATATAAAATACTACCTCCATCCATGTTCATTAGTCTTGTATACATTTTGGGAATTCTCAATTATTAGTCTCATTTTCATAAAAGAAAATAATTGAACATCACATCGCCTACTACATCACACTTAATTAGCCAAAATTAACTCTAATTAAAAGTGGATGGGTGTAGTAATATTAAATTAAATTAAATTAAACTCTAATTTAACATCACAACTCCATCTACATCACCTTTTATCCCATTTTCCTTGGCTCTTGTGCCATTTGAAAATGAGACTAATTAACATGGATGGAGGTAGTACTATATATAATACTCATATACTTTAGTTTTCTTCCATTTTGCACCTTAGATAAAAGTTGACCATACTTATTGATATTATTAGGTGGACTCTAGTTTTGGGCACAATCAGTAACATTTGCCTAAAATTACCTCCAAACTCCATCATTTTTACCAAAGTCCTTAGCTAAAAAATTATAGTTCTCATTGCACTTAAAGTGATTTATAGACCGCTTTGGATTTCTGATTTATAACTTTAAGCAAGTATAGTCTCTACACGAGACACATCTATCAAGTCGTCTCCATGTAACTGTTGGATATATAATATTTTAACATACAAAATTCTTATTAATACGTATATATTGTTGAAAAATGAATTCATATTAATATGTTCTAAAGGTAAGAAAAATATCTTGTTCTCCAGAGATAATATTTTCTTCGGTTATAATTGTGGTACTTAATTTTGTATCATTCAAAGTTCTAAGTTCTAACACGAGCTGAGAAATGTTACAAAAATGTAAAGTAAAATACTCAAATAATCTAATAATTTGGAGTAATTGGAATCATATGAATAATAAATCTCAATTGTACATCAATTCTCAAGATAATGCAGCCAACATTAAGGATAATTGTTGAAACTTAGAATCCGTCTTCTTTGGATGTCTACATTACTTATTTTACTAAAACGTTAAAAATAAAAGAATATAAAAGAGCAAAATTTTCAGTATTTACGTTGCGATCGAACAATCTCACCTCAATTTACTTCGGAATGCAACTAATTTTCTTAGATTCAAAAGTTATGATGATACGAACTACAAAATTATTGTAGATTTCTAATCAATCGCTAATTGATACATAGTTTAAAGCTCATAATTGCTACATACTCTAATGTGCAATATCTAATAACTACTCATAATTAAGCCAAACCGAAGCGACGACGTTCCTCGCAAATACTAATAGTAAAATTGTCATAATTTGTAATACTAATATAAACATTTAATCTTATTAAATAAAATAAAATGTAAAATTTAAAGGAAAAAAGTACCTTGTGTTGGAGACGTATTCTTTTAATATTTGGATGTCAACCAGTTTCACATTTCGAAAAAAGAAGAGGATACTGCAATTGGTTATAACATATATCCATACTAATGTATTATTTTATGCCTCGCCGGAATGTACCTACAATATCTCTCTCATATGAGGTGTTATAATTATCTTTTTCAACCCATATTGCTGCAACTTGATCTGTAGTATGCGAATTGTACACCCATTGATTCAAATTTACATCTTTAGAGATATGAAGTTCAACAGTATCCACGGAAGGCCAGTCCCTCAATCTTCGAAAAAATTTGGCATACGAATTGGTCTCCATAATTTTTATCAGCTTATTTACCGTTACATCTGATATATGTTTGAATTTTGTAGCTTGTTCATTCTATTTTCAACCTCGTTCATTGTCTCAAAAATACAACTGAAAAAATCCTGGATAAGAATTATTTGGATTTAACCCTGGAAGATCATCATAAACCATTCTCCCCGTCTTGCAGATGCAAGTTCTTTATTCAAACACCAAATGATGTAAATGAAAATATAGAATTGTACGAACGAATATTTTCCTAAATTCAATTGACTCTTGTGATTCAGAAGTAAATAGTTCGTACAATTCATTGAGAACTTCACCTGATGCAAGTATAATTTTCCATTATCACAACAAAAGGTCAGAGTTTCGTACTCTAATCTGGCATCACCGCAATGAACACAATATAGATTTTTTTTCATACATGAACTGTTGTACCTACGAGAAAAAATATGAATTAAAGTGTATCAATATCAATGTTTGTAATTGTGCTTAAGTGCATAACATGATTAGAAGAAAATAATTACCATTCAAATCGTGTGAATTAATATTTGAACTTCGTTTCTTTATTACGAAATATTTCATGTTCATGTGTAAAAGTCTCCTTTGCAGATACACCTCTGTAGTTGTTATATTAAAAGATACAAGTAAATTTACAACATGGTGACATAAATATTTTAATTACTGAATTATTTTTTAAAAAAATGAATTACTGAATTATAAAAAGTACTTGAAAAAAAAAATATATTCTATAATATTAAGAAATCAGAATTTAAGTTCTCTTCAATCTTTCTCCTATTTGACTTTGATGTCTGTCGAACTTTTATTCCTTTTGCTTTTGGAGATAAAAAAATCAAGGTCTCGTCATCAACGCCACTAGAAATATCAACGCAATCTTCAAACTTCTTTCGGAATAATTTTCTTTTCCCTCTCTCTTGATCTTCACGATGTTCCAACTCCACGCTTGAATTTTCTTAGAGGTTTTCTTTGGCTTCATGTTTTTGTTTGAACTTTTTCTGACATCTTCTTCATTTTTGGGTTTTATCTTTTGTATTGCATCAATTATAAGGGTCAAGTTCCTTCTTCACCGAATTGGTTCTGTACGAAGTGTAATAAAAAAAAATGTGTGTTAGATAACAAACCCGTTGTTGCAAGAACGCCGATGCCAAGAGAGATCCAAGCTTGATCCTTGTTCCTGTTGAAGTATTCGACCATGTAAGAATTATGAAATTAAAAACATCAATTACAACCAACTTTGTCGATTCCAAATTATTGAACCGCGGATAATGCTACAAGGATCAACACCGATGTCCAAAATATTCGATCTGTTCAAGGAAATAGTAGAAATTAATTAGGGAAAGAAGAAGTAGAAAATAGGCTACTCTAACTTAATTTACATGACTTCTAATTATATTTTATTGTTTATGTAAAAGAAAATTTAAATAAATTTATCTAATACAGACCAAATTAGAAATGTGTTAAAAACATATATAGAATGACTATATCCACATGTTCCTCGGTTTGAATGTCTAATGAATTCGTTTCAATGATATATCTCTTATGAGATCATTAATTGTATCTAATGTATATAAGCACGTTTTTCTCTCGTGTTCTTAATAATAATTGTTTAATACTTTAATAGTTATAATTTTTTTTTTCTTTACAAAAAGAATTCATCTAAATTTTAACAATAATAATAGTTTAATTAATATTGAAGCTCACTACTATGAGATCATTAATTGATTTAATAGTTTAATATTTAAGATCTCGCCTATAAGATCAATATTTGGTTTAATAAAAAATATATATATGATGAGCTACAAATTGAAGTGACTGATATTTCAAGCTTATCTATGCTTTTACTTGTTTGACGTAAAATCGTAGACTATTAATTGATTTGCTTTTTAACGATAATACTCCTTCCGTTCCATTTATAACGGGATAACTTTTTTACGTCACGAGAATTAAGACGAGTGTGATAGTAGAGGATAAAGTAGTGTGAATGGGTTTTAGTTGGTTAAAACTTTGCTATTTAAGGTAATACTCCTTATGAGTGGGACGGACGAATATAGAATTATCACTCTATGAATGAGAGAGATGGAGTAATAAGAGATCATTAATTGGTTTGATAAAATAAAACAAATAAAAATAAAAAACGTCCAAATTTTAAGAATAATATTTTAAATTTAAATCTTTTTCCTTTAAAACAATATTCATCCAAATCTCAATAATAATAATAATAATAATAATAATAATAATAATAATAATAATAATAATAATAATAATAATAATAATAATAATAATAATAATAATAATAATTTAAAGTAAAAGGAGGGGAGGGGTATTTTTGGCAATACATATATATTTTGTAAGAATCCACACTTTTATAATAGCAAAGATATATATATATATATATATATATATATATATATATATATATATATATATATATATATATATAGGGGTGAGATCACATAAAAAACACTTTTAGAGTAGGAAATAAGAAATAATCTAGTTCCTTGATCCTTTATAATTGAACGGACAGATTTGAATCAACGATGGTTAAATGCATCATGCATTTAAATGCGGCAGTTGAGTTTTAATAATAATAAGGGTAAACTAGTAAAAACAAATATACCATAAAATTTGAGTGGATTTGTAATTTGAGGCAGCTGCCCAAATTAAAGAATTAATTTAGGATATTCGATTTTCTTTATTTTTAACTACTATTATATGTTTTCTAAAATTTAAATACTAGTGTTTACTTTTTATTTGGTCAAATATCATATTTTTTACTAATTAGACAAAAACGCTTTATTGTTCTCCCGGTGATGCATTATAAATCTTTAATTGATGCATTATTCCAATTCGTAAATACAAAAACAAATAGAAAAACAAAAACAAAAATAAAATCAAAAATAAAAATAAAAATAAAAGGAAAAGGAAAATCAAGACTAATTGTTCTCGAAAAAAACTATAAATTAGCATATCTTTATATTTTGTAAATTAGCATCTGCATTACCTCAACGTAATGCATGCATTTTTTTTCCCCTTTTGATAATTGCACACTTTAAATAATACATATATTTTTTTATTTGGTTACACATTTTTTTTTCTTAATTAATTAATATGCATTATTATACTTTTACTGATGCATTACTAAACTAGAATAAATGCATTGTTATTATGCAGTGAGCTTCAAATATTTTATTATCTTTTAACGTAATGCATTATAATATAATGCATTATAGTATAATCGCATTATACTATAATATAATGCATTATAGTATAATTGCATTATAA
The DNA here is from genome assembly GCA_029379335.1 of Thymus mandschuricus. NCBI lineage: Eukaryota > Viridiplantae > Streptophyta > Magnoliopsida > Lamiales > Lamiaceae > Thymus > Thymus mandschuricus. Next base: position 6,596,812 of record CM057080.1, on the reverse strand, counting down.
TGCATTATAATATAATGCATTATACTATAATGCATTATATTATAATGCATTATAGAACATCTTATAATGCATTATCTTTTAATTGTGATATAATAATGTGTATAAAATTTAAAGATTTTCTAAGCATTCATTTTAATCTCGATTGCTTGTGCACATTATAGAAAAATATGGATGATAAATGAGGTGATAATAGATGAATGTACAGTAGATATTCCATAATTTAAGGAGATTTGTTGTTACAATCTAAGTAACAAATACGGATTTGCCCCTCTCTTGCCATATAATTGAGAAATGTTGTTATAATTATCAGGATAAATATGAACCGTTGATCATAAAAAATGGATGCACAAGATTGTTTCTTATTTCTTATAGAAAGTTGGTTTTTTATTTGATCTCTCCTCTATATATATATATATATATATATATATATATATATATATATAAGAGAAAATTTGTGTCAACGGTTAATCATGGGTAAATAAACAACAATTTATGAAGTCCAAAAGTGTGATTTTTTCCGGATTAAAAAAAAACCAATCATTAGTGGGTAAATAGAAAAGATAATCACTAATCAAGTATTCATGCATTTTTGAAATGCAATTAATCAATTTGCATTTTCTATACATTCACTAAAGCAAACACTGCAAAAACAGCTACTGATTGATTTTCAAGTAAAAGAACCATTTACATTACAAATCCAAAGCAAACATTCTTACAATACTGAAATATTGAGTCAATTCACAATTTTTCAAGAGCAAAATATTGAACTAGATGTTCGATCTACTTCTCTAAGCCTATTTTACATACGGATCTAAACAACCTTGTTTACTCTACGGCAATCGAGACGAACCTCGCTCTCGGCTTCGCTAGGAACTTGGAGGTGCGTAAGCTTGAACATAGCAAGCCCGAAATCCCTCCGAAACCTAAAACGATCTGAGGCATACGTTTCGACCAAAGCCTTAGTCTCCGGACCTTGCGTCAGCTGCTGGTCGACGACTAGTAATCCCCTTCCTTGCAGGAGGCTGCGGTAGTATACATCACCGAAACCATTGCCTGCTCCTTCGTAATCCATCTGCATCGCTCGATTCTCGAATGATGCAGCAGGAGACGGAGACGGTGGTGATGCAGGATGGCTGCATTCGGACCTCAGAACCTCCAGAAAATCGGCATCGATGGTAGGGTCGGGCTTTCCGGTTCCAGTGAAGTTGAATAGCCGGTCGTGAATGAAGTTACAGTGGATCCTTCCCGTGCTGTGACCGCCGCCTATTTATTTGAGAAAACAATCAATACAATCCAAGAATGCATCTCCCCTGTTCCGCAGCTTCGGACTAAAAACAACAAATGTATGTGTAATGACTTCATAACATACCTAGCAAGGCCACGGTTTCTCTAGCACTGAAGCCTTTGGCAGCGAAAGAATCAAGCGCGTCGAAGAGCTTTGCGTTCGGGCTAGGAAGATCTATAGTTGCATTATCCGGAAAGGCCATCTTTCTGTCCATTCGACCGGTGAACACTGGATAGAACTGTCCTCCCGCCTGAAATACCAAAAACCGATCATCAAGTTAATCCCAAAAACATCTAACTAACTAAGAGAGAGAGAGAGAGAGAGAGACCATCGAGACGCTTTCTCTGGCGGCCAAAGCCACAATATCGGCGCACGAAACTACGGCTGGACACTCCAGTTCGAGCCTCGATTTTATAGCGTCCACCTGTTCAAATCCACTAATGGAGAAATTGGGTACAGACTCTTTCTCGCTACTGATTCCAGTCTCAGAATCAGAATCCAACAATATCGACGCGTCGCAACCCTGCAACAGCAATTTCAAAAGTAAACAATCAGATGTAAAAAAGAAAAACAAAACGATGAAAAATTACCATGACGAAGCAGTCGTGGAAGGCGAGGCGTAACAGAGCGGGGCCTACGGAGCTGTTCTTCTCGTGCAACTCACGCACGGTTGTTCTGATAATCCTCTCTGCGGAGGGGCAAGAGGTGCTGTAGAAGTCGTATGTGAGTAGCTCCTCCGCTCCGCCGTCAGATGGTGGTTCTGCGCTTCCCAGATTTGGCCGAACTGATGGATCTTCTTCGAGAACAGAGCGTCGATCTGTTTCAGCTGTCTGATCCCTGACAGTGATGAGAACACTCACCACAAAAACTAGTACCTTCAGCTTCTTCGTGAGATCCATGAACGAGAGAACAACTCTGTGCTTGCTTAGTGTGAGAGAGGAGAGTGTGTGTGTTTTTTTGCAGAAATGAAAGTAGATGGAAAATAGAGAGAAGGTAGCTTGGGAGGAAGGAGTTTTGAGTTGTATAATAGTAGCATGTTTCTAAGGAACGAGAGCTAATTGTTTCGATGAAATTCATCGTAGGAATATAGGTTGTAGATTGAGGGTTGTTAAGTTTCCGTTAAGGGGTTGTATGGCTAAGTTTATTTGAAAGAGCTTATAAACATCGGAAACTTAGAAGACGTAAAAATAAATTAACGTGGATGAGCTGATTACAAGCTGATTCACTATGAACTATTTATATATTCAAAATTTTATCATGAAATGCAACTTATGAAATTTAGGTAGGAGTCCAATTGGAAATTGGCCTAGCTGTGTATTCAATATAGATTTGTTAATTTTTTAAAATAGGCGTTTAGATTCATGGAGCGAAGAAAAAATAAGAGATTATTGTAATTATTACTCCCCTAGTCTAATTTCGTTCCACCCGTAAAATAATAGAATGAGCCAGGTGAAATAAGATAGTCAGACGGAATATTATTATTTTTGGATCGTGCATGTTTATTTCCGTTTCTTGGATGTTACTGTATACTCCGTAAAATACTAAATTATCCATCGTAAACATACATAATATGCCAAAGAATGAAAAAAATGTACAACTCTAATATTTATGGCCTATCTATTCTAGAATAGTTGTTCAAGGAGCAGAGCAATGGAGGTCTTTGAAGATGTGATACACCAAGAATTTGCTCATAATCCTATACGCCTCTTGCGTTAGATGCAATCCATCCCAGCTTATGTGTTTTTGTGGTTGTTTGCAAGCAGAAGTGCCGTCGGCTCCGCACATTCTTCTCAAGTCGAAGTTGTAGTGCTCATCTCCCCTTCCGCCTCCGCAACAAACCTTCTCCGTCATGTCAGCTACACAATCACCAAATTAATGTTATTTGAATTGCCACTACTAAAAATAAACATAATTTATCGAGGAAACGATGTAGTTACGTACCATCAACAGCGTAGCTGTCTACTGATCGATAAGCAAAGTCATAATCCCCATACATCACAACCGCATCGGGCTTTTCGTCTTTGTTGAAGGTGTCGATTGCTTGTTGCAGTAGCGCGTTATGGTGAATTGCCAAGTCGTCGTTCACGTCCCACGTCTCTTCCGGGAAAGTCGTACGGTAGACGGGAAGGTAGGAGATGGTGTATAGTCCAGGCACCACCACCTTTTTTGCCCCCAAACTAATCACTCTCTGAAAAGGGGGGAAATAACATATAATTATAATGATTGATAATGATTTATGGAATATATATAGTGGTTTAGAGAATTACTTACACGTACTGAGGCCATGATCTCATCCACAACCTTTGGTAACAAACTGGTTTTGATTTCTTGAAACGATTTCCTTTGAAACATCGCGTTGTGATAGTCGCTCCCTCCGAACGGCCCCAATACGAACAACGCGTTTTCGAATTTACCGCCACACTCTGATTAATATGCATCAAACAACCAAGTCAGTAACTTAGGAAAATTAACATTTTAACTACTTACATGCCGTACTTTGAGATAAAAAGGCAGTCAACTAATACGGAGTAGAATATTATCAATAACATAAATAAAGAACAATATGAAGTTGGCATTAGCATATACCTATTTGATTATGGCAAATGGAGTTGAAATAAGCAGACATCCAATCCACTTGCACCGACATGGAACTCGTCGTCGGAGTTGAGATATTCATGGCTGCAAGCACTTTCCGCGGCAACGCTGTCGAGCCTCCGACGGCGAAGTTGACGCCGTGGCTGAAATCGGCGTCGCTCTTCTTGAACGGCGGCAGTAAAGGAAGACCCGCATCCATTGCTGCATGCATGCACGCAAGTAATTCATTCATTAACCCTACTCGTTTCAAAGAAGAAAAGGAAAACGAAAAAAAATAAAAATAAAGAAGAGAGATCGATATGTATTATATTTACCAAAATAGTCGATCAAGAGGTTTCCGTTGGAGGCGCGGCCGGTGGGGCCTGTCGGGAAATTCGAACCGTAAGGAAGTCGGGCGAAAGGCGATGCCGGAACCTCACGGACTAAGTTGCCGACGTCGGAGATAGAATCTCCCAACTGATAGATTTTGTCAAGGTTGCACGTGCGGAGGAGGCCGACGTTGCAACTCTCAAAATCCTCAAAATCTCGATATCCGATTGCGTATAACGTATCGAAATTGCAGAGTCTGGGGTGGTTGGCGGCGGCGTACGATGGCGCCGGAGCGTTGGGAGCCTCGGCATAAAAAGCAGAGGCAGAAAGAAGCATGAAAGTAAAGATGAAAAGACCGACAAAAGGTTTGTTGAGAGAGGAAGATGAGAAAAGAGCCATGGTTCCAAATTAATACCAATGCAACAATTGTAGTATTAATAGTATGATTCTAGAAAAACAAGCTAAGCATGTATTTATACTTTAATTATTTGACTTTAATTAGGACTACCTATTCCCATTCGGAAACTAAATCGGAAGTACATCTATTAGCTAGCCTTAGAGCTGGCAAAGTAGTGGGCCGGGCCAAGCACGGCCTGGCCTATCGGATTTTTGTGGCTTTTCCATGTAGGCCCGGCCCGATCTAGAAAATTTCGGGGGGAGGGCCAAACCGGTCAGAAAAATTTTTACGTAAAAATTTCATATTTTAAGGTATTATAATATATAAAATAAATTAAAATCTTCCAATAATAAAAATAAATCTATATACTATATAAAAACAAAATACAAGGGGTACTTTCGTATTTTCACTTCTAAGTGAGGAGGATATTCTTGTCATTTCATACATATGGCATTTTTTTTAATTTTGGAGTTTAATTTCAAACTATACAACCGATTGGTTCACACCGTTTGGGAAAAGTCATCGTGCATGAAAACCTTTTCTTTTCAATTACCAACCAACACCTCTTACATGAAAATTTTCAATCGTGTATATATATATATATATATATATATATATATATATATAGCGGAGAGATCACATACAAAAGACAGGTTCTGTAAGAAATGAGAAATGATCTGGACCATTGATCTGTGTGATCTACGGTGTAGATTAACTAGTGCATTATGATTTTACTAAAATGCATTATGATTGTATAGATAATGCATTATAATGCATTGTGCATTATAATTATGTGCATTGTGCATTATAATTATATGCATAAAATGCATCATTTTTTATTTTTTACGATAATCCTATTTTGTACAGGATCTCACCTATATATATATATATATATATATATATATATATATATATATATAGCATTGGATGAATAGGTCGTTTAAACCGCTAAAACAACGGAATAAAGAAATTTAGTTTGTTTGTGTGATTCGTCTACTTAAGCAAAAGAGAGGATTACTGCACGTAGGATCATCGTTGCGGCGCTCTTCTGTTGAGAAGAAGAAGTATAAGGAGGAGGAGGAGGAGGAGGAGGAGAAAGAGAAGACGTGCTAGAGTTCTTCAACCTCTCAGCCTCATTCATCTCTGCACATCGATTCCTCTCTTTCTCTTCATCTTATTAACCAAATCAAAATCTAAGTCCAAAACTTCTTCCACTTGAACCCAAGCAACTCCAAAATCATATTCGATCTTTGGTTCTTCCTTCTTTGAAATCCTGGCAAATGAGCATATATTCACGCAATGGATGTAGGAGATCGTGATATCCACCCTGAACCTTTGGCCGCAGAGTGATCTTTGAAATTCAGGAAGAAAAAGAACCGCAAAGTGATCTTTAAAATTCAGAAGAAGAAGAAGAAGAAACTTTGGCCGCAAAGTGATCTTCGAAATTCAGGAAGAAGAAGATTTTACCCCATAATCCAAGCTTCTTAAAAAAAATAATCCATCCAAACAAATAAATCCGAAATGAAAAAAATATCTCTGATATCACTTTACGGTAAATATTTCATGAACTCATGTTCATCAACAAAATTTTTGTAGAGCAAAATGCTAAACATGCAACTCTTGGTAAGTTAGTTAAGGTTTAATCCCATATTCATAATAATGCGATCACTTTTTATATAATATTTATGATTCAGGTTGATTTTTTCTATGCCAAATTATTTTATGTTATATTATATGCTTTTGTTTTGATTGAAGAATGTAGAGTTTTCCATTAATGGTGAACAAATATTTTTAAATTTGCATTCTTTTTGCCCTACTTATTTTGTGAAGTTCTTTACCTTTTTATTGTTTTATTATTTCTTATTTAATATGGACAAAGTAATTGTTGACGAAAATTTTATGATTTCAGTTTAAATTCAGCATCATCTCAAGTATCTCTTCATAGTATAACACTTATTCATTGGATGGCATCTGCATCCAAGCAAATTAAGGATTGGTTCAGCAAAAACTGTACATATTATATATGTTGACAATGAGCAGAAAAGATCATGGTCTATGTTCTATGAAACAAATGAATTAAATTAATATTCCATTATTATGTTTAAAACATTTATGATTTTAGTGAAAATTTTTAAATATCATTTATAAAATTATAACACTCCATACTAGAATAAACCAAGCACTAACAATAAAATTTTATAACAGAATTGAACAGAAAATTGGTTGCTGGCATGCTGCTAATTAAATATATCATTCACTTATTCAATGAATTATGTCATTAATCAATAATATTGGAGGTTTTCCTACTCCATCCTTTACTATTAACGCATAAATTTAACAAATTTATAGTCAACTAAATCCCTAATATTATAACAAAGATTATAATTGATAAGCTTAACTTTAATAGATTGTATTTTTATAAACTATAAAGTTAAAGCATTTGTAAATTTCTATTACTTTTTAAATAGATTTGATTATGGCAAAAAATCTTTAATAAAATAAAATAAATGTATTTTATGTTTAAACAGATGTATTTTTATGAATTGCAATTATATTCCATCATGAAGAATATAAAATTTTAAATTAATATTTAGCCCTGTGCATCACACGGATGTGAATGATGAGATTCAATTAAATATGAGATTTACTAATGGAACCATTAATTCCCTAATTTTTTTCCAAATAGGAAAGATGTCAGGATCTCTGAGACGGAGGCAGTATAATACTACGTATTTATTTTAAAAAAATATATTATGTAAATATTTTCCTTAAATTATTCTTTTAATAATAATTAATAATAATAATAATAATTTCTAACCAATTTTCGTTTCAAAGTTACAGAATAGCCACCCCAAATCCAGCACCTAAAACATACATGGACCATTGTATTTACGAATATTAAAATTTATGCGCGTATAGTTGATTCTTAACACTTAAATCTTAACACTCCAACTCTTTTTTCTTCGCGAAGGTTAAATGAGTCACAAAATCTAACAATTTGGGATCTATAACGAACAACGACATACATATTTTAATTCCATGAAAAGGTCATAAAATATTGATCATTTAATTCTTGTGATTTTTTTTAGTGAAATATAAGTCCGTGCATCGCACGGGAGAACGTTCTAGTTAAAATAATAAGACAATAAAAAACAACTAAAAGTCTTCCAATTCATCATCTAAATAAAAAAAAACACACACACACACACAAAAAAAAAAGTAGTCTTTAATCTCTATTTTGAATTACAAAGTAGCATGACAGAAAAAAATAATAATATAGAAAGTAAGGTTTTAGAATTAAAATCTGAGAATAATTAATTAAAAATAATTATATAAAATCAAATATATGGTCAGACTTTTTTAGTCTGGAAACCACGTGCTTTTTAGTCCGAATGCCCGGTCAGCCCGGTGGGCTATATGGTCGGGCCGTTGCGGCCCGATTTTTTATGGGCCTATATTTTGGTGGCCCAACCCAACTACAAACCCTGGCCCGACGGGCCAGCCCAACGAGTCGGGCTTATTTTGTTAGCTATAGCTAGCCTTCCTACTAAAGATGGAGTAACATAGAAAATTTATACTTTAATTATTAGACTTGAACCTCCACTAGTTATCAAATGTTTAATTGTGACCTAACGCTATGAGGATTGAGCTTGAGGGTTAAATGTTCCAAATTTAAGTTCTCTGTAATGCGATTAGAAACACCCCTTTTTTTAAATCGTGTCATTTCAATTAATTTGATATACTAAAGGTCTTTGCGGAGTGAATATATAGTATATTAAAATCAAGAATGATTATGAATAAGTAAGTGTTTATTGGCCGTGTTTAAATTGACTTTATTATGTTTATTACGTGTTTATGGCCGGATTGGAAAAAAACCCGAGTCCAATAGAGTTGTAATCCGAAAAGTTTATGGGTTGGCTTGGTGGTTTACCATGAATCATTAATTTATGTAATATTTTATTATTCTACTTATAAATTTGAAAACTGGATCGTATTTTTATTTATCATTGAGTATTTTTTTATTTTTTTTTAATAAAAATGTAATCATCATTTCAAATTCTATACATTTTTCTTCTAACCCTTGGTGAAATTAAAATAAAAAATGGTCATTTCAAAAATATGGTTGCTAAAATCACAATATTTAATTAATTATTTATTATATTTAAATAAATATATGTTGAAACAATATTCATTTCTATGTTTCTACAATGTCAATTTATTTTTTATAAACTTAATAGCCTAGTGGGCTAGCCTAAAACCAAAAGAGTTAGAGTTAGGGCTAACAAAGATTAGCTTGAAAGAAGAAGAAAAAAAATCGATTAACCATAACAAATAGCTTGCAATCTGATAGAGTTGGTCCGAAATCCGATGGATTGACACGTTTAACATCTCCCGATAGTGTCCACCGTAAGAAAGAGAATTGGCGTCCTTTTCTTTCTTTGTTTCTTTTTAAAATTTAGAATACATTTAACTAATATAAATTACTCTCCATATCATATCATATACATGGGACTCGTATCAGTCTTTCATGTCTTTCTCCTGCAATCATGTCTCTCTTTTTTTTTTCCCCTTTCCTTCATACATGTAAATAAAGAAGGTCTAACATCCACTACATTTTGATCACACCACTGAATTTGCAAGGTGATCTTGAAACTTCATTGAACTGATCAAATTAGCAGCTGGAAATTCCTGAAGCTGAATGTTATAAAACAGAGATCATCCAAACAAACATCGAACATCGACACGAAGCAACGATAGAGTTGAACAACTAGATTAACAAAAGAATGAAGTTTCGAAAACCATCAAACTAACAGAGCCAAAATACTTTACACTAAGCATGGGATAGTCTAAAGAAGGAGGAGTAAGTAAAGCATATCAGTTGATTTTTCTGCAGTCGAGACGAACCTCGCCCTCAGCAGACTTAGGACTTTGGAGGTGAGTCAGCTTGAACATTGCCAACCCAAAATCCCTGCGAAATTGTGGAAGGTCTAGAGCATAGGATTCGACCCAACTCTTGGTATCTTCACGAGCGGTGAGCTGCTGATCCACGAAGAGCAATCCCTTGCCTTGGAGAAGACTACGATAGTACACCCCTCCAAAACCGTTGCCGGCTCCTTCATAGTCCATAGGCATAGCTCGATTATCGAATGATGTAGATGGAGTTGGTTGGCTCTTGTCCGATGAAGGAGAATGAGATTGTGGTGAGGCAGGATGGCTGCATTCGGATCGGAGAACCTCAAGAAATTCAGAGTTTATGGTAGGATCAGGTTGATTAGCTCCAGTGAAGTTGAAGAGGCGCCTGAGAAAGAAGTTGCAATGTATCTTCCCCGTACTGTGCCCGCCACCTATTCATTTGAATGTAAGAAGAAGGGAAAATTAAATATTACAAAGAATCACTCAATCATATTACCTTCCTAGCTAGCAAAGCATAATTCACATATACAGAAAATGGATCTTCATCACACCTATACCATAGTCTATTTAGGGAAGCCAGAGAATTACATAGCATCATTCCCCATCATTTCTACCAAGCAGCACAATCAAGCACAGTACTACTTATTAGGCTAATTCACATATGCAGAATCTCGATATTTATCTCTCTGTAGATGCATTCCCCTCTTTCCAACAGATACGATTCACATTCGTTCCTAACATCGACCGGAGAATACTGAGTCTGATTATATTATTGAAGAAGCAACCGATCTAAAGATCATTCATCATTTTCATAATTATAATGCACCTTTTGTAATAACATGACAAATGAGCTATTGATTATTAAGATAACGGCACTCTTCAGTAAGATGAAACTCAAAATTATACCTAGGAGCGCAACCATTTCTCTCGGATTGAACCCTTTCGCAGCGAATGAATCGAGTGCTTCTGCGATTCTAAAGTCGGGGCCAGGAAGATCCGTCCGTGCCATATCTGCAAAAGCCTCTTTGCTGTCCAGCCGTCCGGTGAAAACAGGGTAGAATTGGCCTCCTGCCTGAAACCCCAAATGTAACACCCATCATCATTTATCAATTAACACACACACGCACATATATGTACAAGGAGATTAGGAGATAGAGATAGAGACCAGTAGCACACTCTCCCTTGCCGCTAGAGCCACAATATCGGCGCATGAAACTACTGCCGGACACTCCAGTTCGAGCTTCGATTTTATGGCATCAATCTCTCCAAATCCTCGAAGGGATAAATTCGGAATCTCCTCCTTCTCGCTCTTCATCTTACCCTTGGAATCCAGCAACACCGAAGCGTCACAGCCCTATAACGGTTAATTTTACACTGAAATCAGTCAAGCTTACGATCCTCTCAAATATCGATAAGCAAATAGCGATTTCGCAGTCAATGTATATAGCTAACACCGTGAACGACAAACAACAATCTCGATCGTCATTTCAATCACCCCAATCTTAAGTAACTACAGACGTAGAGAAAGGCTAAACACAAACTCGGACGTAGAAACAAAACAGAGAGGCGAGGAAAGTTACGTGGACAAAGCAGTCGTGGAAACCAAGGCGCAACAGAGCAGGGCCTACGGAGCTGTTCACTCCGTGCAACTCTCTCACGGTCGTTCGGACGATCTCCTCGGCGGAGGGGCACGATGATCTGTAGAAATCGTAGGTCAGGCGCCTCTCCTCCTCCTCCTCCTCTCCGACCTCAGAATGTGGCGACGGCGGCGACTCATCTCCTCCGAGGTTCCGGCGAGCAGCAGACGGTTCATCTCCCTCCAGAGTCGAAAGCGAACGGAGAGCAATTCTCTGATTGTTGAGAGCTATGAGAACGCAGAGCAGAAACACCAGGAAACTGATTTTCTTAGTGAGATCCATCAGTGCGAAGTTTGTGCTGCTGTGAGAGGAGAGTGTGTGTATGTGTGTGTGTTTTGGAGGGTGGTGCAGAAAAGCAGATGAAAAATAGTGAGGAAGAAGCTCGCTTTATAGTACGCAACAGAGCGCGGCAGAGGGGACTGCTGTAAAATGACGAGATTACCCTGCTACCAGAACGTGAGTGAGTATTGTACGGTGGGGGTAGAAATGGAATTGAAGGGATGCGAGTAACAAACTCCGGTGTGTGCAGTGCGTGCTCCATTTTTCAGAGCTTCTCGATCTTTCTTTCACTAATCAGTTTTGTTGGCGGGTTATAATAATTAACGACTTCTTAGTTAATCACTAAATTAAATAGACGGGGAATTAAATCATTGATAATTTTGTTGAGGGTTAACTCGGTCGAGTTCGAGTTCTCCCGTAACGTGACCCTCCTTTAAACGGGGAATTAAATCATTGATCATATTGGTTCACCGCGCTAAAATGCATAAAAACATATTAAAAGTTGAAAATTAACATTACTTCCGTCTAAAATTGACTTGCAAAAGCAGTTCAAAATATTCAAGAATATCAAGTATTTACAAATTTTTAGGACATTAGATGAATTTGATAAGAGATCACTAGAGTTTAAAACTCTAGAGTAGACTTTATTTGAAAATGTCGCCCTATTTTTATTAAAAATAGAAACAAGAAATTATCTGTGGAATTGAACATTCTAATGTTGAAGATGTTCAAGAAGCAGAGCAATGGAGGTCTTTGAAGATGTGATACACTATGAATTTGCTCATAATCCTATACGCCTCTTGCGTTAGATGCAATCCATCCCAGCTTATGCACTTTTGGGGCTCTTTGCACGCAGAAACGCCTTCGGCTCCGCACATTCTTCCCAAGTCGAAGTTGTAGCGCTCGTCTCCGCTCCCACAGCAAACCTTGTTGTGCATCATGGCACCTATATAATTACCAAATCAAACAATGATACGATCAATAAATAATGTTGTACCGTATATATATATATATATATAGATATATTGTTTAAGGATTACGTTGAAGGAGAGGCATTAGGCATATATTTGATGGAGTATTACATACCACCAACTTCATAACTGTCTACTGATCGATAAGCAAAGTCGTAATCCCCATACGTCACGATAGCATCGGGCTTCTCCTCCCGGTTGAATTTGTCGATTGCTTGTCGCAGTTGCGCGTTATGGTGAATTGCTAGGTCATCACTCACATCCCACGTCTCTTCTGGGAAAGTCTTGCGATAGATGGGAAGGTAGAAGATGGTATAGATTCCGGGCACCACCAACTTTTTTGCTCCTAAACTAACCACTCTCTGAGAAAACAAAAACAAAAACAAAAACAAATTACTTCGTTGATCTAAGCATTGTTAGAATTATGCCAATCATGATATGCTACATATTATATATATAGTGATTTGTCGAATTTACTTACACGAACTGCAGCCATGATCGAATCCACGACTTTCGGGACCAAGGTTGTTTCGATTTCTTGAAACGATTTCCTTTGAAATATGGCGTTGTGATAGTCGCTCCCTCCGAACGGCCCCAACACGAATAGTGCGTTTTCGAATCTCCCGCCACAATCTGGTGAATATTTATCAAACAACTAAGTCAATAACTTAGAAAAATAATCATTTTTTTAATTATGTACGTACGTAATTTAAAGTTCAAATAGTTAAAGAATTCGACGTTGACGTACTTATTTGATTGTGACATATGGAATTGAAATAAGCAGACATCCAATCCACTTGCTCCGACATCGAATTCGTTGTCATCGGAGTTGAGATATTCATAGCTGCCAGCACGTTCCACGGCAACGCCGTCGCGCCTCCGACTGCAAAGTTGACGCCGCGGCTGAAATCGGCGTCGTTCTTCTTGAACGGCGGCAGTAGAGGAAGACCCGCATCCATTGCTGCATGCACACAAATATTCCACTCATTAAACTTACTAACTCGATTAAGAAACACAAAATTTGGTTTAGACAAAAACAAAAACAAAAACAAAAAACAGATGATTTAAAAATAATTCGTACCGAAATAGTCGATCAAAAGGTTTCCGTTGGAGGCGCGGCCGGTGGGGCCCATCGGGAAATTCAAACCGTAAGGAAGTCGCGCGAAAGGGGTGACGGAACCCACCGGAACCTCAAGGATTAGATTTCCGACGTCGGAGATAGAATCTCCCAACTGATAGATTTTGTCAAGGTTGCAGGCGCGAAGGAGGCCGACATTGCAACTCTCAAAATCTTCAAAATCTCGAAACCCTAAAGCGTATAATTCATCGAAATTGCAGAGTCTGGGGTGGTTGGCGGCGTACGACGGCGGCTGAGCGTTCGGGGCGCCGGCGTAAAACGAAGAGGCAGAAACAAACACGAGACTCAACATCAAAACGAGGATCAAAGATTTCCTGAGAATTAAGAAAAGGGGAGCCATGGTCCCAATGCAACAAATTAGTGATGATATGATATGATCGATTATTTATAGATGCAAAGATAGCACCGACTTTGATTAGGACTTGTATTAATTAACCTAACCGATTCCTATTAGGAAACAAGTACTCAAAAGTAAATTAATCTATTAGCCTTCCTACTAAAGTTGGAATAACATAAAATTTTAATATTTAAATATTAAATATGCAATTGCTTCTCAATAATGATCTTGGCAATAAAATTATGCATGTTATTCGAAAAGGTTGTTAAGGCTAAAGCATTTGTGAAAAGAGCATAACGATGAGCCAAACTATTTAGTCGTGCGAAAAAGATTGTTGAAAAAAATTCAAGTTTTATTGTTTCAGTTCACGAGTTGTATGGAGAAGAAGATGAAGTGTCTTTTTCTTCCTTTTAGTTTTCTCTACCATAAATGAATGCAAGCTAGTGCAAAATTTAACATATCATAATTAAGGTTAAATTGGGGGGAAAAATTCTTAATAGTAGTGCCCAAGCTTAGGACACTACAAATCCGTTACGGAATTCCATGTTGCCTACGGAATTACTACGGATCAACCGTATGGATTCCGTAGTGAATGAGTTGCATATTTCGTAATCATTCTGTAGAGAATAGAGGGGATTTCTTGTAGTCAGAAAACTTACATTACGAACCGAAGGGAGTACCCTATGCGGCTCCCATTGAGAATCGGAATAAGGTGTGTTTAATTTCCCAAGTGTACATGTGTATTCCATGAATGTTTTTTAAATACTCATTTAATTTATTAATTTTTGCGCCTTTGCTGCAGTTAGAGTTTTTATTTTTCTAAAAGAAAATCATGCATACAAGTGCTTGATTAAACGTTTACGTACCAAGTTAATAAGTATCGCATAACATATTAAACTTAATTTTTCCTGCACTCAACAGAGTACTCTTGGGAAGTTCATAATCTTCCGTACACTACTTATCAATAGCACATGAAAATCAAGAAACAAAATCATTAAATTAGATAGTACATGAAAACGTAAAATAGATCGTTGCATGCAGTAAGCATGAGCAATAAGTGTATAATTATTTGGATACATTAAATAAATTGTTTCAACGTGCAAATCCATGCACGCAACTCTGCTAGCATAAGGAAAATCATCCATGCATGAATGATTATTGATTCAGTACCTTAATTAGGATTTAGGATTCAGCTGGCATGTTATCGCTTTGATTTTTCCATAAACTGCAGGCAGAACAATCGATATATATCAGTAAAAATGTAAATGAAATTAGGCCAAAAATCTACAATTTCCTTTTGTTTTTTCGTACCTTAATTCCTCACATGAAAGTTAGGACTCCTCAAGTTCTCCAGCGCTGGATTGTTATACATCCAGAGCGTGACTTGAATATGAAGGGTTGTTTCTTCTGCGTACAACTCCTCTTGTTCCTCTAGGATTCTCTTAGCCGATTCGACAACAGAATCACTGCAAACATCGACGTCAATCAATCTGAGTGTTGATATATCTGCCAAATCTGAAGGAATCTTCTCGAGATCAGAGAGATCATAAAGATAGAGTTGCTCAAGTCGTGGAAAGTGGGAGGCTTCGGATGTCCAGACATTTAGACCTACACACAACTCAAGAGATAGGTATTTGAGGCTTCGGAATTGGTCATCGGATGTTTCCCACTGCCCTTCAAAGGTCCCAGCGTAGAGTTTGAGTTCTCGAGATGAGGCAGGGCACCAATCTTATCCAATAACTCTTGCCAACATTGGGATGTCTCGACTCCTAGATCCAACTTCTTTAGTGACTGCGGGTAGTTCATCTGGCACATGGATCGATTGAAAGTGCAGACCAAGGTCTCGAGCTTGTCCAGACAATCAAGATTGGTGAGACAAAACCTTTCATCGACTCCCTCACGATAACATATTTTCAACCTCTGGGAATTCTCTTAATCACTTGTTCGCTACACGTGAAATCCCAAATAATCCCGAGGGTTTGCAGATTTTCCAGACTAATGCCATCTTGGACATTAGTAGGATCGGGAAGATAGATCTTGGAGTAGTAAAGATGCCTAACATGATACATGTACCAGATATCAGTCGGTGCAACGATCATCTTGTCCCTCACCCCACTAACAACTAACGTTTGTAGATTCCAAAATCGCCAGACTAAACTAGGGATCTCAATGCCTCCGGCATTTAAAGAACATGACCGTGAGTTAACTAATACGTGCACATTGTCTAGGAATTCATCGGAACTAATGTAGGCGTGGTATGTCCTCAGCAAAGGATAAACGTGAGGTGGTACATCATCGTCCATATAAGGATCCAAAATCAATGAACGAGCTAGAGGCACAGACGGCAAGGCATATATCTCTTTAATCTCCGAAACTCTACCCGACATAACAATCCGGCTCACCTTATTTTCTATCTCTCGTCCTGGGCAGACAGTGTATAGCCCTTCCTTTTGAGCTTCTCTTAAGCACAAGTCTCTTAACAAGTCGTGAACTTTACACTCTTTTATACTTCCGATACTACCCACCTTATGAATCAAAATGAGATTTCTATCACTAAGGTCCTTTATGTACACTCTTGCTACATCTTCCAGCATTTTACCAGGTACTGGTTTTAGAAATCCTTCCGAAATCCACAACCTTATCAAATCGGAGATACAAATCACGTAATCCTCACGGTAAATCCCCATATAGAGAAAGAACTGGCAATTGCTTATAGCTCATGTACAATATTTTTAAGCAACGTTCGTCATCCTCTAAATTCACAACTGCATTTAAATTCTCATCTATGTGTTCCCAAAATTCTCTCGTTTGTTTAGACTTGGCCAAAAGCCCCCCCACCAAAACAATTGACAATGGAAGCCCCCTGCACCTTTTTCCTATTTTCTTCCCGATTTCCTCAAATCCAGGAGGGCAACCTTCTTCCCCAAACACAGTTTTTGACCTGGCATCCTCGTCTAGTAGTTTCATCCCAAAGCTATTAGAGTTGGATAATAATGAAGCCAAAGTTGTCAACCTAGTTGTTATGACTATCCGACTACCATTACTGTTGTTCGGTAAAAACCTCTTAACCCCATCCCACACCTTAATGCTCCACACATCATCTAGTATAATCAGGTACCTTCTACCGTATAGGTGTTTGTGCAACATTTCTCCTAACTCACCCTCATCTGATTCGTCGTCATTGTATTCTTTAATTAGTTGGGTAAGAAGTTGTACGAGAATTCTTCGAATACTACACTCTTGAGCAATAGTAACCCAAGCACAAAGATCGAAATACTCCTTAATAATACCGTCTTGATAAATGTTGAAAGCTAGAGTAGTTTTACCTGATCCGCCCATCCCTACAATCGGAATGGTTTGTAGATCACGGGCATGAGCAAGGAGCTTACTCTTCATTTCAAGCAATAGATCATCAGCACCCACCATCACGCTCTTCCGGGCATTCGAAGAAGGTGATGATCTGGAGGGTGAATCTTGAGGTGCCGACTTTGTCTGCAGCTGGTTCCGGAACCCTACAGTCTCTTTAATATCCATGGCATCTTTTTCGATCAATGACATGTCTTGAATCACCTTCTCTAGAGCTTCATACAAGCCATTGGAGCTCATCTTTTCACCATTAGTCTTTGTGTAGTGATCCAAAATATGCGACTCAATCGCATCTTCGGCTGCGTAAGCCGCACGAGCGATGCGTCCCTCCAAAGGATCTGCTTCTTTGCTGTAGTCGAGATCGGGATTGTAGAGTTGGAGAAATTCTTGGAGGAAAGTGAGCTTTTGGGTGAGGAGATGAACTTGTTCTTTGTGGAGGGAAACAGGAGGGCGAGGATGATGGTGAAGGTGATCAATGATATTATTCAGAGAAACAAGAGCTGCGTAAGCGGCCATGATTTTGTGAAAGAAGTGTGTTGTGTTGTTTGGAATTGCAGAGAATGCAGCAAGTATCAAATTTGATTGCAGGGGTGTTTCTGAGCTATGAGAGGGTGACCTAATTAATTACCACTCCGGTCCTAGCTTCTTGACTCATTTGCTTTTTGCACGGGAATTAAGACGAAAATGTTTAGTGTATAAAGTGTATTTTGTAGGGAATGTAATGTGGTTTATGTATTTAAACATATTTTAGAAACAGAGCATCATATATGCATAAAAACATGTTCTTGTCTGATCTTAAATGAAAGATCGTATAAAGACCTTTAATTTGATATAAAAATCATAAAAATCCGATAACAAACGAGCAAGTTATAATAATTTAAACTTTCGAAATTTAAATTATATTGAACTACGTGCAGAAAAATGAGTGGATGAGATTTAAGTATGGAATGTTAAGTGTAATAAGGGCTTTACTAATTGTACTAATTATACTCTAATTCTTTCCAAAAAAGGAAATGAGTCAACAAACATGGGACGTCCCAAAAAGGAATATGAGTCAAGAAGCTAGGACCGGAGTGGTACTAATTACATGGAAGACTGCGAAAAGAGTCGTTGAGATACTAATTAAATATTTATATATAGTACGCCTCTTAATTCAAAATTTGAAATATTTTAGCATGCAATGTACATTCACTTTTTAAGCTTGAAGTAATGCAGACGACGCATGTGCTCTAACTCTAAGTCTAGTAAACATGTGCATTGAACAAAGTAAAATTTGCATATTGTTTAAGAGGGAGTGCACTTTCTTTATTCGTTGTTCATTGGAACAACTCTATGATTCGTAATCTGATTGTTTAATAAAATATGCTCTCATTTTTTATCTGTACGTGGACGTGGCCAACACATTGTTGATAAACTACGTAATTGTTTGTTTATCGCATTATAATCATAATCCATTACAGCAATGTATATATATATATATATATATATAGAGGATGGATCATATGAGAACCTTTCATTTCGTAAGAACTAGGAACCGATCTCATCCATCTATTTTTTTATAATCTACGGTTGCAGATTTGCTAGAAAATTAGTTCAAAAATATAATAACTACCATTTTTAATTGGATAAAGGGTAATAATGTCTACTTAATATAACCACTCCTATAATTATGGGATTTTGTCACCGATTTTCCATATAAAAGGGAGGCTTTTTTTTCCTATACCCCTTAGTAAGAATTATTTTATACTTTTGTTATGATAATTTAATATTTTCGTCCAAAGATTATATGGATTTTTTTAAAATTTTTAATGGTATTATGAAAGCTTTTACTTTATTTATTTAGATATCATTTCAGTGCTTCTTTTACAGTGGAGTAATGCTTATTACTTACTAATAAAAAGATTTATAGTGATTTATAGCTTATTTTTAATTTAAGCATTAAAAATATCAAAATGTATAAAAGCCAATATGGTGCATGGACCTTAACGTATATTTACTTTAATGCTTAAATTATGTTGCCCTAGTGCTTTTTTTTTTGATCGGGCTGCCCTAGTGCTTATTACTCCCTCCGTCCCGCCCGATTTGGCCCGTTTTCCAAATCGGGGTGTTCCGGCCGACTTGGCCTATTTCTTTTTTGGGACCAACCAACATTACACTTTCACTTTTTTAGTTTAATACTTTTAAATTGTTAAGAATGAATTTGATTGGCTAGTTTTAATTTTCCTTTATTGGGAACACAAATTCAAGGTTATTAATTAATGTAATTTACTCCTCCTTAAAAAGTGTGCCCAAACGAAATGGGCCAAATCGGGCGGGACGAAGGGAGTACTAGTTAGTATTAATATATATTTTATTTATAGATACATTTTCTAACAATTTTCTTTATATTTTTTGAATGCTTATTTTCTTTTTTTTAAATGCTTTTTTAGCATCCTCGGTAAACTTTACGACTTTTCTAGGCATTTTAAAGTTTTACTACCAGTAACGCATCACATGATAATTATTTAAGCTTTAATAATATTTTACTTATGGAAATGTTAATTTTGTTTTCTTTTAAGCGTTGGTTTATAATTTAATAAGCATTTGATGATAACTATTTAAGCATAAAATATAATTTTACAAATAGATGAAGGACTCATAATATTAACATATGATATTACTTTTAATTGTCGATTAATAACTATTTAAGCATCATAGTACTAGTTAATAAATATTTAAGAATTATATAATTATTATTTAAGCATGGAAAAAACTAAACCCGGCCTATCGAGAAAAATTAAAGCCTATAGAATAACTAAACCCTAGGGTTTACTTTTTCTCCTAGAGTTTAGTTTTTCCCGATAGGGTTTAGTTTCTCCTAACATGGTTTAGTTTTTAATTCCAATGTTTAGTTCTACACCCAATTAAAAGTATATTACTTGCTTAATTAATTATTTTGTTCTAATCTTTAGAAGTTATTATTGTATTGCTTATCTAGCTATATATATGTATCAATATAACCTTAAAATGCTTATTTAACTTTTCCTTAGCTTTAAGGTTTATTAAGATATTTAATTAATATTGTCCAAATATTTACAATTCAATATTTTTAAATTATTAGAATTTAGAAAACTCAAGTATGGTTCAAATTCCATGATCTCTTGCAGAATTTATAATAATCAGTATATAAAAAAGCATTACAAAAGCATAAATAAGCAACTCGATTAAACTAATTAAGCATTTCATAAAATGATATTGTAGTAAATCATATAAATCGTGGCTATTTTCAATTAAAAAATAATATACGTTCTAGCATAATAAATGCTTCATAAAGACTCATTTTATGCATTTATATAAATTATAGTGTGGTTAAACACGAGTCTTCTTGCTAATTAAGAAAAAAACAAACTCAATTAATTAAAGAAATAAAATTATTGAAATAAATAAGTAATAAATAATGGGTAGATTAGAAGTCATAAATATATCCCATAATTATAGGAAGGTGCGGATGTGCGGATTTGGGTATAAGGAAATAGACAAGAATAACCCTACACACGTGGAAAAAATGGTTATCATTAATTATGGGATTTAATTTATAACCGTTGATCTGCAACAAATAAACGGGTGTGATGGGTTCCTAGTTCTCATGATCTAAGTAGTATCCATGAGAACCAGCCCCTATATATATATATATATATATATATATATATAGGTGATGGATCAAATATGATCTATATTCCTAGTTGTAACTAGGATCCAATCTCAGCCTTTTATTTTTATTTTTTTTGATCAAGGGTGGTAGTTAATTAAGCAGTTACAATTAAAATAAGTCGTTTTTTTAATGATAAAAGGTTAGAATAGTAAAACTAATAATTCTAATAACTACTTGCCGTAATTTTAGCACACATGATAATTTTGTGTATCAATTTTTATTTTATTTTTCATTAAACTTACAAACAACATTTACATTTATAAATAAATACGGCCTAATCTTAACCAAAATATTTAAAAAAAAAATTAGACTGAATAAATTTTTTGAATAAATGTAATAAATATGGTTAGGGTAAGCAATTCAAATCGTGTAACACGTGATCCAAAATAAACAGTAATATTTTCTATTGAAAATAAGAAAATTAAAAGATTGAAATATATCTGCAAAATAAGTAATTCAATTAGTGCAAATAAGCAATTCGATAGGTATAAATAAGCAGTTCAACAAGTGCAAATAAGCATTCAACAAGTGTAAAATAAGTAAAATAAGCAATTCAACTAGTGCAAATAAGCAATTCAAGATATATAAATAAGCAATTAAAGAAGTGCAAATAAGCAATTCGACTATTGCAAATAATCAAATCAACAAGTGTAAATAAGCAATCCGACTAGTGTAAATAAGCAACTCAACAAGTGTAAATAAGCCATTTAAAAAGTATAAATAAGCATATATGTTTATTAAGCAACATGCAAATAAGATGAAAGTATTACTGTGCATTAGAGTTCTATAGTATATCTTCATTCTCAAATCTCACGATTCAATCCCCTATCTATGCGGCAATTTGTTAGTAATGTTGGACATTAATATCCTTTTTTACCCTCCGTCAATTAATAAAAGTGGAGAAAAAAATATAATCAAAATATACATTTTGTTATTATTAAATCTCAACCGTCCAAATCTAACAAATCTACGATTGAGGATGGATCCTAGTTACTACTTAAGAGATGGTTCCTATTGGATCCGCTCCCTATATATATATATATATATAGGTAGTGGATCATATGAAAACTAAATATTTCGTGCAAACTGCAAACCATGCATTTTTATGCATAGTATGATGCATTTTTATGCATAACATGTTACATAAAAAAAATGTATTTTTATATTAATAAATATGCATTCAATAATATTATTTTTTTTATGCAACATGTTATGCATAAAAATGCATCATGTTATGAATGAAAATGCATGGTTTGCAGTTTGCACGAAATATTTAGTTTTCACCAGAACCACTCCCTATATATATATATATATATATATATATATATATATAGGGATGAGATCCCATAAAAAACCCATCTAGTATGAGAAATAG
Organism: Thymus mandschuricus; assembly: GCA_029379335.1. Taxonomy (NCBI): domain Eukaryota; kingdom Viridiplantae; phylum Streptophyta; class Magnoliopsida; order Lamiales; family Lamiaceae; genus Thymus; species Thymus mandschuricus. Next base: position 6,574,518 of record CM057080.1, on the reverse strand, counting down.
GAAAGATCTTGGACCCTTGATTAGTCTAAAATTAACCGTCAAGATTTAAAGTATATAATTAGGTATTGTTACTAAATTTTAAAATTGCTTATTTTTTTGTGTTAATGAAGGACAATAATGTAAAATTGATTATTTTTCTACCAAGAATCAATGGAGAGAGAAAATTGAGTTTTAAAATTCTAACATCTTACCATAATTTTAAAAACAAATGCCGTATGCATTACAACATTCTTATTATGCATTTCTTTTTAAAATAAAAATAATGATGCTATGGTGTATTAAGTGAAGGAATAAAATGCATTATAGTGATATTTAGTCCACTGCATTACTATTATCATGTTTATGCATTATTGGATTGCTCATAGTTTTTCTATTTAGATAATTATTGAATAATATTGACCAAATTACCTAATGCACAAAATAAATAATCATAATGCATTATGAATAATACTAAAAATTGAATAGGCTCGTAAATCGTAATACCTAAAAATGTATAATTGGCATAATGCACTATACGCTAATTTATAATGCATTTTAGGTTTTAACATAATGCATTTTTAAATCTAAAAAAAACTAACTTTGCATAATATGCATATCATTAGTTGGAATAGTTTTAATAAAATAAGTTAATTAGAATAAAATGTAAACATGTAAAAGAATAAAATAAATAAATAAATACTACCAAAACATATATTACGCAATATAAGGAAACATCATACGGTAGACTCTTTTGAATTTGAGGATAATATTTTCATGTCAATATATTTTTGACTAAAATAAAACAATTTGCCTTTTTTACTTTTAAGTAACCGTCATTATATGTAGATTAAAGTACAAATTTGACCTCACTAATACTTAATAAGGTATTATTTTATTAAGAAATTTCCTAATGATCATGACCATTGATCGGTCAATTTCAACGGCTAAAAATCTTTCTTATTTCTTACTGGATATGTGTTTTTTATTTGATCTCCCCTCTATATATATATATATATATATATATATATATATATATATATATATATATATATAGGGATGAGATCCCATGAAAAACTCATTTTTTGTAAGAAATAAGAAGTATCTCTAACCATTGATTAATGATGATCTAACCGTTTAGATTTCAAGGAATTTAATATAATTTAATAATTTACCAAAAGATTCGATGGTTTTTTAAATAGAAAAGGGCTAAAAGGTAAAATACAATACATAACTACTATTATGGTAATGCCTTTTATTATGGGATTCAGTTGAAAATCCACCAAAAAAAAAAAACATAAAATACGACAAATTTACTTTGAATCATAATAGAACTACAATTTAATTAAATTCATTTTAAATAATGATTTAAAATAATTAATATACCATGTTCTCTTTATTTTAAGTAATATTGCAACATATTTTTTTGCTAGTTTGTAATGCATTTGATTTTTTCCAATGCATTTATAATGCATTTTTTGCATAATTATATTGCACAGTTCATACAATTATAATGCATCGTATATCATAATGCATATCGATATTGTTATAATGCATCGACTCTTATAATGCATTCACAATACTATTATAATGCATAAATTAATATGTTCCGCAAATCATAAAGATCAACAATTCAAATCAATTTCATATTTCTTACAAAGAAGCTTTTTTTAAAATATTTTTTTATACATATTTTCTTATAGTAAAGTTGGTTCCAGATTTATAAATAGATTGGTAGTAAATTCTTTGAAAATCATCAATTTAATAATCGATAGCTTCAAGTAAATTTTTTTTTTCTTTTCTATTCATGGAAAAAAAATTGTGAGCTCTTTGACTCTGTCATTGAATTTTATTATGAAAAGTTAAAAAAAAAAAAATTAATAAGATAGAATGCAAAGAAGATTTGAAAGAGGAGGGAGAGGAATTCATTTCAATTTTAAAATTACTAATTGAATTTGGAAAAATAAAAATTGCATGTACAACAAACTATTATAATGCATCAAGTGAAACAATAAAATGCATTATAATACTTTCTTAAGTGCATTACAATTCTTCACCTAATGCATACGTGAAAGTGATGCATTATAACACGTGCTTTTGTGCATTACACTAATTTTGTGGCAAGAAGTTTACAGATTTTTCAATTAGACTTTTGCATATTTCATAATTTGCAAATTATCATTTTACTAATTTAAAAATACCAATTAATTAAAGTAAAATGGTAAATTTGTGGGTAGAATAAAATAAAATAAAATAATTCAAGTCAAACATTTCATCAATCAAATTAAGAAGAAAGGGAAAAAAAAAAAACTACCCATACACCCCTTAATTAGGAGAAAACTGTTCATAAATTGAGAAGAGAAATACAAAATTACCCCCACCTATACATTTCCATGAAATATAACGCATATATAATAAAAATAAAGAATAGCCGTAGATTGCAAAATATGGGTGGATGAGATTGTTTCCTATTTCTTACAGAATATGTCTTTTTTATATGATCTCTCCCCTATATATTGAAACTTTTTTTACTAGAAAGACCTTAGTCAAATTAAAGTAGTATTTGCGAAAATTTATTGTTGAACATGAGGTGAGGTAATAATAGAGGTAAGTTAGGGGAATGTTTCGTGTGCAAATATATCCTGGCGTGCTAAAATGCGAAAGATGCTTAAAACTATATAAAATCATGCTTAAATCAGTATATATTTATGCTTACAACACCATTATGCTTTTAATGTACAAATTCATGCTTAAACCTAGTCATGCTTATAATACCATATAATCATGCTTAAATCAATTACAATCATAGATCAAATTAAGATCAATGGTTCAGATCTATTCCTATTTCTCACACCAGGACTTATTTTTATATGATCCATCCTCGGTAAGTTAGTATACTTCTTTTTGTTTTTTGTGTGTGGTGGTAGTTACAAAGATTATATTTTTCAAAAAACTTAATAAGTTATTTGATTTGTGTGAAAATTATATGGACTTAGGGAGTGTTTGGCTAAGTTTATTTTGACAAGTTTATAAACTCTAAGTAATAATAAGTTCTTAAATAAAAGAGCTTATAAGTGTCAAAGTGTTTGAATAAAAGAGCTTATAAGCTTAAACGAAATAAAAATATGAAAATTAAAAAAATAATTGATTTTTTTTGTATTTATAATTCTTATAATTTTATACATCCAAATGGAACTTATACATAATATTCACTACGTCTCAATTAATTAGTCCACTTTTTCTTTTTTTATTAGTCCAATTTCTTAAAAAGGAAACAAGGTAACACAACAAAAACCTTTTAAAACCCCTCTATTTTTACTTTTCTTGGTTTTTGTGTGTACTCAAGGTGGACTAATTAAGTGAGACAGATGAAGTAGAAATATAGAAATGATACAAATATATTACTCCCTCCGTTTTTTTTTATAAGTCGTTTTTAGCTCAAACACACGAATTAATAAAATTTAATGACTATTCTTTATTGTTCATTTTTTCCTCGTAAATTGCATTTTTCATGTAAAAATAGATGAAATTGTTTTGGAAGAAGAGATAAACATTAATTGTGATAAATGAAGATAATGAAAACAAGAGAAAAAGTGAAGAATAGTTAGTTGGAAATTGAAAATCTTATCTTGAAATATGAAAACGACTTATAAAAAAAATTGTTTCACTAAAAAGTGTTCGCAATAGAACGAACTCCTATCGTAGCACTAGCAAGTAAAACCCAATGTCGAATCTCGAAGGAAAACTTAGCAGGGCAAATAACTGTGTAGTAAAAATCCTAATCTAGTCTAAAACTAAGAAAACAAGTAAATAATATTTTTGGGTTTTGGTTTTTAAATCCTAGGCACTAAAATAAATCAAAGCAATAAATAAAAGCAAGTTAATAACTAATCTAAGAGCAAGAAATTAAATCTAAGAATTAAACTAAAGGAAATCGATTAAACTACCTAGGCAAGAATCGAAAAGAAAGCAATAAAGAAAGCAACGAAGAAAGCATAAACTACTCTAGACATGATTAATGAAATCTGGAAATTAAAAGGCAAATAAATCTAACTATGAGAACTTTGAAAACGAGAGAATTGGAAGCAAAAAAAAAACGAATCTAAACTAGAACTTGAAATCGAACGAACGAAATTAAACTAAGGAAATTAAACGAAGCAATTAAGAAATCGAATCTAGAACGAGAGAAAGCAAATAAACGAAAGCAATAAAATAACTTACGAAATTTAAACGAAGAACGCAAAATAAAGAAGAAGTCTTGAATTAAATTGCAACGAACGAAAAAATCGGATCCGAACAATAAAAAGCTAATCTAAAGTGTTTGAATGTAAAAACTAAAGCTAAAGGAAGGTAAAAGTTGTTCATAATTCGTGCACAAGAGGTAAGATATATACTAGGTATAAATTCCTAGATATATAAGGAAATACAGCTGGCGCCGGAAGTTGGACGTATGTCCAAAACTTGAAACTGTAAGATTTTGCCTTGCACACTGGACGCCCGTCCAGAGTTGGACGTGGTCTTGGACCGCCGTCCAGATGAGTTGGACGGCCGTCCAACTCTCCGATCTGCCTTCCGACTTCCAAACTTTGACTTTTCGCTTTTTCGACCCGTTTCCGCTCCTTTCTCATCCATAAACACCTACAAGTACCAAAAACTCCAAACAATCAAATCATAGCCATAATAAACACACAAAAGACACGAAAACATAACGAAAACGGATTCGAAAACACTACGAAAATCCTAACATCTAAACACCAATAAAAAACAAAGACAAAAAGCTAAAACGGCTTATAAAAAAAACCGGAGGGAGTATGAAAAAGTGCAATTTTTAAAAAATAAGTTGTGAAAATGGAACTTATTTTTTAAATGCTTATAAACACTTGGGACTTATTTTTAAAACTTATACAGTCGCCAAACATTTTTACAGTGCTTATAAACTTTATAAGCTTAACCAAAACACCCTCTTATTTGGTGAAATAGAAGAAGTATGGTATAATCACCCTAGTAAGTAACATGCATTAATTAAAGAGGGCTTTTATATCTTTTTTTATTAAATTTTAAAATAGCTGTTTTTAATAAGAAAAATACTTTTATAGTCATGTTTATGAAAATAAACTTGTTTTTTTTTTTTTTAAGTTTTAAATAAATAGTAAAACTTTTATATTTTGATGTCAAAATTATTCCCAATTTCTTTTATACTCTATTTGATTTTTTATTTTAACAAAATAAAATAATTTTAAATCCTTTATCATCCTCAACAATTGAGGGCTTTCTCCTTTTCAGATTGTTTTTTTTTTTTTTTTTCCAAAGTTATTCCTAATCGTTCTTGCGATGTGGATTACTTTTGTGAAATTAATTTGGAATGTTTTAAACAACTACAGTAGGTATTGTGAGCAAAGAGATGATATGGAGAATTAACATACGTTTTTGTCTTCTTGTTTCTTTGAGAAAAACACAAGTTTTCTCGATTTCAAGAAGATAGATAATTCGAGGCAAAGAGAAAGTAGAAAGAGAAAATCAAAAGGAAAAGTTGAAAAAAAGAAAGCAAAAAAAAGGGAAAGTAAATTTTTAAGAAATGAAAACGATACAAACGTTTATAATTTGATCATGACCTTTCGTTTGTATTACTTTATATTTTTACTTAATTTTTAATACTTTGGAGCTATGGAGGGATGCTAGGATAAGGGGCGGATACAACCCCCTATTCCAAAAATGAATTTTTTTTTTTTTAATCACGAAACAATATTCAAAATAGGGAAACCATAAGAAACCTATCATATAAATTATAAATTATAGTACTAACATATTGATCTTATCTATCAATTATTCACCTATTTAGAGGGTGTTTGGCTAAGCTTATAAGCTAAGCTGTGTTTGACTGCTTTTAAGCTGTTTGACTGCTTATAAGCACGATAAAAGTGTTTGGCAAAATAAGCACTCAAAGAGCTTATAAGCTCAAAAAATAAGCTCCAAGTGCTTATAAGCACTCCAAAAAATAAGCACCTCCACCCCAACTTATTTTTTCAAAACTTGACTTTTTCATTATATAACTTCATTTTTATTTTTCATTTTCAACTAGAACATATACCCGCGCGGTGCGCAGATTTAAATTTCATTTCATTAGATAGCAATATTATATAATCATCAAAATTATTCAAAATTTCTCTAACAGTTCTGTAAATTATTTTGCAATGATTTTCTTCAAAAAGAGTAATGTTTCATTGTATCGACACTATGAACAATTGAAGTGTGAGTCCATATGATATTACTTGTTAATTTTGTATGATATCAACTTATGTTTTTAGCCTTTTGTATGAATCGTATTGCTATGATATTGTTTGATGGGAGGTTTAACGTTATTTTGCTTATTAATTTATTATGAATCTATATATTATTTGTCTTAATTTAAATTTAAACTCAATTATCCTTTTATGTTATATATAATAGCAAAGCAGATTCGGAGCTCCACGTTAATTCACGTGCCTACGTGGCGCTCCCTATGCTCTTCGTTCCTATTTATCTAAAAACTCATTTTGTTTATACTAAAATAACAATTATAATTCTATAAATTCTATATATAATTGATAAATACATAGAAGATAATATAATTAATTTTGCCGATTATTACAATTACATTACAATAATATAGAATATATTTGCTGATTAATAATTAATTGGTTAATCTATATATTAATTTATAACGATGATAAAGATTAATAGTTAGAATATATCTCCAAAATCATATATAAGAATTATTCTGAATTCTTCTTCCTTATACGTTACATTCTTCTTTATTTAATTTAATTATGAATCTCATTGTATTATAATTTATACATATCACTAATATGAAAATTATTAAAGTATGTGTTGTGTTTCCTTTAGATTTTTGGTTTTGTGAATTTCGATTAAATTTTGTTAAATTATTGTTCTTTGTCGCTTTTGATTTTGTTTATTATTAATTAGCTTGCCACATAAAAATAATGTTTAAAGAAGGAATATCATGATCTCCGTCTGATTCTTACATTAAATTAATTTTCTAATTTTTTGTAGCTTCACTTATATATATATATATATATAAATAATTTAATCTAATTACTACCTCCGTCCTGGCCGACTTGGCCACATTCATCACTTGAAAATGGCCAAGTCGGTCGGGACGGAAGGAGTTTATCACAATAAGGACTTCTCTATTATTTATATATTTCAAATAATATTATGTTATAAAATAACCTTTGAAAGTCATAAATAGTATGAATAATATGATTTTAAATAATATTATTTATATAGTGTCTATATAAATAGATCTATATCCTACAAACAAAATTCTTATTTGATTTGAGAAACTACAATGTAAAAAAAATTAAATGATTTTCAATTAGATAGGTGTTATGTGGAATTAGATTTCAATAGTATTAAAGATTTATCTATCATTGAAATATTAATTTTTAAACCTCTTTTTTTTCACCACGAGCAACGGGTGGATTCAAGTAATTATGTATTTTTATACTAAAATTTTACACTTTTAACATAAATTTTGAAATAACTATCTCACTCCACATCAAACTTTTATAAGATTCCTTAATTGATTATAACTATGTGAGAATCTCTTTGACATATTTTTTTAAAATTAAAATAAACAACGAGCGGCTTGACTTACTTTGATGTAACAACATTTTATTTTTATTACAATAAACAACGGGCTATCTAAAACTAAAAGTAGCAATATAATGTGATTCATATTGAATATTGTCATTATAATTGATTATAACTATGTGAGACTCTCTTTGACATTTTTTTTTAATTAAAATAAATAACGGGCGACTTAACTTATTTTGATGTAACGAAATTTTATTTTTATTACAATAAACAACGAGCTACCTAAAATTAGCAATATAAAGTGATTTATATCGAATATTAACGTTAAAATTGATTATAACTATGAGAGACTCTCTTTGACGTATTTTATTTATTAAAATAAACAATGGACTGCTTGACTTATTTTGATGTAATGAATTTTTTATTACAATAAACATCATGCTACTTGAATACTTATATCATAAGCATAGATAGTAGTATACAATATAAAATTAAAGATAAGACATATATTGTGTGAGATTGAAATATATCATAGTATTTTATATAATTAAAATTTATAAATATTAATTATAAACAATGGGCGACTTGACTTATTTTGATTTAACGACATTTAATTTTTATTACAATAAACAACGGGCTACTTAAAAATAGCAATATAAAGTGATTCATATCGTGTATTGGCGTTAAAATTGATTATAACTATGTGAGAATCCCTTTTACATTTTTTTTTTTGTTAAAATAAACAACGGACGACTTGACTTATTTTGATGTAACAACATTTTATTTTTATTGCTATAAACATCAGGATACGTGAAACTCTATTTGACATTTATTTTATTAAAATAAATAACGGGCAGTTGGGGACAGGAGCAGCAGGTCCCAGATAGCAACCAGGAAGCTTCGAAGAACAACGGGCCAGGAAGAAGGCTGATTGGATTGAAACGAACCGGTGCCACTCTGTGGCTGGCACTCGAGGAACCACGGGACACTCCATACAGAGCAAGCAAGTCTTAGGGATGAGACACCCGCGCAAGGATCTCAATTCTCATTAGGAGGTCGAACCAAGGACCTATGGAAGTCGGGGCTACCCCGTCCCCATGGGTTGTCCCTGAGGGGGGAGTTTAGAGGCTTTATAGTAGATTGACTTATTTTAATATAACTGACAATTTCTTTTCACTACAATAAAAAAATATTTTATTTTAAATATCACTCTTATAAACCTCCTTTTTATTATCACAATTCTAAGGGCTTGAAATAATGATACGACGAGATAAAACCAATATAACTATATGAGACCCTCTTTGACATTTTCGTTTTATTAAAATAAACAACGGAAAACTTGACTTATTTTAATATTCTTCTTTTATATTTGATTACAATAAACAACGGGCGGCCTAACATATTATAATAATTTCATTTATATTTTTTCTTAAAAATAATGTTATAAAGTGATCCGTATCGAATTTTGATGGGAGATAAATGCATGTATCATCAAAATATTTCTCTTTTAAACCATTTTCTTACAAACATGAGTAACGGGCAACTTTATATAATTATGTATACTTCTACTAATTTAATTTTAAAATTATAATTAAGTTAGTACTTACTCCCTCCATTCCACTAGGATATGGATCTTTTGTTTCGACATGAGAATGACGACATGGGTGATGATAGTGTGTTAAAGTGATGTGTCTAAATTTTATTTGTTAAAATTTTCTATTTTGGGAAATGTCCATATATCAGTGGGACGTTCAAAAAGGAAAATGTTCATTTACCGGTGGGACAGAGGGAGTATGTGATAAGCATAGATAGTAGTAGTAGTATACAATATAAAACTAAATATAAGATTATGTGAGATTGAAATATATAATAGTATTTTATATAATTAATATTTAAACGTCGAAGATTTAAATATAATATGAATCGGCATTGAATTGGTTCTTCAAATTTATTAATCTTAAATTCTTTTTATTGTTTGTAAGTACATTAAAATAAAGAATTATAGTATACAATATTTTAAAATAAATTTCACTGAGAAAATATTTAAATGTTAAAAATAATTAGCTTCCGTCGATTTTCGACGGGTATAAAACTAGTTAATGTTATTATTATGAATTCAAAATATCTAATTTGCATTTATAAGTTGTAGTAACACCATTCACTTAACCAATGCTTTTATATTTTACTTCAACTAATGCCTTTTTTATTTTTGCACTTCATATAATCAATGTAACAACCGAAAATTATGTTACTGGACATAATGAAGGTATAAACAATAAAATAACATTGCATAATATTATAATCAGAACAACGTTTTAGTTATAATAACATGTAATTGAGTTTCCATATAGGCATGATGGTGTGGAAGGATGTCAAAAAAGATTTTTAAAAAATGTGTTTGCTTAGTGAATATATATCGTATAATTGTACTCCCACTAATAAGCCATTAAAATCAATTTTGCTAATTAACCATTGAACAATCTAAATTCTATACGTACAAAGACATACTAAAGCATGATGTGTTGTAATCTACAAAAATTAAAATTTGTCGCGAAGGTAATTAATTAGTTACCTACATAGATTTGATCCGGCCTTCAAAGGCATTCCTTTTTTAATAAGATTGCTTTAAAACTAAACTAAGGAATTATCTTTAAAAAAAAAAAAAAAAACCAAGAAAAAACAACCGAAAAAAGCAATGTAAAACAAAAAAGACTTAGAGGGTGTTTGGCTAAGCTTATAAGCTAGCTTATAAGATGTTTGACTGCTTATAAGTTGTTTGACTGCTTAAAAGCAATCTAAATGTGTTTGGCAAAATAAGCTCCTTAAGAGCTTATAAGATGCAAAAATAAGTAAAAAGTGCTTATAAGCACTCCAAAAAATAAGTTACTTCACCCCAACTTATTTTTTTTAAAATTTTGCTTATTTACCACTATAATTCTATTTTATTTTTATATTTATATTATATACACTTCCATTTGATGTTACAACATTATGATTTCAAAAAATTTATTTATTTTAATTTATTTTTTAATTTTCAAATTTTATTTTTTTATTATCTCTTCAAGCTTATAAGCTCTTTTATCCAAACACTTCAACAACTGCCCTTATACATCTTATAAGCTCTTAAACATCTTATAAGCACTTACAATTATAAGCATTTTGAAATAAGCTTAGCCAAACGGGCCCTTAAAATTTTCCAACTTGAATGTGGTTCACCCTATTTCTCTTTCCCTATCATTTTACACATATCTTCTGTGGATTAAAAAAAGGAACAATATCTACATTCGAGAGTTGACCAATTTGCTCTTCATGAAGAATTATTTGGTTTACTATTCCTCGATCTCACTTAAATGACATGAATTTATTATTTTACCCGCACGATGCGCGACAATTATTGTGATTTAAAATTGTCATTTTAATTATAATTTTTTTGTTAATAATTTTATAATTTTTTTTATGTTGTGTTTGAAAATTGAAATTTGTTAAATGATTGCTTTTTAAAATACAAAAATACAATTATATCATGAGCACGGTCTAAAATTTAGCTTGACTACTTTTTAAAAATTTTATTATACTTTGTGAAATTGTAATCATAATGATAACACATTGCCTTTTTTTTTTCACATATTTGTGGATTTAAAAAATTTTAATTTTTTATATGGAGAATTTATTTGTGATTATGGAAAAATAAATATGGTTGAACAATTAAATGTTTGATTTAGCCAAGAATGGGATATCTTTTCATTTAAATCCCAGAAAACATTCAACCTATATATATGTGTCAATATGTGCTATATGTAGAATGATTAATTAGTTCTTGCAAAAATAAAGTATTTCTATTTGTATGATGCCCAAATCCTAACAGTGAACATAACAATGATGCACAACTGATATGGAGTAGTAATTAAAGTTCTTAACTGGTTTAAAAAGTTTCTTAGATGATAAAATACAAAGAAATATTATATCTTAAAGCCACCTTCAATATTGTAGATTATTCGTAGAGAAGAATTTGTATTCTTCTCTGAAACTGTCTAACTTATTTTCAGGTGGGTTTTATGAGCCCTTCTACGACCCCTAATTATAGTCGTAGAAGTAGCAGACTTGGGCCTCCAAGATGGGCTTTGATGGCGAGGTGTCACAATTCTATTAGTTAGCAAATATTGATACGTATCAATAAAAGATTTGGCTTGTTGCCAAAAAAAATACCATTTTTAATATCTCTATTAATAAATATATTATTTAACTTGAATTTTATTAGATTCCAAATCAAATATTTAAAATTAATAAAAGATTTTTATTTCGTTTTTCTTAAAATTCACGTGTTTACACACATCACAACCATTTTCCTTTAGTTACCCTCGTCCAGTTAAGCGCCAATGAAGCGCAATATTCATATTAATACATTCATATAACATTAATCTAGATTTAAATGAAGATATGGTCATGTTCACAAACAAATCAGTATTATATTGCCGTCACGGATATAACACCTTCTTACGAACATATATTGTACAATAACATGTTTCGTAAGAATTTCATTTTGATGGTTCTCTTTCATTTGTATTCGGCTTCATTGTTTCTCTCCCTATTTTTCTACAGTGTAAGAACTCGTGTAGAAGGGCTCAAATTACCATTACAAAGTACCACGACCTTGAAAAAATGAACATATTAAAATAATAAACAAAATCTGAAATTATGGAGGAAAATTACACAAAATTTCTAATAATATATCCTCAAAGAACTATCTACGAAAACTTTATTGTTGTTTTGGAAGTGTTGCCAAGGAAAAAAGATGCAGTTCCATTGTCGCCAATCACACGAAGAGTTGGCCTATATCAATATTTATATACTCCCTCCGTCCTCTATTTATTGACGGGGGGAATATGGGCACGGATTTTTTCGCATTTTATGGTATAATAATAAATTAACGTGTTAATGTGTTAAAGTGGAATAATTGTGGGTCCATTTGAATTGTTTAATAGTATTAAAATGATAAAATAATAAAAAGTAGATGTATAAAGTGATAAAGTGATTGTGGGGTCTACGTCCTAAAACGGAAATTGTCAGTAAATGGAGGACGTCCCAATATAGTATTAACGTCACTAAATGGAGGACGGAGGGAGTACATTATTTAGTTAGAATAAATGTAAGTTGTTCATGAATAAATACTTTAACGAAGAAGATTTAATATCTCAGTTTGCTGCCGACATCCGAACTGATACAATTCATGCAATAAACTTATTGCCTAAGGTGATTACCCCAGATGACGGTAGCATATTTGCCATATAAATAGGGGTCCGATCTTGTTATAGCCCATAACCTATTACACATAGTATATATTAAGGTTAATATTCAATAGAGAATAATTCATATAGAATAATTAAAGCGTATAAATAATGAATATAGGCACAAAAATGCGCATTTCTAAGTTTAAATTAGTACATAACTACATATAAAAGTAGTATAAATTTTCATTATGATTAGTCAAATAATTAAAGAGAGCAAACATTTTTTGATCAAATTTCCATCCCAACATGTAAAATAACGATAAATTTAATGAACATGGTGTGTGCATAGCTCCATCATTGAGTTTCTCTCTACTTTCATATTTAGTTTGAATTTTAAATACTAAGAATAAGCATTCCTTATACTGATAAATTTTCAATGGTACAGTTGCAGAAAAAATGATTATGTACGCGAAATGGAAAGGAAAGTTCTCAACAAACAACAATAATAACAACAATATCTACGAATTAGTTAGCCAAATTGAAATTTAATAATAGTGTTTTTATTCCAAAAATCGTGGGTATGTCCACCCTTATAAAAACTCAACAAATCAAAACAATCTACAACAACAAAATTTTAGAGAATGGACAGGTTGTAAGTGAATGACGAAAACATGCACAAGAAATAACTATTAATTAAAAAAAAATCAGAAATTTAACAAAGGCATGATAATTGTTACCCATCGACATGAAATTTAAAGGAGAACCAGAAACGCTGCCGTACACCTTAATTCAAATGTTATTTTAATTCAGAATATCAGTTGAAATATACTTACATTAACAAAAAAAATAAGAATTCACAAGATCAAATTGTTTTTTACATGAGATGATATTGATGATATTAATTATCAGGGAAAAAAAAAAGAAAAGAGAAAAACTGGCCTGAGTCGGTGAGACACCATGAATGGCCTCTGGGTTCGAAGCCATCAATCGGAACGACATGATCAATTGATGATGCAGAGTAAAAGATATTAGGGGATATATGAGAGAGAGGTACGCTAGGGATGAAACATTTTGGCGAAAAGACACATCCCTTACATTATTAATATGAAATTAAAAATTTAAAAATTTAAATGCCCTTCGTACTTTGTTTTTATATAGTATATAGATTATAAACACTTGCATTTGATTATTGAAAATTACAAATTCCAAAAAAAAAATATTTTTCTTTTTTTTTTTTTAATTTTCTGATTTTAATTTATTTTGAGCTTATAAGCTCTTTTATCCAAACACTTTGAAATCTTATAAGCTCTTAAATCTAAGAGCTTATAAGCTCTTGAAACATCTTATAAGCACTTAGAGCTTATAAGCTCCTCAAAATAAGCTTAGCCAAACGGGCCCTTATATCTACTCATATATGACATAAGTTGAATTCAAAATTTTAAATATTGTTTCATTCCGTCTCCCTATTAGCTTGACGATAGAAACGATACAAGATTTGAAAAATAAAAAGGTAAAAGTGAAGAAAAATAAGTAGTAGGAGAATAGGGGTTTCACCCCATAAAATTGTATAACAATTATTTTGTTGGGGAAGTCTTTCTACTTTAGTCCACACACTAATACGAGGGACATTACAAACGAGAAATATTCACATTAATATGGGGAACTGATAGAGTAATTTGTTTGTTCTCAAACTTTACCATTTTTATGAATTGAAAATTATGTTCTTAGGATGAGACTTGTGAAAAAATGTTTATTGTATCATTTGATGTTATAGATAGGAAAAAAAATCTTATTGCAATTTTTTTTTTTAATCTAAAAAAAATGAGACATTTAACATGGAAGGAATATAACCTAGCATCCCTTAATATGAAACCGACAAGTCATATGTGTGCTATAAATATTCTATTACCCAACTTGCGACAATAAAAATAGTTATGTAGTCCGTACTATGGTTTAGCACAAAATTACTTATAATAATTTTTGTTACTTAACGACGACCGGTTAAATGTTGTACAAACTATTTTATTTTTATTTTTTTGTTTTGTTTGAGAGTAGTACTTGTACAGACTTCTATCACGTGCCCAAGCAAACAAAATTTGGGTAAAAACTTGAATATTTATACCTCATCCATCCGACTCATTCTTGGCTTCCTTTTCTATTTTGGACGTCTCGCTTTAGTTGACGTGTTTTTTCAAAATTGAAAGAATTAGGTCTTAATTTTCGATATGAACCCCTTACTTTTCATATCTTAGTATTGCGCCGAAAATCTCATATAGAAATAAATAAGTCAATCCATCTTAGAACAGATTGGAATACTTACTAACTCATGCCATCTTGTCCAAAATCATTATTTTGAATCGGGATACAAATTTGAATTGGGAAAATGTGATTTTATAGCTTAATCAATTTCCGTCCGTTAGTTATTTTGTGGCTTGAACTCTTTTATACAAGAAATTAATATAGCTCAAATTCTACTCGATTTCTCCCTTACGGTGCCAAATTCTATCTCTAGTTATTTTATGACTCAAATTTCTTAATCATACGATCCAAACTTTACTATTTTACTCCACTGATGATACGGTACAACAAAAAATGTTAATAACATCAAACATTCAACCCCTATAAAGAGCGGTGAAGAAGAATGAAAAGGACCACACTCGTACCGCTCAAAGCCACAAGCACCCCATAATACAGGTCCAACCGGCTCCGGTTGGACGTGAACCGGAACCAGCCCGGTTCATCGACCTCTGCAGTTACTATCCGCACTAGATAAACCAGAACCACACCACCCACATATCCTATCCCAATCAGCCCCTTGGTTAAAATCTTGAGTAAATGTGTCTCCGTCTTGTCTAGCTCCGCGCCGTTGCCTCCACGGGTGAAGACGGCCAAGTTCTTCTCCAGCAACGGCTCCACGCCTCCGAGGAAGGCAAACTGGGGAAGCAGCAAAAAAGCATTCATCGGTATATCTTTATCCGGACTGTCCAACAACCCGTGCTTCCTAACTGCGCTAAGCCTCATCATCTCCATAACTGCAGCAAAAACACAACACACCGTCGCGAACAACTTGGCCGTTACCACCCCATAAGCCGTTCCGGTACCAAACAGGGCCCCAGCCAGCTCAGCCAGTAGTTTGCCAGACAAGGCCTGAGCAAGCATCAGCACCTGAGTCGGAACCTCCCAACTCCCCAGGTTCCGGTTCAGGTGCTTAGCTTGCTCCACAAAGTATGTGTTTGCAAGCGAGGACACTACACAGCAGACGAGGAAGATGTACATCATGCGGATGGACAACCTCCTAGACAAGACGGGCCGCAGTTCATCCGTTGGACTGCCGTATGGATTAAAACACTGCAGACGACCGGTGAAAAAGGACAGCCACGCGACTGTAGTACAAACAGCTGGAATCAAAAACTTGTAGGTCCATTGCTTTAAGAAAGAGAGAACAACAGCACCGGCTATTCCTACAATAACTACCATTGTCATTGCTAGTGGCCTCCAAACCGTTGTAATATTGTCAGGCCTTCCCTCCAGCTCTTTACCAAACAAATATACGGAAACGTTGTTTCCGGCTGCTCCGACTGCTATTAATGCCATTCCGCTGTAGAAGAGGCCTCTTTGTACATCGCCTATGCATTCTTTCTTGAATTGTTTGCACGTGCCGGTTGAATGTGCAAGAACTGGTGGAGCAGACATGAAGAGGAACCAAATTCCCTAAAAAAACCATGGATATTAGTATGATACATGGCTGTTATTGAACTACGCATTGCACAACAAGCATCGACATTTCTTACACCACTTTCTACATAAAGAAATGAATTTACTAGAGTGTAGGCAGAGCTGGAAATGGCGAGCATTCGGAAGTTTGTGAGGCAATGGCGGCCAAGCAGAAAGAGGAAGAGAGGCTGCAGAATGAAAGAGATTCCATTGGAGATATTGAAGATTCCAGCAGCATGAGTGAAACTTAGTCCCCAAAAATCTGTGAGATAATCTTGCATCTCGAACAAGATGTATCCGACCAGTATATCGTTCCATAGCAGAGCTAATGAACATATATGTATGTGTTGCGGGTTAGTTTCTGAATGAGATCAAATGCATGTGAAGAAGGACTAATATATATTGATTTAATTACCAGAAACTCTGATGCTGATCTTCATCGTAGTATCGCTGTTTGGCTCAACCGTCTACAAGAACATCAAAGAAAATGTTGGTAAATGATACTCGGGATTTCTAGCCCCATAACATAAAACGCAAGATCTCGTAAAAGTTGAGTTATTTAACCGGAAATTAGTGCAGGTGTGTGTTCAATATTTGAAGTATTGTCTCTGCAAAAGACGAATCAGCTTATACGTGGATGTTTAGAATCAAGAGACGACGACTAAAGAATCGAAAACATTGTGTACGTATACGAGGTAGCATATTTCCAAGAAGTTCAAAAGGACATATATACTAGGTTGTTCAGTCCTACCGTTTACACTGCAGCTTCCACCAAATTACGGAAACCAACAGAAGATATACTAATGAAATACTAGTAAAACAAAGCCTACCACCATTTTTTCGCTTTCTTTCTTTGTCAGAAGTTTGTTCAAGAACATGTGTTTTACTCATTGTTTAACTATATTTTGCTGCACAGCTTCACTGGACACGAGGAAGAGGAAGAGAATATGTAGTAATTTAAACCACAGGAGAGCATCTATGCGGTGTAACAGGAAATGAATGAAGACAGTATCCTTAAAAACATCGAAGCCTTTGGCAGCAAATGAAAAAGGAATAATAAAAAGAAACACGACCACAGTGGGAGTCGAACCCACGACCTTTTGATCCGAAGTCAAACGCGCTAATCCACTGCGCTATGCGGTCATTCGTGTTGCCGATTTATCATACATTTTATATATACGTTTATTTACTACAAGCATCTATCATTTTCTTGTGATCCCACTATTATCCAAAAGTTGATCCTTCAAATAATCTCAACCAATCAACGGCATCCGGATTTTTTTTTTTAAATACTCCCTTCATTCCACTCATAAGGATACAAATAACTGTCCTTTTGTGAGCGTCATACCCGTATAGGAATAGGACGGAGGGAGTACATAATAATCATTCAAACTATACATTTAGTAAAGATCTTGATGATAATTGAATCGTCCAAGCAATCATATCGTATCGATGAACATAAAATTTCATTGAATTCCATTGAAAAATTCAAGACTGACTCAAGAAATGAAAAGACCCAATTTGTGACCTAAAAGAGAGCACGTCCTATTAAAATAGTTAACAGACTCAAATGCAAGAGATGCAAAACAAGCTGCTGTTCTACTTACAGAGGAAATATGGCCAAAAGCTCTCCCTCCCAGTTCCTAAGAAGATTACACCACTGCCCACTAAAGAGAATATAGTCCTACTGTCTCAAGATGAAAACAATGCAGCTGAAAATTCTGCAGTTTCATCAACAACGAAAGCTAATGACATCGTGATTCATCAACTAGGAATCTTGTTTCTGGGGTTTGGCCTTTCTCCTTCGCTGGACATTCCTTCTGCTTTCTTCTGCAGCTTTCTCCCCCTCGTCAGCATCGACTGCAGTTTTCGAAGAGTTCATTTGACTCCACAGTCTCAATATTTCTCCCTTGGCAGAAGCCAGTTCTTCCTCCAGTTTCTTTCCTCTCTTTATCAAACTCTCCCTTTCTTTCCCGAGTCTCATGACAAGGCTGTGGGCGTCTTCCATGTTTATCTGAGACTCTTGGGAAGCCTTTTTCTGCGCATTTATGAAGTTATAAAGCTTAACTTTCTCGCCTTCTAGGTTTGCAATCTGGGAATGAGCAAGCTTCAACTCTTTAGAAAGTGTCGATGCATTTTTGTTCACCTCATTTAGGAACTTAGTTGCCTCTTCTAACTCTGATCCAAGACTCTTACGTGCTTCTTTGTCTTCTGAAATTTGGGCCTCCAGATCCTGCAACTCTTTGTTCAACGAAGATATAATCTTCTTTTCTTCACTCAGATCAACACTGGTGCTTTCTGCTTTCCTATGGGCTTCAATAAGATCTTCCTCGAAGATGCTGCATTTCCGCATTGCAGTAGCCAATTCTGTAGACATATTTTTTAGTTCTTCACTTGATTTACTGAGAAGATCCTTTGTAGATGTTACTTCTTCAGCTAAGATTTCAGCACCTTGTTTAGCTTCGTCTAGTTTTCTTTGTAATGACTGTCTAGCTTCGTTGGACTCAGCCTGAACTTTAGAGACCTCATCTTCAAGCTCCAGGCATAATCTTCTCGCCTCCAGCAATTGTTCAGACAGGTCAGAAGTTTCACATCTTGATTCCTCCAAAGTGACATTCGTGATTCTCAGCTCCTCTTCTAGAACTTTCATATTTTCTAATTCTGCATTCACCATTTGTTGCAATGTGTCTCTCTCCTGTGTCAAAGCAGAAATTAACAGATCGTCTTTCTTCTTGTCATCCAACGAGATCTTAAGTTGTTTCTCAAGCAGATGAACCTTTTCCTCTCTTTCTCCCAAAAGCTTTGCATCCAAAGTTGACTTCTTCTCCATGGCAGACTTGAAGTTGTTGTAATCCATTGAAATGGCATCGAGCTTCTTGTTGGATTCATCTTTTTCAGCCAGTAAAGCGGTTAGCTCTGCCTCGAGTTCCTTCACACTCTCATTCTTCAGCTCCAGCTCCTCTTGATTTTTCAAAAGCACGTCCTTCAATTGCTTGTTCTCTGACTGTAAACAAGCTAGATGATCCTCAGACTGCTGACATACAGCGCTCAGTTGGTTCAGCTCTCTATCTTTCTCAGAAAGTTTAGAAGTAAGATGCCAAATAGCATCTTCTTTATCCTTGATCTCCATTGAAAGAACGTCGATCCTTTCCTGAAACAATCCTACAAGATTTAGCTTCTCCTTTAGCTGCTGTTTTAGTTGCCTTTTCTCATCCCCAGCATTTTGATAACAATGTTCTAGGTTATTAACTTGGATAGTGAGCTCCTCAGCTATTTTTTGCTCTGTTTGCAATTCTCGGGTGAGTTTTGTTACTGTACCTGCTGCAAATTCCAGTTGATTAGCTAGTGACTGCTGCTCCGCTTTCGCTTTTCCAAGTTCTTTATTGTGAAATTCTTTCTCATTCTTTAGTTCTTCCTCAAACTTTTTCTCCAGTAAAGAAACGGCAGCTTCCTTTTCCTTCAGTGTATTCTTCATCTATGCCAGAAATGGACAGCATAAAATAAGCATAGAACCAACAAAAATCTGAATTACTGATCGCACAACATTCTGGAATATGATATATAAACGGAAATAAGTATTGGTGCTACAACCAGGAATCCCATGGAAGCCTAAAGAACAATATTATTAAAAACTTAGTGAGCGCATTCAGCTTTTTATAACAGAAATAACCACATGAGACCAGAACAGGTATTGAGACTTAGACGCAAGAGGGATTTCACATTAAAAAGATTCACATCCTTCGTGGGAGCGAATGACAACAATAGAAGAGTCCCATCAATCCTTTGTTGTTTTGGCATATTATGAAGAACTTTAAATCAAATCTTAATGGAATTTTTTAGCTTGGCATTTGTTATACAGATAGTTGAGGAAGAAATAAGACAAGACAGGTCTACGTGTGCCAGAAGAACAAAAAGTAACAGCCAGTAAATCTCAAACCGATTTGAGCGTCTTGTGCAATTACATTGACGTGGCAACATGCTCTGTCCCTATATCGTATGCTTTTAAGCTATTAAGTCGTAGATATGATTAATCAATGGGGATAATGGCTTAGGTCAGTTACCTGTTCTGTAATTTCAGCTTTGTTAACTGGGGCAGAAAGTTTTCATAAGAAAGGAGATATACGGGTTGTAACCGATTATTTACTTGAAGACTGTGTTCCATTTATTTCATCAACAAACATATCTCTAGATGTCATCCTTCGCTTTCATTCTCTTAACATTTGGTCTGACATCAATGCCACAAAATAACAAAACAAATCCACTGAGATTGCTTACATATTCTAAAGTAGCATCTGAAGTGGCCTTTTCCTTCTTCTTTGACACAAAAAGGGCAGCAAGAACTCCCGATCCCAAAATACCGAGAACGTTTAGAATTGAGAAGAAGGGGTTCCCTGATGAACGTCCCTGAGCTGATAGCTGGGTACAAGAAATATGCACATTAACAAGCATGAATGTGTAAAAGGCATTAAAATACACACACACACACACAGAGAGAGAGAGAGAGAGAGAGAGAGAGAATCGGTTTATAATCATTTTCATCAATATTTGGATGCAGACCTTTACATTGTGATCCAGGTCTGGTGATATTAATTCAGTACCCTCTGAAACAGAAAAGGTAAACATATCAGCAATGGCTCAACAAAGGGGTTTAGCTTTGGTATTACACAAAATTTATCTCTAAAATGGTCTATATAGAAGCTCAGTTAGAAGTATCCATTGGCAAACTCAAAAGGCAGAACAAAGCTACAACACTAATAAACCGGATAAGAAGAAGAGAGCCAGAGAAGGTTGAATTATCAACTGAGTCAGAGCAATCACAAACAAGATTCGGAAAGAGAGCAAACAGCGAGAGCATGATGCATACCATTGTATTCTAAAGAGGCAAGAAATCCAACTATAAGGGCAAATTAGCTGATAATAATGCACCAATGTAATGGACCCCATATGTCAATGACCAGTATCATATTGTGTAATCACAGCGATCCAGAAATAGAAAGCTCTCGTCATAGAAGACTTTCTCAAAGTGGTATCAAAGTATCCGAAACTCCATAGTGTGCAATAGGTAATAACAAAAAAGAATTACTCTAAAGTAGTTTCTTCAACTCCTCTCCTCAGGTGTGAAGGTAAAAATATGAAGCTGCATTATGAATAGCTACATTTGAGCCGACTGAATCAATACAGCACATAAACGAATACATGATTACGCTCGTCGTTTCGTATAAATCAGCACTATTACCATCTTTAGCCCATCAGTGTGAAGATAAACCGCAATAAATCATAATAAGTAGCAATTCAAAAATTCCAAACTTTACCATAAAAGTAATAACTTCAAAAATCTCTGAAACTAACCAAACTTCACTAGGCAAGAACAAAAGGATTCAAACTTTAACAAAATTAAGAGCCGACCTGCGGAAGGGGCGTCAATTGCGTGAGCCCTCATGTTGAGAAGCCGAATAACGGAAAAACCCATGACAAGAACAGCTCTCCTCGCACAAGTGTTGTCGTCTCTCTGGAAATACGCCGCCACCGCCGCCACTGCTTTCTCTCTCCGGGCGGGCGCGATCCTCAACGAGGACGACGGGAATGACGGCTGCAAACAACATTTGGAATTGGAAGAGGATTCCGAGGTACGGCGGAAGGGAATGCTGGAATTCCCTGCTGCAAAACTCATCGCTTTCTCTCAAGATCGGGGAAGAAATCAGGGCTCAGAGGATCGCCGCTTGCATTGGGGCTGGCCCATATTTGAGTGAGACCACCATCAAACACCTGAAACAGTTGCACAAAGTGTTTGGGATTTTGAGTGGAGTTGGCGAAACTAGGTTTGACTTTACCCTAGACTAGATTCATCATTCATGTTCATGCTCCGATAATCTCAAAATTTATTAGCCAAAAAGGCAAAAATCGTTTCTTCAAATCTAAAACAGAGATCATCACTTTTTTTATTATCATTTATTGTGATAATAATAGGGGTAATGCGTACATATTACTCTCTCTCCCCCCCCCCCAATTTTAGCAAAATCTTTCTTCTTCTTCTTCTTTTTAAGGGAAAATCCTTCTAAATTAATTCTCCCTCCGTCCCTTTCAAGTTGAGTCATTTCTTTTTGCAGTTTTTTGGCACGCTTTTCCACGCTCTTAGTTCACGAATTTTAAGATGTATTTTTTAAAAAATAATTCTTTTACGGAATACTACAAGTATTGTAGTATCCCGTAAAAGAAAATTTTCTTCAAAAATCCATTTTAAAATTCATCATCTAGAAGCGTGGAAAAACGTGCTGAAAAACTGCAAAAATAAATGACTCAACTTGAAAGGGACAGAGGGAGTAGTATTCGATAAATAATAATTATACTGTAAAATAATTCTAATTTCTTCGTACACATTTAGGTTAGGTTCTCCTTAATGCGAAAGAAAATGAGAGAAAATAAAAAATTACCCTATAAAGTCCACCCATTTTCTCATTTTTTTTACATTTTATCAATGAGGGGGATTTTACTCCTTAAGTTGGAGAAAATATTTACAATACTAAATTGGAGAGATAATATTTTCTCTCCATTGTAGTGCAAGAGAAAAAGTAAGAAAAAATGTGGAATTTATAGAGTAATTTTCTCTTTTCTCTCATTTTCTTTCGCATAAAAAAGAATGCAACCTAAAAGAGAAAATTATCATACAAATTCCACCATTTTGTTACCTTTTATAAATGAGGGGGAGTTATATTCTTTAAATCGAAGAAAATATTTACAACATCAAATTAGAGAGATAATATTTTATCTCCATTATAGTGAAATGAAGGGGGGAAATGTGATAAAATGTGAGAAATAAGAAAAATTTTAAGGGTGGTTTTCTCTTTTCTCTCTTTTTCTTTCGCATAAAAGAGAATGCAACCTTATAAATTAATAATTTTCATAGTATAAATGATAACTAGTTTATTAGTAAAAAAAACTACAATTAGTATTTCAAATTTATTTGGTATATATTATTTAATCGGTGGATTCTCTATAATTTATTAGTTAATCGTAGGTTATTTATACTATAGAATACTCTTTCCGTCCTCCATTTGTTGGACCTTTTCTTTGGGCACACAGTTTAATGCAATTGATGACATGTAAAGTAAAGTTGTGGTGGTTGTTGTTGTTAATTAAAGTTGTGGAACTATCACATTCTTTAGTAATAAAAAAATGGTTGAGAAGGGTATAAATGTACTTTTGTTGTGGGGTCTACTTCTTTAAAATGAAAGGTTCAACAGATGGAGGGCGTCCATTTATAGTAATAGTGTCAACAGATAGAGGACGGAGGGAGTATATTTTATACTATTATTCTTGGAAAATTAATAAATTCTTTTGTTAACTGTTATATTTTATGGGAGGTTATTATTCTTCTAATTTAAACTATCTTATTATTATATTATTGTTCTAAATACTTAATTAATACCACTCTGGTCCCTGCTAGTTGAATCATTTGCTTTTTCACAGGATTTTAGGTAGAATTATTAGGGATGTTTAGTATATTTGATTAGTAATTTAATAACCCAACACCATCACAAATAAATGAATTGACTAGAATCTGCTCTCTCTCTTGCGATTTCTGCCAAATAAAAGAATTGATTAGAAATTTTGACGCCATCATCTCCGCCGCCTAATCGTTCGAGATCGCAGCCACCTGTTCCGTCATAAATCTTCTCCACCAACGAAATTGGGGGTTGGGGTCTCCGCCGCCATCGCCTGCGTCACGAAGAGGGATGAGAGAAAAGGAGGGCAACAGAGAGGGAGAGAGGCGTCTAAAGTCGGAACAGTGAATGAATGTTGGGCTGCAGGTTTTTTTGGGCTGGGGGTATTTTTGAGAAAAATCGAAATAATTAGGGGACAATTAGTAGCCCTGATTTTTTTTTTTTATCTAATTATGAGCTTAAATGACTAATTCTTTCCAAAAAAGGAAATGAGTAAACAAGTATGGAAGGTCCCAAAAAGGAAAATGATTCAACTATGTAACGCCCCACATTTTCATAACTCTACATTAGTAGTTTAATTCGTAAAATTAGATAAATAGTTTAAAGATTAATGACTAAAAAAATTCTGTTCTCGACGAAGGTAGAATTTTCATAGAAAAAGACTTATCTTATTAGTCGGTTTAGTTAGAAGAATGACCTTTATAATTTGATGATTATAGAACGTGATTACTTACTTTTAAGTTACTAGATTTTTAAAGAGAAGTAATCACTTTTAAGTAACTAGATTTTTAAAGAGAAATCAAATAGCAATTTGATTAATCATTTATTAATAATTATATCGTTTGATTTACGATAGTAATTACATTTCGTATTGATCTGTATGATTCAAAATCAACCAAGAGCAAAAGTTGGGGAACAACAAATTAATTTATATTATGGGCCAAGCCCATCGGTTTATGATCGAACCGTAGATAACAATCGAACCAAACATTCAATTAATACATGAATGAATCAAAAACAGTAAATTAATAACAATAAACTCACATGTCAATAATAATAATATCTTGAACAATTAATGATTATACAAATTAAAAACAACAAGTAATTAAAGGATTGCATGCATGTAGTCGTTGCTTGAGCCCAAAGCAGGAAAAAGAAAAGAGAAAAGTGGCAGAGAAAGGGACAGCAGCAGCAAAGAATGTCCCTTCCAGTTTTCAGCTTCATTCTTCACCCCTACACTTTCTTGAGCCACAAGAAGTGGCAGAGAAGTGGCAGAAGCAGCAGACCAAATCCCTCCCAATTTCCAGCTTCTTTCATCCCCCTTACCCCATTCTTGAGCCTCAAGAAAGAAATATCAACTTGCTCAACTTGCAACCTGCAAAACCATCCCCTAAAATAAGAGAAAGGCAACATCAAATCAAAGAAAAAGGGGGAGAAGATCAGATTTTGCAATCTTGCATATCTTAACACTTAATGTAAAAGGGAAGAAAAGATAAGAGAAGAAGCAGCTCACAAGGCTCCCACTTGATGGTAAAAGAAAAGAATAAAGAAAAGAAAAGAAAAGAAAAGAAGAGATAAGAAAGGAGACTGCAGTGGCAGCCTGCTCCCTCCTTGCAGAAAATCTGGGAAGGGATTGCTCCCTCACCTCTACACCCTTTCTTGGGCAGCAAGAAAAATAAAAATCAAATCAACTCCTCTCCCTCAGCCTATTCCTGCAGAAAAAGAAGCATAGCTTACTGCAAAATGTAAGAGGAAAGCAGATTTTTCCTCCAACCCTTACCATCACATGATATTGCTACAGTCATCACAAGAATAGCCCAAGAAAAAGGATAAAGTCTATAAATACCTCCACACACCAACCCATTTCAGTTTCTTTTCCTTTCACTCACTACTTACCTAAAACATCCGAGAGAGAGAGAAGGAACAGCAGAGAACAGAAGAAGAAGGAAGGAGTGGGGTGAGCTAGTAACAACAGCACTTCTAACTCTAAGTAAGTAAACGAAACCTAAGTATCTTTAAGCATGATTTAAGATTAAACACCTAATCTAGAATCTGAAAACTTCAGTTTTCATTCATGATAATGAAAACCGAAGCACGAGTTCGAAACATAAAACAAAACCAGAATAAAATGAGTTCAACTTTTAATGTCACAATTTTAATGTTTTAACTCATAACATGAATTAAACAGCTAGTACTACAGCATATGTGTTCACCCCTTCAACCAAGAGAGAATAAACCGAAAGCTATATCAAGAGAATCAAAAGCATCAAACTAAAATCTGAAAAATCTAAGCTATTTACATGTACTGCTCTTGAGAAAACAGGGAATACTCTTTCACAAATCTAATGAACAAATTACTGCCACACTAATCTAATCCTAATATGCAAGAACATCCTAAACTAAAGAAATTAAAGAAAAGGGCAGACCTAGCTTAAGGGATGGCAGATGCCACCTCCGATCGGAATCCTCCGACTCCGATGGCGGAGCTGTCGTCGAAACTGCAATGATAATCGAACAATTAATTAATTAATTGAATAAATAAATTGGGGCAAAAATATATAAGAATGAGAAGGGAGGGAATGTATAAGTGGAGTCGAACCCTTACCTCGTTAAGCTTCCGGCAAGTAGAGAACCGGCGGCGGACGGAGATCCCTTCAGCGGCAGCTGCTGCTGGCAGAGTTTCTGGCGTCAACGGCGACGACAGCTCTGCCTTTTTCCTCGGCGTTTGGCATAGAGGGAGAGATGGAGAACCGGCGGCATCAGCCACCGGTGAAGAGAGGGGTGACGGCTGTGAGTCGTGAGTCGCAGTAACGGCAAAGCTTCCTTCAACAACAGGGGAGGAGATCGGGAGAGAGACTAGAGCTCTGCCAATTTGTGCATTGAGAGAAAAGAGAGAGCAGTTAGAGTATTTTTCAGAGAGAGAAAAGGGAGGAGAAGAAGGGGCTGTCACCGGCGAGAGGAACGCCGGCAACCCTCGACGCCGACGAAACCGGCGCGGCAGAAAGGATCCGAGAGGGAGAGTTGGGTCGAGAGAGGCGTATGAAGAATGGGGGTTAGGGTTTCAGTATTTAAATGTGTATGAGCCGGGTCAGGTTCGGGTCGTGGGTTAGACCCACGTACCTTAATTATTGGGCCTTAAATGCTGGGCCGAAGGTTGGGCTAGAATTGCTGGGCCGAGAATTTAATTAAATTGGGCTTTCCAATTGGGCCATGAATTAATTTAAACGGGCTCGACTATCGGGCCTGATTAATAAGGACGACCCGACTATTAAAATCGGATTCGCTTAAGATTAATAAAAATGATTAAGATTATTCAATTTATTAATTTAATTAATTAAGATTAATTAAGTATTAAGCTATGCTTAGCTTTAAAATATGTCCTGAAGATTTGCGTAATTTTCGGGAATTAATTCGACAAATAAATGGTCTCGAATCATGGAAGAAACGATTCTGAATAATAAAAGATTATTCTATTATGAAAGATTTAAAGGATTCAAATCAATCTGTTAACCCTAACAGATTTATAAGATAGGAAAATATACTAGACGATTATTTTCCTATAGTAAGTTTTATTATAAGAATGTAGATTCTTATTATACCTTTATGAATAGGCGCGACTCGACAAGGTTTTTGACGTTGTTCGCCTATCAAGACCGGGCATATTCTACGCTTCAAGAGGTGGGCTTTCTTATACAAATAAAGTTATAGCATGTTCAGATTGAAAATATTATTTTTCAAATATTGTCATGCCATAAATGTTTTGATTTTGTATGATACCTATCTGTGTTGGCTTTGCCAATTTATATAATCGAATTCGGGTCCTAGTAAGATAGCTATCTTACTTGGACTAGTGTACACAATGTGACCGTGTGTCATCTTCGGGTTGGCCGGTCTAGGTATCGTGAGAGTGGCCACTCTCTCGATACCATAGGAACAGATATGGTAGATTACTAAAGAACTTAGTCTGCAGACACTTTTAGATCACAAGAACTATTTTAGTAAGCATAGGCTCTTTTCAATAAAACTCCTATGTCTTACTGTTGAATGGCTTGACAATTATATATGTATGTTTTCGGCAATGTGCCCACTGAGTACTTTTGTACTCAGCCCTGCATATATTTCTAAATGTGCAGGTTGAACAAGATGGAATGGAGAGCCGGCTCAAGCTTTTGTCATCCTGAATCATATTAGCTTGTTAGATTAAGACTCTCGGTAATGTGTGTCTTCATACATGCATTCTGTAAGACTTCCGCTGTGAAATATCGATAGATTTTAGTTGAGTATTCGAGTTGTGTAAACATATCGGACACATGTCTTTCTTTTCCTTAAAGGTTCGACGCCAATTGATATAATAAATACTTCCCACGCTTGTTCGGGTGGTTCCTTGCACTTTAATTACATTCCCCTTTCTATTCCCGCTTCTTTAATCCCATCCCTAGTCACGGGTTCCCGGCTTCACTATCCTTAGTAAAGTCCGGTCGTGACAAACTAGCAGGGACCGGATTGGTACATAAGAATTTCCAAATCAAATCTCAATACATCAACTCTTATTTTTAGGAAGAAAATCAATCTGTGTACAACAGAGGACTCGGCTTACAAAATTCAAGGGAAGTACGCTTTGTTACAACTACCAATTCGGTGGACATAGACAATAAAGGGAACTTGAGCCTCTTATAGCTCATGCAATCCAAAAGATAGAAGCCACAATTGAAGAAGAGGTCAAGAAAAGTCCAAGCAAAAACGTGAAGCCGAGGAAAGCCTCTAAGAAAAAATCAAACGTGGAGTTGGAACTTCATGAACATCAAGAGAAGGGGAAAAGGAAAATATTTTGAAAGAAGTTTGAAGATTGCGTCGACATTTCCAGTGGTGACGATGATGATACCTTGGAAAATTTTATCTCCAAAAGCAAAAAGAAGTTCGATGCGCATCAAAGTAAAGAAAGAGAAGGATTGACCGTGATATTAATTATAATTTTTAAGTGTTATAGTTTAGATTAATTACTTCCTTTTTAGCGATACTTCACTTTTTTTTTTAGTTTAATTATTTTATTTTTATCGTTTACTAATTATTCGTCTTTTCTATTTTAACGCTTTATTTTTAAGATTTAATTAATCGTTATTAGTTTATATTATAAACATAAAATAATATAAACTATTTTTTTAATGAAATAAGTAAAATGCTTAGTGACCACGTGCATCGCACGTGTTGTCCGCTAGTTGTTATAAAAGTGTGCATTCTTACAAAATATGTATTGCCAACTATGTTGTACGGGTTCGGGAAGCGGGTACGGGGTGCGATACGATACGGATACGGGAATACGTTATTTTTTAAAATTATAGGATGCGAATCATGCGATTCGTCAAGGATACGCCTATTTTCATTATACGGGAAGAAGTATGATTTGTACATATAAAATAATGAAGATCTACTTAAAAAAGTCAAGATAACGAAAACCAAAATACACGCACTATATATTATTTATAGAATTCTCATTTCCAATTCATTATGAATGCAATTAATATTGCACCAATATCTTGAAAGAAATAATAGCTAGGAATTTTTCTTGGTGCCTGATGAATCTTCGATTTGCGGCCCAAATTTGTATACGGTTTATATGCGAATATAAGGAAGAACACGAGAGATTTACGTGGTTCGATCGGTATGATCTACGTCCACGGGGAGGAAAATATAGCTTTATATTCAGAATAGCGTAAGTAAGTTACAATACAATTGGTTCTCGTATTTATAGACGTAACTCATGGCAGTTGCAGAGGTGGAATCGTGGAGGTCATGGAGGTGTTGGTTGTTCCGGTTTTTCCTCCATCAGCCCACGTTCTGGGCTTAGGGCTCAACTCCCTGGGCTTGTGCTTAGCATGGATTGGGCTTGCCGATCTGGGCCCATCCGATCTGGGCTTCACGATGTGGGCTTGTCTGTTTTGGGCCTTTGGGCCTAGGGAGGTGGGCCCTTAGCATGGATTGGGCTTGCCGATCTGGGCCCATCCGATCTGGGCTTCACGATGTGGGCTTGTCTGTTTTGGGCCTTTGGGCCTAGGGAGGTGGGCCATTTCCTATCACATCCCCCCCCAAAAAGCGTGGGGTGATGGAGTTGATGTTTCCTGCCTGTGCTTGGTGAGTATTAGCTGATTTGAGTAACGTACTTGGTACCCCCTCCGAAATATGTGAGGAATCCCGAACTGACTGGTATCGTTAAAACTGCGTGGGGTAGGCCGAACTGAACTTGGTACCCCTTCTAAATGTGTGAGGAAGTCCGAACTGATCTTGGTATCCCCTCTGAAATGTGTGAGGAAGTCCGAACTGAGCTTGGTACCCCCCTCTGAAATGTGTGAGGAAGTCCGAACTGAACTTGGTACCCCCTCTGGAATGTGAGAGAGGCCGAACTGAACTGGCGTATCGCCTCTGAATTTGTGAGAGAGGCCGAACTGAACTGGCGTACCCCCTCTGAATTTGTGGGAATCGCAGGTCGGGGAATTCCGATGTCGTTCCCGCCCAAACATAAAGTTGTCAGTCGCATTTAATGCGACGCTTGGGGTACCGATAAAGCCTCGATTGGACGGGTTCGAAACGCCGTCGCATTGAAGGCGTATTCAATACGCGTTTATTTCCCCCCTTTAATGTCCTATGATTGAACATAATTGCATATTTCTTCTCTGCGCAAAAGAAACCCTAATCTGCAAATCCTCTTCTCTGTTCATCTTCACCAACTACATTTTCCGAATTTTCAAGAACTGAGAGTAAGTTATGTCTTCTTTGATGTCGATTTCCACTTCTTTATCCAACTCTTCTATCGGGGATGATCGTTCCCCCGCTTCTGTACATTCTCCGGCGGCGACGGAAGAAATCTCCGCCGCGTCGTCGTCGAACTCTCTTCCGGTTAGTTTCCCGGAAGATAAACGTGCTTGCGTACGGTCCGATTGTAAGGAGCCGTACGGGCACGAAGTTGAGTTTTCCGAGTGTCCTCCCGGAATAGCTGGGAGCGCTGGTTGTTTAGAATCCACCATTTCTACCTCCACTCTCTACGATGTTGCTGTGAAATTTAAATTTCCCCCTTCTGTTCTTCTCCTCCGGCCGAATGCTTTACGATAGGGCTTATCGCCCCCCTCGCGGGTGTGTCACCGTGTACGTGGACCAGTTTAAGGCTGGTCCGCGTGTACCATTTCCGGCCATTTATGCCGATATTTACCGTGTGTTCGGTCTCTCTCCTGCCCAAATCACCCCGAATAGCATTAGCCAGATAACCGGGATGGGTATTGCTTGCTCTCGTTTGGGTATTCCCTATTCGGTAGATACCCTTGGTGGGATGATTTCTTTTAAGTCTAGGACGGTAGGGTGGTACTACTCCTCATATCGGCAGAAGGGGTTCTCTGTCCAGGTGCCCTCGAAATTGATTTTTTGTTGAACCCGCCGACTAGCGGTTGGGCTAGTTATTTTAACTGTAGCAAGAGGCCAGATGAGGGCGGGCCTTCTAATGCATGACTTGTAAAATTCTGCAAAATAATAAACATCTGTTTGGGTAAACTTTGTTAGTGTAATTGATGGCTTATTGCCTATTCTGAATTTGCATTTCTGCTCTATTCATTTCCGAACTGACGCATAGGTCAAATTTGGATTTCCCGAAGTGGCTTGGGAGCCTAACTTCGGCTTCCGACGTGACTCTTGGGTCTTCCCTCGGTTCGGGATGGCATATAGCCTATTATCCTCTGCCGAGGTGACACTTGGGTCAGGTCGGGTTCCTGTTCTGCCGACTAAGTCGGTAGGGGTGGTCCCCTGGTTCGTACGATTTTATTTTACTAACACTTGTCCTCGTCAGGATAGTGTTGGAGGTAAGAGGCAACATGCATATAAGTGGAGTAATGTAATGCAGTGTGAACACAACAAAAGATAGAAATAAAATCTTAAACTTCATTACTGAAAATAGTTTTTGAAAGACAAGACCTGACTGAACATTGAACTGAATAAGACCGAACTGACAAAAGACTAAAATGACCGAGCTACTCTACATGATACTCCACGTCTATGCATAATACCTCTTCAGATGGATTATATTCCAAGGTCGCTGTATGGGCTCCCCGGACAGAGTGGAAAGCCTATAGGCGCCTTTACCAAGGACCTCGTCTACTCGGTATGGGCCTTCCCATGTGGCCTCCAGCTTGCCGAGCTTACAAGCCTTGCTGACCTCATTGTTTCGGAGAACTAAGTCCCCTACGCAATATTGCCGATCTCGAACTCGCCGATTGTAATATCGGGCTATGAGTTGTTTGTATCGGGCCTCTCTTATGTAAGCTGTATCCCTCTTTTCTTCTAGCAGATCGAGGTCCGTACGCCGGTTCTCATCATTTACTTCGGCTACGAAATGGGTCGTGCGCGGACTGGGGAGTCCGATCTCGACTGGGATTACAGCTTCTGTTCCGTATGCCAGGCTATACGGCGTTTCGCCATTTGCTGTTCGCGGCGTTGTTCTGTAGGACCATAGAACGTTCGGAAGGTTTTCTACCCATAACCCTTTAGCTTTCTCTAGCCGGGTTTTGAGACCTTTGACGAGAGTTCGGTTCGTCACTTCGGCTTGACCATTTGCTTGAGGGTGGGCTACCGATGTGAAATGTTGTTGAATCTGCAGCTCGTCACACCATTCCCTAAAAACCCTGTCCGTGAACTGGGTCCCGTTATCGGATACGAGGACATGAGGTATGCCGAATCGGCATACTATGTTCTTCCATACAAAGTTCCGGGCGTTCTTGCTCGTGATCGCGGATAGGGGTTCTGCTTCCACCCACTTCGTAAAGTAATCAATTGCCACTATGAGGTGTCGCAACTGACCTGGTGCTTTATCGAATGGGCCTACTATATCTATCCCCCACTGCGCGAACGGCCAAGGACTCTGCATCGCAGTCAGCTCGGTTTGCGGTATCCTTGTCACATTTGCATGTAACTGACACTTTTCGCACCTCTGCACGAGTTCGGTGCAATCCTTGAGCATCGAGGGCCAAAAGTATCCCCATCTCATAATTTTCTTTGCTAACGCCCGAGGTCCGATATGACTTCCACATGCCCCTTCATGCATTTCTCGCATAACGTAGTCTGCTGAGGTCGGGCCGACGCACTTGAGCAAGGGCTGAAGGTATGACTTCTTGTAAAGGACATTGTCCAGAATAGTATACTTCAATGACTTCAATAATATCCTTCTCGCCTCTGTCTTATCTTCGGGCAACTCCCCTCTCTCCAGGTAGGCTAGAATGGGCGTCATCCACGTCGGCTGTGACTCATCGTTCAGATCGTTAACCTCAGCTTCGTCTATGCTTCTATGCTTTACATCTTCCACTGGTGAAGTGCCAGGTGCCGCTGCCAATTTGCTAAGAACGTCAGCTCGGGAATTCTGAGCCCGGGGGATTCGCTCGAGCTGGAAGTACTGGAAAACCCCCTGCATGCCCCGTGCCTTAGCCAAATATTTCTTCATTCTTTCTCCCTTTGCTTCATACTTTCCTAGCATATGATTCACGACTACCTGGGAATCGCTGTGTACCTTTATTGCCGTGATCTTCAGATCCGTGGCTATCCGGAGTCCGGCTAGCAGAGCTTCGTACTCTACCTCGTTGTTGGTAGTTGCGAACTGAAAGCGGAGTGAATAGGTGATCTCTTTCTTCTCCGGGCTGATAAGAAGGATTCCAGCACCGCTTCCCGCTTTCCCTGATGCCCCATCCACGTACATGTGCCAACAATCTTGAGGCTCTCCCACCGTTGTGCGATCTGGATCTGGTATCGGGACTGGGACTTCGGATATCGAGGTTTCAACCAAGAAATCTGCCAAAGCTTGCCCCTTGATGGCTTGTCGGGGAACATAAGAGATGTCATGCTCTCCCAGTTCTATTGCCCACTTTGCTATCCGTCCCGATGCTTCCGGCTTCGTGAGCACCTGCCGAAGTGGGGAATCTGTTCGGACTTGGATTGGGTGTGCGTGAAAATAGGGGCGCAATCGCCGAGCAGCGTTGACAAGTGCTAAGGCTAGCTTTTCTAACGGCTGATATCTCACTTCAGGCCCTTTTAGCGACCGGCTTATGAAATAAACTGGTAACTGGCGACCTGCCTCTTCTCGCACGAGCACTGCACTAATTGCTTCTTCAGAAGTAGCCAAGTATATAAATAGCACCTCTCTCTCCTTCGGTACTGACAAGGTCGGTAGGTCCTTGAGATACTCCCTTAGCTGGTGTAGGGCGTGATGATGCTCCGAACTCCAATCAAATTGGGGTGCTTTCTTTAAGATTTTGAAGAAGGGCAACTGCTTCTCTGCGGCTTTAGATAGGAATCTACTCAGTGCGGCGAGACACCCTGTAAGTCTGTGCACATCGTTGATTGACTTTGGATTCTTCATGTCTAACACGGCCTTAACTTTTGATGGATTCGCCCTCAGCCCTTCCTGGGTAATCCAACAACCTAAAAACTTCCCCGATGTCACAGCAAAGGTACATTTTTGGGGATTAAGTTTCAGATTGACCTTGCGAAGGATAGAGAGCACAGTTCGGAGATCGGCCACACTAGTACTCTCTTCCTTACTCTTCACCACTATGTCATCGACATAGACCTCCACTTCCTTTCCGATATGCTCTTTAAATATTTTATCTACCATCCTCTGGTAGGTAGC
The DNA here is from genome assembly GCA_029379335.1 of Thymus mandschuricus. Classification (NCBI taxonomy): domain Eukaryota; kingdom Viridiplantae; phylum Streptophyta; class Magnoliopsida; order Lamiales; family Lamiaceae; genus Thymus; species Thymus mandschuricus. The sequence goes on along the minus strand of CM057080.1, from coordinate 6,539,908 downwards.
TCCTGCATTCTTCAACCCAAATGGCATTTTGCGGTAAGCAAAGATGCCAAAGTCCGTAATGAATGCTGTCTTAGCCGCGTCTTCGGCATCCATTAGGACTTGGTGGTATCCCTTATACAGATCCAGGAAACTGAATATCCTGTGACCGACCAGCGAGTCCACCTTTTTGTCGATATCGGGCAGAGGGTAACAGTCTTTAGGGCAGTGCTTGTTGAGATCGGTATAATCGATGCACATGCGCCATCCTCCCCCAGCCTTCTTGACCATTACCGGGTTCGCTATCCAGGTCGGGTAAGTGACTTCGAATAGAATCCCAGCGTCCAGCAGTTGGGTCACTTCGGTCTTTATGACCTGATTCCGCTCCGCTGCAAAGGAGCGCTGCTTTTGCTTGATCGGTCGCCCTTCGGGGTCGATCTTTAGCCGATGTGTGATCAGATCGGGTGATACCCCTGTCATATCCAATGGGGACCACGCGAAGACGTCTCTGTACTCCTTTAGAAGCCGAATAACCTGTTCGCGAAGATGGGGGTGGTCGGTCAGCCCGACTTTGACGACCTTAGCGGGATCGTCATCGTACAAAGCCACCTCTCTCTCTTCGGCGGGCGACGTCTTCTTCGGCTCTTCGGAGTTCAGTAATTGCTATGCTTGGGGCAGTTCGGGCGTTGCCCCTAGCCCCTTGAGAGCCACATGCAGGCACTCCCTTGCCATCTTCTGATCACCACGGATAACGGCTACCCCTCCCTTAGTCGGGATCTTCACTGCTAAATGGTACGTGGAGCAGATCGCTCTCACTGTATTCATCCAAGTACGGCCTAGGATTATGTTGTATGGGGACTTGGCCTCCACCACCATGAATTCGGTCATGTTAGTGGTGCTTCTCGGCCCTTTCCCTACTGTGACGGGCAGCTCGATCGTCCCTAGGGGATGGGTTTCCTCCTGTGCGAAACTCCGCAGCGGCCGTGTGGTTGGAATGATTTTTGACTTCTCCAGCTCCATGTTATCAAAGCAATGTCTGAACATGATATTCACCGATGCCCCGGTGTCGATGTGAATCCTTTTGATCAGCATGTTAGCCACCACAGCCTCAACAACAATGGCATCGGAGTGCGGCATCATGGGGGGCACCGGGTCATCGGCCGAGAAAGTTACGGCTTCCTCCTTCTTGAACCTCTTGTTAGCGGGTTCGCTGCTCGGCAAGCTCCGAGCTCCGTTCTTGAGGGACGATTTAGTCTGTCCTTTGGCGAGAGCGGAGATCGTAGCAACTATCCCCTCGTATTGGTAATCTCCGTCCTCGTCGGCATCATCCTCATTGTGCTTTGTTTTCTTCTCAGCATCCGTGCTGCAATTCCCTCTATACTGTCTCTTCTTTTTTTGACTTCGGGGGGCATCCACTTGATTGACCCCCGTGCTCCGATCTTGATATTTTTTAAGCGGACCATTGCGAACTAGGCTTTCAATGTCCTGAGCCAAGTTCCTGCAATCCTCCGTCTCATGTCCATAATCTTCATGGAATTGGCAATACTTATTCTTTGACCTCGGCTTGCCATCCTCCCGCATCGGCCTTGGTCTCTCGAACAGATTAGCGTGCAATTCAAGGATCTCGGTCCTTGGTTGTTTAACGGAGTGAACTGCGGAGCTGGCCGCTGTGCGGGCTGACTTGCAGGCACACCTCGCTGTGCTGGATTCTGCCGAGGTCCGAGACGAGACTCAATCGGACCTCGCTGAATTCGCTCCATTACCCCTTTCCGAGGTGCATCATCTTTCTTCTTTGAGGTTTCACCTCGGTCAACCTCCTTTCGACGTCTAGTCGCCTCCTCTATCTTAGCGAATTTGTCCGCAATAGCCCACAGTTCGGTAGTGGTCTGGGGATCCTTTGCCAAAATCTCCCTGTAGAGATGGTCCGAGCTGATGGCATTTTGGAATGCCGAGATGATAAGGAGATCGTTGGTGCATCGGGTTGACAAGCACTCCCTATCGAACCGGGTCATGAAATCTTGCAGTGATTCGCCTCGGCTCTGCTTCACGGTTAACAGATGAGCCGGAGTGTGCCTTATTTCAGTACGTTGGGAAAAGCTCCGGGCGAACACATTCATCAGATCGGAATACGATCTGATCGACCCGGGAGGTAGACTGTCGAACCACTCCCGTGCATTATCAATAAGCAATTCCGGGAACAGCTTGCACATGTGTACACTCCCCAGATTTTGGTTTAGCATGCTATATTTGAACTGGCTAAGGAAATTACTCGGATTCCCAATTCCATTGTACGCCTTGATCTTTGGCACCGTATATCCAAAGGGCATGGGTGTGTTGAGGATCTCCTCCGAGAGCGGACTGATGATCCTTCCAAGTGCATCAAAGATCTGCGCTCCTCCAGCTGGGTGTACTTGGTTGGGCGCGTTATAGGGTGGAGCAGCGGCGTAGTTCGGTTGGATCATATGGGAGTTCGGCTGCTGGCTTCCCTGCACCTGTCCTCGGACTTGCTGTAGATAGTTACGCAAGTCCTGTCCAGGTCTCTGAGGGATTCCTTGACCGATCTGAGGGGCTCCTTGCCCGACCTGAGGGACTCCTTGTCCGGACTGGGGGACTCCTTGCGCACCGGTGTAGTGGTTGAGGAACTCACGCCCCGATGCCGTGGTGAGATAGTTCCTTAACAACTCCTCGATCCCAGGAAGTGGAGGAGGTGGCGCGGCTGCCAAGTTCGGCTGGATGACTGGAGAAAGACGGGCAGCTAAGCTCGGCCGAATTACTGGGGACTGGCGCAATGTCGCCTCCGGACCGAACAACTCGCGATCCCTGCTCGCTGTGAGGTTCTCCACATGGCCTTCTGGTGTAGCTTGTGGTCCTAAGCGCGAACTCACTGGAGCTCGGCGTGACTGTATTGGTTGTGAGGACGGGTGTGCTGCCGTGTTTTCTCCAGTATTCTGTTGGCCGGAGTCTGGGACCTCCGGGATCTCTTCAGTGATGGTCTGGTCGTCCACCGGGACGTCGCTGAGAGGCTGTTCTGCGCCCACCGTTGAGGCCGGTTCGTCGGGCTGTCGGCGTCGGCTCCGTCGACGGCGAGGGGTACCCAGCAACGTTGTGGTTCCGCGCGGCATTGATGGTAATTCTGAGCAGCAAAAAGATCGAAAACTCAAGCACAAATTTCGATTCCCACAGACGGCGCCAGTGATGAATCTTCGATTTGCGGCCCAAATTTGTATACGGTTTATATGCGAATATAAGGAAGAACACGAGAGATTTACGTGGTTCGATCGGTATGATCTACGTCCACGGGGAGGAAAATATAGCTTTATATTCAGAATAGCGTAAGTAAGTTACAATACAATTGGTTCTCGTATTTATAGACGTAACTCATGGCAGTTGCAGAGGTGGAATCGTGGAGGTCATGGAGGTGTTGGTTGTTCCAGTTTTTCCTCCATCAGCCCACGTTCTGGGCTTAGGGCTCAACTCCCTGGGCTTGTGCTTAGCATGGATTGGGCTTGCCGATCTGGGCCCATCCGATCTGGGCTTCACGATGTGGGCTTGTCTGTTTTGGGCCTTTGGGCCTAGGGAGGTGGGCCCTTAGCATGGATTGGGCTTGCCGATCTGGGCCCATCCGATCTGGGCTTCACGATGTGGGCTTGTCTGTTTTGGGCCTTTGGGCCTAGGGAGGTGGGCCATTTCCTATCACATCCCCCCCCAAAAAGCGTGGGGTGATGGAGTTGATGTTTCCTGCCTGTGCTTGGTGAGTATTAGCTGATTTGAGTAACGTACTTGGTACCCCCTCCGAAATATGTGAGGAATCCCGAACTGACTGGTATCGTTAAAACTGCGTGGGGTAGGCCGAACTGAACTTGGTACCCCTTCTAAATGTGTGAGGAAGTCCGAACTGATCTTGGTATCCCCTCTGAAATGTGTGAGGAAGTCCGAACTGAGCTTGGTACCCCCTCTGAAATGTGTGAGGAAGTCCGAACTGAACTTGGTACCCCCTCTGGAATGTGAGAGAGGCCGAACTGAACTGGCGTATCGCCTCTGAATTTGTGAGAGAGGCCGAACTGAACTGGCGTACCCCCTCTGAATTTGTGGGAATCGCAGGTCGGGGAATTCCGATGTCGTTCCCGCCCAAACATAAAGTTGTCAGTCGCATTTAATGCGACGCTTGGGGTACCGATAAAGCCTCGATTGGACGGGTTCGAAACGCCGTCGCATTGAAGGCGTATTCAATACGCGTTTATTTCCCCCCTTGAATGTCCTATGATTGAACATAATTGCATATTTCTTCTCTGCGCAAAAGAAACCCTAATCTGCAAATCCTCTTCTCTGTTCATCTTCACCAACTACATTTTCCGAATTTTCAAGAACTGAGAGTAAGTTATGTCTTCTTTGATGTCGATTTCCACTTCTTTATCCAACTCTTCTATCGGGGATGATCGTTCCCCCGCTTCTGTACATTCTCCGGCGGCGACGGAAGAAATCTCCGCCGCGTCGTCGTCGAACTCTCTTCCGGTTAGTTTCCCGGAAGATAAACGTGCTTGATTACGGTCCGATTGTAAGGAGCCGTACGGGCACGAAGTTGAGTTTTCCGAGTGTCCTCCCGGAATAGCTGGGAGCGCTGGTTGTTTAGAATCCACCATTTCTACCTCCACTCTCTACGATGTTGCTGTGAAATTTAAATTTCCCCCTTCTGTTCTTCTCCTCCGGCCGAATGCTTACGATAGGGCTTATCGCCCCCCTCGCGGGTGTGTCACCGTGTACGTGGACCAGTTTAAGGCTGGTCCGCGTGTACCATTTCCGGCCATTTATGCCGATATTTACCGTGTGTTCGGTCTCTCTCCTGCCCAAATCACCCCGAATAGCATTAGCCAGATAACCGGGATGGGTATTGCTTGCTCTCGTTTGGGTATTCCCTATTCGGTAGATACCCTTGGTGGGATGATTTCTTTTAAGTCTAGGACGGTAGGGTGGTACTACTCCTCATATCGGCAGAAGGGGTTCTCTGTCCAGGTGCCCTCGAAATTGATTTTTTGTTGAACCCGCCGACTAGCGGTTGGGCTAGTTATTTTAACTGTAGCAAGAGGCCAGATGAGGGCGGGCCTTCTAATGCATGACTTGTAAAATTCTGCAAAATAATAAACATCTGTTTGGGTAAACTTTGTTAGTGTAATTGATGGCTTATTGCCTATTCTGAATTTGCATTTCTGCTCTATTCATTTCCGAACTGACGCATAGGTCAAATTTGGATTTCCCGAAGTGGCTTGGGAGCCTAACTTCGGCTTCCGACGTGACTCTTGGGTCTTCCCTCGGTTCGGGATGGCATATAGCCTATTATCCTCTGCCGAGGTGACACTTGGGTCAGGTCGGGTTCCTGTTCTGCCGACTAAGTCGGTAGGGGTGGTCCCCTGGTTCGTACGATTTTATTTTACTAACACTTGTCCTCGTCAGGATAGTGTTGGAGGTAAGAGGCAACATGCATATAAGTGGAGTAATGTAATGCAGTGTGAACACAACAAAAGATAGAAATAAAATCTTAAACTTCATTACTGAAAATAGTTTTTGAAAGACAAGACCTGACTGAACATTGAACTGAATAAGACCGAACTGACAAAAGACTAAAATGACCGAGCTACTCTACATGATACTCCACGTCTATGCATAATACCTCTTCAGATGGATTATATTCCAAGGTCGCTGTATGGGCTCCCCGGACAGAGTGGAAAGCCTATAGGCGCCTTTACCAAGGACCTCGTCTACTCGGTATGGGCCTTCCCATGTGGCCTCCAGCTTGCCGAGCTTACAAGCCTTGCTGACCTCATTGTTTCGGAGAACTAAGTCCCCTACGCAATATTGCCGATCTCGAACTCGCCGATTGTAATATCGGGCTATGAGTTGTTTGTATCGGGCCTCTCTTATGTAAGCTGTATCCCTCTTTTCTTCTAGCAGATCGAGGTCCGTACGCCGGTTCTCATCATTTACTTCGGCTACGAAATGGGTCGTGCGCGGACTGGGGAGTCCGATCTCGACTGGGATTACAGCTTCTGTTCCGTATGCCAGGCTATACGGCGTTTCGCCATTTGCTGTTCGCGGCGTTGTTCTGTAGGACCATAGAACGTTCGGAAGGTTTTCTACCCATAACCCTTTAGCTTTCTCTAGCCGGGTTTTGAGACCTTTGACGAGAGTTCGGTTCGTCACTTCGGCTTGACCATTTGCTTGAGGGTGGGCTACCGATGTGAAATGTTGTTGAATCTGCAGCTCGTCACACCATTCCCTAAAAACCCTGTCCGTGAACTGGGTCCCGTTATCGGATACGAGGACATGAGGTATGCCGAATCGGCATACTATGTTCTTCCATACAAAGTTCCGGGCGTTCTTGCTCGTGATCGCGGATAGGGGTTCTGCTTCCACCCACTTCGTAAAGTAATCAATTGCCACTATGAGGTGTCGCAACTGACCTGGTGCTTTATCGAATGGGCCTACTATATCTATCCCCCACTGCGCGAACGGCCAAGGACTCTGCATCGCAGTCAGCTCGGTTTGCGGTATCCTTGTCACATTTGCATGTAACTGACACTTTTCGCACCTCTGCACGAGTTCGGTGCAATCCTTGAGCATCGAGGGCCAAAAGTATCCCCATCTCATAATTTTCTTTGCTAACGCCCGAGGTCCGATATGACTTCCACATGCCCCTTCATGCATTTCTCGCATAACGTAGTCTGCTGAGGTCGGGCCGACGCACTTGAGCAAGGGCTGAAGGTATGACTTCTTGTAAAGGACATTGTCCAGAATAGTATACTTCAATGACTTCAATAATATCCTTCTCGCCTCTGTCTTATCTTCGGGCAACTCCCCTCTCTCCAGGTAGGCTAGAATGGGCGTCATCCACGTCGGCTGTGACTCATCGTTCAGATCGTTAACCTCAGCTTCGTCTATGCTTCTATGCTTTACATCTTCCACTGGTGAAGTGCCAGGTGCCGCTGCCAATTTGCTAAGAACGTCAGCTCGGGAATTCTGAGCCCGGGGGATTCGCTCGAGCTGGAAGTACTGGAAAACCCCCTGCATGCCCCGTGCCTTAGCCAAATATTTCTTCATTCTTTCTCCCTTTGCTTCATACTTTCCTAGCATATGATTCACGACTACCTGGGAATCGCTGTGTACCTTTATTGCCGTGATCTTCAGATCCGTGGCTATCCGGAGTCCGGCTAGCAGAGCTTCGTACTCTACCTCGTTGTTGGTAGTTGCGAACTGAAAGCGGAGTGAATAGGTGATCTCTTTCTTCTCCGGGCTGATAAGAAGGATTCCAGCACCGCTTCCCGCTTTCCCTGATGCCCCATCCACGTACATGTGCCAACAATCTTGAGGCTCTCCCACCGTTGTGCGATCTGGATCTGGTATCGGGACTGGGACTTCGGATATCGAGGTTTCAACCAAGAAATCTGCCAAAGCTTGCCCCTTGATGGCTTGTCGGGGAACATAAGAGATGTCATGCTCTCCCAGTTCTATTGCCCACTTTGCTATCCGTCCCGATGCTTCCGGCTTCGTGAGCACCTGCCGAAGTGGGGAATCTGTTCGGACTTGGATTGGGTGTGCGTGAAAATAGGGGCGCAATCGCCGAGCAGCGTTGACAAGTGCTAAGGCTAGCTTTTCTAACGGCTGATATCTCACTTCAGGCCCTTTTAGCGACCGGCTTATGAAATAAACTGGTAACTGGCGACCTGCCTCTTCTCGCACGAGCACTGCACTAATTGCTTCTTCAGAAGTAGCCAAGTATATAAATAGCACCTCTCTCTCCTTCGGTACTGACAAGGTCGGTAGGTCCTTGAGATACTCCCTTAGCTGGTGTAGGGCGTGATGATGCTCCGAACTCCAATCAAATTGGGGTGCTTTCTTTAAGATTTTGAAGAAGGGCAACTGCTTCTCTGCGGCTTTAGATAGGAATCTACTCAGTGCGGCGAGACACCCTGTAAGTCTGTGCACATCGTTGATTGACTTTGGATTCTTCATGTCTAACACGGCCTTAACTTTTGATGGATTCGCCCTCAGCCCTTCCTGGGTAATCCAACAACCTAAAAACTTCCCCGATGTCACAGCAAAGGTACATTTTTGGGGATTAAGTTTCAGATTGACCTTGCGAAGGATAGAGAGCACAGTTCGGAGATCGGCCACACTAGTACTCTCTTCCTTACTCTTCACCACTATGTCATCGACATAGACCTCCACTTCCTTTCCGATATGCTCTTTAAATATTTTATCTACCATCCTCTGGTAGGTAGCTCCTGCATTCTTCAACCCAAATGGCATTTTGCGGTAAGCAAAGATGCCAAAGTCCGTAATGAATGCTGTCTTAGCCGCGTCTTCGGCATCCATTAGGACTTGGTGGTATCCCTTATACAGATCCAGGAAACTGAATATCCTGTGACCGACCAGCGAGTCCACCTTTTTGTCGATATCGGGCAGAGGGTAACAGTCTTTAGGGCAGTGCTTGTTGAGATCGGTATAATCGATGCACATGCGCCATCCTCCCCCAGCCTTCTTGACCATTACCGGGTTCGCTATCCAGGTCGGGTAAGTGACTTCGAATAGAATCCCAGCGTCCAGCAGTTGGGTCACTTCGGTCTTTATGACCTGATTCCGCTCCGCTGCAAAGGAGCGCTGCTTTTGCTTGATCGGTCGCCCTTCGGGGTCGATCTTTAGCCGATGTGTGATCAGATCGGGTGATACCCCTGTCATATCCAATGGGGACCACGCGAAGACGTCTCTGTACTCCTTTAGAAGCCGAATAACCTGTTCGCGAAGATGGGGGTGGTCGGTCAGCCCGACTTTGACGACCTTAGCGGGATCGTCATCGTACAAAGCCACCTCTCTCTCTTCGGCGGGCGACGTCTTCTTCGGCTCTTCGGAGTTCAGTAATTGCTATGCTTGGGGCAGTTCGGGCGTTGCCCCTAGCCCCTTGAGAGCCACATGCAGGCACTCCCTTGCCATCTTCTGATCACCACGGATAACGGCTACCCCTCCCTTAGTCGGGATCTTCACTGCTAAATGGTACGTGGAGCAGATCGCTCTCACTGTATTCATCCAAGTACGGCCTAGGATTATGTTGTATGGGGACTTGGCCTCCACCACCATGAATTCGGTCATGTTAGTGGTGCTTCTCGGCCCTTTCCCTACTGTGACGGGCAGCTCGATCGTCCCTAGGGGATGGGTTTCCTCCTGTGCGAAACTCCGCAGCGGCCGTGTGGTTGGAATGATTTTTGACTTCTCCAGCTCCATGTTATCAAAGCAATGTCTGAACATGATATTCACCGATGCCCCGGTGTCGATGTGAATCCTTTTGATCAGCATGTTAGCCACCACAGCCTCAACAACAATGGCATCGGAGTGCGGCATCATGGGGGGCACCGGGTCATCGGCCGAGAAAGTTACGGCTTCCTCCTTCTTGAACCTCTTGTTAGCGGGTTCGCTGCTCGGCAAGCTCCGAGCTCCGTTCTTGAGGGACGATTTAGTCTGTCCTTTGGCGAGAGCGGAGATCGTAGCAACTATCCCCTCGTATTGGTAATCTCCGTCCTCGTCGGCATCATCCTCATTGTGCTTTGTTTTCTTCTCAGCATCCGTGCTGCAATTCCCTCTATACTGTCTCTTCTTTTTTTGACTTCGAGGGGCATCCACTTGATTAACCCCCGTGCTCCGATCTTGATATTTTTTAAGCGGACCATTGCGAACTAGGCTTTCAATGTCCTGAGCCAAGTTCCTGCAATCCTCCGTCTCATGTCCATAATCTTCATGGAATTGGCAATACTTATTCTTTGACCTCGGCTTGCCATCCTCCCGCATCGGCCTTGGTCTCTCGAACAGATTAGCGTGCAATTCAAGGATCTCGGTCCTTGGTTGTTTAACGGAGTGAACTGCGGAGCTGGCCGCTGTGCGGGCTGACTTGCAGGCACACCTCGCTGTGCTGGATTCTGCCGAGGTCCGAGACGAGACTCAATCGGACCTCGCTGAATTCGCTCCATTACCCCTTTCCGAGGTGCATCATCTTTCTTCTTTGAGGTTTCACCTCGGTCAACCTCCTTTCGACGTCTAGTCGCCTCCTCTATCTTAGCGAATTTGTCCGCAATAGCCCACAGTTCGGTAGTGGTCTGGGGATCCTTTGCCAAAATCTCCCTGTAGAGATGGTCCGAGCTGATGGCATTTTGGAATGCCGAGATGATAAGGAGATCGTTGGTGCATCGGGTTGACAAGCACTCCCTATCGAACCGGGTCATGAAATCTTGCAGTGATTCGCCTCGGCTCTGCTTCACGGTTAACAGATGAGCCGGAGTGTGCCTTATTTCAGTACGTTGGGAAAAGCTCCGGGCGAACACATTCATCAGATCGGAATACGATCTGATCGACCCGGGAGGTAGACTGTCGAACCACTCCCGTGCATTATCAATAAGCAATTCCGGGAACAGCTTGCACATGTGTACACTCCCCAGATTTTGGTTTAGCATGCTATATTTGAACTGGCTAAGGAAATTACTCGGATTCCCAATTCCATTGTACGCCTTGATCTTTGGCACCGTATATCCAAAGGGCATGGGTGTGTTGAGGATCTCCTCCGAGAGCGGACTGATGATCCTTCCAAGTGCATCAAAGATCTGCGCTCCTCCAGCTGGGTGTACTTGGTTGGGCGCGTTATAGGGTGGAGCAGCGGCGTAGTTCGGTTGGATCATATGGGAGTTCGGCTGCTGGCTTCCCTGCACCTGTCCTCGGACTTGCTGTAGATAGTTACGCAAGTCCTGTCCAGGTCTCTGAGGGATTCCTTGACCGATCTGAGGGGCTCCTTGCCCGACCTGAGGGACTCCTTGTCCGGACTGGGGGACTCCTTGCGCACCGGTGTAGTGGTTGAGGAACTCACGCCCCGATGCCGTGGTGAGATAGTTCCTTAACAACTCCTCGATCCCAGGAAGTGGAGGAGGTGGCGCGGCTGCCAAGTTCGGCTAGATGACTGGAGAAAGACGGGCAGCTAAGCTCGGCCGAATTACTGGGGACTGGCGCAATGTCGCCTCCGGACCGAACAACTCGCGATCCCTGCTCGCTGTGAGGTTCTCCACATGGCCTTCTGGTGTAGCTTGTGGTCCTAAGCGCGAACTCACTGGAGCTCGGCGTGACTGTATTGGTTGTGAGGACGGGTGTGCTGCCGTGTTTTCTCCAGTATTCTGTTGGCCGGAGTCTGGGACCTCCGGGATCTCTTCAGTGATGGTCTGGTCGTCCACCGGGACGTCGCTGAGAGGCTGTTCTGCGCCCACCGTTGAGGCCGGTTCGTCGGGCTGTCGGCGTCGGCTCCGTCGACGGCGAGGGGTACCCAGCAACGTTGTGGTTCCGCGCGGCATTGATGGTAATTCTGAGCAGCAAAAAGATCGAAAACTCAAGCACAAATTTCGATTCCCACAGACGGCGCCAGTGATGAATCTTCGATTTGCGGCCCAAATTTGTATACGGTTTATATGCGAATATAAGGAAGAACACGAGAGATTTACGTGGTTCGATCGGTATGATCTACGTCCACGGGGAGGAAAATATAGCTTTATATTCAGAATAGCGTAAGTAAGTTACAATACAATTGGTTCTCGTATTTATAGACGTAACTCATGGCAGTTGCAGAGGTGGAATCGTGGAGGTCATGGAGGTGTTGGTTGTTCCGGTTTTTCCTCCATCAGCCCACGTTCTGGGCTTAGGGCTCAACTCCCTGGGCTTGTGCTTAGCATGGATTGGGCTTGCCGATCTGGGCCCATCCGATCTGGGCTTCACGATGTGGGCTTGTCTGTTTTGGGCCTTTGGGCCTAGGGAGGTGGGCCCTTAGCATGGATTGGGCTTGCCGATCTGGGCCCATCCGATCTGGGCTTCACGATGTGGGCTTGTCTGTTTTGGGCCTTTGGGCCTAGGGAGGTGGGCCATTTCCTATCAGTGCCACATTCGTCCGAATACATACTAACACATTCTTCAAACTTAGGACCATATGTAAAAAAAATAAAAATAATTATAATAACATTATTCATCAAATAAAAAATATTTCCGCTCATCGTAAAATAATAGTACGAAAATTTACAAATTCTTTTACGTTAAGAATATTACCCGATTCGAAAATTTTGCACTTGGAATTGGCACATACATATACATTTGTGCATTTGAAATCAGCCTCCAAATTTCGCACGACTAAATGGCATTTCTTCAAGCATTCAATCGCACATAGTGTTTGCTATAAGAATAATTATTATGTGCCCCAACTTCTCTTGCTACAACAATTATTACCATCATTGTAATTTCTACGTAAATGTTCGTACTCATTCTAGATTTCTCCATCTCTATTTTTTTTAACTATATATTTTGTTAGTTATTTATGTCACGTTTTATTTTTCTATGTTATGGGGTCTATATATATAGTATTAGTGTTAACTTAACTTTGACAAATTCACTTAATATTGTAGTAGTATTCATGATGAATGTATTGAGGAATTGTTATAAATTTGTTTTACTCGAAAAGTATTGAGATGTTTCTAACTTTTACAAGTTATGAGATGTTATTTACTACAATTTCTCTTGGTTGTTATGATTAGATAAGATATATTCATTTTGTCTCTTTACTCTATTCAATAGGTTTATTCTATAGTTTACATCTTGCCATGCATCCAAACAATGAAAAGTTGTTATTATTATCTTGTCATCAATTACTGTCGAATCTAATTCGCTATTACATTTTTATGTGACATCTTTTAGTGCATAGATTGATGAACGTTACATGTCAAAATCATTTGTAAAATTAACATTCATTTAAAACTGTACGTATTAACTTAACACTTTCCCTTGATTATCTATACTCTTAACTTCATTTTCTACGTACTCCCTTCGTTTTTTTCATAAGGGGTTCTAGACTTTTGTCCTTGTTTTTTTTATAAGGTGTTTTCATAAAATTTTCAATATCAAACTCACTATTCTTAATTTTTTCTCTCATTTTCATCAATATTCTTAAGTTTTTCTCTAATTTTCATTATCTTCATTTATAACAATTAATGTTTATCTCTTCTTTCAAAATAATTTCATCTATTTTTATATGAAAAATGCGACTTACGAGAAAAAGATGATTATAAAAGAATGGTCATTAAGTTTTTAATTCGCCAATTACCTCTCTCTCAAGATTGTGAGGCAACAATATGAAAATGAAATAAGAAAAACTCGTGCTATAAATCACTAAATATTTATAGCAATCTCACCCATTTCACCAACTATAGAAACCGTAAAACACCGAAGATCTCTGTTCTCCACCGTAACTCATCAAGAATAGCAAACTGAAGAGGGAAAACACAAAAAGCGTCATCACGTATTACTAGAAAAATGACCTATAACTACATCGACATGGATGACATTTCAAAAAATGTCATCATAAACTAAGGGGGTTCATGTTGTTTCTTTTGGATAGAGGAAATGATATTTTTTATTCGCCTCATCACTTAAAATAAAATTTTAGTCCATGTGATCCCACTCTAATTATACAAGAAACAATATCCGAGTCAAATCCCAATATTAGCGACAAAAATTAGAAAGATAATAGCAAATAAAACATAATATGATTCGACTAGAAAGTGCAGAAACTAGTTGGAACAAATTGATATATAATAAAATAATTATACAACTGGACAGTATATAGAAACACAAAAGGGCAGAATCTCTTGGCCTCAACTAACTATACGCAGCAACAACGATAACAACAAGAGAGATGCATATATCTCTTACACAACTCCTCTCGTTAGTTGAACACTCTCTACAAGATTGTATAATGTCCATTGAGTTAAATTCTGGATGATCGATACGTGTCGCCCAAATATTCTCGGTAATTCTCCTCCACTCCGGACTTGGACCTGAAGGCCCTCATTCCCTTGTTCCTTTGTTCATCTTGTATCCTGATTGCTGAATTCGAAACAAAATCACTGCAATGTACAACTTCAATTGATAGGAGCTTTGGAATTTCCCCGATATCTGAAGGGATCTCCTCTAATGTTGCCCACTCTTTTCCATCAAAGAATCCATACACTACAACAAAGATGAGCTATTAGGGGCAAAAATCTATATACCTATTATGTTTAAGAGAAACAGTATTATATACCCTAGTATAATAAAAACACCATTCTACCCACTTTTTGCCAAATGGGACTAAAATACCCTTGTATTCAGTTTTGGAAGGAGGGGGAAATTCAAATCACATTCTCACCTAGGAGAATGTGAGAGACTCTTAAACTCCCCACTACCACCCCCAACTACCCAATCTCATCAGAAACAAATAATTGCCGGCAACTCCTTTCTGCCCACTCTTCACTTCTCTTCTTCTCTCCTCTCGTTTCTACAAACCGTTCTCCTCCGCCACTATCTCTCTCGACGAAAACGAGGCCACCACCATCCCTCTCGTTTACCCAGTTACTTTCGTAAGAATCCATGGCAACACGAAGTCGAAGCAGCAAACGGAAGTGGGATGCTGAACCGGTCGAGCAGCCGCCGGAGGAAATTGAAGTACTCAGCGCAGAGGAGACGACGAGGGTCCGGAAGAAAAGCGGCTACCCTTTCATTGATGAAGAGGTTAGAAACTAGGGTTCTGATTTCCGAAATTGAATTTTGGTGTGCAAAACCTAGGGTTTACTGTTTTCCAACCTTTGTTCTTGCTTGGGGGTTTTGATTTCTTCCTGGGTTTGAGTATCGACTGTATAACATCCCCCCTTTTGTAATGCATGTTAAATTTTCGATAGATTTGCTTGTAATAATAGTGTAAATTGATTTGAATGTTGTTCTGTTTTGATAATGACCAGTAATAATAGTCTTTGGTTGGTAAGAATGTTGTTCTGTCTTGCAATCGCCCTAGGGTATAATGAAAATGTTATGTGCATTATCAAAAAAAGGGTCAGAATATGGAAGTTTTTTTTCATTAAAATGGATATTCGGTTGTTTTGATTAAAAAAAGCTTCGATTGCACAAATTTGCTTGTAAAAATCTGGAAGCTTATGTTCGGTTGTTTTGATAAAAAAAATTGTTCTTATTGGTGATGTTCTTCGTGGTTGTAAGAATCTGTATTTGTTTGTAAGAATGTAGGTTTTTCTTGGTAAGAACTGGTGATATTCTGATGTAAATATGTTGTTGGTAAGAATGTTGAAGTTGTTATAGCGAGAATCTGTTTATGTTTGTAAGAATGTAGGTTTTTCTTGGTAAGAACTGGTGATATTATGATCTACATATGTTGTTAGTAAGAATGTAGAAGTTTTTATAAGGAGAATCTGTTTTTTGTTTGTAAGAATGTAGGTTTTTCTTGCTAAGAAATGGTGATATTATGATCTACATATGTTGTTAGTAAGAATGTAGAAGTTTTTATAAGGAGAATATGTTTTTATTTGTAAGAATGTAGGTTTTTCTAAGAAAGAACTGGTGATATTATGATGTAAATATGTTGTGGTAAGAATGTTGAAGTTGTTATAGGGAGAATCTGTTTTTGTTTGTAAGAATGTAGGTTTTTCTTGGTAAGAACTGGTGATATTATGATCTACATATGTTGTTAGTAAGAATGTATAAGTTTTTATAAGGAGAATCTGATTTTGTTTGTAAGAATGTAGGTTTTTTTTGGTAAGAACTGGTGATATTATGTTGTTAGTAAGAGTGTTTAAGTTTTTCTAAGGAGAATCTGCTATTGTGTGATGAATGTTTTTGTTTATTAAGAATGTGAGGATTATTTGATACGAATGTGAGGA
Organism: Thymus mandschuricus; assembly: GCA_029379335.1. Classification (NCBI taxonomy): domain Eukaryota; kingdom Viridiplantae; phylum Streptophyta; class Magnoliopsida; order Lamiales; family Lamiaceae; genus Thymus; species Thymus mandschuricus. The sequence continues at coordinate 6,524,168 of CM057080.1, read as the reverse complement.
TTATTTTCTAATCTCTGATATAAAAAACGTTGTAGGTCGAATGGAGGTATGAGAGGTTGGAGCTTCTGCCTATGTCTAGAAAGGTTATTCCAGCAGGGTACGAAATGTTGCCTGGGGAGGTTAATACATTGCTGACAAAGAAAATGAGTGTGGCAAATGCAAACATAGTTAGAAATTCATCTATGGGACAATTCACTAGGCTGGATGCGTCTACAATACGGTGCGGGAGAATGATGCACTATGTGGTTTGTCACCAGGTATAATGATTTAATATTCTTACGTTAATCATACATAAATTAATCAATGCTATTGGTAATACTACTTTAGTAGAAAAAGATTCTTACTTACTTTCTTTATTTCTGACCAGGTTGTTCCAGAGCCTAACTTTGATCCAACGTCTTTGTTTTTCAAATTTGGGAGGAAAGTTTTAAGGTTCTCCAGAGTCGAATACGCCTTGGTCAGTGGACTGAAATTCAGGCCTTCCACCTTCGATCCATACACAGAGCAAACACTGCCCCCTAACTCTACTTACGAACGACTGTTTGGGGCAAACCTAGGGACACGCCTTTGTGATGTCCGTACTGCTTGCGTAGACAGAACATTCACGGTTAAAGGGAATGAGGTGGAGGCAACGCCCGAAGACTGGGTGAAGCTAACGAAGCTGCTACTTTGCTTGGGGTTCGCCCTTGGGGTCGATACGACAAAAAAAAAATTAAAAAAAAAAAAAAAATACCGCTTTGGATGTGGGTGTTGCTTGAAAATGAGGAGGAATGGGAAAACTTCCCATGGGGGGGAGTCTGTCTTACCAGATGTTGTTAGAGACTATAAGGGGTATCCCGAAGGAGAAGAAGGGGAAAACAAAAATGAACTACGGGATCAAGGGGAATACAGTGGCTTTTTGTGTGAGTATTCTTATTTTTTTTGTTTACATTAATTAATAAAAGGTGCTTTATCTAACTTCTGCTATTATGTGTTTTTTTGGTGAACAGGCTTGGATTTATGAGGCATTTCCAACCTTTGGTAAGGTTGTTGGCCTCAGGGGCAAGGATACGCAGATCCCGCGGTTCGTTCAATACTCCTTCGTGAAGGAAAAACGTTATCCGAAGGACGACGAAATCACAGAGGTATGTTTTGTTAGTATGACTTTATAATCCGATTGTTTGGGTAGACATTGAATCCTCACTATAGCAATGTGCATGCAAATGTGATGGTCATAGGAATGTGATTTGTCAACTTTGGTAGGAATGCGTTTTTAAAAATGTGACAATTTATTGATGATTGGTAAGATTGTAGTATTAGTGGTAAGAAACTGTTATCGAAAATCAAACCATGAGAATGTGATTTGTCAAACTTTGGTAGGAATGTGTTTGTAAAAATTTGTCAATTTTTTGATGATTTGTAAGAATGTGGTGTTTGTGGTAAGAATGTGTTTGTAAAATACTTGTAATAATGTGTTGTTAATGGTAAAAAAATGTGATGTCAAATTGTTACATGATAATGTGATTTCTTACAGTTTGGTAGGAATGTGATTTGTCCACTTTGGTAGGAATGTGTTTTTATAAATGTGGCAATTTATTGATGATTTGTAATATTGTAGTATTAGTGGTAAGAAACTATTATCTTGAGAATGCGATTTGTCAAACTTTGTGGGAATGTGTTTGTAAAAATTTGTAAATTTTTTGATGATTGGTAACAATGTGGTGTTTGTGGTAAGAATGTGTTTGTAAAAAATTGTAACTTAATGTGATTATTGGTATGAATGTGGTGTTATTGGTAAGAAACTTTGGTAGGATTATAACCATGTATGCTTTTTTATTTATGAATGCAGGGGCTTGTTCGTAGGCTGAAGCCAACCAAGAAAGAGAAGCTTGAAGGATTCTGGATATCCTTGTCTAATGATCCAGAAACCATGCTGTTTGCCTTCAAGTATGATCCTAGTGATGCCCTGAAGAAAAGGACGAGGGGAGATGATGCAGATGCAGGGGAAGAAGATGAGGATGGAGAAGCACCACCAACTGAATTGGCAACTGTGAGCCATGCTCAGATCTCGGCAGCCGCAGACACTGCAGCTGCTAATGCCGTTGGTAAGACCCTTGAGCAGATGAAGCTCATGTTTGGTGAATTTCAACCAAACCTGCTGGAAGGTCTTGCCAAGAAAGTTGCCAAGGAGGTTGGTAAAATTCTGCTGGATGCACCCGAGCAATACAATTACTACGGAGGAGGTGCTGGCTACGGGGAGGACGAAGTCGTTGAGGATACACCTGTTGCGGCTCAAGGGGTGACACGCGGGGTGGATGATTTTGTGGCCAATACTCCTGTTCAACCTACAAAGCTTATTGAACAAGGAGAGGGTTCTATGTTCTCTTTGGGTCTAACCCAAGAAGGAACAAAAGATAAGGCGCCACAACCAGCCACCGCAGCAGCCCCTGCAGCAGCCCAAGCAACAGCCCAAGCAGCAGCCCCAGCAGCATCAGCCCCAACAACTCCAACAGCAGCAACAACCACAACAGCAGTGCAGCAGGTCCACGGGATGCCATTTCCTCCGCCGGAGGTAAATGAGCAGGTATAAATTAGTGAATCTTATGATGGGTTTAAAGACAAACAATGGTTTCCAGTTGTGTTTTTTTTTTTTTTTTTGTTTCCTATTCCAAAGGGGATGTTACTTTGGACAATTTTCCGTTTTGTATCGTTTTTTTCATTAAAACATGTAAGTTTATGTTGCATTATAATTCGAATGTACGAATAGTATGAATGTAATCCTTCGTACCAATATCACAATTTCCCATTATTATTAATGTGGTGCGCTAAATGGTATGGAGAACTACTTCTTACCATTCGCACCGTAGAATTGCAACAAGAATGGTAAGAATTAATTTTAATTCTTACCTTCCTTCGAAATATTTCTCATTACATGCTTACCAACATTGAATCAGTCAGTATTATAAGAATGCCATGGAATTTTGGAACAGGAAAGTTTCTTGACGGACACACAAATAGATCGGGAGTACGATAAACTTGAGATCGTAGGAGCTGTGGAACAGCACCCTTTCTTGCGAGGGCACACAAAGAATGTGCACCCGACAAGGATCATGTATCCTTCCCGAGTGTGTCGTAGTCCATTCCTAAGGGAAGACCGGCGTCCAGCTCCCGACAAATTCAAATCTTTCTTAAAAGATGGAAATGAGATGTAAGTTTAGCATTTACATTAAAAATGAGTTTATTATCATGCTTGCATATATAGTATTGCTTGGATTGGTACCTTGACGTGTTTCATAAAGCAAAAAGATGAACACATACACAGGAGAAACGTGGGCTTGCACGATTATGTTGACAGGGGGTTTTTCGAGCAAATTTTAAAAGAACGCGGCGTACTTTTGGAAGACCACGTGACTTCTTACCTTGGAGTAGTCTGTTCAAACCCAACACTTACAGGGTTGCATGCCGTGGACCAAAGTATTGGCGTGACATGTTGCTTTTTCATGGTATGAAGGATTAAATTATGGTAAAACTGGTGTAACGTATACATGCTTATCGTATTCAAAAAATAAATATGATTTTGATCTTTTGTGCAGTGTGAGGTTGAGAGTGTGTTTGAAACACTCCATCCAAAACCTGAATCGGGAGAGTACAACTATGATTTGTTTGACCCAAGTGTCGTAGAAAATATCCCGGATGAGGAAATGGAGAGGCTCCTCGTATTTACTAATGGGTCTTACCCAGCATGGGGTGAGAACGTTAAGGAGTGGATCGAATACGAAAAGGTACGAAAACTATGATATATAATAGAAAATATGTACTGTCCAATACATATAACTTTTTGGGTCTAGGTCGTTGTTGTGTGCAGCTTTGGATCTACTCATAAAGATGATGATGATGAAATCCCTGATTGGGCGACAGTGGTGATTCGATATGGAAGATCAGATTCTTACCATTCATGATCCAAGAGCATTCACATTTGAAAAGGAAGATAAGAAAATGAGGCTAAACACATTCTTACCGATGGCTCGATTGGTGCCCCAGATGATGAAGAAAATAGGGTACTTCGAAAAGCACAACATGCGTACCCACAATATGCACAGTGGGAAATCACCTTCGGCCCCTCTTCAGGTAGGAATGCATACCGTGCAAAATTCAAGGAGGACAGTGCTCTGTGCTGCTGATAGGGTGTTATTTTTACCATATTATCTAAGTGTTATATTATCGTTTTCTTGTCGTATTTTGATAGTTTAGCTCATGTTTTGTATTGTTTACGTTATTTCGAGCTAGATTACGCTTTTAGGTTGTTTTGAGTGTTTTTAGGGTTTTTTAGTCGAGAAAACCCAAGATGAGATGAGAGACGATGAAACCAAGGAAGAGATGAAGTATTAATCCCAAGTTCTGACTTCTCATGATATTTTGAAAGAGTTATTCTGGAAAATTGAATGCATATCATTGAAGAGGAGTTTGATAGGAGCACATAGGCGAAAACGGAGGTCAATTCGGAGTTCGGATGAGGAAGATATGACCGAAACAAGAAAGTTGCGCAGAACCCTCTCGACCCTCTCGACCACCCTCTCGATCGAGAGAGGTGTCGAGAGGTAGCTTCTGTTTTCCAGACGGGATTTCTTTTAAAAGGCAATTTTTGACTTTTTCTTGGTTTCCTTGTACAATTAGGTATTGGATGTAAACTTTTACCCTATAAATACCTCTAAACTTATCATTGTAAAGCCAACAACAATCTCTCTACTCTCTACCATACTTTTAGATTAGTTTTCTTAGAACTAGATTTATTTTATGTATGAAGACAATTGAAGATTGAAGATTCATCAAGATTCAAGAGTTTTTCTATCCCTTTCTTTTTACTTTTTACTTTATGCTTTTAATTATGTTTATTCTTCCTTCTACCTTTCTTTTAATTATGTCTAGCTAAATCCTTTAGTTGATCTTAGGGATTGAATGCCTAATTGAATTTATGTAAGTGTTCTTGTTTACAATTAGCCTTCCAATCTAGATGCATGTTTCATGGTGCTTATTCTCATGCATGGTTAACTGGCCATTAATTGTGTATGCATAATTATGTGTTTATGCCTTGATAGGGTAATTGCATAATAGATCTCATGAATGCATGATATGATAGTTTGATTTTCTTAATTGATAATTGAATTATTATATGTTCATATATAATTGATTTGGTGTCTTAGTTGAACCTAGTTGATTATAGAATTGATACTTGTTCTATTTTGCACTTGATTTGATTCTTACAATTCGAAAGAATATTAGGATCTTGTTAGGTGACAACTTGCATTGCTTTAATTAGGGTGTAGGTTATTTTTTGCATGTATCACATTTAGATTGGATTGAATTGGTTAATTGTACTCATTAATTGCTTGCATAGATTTGATTAGGTAGACTTCCCTAGAATCAACCTTGTTCCTTATTTGATTTATTTGTTTCCTTATTTGCTTATTTTACCTTATTTGTTTAATTGCTTATTTATTTGTTTTCTTATTTGTGTTCTCTTGTAGTTATTTTATTTATTTGCCTAGGATTATAATACCACATTCATAATTTCTTTTTGCCTAGACATCAGTTTAATTCTAGAGTAGAGGTACTTTGTGTGATTTCGATATATCAATCCCTGTGGATACGATACTCGTGCTTATTCTATACTATACCTATTTTGTGTGGTATAAAATAGTGCGATCAAAATTTGGCGCCGTTGCCGGGGATTGATTAGATTACACATAGATATTTTGAAATAGGATTAATAGGTGATTTAGGCGTTTATTTTTCTGTTTTTGAGTATTAACCTAACCGTTTCCTTTCTTTGTCGAGGACTATATTCTTATGGCGGATTCGGTAGTGAAAAAGACTCTTAACGATCGGTTCAAACCGGTTGTTGATCGATTCCAGAATGGAGGATGGGGGACTGTTGAGGCTACCGATTACGAGATCAAGGCTTCCCTCATCAACATGGTGCAAGCAAATCAATATGGAGGCACACCGATGGAGGATCCTAATGCTCACCTGAAGCAATTTCTCAATATCTGTGCCACATACAAGGCAAATGGAGTGCCTGCAGACATCAAGCTCAGTCTCTTCGAGTGGTGATGGAGCCCGTAAGTCATGGTTCGAAGCCCGGAGGCCCAGAATTATAGATGATATGGGATGAAGATTGAAGACTTTATTTTAGTTTTAATTTTCGTATGTTTTGGTTCAGGCCACGTTTTTGGGTCTTAAAAGACTTGTTTTTTGGGTTTTTATCATGTTGGTTAATGGGTTGGGCCATGCCAATGACTTTGGGTCAGTTATTTCCTAGTTAGATTAGGTTTAGATGGTTTTATTTGCCTCTCTATATAAGGGGGCCTTTGTGGACGAAAATTAGACAGTTTTTGATCATTAATATTATTGTGAGTTTATTCTCTCTTGAGAGTGTTTCGAATTCCTCTTGATTATTCCAAGACGAATTCATTATCCGGCGAATCAGCGAGTCAATCAAACCTCGTTGTGTGTCATTCATCGTCCCCGTGTGGCTTGGCGACCGTTTCTTTGGGTTATAGAGACTTCGGTTTATCTATAGTACTTAGGAGGGTTTAGACCATTGACGTATTGGGATCTCCATTCGTTAGTAGTTTTCGTTTCTTCCGCGTGCGTTACCATTCGGTCATCAAGGATCGTATCAAGTGGTCTCTCAAGGATGATGCTAGAGAGTGGCTTGAGGATATAGAGAATCGAGCCGAGATAAAGACATGGAGCGAGCTGTGCAAACTATTCTTAAATAAGTTCTTCCCACCTTCAAGGGCTCAGAGGCTTCTAAACGAGATCAACAAATTCCAACAATTTGAAGATGAGTACCTTTACGAAGCATGGGGGAGATTCAGAAAGATGCTTCGTGTATGCCCCAATCATGGTCTTGACAAGGGGGAACAAATTTTCCGCTTCCATCAAGGATTGAACAAGCAATGCAAGAAGGAGCTCGATTATGCATCTAAAGGAGGATTCTTAAATAACGATGTAGAGACGGCTTGGGAGATCATCAAGCTCAACGTCAACACAAGTTATGAGGAGGCTACCGATAGAAGAGTTGGGAGAAAGAAGATTGCCGCCATTGGATCCGAAGCTTATGATGATTTGATGGATAAATACACCAAGACGGCAACGAAGTTGGATGCTTTCAAGAAGACTTATGATCCCAAAAATCGACGCAATCCAAACATATACCCTGGCTTCCATGTGGAGAATGGAGTTGTCCAAGAGCCGAAGAAGGAACCTTCATTGGAGGAGTTGATTAAGAATCTCATATCAATGACAACAAATAAAATCGGAGCCTTGGAGTCAAGTGTTTCTAATATCGAGAATGCAGTCACAAATTTGACCAAGCACATGAATATGTTGGATGCTCGAGTTGATCAAGTAGCAAATGCTCAAGGAGGAGTACATGAGCCCGACCACCAAGTTCATGCTATCGAGCTTCGGAGCGGCACTCGGTACACAAATTCATCTTTGGAAGCTGAACATACTGGAGAAACAAGGCACAAGAATGCGGAATTTGAGGAGACGAGGAGACAAGTGCTGAATCGAGGACCTCTCGATACCTCTCTCGATCGAGAGGCCTACCTCTCTCGATCGAGAGGCCTATCGAGAGGTCAAAACTGGAGTCCAGAAGGGTCCTCTCGATACCTCTATCGATCGAGAGGAGGATCGAGAGCTTTACGACGAGGAGATCCAATGTGACCCTCTCGACACCTCTCTCGATCGAGAGGCCTGTCGAGAGGTCACCCAGCAAAAACAGGAGAAACCTCTCGATACCCCTATCGATCGAGAAGGGGGTCGAGAGGTCAAAGTTCAAGGTCAGAAGGGGCCTCTCGACACCTCTCTCGATCGAGAGGGTGATCGAGAGGCCAAGCAGCCGCCCCAATTCCCGACGTACACTCCGAAGGCCCCTTTTCCGCAACGATTGGCCAAGACAAAGCAAGACGAGAAGTATCAACGTTTCTTGGAGATGCTTCAAAAGGTCAACATCAACATCCCGCTTCTCGATGCTCTTCGAGACATGCCCAATCACATGAAGTTCATCAAGGATGCGGTATCGGGAAAGAAGAAGTGGGGGAAATTTGAGACGATCAACTTGACGGAGGAGTGCAGCGCGGTCCTACAAAAGAAGCTCCCATTAAAGCTAAAGGATCCCGGAAAGTTCACACTAGCATGCAAGATTGGTGATCACGTCTTCCAAAATGTCCTTTGTGATCTTGGTGCTAGCATCAATTTGATGCCCCTCTCCATCTTCAAGAGGCTCAAGATTGGGAAGATGAAGCCGACTACTATTTCCCTACTTATGGCGGACCGTTCAGTTTCTTATCCAAGGGGGATAGTTGAAGATGTGCTCGTACAAGTTCATAATCTTGTTTTCCCGGCTGATTTTGTAGTGTTGGATATGCTCGAGGATGAGAATCAACCATTGATCTTAGGACGGCCATTTTTAGCTACGGGGAGAGCTTTGATCGATATTCAAGATGGAGATTTGACATTTAGAGTCAATGGAGAGGAATTGAAGATTTCCATCTATGAAGCAATGAAGAGGCCCGATGATCTTCGAGAAGATGTTTTTGCTGTTCAAGTCTTGAAACCACCTATACCGCCGGCACCGGATGAATTTTTCGAGGAGATTCTTGAGTGCTTAAATCAATTGGAAGCCATTCCACCATTGAAGTTAGCCGAGTTCAAGAGATCAATCGATGGAGCCATGAAGAAACTCGATGATGGGGGAGAGACGAACTTTTATTTTGATCCACCTTGATAAGAGGTATCGTCGGGCTAAAGACGTAAAACGTAGCACTTGTTGGGAGGTAACCCAACTCTATCTTTAATTTTCAGTTTTTGTTTTATTTATTTTATTTTTATTTTTATTTTTCTTTGATTCTTATCTTTTATTAAGCTTTTTATCCAAGAATTTGGAAGCTTGTGAGTTGTAGGTTTTCTCGATGAGGTTTCGACTAGGAAGAGAAAATCTAGAGTAAGTTAGCTTCGGTGAAAGGTACGCTCGTTAACTTTACCACTCCTTCTTCTTAAACTTATTCCTTCATCATGATTCGAAATAAGTTTGGGGGAGGGGGAAGTGTGGCTTTGTTAACTCGTTTACATGGGTTCTTAGATTGTAGTTTAATTTTTGGATATTTTATTAGTTGTTATTATTTTTGTTGAGTCTTAGATATTTAAGTTGAGTTAAATAAGCATGTGATGATAGTATTGTGAATTTGGCCGATGATAGAAAATTTTTGGTTGATTTTTGGAGAAAAATTCATGATCTTTATTATGCATGGAACCTTGGCGAAGCGACGCGATTTGTTTGATGAATTTGAATTATGCTATGATATCGGGAACTAGTTAGTTTGAACCCGTGAGTTTTGAGCCATTGGTGCATGTTTATGCCTATTTCTTTGATTGAGTGATCATTGTAGAGGGTAAATCTACAATTGAGTTGGATCCGACTGGTTCGACCCGTCTGATCAGATCCGACTGATGAAGAGGCACTAGCAACCTGTCAAACAGAACAAACGTAAGAGCCCTTCGATGGACACGGGTGGGGGTGTCAGCCGAAGGACCTCCGACGCTCAAGTCAGTGATCGGATCAAATAGACGGAAAACAATAATGAAACAATGCAAAACGAATAAGTAAAGAATTGTGTGAAATCCGATGGGGATGAAGATAAGAGTGAACAATGTGGAGATGACGGTAGGCGGCGCCGTCTGACTGAAGTCTAATAGACGCCGACTGATGGAGCGTGGAGGGTTTCAGAGGAGGAGTCAGTTGGTGAGTGGAATGCGTGAATGAATGAGTGTGAGAGTGCGTGAGATCGTGTGTTTTGATGTGGCAGTCGGAGTTTATATAGGACGGCCATCTGACTAGGGTTCTTTGTTCAAAACCCTAACCGCATGTAGTCGTTGAGAACGTGGGAGAGGTCTCTCCCGGCTGACTCGCTCCGTCCGTTCGGTAGAACGTTGAGTTTATTCTAGATCCTTCGGCTGACTAGTTGGACCCTTAATTAGATATGAGCTCGGTCGGCCCGATAGAACAATACTTTGTTGGGCTAGCTGAACTATTCCGACTGACTTATGGGCTGACTAATTGCGGGTAGTTGGAATTGGGCCAAACATGCATGTGTGATTTGGTTTGGGCCAGTCAGGCGTGGATAATTAGGTTGGGCCGGTCAGACGGATTTTTCCCACTACAGTTTGTCCCCCACTCTCTAGTTGGAATTTCCAACTGGAGAGTAGTCGGATTTTTCTAGATAAAAATAATTAGTTCGCATTATTTGGAACAATGAATAATTTCAGTCGGTCGGTAAAATGAGATTTTCATTCACTTGGCCACGTGAGCTTATCAGTGCTCATCTTTATGTGCGTAATTTAATAAGTTGATTTTTCCGACTGAGTGGAAATTGAATTTTTCTAATTAGGCCGTTAACAATTTCAAGTTGTTTGGATAATGAATAATATCAGTCAATCGGTACTAAGGGACCTTTACTTAGTCGGCCGCGTGAGCTTATAAGTATTCACTTCTATATGATAGATTATCATTACCGACTGAGTGAATACTTGGCGGAATTTCTCTAAATATAGAGTAGTTGGATTTTTCTAGTAGGGAACAAATAATTTTTCATTCCGTCTGACCAGCTGACTTACTTTTATTCTCTAGGCATTCTGTTTAAGCCCGACTGACTGAAGGATTGATGAAATTTGGATGACGAATCTTTTCTTGAATGTGAATCATGTGGCCGACTGAAGCTTTATTTCCCATTTAAAAGGATTGTGTAGAAATTTGTCCGACTGACTGACTGGGATATCGGACCAATTGCTTTTGCCGACTGAACACTTTGCTTTAGGCAGTTGGCATGAGCTAAGTTTCATGACTTTTTACTTCTCTCTCTTTTTTATTTCTATCGGCATTGGCAAATAAGGAATTTGCTTTTAAATAATCAACTAATTTGGTAGTTCTACATTACCAATTTAAGCCTTGCCACGTAAGCAATCAATTAATGTGGTAGATGTTCACATTTAATGCTCCACAAAGCTACGGACTTGAAGAATAATCCACATTCGATTGTTTTATTTTGAATCCGTAAAAACTTTGTGCAATTTAACTCTTGCTTTCTTCAGTTGCCTTAGAACTTCATTCCAGACGAACCAAACAAGATCTGCCGTTGAACAGCGTCGTAATAACCAGTGGCTGGTGGAACCCAGTTCGAAGGCGACCCGAGACGTTTTGAAGTTGCAGATTGTGACTGCTTGCTCTCGCGTTTGGTTTCGGCGAAACGGAAGCTTTCGCATAGAGTGATTGGTTCCGTTGACGAGAATTTTCTCTGGTTTGTTGTCGTTTCTTTCTTCTTCCTCTGCTTCTTCTTCGGATGAGGACGAGACTTGAATTCTAAAAGATGAAGTTAGTCATCATTGCAGTTGTTGGCAGGCTGGATTCGAGTTCGTGACTCATTGGTGGCCTTCCGAGATTCATGTGTTGATTGATAGCGAAAATGAAGATTACACGAGGTATGGCAAATTTCTTCCATTTTAGGGACTACTCGAATTTTCCGCTCACTAAGTTTATTCTTGGTGTTTTTGCAATTGAATTATCTGATTGGATCTGGAAATTCTTGGGTGTTGGTTGGGAACTGATTCTTTCATTCATCACGAATTTATTTTCGCTTCTGTAGTTGCGCGCTCGAGCTTTGGTGAGCATATTTTGTTGATGTCTCGAATGCCGACGACCTGAGCTACTGTTGCTTCTCTGTTTCGAAGGGGTCCTTCGCATCGAAACAAGTTCTTATCTTCCTTTTCCGTTGATTGCACAGTAGCTGTTCGAAGAAAGGCCACAACTCTAGGGCGTGTGTGAGCGTCCGGAGTTAGGCTCGATCAGTTCGTGTTCTCGATCCGCCGTCTGTCGAGGCTCAAACTCTTGATCTACGATTTTACGTAGTGGAAAGAAGGTGAGCCCGCGAATTACGACATTTTGTTCCTTTTATTTGCGCTGTAATCTGATACTGATGAGCATTAGTTAATAATTGTTCAGCGTTCATATGCTGATTATAGCTGCATATGATTGCCCAAGTGATGAATTTTTGTTAAAAATCCATATTCTACAAAAATCCATTTATTTGTAGATAATACTCTTGCATGAGTTGGTGATTGTTGGATTGGTTTGCTGAACGTGTATTGTGATTTCATGTCATTTGAATTTAATCATGCCTTTCACCACCTTTATGTGACAACAATGGCCATATTAGGAGGCTTTTCATTGGTTTATGCAATTATCTTTTGCTCGAAGCTATACTTCTTTGGTTTCGGAGAGAACCAAAAAATTTAATATGTTTCTTTGATTGTGACATTGTATTTCTCACTTGTCATGTATCCGAACCTCTTATGTAGAAAAGTGATTTTGTTCACCGTTTTCCTTCCGTTCTTCCCTTCTCAGTTGTAAGTTTTAGAGAGCTTTTGGGAACAATTTTCAGCTCAAAGGAAAGAAGACGAAGTAGGGGAAGTAAGCTAAGTATTGCGAGAGGGAATCTTTAGGAAGGTGAATTTCTACTTTACATCTCATCCTTCACTTGTTCTTCGATGGAGAAGGAAATAAAATGTTTTGAGTAATCTCAATTTCGAAAATTTTGTGTTTAGCGTTGTCTTATCACTAAACTGAAAAGATATGCTTTTTGTTGTTTTAAAGGCATGATAGATATGGTCTTTGGCCGTTTTTAGTTGTATCCTTTGCTATAAATTTCAGCTGGTAATCCGACTGACCGGATTCGATACCATGTACATGCTTGCGTAATTTGCATGCTATGCTTAGCAATTTTGTAGTTAGGTCCGACTGAGTGATGTAACTCATATATGGTAATAGCTGGTTCGGTCTGACTGAGTCATATAACCATGTATGATAATTGTATGTCATGTCTGAATGAAGTGGTGATCTTTTATTTGTTTCTCATGTTGATACTCTAGTTGAGTCCAACTGGTTGGTTTTCTTTTTCTTAGGTGCCAGCTGTTCGGTATGTCTCGTTCTAGTCGGTCGAGTTCTAGTGAGTCAGCTAGCTGGAAGGTGACTGTGTATGAGAATGATGATGATGGTAGTGATAGTTATGTTGATACATCAACTAGCAACCAACTAGGTGCCTCGAGGGTCAGTCAGGTTGACGATGCTAGACCTTATTCCATATTTGCTCCATCGAATCCCCCATCAGCATTCTCCTTAGAGGTTTTGGAAGCTATGCGAGCTGCCCATGATATACCTGAAATCATTCCTTTGGTCATACCTACCGAGCTTCAACGACCCGACTCGGTTTACTCGGGTTGGACAGTTATGTATTATATCTTCCTCAAGCAGGGAGCTAGATTTCCCCTTCTCATACTAGTGTTAGAAGCTTGTGAATATCATGGTCTAGCCCCGAGTCAGCTGATGCCGAATGTATGGCGTATCTTGATGGCGATTCAAGTTCTTTCCGAGAAACGAGTTCACTTTTCCTATAGTGATGTTATGATTGCGTATCGGCTACACAGACCTAAAAACAATGAGAATAGATACATATTTGTTAACCAGCTGGCTGAACCCTTGATACAAGGGGTAGGGGATAGTTATAAACAATGGGCACGTGACTATTTTTTAGTTCCTTTCGTTGAACTGGGAGCGTCGGCCTATTGTAATATTCCACACTCATGGTCCGAACTTCGTGAGTTTTTTCTTCTAGACGGTTATAATTTAGTTTTTTAACACTTGTCTTCTCTTCTTTTTCTCTTGAATTTGAGGTTGATATCCGACTGACTGATTCTTGTTTTGTTTTGAATATAGGGAGATCAACTCCAACTAACATTGTTCCTACCGCTCCGACTGTTGCAAAAATCAAGTGGTTTTTCGATATTCCGAGTGAGGAGCGATTTGCCGACTCAATATTGACTGAGGACAATATTTGCTCTACTTCCTTACGTGGTGACGTGCCCACAGGTAATGAAACTATGATGTTTCTTTTGAGTTTTGAAGTAGGTATTGTCCGACTGACTGAATTTGATATGTTTTCATTTTTCTTCTTTATGTAGAGACTATTATGTCGGACCGACTCAACTTGCCGCTTTTAGGGGACAAGGCCTTGGAGATGGCTCTCCAGCTCAAGAAGAAGGGCAAGAAATCAGCCGGCCCAAGTGGCGAAGGAACCAAGGAGATTGTTGAAGCTCCTACCCAGCTGGTACCGAAAAATCCAAGAAAGAAGAAGAGGGACGCCGACGCGGATCCGACGGATGCCTCCGACCGACTGACTTTGGATGTGTCTCCCTCGGGTTGTGCCCGTTCTGACTTCAATCAGATGTCTAAGGAATTCAAGAAGCTGGTTCTTGATGGGGATCGTACCGAGTTGAAGAGGATGGGAGCTAAGTCTTTAGCTCGCTCTCATTTTAGGAAATGCTTTGAGGTGAGTTTATCACATTTTTGAGTTAAAGATCTAAGTGTAAACGTTTGACTTACTCCTTCAGTCGGATTTTTCTGTTTGTAGGGCATGCAGGAGGTGGCCATCTTCGAGGAGGAGATCATGGAATTTGAGAGGAGGGAGTCGGCACACAAGGCCGAGAAGAAGAAATGGCTTAGTGAGAAAGAAGGCCTTACCTCTCAGTTCAGTCGGGAGAAGGCTAATTGGGAGTCCATAGTTCAAGCCAAGGACCGGGCTGCCCAAAAGATGAAGGAGGAGCATGACGCAGCTGTCGCACTTTTTGAGGATCGGCTCATGGAGGTCCGTGTTGATACGGAGCTCAAGACCATGGGCCGTGCTGCTCAGCTATATGAAGAGGCCTATCCCGGACCGTGGGATGTCAGCCAGTACAAGGCCCAGCTAGCTCAATGGGAGAGGCTGAATGCTGGGGTGGACTCTCCGACTGAAAATGGCGACGACACAGACGGCTCGACTCCTCCACGTGATGGTTGATTTCCTTGTCTGACTGACTGATGACTGACTCCAGCCTTTTCCATGTTTCTGAATATGTTGCACTTATACTTTGAACTAGCTATTTGTGTTTTAACTATTTGTGATGACTGACTATTTGTAGTAAGTGGATTGAGAATTATATATTATGCCCGCATCCCATTTTCCCCCAGTTCGAATTCAAGTCTTCGACTCGAGTTCGAACTATTTGTTGCGAGGCGTAGTTTAGAAGTACTTGTTATATCTTCTTTTCCTTAGCTTTTTCTTTATATAACTTTGTTTCTGATTGTCCGACTGGTTGAGCTCTTTACACAACTCATCTTCGTTTCAGTCAGACCAAGCTTGTTGGTTGGGGAGAGGGGGGCTGCGCTCCGTAGAGCTGCCTACATACCCTCGTGAGGGATCAAGCCCGATGTAGTTCTGACCTGTTCCATAAAACGGTCAGAATCAGTCGGGAAAAAATAAATAAAGTGTTCGGCTGGACTCCGTAGAGCTGCCTACATACCCTCGTAAGGGATCAAGCCCGATGTAGTTCTGACCTGTTTCATAAAACGGTCAGAATCAGTCGGGAAAAATAATAAGAAGGTGACCGGCTGAACTCCGTAGAGCTGCCTACATATCCTCGTAAGGAATCAAGCCCGATGTAGTTCCGACTTAGCCTGCACGAATGTGTTAGCAATAGTGTGGAATGAAAAGTATTGGTCCCGTAAGACCGAAAACTTATAAAAATTGAAACGGAGGTAGGGTTAGGCATGATACTGTTTTAGATGTGTCGCGTTCCAACTGTTGGATATGTCGCGACCATCTTGGGTCTGCAGCTTGTATGCTCCTTTTCCGACCACCTTAGTGATCAAATAGGGTCCTTCCCAAGTTGGGGCCAGCTTGCCGGCTCCTGCCTCCTTTGTGTTTTGGAAGACCCGCCTGAGTACCCAATCTCCCAGCTTGAAAGTTCGCGTACGAATATTCTTGTTGTAATATTTTGCCACACTCTGCTGGTATGAGGCCAGTCGGATCGAGACTTTGTCTCTCTTTTCGTCTAGTGTGTCCAACTCATGACACATATTCTCCCAATTATGTTCGTCTGATGCCAGTTCAAATCTAGCAGTCGGAACTTCACTTTCAGTCGGGATGACTGCTTCCACTCCAAATGCCAAAGAGAATG
Organism: Thymus mandschuricus; assembly: GCA_029379335.1. Classification (NCBI taxonomy): domain Eukaryota; kingdom Viridiplantae; phylum Streptophyta; class Magnoliopsida; order Lamiales; family Lamiaceae; genus Thymus; species Thymus mandschuricus. The sequence continues at coordinate 6,508,076 of CM057080.1, read as the reverse complement.
GTGTTTCTCCCGTCGATGTTCTAGCCGTCGTCCGGTAGGACCAAAGTACTCCTGGCAATTCGTCCGCCCACTTTCCCTTGGCCTTTTCAAGTCTTTTCTTCAACGTGTTGATGATGGTTTTGTTGCTAGACTCCGCCTGGCCGTTTGCTTGCGGGTATCTCGGAGTGGAGAAGCTCAGCTTGATGTTCCAGAACCGGCAGAAATTTTGGAAGTCGATACTTATGAATTGAGAGCCATTGTCCGTGACGATTTCCTTTGGTATTCCGAACCTGCAAATCACATTCTTCCAGATGAAGCCTTTCACCTCTTGATCTCTAACTTGATGGAAAGCCTCCGCTTCTATCCACTTGCTGAAGTAGTCGGTTACGGCTAGCATGAACACTCTCTGCCCAGGTGCAGTCGGCAGCTTGCCAACGATATCCATACCCCACTTCATGAATGGCCAAGGTGACGTGATTGCGGTCATTGGCTCAGGCGGTTGATGGGGCACTTGGGCGAACCGTTGGCACTTGTCGCATTTTCTTACAAAGTCCGTTGAGTCTGACCGCATTGTTGGCCACTAGTATCCGTTGGTTAGTGCCCTATGCGCCAAACTCCTCCCGCCTGAGTGGTTGCCGCATTCTCCTTCGTGTAGTTCGGCCAGGATGTATTTTGCTTCTGCAAGGTTAACACATCTCAAGTATGGACCTGAAAAAGAACATTTATATAATTTACCTCGAATAAGAGTGAAGCGGGCGGCCTGACACTTGACTTTCCGTGCTTCATTCTTATTCTCAGGCAGAATGTCTTGCTCCAGATATTGCACGATCGGAGTCATCCACGCCTGGTCGCTTGAAATTTCGGCCACTTGCTCTTCTCCATCTTTCCAAATTGCTGGCCACTTGAGATAGACAATCGGAATGGATTTAGGTCCTTCCGTCTGAATTGAAGAGCCAAGATTGGCGAGTGCGTCTGCCTGACTGTTTTCTCCTCGTGGGACTTGACTGATTGTGAACTCCTCAAATTGGGCTTGTAGTTCTTTGGTTCGGTTCAGGTAGTTAGTCATCTTGGTGTCTCGAGCTTGATAGTTTCCTTGCATCTGGTTGACGACCAGCTGGGAGTCGCTGAAGACATTGATCCGCTTGACACCCATCTCCTTAGCTAGTCCGAGGCCGGCTATCATGGCTTCATATTCTGCTTCGTTGTTTGTAGCCTTGAAGCCGCATCGGATTGATTGTTCGATTACGTCCCCTTGGGGCGACATGAGGACTAGACCAAGGCCGCTTCCTCTTGTGTTGCTGGAGCCATCTACGTGCAACTTCCATATTCCGGCTTGTTGTCCTTCAGTCAGACAGCATAATTCTTTTTCGGCCTGCACATGGATGTTAGGAGTAAAATCCGCAATAAAATCAGCTAATACTTGAGATTTTAAAGAAGTTCTAGGTTTGTAGGTGATATCGTATTCGCTAAGTTCTACTGCCCATTTGGTCAGCCTTCCCGATAACTCCGGCTTGTGAAGGATGGTCTTCAATGGGAACGTTGTAAGAACTGCAATCGGATGACATTGGAAGTAAGGGCGGAGCTTCCTTGCTGCATGGATTAAGGCTAGTGCAAGCTTCTCCAGCTGGCTGTATCTGGTCTCCGCATCAAGTAGCGATTTGCTCACGTAGTAGATTGGAGATTGTTTTCCCTCATCTTCTCGGACTAGTACCGCGCTGATTGCCGTCTCTGAGACGGCCAAGTAGATGAACAAGGTTTCGTTATCTTTGGGCTTCGAAAGGAGTGGTGGACTGGATAAGTAATCCTTCAATTGTTGTAGCGCTTCCTCGCATTCGGTCGTCCACTCGAAGGTCTTGGATTTCCTTAGAATGTTGAAAAAAGGTTGGCATCGCTCCGAAGACCTCGAAATGAACCGACTGAGTGCTGCCAATCGTCCAGTCAGTTTCTGCACGTCCTTCACGCAGGTGGGAGAGGGAATTCTCTGGATTGATTCAATTTGAGTCTGGTTCGCCTCGATTCCCCTTTGTGTCACCATGTAACCTAAAAATTTTCCTGCGACAACACCAAATGAACATTTAGTAGGATTTAATTTCTTATTGTACTCCCTTAGGATGTTGAACGCCTGTCTGAGATGGTCGACGTGGTCGACTGCTTGAAGTGACTTCACGAGCATGTCATCGATGTAGACTTCCATCGTCTTCCCAAGCAACTCTGAGAACATTTTGTTGACTAGACGTTGGTAGGTGGCTCCTGCGTTTTTCAGACCGAATGACATCGCCTTGTAGCAAAAGAGGCCTATGTTGGTCATGAAGGCCGTCCTCTCCTGATCGTCTGGATGCATGAGAATCTGGTTGTAGCCCGAGTAGGCGTCCATGAAGCTCAGCAGTTCGTGGCCGGCCGTGGCATCCACCAGCATGTCAATGTGAGGTAGAGGGAATGAATCTTTCGGGCACGCTTTGTTTAGGTCAGTGAAGTCTATGCACACCCTCCACTTGCCGTTCTTTTTCTTCACGACGACCACGTTAGCCAGCCATTCGGGATACTGGACCTCTCGCACCAAACCGCTATCTAGCAACTTTTGGACCTCTTCGTTAATTACTCGGTTTCTTTCTGGAGCAAATTTCCTTCTTTTTTGTTTCTTAGGCGGGTGATTCGGATCAACCTGCAACCTGTGTACGATAATATTAGGATCAATTCCAGTCATATCCGCATGAGACCATGCAAAACAATCATAATTAGAGGAAAGAAAATTGATAAGCTTCTCTCTGATGTCGGGAGCCAGGTGTGCGCCGATTCGAACTTTGTTGTCGGGAAAATCTGCATGAATTTGGACTTCATCCAACTCCACCACTTCCGGCTGATCTGATTGACTTGAATTGGGCGGTTGCTGCCGGTTATGTGAGGAGTCGGATTGTCCTTGCTGTAATTGCTATAAGTCCAGCTGCTTGGCCTTCATAGTGGTTTGGTAGCATGCCCTGGAATCTTTCTGGTCTCCCCTTATCTCCTTTACCCCCCATTTAGTCGGGAACCGGAGAACTTGGTGGTAGGTGGACGGGACTGCCTCCATTTCGTGCAACCACGGTCGGCCTAGGATGACGTTGTAGGCAGACGGGGAGTCTATCACCAGGAACTTGGTAAACAAGTTGACTCCTTCGGCATACACGGGCAACTCAATTTCTCCGATTGTGCTCTTGTGTTCTCCACTGAAGCCAATTAGGACCGTAGTTTTCCTAACGATCTTGGACTCATCTAGTCCCATCTCCCTGAAAGCAGACAGAAAGAGGACATTGGCAGAGCTGCCGTTGTCTATCAGTACACGTTTGGTTAGACAATTTGCAATAAAAAGTGAAATAACAAGAGCATCATGATGAGGGTTTAGAAGCCTGGTTGATTCCGAGGCGGTAAAGCTTATCGTTTGGGCCAGTTGGCCAGCTGTGATGTTCTCCGGTCTGCTTGAGTCGGCTGGGTTCCGGCTGGCTTGTCTGGTGTGTCTTTTGGCGGCTGAATGGCTAACTCCACTTACTTCCGAACCTCCAGTGATAACATTAACGGTTCGTTCATGGACTGGCGGCCTCGGAGGGGTGACTTCTCCATTGTGATTCTGCCTGTCATGTCCTTGTTGGTACGTCTGCTTGCCTTTATCCGTCAACAGATCAGTCAGGTGGCCTTGCTTTAGTAGGTGTGACACCTCCAATTTTAAGGCGATGCAGTCGTCCGTCCGATGGCCGTGATCAGCGTGGAACTCGCACCATTTCGATCTGTCTCTTTGATCACCCGGGGTTCTCATCTTCTCGGGCCACTTGACTCTGTTTCTGAGTCCCTTGAGAGCGGCTACAGCTTCAGCCGGTGAGATGGACAGATTGTATTCAGGCACCTTTGCTTTTTCTCTCGGTCGGATGTCTGAAAATGGGCCATTGTCTCTCCTCCGAGTCTCTTGCCTCCGAGAAGTTGGATACGGCTCAGGTCGTCTGTCAGTTGCACGTCTGTCTACTCGGGTATCCTTTCTTGTGCTCGTAGGCGGAGAATATCGATGGCTGTTGTATTGGTCTTCTTCCCACTTGATCTGTGCCCATGCTTTGGCAAGAACGTCCTCCATGGTTTTGCAAGGATATTTGGTAAGATCTTTGTAGAGGTCTGAGTCGGGGAGGAGACCCTTTCTGAAAGCGGTGACAGCCGTCTGAGTGTTGCAGTTGGTTATGGACACCTTTTCCCTATTGAAGAGTCCGATGTAGTCACGTAGGGATTCCCCACGTCGTTGGACAATGGCGTACAAATCTTCGGAGATTTTTTCCAACTTCCTGCTACTAGCATATTGCTGCACAAAAGTATCCGTTAATTGAGCAAAAGAGGAAATTGAATTATTAGGAAGATTGGTATACCACTGGAGGGCCGGTCCTATCAGACTAGAACCGAACCCCTTACACATGCAGGCCTCCCTCAACTCGCGAGGGATGGCCACGGTGAACATCCTCTGTCGGTATTGGGCGATGTGGTCGTCTGGATCGGAGGTGCCATCAAACGGCTTCATGTTTGGGAAGCTGAATTTGCTGGGCATCTCCACTAGTGCGATGTCGTCGACGAAAGGTGAATCGGCATAGCAGCTGGCCGCACTCTTTTTGATGGGGGCTGGTACACCCGGAATCCTCTGGATCATTGCTTCCATCTCCGCCAACTTGTAGGCCAGATCCGCGTCAAGGTTCATGAAAGGTCCGGCTGCAGCCGTCCGGACAGGTTCAGCAGTGATGAATTGTTCATGATGGGCGTACCCAAAGCCTTGGTCAGTCTGTACGGGTCCGTCAGTTGAAATCATCATAGCATTGGTAGCAAGAACCGGCTGGCGGACGTTCACTTGCGTCGCTTGGGGGATGCTCCCGCTTGCCTGGCTAGTCCCCGCACCCGGTGTTGCGTAAGTTGGCTCAAAGGCTACATTTTGTGCTCCAGCGGACTGACTGGTTGGTCCGGCTTCGAGGGCACCTGTCGGGACAGTCGGCCCGGTTCCAACAGATCTCATGGCATGTGTTATTGTTCTTTGGGGCTCGAGATCCAAAGAGACCCGATTACCTGTAAGAAAAGAGACACGAGTGCGATCAGCGCTAGTTTGATGAGTATTCCGATTGCTTACCAAACCGGATGAATTTCTAGGGTTGAAATCATTGAGGTCATCGTCGTCGGTGAAGTAATCCTCAAGGGATTGCATGGGGTTGACTGGAGACTTGAACTGAGATGTCTGGGCCGCCTAAACTTGTGCTACAGTTGCTTCGAGGCGGGCAGTCAGATCGGCATTCTCCTTTTCAAGCTTTTCCCGGCTCGCTCGCTCTTGATTCATCTGCTCAGTCAGGGCGGCTATCTGAGCGGCGAGGTCGACCTCGAGGCATTGCTACCGTCGGCCATGTCCGTCTGCGAGAAGGATCCTACGCGTTGATCGTATCGACTCGCTTGATTGCTAGGGCCCCACGGTGGGCGCCAAATTGTAGAGGGTAAATCTACAATTGAGTTGGATCCGACTGGTTCGACCCGTTTGATTAGATCCGACTGATGAAGAGGCACTAGCAACCTGTCAAACAGAACAAACGTAAGAGCCCTTCGATGGACACGGGTGGGGGTGTCAGCCGAAGGACCTCCGACGCTCAAGTCAGTGATCGGATCAAATAGACGGAAAACAATAATGAAACAATGCAAAACGAATAAGTAAAGAATTGTGTGAAATCCGATGGGGATGAAGATAAGAGTGAGCAATGTGGAGATGACGGTAGGCGGCGCCGTCTGACTGAAGTCTAATAGACGCCGACTGATGGAGCGTGGAGGGTTTCAGAGGAGGAGTCAGTTGGTGAGTGGAATGCGTGAATGAATGAGTGTGAGAGTGCGTGAGATCGTGTGTTTTGATGTGGCAGTCGGAGTTTATATAGGACGGCCATCTGACTAGGGTTCTTTGTTCAAAACCCTAACCGCATGTAGTCGTTGAGAACGTGGGAGAGGTCTCTCCCGGCTGACTCATTCTGTCCGTTCGGTAGAACGTTGAGTTTATTCTAGATCCTTCGGCTGACTAGTTGGACCCTTAATTAGATATGAGCTCGGTCGGCCCGATAGAACAATACTTTGTTGGGCTAGCTGAACTATTCCGACTGACTTATGGGCTGACTAATTGCGGGTAGTTGGAATTGGGCCAAACATGCATGTGTGATTTGGTTTGGGCCAGTCAGGCGTGGATAATTAGGTTGGGCCGGTCAGACGGATTTTTCCCACTACAATCATGCATTCTTCATTGTTTCTAGAACTTGCCTTATTTCTCCATCAAGACCTTAGTATATTTATGAACTAGGAGATGATATTAGGCCATCTTTCTTTAGCCACATGATTCCTATACACTAACCTTGTTCATAAACCTTTGTTTACCCCTTTTAAGCCTTTATTAGCCCGTTCTTTGTAAAACCGGATGATAGGAGGTTTGGATGGTTATGGGTATCTTTTGGTAGTTAGTTGTATGGAAGGAGTTGAAAAGAATATTTTGATGTGGTGTGAAAGAGAAGAAAATAATTGTTAGATGCTTGTTTGAGAATAGTTAGCTATCCCTATGAGCTTAGAAAAAAATTGTGAGAAAAGAGAAAAAAATATCGAGCTTTTGATTATCATTAGAGAGAATATCTTTAGATGAGCTCTATGAAAAAAAAGAAAAAAAAAAAAAAAAGAATAAGCATAAGGGGATAGTTAGCTTTGATTTGTATAGCTGATTATTTGCATCTTTGATATCTTGAGTTTTGTAGTTGGTGTTGGATGGTAGAAGATGGAGATAAAAATTCATACTTTGTTTGGTGTTGAAAAGAGGTTGATGATTTGGAGTATTTTGAGTCACTTAGCTTATACATTCCCTACCTTAACCAATGTCCCTACATTACAAGCTTTTATAAAGACCTTTTTTATTCTAGTTTGTAGATATTACATTAGGTGGAGATGTTGAGAAAGGGGGCAAGCCTATGGTAAACATGTTGCATTGCATTGATATTGAGTGAACCCTATGATGTGCATTATCTTATACATCTTTTCTTTGAGAGAGTTGAGTGTTCACTTATACACATATAATTTCACATGTTTGAGAGTGTTCCTTGATTGATTGGCATGTTTTAAATTTGTTGAATGGGTTGTGTTATTGATGCTAAGGTTGAATGCATAGTTTTGATCATGAGGATGGTTTGTTTTTAAAAAGTTTTGAGGCCTACATAGTTCACAATGCTTGAGTCTATTGTTTATTTTATTTTTGTTATTGTTCGGGACGAACAATGTTTAAGTTTGGGGGATTTTGATAGGGTGTATTTTTACCATATTATCTAAGTGTTATATTATCGTTTTCTTGTCGTATTTTGATAGTTTAGCTCATGTTTTGTATTGTTTACGTTATTTCGAGCTAGATTACGCTTTTTGGTTGTTTTGAGTGTTTTTAGGATTTTTTAGTCGAGAAAACCCAAGATGAGATGAGAGACGATGAAACCAAGGAAGAGATGAAGTATTAATCCCAAGTTCTGACTTCTCATGATATTTTGAAAGAGTTATTCTGGAAAAGTGAATGCATATCATTGAAGAGGAGTTCGATAGGAGCACATAGGCGAAAACGGAGGTCAATTCGGAGTTCGGATGAGGAAGATATGACCGAAACAAGAAAGTTGCGCAGAACCCTCTCGACCCTCTCGACCACCCTCTCGATCGAGAGAGGTGTCGAGAGGTAGCTTCTGTTTTCCAGACGGGATTTCTTTTAAAAGGCAATTTTTGACTTTTTCTTGGTTTCCTTGTACAATTAGGTATTGGATGTAAACTTTTACCCTATAAATACCTCTAAACTTATCATTGTAAAGCCAACAACAATCTCTCTACTCTCTACCATACTTTTAGATTAGTTTTCTTAGAACTAGATTTATTTTATGTATGAAGACAATTGAAGATTGAAGATTCATCAAGATTCAAGAGTTTTTCTATCCCTTTCTTTTTACTTTTTACTTTATGCTTTTAATTATGTTTATTCTTCCTTCTACCTTTCTTTTAATTATGTCTAGCTAAATCCTTTAGTTGATCTTAGGGATTGAATGCCTAATTGAATTTATGTAAGTGTTCTTGTTTACAATTAGCCTTCCAATCTAGATGCATGTTTCATGGTGCTTATTCTCATGCATGGTTAACTGGCCATTAATTGTGTATGCATAATTATGTGTTTATGCCTTGATAGGGTAATTGCATAATAGATCTCATGAATGCATGATATGATAGTTTGATTTTCTTAATTGATAATTGAATTATTATATGTTCATATATAATTGATTGGTGTCTTAGTTGAACCTAGTTGATTATAGAATTGATACTTGTTCTATTTTGCACTTGATTTGATTCTTACAATTCGAAAGAATATTAGGATCTTGTTAGGTGACAATTTGCATTGCTTTAATTAGGGTGTAGGTTATTTTTGCATGTATCACATTTAGATTGGATTAAATTGGTTAATTGTACTCATTAATTGCTTGCATAGATTTGATTAGGCAGACTTCCCTAGAATCAACCTTGTTCCTTATTTGATTTATTTGTTTCCTTATTTGCTTATTTGCCTTATTTGTTTAATTGCTTATTTATTTGTTTTCTTATTTGTGTTCTCTTGTAGTTATTTTATTTATTTGCCTAGGATTATAATACCACATTCATAATTTCTTTTTGCCTAGACATCAGTTTAATTCTAGAGTAGAGGTACTTTGTGTGATTTCGATATATCAATCCCTGTGGATACGATACTCGTGCTTATTCTATACTACACCTATTTTGTGTGGTAGAAAATAGTGCGATCAGCTGCCTGAAGTATGTGGAGAGATTTATAGGTAGGACTGACACAACTCATGCGCTTCGTACCAAGGAGGAGATTAAAGCCTACCGTTTCCACGTTGCAAAAACAATTTACTCCAACAGCACAGATGCCACAACAATTCCAATGATATTGGATGATATTCCTAAATCTTCATGAAAACATGGTTTTAAGTATTTTTTGTAAATTGAAGACAAACTAATCCAAACCATCAAGTGTGTAGATCTGCCCTAGTCGTAGGAAAAACATGATATTTTTTTATATGCGACTTGGTAAATGTCGTAAGAATTTGTATATTCTTACGAATGTTACCGTCGTAGTTTTTGGGTACAGTGATAACTTATTATAATTATTGGTGATCAAGATCCAATCTTACCTTCTGTTGTACATCCTGTTGTACATGTTATAATTATTGGAAAGATTCAAGATACAATCTTACATCCTGTTGTACCTGTTATCATGCATGAGTTTCTGCCTATTGGAGATGGTAAGATTCACGATACAACCTTACTTGTTGTTGTTCCTGCTATCATGCATGACTTTATGCCTGTTATAGATGGTAAGATGGATGATACAATCTTACCTTCTTTTGTACATCAAGATGGTAAGACTCACTATACAATCTTACATCCTGTTGTACCTGTTATCATGCATGAGTTTCTGCGAGTTGGAGATGGTAAGATTCACAATACAATCTTACCTTTAGTTGTACATCAAGATGGAAAGATTCAAGATACAATCTTACATCCTGTTGTACCTGTTTTCATGCATGAGTTTCTGCCTATTGGAGATGGTAAGATTCACGATACAATCTTACATCTTGTTATACCTGTTATCATATATGAGTTTCTGTCTATTAGAGATGGTAAGATTCAAGATACAATCTTACATCCTGTTGTTGTTCCTGCTATCATGCATGACTTTATGCCTGTTATAGATGGTAAGATGCATGATACAATCTTACCTTCTTTTGTACATCAAGATGGTAAGACTCACTATACAATCTTACATCCTGTTGTACCTAATATCATGCATGAGTTTCTGCGAGTTGGAGATGGTAAGATTCACAATACAATCTTACCTTTAGTTGTACATCAAAATGGAAAGATTCAAGATACAATCTTACATCCTGTTGTACCTTTATCATGCATGAGTTTCTGCCTATTGGAGATGGTAAGATTCACGATACAATCTTACATCCTGTTATACCTGTTATCATATATGAGTTTCTGCCGATTAGAGATGGTAAGATTCACGATACAATCTTACTTATTGTTGTTCCTGCCATCATGCATGACTTTATGCATATCATAGATAGTAAGATTCATGATACAATCTTACCTTCTGTTGTACATCAAGATGGTAAGATTCAAGATACAATCTTACTTTCTGTTGTACCTGTTATCATGCATGAGTTTCTGCCTATTTGAGATGGTAAGAATCACGATACAATCTTACTTGTTGTTGTTCCTGCAATCATGCATGACTTTATGCATGTTATAGATGGTAAGATTCATGATACAATCTTACCTTCTTTTGTACATCAAGATGGTAAGATTCAAGATACAATCTTACATCCTGTTGTACCTGTTATCATGCATGAGTTTCTGCCTATTGGAGATGGTAAGATTCACGATACAATCTTACTTTTTGTTGTTCCTGCTATCATGCATGACTTTATGCCTGTCATAGATGGTAAGATTCATGATACAATCTTACCTTCTGTTGTACATCAAGATGGTAAGATTCACGATACAATCTTACATCCTATTGTACCTGTTATCATGCATGAGTTTCTGCCTATTGGAGATGGTAAGATTCACGATACAATCTTACTTGTTGTTATTTCTGCCATCATGCATGACTTTATGCATGTCATAGATGGTAAGATTAATGATACAATCTTACATTCTTTTGTACATCAAGATGGTAAGATTCAAGATACAATCTTACATCCTGTTGTACCTGTTATCATGCATGAGTTTCTGCCTATTTGAGATGGCAAGATTCACGATACAATCTTACTTTTTGTTGTTCCTGCTATCATGCATGACTTTATGCCTGTCATAGATGGTAAGATTATTCATACAATCTTACCTTCTGTTGTACATCAAGATGGTAAGATTCAAGATACAATCTTACATCCTGTTGTACCTGTTATCATTCATGAGTTTCTGCCTATTATAGATGGTAAGATTCACTATACAATCTTACCTTCTGTTGTACATCAAGATGGTAAGATTCATTATACAATCTTACATCCTATTTTACCTGTTATCATGCATGAGTTTCTGCCTATTGTAGATGGTAAGGTTTTTTTATATCTTACTTGTTATTGTTTCTGTTATCATGCATGAGTTTCTGCCTGTTATACATGGTAAGATTCACGATACAATCTTACTTGTTGTTGTTCCTTCTATCATGCATGACTTTATGCCTGTTATAGATGGTAAGATTAACGATACAATCTTACCTTATTTTGTACATCAAGATGGTAAGATTCATGATACAATCTTACATCCTATTGTACCTGTTATCATGCATGAGTTTCTGCCTATTGGAGATGGTAAGATTCACGATACAATCTTCCAACATTCTTGACAATCTTACAACATTCTTGATAATGCCTGATTCTTCGAAGGGAGACAAAATTAACTTGTTTAATCTGAAAATAATCAGGTCACATATAACAATATAACACAAAAAAAGTAACCATACTAAAATGTATTGGTTACACAAAAATGATGTGCGTACCAAAATATGTGACAAGCTTGTTCACATATTCTCCTTGCACATCCAAAAGAAAAATAACCATGTTCTAGGTAAGATTAAAAATAATTCTTACATACATTACTCAAACCTACGAGGATCTTGACATTTTCGACGAGTGTGCCCAAGAATACCACATATACCGCATTTCTTGGGATTGCGACGTCGCTTTACACTTACCCCTTGTGGTAAGGGTTGCCCTCCAGGTAACATCCTTTTTTCCCTCGTCCTTCCGGCTTGCTTTGGATTTTCAGGGGTACCTATAGCCCTAGACTCAATTGGCTCAGGAATCTGCCAATCCTTAACATCGGGAAGAGGAATGATTATTCCTGCATATATCTCACGCAACGTCTTTGTCGAATAATAGGCGTTCACATAACCAATGGGATTTTCATTTTTATACCTGTGAAATTAGAATGTATTAGGAGATTTGTAAAAGTGTACAGTATAAGTGTACATTCTAACTATATTTCTTAACAGTATTCTTACCAACTAGGTTAGAAATGTTATAAATGTTACCTAATTGCTGCGGTAGCATGCGAGCATGGAAAAAGGTCCAGTTGAAATTTTTTGCATGAGCACTCTCTCTTGCCTAAATCCACGATATTCCTATCACAATCAGAGATAATGTTAAATATTAAATCAGATAAAGGTTGAACTCTCATCGTATTCCCTTTGGCAATTGAAAATCGCAATCTTTCCTCAGCTTTTTCAGACAACTCGTTTGCCCTCTCACCAGCTTTGTTCCTACGCTGACAAAACCATTCTAATGTGAGATTACTTGCAAATTCCAATAAGGCAGTGATGGGGAGCTTCCTAGCCCATTTCAGACGCCCATTTAACGATTCAACAGCGTTTGATGTGCCAAATGCATACCGACGAACTGGACACTTGCACTTTGCCCATTTATTTGGACCGATGCCCATAAGCTTTGCGTAAGCACCTGGACAGGACTCATTCAAATTATCCATAATCTCTTTGAAATCTTCTTCCTTGTATGCATTGGCAGCAGCTTGGAATATTTCAATGGCATCCACACCATAAGGTCTTAGATTACCCTGAATATGGTATGTGCACAAACCATATGGGACACCTGCAGGTATGTAAAAACATTGATATTAAATTTGGTAAGAATGTATATAGATTCTTACCTTTTATAGTAAGAAATTAACTATTTCATGTGACAGAATGTAAGAAGCGATTTCATCCTAATGACCATACTTATAACCTGCTATCTTATTACATGAAATAATCTTACAAGATAATGTATGATCTTACCTGGGAACACAAATTCAACGGCGTTGTGTATACTAACGTGTTGATCAGACACTATCAACAAGTCCTTCGGGGTTCCAAAACTCTTCCGTACATGATCGAGAAACCATATCCATGACTCGTCATTCTCCTTGTCGCCAACACTAAATGCCAACGGCACAATCTGTTCATTTGCATCCTTAGTAGAAGCAACAAGTAAAACACCCATGTATGTTCCCTTTAGATGTGTTGCATCAATAACAATTACTGGACGGCATGCACGAAAAGCCCTTATTGAGGCAGCTAACGCAAAGTAACAATACTGGAATGACGAATCTTCAAGCGTCTGTAAATCAACCACAGATCCGGGATTCATATGCTCAAGCATGTAAAGATGTTTGGCAACACCCTACAAAAGGACACAAAATGATATGAAAAGGAGTAATTGGTAAATACTATTATATAAAAAATGTTAGAACTGGCTATTTCTTACTTGAAATGACTTCTTATGATCTCCATATATTTTTTTCAAAGCTCGGTTCTTGCCTTTTAAAGCTGTTGAATATTTCAATCGAACACCACACTCTCTTAAAAATTGACCCTGAATATCACGAGGCCTCAAAACGAAACCATCCTCTGTCATGGAAGGCGCAACGTAATCAGCTATAGCTCTTGAAGATACTTTAGGCTCGACCCCAGCAGAGTTCATACAAGTGTGACCCACATGCTCATATATTTTCCATATACGCCCAAATGACTTACTTCGCCTGAGAAAACACAACTTAATTCGTACTTACACTGCGCATGATATCTACGTAAATCTGAAACATTGGTACGAAACTCAACATGGTTTTTAAGATGGTAAGAATGTATTGCAGAAATCATGCTGTCTTTATTACTGAAAAATGTCCCGGACTTGAGTTGGTCAGTGTCGATGTGATATGATCGAATAGGGATTGCAACATGATCTAACAAAGCTAGTTCCAGTGAACCAGCATTCTTGGCCTGACTGGATACACGTTTGGGATCAGATGAAGAAGCCAATGGGTCATAACCACGAACGTCTAAAGCAAGCAGATCATTTGTAGGAATAGGCATGGATGTAATGCATTTTGGAGAAGCATCGACATATAGAATTGGAATTTCGATCGTATCCAACAAGATAGACCACTCATAGTCGTCAGTCACTTTAAATCTCATAAATTCACCTTCGTCATCTTTAACTAATGTAAATATGTCGAATTGATACATTGATTGGTCCTTCATCAAACGATCTTCAATCTTCGACAGCAAATCTATATACCTTAATCCACTAACTGGCATGGGAATGTACTCTTTGGTACCGCCTTTGTAGATATTGTTGCACCAAAAACCACCATGAACAAAAATCACATGAGGGGGCATTTTTCTGCACGAATATTGCAGTAAGAATATGGGTTAGTAACAGTTAGATGAAAAAACAAATAGACAATAAGAAACTTATTTGGTAAGAATATGATTACAAAGTTAATTATTATAAATATGGTTAGAATATGGTTAGAATATGATTACAAAATTTAGTACAAGCCTTAGTTGGTAAGAATATGCTTACAATATTGTTTAGTATGAATATGCTTGGTAAGAAATTTAGTTAGTTTGGAAACTAGTTTGTAAGAATATGAGTAGGATTCTTAATTTGTAGGAATATGGTTATAATCTGATTTAAAATGAATATGGTTAGTAATAATCTTATCTGTACAATTATATAGAGGTAAGAAAGTATAAATATTTTTCACAACCTTCTTCAACATTTATTACTTCACATTTAATACTACATTATGACAGTAAGTAAGAATATACGAAATGTACTGACATTTGTCAATAAAACCTTAAAAAATTTAAAAAAAAAAAAAACAAAACAAAAAAGCTGAAAACCACCCCGCCCACCAACCAAAAAACGAGAAATTCAAAAATCAACATCGTCGAAGGAAACTAAAAAAATGAGAAATTCAAAAATCAACATCGTCGGAGGCGAAACCCTACCTTCGAGTGAAGACCGTCGCCGGAGACGAAATTCTACCTACGAGTGAAGACAATTGCCGGAGGGGAAACCCTAACTAAGAGTGAAGACCGTCGCCGGAGGAAACTAAAAAACGAGGAAGAAAGACAGAGCTTCCGAAAGAAGAAAAGGAAGAAAGACAGAAGTTCATTTTTCCGGCGTCGCAACCATACCTCCGGCGACGGGATGTACGCGAAGAGAAAGGAAAAACCAGATTTGCGAAGCCGCAAGAAAGGAAATTACCGGCGTCGGAACCCTACCTCCACCGACTGGACGTCCGCGAGAAAGAGAGGAAACGAACAAGATGAGGAAGATGGAGTTCGTGAGCTGGGAAGAGAAAGGAAGAAGAGGAAGAAGATAAACAGTGCTTGATATGAGAATAGAGAGAAGAATGTGCAAATTGAATTCATATATAACTAGGGGTATTTTGGTCAAGAATAGCAAAATATGGGTATATTGGAGGTTTTTTTATATTTTGCACAAAAGTGTTAAAACACTTAAGGGAATAGGTAAAACACTACATTTCCTCTATTAATGGGACACAACTTCTATGTGTCCTAATTAATGGTTAAAAAAGTGTCGTGAATAATTCACCCCCAATCTCAAATTAAAAGTGTCGTTTACACTACAAGAAATTTTTGACATTAAAAAAGTTACAAATTACTTAATAATTACTTTCACCCCCAATCTCAAATTCTGAAAAACTCCCGCCCCACCCCTCTCCCTCTCCCTCTCCCTCTCCCTCTCCCGCCCCACCTCTCTCCCTCTCCCGCCCCACCGCCGTCTCTCTCCCGTGCCTTCCGCCCCAACTCTCTATCTCACCACCGAGGCGACCGGCGACTGTCGACGCGATCGGTGACAGGAGACGCGACCGGCGACTGGCGCCGAGAAATACTCTCTCCGCCGACGCGACCAGCGACTGGCTTGCTCCGCCGATGCTCCGCCGGTCGAATCTCCCAAGGAGGTGGTCGCCGACGAGAAATCCATAGTTCCGCCGCCCGCTGAGGAGAAGCCCGACGATTCCAAAGCCCTAGCCATAGTTGAGAGTAATTCTCTTTTCCTTCCTTGATTATGAATGTTGAATACTCTGCTTTGCTTAATTTACCTTTTTTTTAGAATTAATGGAGTAAAAATTGAAGCTGTAACTAATTTGTGAATATTGTGTTTGAATTATTGGTAGAATCAGAGAAAACAGAGGAGAAGAAGCTCGAGAGATCTATGGGCACTAGGTACTCATTTTTTTTATTATTATTTTTTTTTCTGGAAATTGTTGAATATGAATGATTGAAAATTTGCAGTATTAAAATTTTGGTATAATTTTGGTAGTTGTGTTGTTAGGCAAATGGAGGGTTGGTATATTTTCTGTTAATTTTGCTTTATCTGTGTACCTGTAAATTAGCTACATTAGCTACTGGACTTAGGATATTGTTTATTCTAGGTTGGAGATGTACTAAATATCAAGACTAATTTAAAGCTTTCTGATTTTGTTTGTTTGTGGTTCTGGTATGAATATGAAGTTGTTATATTTGAGTGAGAACTGGAAATAGACATGTAATACGACACCTCTATCCAAATAATATATCTTCACTTCTATTGGGCTTGGAGGATCACAGAAAGGCAGTCCCCGGGTCTGATTACGATGGATCTGTTTCTGATTCTGATGGATCTGGATCAGAATCATCAAGCTCTGAATCTAGTGAGAGTGAGAGCGAGAGTGATAGAGAACGTAGAAGAAAGAAGAGGAGATTCTTTCCAACATCATCAAGTATATCAAGAATCTCACATCATCTAATTTCCAACATGTCATATTCTTAGTTCCCATGTTCTGTATTTTTTTTAATTGTTTGGACTATGTGGCTAATGAGATATTAATTGTGTAATCGTGCTTCTTATTGCAAGTATAATTTCATGGTTTAACATGTTTTCTCAATTCTTTGTTAAACAGTCAAGATGGTATTACTACATATTGCTCGGAGTGGTTGATGTGGAGGCAAATTTTCTCGGTAAATATCTATGGATATGTCCTCGTTATTCGAGATAATTTTCAAGACTAGACATGAAACAAATAAAGTGTTCTTATGCTCAAATGTTCCTTTTCTTTCTTTCCCGTGCTTTGACTGCCTTCTAAACACCTGTAACGCAAGTTAGAGATTTTTTAAGGCTTTGATCTGCTGTCCTAGGATACTAGTAAGCATGCAAACACACACAATTTCGAGAACGGGAGTGTATAAGCCTTCCTTCTTGCTTATTGACGAACATACTAACTACCTTTTGACATACCGTGCGTCCTATTCCTCACATGGTTCTTCTTGAAGACAAAATACAGATTTAAGAAGTTGGCTGGTGTAGTAATATGTGTAGATGGTCTCGTAATGGTTATTTTTTCAGATGTGCATTCTGGAAATTTTAAGTTTTTGCTTCTGATATGAATGTAATTGGATTAGGGATTGTGAAGTTACTTGAATTGTTGTGTTAGTGATGTTGCGATAATTATAATGATAAATATCACTGATTTTGTTTGCTCACACTCTATCAATTTGTGGCTAGTGCGTATTTAAAATTTGAAGTCTTTTGTTGGGGAGGAAACTGTAGGTAAGAGCTTAAAGAACGTTTCTTTGTTGTTGATATCCTGTTAGTTCTATATTCGTGTAAACTTTGGTTGTTTAGGGTTTAATTGCATTTTTGCTTTTATCAGTCCCTTATTTGAATATGATTAGGTGTGATATGGAAAGGAGATGTTCTGGTTGATGGCGTTTCGGATACTCTGGATATGCTTCGATCCATGGTGAGTTTGTATTAGGTAGACGACTTAATTTCAGAATTGTAGATGACTGGTTTGTGGCTTACATATTGTTTAATGGTTGTTTGTAGGGGAAGAAGCTTGTTTTGTGACGAATAATTCGACCAAGTCTAGAATGCAGTGTGCTAAGAAGTTCAAGTCCTTAGGCATTTCAGTCTCTAAGGTTTGTTCTATTGGATGATTTTTTTTTTTTTAGTAGCATTCGGAGTGTATGTGCCGTTAATCTGTTGAAAATCAATCGCAGGACGAGATCTTCAGCTCGTCGTTTGCTGCAGAGCCATGTACTTGAAAGTGAATAATCTTCAGCTCGTCGTTTGCTTAATCTCTGTTCGCCTCTTCAACTTACTGCTAGTGGAGAGCAATGTCATTAGATTGTTAGGACATTTTAATTGTTGAATGATTTTAGGAAAATTGATGTAGTGACATTGGTAGATAGAATCCATGTATGAGAAACTACCACATAATTGTTACAGTGACTTGTAAAAAGATACATAAACCTATGATTGTTTGTTTGCCTTTGTCTTCTCGTTTTCTTTGAAAAAAGACCTTTCATTATATGTATCTAACTAACAATTTAAATTCATTAATATTAAAATCAGGTGACATTGAGTAAATAATATAAAGCATGGATTTATAAATATCAATTGTTATTCTATTAGGACACTCTTGAGCATCCCATCTATTATGAATATGTAAATAGTAATACCAATACCTTTTCTAATAGGACACTTTTGAGTGTCCTAAAACAACCAATCTAAAATAGGACACTCGCAAGAGTTCTATTAGACCTATTGTGACTCGCGATAATAGGACGCACTAAGTATGTGTCCTATACATAAGAGTGTCCTATTATAGTAGATAATAGGACACTCATGAGTGTCCTATAAACAAAATTTTGTTGTAGTGATATTTATGAGTTTGAGCTTTACAAGAGAGGGTCGGGAACCTATCTTTCCCAACATCTCATCATCCGCATGCAAGTATACAAGGGTCAACTTCGGAAAGCTGAGATTCTGATATAATATACCACGTCGAATTGGCAAGAAACAGAGCACAAATGACATTATCATAGAAGTATATATTCATCAGAGAACAAGTTCTTGTTAAACATTAAATTTGGAAGGAAATAACTCCAACACTAAAATTAACTAATGGAACACGCATATTGAAAAGCAAGAGCAGAATTATAAATATTCTTCTCCTAATACAACTCTGAATTCTTCTATGTTTCATGCATTACAAACTAATATTCTAATTATAATATTAATATATTAAAATTTTATTTTAACGTTAAGAGCAAAATAAGCAAAACAATATTGTAAACAAGATACTTTTTATAATAGTATAGTATAGGTATAGATTTTGTCCGCCAACAAATTAAAACAAATGGAAATACATACATGGAAAGTAAGCCTTGTATTCTTGAGCTTGCCTCTTGAATATGCTCATATATTTACAAGCACGCGTGGAATTTGAGTAAGCATATACAAACAAGCCCTATCAATCTGCATTTAATTTATACTAAAACTGTAATGTGCAAATGTTTTCTAAAAACCCTAAGGTTAGAAAAGACGAGCATAGTCCGAAAATGTATGAAGCTTTTCCTGATTTGAGAAAAAATTGAATAGTGTGCTAAGATATCCTGGCCGCACTGATACTTGAAAATATGGACCTGCCAAGCTCAACAGTTCTTCATTCTTGTCAAGAGTTCTTCATTCTGCTAAAAACTATTAAAATTGAAACGGAAAAAGAACAATTAATTACCCTAACTAAAATAGTGATACTTGAAAATATGGACCTGCCAAGCTCAAGAGTTCTTCACTATTGTCAAGGAGGATGACTTGAACATGAAATGGCAGTTCCCCTTGCAACCCCACTTGTTCATCTACTATTGCTTTTGCACACTTCACCGCCGATGCGCCGCAGAGATACAACCCTATCCTTTTCAACGTAGCTATTTCTCCTATTTCAAAAGGGATCTCTTCCAATTCCTCTGAACTAAGGAGAAGCTGCTCGAGGCGCGGAAAGATGATGGAGCCCTCTTGTGTAGTCAACCTTTTCAGATCATCACACAGCTGTAATTGCAAGTACTTGAGGCGGGGGAATTGGCCTTCAACTACTTCCCACTCGCCTGTTGGGAAGCATGCACACGATAACTTGAACTTCTCGAGATGGGGCAGCGAACCTACCTTTTCCAACAAGTCGTTCACTTCCAACCCTAGTGGCAGGAGAAACAATTTCTTGAGAGAGTGTGGAAAGGTAAGCTTACTCAGAAAATTTGAACCATCTCTTTTTGCACGAACCCATAATAACGTGGCTTGGAGTGATTCTAGTTTACACAGCTGTTGAAAGTTGCTAAGACAGTCATAACCCTCAGGCTTTTTAAATAACTCATCATCCCTGTAATATTGCAGTTTCAGTTTCTTGATGTTGGGAATCCTCTCTACCACCTTTTCACTAAACTTGAAATTTGTTAATCCTTTAAGTACCTGCAGATTCTTCATCACCACACAATCGCTTGGAGGGTCAGGAAGAATCGCAGCATCTGAAAGACTAATATGGCTAAGATAAGTCATTTTCCAAATTTCAATTGGCACAATAATCTCAGTGGGACATAAAATGATCAACGTGTGCAAATTCCAGTGGAGACTGATTGAAGAAAAGAACAAACTTAAAGACCTGCTTCCACCGACTTCGACGTCAAGGTACCGGTGGTTCACGTGGCTCGCACCATCATAATGATAAGGTTTAGATGCATCTACCACCCTCAACGGTTTGAAATTCCGACATGACGGGACATTCTCGTTTTCCGAAATAACAGAACGAACATGTGGCATGGATCTAAGGACACTGAGGACTTTCTTCTTTGAAGCGTTCCTAGGTATAACCACACGGCGATGCCTATTTATGCCTTGACAACTCGATTGGCCTATCACGTGATAAAATCCTTCTTTCTCACTTTCGCTGAAGCAGAAGTCTCTCAACAAATCATGAATTTTGCAGAACTTGATGTTTCCCGTCGACCCTAACTTATGGACTAGAATGAGATTTCTATCGACCAAGTCTCTTAAGAACTCTCTTGCAGTTGTTTCCATGCTTTTATCATTTGTTGGTTTGAGAAATCCTTCACAAACCCATAGCTTGATGAGTGTTGAGACATGGATTTCAGAATCTTCTTCAAACACTCCCATGTATAGAAAACATGGTTTCAAGTGGGCAGGCAAATGATTATAGCTCAGCCCCAACAATCTCAAGCAATGCTTATCATTCTCTAAGTTCACTACTGAACTTAAGTTCTTCCCTATTGACTCCCAACATCCTCGACTACGATCCATTTTTTTCAAAATACCTCCCACCACAACGATCGATAAAGGAAGTCCTCTACAACTGTCTACTATCTTCTTTCCAATTTTCTCTAGCTCAGCAGGGCAACTTTCCTCTCCAAACACGGTTTTCGATAATAATTCCCAACTACTACCATGATCTAGAAATTTCATGCGGATGCTATTGTTTTCATTCAGGTCAGAGCTCAATTGCACTAGCCTAGTTGTCACCAGTACCCGACTGCCGTTATCATTATTAGGTAGGAGACGTTGTATCTCATCCCATGCATCGAAACTCCACATATCATCCAGTACAATTAAGTACCTTCTACCACATAAACATTGATAGAGCATTTTTTCTAGTTGATCCTCACTCTTTTTGCTTAGTTCTTCCCTATCTTGGTTAGTGGCTTGAGAAAGAAGTTGGCAAAGGATTTCTCTAGTGCTATATTGTTGAGAAATTGTAGCCCAAGCACGAATATCAAAATGCTGAATGATAAGTTGTTGCGTGTAAATATCTTGAGCTAGAGTGGTTTTACCTATCCCGCCCATACCTACTATAGGAACGGTTTGGCGATCGGACCTCCCCCTAGCGAGCTTCTCCATGACCTCAATTACGATGTCATCAGAGCCCACCATGAAACTGTTCTGCCTGGCGGAAATGGATCTGGAGGTAGAAGCGGACGCATCGACGGATCTCAGCTGCTGGTTCTGTGCATCGATCCCCACCGTCAGTTTGTTGATTGACTCCATTTCTTCGATCACGCGTTCTAGTTCAGACAGCGGGATATATTCAAGTTTCTTGGGTTCTCGGAAGCAATTGAAGAGCACAAAGATCCCGGTTCTTCGATGAATTTGATTGACGATGCGAGATTCGATGATATCTTCCGCCGCGTAAGCAGCGGCTGCGATTTGCATCTCCAAAGGGTCAGCTACGTCGATTTCAGTAGTAGGGGGAGTATAGCTTTCGAGGAATTGTAGCAGGGAGGTAATGAGTTGAGAGAGAGATTGAGCTTGTTGAGTGTGGATGGAAATTGGAGGGGAAGGATGGTGTTCAATGGCGTCTATGATGTGCATGAGAGAAGCCAAAGCTGCATAGGCCGCCATGATCAAAGCTTGAGGTGTTGGAGGGAAGCAGAGTATGCTTTGAGTGATAAGATTTATGA
The DNA here is from genome assembly GCA_029379335.1 of Thymus mandschuricus. Classification (NCBI taxonomy): domain Eukaryota; kingdom Viridiplantae; phylum Streptophyta; class Magnoliopsida; order Lamiales; family Lamiaceae; genus Thymus; species Thymus mandschuricus. The sequence continues at coordinate 6,485,914 of CM057080.1, read as the reverse complement.
GAGGCGGTGATAAAGTGAAAGAAGTGTGTGGTTATATGTTTGTTTGTCTTTGAAATTTCTCAAGCAAGTAGGCAAAGTTGTCACATTCCATTTGCTGTATTTTGTTTGAATCGGAATAGTCATATTTCAGTCTTATCCTCACACACGCCAAACAAAAATAAACTAAAAAAAAGCCAATAATGAAAATTCAAAAAGAAAATTGTTCGTCGATCTCATTTTACATTAATTGATTGGAGTTCATCGATTCAATTAACACTTCCCAATCACCATATTTGTGATTCGACAATTTGGGCACGTAGTTAATATGTCGAAAAGTTAAGGTTACAATGATGTTTAGGTCAAACTTGACATATATAGTGTATTATTCTACACTATGTATAATATACTAATTTGTATTAAGATCAACCTAGACCTCAACGTAACATTTACTTTTAGACGCATCAACATGCATGTCAATAAAGTCGAAGCATAAAGATCGTTGACGGAGGGAGTATAGATTATTATTTATTGTTGAATTTTAATTTCTATTTTATTAGTATAAACATGAAAAAACAATTATATAATTTAATTAAATTAATGAATTATTGTATTAAAATAATAAAGTATACTCTCTGTCATCCCAATTCAATAAAAGTAAGACATTCATGTTAAAATGCAAGAGTTAATTATATTTTATGAAGCATCACTATTGGGAAATATAAATAAATAATATAGCAATATTTTTACTAATACAATATTTGAAATAGTATATATAATTGATTTATTAATGGTGTCTTTATCTGATATTCGACAAGATTATCTCACCCTCATTTTATTATTATTCGACAAAATATATAACATAAATATCTCACAATACTTTACCTATACAAACCATTTACAATATTCTAAGAAGAAAACCCAAACTAAGAAGAAATTAATGCAAGGAAAATGTAGCATTGTTGCTATTGCAGCATTACTTATGATCGGTATGCTAGCAAACGACGTCGTATTCGATGAATTAATGAGTCGAAGGAGGAGTGCTCTGCAAAAAGTGCTAGAGATTGCAAGAATGGCGGCATTTCAAACATCATTAATGGTGTTTGTTTTTGGTATTTGACAAGAATATATCACCCTCATTTTATTATTATTCAGTGAAATACTTCCTCTGCTTCGTGATTTCTTGTGAGTTTTCCATTTTGGGACGTCCCAAGATTTCTTGTGCGTTTCCTTTTTGGGAAATAATTAGCAATTTAAGTACACAATTAGTGATCCCTTATTACAATTAACAAAACCCTAATAAATAAAAAAAATTCACAAATAATTTATAAAAAAAAAAAAATCAGAAAAAACAATAAAAAATTTTTTCCACAAAAATTAAAAACCATTTCTATTATCCTACCACAAAATATCTCCCACCCACCAAATTTATTCCACCCAATTTATTATCCTCTCACAACTCTCTCTCTATTCCTCTTCTTTGCTGTTCTTCCTCTCGTAGGTATCGACAAACCCTAAATTCCCATTTCCCCCGCCGTCGCCATGGATCCACCCCCACCCGATAAATCGGAATGGAGATCTACCCGCAACCGACCCGTCGCCGTGAATCCCCGCGGCGGCGGGCTCACAGGCTGCGAGGTGCGTCGCCGCCGTGTTAGCCGCCGTTGGGCTTCCTCCTCCGAACTGAGCCCAAGCCCTCCTCCACCTCCTCCTCGAATCAAAACGCCCATTTCACCCGGGCGCTACGGCACCCTCCGCTCACCACCGACAGTGCGGAGCCTTCCAACCTGGACCGGTCCGCCGCCTCTGAACGAGGGATATGTGTATGTCCCTCGATTTGAGGAACTTACGCCTTCGCCGCCTCGCGAGGATGAGAGTGTACGTCCTCCCTTCCGTTGGGCAACCCCTCACCAAACGACGGAGAGGCTGGCGCGGCGGTTGCCGTTTTCAGCCGTCCCAAGCGTCGAAGAGTCCCCCCAACTTTCTGAGCAGCCTCCGCCGCCGCCGCCGCCGTCCGCTGTTGAGGAGGAAGGCCTCACGGACAGTGATCCCTTGTCCAAGAGGCATGTGTATTACTACCGTGATGGATTTCCAGTCTACTTCCCATTCCATCCCACCACAGAAGAGTGGGATTTTTTTGATGGAGAAGCTGATCGGGAAGCAGCTGAATAATCCTTTCTTGGACTTGAATCCCCTTTACAGATGAAGTCTGTAAAGGGGATTCGGGTCAGGGTCAGGTTGAATTATCTGTGGGGCTTTGTGATCCAATTGGTGATTGAAATGCAGATGAATAATCCAATTGATGGTTTCTTCGACCCGAATCCCCTTTAAAGATGAACTCTTTAAAAGGGATTCGGGTCAGGGGGACGTTGCATAATCTGTGGGGTTTTGTGATGGAGGAGGTTGAACTAATCTGATGTTTATGTGCAATGTGTTAATGGTTATTGATGGAAGATGTTGCTGTGGTTTCTTGCTATGTCCAGTATATGGTTTGAGTAATCTCTGTTCTTCTGTCCCTCTGATATGTAGTTGATGTGCCTCTGTTCCATTGAATTTGTGTGACTTGATTGATTCTTGATGAGGTTTCTGTGGTATGAGTGTATGTACAGTTGAATGTTATGTGATCTCTGCTCTTTGTTGCATGTTTTGATTCTAATTGACAAAGTTTTTGATCAATTTGAAAATGGGACAGTGGTAGAACAAGAGTAGCATTTTCCATTTCAAAAGATGTTAAGTACACTAGTCTTTTGAAATCCCAAATGCTAACATACACAACAACTATGATTAGTCTATATGCTTCTGCAAAAAAGTGTTTGTTACATGTGATGAACCCTAGCTAATTGCAACCATGGCCAACTGTTCTTCAATCCCTGTCAGCTGTTGCATTCCCAATCTTTGAATCAGATGCTCAATTCCTCTGATTTGGCCATTCTCTACTAGATAATCTATGCTTTGCCTTGCTAATTCCATTGGAATTGTTAGACTAATTGGCAATCTGCCTTCTCTAATCAACCTGTCCTTTCCCATGTGTGGTATCTTGTAATTGTTGTGGCCTCTGACCTTCATGATCTCTGTTAGGCAGCCTTGGAGTGTGAGAAATACTTTGTTCAATGTCATTGCTGGTAAATCATGGAATGCTGTTTGCACTGCCATCACTAGATCATCCACTGTTCTACATACTTTTCTATGCTGCAGTGATTGAATAGCATTGAAGAATCCCAAGTCATTTATGTTTGTGTCTGGGGAATTTGGTGGCTGTTGAACTAATCTTATGTTGAATCCATCTGTGCTTGCAGCTAATCTGAAATCTGGATCTGAATCTGTGATATGAGGCTTTGCATTATCTTGTTGGATGAAAATGTTCTTATCTGCAGTTGCTGGCCACTTGTTTTTTATTGCAGGGACAACCTAGTGTGATATTTCATGAAAAAACCATTTTATGAGACAACTTAGTAGTGCTATGATGTATATCTGAGCATGAGTATTGCATTTACAAACATGTAGGGCAGTAAATTGCTGGTACCTCATTCAAAAGACATCTTTTCATCACTTCTCTTGTGATGGAGTCAACTGCTTTGATATAGAGTGTGCCCTTTTTTCTGTGCTTGCTGTTTTTGATTGCTTTATGTTGAGTGGTGAATGGGAAGCATCCTATTTTGCCATCAAATAGGACTGTGCCATCATCTCTTAGTATTGGCCTACTCACTGCACACAAAAACATGATTTTGCCAATAAACCTCTTTGATTTGCATGCTCTGTATGGTTCATCTTCCCCTGGTGCAAGATAATACCTGTAATATGAAATGTAAATGGTAAGTATAGATGTTTGATGACCAATGATGTATATCTCCTTTACTGAGGTCAGTCCCTCCATGTACCTGTTTTTTCCTTTAGTGATGAAGAACCACTTCTCATCAATATGCACTATATTGTGCATAGATGAGTACTTCAATGTGTTGAGTACTCTGTCCAGTTGCAGCATTTCCAAACTGAACCTCAACCTAATGAATTTGTTATCTGCTGTTAAGGAAGGCTTAATGTAGCTTGCAAATATCTTAAAAAGTCCTGCCTTCCCCCATCTCTGCAAGGTAGATCTGCTAACTCCCATCTTCTCCACCATCGATCTATAACATGATCTTTCACTGAAATCCATTCCCCTAAGAACTTCGTAGTTGGGCTTGAGGTTATGGTTTCTTATTCTCCCTTTTTTCTGTGATTTTAACTGTATAGCTAACCCTTGCATTTGCTGTTCTCTTGCAGTTTTCCAGAGCCTAGATACAGTGTTACGATGGATGTGGAATTGTTGTTGGGCTTCAAGCATCCTACCTCGTTTTGGCTTCCCATTCTTTGTATCTTGAAGGAGGAACTGCACAACCAAGTTCTGCTCTTCATCTGTCAGGTTTTTGGCCCTCTTCACCATCTCTTCTTCTTCTTCTTCTTGTTCTTGTTCTTCTTCTTCTTCTTCTTTTTCTGCTTCTCTTTTTTTTCTTCTTCTTCTTCCTCTGTGATCACTTCTTCTTCTGTGATCACTTCTTCTTCTGCTTCTCTTCTTCTTCTGCTTCTGTTCTTCGTCTTCTTCTTCTTCTTCTTCTTGTTCTTGTTCTGCTTCTCTTCTTCCTCTGTTATCACTTCTTAGTCTGCTTATCTTCTTATCCTGCCTCTCTTCTTCTTCTTCTTCTTCTTCTTCTTCTTCTTCTTCTTCTTCTTCTTCTCCTCCTCTCTGCTGGAATCTGACTCTTCTCTTCTCTCCTCTCTTCTGATTTTTTTTTTTTTTGTTTTTGGACAGATGAAGAAACAAAAATGCAGATGAAAGAGGGGGATATGCTGCACAAGTTGATCAAATTTGAATTGGGCGCCATTTCCATTTCCCCCTCTCTTCTGATTTTTTTCTTTTTTTTATTGGGTGATTAAACCCATGTGACTAATTGGAAAACAATTGATGTAATCTCAGTGTATGGAATGCAGTTTGTTGGAATGAAATGGCAAAATCTGTTCTTTTGTTTAATTTGTTGTTCATTTTTTGTTTTGGAGTTCATTTGCTCTGTTTTTTGATTGAATGGAGTGAAGGAAAATGAAATGGATGAATGGAATGAAATGGCAGTTGAATGGAGTGAAGAAAAGCCAAAAAAAAAAAAAAATTATTACTGTGCATAAATCGGAAATGCAGATTAATAAATAACAAAAAAAAAAATTTACATTATTTTTAATATTTATTATAATTTATATATATATATTACAAAACAAATTAACAAAATAATATCCATAAACAACATACTTAAACAACTAAACACAAACGCCATAATTCCCGTGCCGAAAAGAAACGCACAAGAAATCCTGGGCCAGAGGAAGTATCTATTATCTATTATTATAATATTATAAAAGTGTGCATTCTTACAAAATATGTAATGCCAAGTATACCCCTCCCCTCCTTTTATTTTAAAATAATATTATTAATAATAGTATTGTTATTATATATAATAATAGTTATTCATGATTTTCGATTTTTTTTTTGGATCTTATTACTATATTATAATAGTATTGTTATTATTATATAATAATAGTTATTAATGATTAAAGCATAAAAATTAAAGCATATAATATAATAGTATTTATTCATGATTAAAAATTAAAGCATAATATAATAGTGATATTTCTTGGATTTCGACTCTTTCAAGTAAATTAAAACATAAAAATTTTCCTAATTAATAGTATTTAAAAGCAATTATTATCCTTTTTAAATATTATTTTCCTAATTAATTTTTTCGAAGATTGAAGGACTGGCCTTCCATGGATACTATAGAACTTCATATATCTAAATATGTAAATTTGGATCAACGGGTGTACAATTCGCCTACTGCAGATCAAGTTGCAGCAATATGGGTAGAAAGAGATAATGATAATACCTCATATGGGAGAGATATTGTAGTTCATGCGCATTCCGGGGAGAGGCATAGAATAAAGAGGGGAAAAATAAAATACCCAATATGGTATAAGAAAATCAAATTAAGGACACACATTTAAAAAACACAAAAAATACCCATTTTTGATGCGAAATGACACACATACCCTTACTAATAGAGTTTGACTTTTACTAGTCAACACCACTCTTCTCTCCTCCCCCTCCTTCTCCCTTTTCCACGTGTCCTCTTCACTCTTCATTATTTTTCCTTTTTTTTTAATTTTTATTTTATTTTTGAATTTTCGAATTTCAGTTTTTTTTTTTTTTTCCCTTCTCTATTCTGACTACTGTAGCTGTGATATTCGTATAACTTTAAGGAGGTACGAAATATAAAGAATTCGTACCGGTTATATATAAGAATTACGAAACACATATTTGAGTATGCAATTATGCAGTTATTGGTACGAATACATTCACTTCGTACTAAAGCAACTATGTGTTGGTACGAATAAGATTCACTTCGTACTAAATCAATTATGTATTGGTACGAAATAGATTTACTTCGTACTAAAGTCTACTGAGGAATTAAACCCTGAAACTAAAAATTAAACCTTAAAAAATATTTTAATATTAACAAAATCTGTGCAATACATAACCAATACTCCCTCCGTTCCGCTCCATTTGGCCTATAGAGTGAATAGATGTGAGGTATAAAATAATAGAGCAGGCCAAGTAGAGTGGAACGGAGGGAGTATAAACAAACTTCATTGTTTATAATAAAAATCACAGCACATGCAGTACGAATTAGATCATTTCGAACCAGCAAATCTTAAAAAACACTTTAATACTAACAAAATCTGTGCAATACATAACCAATATGAACAAACTTCATAGTTTATAACAAAAAACACAACATATGCAGTACAAATTAGATCATTTCGAACCAGCAAATCTTAAAAAACACTTTAATACTAACAAAATATGTGCAATACATAATCAATATGAACAAACTTCATAGTTTATAACAAAAAAAACAACTTATGCAGTACGAATTAGATCATTTCGAACCAGCAAGTCTTAAAAAACACTTTAATACTAGCAAAATCTATTCAAAACATAACCAATATGAACAAACTTCACAAATTTTAACCAAAACACAACACGTGCAGTACGAATTAGATCATTTCGAACCCAAAAATCTAAAAAAACAGTACAGTATTAACAAAATCTGTGCAAAACAGAACCAATATCAACATATTTCACAGATTTTAACCAAAACACAGCATATTCAGTATATAGATCTAGATCATTTCGAACAATAAAATCTGAAAAAACACTCCAATATTAACAAAATCAGTTCAAAACAGAACCAATACCAACATATTTCATAAATTTTAACCGAAATCAGTGCAACACATAGTAAAATCAGTGCGAAAAACAAATTAATGTTAAATCGGTACGAAATATTGTTATTCGTAACATAATCCTTCCTCCAAGATCTCTCACCACCATTTTCCAACATCGACCAAATCACAATTCCATCTTCTTCACCTCTACAAAAACACAAGCAGTCCTTCAAAACAAACAATTGCACCATACCAGTAGCGGGAGGGGGAAAGCTGCTAAAGCACTCCGTTTCTAGATCAAAGCAAGCAAGCAGTTGGTTGTGCTCCGGTTCCGGATCCGTCCAATAGAGACTGCCATTAACAAATGCAGCAGAGCCAAAATAAAATTCATCAATCGAGGCAAGAGCTTCGACCTTTCTCCAAGATTCTGTTCCGAGAGTGTAGACAAAATAACAGGTCCCAGAAGTCATCATGAAAGCTCAAATACTCTTGACTGTGATGATATCAGCAACTAGACTTTGTTAATGCTTCAATTACACATGGAGTTTATCAATGTCTACTATTGAATTAAGCATTCGAATGTGGGAAAAAAATAGAAAACATAAATGCATAGCTAAGGCATCCGATAGAATAAATACTAATCATTGGTGTGCCCTGCTCTGCCTCTCTAGGATCCACTACAAGGCCACATGTCCCAACACCATTTACAAGCAAATCAAACTGCAGGAACATAATTGATGCACGTCGGTCGAATCCTTATACTGAAACCATTCAAACACATTTTGTTAGTGGGAAGCAGATAAACAGTAAACAAATTAATGTTAAATCGGTACGAAATATGGTTATTCGTAACATAATCCTTCCTCCAAGATCTCTCACCGCCATTTTCCAACATCGACCAAATCACAATTCCATCTTCTTCACCTCTACAAAAACACAAGCAGTCCTTCAAAACAAACAATTGCACCATACCAGTAGCAGGAGGGGGAAAGCTGCTAAAGCACTCCGTTTCGAGATCAAAGCAAGCAAGCAGTTGGTTGTGCTCCGGTTCCGGATCCCTCGCAAGTGCAGTCACTAGCTTCTTCCTGTATAGCGTCGTACCTTGATTGGGAGAATAACTAAGAAAAGCACAGAAAATGGCTAAAGAACCACACACACAGAGAGAGAGAGAGAGAGAGAGAGAGAGAGAGAGAGAGAGAGAGACTACTAACCTGGAACACACCGAAGCAGAACTCTGTTACTAGAAGAGTTGAAACGAGCACAATACTTTCTCAACTTGTTCCGCTTCAAAATCGGCGCCACGGATTCCACGAGCTGAGATTTAGTGCGCTCTCTGCAGCAGAAATTGACCTAATTCAATTCGCCCCAAACAACAACAACAATAACAATACGCAAGGAAATAAAAAATCTGGAGCAGAGCAGCACTTACTCAACATAATGCGGGAGCTCGTCGTCGTTCCACTGCGAAGCTGCCGTCGTTCGCTTCTTCCTTCGGCGAGTTCATCGCCTCCCACGGACTCGCCTCCGCCGTCGTTCCTCCTCCTCCGGTGAGCTCGTCGCCTCCACAGGCCGCGCCTCCGCCGTTCGATTCCTCCTCTGTCGTTGCCGACGCTTTAATCATCCCGATCTCCGCCGCCGGTGACGGAGAATTAGAGAGAGAAAGAAGGGGTGAGGGAGAGAGAAAGGGCCAATAGAGGAGAGAAAGAGATTGTGCGCGTGTGTGTGAAAAGAGATTGTGCGGTGATGAGCGCGAAAATAGAGAGGGAGAAAAATAGGTTTTAGAGTAAAAACGAGGGTAATTGTGTAATTGTGCGTCCAAAATGGGTATTTTTTGTTTTTTTTAAATGTATGTCCTTAATTTGATTTCCTTATACCATATTGGGTATATTATATATATATCTCTAGAATAAAACATTATTATGGATGTTATGACCCGTTGCAGTATCCACTTCTTTTTTCGAAAGGTGAATTTGGTTGACATCTAAATATTAAGAAGAATACGGCTGCAACACAAGATATTTTCCTTTAAATTCCCTCTTTATTTATTTGTTAATTACTACGACTATAAATTATTTATTTACAATTCAAATTATTATATTATTTGAATATTTTATTTTATATTTTTTAATTTTTATATTTATGTAACATTTCTCAGCTCGTGTTAGAACTCTAAATAATACATCGACAAGGGCCACGATTATCACCGAAGAAAATATTATCTTTGGAGAACAAGGTATTTTTCTAACATTTTGAACATAATAATATGAATTTATGTTTCAACAATATATACGTATTAATAACCATTTTGTATGTTCAAATACTATATGAAACAGTTACAGGGGGGCAGCGTTATAAATGTGTCTCACTTAGAGAATATACCTGCTATAAGTTACAAATCAGAAATCCAAGGCAGTCTATTCTTTTATTCACAGGCAGATTATTTCAGCAATATGCAGTCGACATGCATATTAAATTAGAGAGTACAAGATTGGATTTTATTCGAAGAAATCAATCAAATATGAGAGCCGAATTGTACCAAAGAATTATGGACAATGTCTTTAGAGAAGAAGTGAGAGGAACTGAAGTTGGCAAACGAATTTTTCTCACTTGCTACATTTATAGGGGGTCCAAGAGATATGAGAGTAGGTATCTTGATGCATTGACATTAGTACAAAAATTTGGAAAGCCGGATTTCTTTATTACTATGACCTGCAATCTAGAGTGGGGCGAATACAAGAAAAAATATATCCTGGTCAAACATCTCAAGATCGTCCTGATTTGACTTCAAGAGTTTTTAGGGCAAAACTGCAAGACTTGAGAAAAATCAGTTATTCAAGCAGGAGATATTTGGAAATGTTGCACATGTGCACGCGATTGAATTTCAAAAAAGAGGTTTACCACACGCCCACATGCTAATCATTTTCAAGTCGAATTATAAGATAAATACAACAAATGAAATTGATAAGCATGTTAGAGCCGAAATTCCAGATCCAGACTTGAAAGATCAGTTATTCAAAGCAATAAAGTACACGTATTTTAAACTTGAATTTCCTATATAATTACAGGTACATGATAACTCTAAATGTTGTGCAAGTGAGTTACAATGCACATGTTACCATGTTTAACGATGTCGCGGCAGTATACGTAGGATGCCCGGTGGATGAATATATATTATCAATAAGCCAAGTTATTTTCCTTTCTAAAATCTTAATTAAATCATAGGTACAAGACTACAAGAGTATTGAATCAGTTAATGTTAAGAATTTATTAAATAAATATTCATTAGTTAATCATATATATTATTATTGTTCATACTTATTGAAATAGAGTTACGTTACTTCCATCTCATTTATCATGAAAAATTGTTATTTACTCATTTATTTATTATGATCATTTCTAAAATGGCAAATGATAATTACAATCACACATCTCATCGTTTCTTAATTTATGTACCCATCATATAGTATCATGATTCGGTGTTTGATCGTAATTTATTTTTTTTCCGACGTTTATACAGTGAGATACTTTTTTCATAGAAAAAATTGTGACTCCATTTATAATAATCACCTTGCAAGAGACAACTATATATAGTATTATGAAAATCGTCCAATTCGGCATATACATGAATTTCAAGAAAGAGAAAAGAAAACGAGGAATTAATTAGTGGGGATTTAATTTGAAGACCGTTGTGAGATTAATGCAAGCTAGCTTACTCCAATTTAATTGGAATTAAACGACAAATATATTTGCTTCGTTAAAGATATATATGATGGACTCCTATTTAACAATATCGATTGATGTTTTAGAAAAAGGATTGAACCGATGGTTAAATCGGTTGAACCATCAATCGATTATGTTTTTATTTGCGGTTAATTTTTTTTAACCGGTTCAACCATGCATGGTCCAATAAAAAATACAATGAGCCAGAGGCCTTGCAGGTTCTACCTCTAGTTCTGTTTTAAGACATTGATATTACGTCAATTTTGTTAATGCATATAGTAGTCGATATTTTGAAACTGATCGTAATTTCAAAGTACTTTACAAAAAGAATGGGAAATACAAATTTAGCTTGATGAATTCATTTTGTGACATATTTAGCTCAAACTTTAAAGGTGTGATAATTTATTTCTTATAAATTGAATTGGTGAAATTTTTAGCTATTTCATAATTAATTTGTATACCGAAAAATTGTAGTGGGCAAAATTCATAAGCCCAAATTAAATGGCCCAACGGTCTTAACGGACCAGGCTAGACGGTCGAAACGGCCCAATAGAAAAGGCATTCAGGCCCAATTCAATTACTTAGCCCTAGAGTATATCCGGTTACGTCAGCCACAATGGTCAACACGGTCGATACGTGTGACTTATCATTTAAATCAGAGACCGAGTCAAAGTACGTTAACTCGGCCGCGGAAGTCGGAACGGATCGAGGGAGATGGACACAAACTGATAAGGCCCATGAGCAAACCCTAAGGGGAGGCCGTCGTGTATATACCAACTGACTAGGTCAAGTCAGGCACGATCTATTCCACACTCACACTCTCCACTACGCTCTCAACTGCTCTCGCACATTCTACACAATCACGACAGCCGCCGCCGTCGGAGTAAGCCGAATAAGCTTCCTCCGCCGTCAATCCTCCCTCACACGTTACTTCTTGTCACCTCCTTAGCCTACCGAACGCTCTTAGTCGTCCGCGACCACCACATTTGATTTATTATTTACTTTCATTATCATTTATTTTTACATTCGATTATCTGAATACCGTACTAACTTGAGCGTCGGAGGTCCTACGGCTGACACCCCCTCCGGTGTTCTTCGTAGGACTCTAACGTATCATTTGTGTTGGTTACAGGTTGCTACTGCCCTAATCGACCAGATCGATTTAATCGTCCGGAAAACTGTAATTGTAGATTCTACCTCTATAAAAATGTAATCAACACCCGCTATCATTCTCAATTAAAAAAAAAAAAAAAGTGTATTTTACTTTCGAATACAATTTAAAACTTCCACATTTTTATTTTAGTTTTTGCTTTGAAAGCTTTCATTAGTTGTCAACTAGATTTAAGTGTAAGTTGACGAAATTGCGAAAATTACTTATTTATATAAAGTTCAAGTATCATACTTTTAAAGTTGGAACTAAAAATTTACTCATGAAATTAATTGTATTTTACCTCAAAATATAAGATAGATTATTGGATCGGAGAGCATGAAGCTTCTTTAACATTAAATCGACTGAGAAAAATGGGTACAAAATGCAGAAATAATGAAAGGGTGCAGAAGAGAGAGAGAGAGAGAGCAAATGAAACAAACAGTCAAAAACCCAGCTACATTCACTAAGATAAAATACTGATAATTGCTTCTTTCTCCATGGATAAAATCTGCTCGTCATCAAAATCAATCCTTTCCTCCTCCTCCTCCTCACCGGAGGCGGAACTCATCATCGTCTCGTACCAAAACATCGCAACGCAGGCTCTCATTCGACACATGTTGCAGCAGAATAGGTAGCCCCTAAAATGAGAAACCCTAGAAATTATAAATGAGCCATGAAATGAAAACTAGGGTTTCCTCATTTGGAATATTCTATCAACAACACAAAAAAAAAATACATGCATGCTTATATGTACCTGAACATGAACACGGTACTTCGCTCCGTTATGGGCGTGAAGCACTGGTAGCAATTTTTCGAGAAGTCGATATCGAGGGTCGCCTCCTCCGAGCTACCGATAGGCGGAGGGAAAGGGAACTCGAGGACGCAGTCGTCGTACGTATGCTTCACCTCGAGAACAGGGTGTCTACGAGTCGTGCACGTGTATTCGTCCATTCTTTTCACGTAGTCCAGAGGTAGGAAGCTGGTGACGCCGTGCCTAGTGCAGACGGTCATCGGCAGCACATGTAGGGTTTCTTCCCCTTTTTCCAGACTCGTCGAGCTCCGGCTCTGCCGGCGCAAGCCGTGGGTAGATAGGAGGCACGGCCTCTCTCGGAGATGAGGAGGGATCCCGATCTTTGAATTGTTTCCCAACTTCGGGTTAGCATTAAGTATGCTCGCGGTCGGGGGTATTTTGGTACTTCCGGTGATGGATTTCGTCAAATCCCGTGCGCGGAAAACAATGTGAGCTTCGTCGTCGACGTCGTCGGATGACTCTCCGTTGCAGATCAATAGCCCTACCTTTTTTAGCATTGATATGAATCTTGATGAAATGTTCCTTGACTTATTGAAGTACCTCCTGCAATTAATTTTAGAAATCAAGAAACAATGCATACTAATGTAACAAGTTTTAATTTTTATGGATATATTTAAGTTGGAAGCAAATAAATTAATGAAACAATAATGAGTTAGTTGTTGAATATTCTATGAGTTCGTGCTTCTTAATTAGGTGAGGTATTAATTATATATTTAGGTAAATCTTAATCACTAGTTCTTTCAAAACCAAATTAATAATTTTACTTATTTGAAAAATGAAAAAAAAAAATCCAATTCAATAGAAATAATAATATGAAGGTTGGAATGAAATTGGATTAATTCTTTAGAATCATTGGAAGAATCTAATAAAAGAATCTGGTCAAAAAAAGCACTATTAAAAACTGTGTTCATCAAAAAATTAAATAATTTTACAAAAAAAAGAACAACTAAAATAAACAAGAATGTAAAAAAAAAAGTTGAAGTTGGAACTTCACTTATCAGTTCTTCAAATACTGGAATTTTAATTGCATGCACAAAGGGAAAAAAAAAACAAAAAAAAAATCAAAAATTAAAAGGATGAGCATTTCTTGAATATCAATTGAGTGTTCATGATGAAATTTAAATTAATTAAAAGATTAACACATTCATCGACCATATCGAAGAATAGAATCAAATTTATTCAACTTAAATCAAAAGTAAACTTGAAAAGCCATGGAGAAATTAATTTGAAATGAAAAAAACAAACAATCTTCATTAATGGAGCTAGAAATGTACCTCGACTGTGTAAACAAGAACAGCTCCATGAGAGAGAGAGAGAGAGAGAGAGAGAGAGAGAGAGAGAGAGAGAGAGAGAGAGCTTGACTGAGGAATTCTTTCTCACTCTAAAAATCTGTACTTTGAACTGAATCTTCTCTCTGGTATCAAAAATGGTGCAGAAGATGCTCCTTTTATAGCTGAACTCAGTGCAATTTTCGCATTGTATTTTTTTTAATTAAATAAAATGAAAACATGAAAAAGATTAAAAAGGAATCTTTTTTTCTGGGTTTTTTTTTAATTAAAAAAAAATGCTTAACCATCATGAATTTTTGAAAGCAGAGGTGATTTTTGTGAAGGGAGCTCACATGGTTAGTATGAAGAACTGGATAGGGATAAACTATGATGATGTCAATTGCCATTTTTTAATTTATTTTTATTTTGACAGTTTTAGTTGGGATAAAATTTAGGAATAACATGATTTTTGTTATTACTACTTTTTTATATTTGCTTTTTTGAAAAGTTAATTGAGTGAGATGAATTTACCAGTACAGGTCATTTCTGGGGTTTGTGCTGATCTGTATTGGAGAAGGAATGGATATTAGGAAAGCAAATTGAATGTTGAATTGCATGCTTCATGTGATGACAATTTGAATTTTGCTATATAAGGATAGTTATTAATCTATGTAATTAAGTGTTAATGAAGAACACACTAATGAGCATCCTATGCAATCATGAAAGGAACGATTAATTGTGCAGTAGGGAATTAAAAAAAGAAGAAGAAAAAAAAAAAAAACAAACCCTATTTTAGCTCATGATGATCATGAAGGAACAAATTTAGATATAGAACTGCATTGGAATTAGAAAGAATTAATAAATTTTAATAAATCGTAAAAACGGAGGCAGTACTATTTAACAGTGTATGTGATATCGGGTAAATTTTGTTAACTGTACAGGGTAGGTCGTACGGATGAGTAATGTGTACACGTGCGGTCATGTTGTTATTTTGGGGACTGAACAAGTGTACCGAATAAATGCATTTGTCGTTATGTGTAGTCGTGTCGAACACTGAAAAGTTTGTACTTAATATAATACCCTAGCTATTTAGGGCGAATAAACTCCGTAACGAACAACTGATAAAACGGAACAAAGATACCGAATAAATGCGCTTGTCGTCACGTGTGGTTGCGCTTGTTGTTGCTATAATAAAACCTCTAGAAAGTCTGTGACTAATACCCTAGCCTTTTATGAGTAAATTAACTTTGTACTGAACACCAGAACAATCACCTGACAAAGCGGAATAAATATACCGAATAAAATGCGCTTGTCGTCACGTGTGGGTCATGTTGTCATATTAATAGAATCTAAGTCCATAAATTTATACCCTAGCTAAGTAGGACGAATAAACTATGTAACGAACAGTGAAATGAACACCTGATAAGCATAACAAATGTACCAAATAAATGCGTTTGTCATCACGTGAGGTTGCGCTAGCTTGTTGTTGCTATAATTAAACCTCTATAAAGTCCATACAAAATACCCTAGGTTTTTAGAAATAAACTCCGTAAAACAAACACATGATAAAACGGAACAAATATACCGATTAAATGCTCATGTCGTCACGTGTGGTTGCACTTGTTTGTTTCTATAATAAAACCTCTGGAAAGTCCGTACCAAATACCCTAGATTTTTAAGGAATAAACTCCGTACTGAAATATCGAAATAAAAACCCGATAAAACATAACAATTATACATAGTAAATGCGTTTGTCGTCACATGTGAGCCATGTTATTGCCAAAATAAAACCTCTATAAAGTCCGTACCGAATACCCTAGCCTTTTATGAATAAACTCTGTACTGAACACCGAAACAATCACCTGACAAAACGGAATAAATATTCCGAATAAAATGCGCTTGTTGTTACGTGTGGGTCATGTTGACATATTAGTATAATCTCTATAAAGTCCATATTTAATACCCTAGCTAAGTAGGACGAATAAACTATGTAACGAACGGTGAAATGAACACCTGACAAATAGAACAAATGTACCGAATAAATGCGTTTGTCGTCACGTGTGGTTGCGCTTGTTGTTGCTATAATAAAACCTCTAGAAAGTCCGTACCGAAGTACCCTAGCTTTTTAGGAATAAACTCCGTAAAACAAATACCTAATAAAACGGAACAAATATACCGATTACATGTGCATGTTGTCACGTGTGGTTGCACTTGTTGTTTCTATAATAAAACCTCTAGAAATTCCGTATACCGTACCAAATACCCTAGCTTTTTAAGGAATAAACTCTGTACCGAAATATCGAAATAAAAACATGATAAAACAAAACAGATATATAGAATAAATGCATTTGTCGTCACGTGTGGGTCATGTTGTTGCCATAATAAAACCTCTATAAAGTCCGTACCGAATAACCTAGCTACTTATGAATAAATCCTTACCGAACAACTGATAAACGATATCTAATTAACAAACGATAATCAATTATCAATCGGTCCGGTTTAGTTATAACAAAAACTATCGGAACTCAATTTTCACCAATATCATCACGTGTTGCCGTATCGTTGCTATCAAGAATGATTCACTTAATGACACATACACATGTCCGAATATGCAATTTTTTTAGAGTACACATATCTTTTATAATTAAAACACATTCTACTCGTATACACGAGAAATTTACCCTACTCAAACTCTTCTATCATACCTAAAGAACATCCAAAATACAAGAAAAAAGAAATACTTCTATTTTCTAAAAGAAATTGATGTTTTATTTTACTAGTTTAGGATACTTAATTCATTTCAATATGTGTCTATGTTAAATCTATATTAATAACATGGCTCATGAAATTACATGGAGTAGAGTAAATAAGTAAAATCTCGTTTTACGTAGAGTAGTATTTAAATTACATATGCAATTTAATTTATCAAACGACAAAACAAAACCTAATTAATGTCGACATTGTGTGTTCATATTATAATTATACATATGCACACACACAGTCACACATACTATCCTCTCATATATAGCAAGTATAATTAATTAATTAATGTAATTAACACCTACCAACACACAAAATGTGCACTACTTAATACACCGAGCAACCAACCTACCACATAATACAAAACATACGTTACTTTTTCTTAAAAAATTATTCACTCAACTAAGAAAAAATCAATTCATAATTATCTGTATTCATACAGCTACTATTCCGATCGTCGCATTTAATTTTCGTGTTCAGAAGAAACGAGACGTTAAAGCTTGTTCCATAATCTTGAGGAGAAAAAAAGGTGTATTTTAGCCCTAAAATGCGCGCGCGCACGTAATCTCCCAATTGTAAAACACTGTGGGGCCCGTTATTCGGGTAAAAAGGAAACGAGATGCCGCCAGGAATAACTGAGCCGAGCGCACCCGGTGCGCATTTTAGTAACGGCTGCTTTTTAACTTTCGTCGTCGTCTATCGTGCGCGGTGCGGCCCAACCTTCCTCCCCTACTACGAAGCATGCGTTTCTTCACCTAATTCTCAACTGAATTCATTGCGATTCACGTGGGGTGCTCAATCCTCTCTCCCCCCTCGTAATTTTCGTTTCTCAACCTCAGATCGGAGCCGTTTCGGAATTCTTACCCCCTTTTCGCGTCGCAATTTCCGGAAAGCTCGAGACTCTCGACGCAGAATCGAGTTTTTCGAGGTAATAGTTTGGACTCAGTTATTTTTTTGAATTTTTTAGTTGTGCTGGGCGAGTAATTGATTTGGTTTCAAGTTTTTCATGCTTAATCATCTGTTCAATTTAGTAATTTGTGGAATTGGGGGAAATTTGTGATTTTCGTCGCAATCGTATTTACGGATGTTAATCAATCGTGAATTTAGTTTGATTTTGAAATTTTTAGTTGTGCTGGGCGAGTAATGATGATTAGGTTTTCAGTTTTTCAAGCTTAATCATCTGTTTTGATTAGTGAATTGGGGAATTGGGGGAAATTTGTGATTTTCGTCGCGATCGTATTTACGGATGTTAATCAATCATGAATTTAATTTGATTCTTGTTCGATGATGTTACTCAGTTCGTGATTTTGTTAATCAATTTGGGTGGAAATTAGTTAATAATGATGCCTGCTATTTTAGGTATTGATGCGTTTCAGAAAGAAATCTTGTTGATGAGAGGGGAGGATTTTCGGTTGGATTTATGCATATTATTCAAGAAACCTATCTCGAGAGCTAATTAATTAAACAGTAGTATCTTGGCTTAGTTCTGTAACACAATGAGTGATGAGGATGATAACATTTCCCCTACCACCTCTCGTGGCGTAATTGGGGATAAATTTCCGGATCGGAGTACGAGTCATCCTCAAAATGTCGGGAAATCGTATGTTGATGAGGATGTGGATGATGATGAGAGAGAAGATGGTGGTGATGGAGGAGATGGAGTGCAGAGGGTAGGGAAAGATGGTTTTGAAAGTTCTGATGAGGACGAAAGGACGGATGATGAATCTGGTGATCTTCAGAGGCATCCAAAGAAGAGGAAGCTTAAAACCTTGTTATCAAGCTATGAATTTGCTCCTCGGATGCCGGCTTCATCATCTGGTGCACCTTCGCTGCCAAAGCCCTCGTACGGTGGGAGAAACCCACTCCTAGATTGGACTGAGCACGAGACTTCAGTCTTGCTCGATGCTTGGGGTGAGAGATATCTCCAACGAGGGAGGAAGAGCCTCCGGACTGAAGAGTGGCAAGAAGTGTCCGAAAAGGTCTCCCAAGAATCACAAATCGAAAGAACTGATACCCAGTGCCGGAACCGTTTGGATACATTGAAGAAAAAGTACAAAAAGGAGAAGGCGAAATTGGGAGAAAAGCGGGGTGTAGACTGCAAGTGGACTTATTTCAGTAAAATGGATGCCCTCTTGTCGCCACTCCCTCAGCAAGCGGGCCTCTCGTGTGGAATGGAGTCGGGAGAGTACGTGTTCACAAATCCTAAGGTTTATTTGAATCAATCAAATGGACTGGATGAGATGAGAGACAGTCCAGGAAGCTCAGAATCTGGCGGGGATGATGATTCCGAGGGCCTTCCACCAGAGAGGCCAAATAAAGGGCGATCCAAACGAGGCGGGGATGCTTCATTCAAAATGCTGGCAGACTCCATTCATAAATTCAGTGAGATATACCAGAAGGTCGAAGATGGTAAACGTGAGCAAATGGTAGAGCTAGAGAAGATGCGAATGGACTTCCACAGAGACTTGGACTTTCAGAAGAGACAGATTCTAGAGAGGGCTCGAGCTGAGATCGAGAAGATTAGACAAGGAGACGACGATGATAACGACGCTTCAGCTGGCTGAATGTAGTATATCTTCTAGCATTTAACCTAACCGTTGTTGTACAATAGTAGTATATCTCTTGTTAAAAAACATGGTCTGAAAGTATTAAATATTATTCTACCATTACTATTCTTTCTGATTCTTCTGAGGTTGCTTAAACCTGTACATGATCAGTTTATAAAAATAAAAGTAAAAAAAAAAAAAAAAAAAAAAAAAAAAAAACGACGCCGTTGCCGGGGATCGAACCCGGGTCACCCGCGTGACAGGCGGGAATACTTACCACTATACTACAACGACTTGGTTGGAGGAATGTACAGTAAGTTATAATTTATAATTCTGTCTCTCTCTCTCTCTCTCTCTCACATTTTTGAATAGAACAAAATAAATGGATTGAAAAGATCTATTATTTGACAATTAAAACCAAAAAAAACTATTCAAAGATTTCAAGAATCGAGCTTTTGATATATTTCCAGTGATACTACACAAAGTGACGAATCATATACATAGAAAATCCATACATCTATATCTCCTCAAGTCTCAAAACTTATAATTTCACAGATTTCCCCCCGTTGTCTGACGAAGATACTGCATCATATTTATGCCAGTCGTTGCACGTTTTATCGGAGATCCTGGAGTGGAACAAAAAGCCGGCTGAAATGGGATCTCTGCCTTTCGAACACCAGATTCAGAGGAAATGTTCGTCTCAGAATGATTTCCAACTCTTGGAGTATGATCCAAATAGTTTAAAACAACAAATAGGAAGCTACTGCTCATATTCTGAATTGGTTTGCCTACCAAGAATTTCGCAGAACATGCACAATCTATGGAAGAAGTGTGAGGCAATTCTGCAGTTCACCAAATAATGAAAGCTCTTTTCGCAGCTCTCCTTCCTGCACAAGGTAACAGGTTCAAGATCAGTTTTTCAAGCTTAGTCCTTGATGTATGAAGGTCTTCAATAGCTTAGCAGGATAGCTTAAACTAATCTGCGTCGTTAAATATTTTAAGTACAAAACCAAATGTGTGTATAAAGGTTAGCCAACTTCATTGAGACACTCAAGTATATGATTAAGAAGACACGGACAAAGCCTATATCCGTACCATATGTTGTTCATCAAGCAGCAAGCAGAGAATGTTCATCAACTTTACCAACAGCCTCAAGTATCGATGAATATGTTATTGTATCATATTCAAAACCATTCAGGCGCATCTCTTTCATCAGCCTAGCAGCCTCTTCAAACATACCAGCACGGCTAAAACAACCTAGAAGCGTATTATAGGAGACAGCGTCAGGCTTTATCTCAGAATTTTTCATTTTAGTGAACATCTCCATTGCCAGTTCGGGCCTGCCTGTCCTAGCCAAGCCGTTCAGGATAATGTTGTGAGAGTTGAGGTCAGGAGCACAGCCATCCTCTTGCATTGTTCGAAGCAAGGATTGAGCCTCGTCTGTCATGTTAGCCTTCACCATTCCAGACATGAGGGCATTATAGGCATAGACATCTGGACGGCAGCCTAGTCTTTTCATCTCGTCGAAAAGATCAATAGCCTCCTTCACAAGCCCACGTTTTCCAAAATGTTTAATCATCACAGCATAGACACGAGCACTCGAGGATCCATAGTTTTCTTTCAGTTCTTGAAAATAGTTGTGGGCATCATCGTAGCGTTTTGATCGTCCGAGACCGTTGATTAAGCTGCAGTAAGCAGCAGGACATGGAGGGAAACCCTTTTCCTCCATCTCTTCAAGCATTAATGATGCCTTTTCTAAGCTATTTCTCTTGCAGAACCCATCTATAAGAATAGAGTAAGTGTATTCGCTCGGACTAACACCACTGGTTTTCATTTTCTCATACCACCAGATCACCTCGGATACGGGGGCTCTCGATTCAAACAGAACTTTAATGATCGTGTTGTAAGTCACCACGTTTGGAGTACAGTTCAAGGAATGCATTCCCTCGAAAAGCTTGATCGCATCAGGCAACCTTCCTCCCCTTCCCAAGAAGTTTATCACATTGTTAATGAGCACAACATCTGGTTTACAACCATCATCTAGCATGTTCAAAAATACCGTAAAAGCTTCTTCAGTCCTCCCAGCTGCACCAAGACCTCTAATCAGTTCTGTATACGTATACACCGTTGGCGCACAGCCCGCATTCCTCATCTCTTGGAACAACCCTAATGCCTTTTCAGCCTTACCTTGTTTGAAGAAAATACTCATTAAAGTAGTGTATATTTTTGCAGTGGGAGACAATCCATTCTCCTTCATTTCCTCAAACAGCCTAACACCAGAATCGCCACGCCCTAGTTTCGCAAACGTAGATATCAGAGCGCTATATGTTACAGTGTCGGGGAAACAATTACTCTCACAGCACATCTCGCTATACAGCTCATCAACTTTCTCGTAATGCCCCTCTGTCATCAACATCAAGATGATAGAGTTGTACGTGGCAGCAGTCGGCTTGCACTTGCGGTTCTTAACCTGATAAAACAGTGAAACTGCTTTGTTCACCATCTTCGCCCTGCCCAAAATCCTCACCATTTCGGACAGATTCAACGGTTCAACAGCACACGGACCCTTCACCATCTCTTGTATCATCTTCCACATAGCACCAAAGTGCCCTGCCTCACTGAGGCAGTGGATCAAAGCCATGTAGGTTGTCGAGTCATGCTCGAAATTCCTTCGCTTCCCAGCCCAAACGAAGAACTGCACCTTCACATTGATCTCCACATCCACTTGCAAAACCTCACGAACCAATCTATGATCAACCCTCAGTTTTAGAACCTCTAGGGCTTTTTCAGCATCGGGGCCCCACTTGAATATTTTCAAAATCCTAATAAACCTCTCATCAAGTTCCCTTCTAGGGCTGTTCTTCCTAGCAGCAGAACGGTTCCCAGAAGTCGGTATATCATCCTTAGGGATTCCTAATCTAAACATTTGAACAATTTCATTTTCTGCAAACCATATAAAAGGAGCTCAGTCTCTACCAGACAGTATGAAATACAGCAGCAAAAAAGGAAATGAAGCATCAAAACGAAACCGTAGTCGTAAAATTTGTTCGAGACGAAATTAGAACATAAATTCATGAAAAAAAAAATGAAAAAAACACTTTACCAGTCTGTTTGATTCTCTGAAATAAACAAGAACAAGAAGAAATCCCTCGCCTCAAGAAGATTCTGCTACCATTCATCTTCAATTGAGCCTTCATCACACAAATTGTATTCGTCCTAGGAGGAATTGATGTGATTTACTGCATATTTTTCAGCCATAAACGAGAATGAAATCTCGAAATGAGACGAACAAAATTGCACAAAATTGCAGAAATTTCCCCCAAAAAACAGTAACTAGAAATGAGATGGGCCAGCTTGCCGTTTTCGGCCCGGTTTTGATGGGCCCAGCCCAAACTAATCTATTTTTCGAAATGGCGGGAAAATGGAAGAACATAGGAGTAAACTAGCTAGGGCTTTTCGACCATCGGAGTTGATCGGTTGGATTCTCCACAGCCTCGAGAGGGAGGAGTCCGTGGAATTGGCGATGCCGACGTACGATATCAGGGGTATCGATGTGGATTTTCCGTACGAGGCGTATGAATGCCAGCTCGTTTACATGGATAAAGTCATTCAATCTCTTCAAAACGTATGAGTTTTCGATGCTTCGTGTTTTTCTTTTCGTTATACATTTCTGTTGCTTCGGAGAGGTTTCGCTTGAATATTTTGTGGGAAGATGAGAGGAAGGGGAGGAATGACTTCAACGATGATCTCTCTGTACTTTGTATCGTTGATTGAAGTTGAAAGATTTGTGTTTGGTGCCGTTGATTTAGCTAGTATAACATTTTTATGATTGGAAAGTTTTTTTGCCTTCTTATGAGGTTGAACTCTAGAACTTTTGTAGATTTATTAGTGATAAGAGCCATTCCCATAGCCTTTTAGCAGAATGTGTGCAAATGTGTTTGTTGTTAGGGATTCCATTACATTGCTGGAATACCAGTCTTCATGGATATATCCTTGCGTATTGCCTTTTTTTTTTTCCCTTTCCGTTGAGGTGCTTCTTAAACATAACCTTCATAGCTTCTGCATTCTATATACTGTTCACAAGTTGTTTGGTTGATGGTGTCCTGTAACACATATACTTGTATTGTTTAGTAGCACCAATAGCAATTCCTGTAAAATTACCAAAAATATTCTATTCAACGCTGATTCAATTATGTTTATTTTCTGCAATGGCAGAAAAGTAATGCTTTATTAGAGAGTCCAACCGGAACAGGAAAGACATTATGCCTTCTATGTGCCACATTAGCATGGAGGAGAAGTTTTGGCGAATTCTCAAGAGGCCGGAACGAAAGAAGTGGCATCAGAGGAAGCCAGTCTTTAGATGAAGATCTTCCCCAATCCCAATCTTCCGACCTTCCCACAATAATATATACATCACGCACTCACAGCCAGATTAAGCAAGTGGTTAAAGAGTTGAAGAGATCCAACTACAGGTCAGGTCCGTCCCTCTGCTTCTGCACCAAATACATTATTCCTCCATTTTGGTCATTGATGGCTATTAGCCCTTGCAAGGTTGTGCATTGAAAGTTCTTCTTGGAGAATGGATTTCATCATGAAGATTAGCATTACTATTCCTGTATTTCAGGAGTGAATGTAAAAGTGATCATTGTCAAGTGTTCTAGAAACCATAAGATTTAGCATATTAGCCTTTCATTGACAGTACTTCAATTGTAAAGGTTCAGTTGAAATGGAAAGATAGTTAGAGTATAGGTCTTGATTAACTGCACGACTGAAAGAAGCTGGTAGAAAAGGAAGTGCCAGCTGGCTTTGTTACATTGCTTTTAGTTCCTTCACATCAAGATTGTTTATAATACACAGGAATGGCATGGGATGAAATACTTTTGCTTTAGGCTGGAGACAGCTCGTATCTATTTTACTCATGGGAGTAATGATGATGGCATAATGGTTTGCGGGTAGAGACTAGAGCAGGAACTAGCATACAAAGTTTAGTTTTTCCATTCCTGGTCAATGTCCTTATGTTTTGTTTAGTTACGACTTATCAACATTGACATCCAATGCCCAATTTTTCGAGTTATTATAACTGTAATGTTTGTTAAACATACCACACTCATAATTTGCAAACTAAGTTTTCCTTGGGAATAGTGAGTGCATTTAATTTATATGTAGGTATATTTGCTCAATGATTTAATATCTAAACTTGATTATTAATGTTCAGGCCGAAAATGGTAGTGTTAGGATCTCGAGAGCAGTTGTGTATCCATGAGGATGTAAGTCTACTTCGTGGAAAGGCGCAAACACATGCTTGCCATGCCCTATGTAAAAAGCGCACAAAACGGTTTTGTGCTAATTTTTCACGTGTTGCAGGTATGCCTTAGTTTCGCATTGTTCAAATGCATCATATGAACCTTGTGACTAAGATTAATAAACCATCAATATCATCATCTATATACGGTATTCATGAATTGTAAGCTTGGTTGGTCTCTTTTCGAAGACACGGTTCCAACTCTCTATTATTTATATGCTGCAATCTGATATATGCACTTGTAAATTATTAGGCTAGGGAATGATTGGAGCTATGTTATCCGTCACAAAAGTCTAGAATTATCGATATAGTAGCTCATGCTAAAGAAAAAGATAATAATATTAGATAGGCTCTGCGTATTAGTTGCTCAAAGCTGCTGCATATGATAATGCATGATACGATGTATTTATGATGTAAATAACAGATATTCATTTTGCATATATTGCTTCTGCTGTCATTCAGAATTTGTCAAGAAGAACCCTGGGATTGGAGATGATCCGATTGACATTGAGGATTTGGTCAATATTGGAAAAAGCTCAGGATCGTAGGTTTATGGTTTCAGCTTTCCTTGTTATGTATGCTAGAAAATTGATTAAGTTGAACTTAATAATGATTCTTCTCAATCTTAGGTGCCCTTATTATCTGTCCCGGGAGATCCACAAGGATGTTGATATCTTATTTGCACCCTACAACTATCTTATTGATCGTGGGAATCGAAAGTCTTTGAAGATTGACTGGAATAAGTGCATCCTTATTTTTGATGAAGCTCACAACTTAGTACGTAAAACCTCCTTTAACTTTTGGTGCTCGCCATCTTCCCCAGATCATTTTATATTATTGTTACAAATACATTAAACTTTTTTGGTGAAATGCTATATTGATGGATTTGAAATCCTTGCTATTCCATATTCAGTTAATTCTTGAGAACTCCTACAGACTTTTTCTTTTTCCTGTACTCCTTCATTCTCCCATTATTCGGATTCTTTTATCTGAATGCAACTGTAATTTTTGGAGATTGCAATTAATAAATCCTTCAGGTGGCATGTGAATATTTTTTATTTTACAAGCTTCACAGCTGGCAATTCCTTTTCTAATGCAGGAAAGCTTATGTGCTGAAGCTGCCTCTTTTGACCTGCCTTCAGGTCTTCTGACAGCTTGTATAGCAGAGGCAAAAAGCTGCATTGATCTTGCAGTTGCTAGGAGGGACACGTGTAATGATAAATCTTCTACTCCAGAAAATTTTGCTATTCTCAAAGGTATAGAGGGAGCTTATACCTAATTTTTTTCCCCTCACGATGGAATCTGTCGTTCTCCTAATCATGAAGATGTGTTTGTTTCTCATCCAAATTTAATTTCTGACTCAATCATGATGTGATGGGGTTTTGTACTCTATGGTTATGGCATGTTACACTCTCTCTTCCTGTCTCAATCTGTGTCCTAGCTTCCATTTTATGTTCCCAAGTTTGCAGATCATTACAATTTCATTATGGTTTTCCCACAGCACTTCTTTCAAAGCTTGAGGAGAAAATAGCTGAGGTGCCAATTGAATCCAAGGATTTAGGTTTTACGAAGGAGGGGCCTTACATTTATCAGCTGCTATCTGAGTTAAATATCACTCAGCAAACTGCGAACATGCTCATAGGTACAATTGAGAAAGCATGCGAGCTTCTTGAAGAAGGTACCTCCAGGGGTTAACCACCGTTGACTCCCCAGATCTTTCTCTTAAGTTCTACATTTGAATTTTTTAAGTATCTACTTTGTGTCTATTGGTATGTGTTTCCTTGTCATGTTTTCTAAAATGAGTTTCTTTAAGAAGGCTTTGCTCTGGGCTCAGCCAATAATTTAGTTTTTGTGTAATTGTGATTTGTGAATAGTAATGGAGATCGCCATATCTGGAATTTTAGGTTGATTGGTTTTCACAAATTGCTAACCTAGTGCCACAACCGCATCCTCCATGGTGCATTTGGTCTTTCTTATTTGAAATACTTTTGTCTTTATCCCAACTGTTATTGTTTTCTATCATGCTCCCATCATAGGGAACTCTTATGAATTATTAATCTAAAACTTATTATCGTATTTGATAATTAAATGTGAACTTATATATGCATCGTTGAAGCTGTTTGATTAGAATATGTGAACATAGCCTATCATCATTAAGCAAGTTCATTAAACAAATTTGATCTCCTTTTCTATCTCCTCATTTTGTAAATAAGATTTTTTTTTTTTTGTTGACTCTAAAGATCTTCTGACTTTTCCCTCAGATGGAAATGTCTCTGTAAGTGGAGGATCACATAAAACTAATGGTACAACATCCAGGCTTGAAAGCATGGCTGATATCCTTGGGCTGATTTTCAAGGATAATAATAGTACTGCTCATGCCCAATATTATCGTGTAAGTTATAACATTTGATTCCCTCATATATCTTAAGGCGAATAACCAACTGTGATACTGTGGATTTATGATTGATTGCTTTCACATTTGATAGGTTCACATCCAGGAAGTTGAAGCTAGTCATACTGATACCTTTAGAGGTAGTCCACAGTTTTCCTTCCTACGTAAAATATAAAGATCTTTGAAGTCCATGCTTTTTCAATTCAACTTTGCCTAATGGCTAGTTTATTTGTTGCCCTTTTATTTAATCTCATGTTTATGTTTCACACGGAGTTGAGAATTTCGACTTTAAATGGAAAAGCTTTTTTTATTTATTTGTTTTCAAAAACTAGACTATCATATCCGGTCAACACAATTAGTGGAGCCATTACTTATAGTCAGTTGGTGATTGCTGTGAAGGATTAAAACGGATTGTAATATTTACTCAGATTAGTAGTACTGATATTAGACGGAAGAAGTTCTTTCCTAAAACTGTGAAATAAGATTTTAAAAACACATTTTTGTGAAGTGAGATGTGGATGTTTTTTGGCAACATCCTGCATTCCTGCATATGCAAGTTTCTATGCATATTAAAGTGATCTTGCATGGTAACGTCTTCTTGCCATCACTCAACCAGATTGTATGCTTTCTGATTCTTGAAATTGATTCACAAGTCCTCATCAGGGATTTATGATTTTCTTAATTCAGTAAATGAGAGGAAAGAGGAAAATAAAATGGTGTACATCCTGTACTATGATATATTCTAAACTTTAGCTTTGGCTTGCTTATTTGCAAATATGATGCCCATGAATTGCCCCCAACATTGATAATTAGGGAAAACTTCTAGAACATTGAGCTGGTGGTGCTTCAATCCTGGAATTGCCATGGAAGAGTTCTCCAGACTAGGTGTTAGATCTATCATTTTGACATCTGGTACATTATCACCAATGGACTCATTTGCAGAGGAATTGAAGTTGTGAGTGATTTTGAATTCAATCAATATATTTTGCATAATCATGTTTATGACTGTTTCCCACTAGAAATATATTCATAAGTTTTTTACTTCTATAGGGAATTCCCTATCCGTTTGGAGAATCCCCATGTTATATCAGGAAATCAGATATGGGCTGGGGTTGCACCGGTTGGGCCATCGGGTCATGCTTTCAATTCTTCATATAACAATCGCGGTTCAATAGAGTACAAAACGGACTTGGGCAATGCAATTGGTATGATAGCTTTGTACGACATGAATTAAATTCCCTTTGCTGTACCTCTCTAGCTGTTAGGCACATTTTCGATATAACTATAGATCTTTTCTATTATCTAAGCTGAATTGTTAGTTAACCATACTGAAGAAAGTCGCTAATTGGAACTTTTGCATCAGTCAACTTCGCTCGAATTGTACCTGATGGACTGCTTGTCTTTTTCCCATCGTACTACCTTTTAGAGCAATGCATCAACTGCTGGAAGAATATGGTAAACTATCATATGCCAAGATTAGTTAGTCTTTCTGTTTTATTAAACAAAGTTCTTTTTAACAGGATCAACAAAATTTATCAAATTCAACAACAATTTGGGAAAGGATCTGCAAGCATAAGTTACCTGTTGTGGAACCGAGACAATCCTCTCTTTTTCCTGTAGCAATTGAAGTAAGTGGTCTTAATGCAGAATTATTTGTTTTGAGGCTTTTACTATGATAAGCTCCCTTCTTAGTATTTATAGCTGGTCCCTGTCTCCTTTGTCAGGATTACATGACAAAGTTAAAGGGAACCGGGTCCGGCGCAGTTTTTTTTGCAGTGTGCCGTGGCAAGGTATGGGCAATATCCTTATGGCAATAATAATACTTACCTTGTTTACGATTTCTATGCGGAGAGTTAGTGCCCCAGATTGAATTGCAGGCTGGTGTACTCTCAATTATATATTTAACTCATAAGATTCAGTACGAACACTAATTGTAAGAAAGGAAGTGTACTAAGGATTTTAGCATGTCTAAGATACTGGCATCTAATGCTCCAATCACTAATCAGTGAATTCTGTGACATGATACAAGAAATCATTACATATTGTGTGAACTGGCAATAATCACTAAACTCGGAAGGAATGTCTTATTAGTCCTCTTGGTGAAATATTAGCTATACTATATATTCCGAGTATTATACTGGTAACCTTGTAACCTTTTCCAGTTTAGTTCCATTTAGGGAAGATTCCTTCTTCTATCCAAAGAAATCATTTATATCTCTTACAGTTGACTAATTTTTTCGACATGATTATTTTGTTCTATCATATTTATAGGTGAGTGAAGGACTAGATTTTGCTGACCACGCTGGCAGAGCTGTGGTCATAACTGGGTTGCCATTTGCCACCCTGACTGATCCAAAGGTTTGTCTAAGTGATATATATTTTGCTTTCTGTTTGTGCATTTATAGCTATAGCAATGTTAAAATTACAACACTTTCATCTAAATATGAGCAAAGGCAACTTTCACGAACTTATGCAACTGTCTTGAGATCGTTACCTAAGAAGCACCGGGACGGGAACGAAGTACCAATACGAATACGATACGAAACGAAAATACGTTAATTTTAAAAAAATATAGATACGAATACGTTAAAAATACGCTTATATTTTAAAAAAAGTATTTATATTATTAATAATTAAATAAAATAAAATTAGGCATGTATATGTATTTGTGTTGTGTGCATGTATCAGTATTTATACTTTGATATTAGCCCACTAAATTGACGGATCAAGTAGGTTTAAATTAAATTGAAGGAAGTGGCTGGGGAACACCAGTATTAAACCCTAGGAGTCAGATACTCTTTTTTCATCTTTAATGTATTTTCAGCGTATTTTTTTAGTATTAGTATTAAATACGTATTTCTGGAATACGCCACCCCCCTAGACGTATCTGTGCTTCATAGATCGTTACACATACTCTAGTCTAAGATGGGAGTCTTTTAGTCGTTCTTTTGGCTTGAAAACAAAGGATTTTTCAAGGAATATTTGGAGAATGTGTCTACTATAGTTAAGCTTCAAGTATCTTTGTGGCTGTCAAATCATAATGGATTTAATGCCTATCTATATCAGATTTAGGTACAAACTTTATACTTTCATGGCAGATTGTCCTTTGTACTGCTTTTTCTTTATTAACATTTTCTTAGGTTATTTTGAAAAGGAAGAACTTTTTTATTTCGTCAAATGCAGTGGTTGAACTAGTAACTTCACACATTCTTGTTAAAAGTTCCACGTCTCTCTTATTAACTTGACAACCATCTGTTATTTTTAAAAATGTGTGATTACATTTTCAACTTTCCATCTTCAAGAAATCTATCGGGAAGATGATCTTAAAAGTTAAAAATGATTCTCTTTCTGCATGGTGTGGCTACAAAGTCCTTTTCTTTTTCCTGCATATCATACATCATGCATGAAGTGAACTTGTTATGATTAGAGTAAGCATAAATATTCATAGATGTTTATCAATTTTGTTAAAATGTCTTACCATTTGTTTCAAATGTACTTATTTGATTGCTGGAGACAGATTCGCCTGAAACGTGAATTCTTGGATCATCAGACACAATCGCGGAAATCCATAAGCAAGGTAGCATGCACTTACAAAATTAAGTATTGCTATTTTCATATTTGGAAATATCCTTTACGTGAAACTATTTTCATATGAACTAATGGTGCTGTGAAATGGATAGGGTCTCACAGGAGAAGAGTGGTATTCACAGCAAACTTTACGGGCTATAAATCAGGCCATTGGCCGTGTCATTCGTCATCGGCATGATTATGGAGCAATTATATTATGTGATGAAAGGTAGGTTTTCTCTTTGATTGCATGGTCGATAGTGATATGCAAATTATATGTTTAATTTCTTCTATTTCTTCTGAAGACCTATGCTCTTTTGGTTAATTGATCTTTTTTAAATTTATAACTATGTAGTTCGTCTTTCAGTTGCATGTTGCTGCTGAACCTTTCATGAAAAAGTTGTCTGCTGACATATTACTATTCAAGTGTCTTTTCCCTTCTTTTTTTTCCCCCCTCTCTATTGATCAAAGTATAATTACGTTGTTCGTTATATGCCTTCTTCAATGTTTTATGTTAGATATGTTCATTAGTGTTGGTGTATAATCCAGTATCACTAGGCCAACACTTTGTCCCTTTTTATGACTTTCTACCAGTCATGGTTGAATACATGAAGTGTCACTGTTGTTGCCAATGGTTTCATAACTTAATAGGCGACTCACCATGGATGAGCTTACTGCATATGCTAAAATCAGAAATGTTTCATGGACATCTTCTTTTTGCACTATTAGTATTAATATTTTATTGTATAGTATATCATAGACACGTGCTAAAGACATACTGACAATGCTTAGAAGTTACTTTCCTTTGCTATGAATAGGTTTGCACATTCTAAACGCCAGTCTCAGATATCTTCATGGATACGGCCCCATGTCAAGGTGAGGTTTGTCGCATGCTTGATTCCTTCCACTTATCTCTAGTTAATGCTGCTATTATTCACCTCTTGGCAATATGTACATGCAGTGTTACTCCAAATTTGGTGATGTAGTTTACACTCTAACTCGTTTTTTTCGAGATGCCCGAACATTTAAGCCTCCGAAGCTTGAACCTTCACAAAAGGAAGACGGAGGTAAATATTTTCTACGTTGCTGAATGTCGAAGTGTCATATATTTTCTAGCGCTTGTCCTCATGTCTTTACACGAGTCACTGCAGAGCATGTTAGAGTGTCTCAGAGTTTCCAGCCTTTGGACAAGATTCGCCGTGAAAAGCTCCCGGTAATCTCAATTTTCAAGTTCAGATTATTTAAGCGTATTTTACAATTTCTATATGGATATATTCTGTTCGCGGTGATTTTTCTCATCAAATTACAACCACCAGAATACGGCAGTGATTCCTACTAGCTTCTTGAGCTCGGTATCCACTGCTCAACAAGTTAAACAAGGCAGTACTTTCAATATCAGAGAAATTCTTCCTGCCAAGCGCTCATCTCTAGCAACAGGCAAGCTACTCCAAGGTTTAAAGATGAAGTGCTCGAGCAATCTTACTCGTACTGGCAAGGAGTCTTCGATCGTTGATGAGGGAAGCACACAAGATTACAATGATAAAGTTATTGACCTGGTTTCTCCTATATTGCTGAAAAAACGTAAACTGCTAATAATTGGGCCTGATCAGTCAAACTATGGTGAAACATCTCACCATATCAGCAATTTAGTGAAGGATGAGCACAAGCAGTTTCCAGAAAATGTCACTGATCACAATCCTCGAGAAAAAGAAGTATTGGTCTATGATTCCTTAAGAGAAGAGAGAACCGCTGAGCTAAACATTACGAAACACGAAAATGCCGTGTCTGATACTGCATCTCAAGATAGCAGTGTGGCTAAGGGAGCTGCTTTTCTCCGCCAGGTGAAGTATCTTTGATTGTTTTCCCACCAATATACACTTTACTCTCTGATCATACTTACTGGAAGAGAAGTTTCCTAAACAATTTGTGATTTGCAGTTGCAAGTAAAGCTTACTGGTCCAGAGTATAGAGAATTAATAGGCTTAATGAGAGCACTGCGGTCTAAATCAATGAAAATAGGCGATGTTCTGCAGTTAATTGCTGGATTATTTTCTCATCCCGACAGGCTCTCTCTTCGTCATGGGTATGGATTTTCTCTTAGAAAATTATTTAATTTTTTCATTATCACGGAAAAGATACTAATTTGCTCATCGGTTTCTAAGTATTCTTGTGTATAGGTGACTCCTTCATAGCTTGATCTCTATTGCATAGTTTATTTCACTGAGCCTTCTTGATTGTTTTAACAGTTTCAGGGACTACGTTCCTGAGAAATATCGTTCTCTATACGATCAATATGTTGGCATTAATCGCGATGCTGCTGGTGTATAAAGTGAGCAACTCTTCCATTCTGATCAAATTCTGCTACTATAATTCGAAGTGATGCAGTAATTATTTACCCTCGTGAACAGGTGAACTAGGCTACCTATTAAAGGAACTTCCGCAGTCTGACCCAGGAATCGCCTTACGTCTACAGCTGATGACAATTTTTAGTGCTCGAATCTCCATCTGGAGACAGTGTAGGGGAAAGGCACAACCACTTCATCATAATTGATACTAAGCAAAATCGTTGATGTGCGTCATCCCACTCAAACGAGCTCCAGAAAGCCTAATTCCTAGATACATCCGACTTCACGAGGACTGGAAGCAGCCACCAAAAACATCGTCGATGCAACATTTTCGTGCAGCACGAGTAAAACGCGACAGACTTTGCATCAGAATGCAGAATCCCAACCCTCATTTTTGCTTTTAGTGTCAAATTCAAATTCAGAAGTAGCATTGTTTCATGCATGATATAGCAAGCATTGATTGAATTGTTATAAACATTTAACTTTGAATTATTTCAATGAGTATGGTAAATACCAGAGTTATATTGCCATGCAATATAAAAAACTTTTGTATAACTATAAATTAGTATTTATTACAACTGCTGCACTCAATACTATATATATATACACCCCATAACATAGAAAAATAAAACGTGGCATAAATAACTAACAAAATATACAGTTATAAAAAAAACAGAGATATGGAGAAATCGAGAATGAATTCGAACATTTACGTAGGAATTATTATGGTAGGAATTATTATGATGGTAATATGGCAAGATATTGGTACAATATTAATTTCATTCATAATGCATTGGAAATGAGAATTCTATAAATAATATATAGTGCGTGTATTTTAGTTTTCGTTGTCTTGACTTTTTTAAGTAGATCTTCGTTGTTTTACATGTACAAAGCATACTTTTCCCGTAAACGTATTTGATGTGTAATGGTTATTTATTTATACGGAAGTCGGTAGAAATTCTTACCATCCCATAAAAAGAAACAATAATACTGTCCTAAATTATACTCCCTCCTATTTTTAATAAGTGTCATTTTAGATTTTTCATTATTTGTTTAATATATGTCGTTCTATTAATTTTTTCCAATATTGCCCTTTGTTTTCATTTAATCTTCCAGGCTTTTATGAAGAGTGAGATAGAAGTAGTCTACAACTTAATAAAGAAAATAAAGAGTTAATAAGCATTTATTAAGGTTAATTTAGGCAAAAAAATTATTCCTTAATATGTGTGAAAATGTCCAAAACGACACTTATTAAAAATAGGAGGGAGTATCATAACATAACCGAAAGAGTAAATAGACGAGCTCTTCATCATACAATAATTAGAAAATCAGATCTTGCAATAGATGTTGGAACAAGTGTCAACGCATGTCCCCTTTTCTTTCTTATCTGTCCAAAAAATATTGACATGTTACTAAAAAAAATTACAAATTTAAATGAAGTTCACGTATATTACTGCAATTAATTAACCATGCATGTAAATTATGATCTTGATCACTATAAAATTTAAGTAAAATAATTACCTTTGATGTTGGCACAATAATGAAGTGCCCAACCAGTATTGCAATGATACGACGACGTCGAAGCCCTTCGATTCTGATCGGCCGGCGGGCATGAATGGGTGCAGCAATACACGCAGTACATTTCGCAAATGTTTGCCTCCATTCTTGCAATCTCTAGCACATTTTGCAGTACACTCCTCCTTCGACTGATTCATCGAATACGACGTCGTTGAAGGCGTCGATGCGACGTCATTTGTTTACTTATTACTACAATATGTATCGGCAATTATAGCAACGCCCATCTGTTCACCGTTGATGGGGCAATGTCACATTTATATTTTTTTAAAATAGGTTTTAATTTCTTTAAATAGGTTAGATAGATATTAAATCATTATATATTTCTCAATTCTCAATATCATCATCTGTCCGGAGATTAAAATTAAACGTGCCCATAGTGGACATTGGAACATTACTCTCGACAATTATACCTCCCTTTCGTATTAAATGTGAGGATAACAACGTCATTTTATGTAATTACGAAGATATAAATAAAATAATATATGTAGATTTATATGGAACTATATATGTACGTACATAGATTCAATCATTCTCTACCATTGTATCTTCCTCTGTGCTAAAATTTGAATTTTAAATGAGCATCTTATTTCAGTATTCTCTACTCCACTAGCTCTTATCATTTTCTGGATTTGCAATTCTGCACCACTGGTAAAAAATGCTTTCAAGTGAGCTAATTAAAAACTGAGAACAACTAATATTAAAAAAATTATATGCTTAGTTAAAAGTATGTCCATAGTATGTCCGTGTTCAATGAATAAATGAAGTACGTATCATGATTCTGGGTATCAAAACGTCCATGATCAAGATTTTAGCAACAACTGGGCAAATTTTTATTACAAAGATAAGGAAATATGTCGGAAATAACGTCGTAACTTCATTTGATTCTCTTATATATATCGCCGTGGGTAGAGTGTTGTTGTCTTTGAAACTGTTTATAGACTTCTGGGTACAATCTAACTACTCCATCCGTCCCGCCAAAGACGTTACATTTTTTTTAATCAATTTCTGGCACCTTTTTCCATGCTTCTTGATGAAGTGTTTTAAAATAGATTTTTGAAGAATTTTTTCTTTTGCGGGATAATACAACTATCATAGTATCCTGTAAAAGAAAAAATTCTTCAAAAATCTATTTTAAAATGCATCATCAAGAAGCATGGAAAAACGTGCCAGAAATTGACAAAAAGAAATGTAACGTCTTTGGCGGGACGGAGGTAGTACTAGATAAATATTACTTTTACATATATTAACTTATTTTCTTATCACCGTAACCATGAGTGACTTGAAAGAATTAATATAAATAATTATGTATTTTTTTTAAATTATATTTTACTTAATATTTGAAAGATAAAATAATTCATGTCGATCTTTGACGGACACTAAATTAGTAAATATTAAGATTAACATTTATGACCAAACGTATCAATTTGACTATTTGATTCATACAAAAGTACAGAGTAAACAGTTGTTGACAATTTGGGTGCATAAGTTGTCGTAACTGTATAAGTTAGGTTTAGGGAGCAAGCATTCTAAATTCAAATCCTCCCGTAACACCGCCTTTAAATTTCTTGTTAATAGTAATTAAAAAATATATAAAGAATAGGAAAAAATGCATTTAAAATCGTGAACTTTACCTGACATACCGTTTTAACCGTCAACTTTCAATTTTTTCTATAAAATCACAAACTTTTTAATTTGTCCAATTTTCCCTTAATTTCTAATTTTTCCCAAATCAAAGCTGACGTGGCGTTGATGTGTCAGTTTGAAAATTGACATGTCATCCACATAGCTTCCACGTATATTTTATAAGACACATATACATCCACATAATTATTTTTATTTAAATAATAGTTTATGCAATTAATAGATCTGCACCTGGAACTGATCGGAGGGCCGTATTTTAGCGAGGGAGGAGATAAATCTAGAAAAAATAAAATTAATTGCATATATTATTTAAATAAAAATAATTATGTGGATATATATGTGTCTTATAAAATTTAAAGCTATGTGGACGACATATCAATTTCCAAACTGACACATCAACACCACATCAGCTTTGATTTGGGGAAAATTAGAAATTAAGGGAAAATTATACAAATTAAAAAGTTTGTAACTTTAGGGAATAAATTGAAAGTTAACGGTTAAAAGGGTATGTCAGATAAAGTTCAATATTTTAAATGTATTTTTTCGTAGAATATGACAACTTTGCCTACTTGCCCTAGCCACCTACCTACCTCCGAGCTGGTCAACAGTCAACGTCAACCCAACCAAGGTATTGTAGTCGTGGACAGCTGAATTTCAACAAACTGAGATTCATTTTCCTCTAGTTGTAATTCCCAACTCAATTTGAACAAACCCTAATTTATTTTTCCTCTTCTCGCATTCCACCAATATCTCCCTTCACAATCATAACATTCTTCGATTCATAGTATTATTAGTACTCACACATCAACACCAATCACCTTTTTCAGAAATCTCCATCATTGAAATATACTCTGCTTTCGTTCAACGGCTTTAATGGCGGCCTATGCAGCTTTGGCTTCTCTTATGAACATCATACACGCCATTGAACACCATCCTTCCCCTCCAATATCCATCCACAGTCAACAAGCTCAATCTCTCTCTCAACTCATTACCTCCCTGCAACAATTCCTCCAAGACTATACTCCCCCTGCTTCTGAAATCGACGTAGCTGACCCTTTGGAGATGCGAATCGCAGCTGCTGCTTATTCGGCGGAAGACGTCGTCGAATCTCGAATCGTCAAACAAATTCATCGAAGAACCGGGAACTCTGGGCTCTTCAATTGCTTCCGAGCATCCAAGAAACTTGAATATATCCCGCTGTCTGAACTAGAACGTGTGATCGAAGAAATGGAGTCAATAAACAAACTGACGGTGGAGATTAATGCACAGAACCAGCAGCTGAGATTCGCCGATGCGTCCGCTTATACCTCCAGATCCATTTCCGCCAGGCAGAACAGTATCACGGTGTTCTCTGACAACGTCGTCAATGAGGTCATGGAGAAGCTCGTTTGGGGGAGTCTCAACCGCCACGCCATTCCTATAGTAGGTATGGGCGGGATAGGTAAGACCACTTTAGCCAGAAATGTTTACACGCATCAAACTATTATTCAGCATTTTGACATTCTTGCTTGGGCTACAATTTCTCAACAATATAACACTAGAGAAATCCTTTGCCAACTTCTTTCTCAACCCACTAACCAAGATATGAGTGAGGATCAGCTAGAAACAAAGCTCTATCAACATTTATTTGGTAGAAGGTACTTAATTGTACTGGATGATATGTGGAGTTTCGATGCATGGGATGAGATACAACGTCTCCTACCTAACAATGATAACGGTAGTCGGGTACTAGTGACAACTAGGTTATCGCAATTGAGCTCTCAACTGAATGAATACAATAGCCTCCACATGAAATTTCTAGACGAGGCTAGTAGTTGGGATTTGTTCTCAAAAACCGTGTTTGGAGAGGAAAGTTGCCCTACTGAATTAGAAGGAATCGGGAAGATGATTGTAGAGAATTGTAGAGGACTTCCTTTATCGATCGTTGTGGTGGGAGGTATTTTGAAAAAAATGGATCGTAGTCGAGGATGTTGGGAGTCGATAGGGAAGAACTTAAGTTCACTGGTGAACTTAGAGAACGATAAACATTGCTTGAGATTGTTGAGAATGAGCTATAATCACTTGCCTGCCTACTTGAAACCATACTTTCTATACATGGGACTATGGGAGTCTTTGAGGAAGATTCTAAAATCAAAGTCTCAAAACTCATCAAGCTATGGGTTTGTGAAGGATTTCTGAAACCAGCAAGTGATGATAGCTTGAAAACAACTGCAAAAGAGTTGTTGAAGGACTTAGCCGATAGAAATCTCATTCTAGTCCATGAGTTCGGGTCGACCGGAAACATCAAGTTCTGCAAAATTCACGATTTGTTGAGAGATTTCTGCATGAGACAAAGTAAGAAAGAGGGATTTTACCACGTGATAGGCCAATCGAGTACTCAAGGCATAAATGGGCATCGCCGTGTGGCTATACCTAGAAACACTTCAAAGAAGAAGGTCCGTGACGACCTGAGATCCATGTCACATGTTCGTTCTGTTATTTTGGAAAACGGGAATGCCATCCCGTCATGTCGGAATTTCAAACTGTTGAGGGTGGTATATTCATCTAGAGATTATCATTATGATGGTGCGAGCCGCGTGAACCACCGGTACCTTGACGTTAAAGTCGGTAGCAGGTCTTCAAGTTTATTATGTTCTTCAATCAGTCTCCAGTGGAATTTGCAAACATTGATTGTTTCTGGTCGGTTTACTGTGCCAATTGAAATTTGGAAAATGACTTATCTTAGCCATATTAGTCTATCAGATGCTGCGTTTCTTCCAGACCCTCCAAGCGATTGTGTGGTGATGAAGAATCTGCAGGTACTTAAAGGATTGGCAAATTTCAAGTTTAGTAAAAAGGTGGTAGAGAGGATTCCCAACATCAAGAAACTGACACTGGAATATTACGGGGATGATTTGTTATTTAAAAAGTTTGAGGGTAATTATGACTGTCTTAGCAACGTTCAACAGCTGTGTAAACTAGAATCAC
Organism: Thymus mandschuricus; assembly: GCA_029379335.1. Classification (NCBI taxonomy): domain Eukaryota; kingdom Viridiplantae; phylum Streptophyta; class Magnoliopsida; order Lamiales; family Lamiaceae; genus Thymus; species Thymus mandschuricus. Next base: position 6,446,646 of record CM057080.1, on the reverse strand, counting down.
TCCAAGTCTGGCTTATTTTTGAAGAAGATGGTCCAAAATTTCTCAGTAAGCTTACCTTTCCACACTCTCTCAAGAAATTGTTTCTCGGAGTCAGGACAACAGGGTTGGAAGTGAACGACTTGTTGGAAAAGATAGGTTCGCTGCCCCATCTCGAGAAGTTTGATTTAAGGGGTGGATGCTTCCCAACAGGCGAGTGGGAAGTAGTTGAAGGCCAATTCCCCCTCCTCAAGTACTTGCAAGTAGATTTTTGTAGTGATCTGAAAAAGTTGACTACACAAGAGGGCTCCGCCATCTTTCCGTGCCTCGAGCACCTCCACCTTTGGGATTTAAGGGGATTGGAAGAGATCCCTTATGAAATAGGAGAAATAGCAACGCTGAAAAGGATAGAGTTGAATAATTGCGGTGCATTGCTGGTGAAGTGTGCAAAAGACATAGTAGAGGAACAGGTGGAGTTGCAAGGGGAACTGCCATTCCATGTTCAAGTGACCGTCGATCACCTGAATGAGGAACTCTTGAGCTTGGCAGGTCCATATTTTCAAGTATCAGGGCGGCCAAGATACGTGTAGCGCAATTAGAATGGTGAAATGTACTTATTTGATTGCTGGAGACAGATTCGCCTGAAACGTGAATTCTTGGATCATCAGACACAATCGCGGAAATCCATAAGCAAGGTAGCATGCACTTACAAAATTAAGTATTGCTATTTTCATATTTAGAAATATCCTTTACGTGAAACTATTTTCATATGAACTAATGGTGCTGTGAAATGGATAGGGTCTCACAGGAGAAGAGTGGTATTCACAGCAAACTTTACGGGCTATAAATCAGGCCATTGGCCGTGTCATTCGTCATCGGCATGATTATGGAGCAATTATATTATGTGATGAAAGGTAGGTTTTCTCTTTGATTGCATGGTCGATAGTGATATGCAAATTATATGTTTAATTTCTTCTATTTCTTCTGAAGACCTATGCTCTTTCGGTTAATTAATCTTTTTTAAATTTATAACTATGTAGTTCGTCTTTCAGTTGCATGTTGCCGCTGAACCTTTCATGAAAAAGTTGTCTGCTGACATATTATTATTCAAGTGTCATTTCCCTTCTTTTTTTTTTTCCCCTCTCTATTGATCAAAGTATAATTACGTTGTTCGTTATATGCCTTCTTCAATGTTTTATGCTAGGCCAACACTTTGTCCCTTTTTATGACTTTCTACCAGTCATGGTTGAATACATGAAGTGTCACTGTTGTTGCCAATGGTTTCATAACTTAATAGGCGACTCACCATGGATGAGCTTACTGCCTATGCTAAAATCAGAAATGTTTCATGGACATCTTCTTTTTGCATTATTAGTATTAATATTTTATTGTATAGTATATCATAGACACGTGCTAAAGACATACTGATAATGCTTAGAAGTTACTTTCCTTTGCTATGAATAGATTTGCACATTGTAAACGCCAGTCTCAGATATCTTCATGGATACGGCCCCATGTCAAGGTGAGGTTTGTCGCATGCTTGATTCCTTCCACTTATCTCTAGTTAATGCTGCTATTATTCACCTCTTGGCAATATGTACATGCAGTGTTACTCCAAATTTGGTGATGTAGTTTACACTCTAACTCGTTTTTTTCGAGATGCCCGAACATTTAAGCCTCCGAAGCTTGAACCTTCACAAAAGGAAGACGAAGGTAAATATTTTCTACGTTGCTGAATGTCGAAGTGTCATATATTTTCTAGCGCTTGTCCTCATGTCTTTACACGAGTCACTGCAGAGCATGTTAGAGTGTCTCAGAGTTTCCAGCCTTTGGACAAGATTCGCCGTGAAAAGCTCCCGGTAATCTCAATTTTCAAGTTCAGATTATTTAAGCGTATTTTACAATTTCTATATGGATATATTCTGTTCGCGATGATTTTTCTCATCAAATTACAACCACCAGAATACGGCAGTGAATCCGACTAGCTTCTTGAGCTCGGTATCCACTGCTCAACAAGTTAAACAAGGCAGTACTTTCAATATCAGAGAAATTCTTCCTGCCAATCGCTCATCTCTAGCAACAGGCAAGCTACTCCAAGGTTTAAAGATGAAATGCTCGCGCAATCTTACTCGTACTGGCAAGGAGTCTTCGATCGTTGATGAGGGAAGCACACAAGATTACAATGATAAAGTTATTGACCTGGTTTCTCCTATATTGCTGAAAAAACGTAAACTGCTAATAACTGGGCCTGATCGGTCAAACTGTGGTGAAACATCTCACCATATCAGCAATTTAGTGAAGGATGAGCACAAGCAGTTTCCAGAAAATGTCACTGATCACAATCCTCGAGAAAAAGAAGTATTGGTCTATGATTCCTTAAGAGAAGAGAGAACCGCTGAGCTAAACATTACGAAACACGAAAATGCCGTGTCTGATACTGCATCTCAAGATAGCAGTGTGGCTAAGGGAGCTGCTTTTCTCCGCCAGGTGAAGTATCTTTGATTGTTTTCCCACCAATATACACTTTACTCTCTGATCATACTTACTGGAAGAGAAGTTTCCTAAACAATTTGTGATTTGCAGTTGCAAGTAAAGCTTACTGGTCCAGAGTATAGAGAATTAATAGGCTTAATGAGAGCACTGCGGTCTAAATCAATGAAAATAGGCGATGTTCTGCAGTTAATTGCTGGATTATTTTCTCATCCCGACAGGCTCTCTCTTCGTCATGGGTATGGATTTTCTCTTAGAAAATTATTTAATTTTTTCATTATCACGGAAAAGATACTAATTTGCTCATCGGTTTCTAAGTATTCTTGTGTATAGGTGACTCCTTCATAGCTTGATCTCTATTGCATAGTTTATTTCACTGAGCCTTCTTGATTGTTTTAACAGTTTCAGGGACTACGTTCCTGAGAAATATCGTTCTCTATACGATCAATATGTTGGCATTAATCGCGATGCTGCTGGTGTATAAAGTGAGCAACTCTTCCATTCTGATCAAATTCTGCTACTATAATTCGAAGTGATGCAGTAATTATTTACCCTCGTGAACAGGTGAACTAGGCTACCTATTAAAGGAACTTGCGCAGTCTGACCCCGGAATCGCCTTACGTCTACAGCTGATGACAATTTTTTAGTGCTCGAATCTCCATCTGGAGACGGTGTAGGGGAAAGGCACAACCACTTCATCATAATTGATACTAAGCAAAATCGTTGATGTGCGTCATCCCACTCAAACGAGCTCCGGAAAGCCTAATTCCTCGATACATCCGACTTCACGAGGACTGGAAGCAGCCACCAAAAACATTGTCGATGCAACATTTTCGTGCAGCACGAGTAAAACGCGACAGACTTTGCATCAGAATGCAGAATCCCAACCCTCATTTTTGCTTTTAGTGTCAAATTCAAATTCAGAAGTAGCATTGTTTCATGCATGATATAGCAAGCATTGATTGAATTGTTATAACTATTTAACTTTGAATTATTTCAATGAGTATGGTAAACATTCGTTTTATTAGAATTGAATACCAGAGTTATGTTGCCATGCAATATAAAAAACTTTTGTATAACTATAAATTACTAGTATTTAATACAACTGCTGCACTCATTCAAAAGAGATAATAGTTAAAAATACTCACTTTTATAAGAAGTAGTACTTCTTTACTCACATTATGAGAAGTATAACTTCTATACTCATTTTGCCTTGAAATGTCTTAAATACCCTCACTTTTCTAATAAAACAAAATTGTAATGCAACAACAAAAATTGAGAATTTATGTCGTGGGCCCCACCCGAAATAAATACTCCCTCTATCCCGTGGCATTAGTCTCACTTTCCTTTTTTGTATGTCCCATTTATTAGTCCCATTTCCTTAAAAGGAAATAATTTAACACATAAAAACACCTTTTAAAACCCCTTTATCTCTGCATGCCTAGGTTACTGTGCCATATCCAAATGGGACTAATGCCACGGGACGGAGGGAGTACAAAATTGAATATTCCATCTACCCCACTATCTACCCCACCCTCCTCTCTCTCTCTCTTTCACGATTTTTGAAAAAAAATTGTCGTGTAAAACTGAAATTTAACCCCCCCTCTCGCCGGAATTTTTTTTACCGTCGCCGTCTCTGATGACAAACCAAGACGAAGCCGGGCCCTCCAATCGAACCCCTCAATGCCGACGGGGCGCCTCCCGTCGACGGCCGCAGCAGCCGGCAGAGCAGCCGGCGAACCAACCGGGGGAATACCCCGACCCTCCACCGCCGGTGAGTTTTAACTTTTTATATATTTTATTAAATGACGCATGTTATGCTTTATGTAAATGTTTGGAATGTAAAATCATGAAGCATGCTATGGTTTATGTCGAATTGAATTAATCTGAATATTTTTCGAAAAGTTCTTACATACACGATGAAATACGACATCAAACCGTGTAGTACACGATCGAAAGTGGTATTCAACCATGTAAAATCAACAATTTTGACTTTTGAAATTGTTAACTTTACACGATTGAATTCAATTTTGACTTTTGATCGTGTGTATCACGACTAAATTGTGTAATTTATCGTGTATTTTGACTTTAATTGCATGAAATTGAATTTTGACTTTGCTTATACACGATTAATTTCTTAATTTATGCGTGAATTACACGAATGAAATTCCAATTTTTTCTTGTAAAGTCAACGATTTTGACTTTACAGTCAAAATTGTTGACCTTACACGACTAAATTGGCATTTCAATCGTGTAGTACAGGACATAAATGCAAATTTAGTCGTGATGCATGAAATTTCAATTTTTTTTTGATTCGTTTTGTTTTTTCTCGATTTGCAGCCTAGGTTTCAATGGATGAGGGGCCGTATGCAAGGGTTTAGAGGGCAAATAAACCTCTACACACGGGACGACATGATCGAGTCGATCCCGATCGTGTTGCGTCGCCTAGGCGGCGAACGCTTGCTCGAAAGATTTAGGGCAGGCCCGTTTCGATACCTCCTCGAAATTCGGAGGAGTGGGAGTGCGAACAACGCCCTCCACGAGCTTCTATCCCGAGAGCTAGAGGATGACTCGATTCCCGAGTTCGAGAGGTGGTTCCACGTCGGTGGCCGGGACATACGCTTCTCGAGGCAAGAGTATGTCATCGTGACGGGCCTGCCTTTCGGGGAGTCGGCATTCAACCCTAATGGCCGACACAACCCTCCCAAAAGGAGCCTCCTCCACACGAAGTACGGGGGCAAATCCTGTACGATAAATCAGTTGAAGGAGGACTTCAACGACGAGCTGAGTGTACTGGGCACGGAGGATCAGTATCTGAGGGCGGCCAACCTGCTCATGTACTATCTTATGTTGGCCGGCCACGACAACCCGACGATCCAGGACTGGGCATGGTACCTAGTGGAGTTCGAGGATCAGTGGAATTCATTTCCCTGGGGAGCGTGGTCGTTCCAGATCCTCCACTACCAGTTGCACGTGATGAAGAGGGACCCCGGCCTCATAGCGAACAAGCGGGGTGCCTATCACCTGTACGGGCCGGTCTGGGCCCTGAACATTTGGGCCTACGAGGCGATCCCCCGACTGGGGCTAGCATGCGGTCGACGGGATCGTCCGACACTGTCCCCCCGCCTCAGGAGATGGGCCACGTCCTCCTCTTCGTGCAACTTCAGACATTTCCTCGACGATCCTCAGGTAATTGATTTAGTATTTTTTTGTCTTGTTTAATTTATTTCACGTTAAAATTCTGTAAATTTGATTTAAAAGTCAACCTTTTTAAAATTCAATCGTGTAAGTCAACAATTTTGAGTTTAAAAGTCAAAATTGTTGACTTACACGACAAAATTGGAATTCGATTGTGTATTTCACGTCCAAATTACAATTTTGTCGTGTAAGTCAACGATTTTGACTTTTAAACTCAAAATTGTTGACTTACACGACCAAATTGTAAATTTTAATTGTGAAACACACGAACGAATTCCAATTTTGTCGTGTAATTCAACGATTTTGACTTTAAAAGTCAAAATTGTTGACTCTACACGACCAAATTGGAATTCCAATCGTGAAACACACGAACGAATTCCAATTTTGTCGTGCAGAGTCAACGATTTTGACTTTAAAAGTCAAAATTGTTGACTCTACACGACCGAATTGGAATTCTAATCGTGTACTACACGACTGAATTACAATTTCAGTCGTGTAGTTGGCCGAAGGTTTAGGGTGAAATTTTAGGTTTAAAAATTTTTTTGATTCCTAACACCTCTTGTTTTATTTTTGCTCGAGGTTCATACGACACTGGAGGCGGATGAGCACGATCTTCTCGAGTATGCAGTCCATACTCTCGACAGCATCGAGCCGATTGGCGTGGCCTTTGTTCCCTCCAAGCGCCACGAACAAACCAATCTCCCGGCAGAGAAAAGGGAGTCGAAGGCGAAGCGCGAGATGGCGAGGGCCGTGGAGAAGCTCAAGTGCAGGGACGCTTCTCAGGCGGTGGCCCCTTGTCGTCGTGCTCCACAAGCTGAGCGAGCTCATTCCGACGGCGGGGTGGAGATGCCGAGGCCGAGGGTTGAGAGGAGGCCCGAAGCATGGGCCTCGAAGAGGCCTCGGAGCGAGCACGCTGACCCCCGGCCCTCCGGCTTGATCTGCTGCGCACACGGAGATCCGTGCGAGCGCGGTCCCCTTGGAGACGACTTCTTGGATCGATTCGGGGACCGTCTAGTGTCCCGATGGGAGCAGGATCGGTCAGGGACCGGATTTATGGGTCGACTGGCTAGAGCTATTGCTGGGGAGCTCAAGAAGTTCGTATCGAAGACTCCGAGTCGGAGCCGTTCTTCCTCAGGTGGCGAGGGACAGTCCCGCATCGGTGAGCACTCGTTTGCGGGGCTCAGGGATGTCCCGATCGAGCAGGCAGAGGATTATGACCTCATGGACTGTGCCGAGAGTCAAAGGTGTTCGGAGAGACGGCACTCCGGTGCCAATAGTCGGAGAGGCTCAGAGGGACGGCACTCCGTGAGCCGCACCTCCGGTGCTCACGTCTCAGACCGTCATGAGGATTCGAGACATTCTGAAGAGGCTTCGAGGCGCTCCCACCAGCCTTTCGACGAGCCTGAACCCTCCCGAGGCTCCTCTCATGATCTGAGTGATTTCGTTGACGAAATCGAACAAATGCATGAGACCTCAGAGGAGGAAGGGTCAATTCACAATGTTCCGGTAGGCCAGGTTCGGGCTTCTACGAGGGTGGTACGCCCCTCTACATCTCTACGTTCTCCATACGTAGTAGAGCCTCCACGATCCTCTCCGTATGAGAGGTTTCGAGCCTCGGGAGTCCCACACGTGATCATGAAAGAGACTGGGTACTACCTGACCCAAGAGCTCTTCTCAACGATCGAGGACATGAAAAAGGAATTCACGGCCCAGGTAATTTAATTATTTTTAAAAATTTTTGTTATTTTTGATTACCTTTGTTGTTCTAATTAGCGTACTAATAATAAATTTTTGAAATGCATACAGGAGATTGACCTGTATTGGGGGTACTGGACACGTAGGCTCCAACAAGGGTACCGTCTCGGGGTCGGTGTTAACTATGAGCAGCACATACTTATGCCCCTTGATTTTTACGTAAGTTCCTTTACCTATTTAATTATTAAATTGTTTTGCTATTTTGCTAAGAAAAAATCTAATATGTTGTAATGTTTAAATTAATAAAGGAAAAACTTTTGGCCGAGTACAAGAAATTCCACAGCCCAACTGACACTTCAATGGGCTTGGCAAACGTCAAGAAGAAATACACAACATGGGAAATCCCCTACGATTTCATAGCGGCCTTGGAGGGGATTAACACTTACCGCCCTTGGATAACCGGCCAATACGTAAGTAATTTGGACGTCTACCTTAATTATTATTCGGTAATATCGTATTTAATTAAAAAAAAATTTTGGTTTAGTTTGTCGTCGTTTGCCATCTGTCCTCCGATCATTGGATCGTGTGCCGGGTCAACATTCCACAGTGGAAAATTGAGGTGTTCGACTCGTTTGCTTGGAAGTACGAGGGTGAGAAAAACCCTCCTCTCAAGCAACAACGAATCGTGCAATGTTTGTCATTGTCCCGGCTCTTCTCGAGGCTCTTGGTGTACAAGCCCGAATACTACAGGTATAACCCTTATTTGTTAAACCGCGGCACGCAATTCATGGAAATCGAGTTCATGCCTCCGGAGTGCCAATATGTCCAAAACGACTCGGTAAATTGTGGGCCGTACACGTGCATGTATTTGGACGCGCTCCTTGGGAAACACAAGCAGTGTGTCGGCAAAGAGGAAGGGCAAGTGTTGGCCGAATTCCGAAAGAAGATGGGCAAGAGGATTTTTAAAATGTCGATTGGGCATAGAAATTGGTGAACAATAATATATTTGTATTGATCATTGGAATTCGAATTGATTTAATTTAAATTGTTTGTTGATTTTGAATTGTTTTGTTAATGGTTTGTTGAATTCGTATTGTTATGTTAATGGTTAATGTTTTGTTAGTGGTTTGTGTAAGTTTGTTTTCATTAACTTGATTTTGTTAATATCAAATAATTGAAAAATTGGTGGGGAGTGACATTTTTTGGCCAATTTTTCACAAACCCTTCGGCTGAGTACGCGGTTGAATGAGCAATTCAACCGTGTACTCATAAACCCTAATCGTGTAAACAAGAACCCCCTCTTTTTTTTTTTCTTTTTTTTTTTTGGATTTTTCAATTCGTGGGGCTTATTTGAGTACGGTATATTTCAATTGAAATCGTGTAAAGTCAACAATCGTGTAGAGGGCATTGACTTTTATATAATTTTGACTTTGTTGACCTTACACGGTTAAATTGGACTTGTTACCGTGTATACACGGGTAAAAACATCATTTAATCGTGTAATGTAAATTCAATTCGCTTCTTCTGGTTTTTTTTACTTTACACGATTAATAGTGTAAATTAACCGTGTACACACGTTAAAATCAACAATAATATCGTGTACTTAGCCGAAGGTTTCCATTTTTTTAACACAAAAACATCAAATTTTCACCAAATGATCAACTCAAACACAATCTAATAAAATTGCATAGGTAAAACATTCTTAAACATCCAAAAACATTCATTAACATTCAAAAACGTCAATTTGTATAAAATAAAAATAAAAATATAATCAAGCATCGGTATCGAACGGACATCGGGGCCTAGTATGCTCCTCGCTGTTGCAAATGCTACATTTTTTCTTACCTCTTGGACGTCGAGGGGGAGCATTTAGATCAACTCCGGAAATCGAAAGCGAGGCTTGGCAACTCCGTCGTTTGTGCCCATATTGTCCGCATCTTGAACACCTTTGCCGATTCGTTGAGGAGGATCCTTCAACAACCGATCGAGCTCTCGCCATCGGTGGTCGTCCAGCTGGCCTTTCAACAAGCGGGGGTAGCACGATCCATCGTGAAATGAATTCGGGAACACTCCACGTCTCGGGATGAGGAACCGGCTGAATTTGAGGAGAATACGTAACAACTAAGGTGGATTGCCTGAAATAATGGCTCACGTAGTCAGTTGCCCGCCCACCGAAATGCCTGTAACAACATACAAAAATATTTAGAAATCCGATTGAAATACGACAAGCATGAAAATAAAATAAAACGAGAACTAGTCGTACCTTATCGCCGCCCAAGCGTGTCGACAAGGGATGCCGTCTAACTCAAACTCATGGCATTCGCAAGTCGAGTTTTGGAGGTCGACGAGGTAAGTCTGCTTTTCACCTTCGACTCTCCAAGGGGTGGGCATAGGCGTTCCTCTAACGGAGTAGCGACGGCCCCATTTTGACGATGCCGACATCTTCGTATATGCCTTCTCCGTGAGTTCATGTTGGCGAGCTAGGGCACTAGTCCGATGTTCGTCGAACCACTTCTCGAAGACTATCCGATACACCTCGATCATGGCACAAATCGGGAGTCTCCGAGCCCACAACAACCGAGCATTCATGGTCTCGGCGGGATTCGAAGTCATGAAGCTCGTACGTCGGACGGGACACTTGCACCTCGCCCACCTCGGCAGGCCAATGTCGCTCAACCTCCTGTAGATCCCGCCTCCCTCCCTGCTTAGGTCCCTCAGATTCCCCCAATATTCATCGAATTGGGAATCTCGATAGGCATAGGCTGCAGACTCAAATATAGCCCCTGCATGCCTTCCGTACCTAATGAAATTCCTCTGGAGGTGAACGAAGCAGAGACCGTGAGCAGCATGCGGAAAGACGGAGTCGATCGCATTTTCGATGCTCACGTGCTAATCGGATACGATCAACAAGTCCGAGGGTGCCCCGAAACTCTCTCTCACTTTGGCCAAAAACCAAGTCCAAGATTCGTCATTCTCCTTGGGGCCGAATCCAATGGCAAGGGGGAACGCTTGCTCGTTCCCGTCTTTCGTCACCGCCACAAAGAGCGTCCCCTTATTCTTCCCCTTCAAGTGTGCCCCGTCTACTACGATCACGGGGCGTAGCAAACCATTTTGGAATGCCTCGATGGACGGACCAAAGGCGAGGTAGAAGTAGGTCAGACGGTCGGTGGCGTGGGAGGTGTGGATGTCGTACTCGGTGCCCGGATTCATCTCCTTCAAAAGGTAGAGGTAAGAAGGGAGTATCTGATAAGACTCGTCGAAGGCACCGTACGTCATCTCTATAGCGACGTTCCTAGCAGGGAGAGCGAACGGGTAGTCAATCTGAATACCGTACTCACTCCGTAGCTCGAATACCGTACTCACTCCGTAGCTCGTCCACCATCTCCTTTGGCTTCAACACTGCGCCCTCGGTGATCAATCGACGAGCGTAGAATGCTCCTAATACCATGGCCGGCACCTGTCGTTTGTTCGAATTTAAATCAACTAGGCACGTGTGATCGGCCTTGTACTTGGTGAACACCCAAATCCCGCCTTTCTGCGTTGCATTTAACTTGAACTCGCAATCCTTCCCCTTCGTGCACCTAAAGCCCACACGGCCTTTGTCGGATCGAGGGATACAATACTCCTTCCGGAGATCCATGTGAAGCAATCCAATGGCTATATGCAAGTCATCCTTCTTCTTGAACAATCCGTCCTCCCGCAACTGACCCAAGGCCGATGCCAAATCGGGATCGATCCATCCTAAAGGGAGCGCGGTGTCTAGATCGACGTGCGGTATCAACCAATTTCGAACCGCCTCTTCGTTAGCGCGAGCACGAGCTTCGTCGTCACGGGGCTCTTGGTTTTGTGAGTGCATGCTACGAAGCCCGATAACCCTATCAATGTGGCCGGGCTCGCGGATCCATGCTCCGAATTCAGCCGTTAGGCTCTCCACATCCCTTGTTTCCTCGCCCTCGGACTCAAGAGACTCTTCTTCCGAATCCGGCCCTTCTTCGTCGCGTACTTTGGCTTCAAATGCATTTGAACTTGGCAACGGCTCCTCTTCGACGTTATGGTTCTGAAAAATCGTCGATCGTTGGGTAGTATGGGCTGCCCGATTTGCTCTACTAATGACGTAGATCGTCGACATCTCTCTTCTCGCGATGCACATTCTAAGCAAATCCCCGGTGCTCTTTAAAACGACCTTCACCGTCTCCCGCTCGTTGAGGTTCGTCAAATGGAATAGCAGGTACTCCGATTCGTCACCCAAGTAAAACTGAATGTCCCGTACTATGTTTTCATAGCTCAAACTCGATATGGGATAAGTGACGAGAAAAGTGTCTCCTCCTACGTACGATATTCCCTCCCAGTGACCGTTATGACGAATAAGAATTCTCTGATCACCCATTTCGATCTGTACAAAAAAAAAATAAAATAAATAAATAAATAAATAAATAATAAAAATAAAAATTTATAAACTGAAAAATTTTGTTCTTAAGTACACGGTTATTTCTTGTAAAAAATCGTGTATACACGGTTAATTTTACAAAATTGTCGTGTAAAGTCAACAATTTTGACTTTCAATCGTTGACTTTGTTGACTTTACACGACAATTTGTGTTATTCAACCGTGTATACACGGTTAAATTAACACTATAATCGTGTAATTAAGAACACACACACATATACATATATATATATATATATATATATATATATATATATTTGCATATTATAAATAATAAATACAGAAAATCGTATATTACCTTGGTATTTGTCTCGAAAAACGTCTTGAATCGATTCCAAATTTTCCAGAAATTCGAGAATGCCTACAAATTTTCTCTCTCAATGATTTTTTTAAATTTAGTGTTGTGATGAAATTAATTATGTCTATGCTATTGCTATTGTTTTCTCACTTTTTCTAATTTTTCAATTAATGCCAACCTCTATTTTAATCAATTTGGCAGATTTGGTGGTTGATAGTTAATAAATGCAATTTCTGATTTTTGAACATAATTACACGCCAAATTCAATTTATTGTTTGTGCTCGTGTAGTAGTCCTGCTCGTGAGTAGGGATGTCAAAAAAGCCCGAGCCCGACGGGCCGATCCGAATAGCCCGAAGAAAACAGTGGGTTAGGGCCAAAAAATAATAGCCCGAAAGTAAAAAAGCCCGATAGGGCTGGACCGAAAAAAGCCCGAGCCCGATAGGGCTGGCCCGGAAGCCCGGTGGGTTGGCCCGGTGGGTTACCATAAATTATGAATTCATGACATATTTCATTACTCTACTTATAAATTTGATAAATTAGGTTGTGTTTTTAATTTTAAATTTGTATTAATAAAAATATAATCTTCATTTTAAATTTTATACGTTTTTTACTTCGGCGCTTGGTGAAAAGTAAAATAAAGATTGACATTCAAAAATATTTTTGTTAAATTCACAATATTTAATAATTTATTAAATTTTTTTATACAAGTATGTGCTAAAATAATAATTATTTTTATATTTATATGATATCAATTTTATTTTTTATAAACTTAATGGCCCGGTGGGCTAGCCCGAAACCCGGTGGGTTAGGGTTAGGGTAAAAAAATAATAGCCCGAAAGAAAAAAAAGCCCGATTAACCCGATCAGAAAAGCCCGAAACCCGGTGGGTTGGCCCGTTTGACATCCCTACTCGTGAGATTCAATTTCAATTTCAGATTTTTTAAAAATAAAATAAAATTGATTTCACGTCAATTAATTTTCGTGAATTGAATTTTCGTGAATTGAGAGAGAGAGAGAGAGAGATCAATCGTGTAAATTGAATTGTGAGAATTGATCTTTCGTGTGGGCCCCACTTTTGACTTAACTTATTAATTGATTTTTTGTTTTATTAGATAAGTGGGCCCAATAGTAAGGGTATTTATGTATTTTCAATGCAAAATGGGTATAGAAGTTATACTTCTTATAATGTGGGTAAAGAAGTACTACTTCTTATAAAAGTGGGTATTTTTAAAGTTCACCCAATACTATATATATATACACCCCATAACATAGAAAAATAAAACGTGGCATAAATAACTAACAAAATATACAGTTATAAAAAAAACAGAGATATGGAGAAATCGAGAATGAATTCGAACATTTACGTAGGAATTATTATGGTAGGAATTATTATGATGGTAATATAGCAAGATATTGGTACAATATTAATTTCATTCATAATGCATTGGAAATGAGAATTCTATAAATAATATATAGTGCGTGTATTTTAGTTTTCGTTGTCTTAACTTTTTAAAGTAGATCTTCGTTGTTTTACATGTACAAAGCATACTTTTCCCGTAAACGTATTTGATGTGTAATGGTTGTTTATTTATACGGAGGTCGGTAGAAACTCTTACCATCCCATAAAAAGAAACAATAATATTGTCCTAAATTATACTCCCTCCTATTTTTAATAAGTGTCATTTTAGATTTTTCATTATTTGTTTAATATATGTCGTTCTATTAATTTTTTCCAATATTGTTGTTTCACTAAAAAGTGTTCGCAATAAAACGAAATCCTATCGTAGCACTAGCAAGTAAAACCTAAGTATCGAATCTCAAGGAAAACTTAACAGGGCAAATAATTATGTAGTAAATCCTAATCTAGCCTAAATCTAGGAAAGCAAGTAAATAAGATTTTAGGGTTTTTGTTTTTAAATCCTAGGCAAATAAAATAAATCAAAGCAATAAATAAAAGCAAATAAATAACTAATCTAAAAACGAGTAAATAAATCTAAGAATTAAACTAAAGTAAAACGATTAATCTACCTAGGCAAGAATCGAAAAGAAAGCAATAAAGGAAGCAATGAAGAAAGCATAAACTACCTTAGACATGATGAATAAAATCTGGAAATTAAAAGGAAAATAAATCTAACTTTGAAAGCTTTAAAAACGAGAGAATTGAAACTTGAGAAAAACGAATCTAAACTAGAACATGAAAATTGAATGAACGAAATTAAACTAAGGCAATTAAACGAAGCAATTAAGAAAACGAATCTAAAACAAAAGCAAGCAATTAAAAACAAGTAAACGAAAGCAATAAAGAACTTACGAGAATTAATCGAAGAACGAAGAACTCGAAATAAAGGAAAAGTCTTGAATTAAATTGCAACGAACGAAGAATTCGGATCCGAACAATAAAAACTAATCTAGAGTATTTGAATGCTGAAAACTAAAGCTAAATAATAGTAAAAGTGTTATAGAATTCGTGCACAAGGGATAGTATATATAATAGGTATGAAAACCTAATTATATAAGGAAACTACAGCTGGCCGGAACGTTGGACGGTCGTCCAACGTACGTTGGACGCTCGTCCAACGTCGCACTCGCATTCCTCTTCTTTTCTACTCTGGACGCTCGTCCAGCGTATGTGCGCGCTCGTCCAGCGTACTCTGGACGGCCGTCCACTGCCTTGGACGGGCGTCCAACCCCATGCACGCTCCATGCTCGATTTTCCACACCTTTCTCGCCTTTTTCGACCCGTTTCCTCCCGTTTCTTCCACCTATCGATCCTACAAATGGCAACGCTCCAAACAACCATATCATAGCAAAAGACATACGAAAAAGACACCAAACACAACGAAAACGGACTCGAAAACATGACGAAAATCCTAACATCTAAACACCAATCAAAATCCCCCACACTTAGACCTTTGCTTGTCCTCAAGCAATATAAACACACAACTTAGACTCAATCCAAACAATTCAAATCATAGAGCATTTAATCATCGGAATCGACAAACTCAAACGAGGTCACTTTAATCCCAAGTTACAATCAACCAATCATCAACAAACTATGTGGCTTATAAACCAATCCAAGCATGAGGAAAAGCAATGATACACACATCTCACAAATATCTAGATCACCACAACTTAGATGTCTAGCCTACTTCCCCTTTTTATTCAACACATAAACAACCTCTTCTTCTTCTTCTTTTTTTTTTAATGAGTGAACGTTTATGGCACATAATTCACTAGGTTTAATCATCGATGGGTCACATCGAGCCTCCTAGTGCGGTTTCCCGTACCCATTGTCAAGAGGGGTAGAATGCCTACGAACACTTAATTCTTATATACACGAGTATCATCTAGGACATAGTTCATGAAATGTGATCATTCGAGGGTCCCTCGAAGCCTTTTCATGTGGTTTCCCATGCTCATTACTCTAGTATTTTCATACGTTACAAGTAAGAGGAGCAGAATCCTATCAACTTCTTTATTCACATAAACACAACTCTTTTTTTTCTCTTTTTTTTTAAAGGGGAAAGTAAGCTAGCAATCCAGAATTTTAACAATCTAGACTTATCACTCAACCAAAAATCATAAATCATTTTCCTCAAAACTCAAATCAATTCATGCCCCACAATTCATCAATTCATAATCAATCACGACTCAAGATTAAACCAACCTTATTTATGCTCAAATCAATTCCAACAACTAAAGATTCCATCTTTGAATCATTCACATTGATCCTAAGTTACATGCTTAAAGGGCTCAAAATCAAACAAATTCCTAAGTGAGGGAACATGAAGACTCGATCACAAACTAGACTTGATCAAACCAAGCAAAATACGAAACAAAGACAAATACATCATGCCCAAGTTTCAAAGACCCCCCCCCCCCCCCCCCCCCCCCACACACACACACACACACACACACACACTTAAAATCAAGCAATGTCCCCATTGCGAGAAAATAAAAAGGAAAGGGATAGAAGGAACTTATCGCAAGATGTCGACCAACACACTTGAAATCCCGAGAGACTCCAAGTAGTACCTACAAAACAAACACAAAACAAAATACCAAAGCGTAAAATTGCACAAAAATAAAGAGAAAGAAATAAAAGACTCAAAACAAAAATTAAAAGACACAAACAATGCTATGGGTTGAAGAAACCTTGGAACCGTGGATCTTGCCAACGGGGATCGTAAGGAGACCACCAACGAGGGTCGTTCGGGTCCGGTGGAGTGGAGGTAGAGGCAACCGAGAAGTCGGTATATCTCGTCAAGTGACTCTCCATGTGGGACACCCGGCTATTCAACCCCGTCACTTGGGTCGACAAATCATCGAACCGATTAAACAAATTTTGTTTAAATTGTGTAAAATCGGCCCTAAAGTCGGCCCAATAAGGTGGAACCTCAGCCTCCATCGTCTGACGAGCCCGGACTCGATCTCTCCGAGTGTAATAGCGAACTAGGCGCTCATTATCGTCCGGGACGTGTTGGTGCTCCTCCTCGTCTCCATCCTCTTCTTCTTCCTCGTTGTGCTCCTCATCGCCCTCTTGCTCCTCATCGCCGCCTCCGGCTTCATATTCCTCCTCTTCATCCCCCGACTCTTGACTTGGAAGACCGCGTTGGCGACGAGATGCATGATAGGCTATAACAGAGGCTCTCTCCCGAACTGGAACGAACTCGGTCGCCCCTCGCATGAGATGAGCATTGAGAAGCTCATTGAGGGTAATTTCCTTACTTCGGGTTAAACCGGCGCTTTGAGAAATATCGACTCGCAAATGTCGTGCCAAACCTGTAGCAACATAGCTCAAAGTAGGGTGTGCTCCCTTCTTGTTTTGCACATTAGTAAGTTGAGACCAAATAAACGGAGCCATACACACCCTAATACCATTACGAGCACAATGGAGCAAATAAATCTCTAAAGCATTCACTTTATTATGCTCTTTCTTTCCACTAATCATACAAGACAAAAAGCGGTGAAGAATCAATAAAGCATGATCTTTGATAAAAGCACTCGGCACCCCAGAAGCTTTATAGTTCGTAACACCCGTCAAAGCATACCAAGCATTGGACACATTGAAATCAGCAGGCAGAACTCAGATAAACCATTACCCAAATGAAATCCAAAAGCCTCATGCATAACTCGCCTAGAAATCTCCCATAGCCCACCCCTAAAAGTAGCATACATGCAAAGCTCATTCTCCTCATTGCGTTCTAACCGAAAACTAGAACACATTTCAATGCATAGACTCTCATGACCATCCCAAGCATGTGTGATTAAACACATAAGCCCTAAACAATTGATGTATCCTCTAAGTGTATCCCAAACAGGTAAACGGCGAAGAAAATCCATATTGAAGTGCCTAGGAGGTCGAATATCTTTGCCATGTAAACGGAGATAAAAATTCGTGGTTTCATACCTCTCCGTCGGGAATGGAACGCCCCGTTGACGGCCAAAGAGTGCCTCAGAGACTCCGTCTGGGTGGTAGCTGGGGCGACGATGCAACGGAATGCGTCCATCGGTGAGAGGGTGAGCTTCTCCAAGTTCCCCACGAACCATAGTAGTGAAAAGGGTGGAACGAGGATGAGACGGGGTGAATTAACGTCGAAAACGAGCCGGGATGAGTGAAATCCGAATTGGGACAGCGCCTTGCGCTGGACGGTCGTCCACTGTACCTTGGACGACGCTCGTCCAAGGTATATCTGGGCTGGGCGCGAGCTTTGACGGCGGGCGACGGCGACGGTGGGGAGACAGACGGCGTCGACGGCGTGCGGCTGTTCTGGTACGCGACTGACGGCGGCTGGAACACGGCGACGGAACGGCGGCAGCGACGGCGACTCACGGCGGCGGTGGAAAACGACGGCAGCGGTGAAGGCGGCTAACGACGGCGGCTGCACGGTGGTATTTGACTGCAGATTTGAGAGAGGGAGGCGTGAGAAAAAGATGAAAGAAAGAAGGGGGTTAAGTATAAACCTAGGAGAATTCAAGTTAGAATCGAATTGGGGGCCCGTCTTGCGTTGGACGCTCATCCAACGTAGTTGGACGCTCGTCCAGCGCGGCTTTCGCTGAAAATAAATTGGGGCTAATTTACGTTGGACGCCCGTCCAACGCAGCCTTCGCTAAAAAAAATTGCCAACTTAAAATACGTTGGACGCTCGTCCAACGTGCGTTGGACGCCCGTCCAACGCGGCCCTCGCGAAATGTTGTCCGAATTCTCCCTTTTTCTCCCTCTCGAAGCCTTCTGTGCCATTGCAATCCTTAGGAACTATTCCCTGCACAAACATTTAAAAAAAAACAAACGAAAAACAACGAAATAAATCCTATTCTACAAAAAAAATAAAATTGAGAAAGTGGGTTGCCTCCCACCAAGCGCTTGTTTAACATCATTAGCTTGACGTACCAAACACTCAAGAGGAAAGTGGGGGGTCGGAGATGAGAATCGTCTCCACCGTGTGAGGTAATGTCGTCCCTTCGATATACGGCTTCAATCGTTGCCCGTTGACCGAGAAAATGTATCCCGAATCCTCGTTCTTGATTTCCACCGCTCCATGAGGAAAAACTTGCACCACCGTGTATGGACCTCCCCACCTAGACTTAAGCTTACCCGGAAATAGACGAAGACGAGAGTGAAAGAGAAGTACCTTCATTCTGGGTTTGAACTCCTTGTAGGCTATTTGTCTATCATGTAGACGCTTCACCTTGTCCTTGTAGATCTTGGCATTGTCGTAGGCTTCGTTCCTAAGATCGTCGAGCTCCTCCATTTGCAAAATTCTCCGATCGTGAGCATCGTCGAGGTCGAAGTTGATGCGCTTGAGAGCCCAATATGCCTTGAACTCGATCTCAACGGGCAAATGGCACGACTTACCATAGACGAGCCTATAGGGACTCATCCCAAGCACGCCTTTGTAAGCCGTACGATATGCCCAAAGAGCGTCATTCAACTTGTTGGCCCAATCCTTCCTTGATGGTTTCACCGTCTTCTCGAGGATCCCTTTAATTTGCCGATTGCTCATCTCCGCTTGTCCCGAAGTTTGTGGATGGTAAGGAGTCGCCACCTTGTGAGTGATGGCGTTCTTCTTCATGAGCTTGGCGAACAATTTGTTGCAAAAATGCTTTCCCCCATCACTAATGATCACACGAGGGAAACCAAACCTACACAAAATATTTTCCTGCACAAACTTCAAGACAATGTGAGAGTCACATGTCTTCGTGGGTATGGCTTCTACCCACTTAGACACGTAATCGACGACAAGCAAAATATACTCGAATCCATGAGACTTGGGAAAAGGACCCATAAAATCAATTCCCCATACAACAAATACCTCGACCACCAAGATAGGATTCAAGGGCATCTCATTGCGTCGACTAATTGAGCCAACACGTTGACAACGATCACAAGAAAGGTAGAAGGCTTGGGCATCCTTAAAAAGAGTGGGCCAATATAGCCCACTTTGAAGTACCTTATGTGCAGTCTTTTGCCCACCAAAATGGCCTCCACTTGGTTCCTCGTGACAATGTCGCAACACCTCGGTTTGCTTGTGGTCGGGAACGCACCTTCGAATCACCTCGTCCTTCCCAAGCTTGAATAAGTGAGGGTCCTCCCAATAATATTTCCTACACAAACGAAGAAACATTTTCTCTTCTTGAGGGTTAAGGACGGGTTTAGTGTCCTTATCGGCCAAGTAATTAGCAATATCGGCAAACCAAAGAGTAACATCCACTTCATTAACATTCTCAAAAGGGAAAGAATCACAAATATCATCAAGAGAAACATAAGGGGGAGGTGAATCGAGTCGAGAGAGATGGTCGGCCACAAGATTATCACTACCTTTCCTATCACGAATTTCAAAATCAAATTCTTGCAACAATAAGACCCATCTAATCAACCTAGGTTTTGCTTGGGCTTTAGTCAAAAGATGTTTAAGAGCACCATGATCACTATAAATAATCACCTTAGACCCTATGATGTAAGATCTAAATTTATCTAAGGCAAAAACAACAGCAAGCATCTCTTGTTCGGTGGTGGTGTAATTCACTTGAGCAGGATTAAGCGTTAAACTAGCATAGTAAATCACACGAAGCATCTTATCGACTCTTTGACCCAAAACAGCCCCTACGGCACTATTAGAAGCATCACACATAATTTCAAAAGGCAATGAACAATCGGGACCAACAACAACGGGCGCAGAGATGAGTTTTTCTTTCAAAGTGAGAAAAGCATGCATACAAGAATCATCAAAGTGGAAAGGCACATCTTGAGCAAGTAAACGACAAAGAGGTTGGCTAATCTTAGAAAAATCCTTAATAAATCGTCTATAAAAGCCCGCATGACCAAGGAAACTCCTAATACCTTTGACATCACTAGGTGGTGGCAATTTTTCAATCACCTCCACTTTCGCTTTGTCGACCTCTATACCCTTACTCGAGACTACATGGCCTAAAACAATACCACTTTTAACCATAAAATGACTCTTTTCCCAACTCAAAGTAAGACCACTCTCAATGCATCTCTTAAGAACTCTCTCTATTTTCATCAAGCAATCTTGAAAAGACGACCCAAAAACAGAAAAATCATCCATGAAAATCTCTACAAAGTCACCAATAAATTCCGAGAAAATAGACATCATACATCTTTGAAACATACCCGGTGCATTGCAGAGACCAAATGGCATCCTCCTATAAGCGTAGGTCCCAAAAGGGCTTGTGAAGGCCGTCTTTGCTTGATCCTCCGGAGCTATCGCAATTTGATAGTAACCTGACAAGCCATCAAGAAAACAATAAAATTCTTGCCCGGCTAATTTATCAAGCATTTGATCAATAAAAGGGAGAGGAAAATGGTCATTTTTGGTGGAAGCATTGAGCTTCCTATAATCGATGCACATCCTTCAATCGGTAACCGGGCGCGAGGCGACCAACTCATCCTTCTCATTCTTTGACACCGTAATTCCTCCATTCTTTGGAACGACGTGCACCGGGCTAACCCACTCACTATCGGCGATGGCATAGATAATACCCTCCGCCAATAGCTTGTAGATTTCCTTGCGCACGACTTCCATGAGCATCGGGTTGAGCCTCCGTTGTCCATCTCGTTTGGGGCGAGTGCCTTCTTCGAGATTGATGCGGTGCATGCACGTGGTCGGGCTAATTCCTCGAATATCCGCCAAGCTCCATCCAAAAGCGAGCTTGTTCTCCTTGAGTATGCCCACCAATGCTCCTTCCTCTGCAAGAGACAAAGAAGAAGAAGAGATGATTACGGGTTTTTGATTGCCTCCCTCTAAAAATATATATTTCAAATGCGAAGGGAGCTCTTTCAACTCCAACGGCTCCGGAATCTTCGAGCCGGGCTCGGGGTCTTGAGGGGGAAACGGGAGTTTGATCCCGATGTCTCTCTCCATTTGTTCCCATTGCATTTGATCTCCGGATCCCCAACACACTTCCTCGGTGTCAAAATCCTGCACAAAAGAGCACTCGGCCAAGGCATCAACCTTATCGATGAAAGAACAATTATCAATTAAATTGACCGATGACATAGGCCGACTCTTATGCGCAGAAAATGAAACATCCTCTCCTAAAACGGACTTATCTTAATCACACCACTCTTCACATCAATCAAGGTATTAGTAGTAGCCATGAAAGGACGACCTAGCAAAAGTGTGTGCTCAATACCATTCTCTTGTACCTCACCTATCTCTAAAACAACGAAATCAACGGGCACAATCAAACCCCCCACACGGACAAGAATATCCTCAATAATACCTCTAGGGTACCTAATAGACCTATCCGCCAATTGAAGGCCCATGCGAGTGGGTTTAAGCTCTCCTAACTCTAATTGCTTAAAGATAGAATAAGGCATAAGATTAATACCGGCACCTAAATCTAGCATACCACATGCTTCCTTACCATTACCTAAAGAGATAGTGATAACGAAAGAACTTGGATCTCGTTGCTTAGGTGGAAGAGGGTGTTGCATAATGGATGTCGCCACCTCCGACACCGCAATAGTCTCCATCTCATCGAACGGCTTCTTCCTCGATGTCAACTCCTTCACGAACCTCACGAACAGTGGCACGTTGCGAATAACATCAAGAAGAGGCAAGTTCACGTCCACCTTTGAAAGAAGCTTGTAAAGATCCATGAATTGTTGATCGCGCTTCTTGTTCTTCACTCGACTTGGATAAGGAATGGGGGGAACATAAGGATTGGACGTCTTGTGGAGAGGATGGGACTCTTTCTCAGCTTCCTCGGACTACTTGCGTGATTCTTCGGCGTTGGACGGTCGTCCAATGTTGGCTGGACGCTCGTCCAAGGTAGGCTTCGCATTTGGCTCCTCTTCAGCGTTGGACGGTCGTCCAACGTACGTTGGACGCCCGTCCAGCGCGGGCTTCGCTGGTGAATTGGTTGGCACTCGTCCAGGGGCTGGCGTGACTATGGGCGGTCGTCCAACGTTGGACGGTCGTCCAGAGACGTTGGACGTCCGTCCAACGTGCTGAGCTGCATGATTTTGCGTCGTTCCCCATCGCGAATTCGGGTTCCACCTTTGGCTCGAATGGCTTTGAGGCGGCATCACAACCCCATTATCCACGTGCCTCCCGCTCCTCAACACCGAAACGGCTTGGGCTTGATGTGGTGGAAAAGGAGGAACATATGGGGGATATGGGGCTTGCACCTCGTTAGCTTGTTGTGGTTGAATCCCTTGGCTCGGAATCCGCCCCGGTTGTTGCATCAAGTGCATGGAACCAGAAATTTGGCCAATTGCCGTCTCGAGCCTCTTAATGTTAGCATCTTGAGCCTCTCGAGCCAATTTAGCCTCATGAAGGAATGTAGAGAGACTCTCATCGACGGGAGGCTTATGAGGAGGTCCTTGAGGACGAGAATTTGGGTATGTTGGTGGTGGTGTAGGAGTAGGTTGAGGAGGGAAATATGGAGGTGGTGGATAATATGGATTTGGAGGATATTGTGGAGGTGGATAATATGGTGGTGGTGGATGAGAGTAGTAGGGATTTGTTGGAGGATAAGGGCTATTATATGGTGGAGGGCGCCTATTAGGATAGGTAGGAGGATTACCTTGCCCTTGTGTTGGCCTTGGATTTTGGAAACGTCCATTGTATCCCCCTTGGTATCCTTGAGGTGGAGGCACTTGAGGCGGGTATCCTTGAGCGGCGTACACCTTGGCTCCTCCTTCGTATGGAAACTCCCCCATGTTGTGGCACACCTCCTTGATGTGTCCAAGCTCTCCACAAATCTCGCATTGGTCCGGCTTCCTCTCTTCCTCCTTCGGGGCCGGTGCACTTTGCTTCATCTTCAAGTTCTCGAGATCCCTATACATGTCGGCAATTTGCTTCTTCAAGTCGGGGCTCATCGAGATTGCACTCGTCTCCACTTTCCTCGGCCTAGCTGATTTTTGTTGAGAACTCGCAGCGAGCGTCTCGAAAATGGTCCTCATCTCGTCAGCTGTCTTGGCCGCTATGTTGCCTCCGGCCGAACTATCCACCATAAACTGACAAGTTTGGTTGAGGGCGTCGTAGAAATATTGCCAAAGCAACTCCGATGTCATTTGATGATGGGGGCATTGTTGAAGTAGCTCTTGGAACCTCTCCCATGCTTCGTGAAACGGCTCATTGTTATCTTGGGAAAAATTCATAATCTTCGACCGCACCTCTTGAGTCTTGCGGTTCGGGTAGTACTTGAGCATGAACTTCTCACACACCGCATTCCATGTGGTGAGAGAGTTGGCCGGGAGCGCCAAATACCACGACTTTGCTCGATCCTTGAGGGTGTACGGGAAGCACTTCATCTTCAAGTTGTCCTCCGTGAGTCTCGAGAGTGGAAAAGATTGCACCACCGTGCAATACTCTTGAATGAATGTCAATGCATCCTCGTTGGGCAGCCCGTGGTAGGATGGGAGCAACGCCATGTAGTGGGGTTTAAGATCATGATTCCTGACCGCTTCCGTCAGGACAATCGCCGAAGTGGTGGCTGTGAATGTGGGGCGAGCAAAATCGCCCATGACTCTAGCTGCCATGGCTTCGGGCTCTGCAAATAACAAGACCAAAGAAAAGTCTTGGGAATCAATCTCCTCCTTCTCCTTAGCGGCTAAAATCGCTTTCCTTTGATGGATGTTGTCGAAGTAGGGCGCTAAATTCCTTTGAAGACTTCGGCGACCATGCATACACAACACTCAACAAAAGGGTTAAACGCACCGAGTGGGAGAAATAAGAAATCGAAATAACACAAATAAAAATAAAACAAATAAAAATACTACACAATTAAACGCCTAAAGTTTTCCCCGGCAACGGCGCCAAAATTTGTTTCACTAAAAAGTGTTCGCAATAGAACGAAATCCTATCGTAGCACTAGCAAGTAAAACCTAAGTATCGAATCTCAAGGAAAACTTAACAGGGCAAATAATTATGTAGTAAATCCTAATCTAGCCTAAATCTAGGAAAGCAAGTAAATAAGATTTTTGGTTTTTTGTTTTTAAATCCTAGGCAAATAAAATAAATCAAAGCAATAAATAAAAGCAAATAAATAACTAATCTAAAAACGAGTAAATAAATCTAAGAATTAAACTAAAGTAAAACGATTAATCTACCTAGGCAAGAATCGAAAAGAAAGCAATAAAGGAAGCAATGAAGAAAGCATAAACTACCTTAGACATGATGAATAAAATCTGGAAATTAAAAGGAAAATAAATCTAACTTTGAAAGCTTTAAAAACGAGAGAATTGAAACTTGAGAAAAACGAATCTAAACTAGAACTTGAAAATCGAACGAACGAAATTAAACTAAGGAAATTAAACGAAGCAATTAAGAAAACAAATCTAAAACGAAAGCAAGCAATTAAAAACAAGTAAACGAAAGCAATAAAGAACTTACGAGAATTAAACGAAGAACGAAGAACTCGAAATAAAGGAAAAGTCTTGAATTAAATTGCAACGAACGAAGAATTCGGATCCGAACAATAAAAACTAATCTAGAGTATTTGAATGCTGAAAACTAAAGCTAAATGATAGTAAAAGTGTTATAGAATTCGTGCACAAGGGATAGTATATATAATAGATATGAAAACCTAATTATATAAGGAAACTACAGCTGGCCGGAACGTTGGACGGTCGTCCAACGTCGCACTCGCATTCCTCTTCTTTTCTACTCTGGACGCTCGTCCAGCGTATGTGCGCGCTCGTCCAGCGTACTCTGGACGGCCGTCCACTGCCTTGGACGGGCGTCCAACCCCATGCACGCTCCATGCTCGATTTTCCACACCTTTCTCGCCTTTTTCGACCCGTTTCCTTCCGTTTCTTCCACCTATCGATCCTACAAATGCCAACGCTCCAAACAACCATATCATAGCAAAAGACATACGAAAAAGACACCAAACACAACGGAAACGGACTCGAAAACATGACGAAAATCCTAACATCTAAACACCAATCAATTGCCCTTTGTTTTCATTTAATCTTCCAGGATTTTATGAAGAGTGAGATAGAAGTAGTCCACAACTTAATAAAGAAAATAAAGAGTTAATAAGCATTTATTAAGGTTAATTTAGGCAAAAAAATTATTCCTTAATATGTGTGAAAATGTCTAAAACGACACTTATTAAAAATAGGAGGGAGTATCATAACATATCCGAAAGAGTAAATAGACGAGCTCTTCATCATACAATAATTAGAAAATCAGATCTTGCAATAGATGTTGGAACAAGTGTCAACGCATGTCCCCTTTTCTTTCTCATCTGTCCAAAAAAATTGACATGTTACTAAAAAAAATTACAAATTTAAATGAAGTTCACGTATATTACTGTAATTAATTAACCATGCATGTAAATTATGATCTTGATCACTATAAAATTTAAGTAAAATAATTACCTTTGATGTTGGCACAATAATGAAGTGCCCAACCAGTATTGCAATGATACGACGACGTCGAAGCCCTTCGATTCTGATCGGCTGGCGGGCATGAATGGGTGCAGCAATACACGCAGTACATTTCGCAAATGTTTGCCTCCATTCTTGCAATCTCTAGTGTTACTGCAACGTGTGGTTGCATATAATTTTGGCAATTATATATGCATTGGGATATATTATTTATTTCCTTATGATTAAAGATTTGATTTTATTAAAGGATTTATTTTCCCTTAATTATATATTTGCATAAGGATTCTATTTGCATAAGGATTCTTCTTCTACAAGGAAAGGATATCTACAAGGAAAGAAGATATACATGAATCCTTATCTACAAGGAAACATGTTACTTGGGCTACAAGAGAAGATCCACGACTTGGTGGCTATATAAGGAGGCTCATACACGTTCATAAGTAGCAGAGAAGAGAGAGGAGAGAGCTGATATTGTTATCCTCGCACAATGTAGTGCCGAGAGTCATCTTGCGTCTCTGTAACATCAGTTGGGACATCATGTGGTACATATAACACAGTTTGTCCCAGACTATGTTTTTTCTTGTTTTCTTCTTATATATATTGTGGGTAGATCTCTCAAGAGTAAGTCTAGATTAGGCTTGGTTAGGCTGAGGATTTAACCTCAAGTTCACTTGAGTAGAGTGTAGACGGGTGAGGAGTGAATACGTAGCGGTGGCTAGTATTCGAATACTTGTATCTCTGAAGCTCTTGATAGTGAATTGGCTCTTGGGCGTGTCCCCCCAAATGTAGGTTGATTTAACCGAACTGGGTTATCATTGATTGGTGTTATTTTATTGCTTTCATGGCTGTTTTGTTGTGCATGCTTCCGCAGCTCAAAGTAGTACATTATCTGTAACGTCATCCGTAACACGTTCAGATTTATGTTCTACATGGGTCAATGAAATTTCATCTAGCACATTTTGCACTACACTCCTCCTTCGACTGATTCATCGAATACGACGTCGTTGAAGGCGTCGATGCGACGTCATTTGTTTACTTATTACTACAATATGTATCGGCAATTATAGCAACGCCCATCTGTTCACCGTTGATGGGGCAATGTCACATTTATATTTTTTTTAAATAGGTTTAATTTCTTTAAATAGGTTAGATAGATATTAAATCATTATATATTTCTCAATTCTCAATATCATCATCTGTCCGGAGATTAAAATTAAACGTGCCCATAGTGGACATTGGAACATTACTCTAGACAATTATACCTCCCTTTCGTATTAATTGTGAGGATAACAACGTCATTTTATGTAATTACGAAGATATAAATAAAATAATATATGTAGATTTATATGGAACTATATATGTACGTACATAGATTCAAACATTCTCTACCATTGTATCTTCCTCTGTGCTAAAATTTGAATTTTAAATGAGCATCTTATTTCAGTACTCTCTACTCCACTAGCTCTTATCATTTTCTGGATTTGCAATTCTGCACCACTGGTAAAAAATGCTTTCAAGTGAGCTAATTAGAAACTGAGAACAACTAATATTAAAAAAATTATATGCTTAGTTAACAGTATGTCCATAGTATGTCCGTGTTCAATGAATAAATGAAGTACGTATCATGATTCTGGGTATCAAAACGTCCAGGATCAAGATTTTAGCAACAACTGGGCAAATTTTTATTACAGAGATAAGGAAATATGTCGGAAATAACGTCGTAACTTCATTTGATTCTCTTATATATATCGCCGTGGGTAGAGAAGAGTTGTCTTTGAAACTGTTTATAGACTTCTGGGTACAGTCTAACTACTAGATAAATATTATTTTTACATATATTAACTTATTTTCTTATCACCGTAACCATGAGTGACTTGAAATAATTAATATAAATAATTATGTATTTTTTTAATTATATTTTACTTAATATTTGAAAGATAAAATAATTCATGCCGATCTTTGATGGACATTAAATTAGTAAATATTAAGATTAACATTTATGACCAAACGTATCAATTTGACTATTTGATTCATACAAAAATAGAGTAAACAGTTGTTGACAATTTGGGTGCATAAGTTGTCGTAACTGTATAAGTTAGGTTTAGGGAGCAAGTATTCTAAATTCAAATCCTCCCGTAACACCGCCTTTAAATTTCTTGTTAATAGTAATTAAAAAATATATAAAGAATATGACAACTTTGCCTACTTGCCCATTGTTTTCACCCCTAGGTATTGTCGTCGTGGACAGCGGAATTTCAACAAACTGAGGTTCATTTTCCTCTGGTTGTAATTCCCAACGCAATTGGAACGAACCCTAATTTATTTTTCCTCTTCTCACATTCCACCAATATCTCCCTTCACAATCGTAACATTCTTCGATTCACAGTATTATTAGTACTCACACATCAACACCCAACCATTGAAATATACTCTGCTTTCGTTCAACGGCTTTAATGGCGGCCTATGCAGCTTTGGCTTCTCTTATGAACATCATACACGCCATTGAACACCATCCTTCCCCTCCAATATCCATCCACAGTCAACAAGCTCAATCTCTCTCTCAACTCATTACCTCCCTGCAACAATTCCTCCAAGACTATACTCCCCCTGCTTCTGAAATCGACGTAGCTGACCCTTTGGAGATGCGAATCGCAGCTGCTGCTTATTCGGCGGAAGATATCATCGAATCATGTATCATCAATCAAATTCAGCGAAGAACCCGGAACTCTTGGCTGTTCAATTGCTTCCAAGCTGCTGCTTATTCGGCGGAAGATATCATCGAATCATGTATCATCAATCAAATTCAGCGAAGACCCCGGAACTCTTGGCTGTTCAATTGCTTCCAAGCACCCAAGAAACCTGAATATATCCCACTGTCTGAACTAGAACGTGTGATCGAAGAAATGGAGTCAATCAAGCAACTGACGGTGGGGATCGATGCACAGAACCAGCTGCTGAGATCCGTCGATGAGTCCGCTTCTACCTCCGGATCCATTTCCGCCAGGCAGAACAGTATCACGGTGTGCTCTGACGACGTCGTCAATGAGGTCATGGAGAAGCTCGCTAGGGGGAGGTCCGATCGCCAAACCGTTCCTATAGTAGGTATGGGCGGGATAGGTAAGACCACTCTAGCCAAAATTGTTTATGAGAAACCTCTTATTAAGGAACATTTTGACATTCGTGCTTGGGCTACCATTTCTCAACAATATAACACTAGAGAAATCCTTTGCCAACTTCTTTCTCAAGCCACTAACCAAGATAGGGAAGAACTAAGAAAAAAGAGTGAGGATCAGCTAGAAACAATGCTTTATCAATGTTTATGTGGTAGAAGGTACTTAATTGTACTGGATGACATGTGGAGTTTCGATGCATGGGATGAGATACAACGTCTCCTACCTAACAATGATAATGGTAGTCGGGTACTGGTGACAACTAGGATAGCGCAATTGAGCTCTCGATTGAATGAAAACAATACCCTCCCCATGAAATTTCTAGACGAGGCTAGTAGTTGGGATCTGTTCTCCAAAACTGTGTTTGGAGATGTGAAAAGTTGCCCACTTGAGCTAGAGAAAATTGGGAAGAAGATAGTAGAGAATTGTAGAGGTCTTCCTTTATCGATCGTTGTGGTTGGAGGTATTTTGAAAAGAATTGATCGCACTCAAAGTAGTTGGGAGTCGATAGGGAAGAACTTAAGTTCAGTAGTGAACTTAGAGAATGATAAGCATTGCTTGAGATTGTTGGGGCTGAGCTATAATCACTTGCCTGCCCACTTGAAACCATGTTTTCTATACATGGGAGTGTTTGAAGAAGATTCTGAAATCAGAGTCTCAAAACTCATCAAGCTATGGGTTTATGAAGGATGTCTGAAACCAACAAGTGATGATAGCATGGAAACAACTGCAAGAGAGTTCTTAAGAGACTTGGTTGATAGAAATCTCATTCTAGTCCATAAGTTCGGGTCGACGGGAAACATCAAGTTCTGCAAAATTCACGATTTGTTGAGAGATTTCTGCATGAACCAAAGTAAGAAAGAGGGATTTTACCACATGATAGGCCAATCGAGTACTCAAGGCATAAATGGGCATCGCCGTGTGGTTATACCTAGAAACACTTCAGAGAAGGTCCACCGTGACCTGAGATCCATGTCACATGTTCGTTTTGTTATTTCGAAAAACAGAAAGGCCCCGTCAAGTCGGAATTTCAAACTGTTGAGGGTGGTAGTTTCATCTAAACCTCATCATTATGATGGTGCGAGCCACGTTAACCACCGGTACCTTGACGTTGATGTCGGTAGCAAGTCTTCAAGTTTATACTGTTCTTCAATCAGTCTCCACTGGAATTTGCACACATTGATTGTTTCATGTCCCGTGCCCGATAGGTTTACTATGCCAATTGCATTTTGGAAAATGACTTATCTTAGCCATATTAGTCTAGATCGTGTGATTCTTCCGGACCCTCCAAGAGATGGTGTGGTGATGAAGAATCTTCAGGTACTTTCAGGATTAGTGAATTTCAAGTTTAGTGAAAGGGTGGTAGAGAGGATTTCCAACATCAAGAAACTGGAGGTGAGATATTATAGGTATGATAAGTCATTTAAAAAGCCTAAGGTTTATGACTGTCTTAGCAACGTTCAACAGCTGTGTAAACTAGAATCACTCCAACTCGCGTTGTTTGGGGTTCGTGCAAATTTTCTCAGTAAGCTTACCTTTCCACACTCTCTCAAGAAATTGTTTCTCATGTTAGATTTGGAAGAGAACGACTTGTTGGAAAAGATAGGTTCGCTGCCCCATCTCGAGAAGTTCAAGTTACGGTATGGAAGGTTCCCAACAGGCGAGTGGGAAGTAGTTGAAGGCCAATTCCCCCGCCTCAAGTACTTGCAATTACAGTGGTGTAATGATCTGAAAAGGTTGACTACACAAGAGGGCTCCGTCATCTTTCCGCGCCTCGAGCAGCTTCACCTTTGTAATTCAGAGGAATTGGAAGAGATCCCTTTTGAAATAGGAGAAATAGCTACTTTGAAAAGGATAGAGTTATATAAGTGCGGCGCATTGGCGGTGAAGTGTGCAAAAGCGATAGTAGATGAACAAGTGGGGTTGCAAGGGGAACTGCCATTTCATGTTCAAGTCACCCTCTATCACAATCATGATGAACTCTTGAGCTTGGCAGGTCCATATTTTCAAGTATCAGTGCAGCCACGATACGTGTAGCGCAATTAGTTGTTTTTTATTCGTTTCAATTTTAATAGTTTTTAGCAGAACAATTATAAATTAAATGCAAATCAATTATGCCTGTTTGTAGATGTTTACTAAAATGCCACGTGTGTTTGTAAATATATGAGCATATTCAAGAAAGGCAAGCTCAAGAATACAAGGCTCACTTTCCATATATGTATTTCCATTTGTGTTGTTGGCAGACAAAATTTCCTATAAAAAAGTTTATAATAAAAACAATTTCTAAAGCATGGTAAATTAATCCAGACCTATCTATACCTATATTAAAAATAGTCTTATGTTATAAAATAATGTATTGCCTATAATGTCCTTATTATAAATTTATTTTTAAGGGTAATTGTTTAACATATACTCCTTTCGTCCCACTTAATTAGTCTCATTGGAATATTATATACTTCATATATGAATATAGAATGAGACTAATTAAATGGGACAGAGAGAGTAGTACATATATATTCATAAATAATGTCGTCTTTTACAAAATCCGATTTTCCTTCTATGAGTTAATATTCAAATAAAAAACTATATTCTATACTAAATTTCATCTTAAGTAATTAATATACTTCTCATATTTGATTTTATCAGCTAGCGATAATTCCATGATCAACTTTTCTTTTCTAATTTCATTTTTTTTAAGAAATTATTCATATAGTTACTTTCTAACAAGGAAAATACAATTTACAATAATACATTATTTTATTTTGTTTAATTTCTTCAATGCATTTAAATTTATTATTGTATACTACATACTTTAAAACAGAAAAATAAAATCTACAATAATATAATAAAATGTTGAATAGATTAATAAGGAAAAATACAATTTACAGTAATAGATTCTTTTATTTTGTTTAATATCTTCAATGCATTTAGATTTATTATTGTATCATACTACTTTATAACAAGGAAATATAAAATCTACAATAATATAATAACATGTTGAATAAATTAATAATTTACTAGAATTAAATTTATTTTTTGTTGTTAGATATATGCGGATTAGATAATTAGCATAACACGTTCATTATTTCTTACTCATACTTTTTAGAAGTACTTATTGTGTACAATTATTTTGTTTTGAACATATCACAATTCAATATATCTTATTTATATTTAATAGTACTCCATCCGCCCCGCTTCAAAACGGTAAAAAGTAAGGGTTTACATCAAAGTTTAAGTGTTAATTTTTTTCATTTTAGAGAAAACATAACAATTCATGTGAGACGGTCTGATTAAAAAAGTAAAACAATCATGAGACAGAGAGTAATAAATAGGGGCAAAAAATATGGTGTCTAAGTAGCTTAGTAGAAACAAATAGTTGTTGGAAACTTAACAAAACACAAAATGTATCCAATTTTGATGTGAACTACCCAAATTGCCCCCCAACACCACCCCCCACCCCACCCCACCCCATGTGCACTTGTCCTTTCCTTTATTTTGAATTTTGAATTCAAATTTTCACATTCATTTACAAAAAAAAAAAAAAAAAACTAAATTGACAAAAAAAAAGTTTAATTTTCCATTTTCATTTTATTCAACTTTTCACATTCATTTATTTTAAAAAAAAAAAAAAAAACTAAATTGACAAAAATATTTTTTTTAATTTTCCATTTTCATTTTATTCTTTTAATTCGATTTTTTATTTTATTATTATTATTTTTTATACAACTTACTAAATATCATAGAATTCCTTACCCATATTTGTTATATATACGAATTTAAGATATTCTAATCATCATCCTGTCGTAATAAGTAAGAATTCATAAATTCTAACCAGACATTAAGGCCATCCGTTAGAAATACCAACTTTCTTACGTTATAATCGCATATTGTGAGTTAGAATGTAGTATATTCTAACCTGTGTCGTGGCATTCCCAACAGGTTCAGTCCACCCGTTAGAAATACCAACTTTCCTACGTTATAATCGCATATTAAGGGTTAGAATTTAGTATATTCTAACCTTAGTCGTGGCATTCCCACCAGGTTCAGTCCACCCGTTAGAAATACAAACTTTCCTACGTTATGATCGCATATCGCGAGTTAGAATTTATTATTTTCTAACCTGTGTCGTGGCATTCCCAACAGGTTCAGTTTCCCCCGTTAGAAATACCAACTTTCCTACGTTATAACCGCATATCGTGAGTTAGAAAGGTAGTATATTCTAACTTGTGTCGTGACATTCCCAACAAGTTCAGTCCACCCGTTAGAAATACCAACTTTCCTACGTTATAATCGCATATCAATGGTTAGAATTTAGTATATTCTAACCTTAGTCGTGGCATTCCCAACAGGTCCAGTCCACCCGTTAGAAATACCAACTTTCCTACGTTATAATCGCATATCAATGGTTAGAATTTATTATATTCTAACCTTAATCGCATATCAATGGTTATAATCGCATATCAATTGCCCCCCAACACCACCCCCCACCCCACCCCACGTGCACTTGTCCTTTCACTTTCATTTTATATTCATTTTATTTTATTATTATTATTATTTTTGATACAACTTACTAAATATCATAGAATTTCTAACCCATATTTGTTATATATACGAATTTAAGATATTCTAACCATCATCCTGTCGTAATAAGTAAGAATTCATAAATTCTAACCAGACATTAAGTCCACCCGTTAGAAATACCAACTTTCTTACGTTATAATCGCATATCAATGGTTAGAATTTAGTATATTCTAACCTTAGTCGTGGCATTCTCAACAATTTCAATCCAACCGTTAGAAATACCAACTTTCTAACGTTATGATCGCGTATCGCGAGTTAGAATTTATTATTTTCTAACCTTAGTCGTGACATTCCCAACAAGTTCAGTCCACCCGTTAGAAATACCAACTTTCCTACGTTATAATCGTATATCCCAAGTTAGAACATAGTATATTCTAACCTGTGTCGTGGCATTCCCAACAGGTTTAGTCCCACCCGTTTGAAATACCAACTTTCCTACGTTATAATCGCATATCAATGGTTAGAATTTAGTATATTCTAACCTTAGTCGTTGCATTCCCAACACGTACAATCCACCCGTTAGAAATACAAAATTTCTTACGTTATGATCGCATATCGTGAGTTAGAATGTAGTATATTCTAACCTATGTCGTGGCATTCCCAACAGGTTCAGTCCACCCGTTAGAAATATCAACTTTTCTACGTTATAATCGCATATCAATTGGTAGAATTCAGTATATTCTAACCTTAGACGTGGCATTCCTAACAGGTTCAATCCACCCGTTAGAAATACCAACTTTCCTACGTTATGATCGCATATCGCGAGTTAGAATATATTATTTTATAACCTGTGTCGTGGCATTCCCAACAGGTTCAGTCCACTCATTAGAAATACCAACTTTCCTACGTTACAATCACATATCCCGAGTTAGAATTTAGTATATTCTAACCTTTTGTCGTGGCATTCCCAACAGGTTCACTCCACCCGTTGGAAATACCAACTTTCTTACAATACTCTGTCTATAGTTAGTAAGAGTAAAACATTATAATCAACCATTTCTGGTTGCAATGTTCATGTTGCGTATATACGAATTTAATAAGTAAGAATTCATAAATTCTACCAACCCAATGAATTTTGTATAACGCGATTAGTTAGAATTAGTGGATTTATTATTTTGGTGAGAATTTGTTATTTTGGCCAAATCACGAGAGAGTGTATTCAATTTCGGAATAAGAAAACTATATATATACAATACAACCAGTTAGAATTATTGAAATAACAAAGAATGTGTATTCAATTATATATACAATCTGACAAAATTACAAAAAATGAGTTAGTCGAACCCCGTCTCCTTTTTTCCATTTAATAAGAATTTTCAATTTCTAACAATTTCTAACCATTTAATATGCTAAAATCTAATCATACATTCATGAAGAAATTAATAAATTCTAACCATTCTTCCACCGTAATCAGGAGGAGTTTTTCAGAAGAATTAATAAATTCTAACCATTTAAACTTTGCTTGTATTAATTAAAGAGATAAATGTGCAAGAAATGATATAGTAGTAGAGTGGATATTGGGTATGAATCATGATCAACATAATCGAGAAAAAGGAAAAAAGAACAAAAATGGAAAAAAGCCCAAAAATTAAAAAATAAAATAAAAAATTAGCCGTTAGATCGGGAATCTCCTTCCAAGCCTCGACCATCTGATTCATTGTCTCCCTCGCAGCTTTCACCTAATCAAGTGATAATCACACACACATTGCAAAAGATCAGAATCAAAATCGAAATTTTCGAATTTATTTGAGTGAAATATTTCAAAATTTCGAACCTTATCGAATCGCTTTGCTTCGAAGGTCTTCAAGCAGGAAGCTTTGAATTCCGATAGGGCGTTTTTTCCGACCGCCGCCATCTTCATCAGCGCCTCCGCCGCCGGCCGTTTGAAGGTAAGGCAGCAAGTGCTCTTGCAAGGTAAAAGGAAATGGAAGGAAAATAAAAGAAAAAAGAAAAAGAAAAAGGAAAAAAATAAAAGAAAAATTGGAAATGGAGAGCAGCAGCAACGAATTAGATAAAGAACGAGGTTAGTTGAAAATCAAATATCGATGAATCACAAAATAAAGAAAGCTTACAGTCTCTGCAAGTTTGGGGGTAGTTGATATGGAATCCCATTTCCAAGATTGTTGTTGCTTATATCACTGCAAATACCCATCACAAGATATCAACAAGAAATTCAAGGTTCGATTTTTTTCTCCAAAAACTAAGAGTTGTAGAACCAGTAGCACTTAACAGGGAATTGGCAGCAGCCCCTTTTCACCGGCGAAGGCGATTCGACGGAGACATAGGGTTCCTCCCTCATCCACGTTTATGACCACTACCAGGCTGACATCGGCAACGTTGAAGATCTACGATGATGGAGAGAAGAGAGAGAGAGAAGAGAGAGGAGAGATAGAGAGAAAAGAGAAGTTGCAGACAATAGAGAAGAGAGAGAAAGAGAAGATAGATGTAGATGTGGGTGGAGAGGGGAGGAATTAAATGAAAAGGAGTTGGTGGGGGTAGTTTTGTCCACTCACTTGAAAATTGGATAGATTTTGTGTTTTTTAAAGTTTTGAACAACAATTAGTTTCTCTTAAGCTACATAGACAACTTGGTATATTATCTCTAATTAAATAAATGATTAGGTTACATGAAATCATATGTCCCAAGTCCAATCATATCCCAAATGCTAAACTGATAAATTCTTTCGTATGTTTTTCCTTCAATTTTAATATATTATGATTAAATTTCATTTTAAGATCATTATACAGGGTTAACTATTCAAACTAGATTTATAAAAAAAAATTTATCATATAATTTTAATATTATTAGGTAATATATTATCGATAAAGTTAAAATATGGTATATAAATTTTTTTTAACTTTTGATTTTTTTGTTATAAATGTTAATTATGATACCCAAAAGTATACTAATTTTTATTGTTACAAAAAGCATTATGAAAATAGTGAATTGAAATGTGCTATTCGGGCCACAGTTGAGACACCAAAAGGGGGACAAAGGATGTAACGACCCGCATTTTCATAACTCTACATTAGTAGTCAAATTAGGGAATTAGAGGAAATTAACTGTAGTAGATAAATTCTATTCTCGACGAAGATAGAATTATTGGAGAAAAGAATTCTCTAGTGAGTCGATTGAAAGGGAGGAATACTTCTTTAATTAGTTGATTCAAATATGATCACTTCTAGTGATTAATTAGTTAAGTATTTAATTAATTATATCGTAGAAATTACGGTAGCATGAATTTCCATTCTATATCGATTCACATAATTGAAAATCGATCAAGAGAGAAGTTATAGTCCAATCTCATTAATTTTTATTATGGGCCAAGTCCATCGGTTCATAATCGAACCGTTAGATAATGATCGAACCCAACATTCGATTAATACTTTTATTAAATCAAAAACAGTAATTAATAATAAAAGAAATAAATATTAAGTGATAATAGCAATACACTCACATGTCAATAATAATAAAACTTTAAAATAATTAAATGATTATACAAATTAAAAACAACAAAATACAAATTAAAAACAACAAATAAAGAAAACAAAAAGAAAAGATAGGAGCAGCAGTGCTTTGCTCGGCTAAAACAAAAGGAAAGAAAAAGGGGAAAAGGCAGTCTACAATATCCCATAAGATGGGGATAAAATCTTCCAGTCTATAGTTCATACGAGCATGGCTCTCTACACTTCCTTGAGCAATTCTCATCAGTCCATCACCATAAAACCTGGAAAAAAAATAAAGAAAAGAAAGGAAAAGGGAAGACAGAGAAGCGGCAGCAGCAAATCACCACTCCCAGATTTCCATCTTCTTCCCTCACCCTACACCATTCCCCTACACCTTCTTGAGCCACCAAAACAGCTCTCCCTCAACCTGCAACCTGCAACGTGCAGAAAAAGAAGCAGAGCTTACTGCAAAATGTGAGGAAAACAGATTTTTCCTCCAACCCTTACCATCACATGAAGTTGCTACAGTGACTCTAATGTCATCACAAGAGCAGCCCAAATGCAAGCTCTATAAATACCTCCAACACTCCAACCATTGCAGTTTTCTTCACTTGCAACTCACTAAAATACACAAGAGAGAAGGGAGAAACAGTAGAGAGGAGAGGCAGAACAAGAAGAAGAAGGAAGGAGTGTGGTGAGCTAGCAACAACAGCACTACTAATTCTAAGTAAGTAAGTTAAAACCTCAAGTATCTCTAAGCATGATTTAAGCCTCAAACCATAAACAAGAATATGAAAATTTCAGTTTTCATTCTTTCAACAAGCATGTTAAAACTCATAAAAATTACTTACAAGCATGATATTGAAATCCAAAGCATGAGTTCAAAGCATAAAACGAAACTAAGACTCCTAATATCCTTCTAAGTAAATCACATGTTTTAAGCTCAAGAATCAAGATTCATGCTTATGATTAAACAAGGGGAAACAATACTAGAACTACCATGGTTCTATACAAGACATAGATACACCAAATCAAACGCACAAGAACGAGCACAAGAAATGTACATAAGAATGCATAAATCGAAATCTGTAAAAATGAGCTACATAATTATTGCCTTGAGAAAACGGAATGAAAACAGGGAGTACTCTTTCTTTCACATAAATCAAATGAACAAATCTAAACCAAATAAGCAAGATAACCTAAAATTGAAGAAATACGAAAGGGGCAGATAGGCTTAGCTCAGTAAATGGCAGACGACGCCACCTCTGATCGGAATCCTTCGGCTCCGATGACGAAGCTGTCGTTGAGGGCAGAAGATTGTCGCTGCATAATGGTAATCGAGCAAACAAATTAATTAAATAACATAGAAAATAAATTGGGGCAGAAAATATATATAAGAGAGGAGGAAAGGGAAATGCAGAGAGAATCGAACCCCTTACCTTCGGCGAGGCGGCGGACGGAGACCCCCTTCAGGAACAGCGGCGGTGGACGGAGATCCCTTCGCCAGCAGTGGCTGCTGGCGGAGCTCCCAGGCGCGACGGCGATTCCAGCAACGGCGCCTCTGCCCTTCTTCCAGCATACCGGTCGAACAGATACGGCCGAGAGTTCCCGGCGAAGGAAATGCCGGCGAACGGAGCGGCAGGAGAGAATCCGAGAGAGGGAGACCGGAAAGGGTTCTGTCGGATCAATGACGAGAGAGAAAGAGAAAGTGAGAAGAAGAGTAGGCTGCCGCCGACGAAGAGATCGCCGGCGCCGGCAGCCCTCGACGCCGGCGAGTGGTGTCGTGGCAGAAAGGATCCGAGAAGGGGGGTGGCTAGGGCTCGATCGGGAGAGAAGAGAGGCGTAGAATGAAAGGGGGCTAGGGTTCTGTATGTATACACCATACCAGATACACATCGAGATTTTTAGACACCTGTTCAAAATTATACAGAAAATTAGATAGGTAGTCACTTATTGTCTGCCATCTCTTTTGTATTATTATACTTTTTCTGTTTTGTTTTTTGGCTTGTATAGAAAATGGTGATAAAAAGAACGATCGAGAGCCATTAAGAAGAATTTCAAAGCCGACAAGTTTATCACGAGACCTCAAGGAATGGTGGAGAACTTTCATAGGTTATTCTTTGTAGGCATTCATTATTAAGTAGAATTTTAGCTTTATAGGTATTTATTATTAGGAAGAATTTTTTTTTCAATTTTCTTTATGTTTATCATGTAATCTTGCCTATAAATAGGCAAAACCTCTTCATTGTAACGATCCATCATCGAAGAATCAATATAGCTTGAGTTTTTCAAAAAAACATGAGTTTCTAAATCTTTAGCATCCTATTCCTTTAGCCGATAGTAATTCTAAATCCCCATCCTTAGCACATATAATATATCCCTTATACATTATAAAAAAAAAAAAAAAAAAAAAAAAAAAAAAAAAAAAAAAAAACTCTCTTCCTCGTTGCTGTGTTCGTTGCTCGTCCACTGTAAATTTCCGTGTTTGCTGTTTGCTGTTCTTCTTACCAGAGCTCTGTGTGAGCTCTTTCGGTATGTATTTCTTCTTTTTAATTTGTGGTTTAATGTGTAACCCTAAAAAACACACCCCCCTTTCTTAATGGTATATATATATATATATATATATATATATATATATATATATATGTACGAACCGGGTTCGGGTCGGGTTGGGTCTCGGGCCAAAACCCGCGGGTCCGAACCAGATTTTTGGGTTGGGCCGAATCCAGAACTTGGGCTGAGAATTTATTATTCTGGCCCAATTCGATTAATCTACGGGCTTAACTTGTCCGGATTTAATTCTGTTAATCGAATGTTCGATTAATTTTCGAAGGGTTATATTCTCGTAAAATACTCACGAGATTAATTAGTTAATAAAAAAAATAAGGGCGGCCCAACTATTAAAATCGGATTCGCTTAAGATTAATAAAAATGATTAAGATTATTCAAATTATGGATTTTAATTAATTAAGATTAATTAATTATTAAGCTATGCTTAGCTTTAAAATATGTCCTAAAGATTGCACAATTTTCGGGAGATTAATTCGACAAATAAATGGTCTCGAATAATGGGAGAAACGATTCTGAATAATAAAAGATTATTCTATTATGAAAAGATTTAAAGGATTCAAATCAATCTGTTAACCTTAACAGATTCATAAGATAGGAAAATATACTAGACGATTATTTTCCCATAGGAAGTTTTATTATAAGAATGTAGATTCTTGATTGGTGTCTAGATGTTAGGTTTTTCGTTGTGTTTTCGTGTCCTTTTTCGTTGTGTTTTTGTGTCTTTTCG
Source organism: Thymus mandschuricus (assembly GCA_029379335.1). Classification (NCBI taxonomy): domain Eukaryota; kingdom Viridiplantae; phylum Streptophyta; class Magnoliopsida; order Lamiales; family Lamiaceae; genus Thymus; species Thymus mandschuricus. The sequence continues at coordinate 6,406,181 of CM057080.1, read as the reverse complement.
TGTGTCTTTGGCTATGATTTGGTTGTTTGGAGTTTTTGGTACTTGTAGGATAAAAAGGGCGGAAACGAGAAGAAAAGTAATCATTGACCTCGAGTTCTAACCTCTCATGATTTTATTGAAGATTCATTTTGGAGGTAATAAAAGCATTATATCGAAGAGGTGTTCGATAGGAGTGCATAGGCGAAAACGGAGGTCAATTTAGAGTTCGGACGAGGAAGATACGGCCGAAACAAGAGAAGCGCGCGCAATCGTCCAGAACGTGATCTGGACGATCGTCCAGAATCTGGACGATCGGCCAGATGATTGTGGCGTGAAGTACCAGTACCTGATCTGGCCGAACGGCCAAGTCCTTAACAAATCTGGCCGATCGGCCAGATGTCCGCGTCCAGCTGTTGTTTCCTTATTTAATTAGGTTTTCTCCCTATTATAAATACTAGTACTTTGGGACGAATTTGTATCAGTTTTTAGCATTAGTTAGCTTTATTTTTCAGCACTAAAATTCTCTAGATTAGCTTTACTTTGTTCGGATCCGGATTCTTAGTTCGTTTAATTCAAGACTTCTTTATTTAATTCGCGTTCTTCGTCTTCGTTTAATTCTCGTAAGTTCTTTTATTGCTTTCGTTTATTTGCTTTAATTGCTTTGCTTTAGTTTTAGATTCGTTCTCTTAATTGCTTCGTTTAATTTGCTTAGTTTTAATCTCGTTCTTTCGATTTCTAATTTAAAGTTTAGATTCATTTTTCTAGTTTCGATTCTCTCGTTTTTCAAAGCTTTCATAGTTAGATTAATTAGCCTTTTAATTTCCAGATTTTATTCATCATGTCTAGAGTAGTTTATGCTTTCTTTATTGCTTTCCTTTCGATTATTGCCTAGGTAGATTAATCGCTTTCTTAGTTTAATTCTTAGATTTATTTCTCAAGTTCTAGATTAGATTATTTACTTGCTTTAATTTATTGCTTTTATTTATTTTCTTGCCTAGGATTTAAAACAAAAACCCAACAAATCTTATTTACTTGCTTTCGTAGTTTTAGGCTAGATTAGGTTTTACTACATAATTAATTGCCCTGCAAAGTTTTCCTTTGAGATTCGACATTGGGTTTTGCTTGCTAGTGCTACGATAGGATTTCGTTCTATTGCGAACACTTTTTGGTGAAACAATTCTTATTATTCCTTTATGAATAGGCGCGACTCGACAAAGTTTTTGACGTTGTTCGTCTATCAAGACCGGGCATATTCTACGCTTCAAGAGGTGGGCTTTCTATCCAAATAAAATATGATACTTATGAAAATATATGTTAGTTATTTTGAAATATTGTCATGCCATAAATGTTTTGATTTTTGTATGATACCTATATGTGCAATTACTTAATCGAATTCGGGTCCTAGTAAGATAGCTATCTTACTTCGACTAGTGTACACAATGTGACCGTGTGTCATCTTCGGGTTGGCCGGTCAAGGTATCGTGAGAGTGGCCACTCTCTCGATACCATAGGAACAGATATGGTGGAATACTAAAGAAATTAGTCTGCGCAGACACTTTTAGATCACAAGAACTATTTTAGTAAGCGTAGGCTCTTTTCAATAAAACTCCTATGTCTTACTGTTGAATGGCTTGACAATTATATATGTATGTTTTCGGCAATGTGCCCACTGAGTACCTCTGTACTCAGCCCTGCATATATTTCTAAATGTGCAGGTTGAACAAGATGGAATGGAGAGCCGATCCAAGCTTTTGTCATCATGAATCTTATTAGTTCTTAGATTAAGGCTCTCGGTAATGTGTGTCTTCATACATGCATTCTGTAAGACTTCCGCTGTAAAGTGTCGATAAGTTCATGTTGAGTATTCGAGTCGTGTAAGCGTTTCGAACACATGTATATCTTTCCCTTAAAGGCTCAACGCCAATTGATATAATAATTACTTCCCACGCTTGTTTGAGTGGTTTCTAGCTTCATAATTACATCCCCTTTTCTATTCCCGCTTCTTTAATCCCATCCTTAGTGACGGGTCCCCGGCTTCACTATCCTTAGTAAAGTCCGGTCGTTACAAAGGATCTTATCCAAATTCAATCCATGAAACTCGATCCGGAGTTCATTAGATCATTCTAATTCTGGGTAACACAAACCGAGAAAAGAACTATTTGGGTTGATGAAGATGTACTAAAACTTCAAATTTTGACTAAAGTTGTAAAAAAAGTTGAATTGTCAAGGTTAATTCAGTAATCAATATAACCATACTATAAAGGGGCAAAAAATAAACTATCTATACAGGGGAAGTTTATAACAAATTTTGGACAAAATTTAAGAAAACACAAAAGGTAGACAACTTTGTCTTGAACTTCCCAAACTACCCCCACACCCACCCACCCCACCAACTTTTTTGACTTTTTGACTTTTTTCTTTTTACTCTCGATTGGAGGTTTTTTTTTTTTTTTTTGCCCCCCCTCTATTTTAACTCTGATACACCATACTAAAATATCATAGTTAGAAATTGTTGAATTCTTACCTTTCTTAATTCATATTTGTTATAACTAGGTGAGAAATCGTACACGTAATCGTAATTTTTTTTACCTTATTTGTGACAAATTCGCATTTCTTACTAATTAATTCATAAGTAGTTCAGTCCACCAGTTAGAATTATTATATTTCTTAATAAATGAATTCATACGATATGATAGGGGTGGGAATTCGGGGTCGGGTTTTCGGGTCGGGGCCAAAATACCCGAACCCGCGCGGGTTTTCGGGTACCCGAAACCCGCAAGTTCGGGTTCGGGTTCGGGGTCGGGATCGGGTATAGGATTTTCAAAATTATCGGGTATCGGGTGATCCGAACCCGAAGTTCGGGTACCCGAATAAACCCGAAAAACCCGAAATTAATAATTAATAATATTATAATATTATATTATATATTACGGAGTACTAAATTATGGAATTCTATTTGACTATTTCTTCATTCTTGTACAGAACTCGCCGTAATTATAATTAGTTTAATTTTAAATGAATGAAATCAGTAAATTACAAATTCATCAATTATATAATTATCAATTTATCATCATCTAAAATTCTAAATTAATTAAAAGTTGGAGATGATAAATTGACAATTGATAATAACATAATACCAAATAATTGATATATTTACAATGGAATAAAATTTTAAAAAATAATAGTTGACTTGTTAATCAAGCATATAGATTATAGAATGAATTAATGATTAATATTCTTAATAAGTTATATATAAAAAAAAAAAAAAGGTAAAAAAAAAAAAAAAAAAAAAAATCGGGTTTTTCGGTTACCCGAAAACCCGTTCGGGTTACCCGTTCAGGTTTTCGGGTACCCGATTATAATTTCGGGGTCGGGTTCGGGACTGGAATTTTGGGATTTTCGGGTTCGGGTACCCGAAAATTTCGGGGCGGGTACCCGATCCGACCCGACCCGAATTCCCACCCTATATGTATACGATATGTATTAATCTAGTTGATTCAAACCATGTCTATGAATTCTAATTGGTTCAATCAACCTGTTAGAATTATTCATTTTCTTACTAAACGAATATAATAATTCTAACCAAATATGTTAATCATTTAGTAAGAAAATGAATAATTCTAACAGGTTAATTGAACCAATTAAAATGCATAGGCATGGTTCCAAACTAGACTATATATGTGTTGGTATGTGTGCCTGTAGTTTGGTGCGGATTTTTATTTATCATAATTTCTTACTATGATTTTATTAATTTTTAACGGGTGGACTGAACATGTTGGAATGCCACGAGACAGGTTGGAATATACTAAATTCTTACTCGTGATATGCGATTACAACGTAAGAAAGTTGGTATTTCTAACGGGTGGACTGAACCTGTTAGCATGCCACGGGATGGGTTAGAGTATACTAAATTCTAACCGGTCATTTGCGATTGTAACGTTAGAAAGTTGGTATTTCTAACGGGTTGACTGAACCTGTTGGAATGCCTCGGAACAGGTTAGAATATACAAAATTCTAACCGGTCATATGCGATTATAACGTAAGAAAGTGAGTATTTCTAACGGGTGGACTGAACCTGTTGGAATGCCACATAATAGGTTAGAATATACAAAATTCTAACTCGTGATATGTGATTATAACGTAAGAAAGTGGGTATTTCTAACGGGTGGACTGAACCTGTTGGAATGCCACGGAATAGGTTAGAATATACAAAATTCTAACTCGTGATATGCGATTACAACGTAAGAAAGTGAGTATTTCTGAAGGGTGGACTTAACTTGTTAGCATGTCACGGGACGAGTTGGAATATACTAAATTTTAACCGGTCATATGCGATTATAACGTAAGAAAGTAGGTATTTCAAACGGGTGGACTGAACCTGTTGATTAATTTGAACTCAGACCTTAATACACCTGGACATTTCTTACTATGATTTTATTAAATTCTTACTGCGTGAGTTTGTGATTTTAATTTGTTACCTATTGTTTGCTACGAATTCGTTTCTTACAATTCTATAAAAATTTGTATATTTTTGAGTTTTCAATAAGACTATGTTCTGTAAGAATTTGTTATTTTGGTGAGAATTTGTTATTTTGTCAAAATCACGAGAGAGCGTATTCAAATTCGTATAAGAAAACTATATATACAATACAACTAGTTAGAATTATTAAAATAACAAATAATGTGTATTCAATTTCATAAAAGGAAAGGGCATATTCATATAAGGAAAGGGCGTATGAATTTCATTTCACATCCATCAACAAACTCAGTCTTTCATGACTGAATTCACACCACCAATCAGAAATACTAAACACAAAATACATTATTAAATATATTATTAAGTAAGAAATTACGATACATATACCATTTATCACCCCCTGTTACATTTGGAAAAAAAAACAAAATTGTTTTTGATGCAGGATCTTCTTCCCCCTGCACTTCTTCCACCTTTCAAAAGTATATCTCTAAAGTGATATAAAAACCATTAAATTTTAACCATACATGTCAAAAAAGAAAATTCTAACCATACATGTCAAAAAATGCAGTAGGTTGAAAAGAAAAAAGATAAAGGAAAGGGAAAAAAAAAAATCTATTATATATATAAAAGCAGAAACCACTTCTCCACCCATTTTCCCGCCTAAATTGCATTAAATAATAAATATATTTGATTTTTTTTAATTTCAATAATTGTCTTGCATCATAATTATTATTTGGGGTCATAATTATTGTGAAGTCCAACATTTGCCCCCTTGAGTTCCCACCGCCTAGCTAACCAGTTCTTTTTGTGACAATCAATTACTTTAATTTTTTTTATTTTTTTATTTTTTTTATTTTTTTTATTTTTTTATTTTTGCTTTAAGACTACCCTCTCTGTTTTAATCGGGAGCTCCAAAAATAAGTTTGAAGAAATGGAGTACTCCGAGCATGTTGCTCTGGTATATCGGGTGGCATTCCCTTTTATTATAGATATATTCTTCATCTTCAATTAGTATCGATCTCTTCTTTCAATATCTTTCGGATCCAAATACATTATCATTGACTTCGTTATGGCCAAGTGAATATCTCATTCCTTTTTCTGTTCATTTAAGAAGTCATTCTATATATCCATTTACAATATTATTTCTATTTCCCTCTATTACATGTTCTGATTTTCGATTAAAGTTTTCATTGTTATTTCCCTCTATCACATTGTCTAATTTTTCCGACATAAGTAAACTTTACATTCCATGGCTCCATTTTTTTATTATTATTATTTTTTTTAACCTCATTCAAAGAAAATATTAAAACAGGGAATTCAAGAAAATAAATAAAGTTTTGAATATTTAAGAAACAATGATACAAATAGTCAAAATAAGCAAATATAAAACTCAATTCCTTACAAATGAAATTTTATGTTTTGTGTGTAGATAGACAATAGACGAGATAATTTGATTGAACGACGCGAAAAAGAAGAAGAACGCAACTGGCCGTGACATGGTATTGTACTATGGTTGTTGCAATATGTGTCCACATTACACATTATTCATTATTATATCTTTTTAAATGTAAATATCTTTCAACTTAACTGCATGTTTCTAAGATGCTATAACAAAGTTCACATTTTATCTTCAAGCAGAACATATGAATTTTCCTCACAAAATAATATTATTGTAATACATTATGCGCATAATGAAATAAAGATGTTGTGAGATATCAATTTGTTTTCATTTATAATTGCATTATTTAATACATTTAATAGTTACATGTAGTAGTATTATTTATTCAGCCAATCCCTATATTGTCACCCATACATAAGTGAAATGAACACAAAATGAGATATAAGTAGAGATGTTAAAAAAATCCCGAACTCGATGGGCCGATCTGAATAGGTCCGAAAAAAAATAGTTGATTAGGGCCATAAATGATAATCCGACAGTATAAAGGCCCGACCAAAAAAAGCTCAAGCCCGATAGGGTTGGTCCGGTGGGTTTAACATGATTCATGAATTCATGTGATATTCCACCACTCTACTTATAAATTTGATAATTATGTCGTGTTTTTTTTTATATTATTATTGAGTACTTTTAAATTTCTTTTAATAAAAATATACATCATTTCAAATTCTATACACTTTTCTGTGACACTTGGTGAAAAGTAAATAATGATTAATATTTTAAAAATATGTTTGCTAAATTCACAATATCTAATAAATTATTTATTTTATTTATTACAATATATGTTGAAACAATAATAATATTTAATGTTTATACGATATCAATTTTATTTTTTATAAATTTAATAGCCCGGTGGGTTAGCCCGAAACCGAGAGGGTTAGGGCCAAAAAATATTAGCTCGGAAGGGAAAAAAAAAAAAAAAAAAAAAACCCCGATTAACCCGGTGAGTTGGCCCGTTTAACATCCCTAGATATAAGTGGTGACGAAAAGAAAAAAAATCTCTATATATAGTTACAAATATTTTTTGTGACATGTTAAAACTTTTCTTTTTGAGACGTTCCAAAAAATACTCACTCACATAAATGATCGGACTTATCTTTCTTTGGTATTGTATTCAATCCATGTATAACTAATATGTAACTAATATGATGCGATGGAGATAACATATATGTAACTATTGTAATATGTGCTACTCACCTAATGGTGCTCACCTTCGTGAGCACCTTCGTCATTTTTTCATTTCGACATCATTTTGTTCGGATTTTTTCAATTGTAATATATTCTATTACCTTATAAATCAATATTGAAATCCCTAAATCTAAAAAAAATATAAAAATCAATGCTCGATTTGTTCGTTTATTCTTATAAGTTCAAAAAATGTATAATAAAATAAATCTAGCTTTGATATTTATATATTTTTTTGGATTTAGTGATTTCAAGATTAATTTATAAGGTATTAGAATATATTACATTAGAAAAAATCAAATAAAATGATATCGAAAACGAAGGTGCCCACGAAAGTGCTCACCATAAAATGAGTAGCATATCATTCCTCTAACATATTGATATTTTTAATATTAAATTAAAAATTATTTTTCCGTGCATCGCACGGGGAACAAACTAGTAAAAAAATAAAAAAAAATGAGGAAAACAAAACCAAGATGAATCAATTAATGAATATAAGCAAGAAAGTATTTAATTGGAAATGGAAGGAAAATAAAATAAAAAATAAAAATAAAAATAAAAATAAAATAAAAAATAAAAGAAAAATGGGATCTTTTGATTGAAATCGGAAAACAGGAGCTGGATCTTTACTGTGAAAGCTTTGACAGTGGAATCTTTCTTCAATAGATGAGAGCAGGTAGGTGAAGAGACACAAGGGTCCAACGATGGAGAGCAGCAGCAACGATTTAATGGGATTGCGAAAGGAGATTATAGAGTGAGATTTCTATGGAGGAAGTAGAGAGAGAGAGAGAATGAAAGGGAAGCAGCCCATCGCCGCTGCTCCTCCACCGGCGCCGCCCAGCGCCGCCTTCACCGCCTTCTCCATCTCCACCGCCGCTGCTCATCCGCCGTCGCCGTCCGCCGCGCCGCCGTCATCATCTCTTGGAGAGAGAGAGAGAGGTTGCCGCCTTCCACCGCCGCTGCTCATCCGCCGTCGCCATCCGCCGCGCCGCCGTCATCATCTCTTGGAGAGAGAGAGGTCGCCGCCGCTCACGGCGGCGCTGCTCATCCGCCGCCGCCGCCCAGCGTCTCAGTCGCCTACAGCGACGCCGACTTCTCCTTCGACTTCACCGGCCACGCCGGCCTGCCTCCACCGCCGACCTGCTCTCCCTCCCGCCGACGAGCTACACCACCACCAACCCTCACTCATCTAGAGAGAGAAACAAGGGCTCATGACGATCGCTCTCCCCCTTCCGCATCTTCGACCTCATCCGCCGCCGCAGCCTCCGCCGCCTCCGCCTCAGCCGTCTCGGTCGACTCACTAGAGAGAGAGAAGAGATAGAAGAGAGAAATAGAGAGAGAGACGAGAGAGAAATATAGAGAAAGAGAGAGTGGAGAGAGAAATAGAGAGAGAGTCGGTGGATTGGAGAGGAAGAGAGATAGAAAAAGGTGAATAGTGTAGGGGTAATTTTGTCTCTTCAAGTCAAAGTTGTTTAGATGTTGTGTTTTTTTTTAAAATTTCTAGTATTTATTACTCCCTCCTTCCCACTTCACTTGTCCTCTTTTTTTCGGCACGGGATTTTATGCGTAGTGTTAAATTTGAAAAAGTATGGGGCCCACATCAAAAGTAAGGGTTAATTTTTGCCTTTTAAGGAAAAAGGACAAGTGAAGTGGGACGGACGAAAATGGTATTGATGACAAGTGAAGTGGGACGGAGGGAGTATACACTAAGGGGTTTAGATAGATTACTACATTTCCTCTACTATAAATTTGTTTTTAATAAAACTATTGATTGGGATATATAAATTCCTAATACCGTTAGATTTTTATAAAGTTTAGTGCTAACTAACTTTTAGAAGAGTCCGTTTGAACACTTTTAGTAGTTTACTAGCTCTGATCAGATCATTGCAATTCTGACACCGGATATGTAGAATTGGGACGGCACCGGATAACTCCATGAGAGACAGTACAGAGAGCACGTCTCTAAAGCTTTCCTTTTGAGCTACTCTGTAATTCACCATATATCCTAATCAATGCTCTCTCTCCTTAGTTGCTCAAGTCGTTGGATACATTCTCAAAAGCTCTAACTCGTCGTCTCTAGCGGACTCGGACTTGAAGGTCCTCATTCCCTTGTTCCTCCTGTTCCTCTTGTATCTTGATAGCTGAATCATCAACAGAATCCCCGCACCATACAACGTCGACTGTTACGAGCGTTGGAATTTCTCCGATATCTAAAGGGATCTCCTCTAGATTGCGTAGGGACTGAAGAGTAAGGTGCGCTCAAGGCATGGAAAGTGAGTGCTTTCTGTCTTCCAGCGTTCCAAGCTAGAGCAGTCATTGATTAACAAGAACCTTAGACTTTGGAAATGCCCCTCAACCGTTGCCCACTCTTTTCCATCAAAGCATCCTTGTCTGAATTTGAGTTTCACAAGAGAGGGTAACGAACCTATCCTCCCCAACAATTCATCGTCCGCATGGAAGCATTCAATGGTCAGCTTCTTGAGCGAGTTCAGGAAGGTGAGATTCTGATACATACCACGTGGCTTCGGCATGAATGAGAGCACATGATACGATTCAAGTTTATGAAGACGTCCGATATTGTTGGCGAAAGAAGACAACTCTCTCCAACTCCCGTAGTAGGTATCCCATTCTGTTCTCAATTTCTTGATATTTTGTATTATCTTGAAAATCTCTTCACTGCACTTGAAACTGCTCGCTACGTTGAGCGTCTGAAGTTTTCCCGTAACAATATCATTGCCATGGCAATAAATAGGATCCGACACCTTATCATGTGTTGAAATTGTCACGTGCCTAACATAAGGCATGTTCCAAATCTGTGATGGCGCCCTTAGAACTATCCAAGTATACATAGATAATGTCTTGTACTCCCAAAGGCGGCCTTCGGGTCTCTTCCAAATCTCTGACGTCACATTTTCAACCATCCAAGTATACGAAGATAATGTCTGCCAATAACGAAGGCCATTGATGTTGCCTCCAGATTTAGCAAACCTATACAGAAATTCAAAAATGTCGTCTAGAAAATCGCGGTACCTCAAGCGAAAGCTTTCACAACATTTTCTCCATATCCTTAACTGTCGAGAGTTGGATAAGGATTGCCAAAGTGTATTATAACCATTAGATAGCACATTTTGGGACTTGAATAAGGATCGCGATGTATAATAGTAGAGAGAACAAGCAAGTTGCAGAGAGTGGAAGGCATCATGGTACTTTTGTTTTAGAAAGAGACGCCACTCACGTGAAACATAAACGAGGCCGACATCTCTACCTTGCCGATTGTTATGTAATTCTAGAATGTTCTCAAACCTTTCCGTTTCGGCCTGTCTCAAGCAGAAATCTCTTAGGGCAACTACAATGGAGAGCCCCAAATGGGGCTTTATAAATTGACACATGGACAAGAGCTCCAAAGTTAAAATATTTCACAATCATGGACTCTAATTTTAGGGCTCTTAATACTATTGTTGGGTCCCACTTTATCAATGTATATTATTATTAAATGCATAATTTATCTATTTTTATTTTGTAATTAATTTTAATAGTGTTAAATTAAATTATTATATTCGAATTATAATTTATATGAGAAATAAACTTGCTAATTTTCATAAACTTGAAATAATCCTACAAAGTATAACAATTTAAATTGAAAATAAAATACAAGCTAAACAAACAAATGAAATTACTAATCATTTACTAAGAAAATGAAAATTAAGTAGCATGTATATACATTAAATGAAAATAAATTGAATTAAAGAATAAAAGAAAATGAAAAAAGAAAAAAGAATGAAAGTGCACATTTTGGGCCCACAAATAATACAGAGCCTGGGCTCTTGCAGGAGAGCTTGGGCTCTTAATTTTGGGCTCCTCAATGATACTAAAAAATAAAAGTGGGCTCTATATTTTGCCACATAGACAAGAGTCTCACCATTGTAGATGCCCTTAGTAGATCATGAATGGTGCAGTACTTTATGGCTCCCGCAGATCCTAAACTATCAGTTCCTATCAATCAATTCATGGAAATACTCTTTAGCGACCACTTCTATATCTTTCCCATTTATTGGTTTTACAAATCCTTCGTCAATCCATAGCTCAATGACCTCAGGGACACGGATCCTTTCGTCTTCCCGAAAAACTCTCATATGGAGAAAACATGGTTTTAGATGAGTGGGCAATTGGATATAGCTCATACGTAGTACTTTTAGGCAATGTTCATTATCTTCTAAATTCACAACTGAATTTAAGTTAGTGGCTACATACTCCCAGTATTCAACTTCATCTTGTGCCTTTGCCAAGAGCCCTCCACACAAATCGAAAGAGGAAGTCCTTTGCAGCCTCTTGCAATCTTCTTCCCTATATCCTCGAGGTGATTGAAAGGACAATTTTCTTCTCCAAACACGACTCTACATAGTAGATTCCAACTCACATCCCCATCTTTCATCTTGAGACAATAAGAGCTATTATTATTTGCTTGAGGCTTGAGCGGCTAAGTTTGAAAGCCTAGTCGTTATTACTACCCGACTCCCATCATTAAAATCCGGAAAGAAGAGTTGTATCTCGTCCCACACCTCAATATTCCAAATATCGTCTAATATTATGAGATATCTTCCGCCAAATAAGGACTTATGCAATGTTTCTTTAAGTTCATTCTCACTCATTTCACACAAATCTTCCTTACGACCCTCTGTTTCAATTTGACTAACAATTTCTACAAGGATTTGATGTATATCATACTCTTGAGAAATTGTAGTCCAAGCTCGAACATCAAAATGTTGCTGAATAAGAGCATTTGAATAAACAATTCTGGCAAGAGTAGTCTTACCAATACCGCCCATTCCTGCAATCGGAATGATTTGGCGGCTAGATTCTTGTCCAGTAAGCCTATCCATCATCTCAAGTGGTAACTCATCTAGTCCTACAACAGAACTGTGGCCCTTGAAATACGGTGTTCGTGGATCCCAACTCGAAGAAACCATGGGCCGCGGATGAATCTGGACTGGATTGATTGTTGTCACTTTGATCATCTCATCCATAACTTCAATTCTGATGAGATCCAAGTCGTCCACCACCTTTTGTAGACATTCATGGAACTTCTCTAGGCATCCGTACAACTTATTCTCGCCACTAGATGAAGCAAGAACTTGATCCACTACGTGGGATTCGAGTTCATCTTCAACCGTACGAGCTGCATCTGCAATCCGACTCTCCAAGTCATAGGCTGCTTCATCGTTGCGGTTGTGGCCAGGGGAATGATCTTCGAGAAATTTCTGCAAAAAAGTAAGGTTGTCAATGAGAGATTCGACCTGGTTTTTGTTGAGAGAAACCTGGAGCAGAGGATGATTTTGGATCTTGTGTATGGTATCCATAAGGGTTAGTAGAGCTGCATAAGTTGCCATTTTCGACTATCTTGATTCTCTGCAACTTGCTTGTTCTCTCTATTATCATTCGCCGGATATCATATCCAACACCCGATTGTTGAGAATATGGATAAAGTGTTGTGAAAGTTTTCGGTTGAGGTACGGTGATTTGCTAGACCACATGTTGAGTTGCTATATATTGCTTCTTATAAAAGTGGGTATTTTTAAAGTTCACCCCATTCAAAAAACAACCTTCTTCATTGCAACTAATTAACCTACCATTATCATTTTCATATCAATGCTCATTTAAGTTTGACAAAAATATTTGTTTTTTTTTTTGGTTGAAATTCGTTCAAGTTTTTCAGTTTATTTTAAGTTGACATAAATCTCATAATAAATATTCTTTATTTAGGGTAGTTAAATATGAATTCAAGGCAGTTAGTTGTAAATTTGGTGAGGTTTCTGTTTGATTTTTTTTTTTTTTTTTTTTTTTTTTTTTTTTAGATGGAAATGAATGTTGGTATCGACTAATAATTAATGGCTCATTAATGCGCAATATAATTTTAAAAACTATTTCCCTTTTCCGAGAATTTATGTAATAACGCTGATAAATTTCAATCTCCTCTTGAAAAAATAAATTTGATAGTAATATATCCTTTTATATATAATAGCAACTAGTTTACTGCCCGTCGAAAATCGACGGGTGCTAATTATTTTTAACGTTCAGATATTTTATCAGATAAATTTATTTTAAAATATTTGACTATGATTCTCGATTTGTATGTACTTATAAACAATAAAAAGAATTTAAGAATAATACTAAGTATGAAGAACCAATTCAACGCCGATTCATAAAACCGTAGCATGAACAGATATTGCGACATAAAACCGCTCATGGCTGAAGACCGATTTTGATAGGTATAAACTCTACGTTAGAGCACCCTTCTTGTCAAAGAGAGTTTGTAATTAAAAAAAATGACATTTATATCAAAATAAGTTAAGTCGCCCGTTATTTATTTTAATAAATAGAAAATGTCAAAGAGAGTCCCACTTAATCCGTTGTTTATTGTAATAAAAATAATATGTCAATGTAAAGTCTTTCGTTACTCGTGTTCATAAGACAATAGGTTTAAAAGGAAATCTTTTGATGATGTTGTATTTGTATCCCATCGAAATTTGATACCAATCACTTTATAACGTTATTATTAAGTAAAAATAAATGAAAAATAGTAAAATATTTCAAACCACCCATTGTTTTTTTTTAATAAAAAGAAAATATCGTTACATCAAAATAAGTTAGATGCCCGTTTTGATCCACCGCGTTGATCGACATGCATACGTGTCTATTCCAACATCCGACATTCTTATTTATCTAAATTACATATATTTGTGAATGTTAATTATATAAAATACTATGATATATTTCAATCTCACAATATCTTTCTTATATTTAGTTTTATATTGTATACTACAATCTATGCTTATCATATAAGTATTAGCGTAATTATATATAATTTTTAAATTAAATTAGTAGAAGAATACATAATTACAAAAGGTTGCCCGTTACTCGTGTTTGTAAGAAATATAGTTTAAAAGGGAATATTTTAATGATAGATGCATTTGTCTCTCGTCAAAATTCGATACGAATCACTTTATAACGTTATTTCTAAGAAAAAATATAAATGAAATTATTAAAATATATCAAGTCGCCCGTTTTTTATTTTAATAAAACGAAATGAAAAATATGAAAATATGTCAAGTCACCCGTTATTTATTTTAAAAAAAAAAAAATGTCGTTATACCAAAATAAGTTAAGATGCTCGTTTTGAACCACCACGTTTATCGACATGCATACCTGTCAATTCCTACATCCGTCATTCTTATTTATCTAAAATACATATATTTGTAATATTAATTATAATCGAAAAAACAAACAAAACCTAACCAAACTAACATCTAAACCGAACCAGAATAAGTTAAGCGCCCGTTGTCTAATTTAATAATAATAATAAAAAAAAAAAAAAAAAAAAAAACATGTTAAAGAGAGTCTCACATAATTATAATCAATGTTAACGTCAATATTCGATATGAATCACTTTATATTGCTACTTTTAGGTAGCCCGTTGTGTATTGTAGTATAAATAAAATGTCTTTACGTCAAAATAAGTTAAGCGCCCGTTGTTTATTTTAATAAAAAAAAAAATTCAAAGAGAGTCTCACATACATTCACATTTTGTAACGAAACAATTGGCAACTTTTTTTTATTCATTCACATGCCTACATGGCACTTCCTATGTTCTCCGTTCCTATTCATCTAAAAATTCATTTTATTTATAATAAAAAATATTATATAATTATCTATAATTATCATTATTAATTTTTAATAATATTATTATATCTTTAATAGTTATTTTTAATATTATTCTATTCATACAGATTTTAATATATTATTTATTTAATTAATTAATTATTTATTTATTTATAATAAAATAACAATAACAAGTACAATTCCATATATATCAATTACGATTCCATATAATAGAGAAAATAATAGAATCTACATGCAAATAATTATGCAAATATAATTAGTATTTATTTTATATTATTATGCAATGATTAGTAAGCATTTCACTTAATGCTTTATATATTATGTGTTTTGTTAGTATTATGAAATCGACGGGTGCTAATTATTTTTAACATTTAGATATTTTATCAGTGAAGTTTATTTAAAAATATTTTATACAATGATTTACGATTTTTATGTACTTACAAAAAATAAAAAGAATTTAAGAATGATGAAAAACTAATTCAATGACGATTCATATTATCGACGTTTAAAGACTTATAACTCAATTTGGTGCCGAAAACGACAAACTCAAGTTTCTCGTGAAATATAAAAAACATATTTAAAAGTAATACAAAAATATTAAAAGTAAATAAACAATATGAAAATTATATAAGAAATCCGGACCAAAATAATATGTTCGGCTCCTCTACAAAGCTATTGAAGTTTGAGCGTAATCTCCCATTACTCGTGTTATAAGAAAATAGGTTTAAAGGGGAATATTTTGATGATAGGTGCATTTGTATCTCGTCAAGTCGTCCGTTGTTTATTTTAATAAACAAAAAATGTCAAAGATAGATAGTCTCCCGTAGCCCGTTGTTTATTGTAATAAAACAAAATGTCAATATAAAGTCTTATCAAACAGTTATATGTGGTCTAAATGTCAATCCGCCCGTTACTTATTATAGGTTATTCTCCTCAAAATATATAAACTTAGACAAATGCTCATGTACAACTGACAATTGTTGACATACTTAATATGTACATGGATATCGTGACAATACTTAAAAAAAATTGTTATCAACATATGCCCTTAAAATAATCTCTTAAAAAAACTAACTAAACCTGAAAGCAGATTTGCTTCTATCACACGATCTCCAAGTTTTGTTACCATCATCCTTATGTCATTACAAAGTTCATTCGACGTATCAATATTTCATAGGAGCATGATGATGCAACCTTCTTGTCAAAGAGAGTTTGTAATAAAAATAAAATGTCGTTACATCAAAATAAGTTAAGCCGCCCGTTAATATTCGATATATATGAATCACTTTATATTGCTACTTTAAATTGTTACTTTTAGGTTAAATGTGTAAACAAACATAATAATAAGTAAAATACATGTCTTACACATAGGGGTGAAAACGGATCGGATACGGACGGATATTGCTCATACCATATCCTATACCATATTTTTTTTCCGGATCCGGAGTCGGATACGGAATAGCCGGATTCGGATACGAATTCGGATTATTCGGTAATACGAATACGGGGCGGATACGGACGGATTCGAACCGGATTCGGATAAATATAATCGGATATTATATTTAATACGAAAGACATCAAAATGTGGTTGAAACACATAAAGAAATATATAAAATATGCAATATTTCATATGTTTATTTATCAATATGAATAAATAACAAATTAAATTACATCAACAAATTCCCCCCCCCCCCCCCCCCCAAAAAAAAAAAATCTAATTTCACAAAAAAAAAAATTAAAAAAAAAAAATCACGAGTTCAACTATTTTCCCAAAATCCCTAAGAAATATCCCCCTTCTCTGCCTTTCGGATTCCTGGTGACGATGCTGAACATCGCCGCCGCCGTCGCAGCATTTTTCCTGGCGTTTCACGCCGTCAAGCCCTCACCCGTCGAAACAGCAGAGGCAGTCCTTCTCTGCCCTCTTTCTCTAAACCTCGAACAGGCAGCCCACTCTTCCTCTCGAGGTTGTGCAACTCCTCATCGTCGGAGAATCGAGGGGTATCGGACAGAACGCTCCTCGCCGCCGATAGGCCCGCTGCGACAGGGAACCTCACCCTTTTAGGCCTTGTGGACTGGCGGGGCCGAGGAAATCGGCGACGGCGAGGGTTGGGACGAGTAGAAATCCCCGCAGATTAGAGCTCTTCCATGGCGGAACCAGAATCCCGTAGACGGAGAGGGAGGGAGAGAGAGAGAAATGGAATTTATGATTTTTTTTTCCTTCGTTGAAGAACACAGAAGATAAGATGAAGAAGAACACAGAAGATAGTGAAGAAAATATAATATATGTATTAGATACAAGTAATATTATATATGTATAAAAAAAATATAAAAAAATATATAGATTTATTCGGATATCCGAATTTGGAATCCGGTTACTATCCGAAAAAATACGGTAAATTTCGGATACGGTCGGATACTATGTAATCCGAATCCGATCCGATATCCGAATTCAACTATCCGTATCCGACCGGATACTAATTTTTTATACCGAATTCGATACCGACCGGATCCGGTTCCGGATCGGTTGGGAAATATCCGATCCGTTTTCACCCCTACTTACACAAGTAAATATAAATATGTTGTAAAAATTTACCGTTTCGACAATTAAAATCATTTCAAGTCCATCTTGACCATTGCAATCTTTCTGACTCAACAATTGTAAGATTTTTACAACAACGATTTTGTTCCTTGCTTTTTTTGTTGACTTTTTTCAGACCGATGATCCCATTATTGGAAACCACATTCTGTATTTATAAACAAATATTATAATATAAGATAACTATCAAAATTTAAAATAAATATAAAATAATATAATAAAACAAATAAACCTTCACAATGAATGACAAATAAAAGAATCTCACATAGTTGTGACATAAACATTGTCAATTACATAAAACATTGCCGATTAATGTATATCATTCTCTACAATTATAATAACCATCATAACAATATTAATATTTGGATGCAAGAAACTTGATAACATGAAAGCTGTGAATTGTATGAGAGTTGATGAAGGTTTATGTGTGTTGTTGTGTTTGAGAATGTTAAAGAGAGTATATATAAGATAGTAGATCTATATATGTATGAATAGGGTATCATTAAAGATAATTATAGAATAATTAATAGGAGGATTCTATTATATTTTTTCTACTCCATATTGTATCTGAAGTAGTAATTAATATATTTTATTATAAAATATGATTATGACATTGACGGAGTTCTAATCTAATGCAGTAATGTTAGTAAAATAATTTAAGATGAAAATTGATTATAAATTACGTAAATTGTATATATTAAATTTATTCATGTGCGAATAATAGTACTCATTAAAGATAATTGTAGTATTAAAGATATATAATACTTAGAATAATATTTTTTTAATAAATAAATTGAATTTTAAGATAAATAGGAACGGAGAGCATAGGAAGCGCCACGTAGGCACGTGAATTAACGTGGGGCTCCGAATCCGCTTTGCTATTGCGGATTCGGAGCTCCACGTTCATTCACATGCTTACGTGGCGTATCCTATGCTCTCCGTTCTTATTTATTTAAAAATTCAATTTATTTATAATAAAATATAATTCTATCGAATATATATTGACATTAAAATTATTTTAATACGTATTACTCTATAATTTAAAATTATAAAAACTTACGTATTACAGAGTAATACGTTCTCACATATAATTTTTTATTATTTTATATTAATATAATTTTATCGTATTAAAATGTATTATTATTTTAAATACAATTTATTTTATTAATATTATAATTTATTTTATAAGTTGAATATTATTTATTTTAATTCTATCGTTTGGCATCCCTAGTAATATAAAGTGATTCATATCGAATATTGACATTAAAATTGATTATAACTACGTGAGACTCCCTTTGACATATTTTATTTATTAAAATAAACAATAGAAGGCTTGATTTATTTTGATGTAACAACATTTTAACATTTTTGTTTTTATCACAATAAACATCGGGGTACATGAGACTCTCTATGACATTTTTTTTAATTAAAATAAACAACGGTTTGACTTATTTTGATATAACTGGAATTTTCTTTTTATAATTATAAAAAAATATTTTATTTTGAATATCACTTTTATAAACCTACTTTTATTATCACAATTAACAGACGGCTTGAATTAATGACACGGCGAGATAAAACCAATATAATTATTTGAGACTATCTTTGACATTTTCGTTTTATTAAAATAAACAAAGGGCAATTAACTTATTTGATTATAATAAACAACGGACGACTTGACATATTTTAATAATTTCATTTATAATTTTTTTTAAAAATAACGTTATGAATGATTTGTATCGATATTTCTTTTTATTACAATAAAAAAAAATATTTTATTTTAAATATCACTCTTATGAACCTACTTTTATTATCGCAATTAACAGACGGCTTGAATTAATGACACGACGAGATAAAACCAATATAACAATGTGAGACTATCTTTAACATTTTCGTTTTATTAAAATAAACAACAAGCAACTTAACTTATTTTAATATTCTTCTTTTATATTTGATCATAATAAACAACGGATGACTTGATATATTTTAATAATTTCATTTATATTTTTTCTTTAAAATAACGTTATAAATGATTTGTATCGAATTTTGACGGGGCGACTTTGGGTTACAATACACCCATTATCGAAATATTACTCTTATTAACATATTTTCTTACTATCACAATTAACGGATGACTTGAATATTTTGATATAACTATATTTTCAGCACTTTCTTTTTATTACAGTAATCAATGGGATACGTGAGACTCTCTTTGACGTTTTCGTTTTATTAAAATAAATAACAGACGACATGGCTTATTTTGACATAACGATTACAATAAACAACGAGCGGCTTGACATATTTTAATACTTTTCATTTATATTTTACTTTAAAATAAAGTTGTGAAGTGATGTAATTTTAACGGGATCAAATACAACTATCTTCAAAATATTCACTTTTAACCCAATTTTTCCTTATAAAAGCGTTTTAATGTAATTATGTAATTTTTGACTATTATTTTATTTTAAAATAATAAAACATTTGAATCACGTCGATTTTCAACGGATACTGATTATTTTTAACATTTAGATATTTTATGAATGAAATTTATTTAAAAATATTTTATATTTTACTTTTAAATAACGTTAAAGTGATTCGTATCAAATTTCGACGAGATACAAATGCACCTATTTTCTTATAAACACGAGTAACGAGAGACTTTATATTAACATTTTATTTTATTACAATAAACAACGAGCTACGTGAGACTCTCTTTGACATTTTCTGTTTATTAAAATAAACAACGGGTGACTTGACTTATTTTGATATAACTGTCATTTCCTTTTTATTACAAACTCTCCTTGACAAGAAGGGTGCATCATCATGCTCCTGTTACATATTAATCAATCAAATGAACTTTGCAATGACATAAGGATGACGGTAAAAAAAAATTGGAGTGTGATAGAAGCGAATCTGCTTTCAGGAAAAATGCTGGTAAGAAGTTTTCAATTGCAAGAATGACGATGATTACATCAGATCAAATTAAGTTACCGATTAGATTGCAAAAGAGGCATTTTCACTGTCTACTTGCTTTGGTATGACAATAAATAAGACTCAAGGACAATCCCTCTCTAACGTAGGGTTATACCTACCAAAATCGGTCTTCAGCCATGAGCGGTTTTATATCGCAATATCGAGATTTCAGTAGGAAAAAAAGGTCCCATAATTTTGACATGTGATGAAGATTGCAATAGCTTCAACACCACAACTAATGTTGTGTACATGGAAATATTATAAAAGTTGTGAGGTAATTATCAATACTAATATTAATAATATATATACAAAATTACGTATTTTAGATAAATAAGAACGGCGGATGTAAGAATTGAGACGTATGCGTACCGATCAACGTGGTGGTTCGAAACATACATCGTAACTTATTTTGATATAACGATATTTTATTTTAATTAAAATAAACAACGGGTGGTCTGACATATTTTAATATTTTTCATTTATACTTAAAAATAACATTATAAAGTGATTCGTATCAACCGTGTGATAGAAGCGAATCCGCTTTCAGGAAAAAATTATAGACAAAAAGTTTTCAATTGCAAGAATGACGATGAATGCATCAGATCTAATTAAGTCGACGGTTATGATCCAAGACAATAAATAAGAGTCCAAAACAATCATTCTCTAAAGTAGGGTCATACCTACCAAAACCGGTATTTAGCCATGGGCAGTTTTTACGTCGCAATATGGACAGTCAATAGAAAAAAAGGTCTCAAAATTTTGATATGTGACGAAGATGACAATAGCTTCGACACCACTACTAATGTTGTGTACATGGAAATATTTCAAAAGTTATGAGGTTATTATCAATTAAAATGTATATACTTTATACATAAAATTATTATATTTAAATCTTATTTTCTACGATTGAATTGATTTACAGGAGAGTAAATTGAAGGAGGAAGAAGGAAGAGCTACTACGCTTAGAAGAGGAGTCGAGCTGATTATTTTGGTCCGGTTTCCTTATATAATTTTCATATTGTTTCATTTACTTTTAGTATTTTTGTATTACTTTTTTTTAAAAAAATAGATTTCATGAGAAACTTGACTTTGTCGATTTCGGCACCAAGTTGTTTTATAAGACTTTAAACGTCTTATATTTAAATATAATATGAATCTACATTGGAATGGTTCTTTGCATTTATTATTCTGAACTTCCTAGCTCTTATTATTTATAAGTAAATAGAAATCGAAGATCATAGTATGAATTATTTTAAAATAAATTTCGCTGATAAAATATTTAAATGTTAAAAATAATTGGCACCCGTCGATTTTCGACGGGTAGTAAACTAGTATGTATATAAATAAGATGATATTCTAATAAAAAATAAATACTAAAATAATAAGATGATATTCTATTCTGTTTACTAAAAGAAATCCAAGAATAGAAACTTTACAATTATATTAGATAATTACACATATGCAGAGAAGAATCACATCTTTACCAACAAAACAAACGGAAATTGAAGAGAGAGGGAGAGAGAGACTATTGCGAGAACGAATAAGAAAAAATAAAACGAAATGCCTTCGTCATTAAAAATGAAAAATAAAATAGAAGAAGACGCATTTTGAATTTTGTGATTTTTTACTCCAGTCACGCTTCATGCATGCAGTTACACCATTATTACATCGCCCCTTTCCGAGCTCCGCCGCTGAGCGGCCGCGGAGTCGCCGGCGATTTGGTGGAGTTCTCACGCAGAAACACGATCACATCAACGAACGCACGCAGAATATACCTGTAAGCCTTCTTATTGTTCAGATCCAAATAGCAGAACAGCAGCTCTTCTAGAAACTTCCAATCCACCCTCCGATTGTGCTCCAGCCTCACCTCCACCATCTCCTGCATCGACCGCCGGAAATCCTCGTACGGACTCGGCGAGTACGTCAGCAGCGCGATGAAATCCTCCGGCGCCAGAGCGCCCCCCGCCGCCGCGGAGGCGGCCGGCACCTCCGACGCCGAAGACGACGACTCGTTCGCGGCGGAGGCGGAGGCGGAGGCGGAGGAGACAGACGAGAACGGCTCATTCGTAAGTCTTGTTAAATAAGAAACAGACTCATTCTTACATTCTTAAGTAAGAAACAAAATTGTACCTACTTTTTCCACTCTCCTTCTTTCTCTCTCATCCACATGCACATGCACATATCACATCACATTTTAATTTTTTCGTTTTTTTTTGTTTTTTAATTTCCTTCAGCAACATTTTCTTTCTTCCTTTCTTTCTTTTTTTGTCTAATTTTTTTATTTCAAATTTCGTATTCCGTTTTGTTGTGTTGAGTTTTTTTTTTTTTTTTAATTAAGAACCGCAAAAGTCATTTGGTTAGAAAATGACTTATTCTTACCACACATTGTAAGAAACAATGTATAATCTTATAAATGTTGTGTAAGAAATCATGTCCATTCTAACTACATATCTTATGAGTGCTCAAGTAAGACTTGTTAAGTAAGAAACAAACTTATTCTTACTTTCAATCGTATTATATATGGTAAGAATCCATATACATTCTTATCACCTACTGTAAAAGATCATGTCTATTCTGCATGTGCATAATCTTATAACCAAGTGCTCTCTCGTAAGACTTGTTAAGTAAGAAACAAACTCATTTTACTTTCATTCTTATTGCATATATGGTAAGAACCCAAACTAATCTACATTCTTACATTTTGTACATTCTTACATTTTAAGAAACTAATCTACATACTTTTTAAGAAACTAATCTACATTCTTGGACCCTAATCTGCCCTCACATGTGCATGTGCATGTGGATGAGAGAGAAAGAAGGAGAGTGGAAAAAGTAGGGGCAATTTTGTTTCTTACTTAAAAATGTAAGAATGAGTTTGTTTCTTACTTAACAAGTTTTACGAAAGCACTTACTTATAAGATTATGCACATGCACATGAGACATAGTCTTTTACAATAGGTTATAAGATTGTACATTGATTCTTACCATATATAATAAGATTGAAAGTAAGAATATGTTTGTTTCTTACCTAACAAGTCTTACCGGAGTACTCGTAAAATAGATAGGTTAGAATGGACAGGACTTCTTACACAACATTTATAAGATTATACATAGTTTCGTACCATATGTGGTAAGAATGAGTCATTTTCTAACCAAATGACTTTTGCAGTTCTTAAAAAAAAAAAAACAAAACAAAAACAAAACAAAACAAAACAAAACATGTCATCTAATTGTTTATAATATTTAATCAATATAATATTCTAATTGTTTATAAATTTGGATTAAATATACTTCATATATATACATGTCATCTTACCAATCCACACATCCGCAGCCTCCATTTACGTGTTCAGCCTTACACCCCCTTCCCACATCGATTCTTTACAAGAATTTAACCACAATTAATTTTCTATTAATCATGTTTTTTTTTTTAATTTAAAATTCGAGAGACTTCATAAGTTTAAATTAATTTAATTCTAATTAAAGGTATCTTATTTAAAACAATTAATTACCATCCCAGATTAATATTTGAGAGACTTCATATTAATAGGAAAATTATACTAATAAAGCAACAAAGTATATTTTATTAATTGAGTAGTAACGGGAGGATGTAAATTTTATATGTTTTATAATTGAGTAGTAACAGGAGAATGAAAAAAATTATATGTTTTTTAATTGAGTAGTGACGGGATGAAAACATTTATATGCATGAAGATACAAAAACGGGCATCTTTACATTTAAACGAACATAAGTAACTAAATAATGTTATACCTATAATTAACCTATTATATGGGATTATAATAGGATCATGTACTCATTTTATTACTACTTGAAATACTTCACACTAACACTATAATACTAAGGTATTAAGGCTTATATTTTTTTTAGGAGTAGGGAACGGGCGGATGAAGAAGGTTTTGTATAAAGGTGAAAGAACGATAAACTTTACACTCAAGTGAATTTAACAAAGCGAAAAAAAAATGTTACACCTCTTTGCCCTATTACTTTCAAACAAAATTTCAAGCAATGAACAACTTGATATAAAAGAATACAAGTGTTTTAAGAATGATATCAACTGTAAACTTCTCTTTATATTACAACGTACGAATGACGGCTTGACATTGAAAATAAATATAGCTTCTCGTGAAATGTCATCTCTCATAATCTATTTTTTGTATTTCAATAAACAATGGGCTACTCGCCATTCGAAAGGAGTAAAATTAACCAAAAAGTCACATCTTTATGTATTGTTTTTTTTTCATTTTTTAAATATGAACTCAATGCTATTTTTTTTGGGTAAATTATAATAAAAATAATAAAATACTATATATATTGTTACTATAAAATATATTATAAAGTACTCCCCGTCGAATTTCGATGGGCACTATACTAGTATATTCATAAATAATGTCGTCTTTTACAAAATCCGATTTTCCTTCTATGAGTTAATATTCAAATAAAAAACAATATTCTATACTAAATTTCATCTTAAGTAATTAATATACTTCTCATATTTGATTTTATTAGCTAGCGATAATTCCATGATCAACCTTTTCTTTTCTAATTTCAATTTTTTAAAGAAATTATTCATATAGTTACTTTCTAACAAGGAAAATACAATTTACAATAATGCATTCTTTTATTTTGTTTAATTTCTTCAATGCATTTACTTTTATTATTGTATACTAAATACTTTAAAACAAGGAAAAATAAAATCTACAATAATATAATAAAATGTTGAATAGATTAATAAGGAAAAATACAATTTACAATAATACATTCTTTTATTTTGTTTAATATCTTCAATGCATTTATTGTATCATACTACTTTATAACAAGGAAATATAAAATCTACAATAATATAATAACATGTTGAATAAATTAATAATTTACTAGAATTAAATTTATTTTTTGTTGTTAGATATATGCGGATTAGATAATTAGCATAACACGTTCATTATTTTTTACTCATACTTTTTAGAAGTACTTATTGTGTACAATTATTTTGTTTTGAACATATCACAATTCAATATATCTTATTTATATTTAATAGTACTCCATCCACCCCCCTTCAAAATGGTAAAAAGTAAGGGTTTACATCAAAGTATAAGTGTTAATTTTTTGGGTAAATTATAACTTATGGCCTGAACTTTCACTCCATGTTCAACTTATGGCCTGAACTTTACCAAATAGCTTAATATGGCCTGAACTTTAGATTTATGTTCACTTAATGGCCCGATTGATGAGTAGGACGATGACTAATGCTGACATGGATGACTGATGCTGATTTGGAAATTACATATAAAAAGTTAATTATTTTTAAAACATCAAAATGACATGAACGGAAAATTACACATAGAAGCTAATTATTTTTAAAACATCAAAATCTGAATTTGTAATGAACGCGAATTGTTCGACGAAAAACCCAACTCAATTAAAATGAGCACTTAGATAATAAAAACTTATAAAACGATACTCACTCATTGTAGTTAAATGTATAAGATGTTATTCTAATATATCCATTCCATTTTCATGAAATATTTTTCATATTTGGCTGTTTGTTTCTTTTGATTCTTGTTACTGGAAATTATTAAAAAGATGCCAAAGGAAAAAAAAAAAAAAAAAAACACATAGCTACACAATTATGAAGAGGTCATGGAATTTTCTTAAATAACAACTAAAAATCGCTAACTTTTTTTTGAGTTTTTTTTCTGAAGATGTATCGAGAGAATGGGAGGGAAGAACCGAAGAAGGCGAGAGAATGGGAGGGAGGGAAGAAGGCGTGCAGTAGGGTTTGGAAGTATATTTGTTGAAAAATATTAAAAGAATGTTTGGAAGAATATTTGGAAGAATATTTAACGAGGGCTTTAAATAATTTAAGTTAATTAACTTTTTATGTAATTTCCATGTCAGCATTAGTCATCCATGTCAGCATTAGTCATCGTCCTAATCATCAATCAGGCCATTAAGTGAACATAAATCTAAAGTTCAGACCATATTAAGCTATTTGGTAAAGTTCAGGCCATAAGTTGAACATGGAGCGAAAGTTCAGGCCATAAGTTATAATTTACCCTAATTTTTTTCATTTTAGAGAAAACATAATAATTCATGTGAGACGGTCTGATTAAAAAAGTAAAACAATCATGAGACGGAGAGTAATAAATAAATGATTAGGTTATATGAAATCATATGTCCCAAGTCCAATCATATCCCAAATGCTAAACTGATAAATTCTTTCGTATGTTTTTCCTTCAATTTTAATATATTATGATTAAATTTCATTTTAAGATCATTATACAGGGTTAACTATTCAAACTAGATTTATAATTTTTTTTTATCATATAATTTTAATATTATTAGGTAATATATTATCGATAAAGTTAAAATAGGGTATATAATTTTTTTTAACTTTTGATTTTTTTTTTTTGTTATAAATGTTAATTATGATACCCAAAAGTATACTAATTTTTATTGTTACAAAAAGCATTATGAAAATAGTGAATTGAAATGTGCTATTCGGGCCACAGTTGAGACACCAAAAGGGGGACAAAGGATCTTATCCAAATTCAATCCATGAAACTCGATCTGGAGTTCATTAGATCATTCTAATTCTGGGTAACACAAACCGAGAAAAGAACTATTTGGGTTGATGAAGATGTACTAAAACTTCAAATTTTGACTAAAGTTGTAAAAAAAGTTTAATTGTCAAGGTTAATTCAGTAATCAATATAACCATACTATAAATTTGTTTTTAATAAAACTATTGATTGGGATATATAAATTCCTAATACCGTTAGATTTTTATAATGTTTAGTGCTAACTAACTTTTAGAAGAGTCCGTTTGAACACTTTTAGTAGTTTACTAGCTCTGATCAGATCATTGCAATTCTGACATTGGATATGTAGAATTGGGACGGCACCGGATAACTCCATGAGAGACAGTACAGAGAGCACGTCTCTAAAGCTTTCCTTTTGAGCTACTCTGTAATTCACCATATATCCTAATCAATGCTCTCTCTCCTTAGTTGCTCAAGTCGTTGGATACATTCTCAAAAGCTCTAACTCGTCGTCTCTGGCGGACTCGGACTTGAAGGTCCTCATTCCCTTGTTCCTCCTGTTCCTCTTGTATCTTGATAGCTGAATCAGCAACAGAATCTCCGCATCATACAACGTCGATTGTTACGAGCGTTGGAATTTCTCCGATATCTGAAGGGATCTCCTCTAGATTACGTAGGGACTGAAGAGTAAGGTGCTCAAGGCATGGAAAGTGAGTGCTCTCTGTCTTCCAGCGTTCCAGGCTAGAGCAGTCATTGATTAGCAAGAACCTTAGACTTTGGAAATGCCCCTCAACCGTTGCCCACTCTTTTCCATCAAAGCATCCTTGTCTGAGTTTGAGCTTCACAAGAGAGGGTAACGAACCTATCCTCCCCAACAATTCATCGTCCGCATCGAAGCATTCAATGGTCAGCTTCTTGAGCGAGTTCAGGAAGGTGAGATTATGATACATACCACGTGGCTTCGGCATGAATGAGAGCACATGAAACGATTCAAGTTTATGAAGACGTCCGATATTGTTGGCGAAAGAAGACAACTCTCTCCAACTCCCGTAGTAGGTATCCCATTCTGTTCTCAATTTCTTGATATTTTGTATTCTCTTGAATATCTCTTCACTGCACTTGAAACTGCTCGCCACGTTGAGCGTCTGAAGTTTTCCCGTAACAATATCATTGCCATGGCAATAAATAGGATCCGGCACCTTATCATGTGTTGAAATTGTCACGTGCCTAACATAAGGCATGTTCCAAATCTGTGATGGCGCCCTTAGAACTATCCAAGTATACATAGATAATGTCTTGTACTCCCAAAGGCGGCCTTCGGGTCTCTTCCAAATCTCTGACGGCTCATTTTCAACCATCCAAGTATACGAAGATAATGTCTGCCAATAACGAAGGCCATTGATGTTGCCTCCAGATTTCGCAGACCTATACAGAAATTCAAAAATGTCGTCTAGAAAATCGCGGTACCTCAAGCGAAAGCTTTCACAACATTTTCTCCATATCCTTAACTGTAGAGAGTTGGATAAGGATTGCCAAAGTGTATTATAACCATTAGATAGCACATTTTGGGACTTGAATAAGGATCGCGATGTATAATAGTAGAGAGAACAAGCAAGTTGCAGAGAGTGGAAGGCATCATGGTACTTTTGTTTTAGAAAGAGACGCCACTCACGTGAAACATAAACGAGGCCGACATCTCTGCCTTGCCGATTGTTATGTAATTCTAGAATGTTCACAAACCTTTCCGTTTCAGCCTGTCTCAAGCAGAAATCTCTTAGCAGATCATGAATGGTGCAGTACTTTATGGCTCCCACAGATCCTAAACTATCAGTTCCTATCAATCAGTTCATGGAAATACTCTTTAGCGACCACTTCTATATCTTTCCCATTTATTGGTTTTACAAATCCTTCGTCAATCCATAGCTCAATGACCTCAGGGACACGGATCCTTTCGTCTTCCCGAAAAACTCCCATATGGAGAAAACATGGTTTTAGATGAGTGGGCAATTGGATATAGCTCATATGTAGTACTTTTAGGCAATGTTCATTATCTTCTAAATTCACAACTGAATTTAAGTTAGTGGCTACATACTCTCAGTATTCAACTTCATCTTGTGCCTTTGCCAAGAGCCCTCCACACAAATCGAAAGAGGAAGTCCTTTGCAGCCTCTTGCAATCTTCTTCCCTATATCCTCGAGGTGATTGAAAGGACAATTTTCTTCTCCAAACACGACTCTACAGAATAGATTCCAACTCACATCCCCATCTAAGAACTTCATCTTGAGACAATAAGAGCTATTATCATTTGCTTGAGCGGCTAAGTTTGAAAGCCTAGTCGTTATTACTACCCGACTCCCATCATTACAATCCGGAAAGAAGAGTTGTAACTCGTCCCACACCTCAATGTTCCAAATATCGTCTAATATTATGAGATATCTTCCGCCAAATAAGGACTTATGCAATGTTTCTTTAAGTTCATTCTCACTCATTTCACACAAATCTTCCTTACGACCCTCTGTTTCAATTTGACTAACAATTTCTACAAGGATTTGATGTATATCATACTCCTGAGAAATTGTAGTCCAAGCTTGAACATCAAAATGTTGCTGAATAAGAGCATTTGAATAAACAATTCTGGCAAGAGTAGTCTTACCAATACCGCCCATTCCTGCAATTGGAATGATTTGGCGGCTAGATTCTTGTCCAGTAAGCTTATCCATCATCTCAAGTAGTAACTCATCAAGTACTACAACAGAATTGTGGCCCTTGAAATACGGTGTTCGTGGATCCCAACTCGAAGAAACCATGGGCCGCGGATGAATCTGGACTGGATTGATTGTTGTCACTTTGATCATCTCATCCATAACTTCAATTCTGATGAGATCCAAGTCGTCCACCACCTTTTGTAGACATTCATGGAACTTCTCTAGGCATTCGTACAACTTATTCTCGCCACTAGATGAAGCAAGAACTTGATCCACTACGTGGGATTCGAGTTCATCTTCAGCCGTACGAGCTGCATCTGCAATCCGACTCTCCAAGTCATAGGTTGCTTCATCGTTGCGGTTGTGGCCAGGGGAATGATCTTCGAGAAATTTTTGCAAAAAAGTAAGGTTGTCAATGAGAGATTCGACCTGGTTTTTGTCGAGAGAAACCGGGAGCAGAGGATGATTTTGGATCTTGTGTATGGTATCCATAAGGGTTAGTAGAGCTGCATAAGTTGCCATTTTCGACTATCTTGATTCTCTGCAACTTGCTTGTTCTCTCTATTATCATTCGCCGGATATCATATCCAACACCCGATTGTTGAGAATATGGATAAAGTGTTGTGAAAGTTTTCGGTTGAGGTATGGTGATTTGCTAGACCACATGTTGAGTTGCTATACATTGCTTCTTATAAAAGTGGGTATTTTTAAAGTTCACCCCATTCAAAAAAACAACCTTCTTCATTGCAACTAATTACCCTACCATTATCATTTTCATATCAATGCTCATTTAAGTTTGACAAAAATATTTTTTTAATTTTTTTTTTTTTGTTGAAATTCGTTCAAGTTTTTCAGTTTATTTTAAGTTGACATAAATCTCATACTCCTAAATATTCTTTATTTAGGGTAGTTAAATCTGAATTCAAGGCAGTTAGTTGTAAACTTGGTGAGGTTTCTGTTTGAATTTTTTTTTTATAGATGGAAATGAATGTTGGTATCGACTAATAATTAATGGCTTATTAATGCGCAATATAATTTTAAAAACTATTTCCCTTTTCCGAGAATTTATGTAATAACGCTGATAAATTTCAATCTCCTCTTGAAAAAAATAAATTTGATAGTAATATATATGTATATAAATAAGATGATATTCTAATAATAAATAAATAAAATAATAAAGATGATATTCTATTCTGTTTACTAAAAGAAATCCAAGAATAGAAACGTTACAATTATATTAGATAATTACACTAATACCCACATATGCAGAGAGAAGAATCACATCTTTACCAACAAAACAAACGGAAATTGAAGAGAGAGCTAGGGAGAGAGAGACTATTGCGATTGCGAGAACGAATAAGAAAAAATAAAACGAAATGCCTTCGTCATTATAAATGAAAAATAAAATAGAAGAAGACGCATTTTGAATTTTGTGATTTTTTACTCCAGTCACGCTTCATGCATGCAGTTACCATTATTACATCGCCCCTTTCCGAGCTCCGCCGCTGAGCGGCCGCGGAGTCGCCGGCGATTTGGCGGAGTTCTCACGCAGAAACACGATCACATCAACGAACGCACGCAGAATGTACCTGTAAGCCTTCTTATTGTTCAGATCCAAATAGCAGAACAGCAGCTCTTCTAGAAACTTCCAATCCACCCTCCGATTGTGCTCCAGCCTCACCTCCACCATCTCCTGCATCGACCGCCGGAAATCCTCGTACGGACTCGGCGAGTACGTCAGCAGCGCGATGAAATCCTCCGGCGCCAGCGCGCCCCCCGCCGCCGCGGAGGCGGCCGGCACCTCCGACACCGAAGACGACGACTCGTTCGCGGCGGAGGCGGAGGCGGAGGAGACAGACGAGAACGGCTCATCCGTAATCCTCGAGCTCGACGATCCGGACTCCACGAAGAACCGCGCCGATCGGCAGAGATTCTCCGGCGGCGGCGGCTCCAGCAGCCGCGGCGACTCCAGCGGGAAAGCGTGCTTCCTTGCGATTCCCGATCCTTCCTCCGCCGTCTCCTCCCGGTAGAGCGAACGGAAATTCTCGAATAGGAACTTGTCGATGTCGGACAGCGTCACGCCGCCGCCGCCGCCGTCCTCCTTCTCCTTTCCGGCGGCGGCGAACGACGTCGTTTTCACGTGCTTGCAGCCGCTCAAGGGGAATTGCAGTTGCTTGTTAGGGATTTTGAGCTTCGAGAGGCAGTCCTGCAGTGATTTCTGAATCGGTTTTGGCTTCGGCATTTTCTCTCAGAAATTGATTAAAAAACTAAAATAAAAAGGAAATGAAACAGTTTTCAAGCAAAGAGTGGTCTTATTTATAATAAAAATAATAATTATATAATATAGGCAGAGGGCATTAAATTAGTGAATTAATTAATAATGGGCGTTTTGCTATGCACCTTTAAAGAGAAAGAGAGATAGGTAAGTAAAATATATAGTGAGAATATCTTTTGTGAAAATTTTGTCAAATTCTGCTGTTTATTCAATTATGAAAATATCTACCACATTTTTTGAAATTATTTACAAAGTTACAATGAGGTAGCTCAAATTTAATTCAGTCAATTAAATATCCACAATTATGATTCCCCCAATTCATTATATACAATAAAGTTCCATTTTTATGATTTCTGGTGGCTATAATTAAAAAATTAAAATACTTTCCCTTTTTTCCTTTCTTCTTTTAAATATGGATATATATGATTTTACGATGAGTAATCGTCTATTTGCCGTGACATTCTTAATATCTTACGAGTTACGAAATATATACTCTAGTATTGTCACATTATATATGAGCACATTAAAAGCGTTTACGGTGAACAAGAGAACCGATGATTTTATATATCTGCATCTAATTGGTAGATTTTGAAATATCTATATATTATTTGAAATGTGAATCATTTACTAAATCACTTTATTTAATTTTCGGATTCTTTTTCGTATTTTCCGATATTTACAACCTAATCAAAATAATCAAATTATGAGTGTAATTTGAGTTAAGAATCTTATAATAGGGTAGTCAAGTAATTATTACAGTCTTCTCACCATTTTTTTAACACTGATATTTGCTCTACTTTTCCGTGTTTGACTGCAAAAAGTCATAAAACGTTGGTAAATGTAATTAATATTTTGTCTTTGTAAAATAAATTGGAGGTTTTTCACTTAATTATTAGCGTTAATGGTTTTAATTCGTCTTGACCATGATTTAATTGGTGTCTGAAAATGCTACTATATTTGATAAATTCAATCTTAATTATTTACACCATTTTGTATAGGAGAAATTGTAGATTGCATGATTATTAAAATAGTGTAGTAGCTGGTGATTAATACCATCTCAGGATAATATTGTAATCTATGATAATGATAGTAGAATATAATTTGTGCAATACTTAATTACTAAAAAGTTGGTTGAACTACTCCCTCCGGTCTTTTACAGTTGAGTCACTTTCCCGATTGGGCCGGTCTCTCCTAGTTGAGTCGTTTCCTTTTTGGGTAAAAATTAAGTATTAAACACACAACTAATTGTACCCCTTATTTTACTTAATTAACCTACTAATTAAACCCAATTTCTCAATTTCTCCATTATCGCCATTGCCGTCTCTCTCGAAATAATTTTAAATTAATTTAAAATAAATCCAGAAAAGTTTTAATTTTATAAAAAAAAAATCCAGAAAAGTTTTTTATTTTAATTTTAAACATCAACAATAATTTTATAAAAAAAAATCCAGAAAATTTTAAATTAATTTAAAATAAATCCAGAAAAGTTGTAATTTTATAAAAAAAAAATCCAGAAAAGTTTTTTATTTTAATTTTAAACATCAACAATAATTTTATAAAAAAAAAATTCCAGAAAATTTTAAATTAATTTAAAATAAATCCAGAAAAGTTTTAATTTTATAAAAAAAAATCCAGAAAAGTTTTTTATTTTAATTTTAAACATCAACAATAATTTTATTAAAAAAAAAATTCCAGAAAATTTTAAATTAATTTAAAATAAATCCAGAAAAGTTTTAATTTTATAAAAAAAAAATCCAAAAAAGTTTTTTATTTTAATTTTAAACATCAACAATAATTTTATTAAAAAAAATTCCAGAAAAATTTAAATTAATTTAAAATAAATCCAGAAAAGTTTTAATTTTATAAAAAAATCCAGAAATTTTTTTTTATTTTAATTTTAAACATCAACAATAATTTTATAAAAAAAATCCAGAAAATTTTAAATTAATTTAAAATAAACTGAAAAACAAAAATAATATTAATTAATAAAAAACATTTTTTATATTAATTAAAACAACTCTTCTCAATTATAAACATAATCTCATTCTCTTCTCAATTACCAAACATACTTAAAGTACTAAACAACTTTTCTTAATTCCCGTGTCGAAAAGTTTCGACTCAACTGTAAAAGACCGGAGGGAGTAGTAGTAATATTGGGCTTGAAATAAAATTTGAAGCCCATTTCACCAACCTTGGATCTAATCAAATAAGAAGGCTTTTTCCTTTGGGTTGTAACCAATGTTTTAAAAACCGAACCAGAGGTCGAACCGGTGAGGCTTTCGGTTCATGGTTTTTTTAATTGAACCGTGATTCAACCTGTCAAAATCGAAAAATAATTAGAAAAAAATCACGACCGAAATTATGAACGGTCAAGGTTCAACCGGGTTCAACCGGTGAATCAGTTCGATTTTTGAAACACTGGTTGTAACTTACAATCTCTCTTTTTTTCTTTTCTTTTTTTAATGTTAGCAAATAAAATAGATGGTATGTCAAGTAGGAGTACGTATCATCGAGGAATTGAACCTTGATCTCAAGAAGATTGACGGCTTGGGGAGCGATGTCGACGGTGTTGCGGAGGACGACGAACGTTCCGCCGCCTTCGGGGTGGCCGTCGCCGCACGTATTGCGGCCCCGGTGGGGGCAAGCTCCCGTTCTCTCAAAATGGGCGCAGATCGCCATGGGAGAGAGTGCGAGTGAGTTTGACAAATGGTGTCAAAGAGATAAGAGAGGTGTGAAGAAGACTTGTTGTCGCCGGAGCTGGAGGCGATGATGAATGAGCTGCTTTTGTGCTTACTTCGATTTCTATTCATTTATCATACTTTGATTTCTTTAGAAGCATTGATTCTGATTAATTTCCTCCTCATGACTTGCAAGAGTTGAGCCTCTAAAGCATTCTTTCTTAGTATATGTAGATGTACCGTAGTCGTACCCTTCTTCTTTGTTTCTATGGTATTCGATTGTTGGATGAATTTACATAGTTTTTTTGTATGTAGATGCACCGTTCCAAAAAAAAAAAGAAGAAAGTAGGAGTACGTATCAAAATACAAAGTGAAATTATTTTTCTGAAACAAAGAAGTTTTTGAAAATGTTCAAGCGATTCAATTGTTAATCTAAACAAGGAATGACAACTCCATTGTCCGTTTTTCCTTTCATCAACAACCTCCATCTTGTTCCAACAACATTTTCGAATCCTATCTTACCTCATCAAAATCTTCATCACCCGAACCACATAAATCCACAAAGTATATTGAAAACCTCTCCGGACTCTCATAAACCTCACCCGGTAAATTTGTAGTTGAAGAGAAATTTCAGGAATCCCCTAATGTCTACTATGATGCCATAATAGCACAAGTAAGATCCAATTAACATATACTCAACATTTGTTTCGTTCATGGTAAAAACCAGAATCCAGTCTCTGAGTTTTGTTTCTCCAAAACATTTCCAATTATGATATGCAGGATAAATATCGACTGACGTATCTTCTCACTGACCAAAATGTCGAAGAGGTAGTGAGGAGGAGAGTCTGAATGAAGTTCCAGATGTACGAGGAAGAACTAAGTGACAGGGCTACAAGGTGAATACACACATTGTAGCGGATCTGTCCAATGACCATGCAATTGACAAAGTGGGTCCAAGTGGAGTATCTGTTGAGAAGACTCTCAACTAAGTGGATTCGAGGAAGAAGAATATGAATGTGGTTGTTGGCTT
Organism: Thymus mandschuricus; assembly: GCA_029379335.1. Lineage (NCBI taxonomy): Eukaryota > Viridiplantae > Streptophyta > Magnoliopsida > Lamiales > Lamiaceae > Thymus > Thymus mandschuricus. The sequence goes on along the minus strand of CM057080.1, from coordinate 6,370,592 downwards.
CATGAATGAATGTTAGCTCTCTCTATCTCTCTAAAGATGATGTTTTTTAGACAAGTGCAATTACTGACTAGTTCTCAGACTGTGGAGGAACTTTTTGTAAAATAGAGTTACTACCGTGAATTTTAGATCTTGATATATTGCAGTATTAAACGTGTATATGACTCGTGCTCAAATCCTTTTGGATACATTAATTTTAGCTTAACCCGGTTAATAATTGTATTAAAATTGTAGATGACTTGTGTTCAAATCCTTTTGGCTTAACCGGTTAATTTATGTATTAAACTTGTAGATGACTTGTGTTCAAAGCCTTAAAACCGGTTAATCCTTGTATTAAACTTGTAGATGACTTGTGTTCAAATCCCTTTTGGCTTAACCCGTTAATCTTAACCGGTTAATCCTTGTATTAAACATGTAGATGACTTGTTTTCAAATCCATTTAGATACATTAATTTTGTGATTTTTTCCTTATAATTTATTAGTGATCATGGTCCATTAATTTTTTTTCCTTATATTTTCTTAGTGATCATGACCCATTTTGTGATTTTTTCCTTATAATTTCTTAATGATCATGGCCCCATTAATTTCGTGTTTTTTTTTTCTCTTATAATTTTTTAGTTTGTAGATACATATTTTTCTTTTTTCTCTTATTTTTTTTCCTCAATATATTAGTATAAGACATTTTCCTTTTTAATTATGTGGTTGTAATCCATATTATATGGAGTATTTATTTTAGACAATTTCTTAAAAGTTTTATGCATGCATAATTTTTTAAAAAAATTTAAATTATATTAGCGTTTGTGATTGATGTACTTTTATTTTATATGCCAAAAAAAAAATATGAATATATAAAAAGATAATTTGATTAGCTTTTATAATTGGTAGCACTTAATAAGTAATTGAGTCCTTGTTAAAAAAAAATAATAATAATCTCTAATACGTGTTACGTTTCTACCTTTTTATCTATCTATGTTTCAACTCATTCCATTAATATTTTCTATTTTATTGTCTAAGAGTTGTGATTTGAATTGTTTTTTTTTTTTTTTAATATTTTCAAATTTTATGAATTTAATGAATGTAGAAATGATTTCATCTAGTAAAAAAAATTTAAAGTATTCTTTTTTATGATATACTCACTACATCTCTTTACATGACACGTTTCTCAAATACTCTCTCCGTGACTCCGCCCACTTCATTATACCTAAGTGTTAAAAGTTAAAAGTAAGGGGTCTACAATAAAAAATATGGATTAATCCTTTACATTTTGGCAAATATGACTGGTGATTTTGATGTGAGACGACCCAAAATAGTAAACAAGACTTATGAAGTGGGATGCAGGGAGTATATGTATTCGGTAAAATAAGACGGATGTAGTATCGCATTTATCATTTGCCGCATTGCATCTTTAATAACGTCGGTGTAGGACCCAATTTACCCTTTCGCTCCGGGCCTATCTTTATCAGGACCAGCCATGTTTATAATAATGATAGTATAATATAATTTGTGTACATGTTATTCATAATACCCCTCCGTCTCTTATTAAGTGACTCCTTATATTCATATGTAAGATATATACTCCCTTGTCCCATTACAGATGACCCATTTGCTATTTTGGACGTTACATTGAAGACGACTCATTTCCTTAAATGGAAATAATTAGTCCAAACTCAGCATAGATTAGGAGCTCAATTAATTATGTAAATAAAAATCTTAATTATGTTAATTCTTATGGAATATGAAAAAAATAATTTGAAAAAAATAATTAAGAATATGCTAATTACACATCTTATAATAGTGAATATAGTTAACTAGCAAAATATAGGTTATTGTGCCCAAACAAATGGGACATCTTCAATGGAACGGAGAGAGTATATCTATACTTATATAAAAAGAGCTTTGTTTTACAAAATATGTTTTGCCTATTATGTCCTCATTATATATTGAATTAAAGGTAATACAATAATATTATACTACAATTTATAGTTTTAAAGTAATATTTCATTAGAAATAAAATATTCCTTGTACGGCATCAATTTAGTTTAATTATTTATGGTAAATACATATAATCATGTGACTTTAGAATTGTCCAATTATAATGAAATTTATTACACGACATTATATCTAAAATTTTAATTTACCAATTTTATTTAATATTTAATAGTATTTTTTAATAATTTATGATATTAGAATTAGCTAATTTTGTTTGATTATGAATTTAAATCATTACTTGCAAGCAATCTTTGTTTATAGACTTGTCAACGGAGCGCAGTCTAGTGGTAAGACGCTCCACCTCGAAACCAAGAGGTTGGGGGTTCGAGACACATTAAGGGGGGAAATGGGGAACGATTATTGATCCTCTTTTTAATAGAAAAAAAAAATCTTTGTTTATAGACTTTTTGTATAGTATTATATTTATCATTTTATAAGAATTTTAATTAATTGATTGAATAATATGTGAAGAAAATACTATACTAAACTATAGTAAATTATAACATTTCAGAAATTACTTATTAAGAGTCGCACTCTATACGAGTTATGTGTGTCTAAAGTATTCAAAATATGTAAAAGAAAAGGACAAATGAAACTATTTTATTTTATGATACTCCATCTGCCGCATCATGCTTTCATGAATATAAGTGATTATAAAATAATGGAAACTTGTCAAGTAGGGTGGGGCGAAGGGAGTATATTATAAGAGAAATCATATACTTGTACACAGACGAATCAATCATACATCCGTTGCTACTTCACATTATTTCACTATGTATATTATAACAACATTTTTCTTTTTGATACGCCACATTCATATAGAGATATTTTCTAAAATAATTTTATTTATAACTCAATCAAATTTGTACACATCACTTTAACCCACTAATATTATTCATGCTTTAACTTTTGTGCCAAAAAAATAAATCCTTTAATGTTATTTTGCTATGGTTTTTATGGGACAAATTTCAATTTTTGTGATGATTGGATGTTGAAATGATTTTTGGATCTCACTTAATATGAGCGAGTATTAAAGTGAAAAGAATATTCAAATACTACCCCCGTCCATGATCTTTAGGTTTCGAAGGGGTTGGCATAGACTTTAACGTATTGTGGTAATGTGTTAAAATGTATGGTGATGATGTATTTAAGTGATATTTAAATGTATGATTGTAAACTAACTGTCTAAAATTGAAAGACCCTAAATATTGTGGACGGACGAAAAAGAAAAAAGACTCAAAAGATTGTGAACGAGGGAGTGTGGCTTAGTTAACTTTGATGTGTGAATGGAACAATGTATATGAGGTCTACGTTTATAAATAGACGAAACACAAATATGGTGGACGGCAAAAAATGGAATTAAAAGCACGGAAATAATGGACAACTCTCTAGATGTCATACTAAGGTGTATATATATATTACCTTGCACTTGATTGCACTTTACTTTACACTTTTTGCTCGTTTGGTAGGGAGGGCAGGATAAAGTATGATAAGATAAAAGTTATCTTAAGTGTTGAGATTAGACAAGATAAATATATTGTGGTTGTTTGGCATACAAGATTAAAAGGGTAGATAACTTGTATATCTTGTTTGGTAACATAGTTTGTAATAAAGATTAAAATAGAGAATGACGAAAATACCCTTACAACATTTTATAGTAAATACATCTACATAATATTTTACTCCATATAAAATAAAATTAGAATAAATAAAAAGCTAAAAAATAATGAAAATATAAAATCATTGTATATATACAAATATATTGCATTAAAATTAATTATGGTATCTTGAATATTGAAGAATTCCACATTATAATCGGAAGGAAATCCAAAGCTAGAGGGGAAGATTAAGGGGTATTTTGGGCAATTCATATAATAATCATGGGTAGTTTATTGTTATCATAGGGTTGAGGTCATATTATTAGTATAAAGGTGAACAGTGATTTAATGTCGGGCCCAACTTTTATCTCGGGCCGAGAAGATAACTAATTGTTGCTACCAAACACTAGATAAAGCCCTATTATAAATTTTATCATACCTAATATACCCTACCAAACACACCCTTAAGTGAAACACATACTCCATTTTAATACTCCTTCTGTCAATAATCCTCGAACCGTAAATTTCGGCCACGTAGTATAACATGTTTTGATGATGTGTTAAAAATATTGAGTTAGAGTTAAATAATTGTAGGCTCATCTAGATTTTTAATTGTATTATAGTGTTAAAGTGTAAAATGTTAAAATGATAAACTGTTAAAGTGTATTGTGAGGCCTACTACCAAAAAAGAAAACAGTCAAAAGACGGTTGACGTACTAATATAGTAATAAAATATAAAGATAGTGGACGAAAGAAATACATACTATACACAACTTTAAGTGTGACCTAGATGTTACATTTATATAGATTTTCAGATAAATAGTGTTTGTTGGCGCAACATAAGAAAAACACATTAATCGTTTATTTAAATGAATATTCTTGTTTATAACTACTCAAACATATGCATATCAAGTAATCCCTCGTAAGATGAAACGATTCTTTTTCCGCCACCACAATTAAGAAAATATGAGCTTGTTTGTTAAAATAAGGATGCATGTGTAAAAAATGTCTCTTTTATACCTTTTTACACAATAAAAAATATATCGTCTTACCCAAAACATATCAGAAAGGAAAACGTATCTTCTTAGTAGGAACGAATGAAGTCATATAGATAAATCTTTTTTCTTTTTCTTTTTTTTTTTTATTTGAATTATTGATACAATGAATGAAGTTGTAATTAACTTGTCTTATTGTTTAACATAATTAAACACAATTTTTTTAAGGGGCAGAAAATATGGTACCTATAGAGAGTTAAAAAACAACATTTTTAGACTCAACATAATAAAACTACAAATCTAGCTAAATTTACACATTCCTCCCAAATTTACCCCTCCTTCCCATTTACTCTCACATTACCCAACACAAATTCCACCACTCTCACTCTCCCCAACACTATTTGCGTGTGAAAATTAATGACCCCCACTCTCACCCACTCTCCCCACTTTCTTTTCTGGCAAAACCCTTATTCCCGCCCCCCAACACCACCCCCCCAAAGAAACTTTCTCTTTCAAAAATCAGAAACTACTCCTCCCCTTCCTACTATTCTCGACGGAAATACGAGTTGCACCGGTAAGAATCTCAAGCAAATGGCTCCAGGGACACGTAGTTCTAAGCGCAGTAAAGGCGACGAGACACCGAAAAAGGAAGAGGTGGCAGAGGCGTCAGAAAGCCATGGAAGAGTTCGGAAGAAGAGGCGAGAATCCAAGCCAAGCGGGTATCCATACACAGAACAAGAGGTGCGTGTGTGTGTGTGTTTTGGGATTGTTGTTATGGTCGTGCATGCAGTAGATTTAACTTGTTTTTTTGTTGGGAACCCCTTGCAGTTTGATTTTGATGATGTTTATCGAAACCACACTTAGGCATATTTTACTTGTTTAGGGTCAAGGCCGATAGATCGACCTGCTACCTGTTAGTGCAGGTCGATGCTCTCTATAGTTTTAATGCAAGTTTGATCCACTCTGTAAGAGAAAGGTCGTTTATCGACCTGCCTCATTCGGATCGAGCTGGCATATCTGCCTGTCTATCGACCTCCCTTCTCAAGCTTCCAGCCTGCTTTGACTTAGAAGATTTCAAGTGCTGGATTTCTATATCAAGGTCGATGCTCCGCCTTCATGGAGCTTCACGACCTGATCCTTGCCACGTGGTGTGCCAGCAAGGACGAACTTTCCCAACGGCTAGAAGTGAGTCAGCCTCCAACGGCTAGTGCCACGTCATCCTGACTCCAACGGCTAGTTTTTCAAAACTGCCTATATATACTTCAGCCATTATCAGATTCAAGCAGGGGAAACTAAAGCTATCAACGCCAATCTCTGCAAAAATCTCTCTCAAAATTCTCATCCATTCAAGTGTTCGAAATTCCACTAGTTTCCCAAACACTTGACAAAGAGAGATTTTCAATTCCGATAAAAGCCCAACGACGAAGCGTTCACTGCTGCTTGTCGTTGATTCAACAACTTCTTCTACGATTCGTTCGAAGTTAGAAAGTTTGTGTGTGTTTCACCATTGTAGAGTTAGTCAAGCTCTGTAGTGTGTTAAAGGTTGTTTGTACGTTTTGTACGAAAGGTTGTAAGGGTCACGACCCAAAACTCGTGTCTAGATATATTCAAGTTAGAGTGTATTTAGAACTGATACTCAGTCAGTATAAATAAGAGAGGTTGAATCCAAAGGTAAAGGGATTCTCAGGTCGAGTCGACCTGACGTGGACGTAGGAGGGTTTCTCCGAACCACGCTAAACTGCGGTCTCTCTCTCTCTCTCTCTTTACTTATCGCACTTTCATTTTAGTATCAAACTGACGAGCATCAACCTGCATATCAAGCATCAACCTGCATTTCAGTATCGACCTTAGATTTTTCAAAGAGTAAATCAACCTCCACCAACTTCCGCATAAGCACAGTTTGATAAATCAAGCTTGTACCCAAACGAGCTTGATAGATCAACCTGTCTCTGATAAGGATTGACCTTGACAATCGACCTTTGATCGACCTGATTTTATAAAAGTCAAAAACGGTTGGTTATTGGTGTATTCCCCCCCCCCCCCCCCCCCCATACACCCATTACTCTTTTCCGGGACCAACATTTTTTGTCTCGGATCTGGGAAAAACCCCTAATTTTTTCGAATATTATAGTCATATTGCATTATATTTAATTGGTAATTGTTTAGGGTTCTGAGCCCTATGTGGTTTTTTGGGTGGGATTCTAATTGTTTTTTAGGAGACTATTTTGTGAATATAAACCATTTTGCTTGGCAAAAGTCTAGAGCATTATCGGGTTTGTAAAAACTCTTTCTGATCTGGAGGTGCTGGATAAACTTTTGGTGTTTGCTGATGTGTGATGTTTCGATTTTGTAAGAATCTGTTACGTTGTGTGATGTATCATAGTAAGAATCCTTTTTTGTGTGATTGTAAGAATTATTGTCGTGCATGAAGTAGATAGTAAGAATCTTTATGGGCTAGGCGGGATGTAAGGAATGTTTATGGTTGCCTTTTTGCCAGAAATAACTTGATTGTGTAATATTTCTATGTAGAGCATGCACTTTCTTACATCTTATTTGTTATTGACAGGTTGAATGGAAATACGAAAGGTATAATTTGCTGCGCCTTACCCCCAAAGCAGTACCAGGGGTATGAAAATTTGGCGGGATCTGTTAATAAAATTATGAAAACACTGAACAACCGCCTTGCCAACAAAGTGAGGGATTCAGCCGTCGGCCAGTACACGAGACTTGATGACTTGACCACGAGGAGCGGCAACATGCTACACTACGTCGTCTGCCACCAAGTGACTCCTGAGCCTAACTTCGACCCCACTGCTCTCTTCTTCAAGATAGGGAGGAAGGTTTTGCGTTTTTCAAGGGTCGAGTACGCACTGGTCAGCGGCCTCAAATTTGGGCCAGCTAACTTCAAGCCCTACGTGAAGCAGGAACTCCCCCCAGACTCGCTTTTTAGTAGGCTTTTCGGGGCAAACCTGAATACAACCCTGTGTGATGTCCAAAAAGCTTACGGTGAAAAAAAGTTCGAAGTCAATGGGGAGGAAGTGCGGGCGACACCTGAAGACTACGTCAAGCTCTCAAAATTTCTACTGTGCCTGGGGTATGTGCTTGGATTCGAACCAACAAAGAAGAAAATACCTCTGTGGCTGTGGGTTCTGTTAGAATTGGAGGAAGAATGGGAAGCATTCCCTTGGGGGTCAATTTCTTACCAGGTTCTTTTGGAAACAATCAAGGGCATACCAAAAGTTTCGAGAGGCAAGAATTCAGTGAACTACCAATTCAAAGGGAACACAATTGCGTTTTCAGTAAGTGGTTGCTTAGAAATTACAAACAAAAACTTCATATGCTATGCCCAAAAAAAATACTATCTTACATTGTTTTTCTGGTTATTTTCTTGTACAGGCTTGGATATTCGAGGCAATTCCAGCATTCGGTACAGAGGTTGGGCTGGCAAAGGAAGAGAGTCAAATCCCAAGATTCATGCGCTATTCATACATAAAAGAGAAAATGTTGTCTCACTATAGGTGATAATAAGAAATGGTGATAAGAAAAATGTTGTCTGCCAGCACGTTTAGTTCATGTTTAGGTCATAAGAAAATGTTGTCTGCTTGCACGTTTAGTTCATGTTTAGGTCATAAGAAATGTTGTCTGCCTGCACGTGATAATAATAAAATGGTCTCTAGTTGATAAGAATTATATCTTGTTGGTCCCGGGAAAGAGTAATTGGTGTATGGGGGGGGGGGGGAATACACCAATAACCAACCGTTTTTGACTTTTTAAAGTTCAGGTAAATCTGCAGGTCGATTGTCAAGGTCGACCTTATCAGAGGCAGTTTGATCTATCAAGCTCGTATGGTATCAAGCTTGACTTATCAAACTGTTAATGCGGAAGTTGGTGGAGGTTGATTACTCTTTGAAAAATCTTACTGAATATGGATGGCAGGTTGATTCGTGTAATGCAGGTTGATGCTCGTTAGTTAGATAATAAAATGTAAGTGCAATAAATAGAGAGAGAGAGAGAAACACCGCGATGTAGCGTGGTTCGGAGAAATCCTCCTACGTCCACGTCAGGTCGACTCGACCTGAGAATCCCTTTTCTTTTGGATCCACCTCTCTCTTATTTATACTGACTGAGTATCAGTTCTAGCTACAATCTAACTTGAGAGTAACTAGACACGAGTTTTGGGTCGTGACCCTTACAACCTTCGTACTAAAACGTACAAACAACCTAACGCTGTTACAGAGCTTGACTAACTCTATAATGGCGAAAATGAGAACAAGCTTTCTAACTTCGAACAAGTCGGAGAAGAAGTTGTTTGAACAATCGACAAGCAGCAGTGAACGCTTCGTCGTTGTGGTGTTTTTCGGACTCGAAACCTCTCTTCGTCAAGTGTTTGGGAAACTAATCGGATTTCGAACACTTGAATGAATTTGAGCTTTGAGAGAGATTTGGGCAGAGATATGGCGTTGATAGTATGTGTTTCCCGTACTTGAATCCGAAAATGGCTGAAGTATTTATAGGCAGTTTTGAAAAACTAGCCGTTGGAGTCGGGCTGACGTGGCACTAGCCGTTGGATGCTGACTCACTTCTAGCCGTTGGGAATATTCGTCCTTGCTGGCACTCGACGTGGCAAGGATCAGGTCGTGACGCTCCATGAAGGTGGAGCATCGACCTTGATTGATAATCCAGCTCTTGAAATCTTCTAAGGCAATCCCAGCTGGAAGCTTGGTAGGGGAGGTCGATAGACAGGCTGATGATCCAGCTCGATCCAATTGAGGCAGGTCGATACATCGACCTTTCTCTTACAGGGTGGATCGAACTTGACACTTAAACGATAAAGGGCATCGACCTGCACTAACAGGTAGCAGGTCGATCTATCGGCCTTGACCCTAAACAAGTAAAATATGCCTAAGTGTGGTTTCGATAAACATCATCAAAATCAAACTGCAGGGGGTTCCTAACAATTTCCCCCTTTTTGATGATGTCGAAACCAAACACTTTACAAATAATTCCTAAGAAGAAACACTGAAAGAATGGTATCAGAGCTTCCCTTAATTTTTCAATTATGAATATTGAGAAGGAATAAAATGAAAGACAGATAATAAAGCATAATAAAGCAGTAAGGCAGATGCCTGGACAAAGAGGTATTGTCATCAGGACGAAAGATGATTTTGTTTCATTAAGCTCGATAGCAGAATACATGAAGAATTTACATCGGGCTGAGAGCATAAATGAAAAACAAAATATTACCAAATCATCTACATAGCCTGGATCTTGGCACGGGCTGCTGTGCGCTCTTCTTGGATCTGCTCCCTTGACAACGTCTGCATGCTTGCGTAGATTCCATCCCTGATACGACGATAGTCGGGATCGGAATTCGATACGTTGACGCCTAGGCCGATGGCAGTTTGGGCGATGTACTGGTCGATTCGAGAGTAATCCATATACTCCGAAGCACCAAGACGTAAGGGCGCAAAATATTGCTGAGCAGGGGCCCTTATCGTCACACCAGCCTCTGCAGCCTTCTTCTTGAGCTCACCAATGAATTTTTGGTATGGAAACTTGCGCATGTAGGCTGCATACGCTTCATCGGCATCGGCAGGCAGGGAGGGATCCTTGATGAAGTAGTGCAGGAGGATGAAGCACGAATTGAGCTCCCGCAGCAGGTTGTTCTGAGATTCATCAAGCCAATCAACGACCTGCTGCAATCCTCCTGCATTCAAAACAAGAGCGGACTGGCTGATCCAGTCCAACTCTCTCTTCCTTCTAGCCTCAGCAGCACGGCGCTCTGCCTTGAAGCGCTGCTGCTCCTCTTGATTTGCAGCCTGCTCCGGCGTGGCACCAGCCAATACCATGGCGGAAATGAGATCGGCCTCTGCTGCCAATCGAGCTTTGGCGGCAGCAGCCTGCTCCGCACCAAGCTGGGAGATAGGATCGGCAAGAGAGGCAGCGGCCTTGGGTGCAACGGCCTGGGAGGGCTTCTTTTGAGAAGGAGGAGGAGGAGCCTTGGATTTTGGGGCCGGGGCCTTCTTTTTCTTCGCGGTGGTGGCAGCTCGCTCTTCTTCCCCCTTTTCGACATCATCAGAAAGGGTTTTAATAAGGGAAAGAAGAGTAGCATCCTCCTGCTGCAGCTTTGTCACGGCATCCTTCAATTCCTGCTGGCCATTGAGAAGGGAGGAGATGGTGCCGTGAATTGCGTTGATCTGATCGTTGGAGGTCGATGCCGAGTTTGAGATAGAAGAAGCCAGTTCGGTTACTCGCTCATCGACCTTCTCCACATCCTCCAATACTTCCGCGATTTGGTCGCGGGATGCCATGTTGAGCTCATCAAGCTGGCCAGGTAGGAGCTTGTCAGTATATTCCTTCAAAAGCCTCACTGCAAAATCAGTGACACGCTCCTTGGCAACTTCATCGGCCTGGGCCTTGGCTTCATTAATAATATCGGCCCGGACCTCGGCTATGGCCTGCTTGATTTGGTTGGGGAGGCTGGTGATGATGGACTCGAGCTTGGCAGAAATATCATCCAGCGCAGCCTCCACATCGACCCTTGGAGACGGAGCAGCAGCAACTAGAGGCTGATCATCACCCTCAATCCTGGGTGATGATTGCTCCGGAGTTTGAATCCGATCAAACTCGTCTCCGGCTTCGGTGGCGGAGTTGTACAGGGCGCGAGAGTGCGCGTATAGGGGGCGAAGGTCGATGCCCAAAATTTTGGCTTCGACCTTCATGCGGCGAAGCACCAGCTGGCGAAAATTGGAGGCCGCATCCCCCACGGTGTAGAAACCGAACTCCGATTCAAGAGCCAGCTCCTCGACCTTCAGGTCGTCGAGAGTGACGACCTGCAGCAACGCCTCGAACATATAGTAGTAGCTCGACTTACAATCCAGGTAGAACTGGAGGCGAGCAGCGAGGTCGAGGGTTTTGGGGAGTTGATCGATTCCTGGCATCAGGTCGATGACCTTTAGCCTGGCTTCGGCCTTCTTCGAAGCCACCATTGCTTGAGCAGGAGAGACGGCCTGCTCGGGGATAGGCTGGAAGGGCAGGATGGTGTCTTGCTCCACCTCTTCTTCGGTGACGTCAACAATTTCCACCGATCCAGCTCGTTGGACACGAGGGGACTTTGCTGGAGAGGGAGCAACGACCTGCGTAGAAGATGCAGGCCGTTTCTGCGAGGCGGACGGCTCGCCGGCGGAACGGACTGGAGATGGAGTCCGTTCGGCTGATGGAGAGCGCGATGGAGAGCGCGAAGTCTCCGTGCGAGCTGCAGGCTCATCGAGCTGCACGGGAAGGACTTTATGCATCGGCCTGGGAGGGTCACCGGAGGCCGACTGCATTTTGCGAGGGGGAGTCCTCTTCACGGGCTGGCCCTTCTTGACAGGGCGAGAGGGGACCAGATCGAAATCGGCCTTCCTTTTCTTTTGAAGGGGTCGATCTGGGATCCTCCAACCAACTTTGGAATGGCCGGTTCTGGCGAGATGCTCCCGAACAGAGTCTGGGGAGTTGTGGTAGATTTGCGGTGCCACCCCAATCGCCATCTCAAGCTGATGGAGATCTTTTGGTATAAACAGAGGGGGAAAGTCCGGATCTTTGGACCACGTCCTCTGCTTGAAGTGGGAGATGATGATGGAGGTCACCTTCGTCCCAAGGCGAAGCGGCTTGTCATTGCGGAGAGATACTTTAACAATGGCCTCTCCCTCCGTCTCGCAGATGATCATCCTGGCTTCATCCCAAAGCAGGGAGACCAACAATTTGGCCCAACAGACGGGCAGGTCGAGCACTACGGCCGCCAAGATCTGGAATTTGAAAGGGGTGACCTAGTCGTAGTTCCCGAGAAGCCCCAGAAAACACTTCTGCACGAAGTCCATCAAGAGGCGATATTTAGGGCGGAGATCGCTCCTCTTGAATGCGACTGGCACGAACTGCCTCTGCTCGATTAGAACACGATCTGCAACCTGCTGCAGTTGGTCCCTAGAAATGTCCGCGAGCTGCATCGTTCCCTCTTCATCAATGTCGAAGGCCGCTTTCACAGCATCAAGAACGTTGATGGTGGCCACGGACTTCGTGGTTCCAATAGAGACGGTGTGGGTGGATACGGAATCTCCTTCATTCCAATTGTAGAAGAAGGCACCCACAAGCCTGGGAAGATTCTTCGCCGGCCGGGTGGAGATGATCTGATGGAATGAACGGCACTTCTCCACCATGGCGAACATGGAGTCGAGATCGTGAAAACCGAAGTTTTCACGCACCATGTAGGGCTCGAACTTGATGCGAGCCGTCAAGAACTCTTCTACTTCCGACCACTGCATTTCTTTCCGACCAGAGGGTAAGATATTTGCTGCCATTGTTGTTTTCTGCAAATTTTCCAAAAGGGATTAGAAAGAGAACCAATCGTTTTTCGAGAAAAGATAGAGAAACCGTTAAGAATTTGACAGGAAATTAAAAGCATAAGTGGCAAAAAGAACACAAACCACTGCGAGTGATTCGATGCAGAGAGTGAAGAAGCAGAGAAACGATGATCACGACGGCGGCAGTTTAAAATTTTGCAGAGAAAATTAGGTTTTAGTAGATGAAGATGATAAGAATAAGTAAAGTTTTTGAGAGAAAACTGCATGACATATATAGATTTTTCGAACGATCTCAACCGTTCGAATTTGAAAAGGCTAAAGTTGCAGTATTAACCCTCAACCGCACGATCGTGGGCGCGTGGAATGTGTAACGTTTCACATCCGCGCGTGAAAAGGTTGGAACGTGCGTAAATAAGCACTTTTACAGAAAAATGGCAGGGAATTAAATGTAGCCTCGGTCAACGTGTCAAAACTTGACACTTGACTAGATGTGTTGTAAAAATGGTAATCATTACTCCCTTTTTCCTCATTTTCTGCAAATTAGCAGTCCCTTAAATAATGAAACACATTGAGAAATAAATAACATTAATAAATGAAAAATTCAATGCGTATTAAAGAAGTTATAAGACAAAAGGGTGATACTGCCCCTTTGATTCTTCCTTCATAAATGCAGTTGCATTCAGGTTGATATCGGTCTGATGATATCGGCCTTGTGACGGAGAACGGCCTGTCGAAATGAACGGCCGTAATTTGAGATATCGGCCTGGACATATGACATCGGCCTGGCAAGGTAGAACTGCCTGGACTGAAGATATCGACCTGGAGAAACAAACGCCCTGGATACAGACATCGGCCTTTGTTCCCCCTCAAATGATGGATCACTTTGACTAAGTGTTCCCCCTTAATTTGAGGAATACAGGTCGATGCGTTAAATAGTCGACGGCCTGAGGATGGAAACGGCCTGTCCAAATAGTAACTTCCTTTTCAAATGGTAACGGCCTGTTGAGAATTGACGGCCTGTTCCCCCTTAATATCTGCCTGCTTGTAAAGAGACGGCCTGCTTGGTGGTCCCGAATGTTGGTCCCACACAATCTTTTGAAAGATGTGGCAGGTCGATGAGGAGATAACGGCCTGTAGGCTTATGATCGGCCTGATGTCTCAACATTTAGTAACCCCAGCTTTCCACATAGCATTTTGAATCTTTCTTCGGCTAGGGGTTTGGTTAGAATATCAGCTCGTTGAATGTCAGTGTGAATCTTCTCTATAACCACGTTCTTCTTTTCCACGTGATCACGAATAAAGTGATGTCGAATATCCACGTGCTTGCATCTAGAGTGAAGAACTGGATTTTGAGTAATGGCGATGGCACTCGAGCTGTCGCAGAATATAGGCACTTCACTGACTTCAACTTCATAATCCTTAAGTTGTTGCTTGATCCACAAGATTTGTGCACAACAACTTCCTGCGGCCATGTACTCGGCCTCTGTGGTGGAGGTGGCTACTGAAGTTTGCTTCTTTGAAAACCAAGAAATCAGCTTGTTTCCGAGAAAATGGCAAGTACCCGAGGTAGATTTCCTATCGAGCTTGCACCCTGCATGATCAGAATCTGAATAACCTGTAAGCTGCAAATTATCATCACAAGGATACCAAAGGCCTAGATTTGTGGTTCCTTTGATGTATCGAAGAATTTTCTTTGCTGCTTCCAAGTGAGATTCCTTCGGATTAGCTTGAAATCGAGCACACACTCCAACTGCAAAAGTGATGTCAGGTCGACTAGCAGTTAAATAAAGTAATGAACCAATTATACCCCTGTACTGTGTTATGTTGGCAGGTTTTCCTTGGGGATCCGGGTCGATCTTCCCACCAGCGAGCATAGGTATTTTGACAGGCTTGCTGTCTTTGACACCAAACTTGTCGACCAGCTCGTGTGCGTACTTTGTTTGGCTAATGAAAATTCCTTCATTGGACTGCTTCACCTGCAACCCTAGAAAGAAATTCATTTCCCCCATCATAGACATTTTATACTTTTCGGTCATGAGGTTACCAAATTTTTCACACAAAATGGGAGATTTAGATCCAAAAATGATATCATCAACATAAATTTGTACTAAAAGGATATGTTCATTCACTTTGATAGTGAATAGTGTCTTGTCGACTGAACCACGCTTGAATCCCGATTCGATGAGGAAAGATGATAGCGTCTCATACCAAGCTCGAGGAGCTTGCTTAAGACCATAGACGGCCTTGTGCAGTTTGTAGACTTTGCTTGAATCACCCTCTTCGAATCCAGGAGGCTGTTCCACATAGACTTCCTCTTCAAGGACGCCATTGAGGAACGCACTTTTAACATCCATCTGGTAGACTTTGAATCGTTGATGAGCGGCATAGGCTAGAAACAGCCTTATAGCTTCTAATCTTGCAACGGGGGCAAACGTCTCATCATAGTCGATTCCTTCTTGTTGACAGTAACCCTTTGCAACCAATCGGGCTTTATTTCTGACAACTTCTCCAGATTCATCTCTCTTGTTCTTGTAAACCCATTTGACTCCAATGACGCCCTGATGATAAGGACGATCCACTAGAGACCATACTTCATTTCTTTTGAATTCATTGAGTTCTTCTTGCATGGCTTCAATCCAATCAGCATCTTGAAGAGCTTCAATGGCATCTTTGGGTTCTATTCGAGAGAGATAGCAACTTAATAGCGCACTTTCACCAATCGTCCTTCTTGTTCGCACTCCTTGATTTGGGTTCCCAACAATGAGATCTTTTGGATGATCATCGATCCATCGTCTGCGTCGTGATCTTTCTTCATTTGAAATGATTGGCTCGGGCTCATTAATGGGTTCGTCAAACTCCGGGTGAGTTGAAGGTTGATCAGTGGGCACATGCTGTTGCTCGAGCTGTTGATCAGGCTGCTGTTCGGCCTGGATGTTGAGCTGCTCCATTGTGTTATCGAGCTGCTCAAGTTGGGATGTAAGGTCGTGAACAGCATCAGTCTTGGGGACTGAGGGAGGGGGATCAGCCTGGTTAAGTCCGGCTGATGTATTACAGCTCGTATTATCATTTGCATCACTTCCCCCTTGTTGTGTGACCCTAGGATCAGATTGATCCTCTTCCTCCAAATCATTTGGAGTCCATACTAGCAGGTCGTCAATGGGGGAGTTAGACGGCCTGTTAGTAGCGGGCTGATCTGAACCTGTACTTGACTCTCTGTACAGACAAGTAGACTCATCAAATACAACATGAGGTGTTACCTCCACAACTAGGGTTTTCTTATTAAAAACTCTATAAGCTTTGCTAACCTCCGAGTATCCTAAAAATACTCCTGGATCAGCCTTGCTATCAAAAGTTTTCAATTGGGATTTCCCATTGTTATGAATGTAACACAAGCACCCAAAAGCTTTAAAATATTTTAACCTGGGGAGCTTGTTGTTCCACAGCTCGTATGGAGTCTTTCCATGTCGGGTCGTGATAACCGACCTGTTTTGGGTGTAGCAGGCTGTGTTGACGGCCTCTGCCCAAAACTTCTTTGGGAGATTGGTTTCATCCAACATGGTACGAGCTGCTTCTTTCAGCGATCTGTTACGACGTTCCACCACGCCGTTTTGTTGAGGTGTGCGTGCAGCTGAAGTTTGATGATGAATCCCACTCTTTGTGCAATATTCTTCGATCATTGCATTGATAAATTCGGTGCCACGATCTGATCGAATGGAGATGATGGATTTCTCCTTTTGATTGCATAGCTTGCTCAGCAACACAGGTAGCTTCTCCAATGTCTCCTTCTTTTTGTACATGAAAATAACCCACGTAAATCTAGAATAATCATCTATAATAACGAGAGCATATTTTCTACCGTTTATACTCAAGGGAGTGACTGGACCGAAGAGGTCGAGATGGAGAAGCTCAAGAATTCGATTCGATGAATGAGCCGTCACGCTTGGAAATGATGATCTTGTCTGCTTTCCAGCTTGACATGCTCTGCAGATGTGATCACGATCGAAGACTTGGTCTGGCAGGTCGTTCACCAGCTTGTTGCGTGCGAGCTTGTTGATGGCCTTGAAGTTTAAGTGACTCAACCTCTTGTGCCATAGCCAGCTTGTCTCGGAATCGGCCTTTGTGACCAGGCAGGTCTCTATCCAATCTGTCCACTGTACAATGTAGAGTCTATCCTGCAAAATTCCGGTAAGAAGAATTTCTCCTTCCTCATTTTTCACGAGACACTTGTTAGCGGTGAATTCTACTCGTTTACCACTCGAGCAGAATTGCGACACAGAGAATAGATTATGATTAAGACCTTCAACATAAGAGACGTTAGAAATAGTTGTTTTACCAACTCTTAGATCGCCCTGGCCTCTCGTAAATCCCTTAGAATTTCCTCCAAAGGTTACAAGTGGCCCGTCTCGTTCTTGATAGTTTGAAAGTGGCGTTTTGTCACACGTCATGTGCTTTGAGCATCCACTATCAATGATCCATACAGCTCCATGAGCTGCTTGGCTCCTTCTTTGAGCCTTCCCAACCTGCAATTAATTAAACTTAGCAACCCATTTGAGATTGGGTGCTACATCGGTTGCGGGAACGGCCTTTGGAACCCATATTTGCTTCACCGGTCTGCTTCTATCCGAGGCTGAGGACGAGGCAGAAGCGGTCTTGGGCTTAGGAGCCTTGGATTTCTTCGAGCGAGGGCGACGAGGCTGATAATATTGTTCTTCGTAAAACCCAGGTTGATACTGCCAGTCTTGAAAATTTGACTGTTGATAATGGCAGTAGCACCCTTGATAGTCCGGGTGGAAGAACTCAGGGTGATACGGCCTTTGATAGAACTGGCCTTTGTATCGCCCTTGATGAACAGCCTTATTTTGATGGTAGGGGGCAGGTCGACGTTGCTGGGCAGGTCGACTCTCCTTCTGTTGAGGAGCGGGCTGTTCTTTCTTTCGTTGCTTTATGAGGATGGCCTGGGGCTGTCGAGCTGGATTCTTCAGCTTGACCATCTTATCAGGGAGAGCTTGATTAGCTTTCCGAACATTCTTTGATTTAGGCTGCGCTTTCACGAACGTGATCTCGCAGTCTTTGTTCTTGCTTTTCTTGGATTCTCCATTAAATCCAATCCCAGAGTGATCGCGCGGATTGCGTTGCATGGATTGGACCTCTTCCAGCTTCTTTCCACTTTTCTTCAACTGACTCAATGTGAGTTGAAGTTTTTCTTCCTTTTTCATGAGGAGTTCGTGTCGAGTTACCAAGTCAGCCAGCTTTGAGGTAAGGCTGTGTATTTCGGCATCTTTGGTCTTGAGGGACTCGTTTTTCTCGAGCTCCCTGGTATCAAACTCCTTGACCCGTAAAGTCAATTCGTCAACCTTTGACTTTAGGGTTTCGATCTCCCTTTCCTTTTCTTCATCGTAGGGAGAGAATCTTTCTTCCAAGGCTAGCTTGTATTTTTCATTTTTATCCAATAGCTCAGCATTGTCTTCAACGACCTCCTTGAGAGTATCCACGAGATCGGCATAGTCATCGAGCTGTTTCTTGATTTCTTCCCATGACACAGCCTCGGATAGGTCTTCATCACCTTCTTCTGCACAATCATCGTCAGAAAAAGAAAGTGAAATGGGTTGAAGATCTACCTTTGAAGATCCCTCGTTTTGTTGATGCTCTCCAACGAAGCATTCTTCATCATCACTTTCATCGAAAGCGATGTATCCTTCGTCATCACTTGACGAGCTGTCCGAGAGGTGAGCTTCCTTTGTTTCTTCGGCAATCATAGCAGCTCGTTGATCTTTGAGCTTCTTATCACGCTTTGCACGGAGCTCGTCTCTCTCGGCCTTGGTAAGATCCGGGCAGTCCGTCTTGTAATGACCTGGCCTGCCACAGTTGAAACAACCACCCTCGGGTGTGTTAGAAGAATTGAAGGTTGAGGGTTTACCTTCTCCCTTTTTGTCAGGGCGGTCGTGGTTGCGGTTGGAGAAGTTTCGTTTGTTGTCACGGTAGAATTTCTTGTATTTGACAACCTTCCCTAGGAGCTTCTCATTTCTCCTAGCGGCTAGAGCATAGTCGAGAGTCATCTTCTCGAACTTCTTGACGATGGATTCGTCAATCGGAATTGGGGTAGCAGCTGAGGCTGAGTCGGCCTTGAAAGCTACCTCCTTGTTCTTTTCATCAGCCTTCTTGCTGGTGGAAGGCTGGGTTGATCCATGGATGCGGATCATCTCATACTCATTTCCGACAAGAATGTCGAAAAGGTCTTCTGTGGTGAGGGAGTTGAAATCCGATCGGGCTGGATGCATGGCGGCGTATACGTGCCAATTTGCAGGGAGAGCACGTATCACTTTGAGATTCTTCTCGCGCTGCGTATACTTGTATGGATTGATGGCAGCCACTTCAAGAACAATCTCGGTGAAGCGAATTTTCATCGCTTCGATGGTTTCTCCCGAAACCATCTTGAAGTCATCGAACTTGCTGCACGCCATGGACAGCTTGTTCTCCTTCATTTCCTCTGAGCCAAGGCTGATGGACCGGAGGGTGTCCCACATTTCTTTGGCCGTTTCAAGATTTCTGATCTTGGCCAGGTAGACGCCCTTCACGGTGCTGGAGATGAGTCCCTTTGCATAATCATCGAGACCGGCCTCCTTCCTTTCCTCGGTTGTGTAATCGCGAGGATTCTTAAGGATTTTCTCGTATGTAGCCTCCCCGGGGGCTGTTCCATCCACGATAATCTTCGCAGCATAAATGGGGGAGGGTCCGTTCTCGATGATGTCCCACATAAGGACGTGATGTGCCTTGAGACACATCTTGATTCGAAAGCTCCAATCTTCATAGCCTTGAACGGAGAAGTCTTCACATACCCTGAGAAGAGAAGCCTCCATAGCACAATAATATGATATGAATGAGAAAGATTTTTCTAAGGATCGGTTCAAAATGACCAAAAGTTTGATAAAGAACTTTTAGTATGCAAAGCAGCGGTCAAAAGAACCACTGCTCTGATACCACTTGTTGGTCCCGGGAAAGAGTAATTGGTGTATGGGGGGGGGGAATACACCAATAACCAACCGTTTTTGACTTTTTAAAGTTCAGGTAAATCTGCAGGTCGATTGTCAAGGTCGACCTTATCAGAGGCAGTTTGATCTATCAAGCTCGTATGGTATCAAGCTTGACTTATCAAACTGTTAATGCGGAAGTTGGTGGAGGTTGATTACTCTTTGAAAAATCTTACTGAATATGGATGGCAGGTTGATTCGTGTAATGCAGGTTGATGCTCGTTAGTTAGATAATAAAATGTAAGTGCAATAAATAGAGAGAGAGAGAGAAACACCGCGATGTAGCGTGGTTCGGAGAAATCCTCCTACGTCCACGTCAGGTCGACTCGACCTGAGAATCCCTTTTCTTTTGGATCCACCTCTCTCTTATTTATACTGACTGAGTATCAGTTCTAGCTACAATCTAACTTGAGAGTAACTAGACACGAGTTTTGGGTCGTGACCCTTACAACCTTCGTACTAAAACGTACAAACAACCTAACGCTGTTACAGAGCTTGACTAACTCTATAATGGCGAAAATGAGAACAAGCTTTCTAACTTCGAACAAGTCGGAGAAGAAGTTGTTTGAACAATCGACAAGCAGCAGTGAACGCTTCGTCGTTGTGGTGTTTTTCGGACTCGAAAACCTCTCTTCGTCAAGTGTTTGGGAAACTAATCGGATTTCGAACACTTGAATGAATTTGAGCTTTGAGAGAGATTTGGGCAGAGATATGGCGTTGATAGTATGTGTTTCCCGTACTTGAATCCGAAAATGGCTGAAGTATTTATAGGCAGTTTTGAAAAACTAGCCGTTGGAGTCGGGCTGACGTGGCACTAGCCGTTGGATGCTGACTCACTTCTAGCCGTTGGGAATATTCGTCCTTGCTGGCACTCGACGTGGCAAGGATCAGGTCGTGACGCTCCATGAAGGTGGAGCATCGACCTTGATTGATAATCCAGCTCTTGAAATCTTCTAAGGCAATCCCAGCTGGAAGCTTGGTAGGGGAGGTCGATAGACAGGCTGATGATCCAGCTCGATCCAATTGAGGCAGGTCGATACATCGACCTTTCTCTTACAGGGTGGATCGAACTTGACACTTAAACGATAAAGGGCATCGACCTGCACTAACAGGTAGCAGGTCGATCTATCGGCCTTGACCCTAAACAAGTAAAATATGCCTAAGTGTGGTTTCGATAAACATCATCAAAATCAAACTGCAGGGGGTTCCTAACATATCTCATATAAAATGGTGATAATATTTTCTGATGATTGTTTTGATGTTAGAAACTTGTTCGGCAACTGAGCCCAACTGATGAAGAGATGGAGGAAGTGTATGTGAAATCACTTGAAGATGACAAAGCCCCGAACCCATTTGCCTTCACATACGACCCGACTGAATGTATGAAAAAGAGGTACAGAGATGACGAAGGCGGAGAGAGAGAATACGAGGGAGAAGGGTCGGCTGTTAGTGCACAAAATGTTTCGGTTGCGGAGGTTGCGAAGGCTGCAGTCCAAGCAGGGGTCGATGCACTTAAAGAGTTTTTGAATGAGTATCACAACACCCTGGTCAATGATGTTGCTAGCAAGGTGACAACAATTCTTCTAGAGAAAGCCCCAACAAAACTGATCATTACTACGAAGAAAGGGGATATGAAGATTTGCATGTTATTGGCCTTGGTGATGAGGGTGTTGATACAGCTGGTGGAAAGCCTAAAACTCTTGCAGTGCCTACAGCTTGTGACAATGAAGACCCTAGCCTTTTTTCTTTGGGAATTAACAATGAAACAATTGTGCAGGCCAAAGTTGTAGAAGCAAGAGCAACTGATGATGCGGCAAAGATGCCCCCACCCCCAAGGGTTGAATTACCTCAAGTCCAGATGGATGCCCCCACTGCTGTGATGTCTCCTCCAGTTGAAGCTAGCCATGTGAAGCCTACTGCTACCACTGCGACTGTGGACACGCCGTGTTCATCAGACAAGCCGCAGGTATAGCAAGTACTGACAGGGATGTGTTTTCAAACAATCTTTATGTTTAATTGTTGATGTTGTGTGGTTTCAAGAACAATTTCGGACAACTTTGTTTATTTTCAGTTGTAATGTTTTGTGCTTTCAGATGTAATGTTTTAAGGATGGTATGGTATGGTATGTTAAGAACATTTTCTTGATGTGATCAATTTCTTACCACAAGTTATTATTAATTCTTATATGTAAAAAACCAGCCTAGTACACTAAAACAAACAAACCCAGAGTATGTATGAAAATAAACGAATTCCTACCTTAGACAGTCAATTCTTATGTAAAATTAATTCCTATCTTTTAGTATCATAAATTCTTATTAAAACCTTAGTACGGATACATAAATTCTTACATCGTGATGCATTATTAGTAAACAATTCTTACAAATGTAATTGTTTTGTAACAGGAGTACGAGGTGATATCAGACTCTCAAATTGACCGAGAGTTTGACAAACTATCATTCTTAAATGTTACCCCCCACGTGCAGTCAACAACTGAAGGTGCTCCCACAGCAACGGTACGCCCATTTCGTATTAAATATCCATCAAGAGCATGCCGTAACCCCTTCCTACGCAACGATAAATGACCACGTCCTGACAAATTCAGGCTTTTCATGGAGAGCGAAAATGCATGCGCTGTAAGCTATTTAATGGATTGTGAAAATATTTATTATCTATATTTCTTAAAACATATATCTTTTCTAACACTAGCACAGTCGGAATGTGGGATTACCTTATGATGTGGATAAAGAATTCTTCGAGGACATCATGGAAGGGAAGAAGTTCCTAAGTGAGGACCACGTCAATTCCTATCTAGCTATTATCTCTTCGAACCCAACCCTCGCCGGATTGAAGGCTGTTAAAAACAAAGTCGGCATTACATGTTGCTATTTCATGGTAAAACCTACATATATTATGATGTCATTCTTCTATATCATGAAGTAACTCTTAGCACACTCAACTAATACGTGTGAAATTGCCCTCCATGTAAAAAAGAGCCAGATCATGAAAGTCTTTGATAAGCTACATAAGAGTGACAAGCCAAAAACAGGGATGTATGAGTTCAAAGCATTCAATCAGAAAATAGAAGAGGAAGTACCTACTAAGAAGATGGAGAAGTTATTGGTGTTTGCTGATGGAAGCTATCCACCTTGGGGGGAGGACAGAAAGGAATGGACATCTTATGAAAAGGTATAAATGTTATACCCAATTACTTACATTCATTCAAATGTGTACTAACACATAATTCTTACAGATTATTGCAGTTTGTAAGTACCAAAATGATTGGATCACGGTTGTCATTGACATGGTAGAACAAAAGCTTGTTATCCATGACCCAAAAGCGTGGGACTTGCAGAAAAAAAGGATGCAGCTCAATCTTAACATATTCTTACCAATGGCCCGCCTTGTGCCACAGTTGATGAAAGCTATAAGCTATCCTACAATTAACAGTGTAAATAACCCCAATCATGCACAATGGCCAATCACCTTCGGGGCACACAGGCAGGAATGCTTTCCGTGAAAAGGAACAGATCGACAGTCCACTATACTGCATGAGGTACGTAGAAAAATTCATAGCAACGGATACAACCTCCTCGAATGGTCTGCTTACAAAGGAAGAAATCCAGCAATACCGCTACGATGTTGCTGTTGGTCCCGGGAAAGAGTAATTGGTGTATGGGGGGGGAATACACCAATAACCAACCGTTTTTGACTTTTTAAAATTCAGGTCGATCTGCAGGTCGATTGTCAAGGTCGACCTTATCAGAGGCAGTTTGATCTATCAAGCTCGTATGGTATCAAGCTTGATTTATCAAACTGTTGTTAATGCGGAAGTTGGTGGAGGTTGATTACTCTTTGAAAAATCTTAAGGCTGAATATGAATACCAGGTTGATTCGTGTAATGCAGGATGATGCTCGTCAGTTAGATAATAAAATGTAAGTGCGATAAATAAAGAGAGAGAGAAACACCGCGATGTAGCGTGGTTCGGAGAAACCCTCCTACGTCCACGTCAGGTCGACTCGACCTGAGAATCCCTTTTCTTTTGGATCCACCTCTCTCTTATTTATACTGACTGAGTATCAGTTCTAGATACAATCTAACTTGAGAGTAACTAGACACGAGTTTTGGGTCGTGACCCTTACAACCTTTGTACTAAGACGTACAATCAACCTTACACTCTTACAGAGCTTGACTAACTCTATAATAGCGAAAAATAAGAACAAGCTTTCTAACTTCGAACAAGTCGGAGAAGAAGTTGTTTGAACAATCGACAAGCAGCAGTGAACGCTTCGTCGTTGTGGAGTTTTTCGGAATCGGAAACCTCTCTTCTTCAAGTGTTTGGGAAACTAATCGGATTTCGAACACTTGAATGGATATGAGCTTTGAGAGAGATTTGGGCAGAGATATGGCGTTGATAGCTTGTGTTTCCCGTACTTGAATCCGAAAATGGCTGAAGTATTTATAGGTAGTTTTGAAAAACTAGCCGTTGGAGTCGAGCTGACGTGGCACTAGCCGTTGAATGCTGACTCACTTCTAGCCGTTGGGAATATTCGTCCTTGCTGGCACTCGACGTGGCAAGGATCAGGTCGTGACGCTCCATGAAGGCGGAGCATCGACCTTGATTGATAATCCAGCTCTTGAAATCTTCTAAGGCAATGCCAGCTGGAACCTTGATAGGGGAGGTCGATAGACAGGCTGATGATCCAGCTCGATCCAATTGAGGCAGGTCGATACATCGACCTTTCTCTTACAGGGTGAATCGAACTTGATACTAAACGATAAAGGGCATCGACCTGCACTAACAGGTAGCAGGTCGATCTATCGGCCTTGACCCTAAACAAGTAAAATATGCCTAAGTGTGGTTTCGATAAACATCATCAAAATCAAACTGCAAGGGGTTCCCAACAATTTCCCCCTTTTTGATGATGTCGAAACCAAACACTTTACAAATAATTCCTAAGATAAAATACTGAAAGATGGTATCAGAGTTTAAACATTTTTCAATCATGAAGATTGATAAGGAATTAAATGAAAGGCAAATAAGAACATAATTAAAATAAAGCAGTAAAGGCAAATGCCTGGACAAAGAGATATTGTCATCAGGACGAAGTATGATTTTGTTTCATTAAGCTCGATAGCAGAATACATGGAGAATTTACAACCAGCTGAGAGCATAAATGAAAAACAAGATTACAAAATCATCTATCTACATAGCCTGGATCTTGGCACGGGCTGCAAGGCGCTCTTCCTGGACTTGCTCCCTTGACTTCGACTGCATGCTCGCGTAGATTCCATCCCTGATACGACGATAGTCGGGATCGGAATTCGATACGTTGACGCCTAGGCCGATGGCAGTTTGGGCGATGTACTGGTCGATTCGAGAGTAATCCAGATACTCCGAAACACCAAGACGCAAGGGCTCAAAATATTGAAGAGCAGGGGCCCTTATCGTCACACCAGCCTCTGCAGCCTTTTTCCGTAGATCACCAATGAATTTTTGGTACGGAAACTTGCGCATATAGGCTGCATACGCTTCATCGGCATCGGCAGGCAGGGAGGGGTCCTTGATGAAGTAGTGCAGCAGGATGAAGCAAGAATTGAGCTCCCGCAGCAGGTTGTTCTGAGATTCATCAAGCCAATCAACGACCTGCTGCAATCTTCCTGCATTCAAAACAAGAGCGGACTGGCTGATCCAGTCCAACTCTCTCTTCCTCCTAGCTTCAGCAGCACGGCGCTCGGCCTTGAAACGCTGCTGCTCTTCTTGATTTGCAGCCTGCTCCGGCGTAGCACCAGCCAGAACCATGGCGGAAATAAGATCGGCCTCGGCTGCCAATCGAGCTTTGGCGGCAGCAGCCTGCTCCGCACCAAGCTGGGAGATGGGATCGGCATGAGCAGCAACGGCCTTGGGTGCAACGGCCTGGGAGGGCTTCTTTTGAGAAGGAGGAGGAGCCACGGAAGTTGAAGCAGATTTGGTTTTGATGGGCTTCTTCTTCTTCGCGGCGGCGGCTCTTTCTTCTTCCCCCTTTTCGACATCATCAGTCAGGGCCTTGATAAGGGAAAGAAGAGTCGCATCCTCTTGCTGCAGCTTGACCACAGCATCCTTCAACTCCATTTGCCCATTGAGAAGGGAGGAGATGGTGCCGTGGATGGCGTTGATCTGTTCGTTGGAGGTCGATGCCGAGTTTGAGATAGAGGAATTCAGATTTTCTACTCGCTCATCGACCTTGGCCAAATCCTCCAATACCTCCGCGATCTGATCGCGAGACGCCATGTTGAGCTCATCGAGCTGGCCCGGCAGGAGCTTATCGGTATATTCTTTCAAAAGCTTCACGGCAAAGTCCGTGACGCGCTCCCTTGCAGCTTCATCGGCCTGGGCTTTGGCATCTTTTATTATATCAGCCCGGGCCTCTGCTACAGCCTGCTTGATTTGCTCTGGGAGGCTGGTGATGATGGACTCGAGCTTGGCAGAAATTTCATCCAACACAGCCTCCACATCGACTTTTGGAGACGGAGCAGCAGCAACTAGAGGCTGATCATCACCCTCAATCCTGGGTGATGATTGCTCCGGAGTTTGAATCCGATCAAACTCGTCTCCGGCTTCTGCGGCGGAGTTATACAGGGCGCGAGAGTGCGCATAGAGGGGGCGAAGGTCGATGCCCAAAATTTTGGCTTCGACCTTCATGCGGCGAAGCACCAGCTGGCGAAAATTGGATGCCGCATCCCCCACGGTGTAGAAACCGAACTCCGCTTCAAGAGCCAGCTCCTCGACCTTCAGGTCGTCAAGAGTGACGACCTGCAGCAACGCCTCGAATACGTAATAATAACTCGACTTACAATCCAGGTAGAACTGGAGGCGAGTGGCGAGGTCGAGGGATTTGGGGAGTTGGGCTATCCCCGGCATCAGGTCGATGACCTTCAGCCTGGCCTCCGCCTTCTTGGCAGCGACCTGGGAGTGAGCCGCAGACAATGGCTGCTCAACGAACGGCTGGACCTCTAGCACGACGTCCTCCTCCACAGGCGCATCTCGAACTGGGGAAGACAGGGATTCATCAGCAGTCAGATCCTGGATCTCAACGGATCCAGCGCGATGGACTGAGGGAGGCCTCTGTGGGGAGGGGGCAACGACCTGCTGAGAGGATGCAGGGCGTTGCTGCGAGGCGGACTGCTCGGCGGCGGAACGGACTGGAGAAGGAGTCCGTTCTGCTGATGAAGAGGGCGATGAGGCGGGCGAAGACTCCCTGGGAGGTGCAGCAACCTCGAAATCCAGAGGGAGGATTTTATGGAACGGCCTGGGAGGCTCACCGGAGGCCGACTGCGACTTGCGAGGGGGAGTCCTCTTCACGGGCGGAGCCTTCTTGACAGGACGTGAGGGAACCAGATCGACATCGGCCTTCCTCTTCTTTTGAGCAGGTCGATCCGGAATCCTCCAGCCAACTTTGGAATGACCGGCCTTGGCGAGGTGCGTCCTGACATCGTCAGAGGAGTTGTAATAAATCTGTGCCGACACACCTATCGCCATCTCCAGCTGGTGCAAATCTTTTGGAATAAACAGAGGGGGAAAGGCTGGATCTTTGGCCCATGTCCTCTGCTTGAAGTGGGAGATGATGATGGAGGTTACCTTCGTCCCAAGACGAAGCGGTTTGTTGTTGTGAAGGGACACTTTCACAACGACCTCTCCCTCGGTCTCGGTGATGATCAGTCTGGCTTCCTCCCAGAGCAGCAAGACCATCAGCTTGGCCCAACAGATGGGCAGGTCGAGAATTACGGCCGTCATAATTTGGAATTTGAACGGCGTGACCTGGTCGTAATTCCCTATGTGCCCTAGAAAGCATTTCTGGATGAAGTCCATAAGGAGGCGGAATTTGGGGCGCAGCTCGCTCCTTTTGAAGGCCACTGGAACGAACTGCCTCTGCTCAATCAAGACCCGATCTGCAACCTGCTGCAGTTGATCTTGTGAAATGTCCGCGAGCTGCATTGAACCTTCCTCTTCAATGCCGAAGGCCGCCTTCACAGCGTCCAGAACGTTGATGGTGACCAGAGATTTTGTGGTGCCAAGGGAGACCGTGTGGGAGGATACGGAATCACCTTCATTCCAGTTATAAAAGAAGGCACACACTAGCCTGGGAAGATGTTTCGCTGGGCGGGTGGAGATTATCTGATAAAACGAAGAACACTTCTCCACCAGGGCGAACATCGAGTCGAGATCGCGAAAACCGAAGTTATTTCGCTCCATGTAGGGCTCGAATTTGAGATGAGCCGTCAAGATCTCCTCGATTTCGGACCATGGCATCTCCTTTCGACCGGAAGTAGAAACCCTTTCTGCCATTGATTTTTCTGCAAGTTTTTCGAGAGAGATTAGAAAATAGATACAGTAAAGAACTTGACAGAAATGTAAAAATATAATCGGTGAAAAGAGTACAAACCACGCGAGTGATTTGATGCAGATAAAGAGAATGCAGAAAAGTGAAGAACACGACAGCGGCAGTTTTAGTATTTGCAGAGATAAATTTTAGGTTTTTCGAAAAAGATGAAGAAGGCAAGTAAGAATGAGAGAAAACTGCATGCCATATTTATAGAATTGACGAACGGTTGAGATCGTTCGAATTTGAAGAGGTGAGAATATCTCTTTAATTCTTAACCACACGATGTGTGCGCGTGAAATGTGAAACGTTTCACATCCGCGCGTGAGTTATTGAGAACGTGCGATAACTTGCACTTTTGCAGAGAGAGACGGCAGGGAATTTAATGCGGCCTCGGTCAATGTGTCAAGGTTTGACACTTGACTGGATGTTTTACAAAAATGGTAATCATTACTCCCTTTTTCCTCATTTTCTGCAAGTTATCAGAACCTTAAATAATGAAACACATTGAGAAATAAATAACATAAATAAATGAAAAAATCAATGCGTATTGAAGAAGTTATAAGACAAAAGGGTGATACTGCCCTTTTGATTCTTCCTTCATAAATGCAGTTGCATTCAGGTCGATATCGGTCTGATAATATCGGCCTGGTGACGGAGAACAGTCTGTCGAAATGAACGGCCTGTATTTGTGATATCGGCCTGGACATATGACATTGACCTGGCAAGGTGGAACTGCCTGGACTTAAGACGTCGGCCTGGCGAAATAAACGCCCTGGAGATGGACATTGGTCTTTGTTCCCCCTCAATTGATGGATCACTTTGGCTAAGTGTTCCCCCTCAATTTGAGGAACACAGGTCGATCTATTGAATAGTCGACGGCCTGATGATAGACACGGCCTGTTGACAGACACGGCCTGTAGATAGGCACGGCCTGTTCAAATAGTGACTCCCTGTTCAAATGGTATCGGCCTGTTGAGTAGATGACGACCTGTTCCCCCTTAATATCGGCCTGCTTGTAAAGAGACGGCCTGCTTGTTGGTCCCGATTGTTGGTCCCACACAAGCTTTTGAAAATTTTGGCAGGTCGATGAGGAGATAACGGCCTGTAGGCTTATGATTGGCCTGATGACTCAACATTTAATAACCCTAGCTTTCCACATAGCATTTTGAATCTTTCTTCAGCTAGGGGTTTGGTCAGAATATCAGCTCGTTGAATGTCAGTGTGTATCTTCTCTATAACCACGTTCTTTTTCTCCACGTGATCACGAATGAAGTGATGTCGAATATCCACGTGCTTGCATCTAGAATGAAGAACTGGGTTTTGAGTAATGGCGATGGCACTCGAGCTGTCGCAGAATATTGGCACTTCACTAACTTCAACTTCATAATCCTTAAGTTGTTGTTTAATCCACAAGATTTGTGCACAACAACTTCCTGCGGCCATGTACTCGGCCTCTGTGGTGGAGGTGGCTACTGAAGTTTGCTTCTTTGAAAACAATGAAATCAGCTTGTTTCCAAGAAAGTGACAAGTACCCGAGGTAGATTTCCTATCGAGCTTGCATCCTGCATGATCAGAATCTGAATAACCTGTAAGCTGCAAATTATCATCACAAGGATACCAAAGACCTAGATTTGTGGTTCCTTTGATGTATCGAAGAATTTTCTTTGCTGCTTCCAAGTGAGATTCCTTCGGATTAGCTTGAAATCGAGCACACACTCCAACTGCAAAAGTGATGTCAGGTCGACTAGCAGTTAGATAAAGTAATGAACCAATTATACCCCTGTACTGTGTTATGTTGGCAGGTTTTCCTTGGGGATCCGGGTCGATCTTCCCACCAGAGAGCATCGGTATTTTGACAGGCTTGCTGTCTTTGACACCAAACTTGTCGACCAGCTCGTGTGCGTACTTTGTTTGGCTAATGAAGATTCCTTCATCGGACTGCTTAACCTGCAACCCTAGAAAGAAATTCATTTCCCCCATCATAGACATTTTATATTTTTCGGTCATGAGGTTACCAAATTTTTCACACAAAATGGGAGATTTAGATCCGAAAATGATATCATCAACATAAATTTGTACTAAAAGGATATGTTCATTCACTTTGATAGTGAATAGCGTCTTGTCGACTGAACCACGCTTGAATCCCGATTCGATGAGAAAGGATGATAGCGTCTCATACCAAGCTCGAGGAGCTTGTTTAAGACCGTAGACGGCCTTGTGCAGTTTGTAGACTTTGCTTGAATCACCCTCCTCGAATCCAGGGGGCCGTTCCACATAGACTTCCTCTTCTAGAACGCCATTGAGGAATGCACTTTTAACATCCATCTGGTAGACTTTGAATCGTTGATGAGCGGCATAAGCTAGAAACAGCCTTATAGCTTCTAATCTTGCAACTGGAGCAAACGTCTCATCATAGTCGATTCCTTCTTGTTGACAGTAACCCTTTGCAACCAATCGGGCTTTATTTCTGACAACTTCTCCAGATTCATCTCTCTTGTTCTTGTAAACCCATTTGACTCCAATGACGCCCTGATGATAAGGACGATCAACTAGAGACCATACTTCATTTCTTTTGAATTCATTGAGTTCTTCTTGCATGGCTTCAATCCAATCAGCATCTTGAAGAGCTTCAAGGGCATCCTTGGGTTCTATGCGAGAGAGATAGCAACTTAATAGCGCACTTTCACCAATCGTCCTTCTTGTTCGCACTCCTTGGTTTGGGTTCCCAACAATGAGCTCTTTCGGATGATCATCGATCCATCGTCTGCGTCGTGATCTTTCTTCATTTGAAATGATTGGCTCGGGCTCATTAATGGGTTCGTCAAACTCTGGATGAGTTGAAGGTTGATCAGTGGGTACATGCTGTTGCTCGGGCTGATGATCAGGCTGCTGTTCGGCCTGGATGTTGAGCTGCTCCATTGTGTTATCGAGCTGCTCGATTTGAGATGTAAGGTCGTGAACAGCATCAGTCTTGGGGACTGAGGGAGGGGGATCAGCCTGGTTAAGTCCGGCTGATGTATTACAGCTCGTATTATAATTTGCATCACTTCCCCCTTGCTGTGTGACCCTAGGATCAGATTGATCCTCTTCCTCCAAATCATTTGGAGTCCATACTAGCAGGTCGTCAATGGGGGAGTTAGACGGCCTGTTAGCAGCGGGCAGATCTGTACCTGTACTTGATTCTCTGTACAGACAAGTAGATTCATCAAACACAACATGAGGTGTTACCTCCACAACTAGGGTTTTCTTGTTAAAGACCCTATAAGCTTTGCTAACCTCTGAGTATCCTAAAAATACTCCTGGATCGGCCTTGCTATCAAAAGTCTTCAATTGAGATTTCCCATTGTTATGAATGTAACACAAACACCCGAAAGCTTTAAAATACTTTAACCTGGGGAGCTTGTTGTTCCACAGCTCGTATGGAGTCTTTCCATGTCGGGTCGTGATAATCGACCTGTTTTGGGTGTAGCAGGCTGTGTTAACGGCCTCTGCCCAAAACTTCTTTGGAAGATTGGTTTCATCCAACATGGTACGAGCTGCTTCCTTCAGCGACCTGTTACGACGTTCCACCACGCCGTTTTGTTGAGGTGTGCGTGCAGCTGAAGTTTGATGATGAATCCCACTCTTTGTGCAATATTCTTCGATCATTGCATTGATAAATTCGGTGCCTCGATCTGATCGAATGGAGATGATGGATTTCTCCTTTTGATTGCACAGCTTGCTCAGCAACGCAGGTAGCTTCTCCAATGTCTCCTTCTTTTTGTACATGAAAATAACCCACGTGAATCTAGAATAATCATCTATAATGACGAGAGCGTATTTTCTACCGTTTATACTCAAGGGAGTGACTGGACCGAAAAGGTCGAGATGGAGAAGCTCAAGAATTCGATTTGATGATTGTGCCGTCACGCTTGGAAAGGATGATCTTGTTTGCTTTCCGGCTTGACAGGCTCTGCAGATGTGATCACGATCGAAGACTTGGTCTGGCAGGTCGTTCACCAGCTTGTTGCGTGCGAGCTTGTTGATGGCCTTGAAGTTTAAGTGACTCAACCTCTTGTGCCATAGCCAGCTTGTCTCGGAATCGGCCTTTGTGACCAGGCAGGTCTCTATCCAATCTGTCCATTGTACAATATAGAGTCTATCCTGCAAAATTCCGGTAAGAAGAATTTCTCCTTCCTCATTTTTCACGAGACACTTGTTAGCGGTGAATTCTACTCGTTTACCACTCGAGCAGAATTGCGACACAGAAAATAGGTTATGATTAAGACCTTCAACATAAGAAACGTTAGAAATAGTTGTTTTACCAACTCTTAGATCGCCCTGGCCTCTCGTAAATCCCTTAGAATTTCCTCCAAAGGTTACAAGTGGCCCGTCTCGTTCTTGGTAATTTGAAAGTGGCGTTTTGTCACACGTCATGTGCTTGGAGCATCCACTATCAATGATCCATACAGCTCCATGAGCTGCTTGGCTCCTTCTTTGAGCCTTCCCAACCTGCAATTAATTAAACTTAGCAACCCATTTGAGATTGGGTGCTACATCGGTTGCGGGAACGGCCTTTGGAACCCATATTTGCTTCACCGGTCTGCTTCTATCCGAGGCTGAGGACGAGGCAGTAGCGGTCTTGGGCTTAGGAGCCTTGGATTTCTTCGAGCGAGGGCGACGAGGCTGATAATATTGTTCTTTGTAAAACCCAGGTTGATACTGCCAGTCTGAAAAATTTGACTGTTGAGAATAGTGACAGTAGCACCCTTGATAATCCGGGTGGAAGAACTCAGGGTGATACGGCCTTTGATAGTGCTGGCCTTGGTATCGCCCTTGATGAACAGCCTTATTTTGATGGTAGGGGGCAGGTCGACGTTGCTGGGCAGGTTGAATCTCCTTCTTTTGAGGAGCGGGCTGTTCTTTCTTTCGTTGCTTTATGAGGATGGCCTGGGGCTGTCGAGCTGGATTCTTCAGCTTGACCATCTTATCAGGGAGAGCTTGATTAGCTTTCCGAACACTCTTTGATTTTGACTGTGCTTTAACGAACTTGACCTCACAGTCTTTATCCTTGCTTTTCTTGGATTCTCCGTTGAACCCAATCCCAGAGTGATCGCGCGGATTGCGTTGTATGGATTGGACCTCTTCCAGCTTCTTTCCACTTTTCTTCAACTGACTCAATGTGAGTTGAAGTTTTTCTTCCTTTTTCACGAGGAGTTCGTGTCGAATTACCAAGTCAGCCAGCTTTGAGGTAAGGCTGTGTATTTCGGTATCTTTGGTCTTGAGGGACTCGTTCTTCTCGAGCTCCCTGGTATCGAACTCCTTGACCCGTAAAGTCAATTCGTCAACCTTTGACTTTAGGGTTTTGATCTCCCTTTCCTTTTCTTCATCGTAGGGAGAGAATCTTTCTTCCAATGCTAGCTTGTATTTTTCATTTTTATCCAATAGCTCAGCATTGTCTTCAACGACCTCTTTGAGTGTATCCACGAGATCGGCATAGTCGTCGAGCTGTTTCTTGATTTCTTCCCAAGACACAGCCTCGGATAGGTCTTCATCACCTTCTTCTGCACAATCATCGTCAGAAAAAGAAAGTGAAATGGGTTGAAGATCTACCTTTGAAGATCCCTCGTTTTGTTGATGCTCTCCAACGAAGCATTCTTCATCATCACTTTCATCGAAAGCGATGTATCCTTCGTCATCACTTGACGAGCTATCCGAGAGGTGAGCTTCCTTTGTTTCTTCGGCAATCATTGCAGCTCGTTGATCTTTGAGCTTCTTATCACGCTTTGCACGGAGCTCGTCTCTCTCGGCCTTGGTAAGATCCGGGCAGTCCGTTTTGTAATGACCTGGCCTGCCACAGTTGAAACAACCACCCTCGGGTGTGTTAGAAGAATTGAAGGTTGAGGGTTTACCTTCTCCCTTTTTGTCAGGGCGGTCGTGGTTGCGGTTTGAGAAGTTTCGCTTGTTGTCACGATAGAACTTTTTATATTTGACAACCTTCCCTAGGAGCTTCTCATTTCTCCTAGCAGCTAGAGCATAGTCGAGAGTCATTTTCTCGAACTTCTTGACGATGGACTCGTCAATCGGACTTGGGGTAGCAGCTGAGGCTGAGTCGGCCTTGAAGGCTACCTCCTTGTTCTTTTCCTCAGCCTTCTTGCTGGTGGAAGGTTGGGTTGATCCATGGATGCGGATCATCTCATACTCATTTCCGACAAGAATGTCGAAAAGATCTTCAGTGGTGAGGGAGTTGAAATCCGATCGGGCTGGATGCATGGCGGCGTATACGTGCCAATTTGCAGGGAGGGCACGTATCACTTTGAGATTCTTCTCGCGCTGCGTATACTTGTATGGGTTGATGGCAGCCACTTCAAGAACAATCTCGGTGAAGCGAATTTTCATTGCTTCAATGGTTTCTCCCGAAACCATCTTGAAGTCATCGAACTTGCTGCACGCCATGGACAGCTTGTTCTCCTTCATTTCCTCTGAGCCAAGGCTGATGGACCGGAGGGTGTCCCACATTTCTTTGGCCGTTTCAAGATTTCTGATCTTGGCCAGGTAGACGCCCTTCACGGTGCTGGAGATGAGTCCCTTTGCGTAGTCATCGAGACCGGCCTCCTTCCTTTCCTCAGTTGTGTAATCGCGAGGATTCTTAAGGACTTTCTCGTATGTAGCCTCACCGGGGGCTGTTCCATCCACGATAATCTTCGCAGCATAAATGGGGGAGGGTCCGTTCTCGATGATGTCCCACATAAGGACGTGATGTGCCTTGAGACACATCTTGATTCGAAAGCTCCAATCTTCATAGCCTTGAACGGAGAAGTCTTCACATACCCTGAGAAGAGAAGCCTCCATAGCACAATAATATGATATGAATGAATGAAAAAGATTTTTCTAAGGATCGGTTCAAAATGACCAAAAGTTTGATAAAGAACTTTTAGTATGCAAAGCAGCGGTCAAAAGAACCACTGCTCTGATACCACTTGTTGGTCCCGGGAAAGAGTAATTGGTGTATGGGGGGGGGGGGGGGGGGGGGGAATACACCAATAACCAACCGTTTTTGACTTTTTAAAATTCAGGTCGATCTGCAGGTCGATTGTCAAGGTCGACCTTATCAGAGGCAGTTTGATCTATCAAGCTCGTATGGTATCAAGCTTGATTTATCAAACTGTTGTTAATGCGGAAGTTGGTGGAGGTTGATTACTCTTTGAAAAATCTTAAGGCTGAATATGAATACCAGGTTGATTCGTGTAATGCAGGATGATGCTCGTCAGTTAGATAATAAAATGTAAGTGCGATAAATAAAGAGAGAGAGAAACACCGCGATGTAGCGTGGTTCGGAGAAACCCTCCTACGTCCACGTCAGGTCGACTCGACCTGAGAATCCCTTTTCTTTTGGATCCACCTCTCTCTTATTTATACTGACTGAGTATCAGTTCTAGATACAATCTAACTTGAGAGTAACTAGACACGAGTTTTGGGTCGTGACCCTTACAACCTTTGTACTAAGACGTACAATCAACCTTACACTCTTACAGAGCTTGACTAACTCTATAATAGCGAAAAATAAGAACAAGCTTTCTAACTTCGAACAAGTCGGAGAAGAAGTTGTTTGAACAATCGACAAGCAGCAGTGAACGCTTCGTCGTTGTGGAGTTTTTCGGAATCGGAAACTTCTCTTCTTCAAGTGTTTGGGAAACTAATCGGATTTCGAACACTTGAATGGATATGAGCTTTGAGAGAGATTTGGGCAGAGATATGGCGTTGATAGCTTGTGTTTCCCGTACTTGAATCCGAAAATGGCTGAAGTATTTATAGGTAGTTTTGAAAAACTAGCCGTTGGAGTCGAGCTGACGTGGCACTAGCCGTTGAATGCTGACTCACTTCTAGCCGTTGGGAATATTCGTCCTTGCTGGCACTCGACGTGGCAAGGATCAGGTCGTGACGCTCCATGAAGGCGGAGCATCGACCTTGATTGATAATCCAGCTCTTGAAATCTTCTAAGGCAATGCCAGCTGGAACCTTGATAGGGGAGGTCGATAGACAGGCTGATGATCCAGCTCGATCCAATTGAGGCAGGTCGATACATCGACCTTTCTCTTACAGGGTGAATCGAACTTGATACTAAACGATAAAGGGCATCGACCTGCACTAACAGGTAGCAGGTCGATCTATCGGCCTTGACCCTAAACAAGTAAAATATGCCTAAGTGTGGTTTCGATAAACATCATCAAAATCAAACTGCAAGGGGTTCCCAACAGTTGCTAAAACCATCTACTCAAACAGTACGGACTCGGATGTGCAACCAATGATTATGGGGATGTAAGTAAGTGATTGGGCATAACATTTATTTAGTACATTTTGTGATTAGTTCATAGCAGGGGGTGCCTGAAAAAAACTGTACATTTTGGGGAAAACAAACAATCACTTTTTTTGTCTTTTTTGTTATACCGTAGGGTGTGTACCACCGGGTTATCAGCCAGCAAAAAGTGGTCTTTTTTGTATATATGAAATATTCTAAACATGCAACTTACTAGGTATATAATATGTTTTATTACTAAGTTCTTATATTTCTTATGATGTTTTTTAATACAGTTTATAAGAATGGTTATGTTTCTTAGGACATCCATATATTTTATGGCTAAGTTCTTATATTTCTTATGATGTTTTTTTAATACTGTTTATAAGAATGGTTATGTATCTTAGGACATCCATATATTTTAATACTAAGTTCTTATATTTCTTATGATGTTTTTTTAATACTGTTTATAAATATGTTTTATTACTAATTTTTGTTTGTTTCTTACGAACTTTTGTATGTTTCTTACAAAATCACTTTCCCCCACTCTCCTCACACTCTCCCCCACTCTCACCAAAATTATTTACATTTATAATCCCCTTTTGTTTTTGTTTTGTTTTGTTTTGTTTTGTTTTTTTTTTTTTTTTTTTTAATTATGAACATTTATATGTTGCAAAGAGAATGAGTCTTGTATAATTAGTTGCAGAGATTGTTTGTAAGAATTAGTTAATAAGATAATGTTTTTTTACGAACTTTGTACGTTTCTTACTAGCTTTTTATATTTCTTATGACAACTAAGTATATTTCTTACGAACTAATTTGCATAGGGAAATGAATCGTACATAGGCAGTTGCAGAGACCGTTTTGTAAGAATTATTGATAAAGTATTTTATTGCGAGCTATGTATGTTTTTAATAATTAATTTGTATGTTGTTTCCTTATGAATTTTGCATGTTTTCTTACAAAGTTTTGTATGTTTCTTACAAATTAATTAGTGAATAAGGAAACAAAGTTGCATAAACTATTTGTAAGAACTAGTTAGTATGTTGATGTTATCTTACGAATTTTGTATGTTTCTTATGTCAACTAAGTTGCATAGAGAATGGGTCGTGTATAATTATTTGCAGAGATTGTTTGTAAGAATTAATTGATATGTTGATGTTTTCTTATGAATTTTATATGTTATCTTACGTCTTTTGTATGTTTTTCTTACGAACTTTGTATGTTTCTTATGAAAACTAAGTTGCATAAAGAATGAGTCGTATATAATTAGCTAGTTGCAGAGACCTTTTAATAAGAATTGTTATGTTTCTTATGACATCCATATATTTTCTTATATGAAATTGTTTCTGATTTTTACAATTGGTTGATATTGTTTATCACAACAAAAACAAAAAAAAATTGTGATGTATTCTTAATAACTTTTATATACTTCTTAGGAAAAGTTTAATAATTCCTATTAACCCAATTATGTTGTTTTACTATATCAAGCAGGTGATGTTAAACTACAAAACAAAATAATCTAATACTTCATAAGAATAAACAAAGTTTTGAGAAAAAATACCATAAATACCTCCATTCAAAATACGAAATTGGAATCCCACAAAAAACAAAATGAGGCACACCACGTACATCCACATACAACTACAGATTCAATCGTGTAGCATTATCTTAGCTATAGGAAAAACAGTGAAGCTAATAATGAAAGAAACACCCATTTTTTGAAAAGTGTGAGTTCTGCAAGTGCTTTATCCAATTTGGACTTTAGATGTTCACATTCTTCTTCCTTCAGCTGCATTTTTTCTACCAAACTGCTAGCTTGCTCATCTTTCGCCTTCAGTAGTCTTTCATAGTGATCCCTCTCCATTTGGCGAATTTGATCACACTGGTTCCGGCAGTAAAATAGGGGAGTTTTGGAATTAACCCACTCAAAGTAATTGCAAGCATCCGACTACAACAAAAAAATAACACACATAATCAACAAAAAACATAATTTAAAATAATGTTCAATAATGAAACACATACGAAAAAAACCAAATAACGTTTCAAACTACATGTCCACAAAAAAACCAAAAAAAAAATGAACAAATTCTGAAACACATACGAAACCCTAATTTAACCTTCCTCAATCGACATCTGAAGAAAAGCCTGCCTGGGTTCGCCGCTGTTCGCGATGTCAACACGTCACAGGGGACGCCGTGGTCGCAGAACGCACCCCAGCTAACCCTAGAGAACGTGGAAGAGGAGCTGGAAGAGTTTACTGACATTGAGCACTACAAGAAAACAGTCTTTTCCTTGCAGAAAATTCCGCAACAGAAATGAAGAATTCCGCCACGGATCGTATCCGCTGCGGATCGGCGACGGAAACTGGTTGCAGCAGTAAGGCTCGTCGGCAAATCTAATCTGTGGCGGATATGTCCGTCGGCGATTTTTTGTTGCGGATCCGCGACGGAAAGCCTGTCGGAAAGTCTGTGGCGGAATGCTTGCGGAATTTCGTGGCGGATCTGTGGCGGAGGTGTGTCAGATGTTTTATCCGATCTGTGGCTGAATGCTTGCGGACTTTCGTGCCGGATCTGTGGCGGAAATTATATTGACGGGAATCCACCAAGATTCCGCAGTAGATTACAGTTTTCTATGTCTCAAATCCGTCACGAATCCGCAACGGATTACTGTTTCTATTTTTGATATCCGTCGGCGATCCGCAAGCAAATATATAATTTATTTTAATTTTATTTTTTATAATAAAATTATGCATCTCTGTTGTTCAATTCTGTTCACACCAAACAATATTAAATAAATATGCCAATATGAATTTTTGGACTCATCTAATACCAACAAAAGCATAGTTAGAACTCCAAATACACATATAATACTACATACTTCATTCAAGTCCTATTTCATCTAAATACGTGTTTTCATAGTCCAAAGTACTAATACTAAACTACTCAGTGGGGTCCGAAGGATCTGCAGTTGGAGATCTTAAGAGAGAAGTATATCTCATCTCACTTCCCGTCTGACTCATCATGAATTTTCCCAACTCCCTCACCTCTTGGCGAAGTTCGGTCAACTCACTCCTCAACTTCTAATTTTCTTCTTGCAACTTTAGAACAGTCGGATTGCACGACACATCGATAGGCTGAGTCATGAAAGTGTGTTGGGATCTAGAATTAGAAGCATGAAATTGTGACAAGTATACATAACATTAATTTTCAGCAAGGTATACATAACATCATAATTTTCTGCAAAGATTTAAATCCTAAATCAAATCTGTGGCGGAATATAGTCCGCCATAAAATTGAATAGCTATTCCGCCACGGATCTGCAAAGATTTAAATCCTAAATCAAATATGTGGCGGAAAGTAGTCCGCCAGCATTGTTCAGTAGCTTTTCCGCAACGGATCTGCAAGGATTTAGATCCTAAATCAAATCTGTGGCGGAAACTAGTCCGCCAGCAAATTCTGTAGCTATTCCGCCACGGATCTGCAAGCAGTAAGTATCCGCAACGAATCTGCAATAGATTGGCTGCGTAATATTTCTCCGTCGGGATTCCGCAACAGAAATGACTGTTTTCTTGTAGTGGAGTATGGAGGGAGAGAAAAATTTCTTTGTCGCAGCAAAGAAATGAGGATTCTGAACTAAAAAAAAACACTTATTATAAAAAATCATAAGTAAAAACGACGTCGTTATATTACGATTCAGGCCACGTCGGATGACGACAAAACACCACTGCTCGTTGGTTTCATTCTGTATGAATTAACAGTTTTCTTATGTAGTGTGTATACGAATTATTATTTTCTTACTAACGTTAGTATATTTCTTATGAAATTTTTAGTTAATTCTAATAAAACCAATAGTGTGTGGGTTACGTGTATCAAGAAATAGATGTTAAATAACAACAAAAAAAAAAAAATTAATATATAGTTTATACTGTTTATAAGAATAATGAACAACTATTATAAATTCTTAGTAAAATGTTGTAAATTCTTATATTGAATTTGGATAATTCTTACATAAAATGTTTAGTTAATTTTAATAAACCCAAAAGTATGTTGGTGAAGTGTATCAAGAAATTGATGTTAAATAACAAAAAAAAAAAAAAAAAAAAAAAAAAAAAAAAACTAATATATTGTTCATACTGTTTATAAGAATAATGAACAATTATTATACTTTCTTAGTAAAATGTTGTAAATTCTTATATTAAATTTGGATAATTCTTACATAAACCGTTTTATACTTATGTGAAATTTCGATAATTCTAACATTCTTATACTTATGTGAATTTTTGGATATTGTAAACACAACAAAACAACTCACTGGTAATATTTTCTTACTAACGTATGTATATTTCTTATGAAATGTTTAGTTAATTTTAATAAACCCAATAGTATGTTGGTTAAGTGTATCAAGAAGTTGGTGTTAAGTAACAACAAAACAGAAAAAACTAATATAATGTTAGTACTGTTTATAAGAATAATGAACAATTATTATAATTTCTTAGTAAAATGTTGTCAATTCTTATATTGAATTTGG
Source organism: Thymus mandschuricus (assembly GCA_029379335.1). Lineage (NCBI taxonomy): Eukaryota > Viridiplantae > Streptophyta > Magnoliopsida > Lamiales > Lamiaceae > Thymus > Thymus mandschuricus. Next base: position 6,329,480 of record CM057080.1, on the reverse strand, counting down.
ATAATTCTTACATAAACCGTTTTATACTTATTATTTTTACAAAGTGTTTTTATTTTTACGAAGTGTTTGAAATTTGGATATTGTCATCACAACAAGCAACACACTGGTAATATTTTCTTACTAACGTTTATATATTTCTTATGAAACGTTTAGTGAATTCTTATAAACCCAATAGTATGTTGGTTAAGTATATCAAGAAGTTGATGTTAAATACCAACAAACAACAAAAAACTACTATATTGTTAATATTGTTTATAAGAATAATCTAATTTCTTACTAAAGGTTGTTTATTCTTATATTAAATTTTGATAATTCTTACATAAACCGTTTTATACTTATGTGAAATTTCGATAATTCTAACATTCTTATACTTATGTGAATTTTTGGATATTGTAAACACAACAAAACAACTCACTGGTAATATTTTCTTACTAACGTTTGTATATTTCTTATGAAATGTTTAGTTAATTTTAATAAACCCAATATTATGTTGGTTAAGTGTATCAAGAAGTTGGTGTTAAGTAACAACAAAACAGAAAAAACTAATATAATGTTAGTACTGTTTATAAGAATAATGAACAATTATTATAATTTCTTAGTAAAATGTTGTCAATTCTTATATTGAATTTGGATAATTCTTACATAAACCGTTTTATACTTATTATTTTTACAAAGTGTTTTTATTTTTACGAAGTGTTTGAAATTTGGATATTGTCATCACAACAAGCAACACACTGGTAATATTTTCTTACTAACGTTTATATATTTCTTATGAAACGTTTAGTGAATTCTTATAAACCCAATAGTATGTTGGTTAAGTATATCAAGAAGTTGATGTTAAATACCAACAAACAACAAAAAACTACTATATTGTTAATACTGTTTATAAGAATAATCTAATTTCTTACTAAAGGTTGTTTATTCTTATATTAAATGTGGATAATTCTTACATAAACCGTTTTATACTTATGTGAAATTTCGATAATTCTAACATTCTTATACTTATGTGAATTTTTGGATATTGTAAACACAACAAAACAACTCACTGGTAATATTTTCTTACTAACGTTTGTATATTTCTTATGAAATGTTTAGTTAATTTTAATAAACCCAATAGTATGTTGGTTAAGTGTATCAAGGAGTTGGTGTTAAGTAACAACAAAACAGAAAAAACTAATATAATGTTAGTACTGTTTATAAGAATAATGAACAATTATTATAATTTCTTAGTAAAATGTTGTAAATTCTTATATTGAATTTGGATAATTCTTACATAAACCGTTTTATACTTATTATTTTTACAAAGTGTTTTTATTTTTACGAAGTGTTTGAAATTTGGATATTGTCATCACAACAAGCAACACACTGGTAATATTTTCTTACTAACGTTTATATATTTCTTATGAAACGTTTAGTGAATTCTTATAAACCCAATAGTATGTTGGTTAAGTATATCAAGAAGTTGATGTTAAATACCAACAAACAACAAAAACCTACTATATTGTTAATACTGTTTATAAGAATAATCTAATTTCTTATTAAAGGTTGTTTATTCTTATATAAAAATTGGATTATTCTTACAAAACCGTATTATACTTGTTGCCAACCACATAATTAGAAATTCATAGGGGGCTTGTAATAAATAACAGGACTTACACAAGAATAAAACAGGTCTTCATTGGGACTTTACAAAAAGAGGCTTTAAGCCAAAATTGTCATGCGGACTGTGCGTTACCTTAAGCTAACACAAAAACAAAAGTTTTAGAATAAATTACTTACACCAAAAAGCTTAAACATGTCTGTTAGGGTCTGTACATGTCTGACGAGTGTGCCCGGCCGTGCCACAAATGCCGCATTTCTTCGTTTTTCTCATACGCTTCGCATTAGAGAAGTTCTTAACTTCACCTACGGATGGAATTCTACCTTTTCTCGGCCGCCCAACCTGCCTTGGATTGGAAGGAGACAGAACAATTCTTGTTTCAATGTCGTTTGGGATATGCCAATCAATGACGTCGGGTACAGGCATGACTGGATCTGCGTATGTCTCACGCCACATATTAGTAGAATAACATGCATTGACATACGCAGCTGTACTTTGATTTATATACCTATAAAAGTAGATGATAAAAAATAATAATTTAACATCATTAACATATGATAAGGCAAAAAGTTCATACTTAATAAAATATATGTCCGTTTAACTACCTTATGGCCCTTGAGGCATGTGAACATGGAATAAGATCCCTTTGAAATACTTGACATGAACACTCTCTCTTGCCTAAATCCACAACATTACTATCAGAGGCTGATTTAATGTTAAAAAGAAGGTGGGATATTGGCTGCACTCGGTAAGAATTACCCTTCGCGATAGCATATCCCAACCTTTTTTCTGCATATTCAGACAACTCATTCCCCCTATCTCCAGCTATTGTCCTACGCTGATAAAACCACGACTGCATTAGGTTACGTGCATACTCTAATAACGACGTAACAGGCAATGCTCTACCCCATTTCAAACGGCCATTCAATGACTCCACGGAATTAGACGTGCCAAAGTTATACCGACGAACAGCACATTTGCAGCTCGCCCATCTAGTAGGGTCCAAGCCAATAAGCTTTGCATAAGCACCTGGGGCAGCAACTTCCAAATTATGCATATAATATGCATAGTCAACGTCCTTATAGGCATTCGCAGCTGAATGAAATATATCAATGACATTCTCACCCCAGGACTTCAAGTTCCCCTGGATATGGTATGTACATAATCCATGATGTACCCCTACATGTCGTTGCAAAAAAAAAAAAAAAAGTGAATAATATTTAAATTCTTACAAAGTCTAATTGAAAAAAAATGACTGTGTGTGGTTGAATTCTTACCAGGGTAAACAAATTCAACTGCATTCTTTATACTTATATGTTGATCAGAAACAATCAACAAATTGTCCGGGGAACCAAAACTCTCCCTCACGTGCCCAATGAACCATTTCCAAGAAGAGTCGTTCTCCTTGTCACCTATACCAAAAGCCAACGGCACAATTTGTTCGTTTGCGTCCTTACATGACGCAACAAACATGACACCCTTATAAGTACCTTTAAGATGTGTTGCATCAATGACAATTACGGGACGACATGCACGAAAGGCTCTTATTGATGCCGCAAGAGCAAAGAATGAATACTGGAATGTATCATCGGGGAGGGTTTGCAAGTCAACAACGGAACCAGGGTTGATTTGTCCAAGCATATATAAATATTTGCCAACCAACTGACACAAAATAAAAAAAAAACAAGAAACAAACAATGTTATTACTTCATGTTTGCTGAAACAAATTCTTATAATGGTTAATAAATTGCTAGATTATGTAAATTCTAACCTGGAAAGACTCGGTGTGATCTCCGAACAAATGTTTCAGAGCACGATTCCTACCACGTAAAGCAGTATTATAACTCACACAAATGCCGAATTCTCTCCGCAACTGACCTTAAATATCTCGAGGCCTTATTACAAAACCATCCTCTGTCATGCAAGGGATGACGTGATCAGCTATTGACCTAGTTGATACTTTGGGATCGCGATCAACCCTAAAATCTTTCACACACGAATGGGGTATGAAATCATATAAGACCCATGACAACCCGAATGATTTGCCACGCAAAGAGAACACACATTTTAGATTATCCTTGCAATGCACATGGTATCTAATTGAGTTTGAAATGGCCGTTCGAAACTCTACGAATCTTTCCAAGTGGTATGCATGAATAGTAGAAAGCATGCTATTCTTGCTCAGAAAAAAAGAGCCATTTGCAATACCAACAGATTCACCAGGTTCAGATCTGATAGGTTCTGGTACATGATCTAAAAGAAGTTTTGGCGAGAAGATAGGCAGCATTGTCGTATCACGTCGTAAGAAAGGTGTAATTTGTCGTGAATTGTTCAATACCCGGTCACTCACACAATCTACATCGACGATCTCCATTTATTTATGTGCAATTTACTGCGTAGAAAAAAAAACAAATATCTGTAAGAAATATAAATTAAAAAATAAAATAAATGAGAAATGATTGTAAGAAATCTTGAAGGGAGCCACAAAATTGTGAGTAATAAATCTACTTCAATGTAAGCTATGTATTGAGAATGTAAGAAAGTAAAAACATAATAATAGAATGTAAGAAATATCCACTAGTCCTATAACAAATCTCACGTGCACTGTCTATAATTTCTTACAAAAGAAAAAATTGGAAACTGCAAAAAAACTGACATAAATGCACTGACATTCTCTTAAAAACCATACTTAAATGACAACATGCACAATAGTTTAAAAAGTAAAACAGAACCCAAACTTAAATGAGAACATGCACAAAAGTTTTTAATAGTAAAACAGGAAAAAAGGTTAGAATTCGTAAGAAAAATTGCTAGCTCATATTTGAGACGTCCGTAGTGCTGCTACGTACGGCAACTCCGCCATGATTAAACCTCGAAAAGACACACAGTAACGTCGGCCATGGGTTTCGTCAACGGCAAACCAGTCAGGAAAACGGAATCACAAACCCTAGTTTCTGTACCTTTTCTCTTGCCGTAACAGAACAAAATCGAAAATAAGGAAATATATGGGAGAATCGATGTATGTTACGGGGACGTCCGGCCAGAATCGGAAGAAAGAGAAAAAAGATGATGCGTGAATGCAGATAAGAGAGAAACCCTATTTTTCTGTACCTTTCCTCTTGCCGCAACAATACAAACCAGAAAACAAGAAAATATATGGGAGAATCAATTTAGGTTCCGGCGACGACCGACCGGAATCGGAAGAAGAGAAGAAAGGATGATGCGTGATTCGTGAATGCAGAGAAGAAAGAAGGAGGGAGAGAGAAGAAGCAGCAGAGGAAAAACAGAGAAGAAGAAGAGAGTGCGTGAGATAGAAAAGAAGGTAGAAGGGCAATTTTGTCTCAAATTTGAAAATGTAGCTATAAGTAGGGGTGAAAACGGATCGGATATTTCCCGCCCGATCCGGAGCCGGATCCGGTCGGATTCGAATTCGGGATCAAAAATTAGTCACCGATCGGATTCGGATTCGAATCCGGATAATTAAATTCGGATTCGGAATCGGATTCGGATTATGCAATATCCGCCCGTATCCGAGTTTTCCCGTATTTTATCGGATATTATCCGGATAACAAATCCGGATATCCGGATTTTTCAAAAAATATATTTTTATTTTATTTTTTTTATTTTGAATTTTTCCAATTTTTTTTTTTAATATACATTATTTTATATAGTACTACTAAAACATTAATTTCGCATGGATGGGGGATTGAACCCTTGACCTCCCAGATGAAAGACAAGAAACATAAACAACTTGTCTACAACAAACATTTTGCTAATTTTTCTTAGTTTTATATATATTACATGCATTGACATCTAATTATGATTCTTTTCTATCATACTATATAATATTAATATGTAGCATATACTTTTTAATAGCTGCAATTTTATTTAATAAATTCAAGAATAATCTTATTACACTAATTTTATCTCATGTGTTGAATTATTTTTGGGCACAACTTTTATAAGTAAACTTAATATATAAGTACACATATCGAGTTATTAAATACATAAATAAGTCCACATATTAGACAATTTTTGTATGAAACATATTATCCGATTATATTATTCGAATCCGGTCCGTATTCGTCCTATATCCGTCCCGTGTCCGTATCCCTTATATTCCGAATTCGTATTCGGATCCGGCTTTCCCGTATCCGATTCCGAATCCGAGAAAAAAATATGGGATAGGATACGGGAATAGCACTATCCGTCCGTATCCGATCCGTTTTCACCCCTAGCTATAAGTGTAGTTTTGTTATGTTGAAGACAAATATGCATTTTACTTAACATAAATTGCTAGAAAATTATAATACCACTTTTTTTAAACACTTTTTATAATTTCTTAAACAAAAATAATTTTAAAAAATGAAAAAGTTAAATCCTCTCTACAATAAAATATTTTGACTATTCTTTATTTCTAGCCTTATTTAGAAACCGCAAATGTAATTTTGAGAATTTACATTAAGTTCATATGAAAAATATAACAAGAATTATAATTAATATATATATCATACTAAGTAAAAGTTATGTATCAAATCATTTTATCCACGTGCGGATGCACATTACATTTGCTAGTAATAATAAAAGGAGTCACTTAAAAAGAGACGGAGAGAGTATTAAATACTATTAGTATTGGGCTTGAATAAATTAGATGCCCGTTTCACCAGCCTTGGATCAAATAAAAAAAAAAAAGGCTCTTCCTTTGAGCTGTGCAATCTACTCCCTTTTTTTTTTCTTTTTTCTTTTACATAAAAAATTGAATATTTCTCATCCAAAATAAATTGAAAATCTATGAACTGGACTCATAATTATTGTACCAAACTCGGGACCTTTAGTCTCGAAATTTAACATTTATCGCTAGATTAACACATGTATATACACTTGTGAAGTTTGTGGAATGCACCGTGTTGAATTGCTTAGAAAGTAATAACACAAGTTTATCTTATAGCAAAAACACTCTCCTATCCACCGTTAACACTTTTAATACGTTTACCGTTAATGTAGTAAGGGTAAATTTTATTTTTTTAAGGATATATATCTAAACTTTTTTTTTTTTATTTAATATTAAGTCAAATCATTTGTGAGCACATTAAAATATTCATGATGGTAGAGGATTGTTCCTCTGTGCTATAATAGTTGCACTTACCATACAAATTAGCTAATCATTTTTTTTATAATATGTTTAATTAAGGGGGTGTTTGCTAAGCTTATTTTGAGGAGCTTATAAGCTCTAAGTCCTAATAAGATGTTTTAAGAGCTTATAAGCTCTTAGATTTAAGAGTTTATAAGATTTCAAAGTGTTTGGATAGAAGAGCTTATAAGCTCAAAATAAATTTAAATCAAAAAATTAAAAAATGATTTTTTTTTTTTTTTTGGAATTTATAAATTTCTATCATCAAATGGAAATGTATATAATTGAAATATGAAAAAGTATATGAAATTATGCAATGAAAAAGTAAGTTTTGGAAGAACTTATTTTTTGGAATGCTTATAAGCTATTTTGAGAGCTTATTTTGCAAATCACTTTTAAAGTGTTTATAAGCAGTTAAACAAGTTAAAAAAAGTCAAACACAACTTATAAGCTCAGCTAAACACCCCCTAATTCTATCTCTTCCTTGTATACCAAATATAGAATTCGCAATCCAAATTAACTTCCTCATTTTACAAAAATAAAATAAGGACAAAACTTTATTTATTTATTTTTTTCAAAAAAAAGCAAGGATGCGTATGGAGTTGGTATGGTTGAAATTTGAGATGATGGTGTTTGAACTTTGATGTTTTCTTCACCAAATCACGCACCGGAAATTCAGAATTTAATTAAAAACGGAAGAGAAATTCAGAATGGAGATAAAACAAAGACGCCATTGATATAATTAAAAACTCCACGAATTGAAGAATGCACTGCTTACGTTGAATCATTCTCTATTTCAAAAAAAAATAAAATTGCAGAGCTCTAGAGAGAGAGAGATGGAGAGAGAGGCAAGGAGGAAGAGGATAAAATCACGAGAGATGGACCGCATGGCTTTGATAACGGGTCGGATCCAGGCGCTGGATCCAGATATCGCCAAATCTGATGATTTACCCGCTTTCCCCAAACACTCGCGCTCCGCCTCCGAACCCGCGTCCCCACGAAACGGCGCCGAATTGTTCCCTCATCGCCATCGCGGTACGTAACCCTTCCTCACTTTCAAATATTTCCCCCCTTTTTTCCGTACTCAGAATCCCTAATTTATGCGCCTCCTGCTTCAATTTTCCATTTGATTGCGACCGATTTGCATGTGTTTTTGCGTTTCGTTGCCAGATTTTGCTGTTATCGAACTCAAATTGGTATCTGTAATCTATAATTTTGAAGATTTTGAAGGATTGTATAGTTTTATTTCCATGTTTGTTCTTAATTTTTCCATCATTTGAAAATCTGTATGCTGCCATTTTTGTATATATGCAGAGCTTCAAGGTTCTTAGTAAGGAAAAACTTTAATGGTTGATTGAGATTAATGTTGTTGAAGGCAGAAAGTGAGCTATTCGAACCGATTAATCGAATTTCAGAGAAAATTGCTATTTTTTCGTGATATATTGTTCTTCGATGGGCAGATGAAGATGCTCCTGATCCAGTTCCAAGGCATGAAAACGATGATGATTTCTCGAAAGAGAAAGGTCCAGCTACTGCACCGTCTTCACCTCCACCTTCCCTCAGAAGAACATCATCAGCTCTAATCGCCACACCCACCGCGCGTAGTAAGAAAATCCCCAAGAATGAGCCAATAATATTGGAGTATCGTCTGAGCTCAATCTCCCCAAGAGATATAAACTTGAGCATCGTATCCTCTGAGCACACGCGCGCCTTCTGCTCCTGTGCGATAGCGCTTCTCGTGATTCTGTCCCACATTAATCTCCCCCACAAGCTGATACAATCAAAGAGCCTCCTTGCATACAGGCCTCTCTATGCAGTGATGCTGAGTGATCTGTTGATAGCGGCCACGACTCTGGTGCTTCTCGTCTTTCATGGGAAGGAGAGTGAGAAGGAGGTGAAACTGGAGAAGGATGTGAACTGGGATGGAGCTGTGAAGCTCTTGGAATGGGGATTGATCCTGCACCAGACGGTTCGAGCAATCTTCATCGATTGCAGCTTGTACTTAGGCATTGTTGTGTGTGGCCTCTCTCTCATGCACTGATTCTTGAAGTTCTGATCTAGTAAGTTCAATCTCTTTCTCTATCTAGCATTGAGATTTGGATGGTTTAATTAATCTTGATCAAGCTTCAACAAGAAATCATGTTTGTTCGTTTTTGTTTATGGAAATCTTTAATGATGGCCGGCAAGCATCCAGCGATGGAATAGAAGATGTCATACCAAACTGCAGTACACGATCCAAATCCAGAATCAAGAAGTAAAACACAATAATAGAACAAGTAGAAGTAGTATTGATCTATAGAACTTTTTCTTTTAGATGAACTAGTTAAATGTACACTTTATTGTAGTATAAAGGCTCTAGGGGAAGGAGGCAAAAAACAACGTACTTCTTACGTCTCATCTTAGATGACACGTTTATTGAATATATGTCAGTATAAAATAATAGAACGCGTCAACTAGGATGAGACGGAGGGAGTATATAGATAAAATTTTGTTCCTCCTTCATACTATTAATGTACATAGTTGTGTAATAATTGATGTTTGAAATTCTTGTTGATCATTTTTAATGTAAGAGAGTGAACATGAATGCTACAATTGATGGCACATAATGTTCCATGTGTTAGTTTGTTTTATTTATTTATTTTTAATTTTTATTGGATTTTGGAAAGAGAGAAAAAATGCATGTGGTTAATTTTTTGTTAATGCAGTTTTATTGGGAAAATTGGTGGTGCTAATATAAATCTTATGATTATTAGTCCTTCTATACTTGATGATTTGGAAGAAAGTTAATTAGATGGGAATGTGGCTTTTCAATTTGATTTGACATAAATTATTTCTTGGCTAAAGTTTCTAAATTTATGTCCTCTAAAGTTTGTGGTGGCTCCTATTTATCCACCAAATGGTGATTAGACAACATTGTTATAATTTTATAAGACATTGTTTCGGAGATTATTAATTTATAAAGGTTTTATCGTATTTGCTTGTATTAACTGTTACTGCAAAGATTGTCTCATGTTGTAAGATGTTTGTTGCATCATTACAGTTAGTTGAGGAAGGGATGAAAAATATCATCAAGTGAAGAAAAGTTGAATGAAAAAAATAAAAATTGGTTGAGCATTGAATCCTAAAGAACATGGAAGCAACTCTCCCCTCTTCATTTCTGACATTGACACACGCCAGTATTTGACAAAGACACATCAAACAACAAGTTAAATTCGAGTTAAGATATTTAAAGGAGGAGGAGAATAAACTAAACCTCCATTGGATTTATTTAGTGACTTTATGGAAAATAGTAATTCCTTCGTTCCTGAACAAGTGTCCCCTCTCCTTTCTACAACAAGGACACTTATTAAGAGACGAAGAGGGTATAATTATAAATTTAGATTAATGTAATTTTGAATTTCCAAAATAAATCCTTGCTTTAGTGGTGGTATTGTTAGAGTAGCTATTCAAAATAGAGAAAAGACAACATGATCCTCGTAGGCGAGCAAGAGCCAATTCAACGTGCTATATGTTATTCAAGTGTTGATTAAATTCAATTTAGAAATTATCGATCACCACAGCCGTGAATGTAATAGCAGTCTTGAGCACATTGTGTGTACTTACGGTAGGTAGGAAAAACGTTCTTGTTGTTATAGTAATTAAACTTAATATGATTGTGTATAAGAAATTTAATGAAGTAGTAGGTCGCACTAAAAAATTATTTGATTCCAATTTGTAATTGATGGATGAAATTGACTTGTGAGGATATGCATAAAAATTAATGGACAAGTAGATGATGGTAGGGTCAAAGTGAAAGGGGCCAAAACAAGAATGTCTTTCAATTTTCCCATTTCCTTTCGTAGTTGCAAAAGGGTAATACGGTCAATTCTTGCAATTTGCAAACTTTATATGATTTAGAGTTACTATACCAAACTTTATTGGATTGAAACATGCCCCTTCACAATTATTAATGCACTTTTTCCAACATTTCCATAAGCCATTTGATCCTTCGATTACATTTCGGTATAGACTCAAAAAGAGTACTATAGTATTATATGATCATTTATAACGATAAGCAATTTAAAGATAGATAGCGGAGCTACCCACGAATTCGAACGTGAAATACTATTATATCAGGAAAATCTCAGGCATTAATCATATTATCACGAGACGAATGCAATAATACTATTGGAGATTAGAAGTTTTAACTTTGGAAAAGAGAATTAAATGAAAATTTCAAATCATTAATTAGTATATTAATCCAACCAAAAAAGACAACTTGCTTTCATACTACTATTTTGATATGGTCCTTCACATTTTCTCGAGTCCCACATGAGAGGCTTTTTTGCGCGTTAGTATAAATATAGATTTTGACAAATACTTTAATAGATACATATAATTAAATAATTGAATGATATTTTATTTTTCTTCGATTTGATTCAAAAAGCTCATATTATAGTCTACTGTCTATTCAGAAAAGCTGCCGACGACATTGCACTCCATAATTTTCTAATCCAACTGTATATCTCAATTTGTTTTAAAAATCGCAAGTTTCGTCCCGTTTCATTTGACTTATGAGCTGAATAAACGTGGAGTATTAACTTGATTCCATATGGTATAAAAAAATCACAAACCTCCAGCAAATTGATTAGATTGAAAAAAATGGTAGTTGAGTAGACAACGAACAAACTTTCTTTATTTTATTTTATTCTTTTCTTGAAATAAAAACGAACTAACTTTCAATTCACCTAATTCATGCGATGCTCAAAGGGTAAAATATAAACAGCTTAAAGGGAAAGAAACAACAAGGTACTATTTTTATTTATTTTTATATATTCACTGCAAAAAGGGAATCCAATGAAATAAAAAATATTACTACTATTATTATAAAATTTCGGTTACCGTTACAAAATTATTAATTCAGTTTCAACAGAAGTGAAGTCAATCGTTACGGCAGTTTTCACTCTCTTTGTCTCCACACAAATACTATTAACTAATTGCAGATTGATCCCTCAAAATTTCAGGTATTCCGTTATCTTACATTTTTCACAAAAAAAGAATATTTGAATTCCCCTACCTAATTTGCTTGATTTATTCCTTCAATAAAATTTCTTGCTTTTGATGTGAAAATAAAAATAAAAGACTATTAGTAAGATAACCACATACAACACCTAAAATGTCTCGAACGGAAGCATTTTACCACTAAACCACGTTCTGTCAATAAAAGAAGAAAAAACTCAATTAATCTTAATTCTTTAAAATTCTTGAATACTACTTTAATTCCAAATATTTAAGAAAATAGAAATCCCAAAAGCATCCTAAATTATCTTGTAGAGAGAGAGAGAGAGAATTGGATCAAAACTGCCAAGATGTTATTTATCATTCATTCCTTCTCTAATTACATCTAAAACCACATTAAAAAGAAAAAAGAAAAACAATGCTAAACAACACCAGAACACAAGGTAAACTTGATGATTTATTCATTTCATGCTAAACCATGAATCTAGGGTTATCAAAGATTCTAGAAGGAACGGCGAAACGAGCGGAGAAAGATCTAGAAAGATCGTCATGATCTTCGCCAAGGGCAAGGGAGCCATGATCGAAGTTCTTAGAGTAAGAATGTGGATCATAAGTGAACCTCATTGAGTTTGAGCAATGGAAAATTCTCTTCTTCTCCTTCTTGAACTTCATCCAAATCTGCCTCCAAATCGTCGGAGCTTTCGATCTTCTTACATCAACCTTGTACGAGTCAAAACGGTCGTATTTTAGCGTCGAGTAGCTTCTTGGCCAGCAAGCTTTCTCATGGCTCGACCATTCCTCATCCATTCTAGCTAGCTTGTATGAGAGAGAGAGAGAGAGAGAGAGAGAGAGAGAGAGAGAGTGGTGATCTGCAGTGTGTGTGTGGGAAAAGTAGGAGAGGGAGAGAGAGTTGGGAGTGGGGAATTTATAGGGATTTGCCCTTTTATTATAATAGCAAAGTATGATGTATGGATTCTTAGTATTGAATGAATCTGGGTAAAAAAAACAATGGATGATGATGCCAACTTTTTTGAGGGGCAAAATTGGAAATTAATGTTTTCTAAATCTATTACCTTAAAGAAATTAAAAAACGTTACAAAAGTGAAATTGATGACAAAATGTTAGAGAAATATATATAGTATTCTAATAGAAGATGAGTAATACAAGGATATGGTGCATCCAATTTTACCCAATTGAGTGAAAATATTTGCTTTTTTGAATGACCCAAATTCTATATATAGGTCGGTAGCCATCTCACACCTCCAAAGTTTCCGTATATATTCTATCCGTCTCACTCTTAAAATGATAATTTTTTCTTGACACGGGAGTTAAACAAGAGCGAAAGTTGTGAATAAGTGTGAGTGGATTTTAATGGATTAAAATTTTTCTATTTAAGATAATATCTTATATGAGTGAGACATATGAAAATAAAACTTATCCCTTTATAAGACGGACGGAAGTCACAGAGGAGTACAACATAATACTCCCTCCATCCATCTGATAAGGGGACTTTTTTTCCAACACACAGTAATTAACAAACGTTTCATTTTTTTTGAAATAATTATAAAACGAGATCAATAAAGGCATCATAGGAGTTTAATTCGTGTCGATTAAACTACTTCACGTAACAGTAATGAACCCTTCTTAATTAATTAAACTGATATTCATTTGCTTAATTAATTAAACTGATATTCATTTGCTTTGGGATTGAGAAAGAAAGTAAATATACTTTAAAATAAATAAATCATTATATTAATTTGTTTTATTTATCTTAAATCTTCTGAAAAACTCTATCCTTATTTGTAATAAGGGAAAAGATAAAAGAAACAGGAATATATTTGGAATTTAATTAAGTAGGAAATAGTTTTAAAATAATAGGAAGAATAAATTTGATTAGGAGTGAGTTGACTAAATGAGATCGATCTTGATAGAATTAGAGATGTGGCTTAGGGTGTAATTGGACAGTTAGTTCATCACATTTATTTGCTGGGAAATTTGCTGTCAATGATGAGTTTCCAAAGTTGACTCATTTATTAATTGGAGTAGTATATTCATATTCATACAAGTATATAAATGTAACGTTATTAAATATGATCATGACGCCAGTTCGATCCAACTTTGGCAGCAATTTGATGTTGGTTAGGGTTATGTATTTTTAATTTAACAAGTAAATTAATGCAACATGTGATAAAAGTCAAATTTCTACAATACAACCGACGCGAGGGGTCGTGTTCGGTGTCGATTTGTTAGTTTTTAGTTAATATTTGAACTCTCTTTTAGTATCGTTTTATTCTTTTTATTTTGTGTATTGCTATGATTTGGGTGTCGTTAGTGTTCTGTGGGATAGTTGTTGAGAGGATTCGATTTATGAATAAAACGAGAAGAGATAAGGAGAAAACAGAGTAAGAAGGGGGAAGTGAGCAAGTCGAGCGCGCGGAGGTGTTCCTGCGAGCGCTAGCTAGCTAGCAACTTTGCACACGCATCGATGAAGAAGTCCAGCGTTGCCTGCTGGGATTATCTCCAGCGCTCACTGGGATTGGAAAGCTAGCATGTTTTCCAGCGATCGTTGGGCTTGTTTCGATATTCATATTGTTTCCTTCTTTGATTCGGATTTTAAACCATATACTATGTATGTAGCCTTTTTGGGCACGAATTTATCACCACTTTTATTTTAGTTCAGTTTCAAAACTCTAGTTTATAGATTTTATTGCTTCCGTTTTATTTCGGATCCAAGACTTCAAGTTAAATCAAGTTTCGTTTATTAAGTGGAGCCTACTTAATACATAAGAATTTTCAAATTTTTTGAGCTTTAACAATAGAAATTTTAAGATCACATCACATCAGAGAGAACTCGAACTCGAAACCTTTTTTATTTTTTCCTTATCCTTTGTGAAACTGTACTGGGCTGGGCCAGAAGAAGAACCAGTCGGTAGTGTGCTTTGTTAGTTTCTTTGTTAATTACTACTATTATGAGATAATTTATTATTTTGTTACCGTGAGTGCATTTATTAGTAAAAATAAATAACATAAGATTAAAACTTAGAAGAAATTTATATAAAAGTAAGAGGAATGCCTCCTACCCGGTGGTGATTTTCTTAATGTATCCATAGATGTAGTAACATTCCATTTATAGAATAAAAATGATTAAAATATATAATTTAGCCCCCTTGAAAAGGAAAATACAAGCATTGTCACATTAGCAATTGACACATTAAACGTATTCACGGTAGGTAGGGGAGCGCATTCGTGGCAATTGGTTAGTCTCCTACACGTCAAATGTCAAAACAGCAATATATATATATATATATATTTTTTTTTTTTCTTATACAGTTATTTTATTCATTGTATCCAAAAAGTAGATGTTACACATTTTAGACTGAATTTGATACATGTTGTTTTACATAACATAGCGTACAATTAATACTCCCTTCATTTCTTTCAAAATTACTATGATTTTTTTTCTAGATGTAATTTACGAAATGACCACTTTCTATTTTTGACCCAACAATCTCATATGAAGCTCAAATTAATGATTCATTAGCACTTAAACTACCCGAAAAATATGTGGGTCACCACTTCAACTTCCCACTTTAACCACTAATCTCTCATTTCTTAAAATTGGCCTTCAAAAGGATCTAGTCATTTCCAAAGAAACGGAAAAAGTACGTTACACCAAGTTCGACCTAAATATCATCGTAATATCCACTTTCTTTTTTCTTTTCCATCATTGGCTTTTTAATTTATTTTTGTGTGGCGTGTGTGAGGATAAGTCTCAAAATTGACTGTTCCGATTCAAACAAAATAGTACAGCAAATGGGAATGTGACAACTTGGCCTACTTGCTCACTGATTTGAAACTAGT
This sequence comes from Thymus mandschuricus, assembly GCA_029379335.1. Taxonomy (NCBI): domain Eukaryota; kingdom Viridiplantae; phylum Streptophyta; class Magnoliopsida; order Lamiales; family Lamiaceae; genus Thymus; species Thymus mandschuricus. The sequence continues at coordinate 6,313,890 of CM057080.1, read as the reverse complement.
GAGAAATTTCAAAGACAAACATATAACCACACACTTCATTCACTTGATCATCACCTCTCATAAATCTTATCACTCTAACATACTCTGCTTCCCTTCCAACACCTCAAGCTTTCATGGCGGCCTATGCAGCTTTGGCTTCTCTTATGAGCATCATAGACGCCATTGAACACCATCCTTCCCCTCCAATTTCCATCGACAAACAACAAGCTCAATCTCTCTCTCAACTCATTACCTCCTTGCAACAATTCCTCGAAAGCTATACTACCCCTGCTACTGAAATCGACGTAGCTGACCCTTTGGAGATGCGGATCGCAGCCGCTGCTTACGCGGCGGAAGATATCATCGAATCTCGTATCGTCAATCAAATTCAGCGAAGAACCGGGATCTCTGGGTTTTCCAATCGCTTCCGAGCATCCAAGGAACCTAAATATCTCTCACTGTCTGAAATAGAACGTGTGTTCGAAGAAATGGAGTCGATCAAGCAACTGACGGTGGGGATCGACGATGCACAGAACCAGCAGCTGAGATCCGTCGATGAGTCCGCTTCTACCTCCAGATCCATTTCCGCCAGGCAGAACAGTATCACGGTGTGCTCTGACGACGTCGTCAATGAGGTCATGGAGAAGCTCGCTAGGGGGAGGTCCGATCGCCAAGCCGTTCCTATTGTGGGTATGGGCGGGATAGGTAAGACCACTTTAGCCAAAAATGTTTACACGCATCAAACTATTATTCAGCATTTTGACATTCTTGCTTGGGCTACAATTTCTCAACAATATAACACTAGAGAAATCCTTTGCCAACTTCTTTCTCAACCCACTAACCCAAGGAACCTGAATATATCCCAGTGTCTGAAGATGACGATCAAGCCAACTTCTATCAACAACTACAGCGAGTGATCCAAGAAATGGAGTCGATCAAGCAACTGACGGTGGGGATCGACGATGCACAGAACCAGCAGCTGACATCCGCTGATGCGTCTGCTTCTACCTCCAGATCCATTTCCGCCAGGCAGAACAGTATCACGGTGTGCTCTGACGACGTCGTCAATGAGGTCATGGAGAAGCTCGCTAGGGGGAGGCCCGTTCGCCAAACCGTTCCTATAGTAGGTATGGGCGGGATAGGTAAGACCACTTTAGCCCGAAATGTTTACACGCAACAACTTATTATTCAGCATTTTGACATTCGTGTTTGGGCTACAATTTCTCAACAATATAACACTAGAGAAATCCTTTGCCAACTTCTTTCTCAAGCCACTAACCAAGATAGGGAAGAACTAAGCAAAAAGAGTGAGGATCAGCTAGAAACAAAGCTCTATCAACATTTATGTGGTAGAAGGTACTTAATTGTACTGGATGATATGTGGAGTTTCGATGCATGGGATGGGATACAACGTCTCCTACCTAACAATGATAACGGTAGTCGGGTACTAGTGACAACTAGGCTAGCGCAATTGAGCTCTCAACTGAATGAAAACAATAGCATCCGCATGAAATTTCTAGATCATGGTAGTAGTTGGGAGTTGTTATCGAAAACCGTGTTTGGAGAGGAAAGTTGCCCTGTTGAGCTAGAGAAAATTGGGAAGAAGATAGTAGAGAATTGTAGAGGTCTTCCTTTATCAATCGTTGTGGTGGGAGGTATTTTGAAAAAAACTGATCGCACTCAAAGTAGTTGGGAGTCGATAGGGAAGAACTTAAGTTCACTAGTGAACTTAGAGGATGATAAGCATTGCTTGAGATTGTTGGGGTTGAGCTATAATCACTTGCCAGCCTACTTGAAACCATGCTTTCTATACATGGGAGTGTTTGAAGAAGATTCTAAAATCAAAGTCTCAAAACTCATCAAGCTATGGGTTTCTGAAGGATTTCTGAAACCAGCAAGTGATGATAGCTTGGAAACAACTGCAAAAGAGTTGCTGAAGGACTTAGCCGATAGAAATCTCATTCTAGTCCATAAGTTAGGGTCGACGGGAAGCATCAAGTTGTGCAAAATTCACGATTTGTTGAGAGATTTATGCAGGAACCAAAGTAAGAAAGAGGGATTTTACCACGTGATAGGCCAATCGAGTACTCAAGGCATAAATGGGCACCGCCGTGTGGTTATACCCAGAAACACTTCAAAGAAGAAGGTCCGCGACGAACTGAGATCCATGTCACATGTTCGTTCTGTTATTTCGGAAAACGGGAATGCCATCCCGTCATGTCGGAATTTCAAACTGTTGAGGGTGGTAGATTCATCTAAACTTTGTTATTATTATCATGGTGCGAGCCACGTGAACCGCCGTTACCTTGACGTTATAGTCCGTAACATATCTTTCAAAACAAAATTCTCTTCAATCAGTCTCAACTGGAATTTGCACACATTGATCATTTCATGTCCCGCTAAGATTATTGTGCCAGTTGAAATTTGGAAAATGACTCATGTTAGGAATATTCAGTTCAGCACGGAGAAAGAAAATGTGTATCTTCGAGACCCTCCGAGCGATGGTGTGGTGATGAAGAATCTTCAGGTACTTACAGGAGTAACAAATTTCAATTTTAGTGAAACGGTGGTAGAGAGGATTCCCAACATCAAGAAACTGGCGGTGAGATATAAGGGGGATGGTGCGTTATTTAAAAAGCCTGAGGGTTATGACTGTCTTAGCAACGTTCAACAGCTGTGTAAACTAGAATCACTCCAAGTCCCGTTTTGGTTTCGTGCAAAAGGAGATGGTTCAAAATTTCTCAATAAGCTTACCTTTCCACACTCTCTCAAGAAATTGTTTCTCCAGCCAGTGGGGTTGGAAGTGAATGACTTGTTGGAAAAGATAGGTTCGCTGCCCCATCTCGAGAAGTTCAAGTTATGGTTAGGAAGGTTCGCAACAGGCGAGTGGGAAGTAGTTGAAGGCCAATTCCCCCGCCTCAAGTACTTGGAAATCCATTATTTTTATGGTCTGAAAAAATTGACTACACAAGAGGGCTCCGTCATCTTTCCGCGCCTCGAGCAGCTTCACCTTTATTTTTTAGAGGAGTTGGAAGAGATCCCTTCTGAAATCGGAGAAATAGCTACGTTGAAAAGGATAGAGTTATATAAGTGCGGCGCATTGGCGGTGAAGTGTGCAAAAGCAATAGTAGATGAACAAGTAGAGCTGCAAGGGGAACTGCCATTTCATGTTCAAGTGATCCTCGAGGACAATAAATTAGAACTCATGAGCTTGGCAGGTCCGTATTTTCAAGTATCACTACTTTAGTTAGGGTAATTAGTTGTTCTTTTTTCGTTTCAATTTTAATCGTTCTTAGCAGAACAATTATAAATTAAATGCAGATTAATTTGGCATGTTTGTAGATGTTTACTCAATGCCATTATATTTGTGCTTGTAAATATATGAGCATATTCAAGAGGCAAGCTCAAGAATGCAAGGCTCACTTTCCATTTGTGTTCTTGGCGGACAAATTTTCCTATAGAAAAATAAAAACCATTTCTAAAGCATGATAAATTAGTCCGGACCTATCTATTACTACTATTATAAAAGTCTGGATTCTTACAAAATATGTATTGCCAAGTATACCCCTCTCCTCCTTTTATTATTACTAGTACTCGCCCACGCGCGATGCGCGACTCCGTAAGTTACGAATATTTAATAAGAGCAGCGAAACGGAACGTAAACATAGCACACTAATAGCAGACAAATATAATGTTAGTGCACTACAACAACACAATATGTCATACATTTCGGAACACTTCCTTATATACAACATTTGTCGTCCCGGCTGATGCATCAACGTCAGTTACTAAATCAAAAAAACTAAACCCTTAAAAAAATGAATCCTAAAAAAATCTGAACCCTAAAAAAAGAGACTATTTTGCAAATGTGAATAAGAAAAGAAAAAAACAAAACGTAAAGTCATGTATTGATTTAAGTGAAAACCGTAAATTACAGTTTGTTTATGAAATTTACATATATGAACAATTATGTTTTTCATGATTTTTTTTAAGTGACTTATAAATATTGTGTCACCCAATGTATGGTATATTTATTTTATTTTTGTTCTATTTTCGGGCCCATTAAACTTTGGCCGATATCTTATTGTTTTAGACCACTAAGTTAAATAAAAATTACAGGAAAGAACACTGGAATAAATATGAGAGAATTTAACACGTGACATTAAATAAAATAAAAGTAAATTATAAATATTTGTTAAAATACAAAATTACAATTGTTTGAAATACAAAATCAAAATATCAAATAATAGAAAATGAGATGAGAAGATTTTTTTTTTTATTTAAAGCATAGCAATATTGGTGTCTATTTGTAGAGAATTGAAAATCATAATTTATGGTATAATTTTTAATTTTTTTAAATAAATATTTATCTCCATTATTTTGAAAATAAGAATAATTTTGATGTAATTATTTCCACCCATAAATATTTGCCAAGTGGCAAGGAGGAAAGAGAAGAGGGGAGAGAGAGAAGAAAATATGACGGATAATTTTTTATGTTCACATTGGGCCATAGTTTTTAGTTTTAGACCCCTAAATTATAGTTTTTAGGTTTAGACCCCTGAAATTTTCATTTATTACAAAATTGACCCCGAAATCAATTGAAAATTGATAACTGCCAAAAGTGTAATCTTGTTATATATTATTATTATTATTATTATTATTATTATTATTATTATTATTATTATTATTATTATTTGGATGAATAATTTTTTTTTAAAGAAAAGGAGTTAAAACTAATAATTTTACGCTTTTTTTTAAACAAATTAATGATCTCTTATATTAAACTATAATTATTGTTGAAAAAAAAAAAAACAATGAATAGTCTACTTTCAAACAAGTAAAAGCTTGTATAAGCATGAAATATCAACCATTTCAATTTTTAGCTTTTTTTTTTTTTTAATTAAACTAATTAATGGTCTCATAGGAGAGACTTTAAATATTAAAATTATTATTATTGTGATGAATTCATTAAGTAAAGGGAAAAAATATTATAACTGTTAAAATATTATTATTAGAACAAGAGAAATGCGCCTATATATATATATTAGCTACAATGAATGATGTCATAAGAGAAAGATATCGTTGAAACTAATTAAACTCATTCGACATTAAAATCGGTGAACAAGTAAGTATACTCATTCTATATATGTTTTTAACACGTTTTTAATTTGGTCTATATTAGATATGTTTATTTAAATTTTCTTTTACATAAACAATAAAAAATAATTAGAAGTCATGTAAATAATTTTGTATTTTCCCCCTAACTTTAATGTGCATGAACAATGCATTTATTAGATTAGAATATGTATGATATAATGTAACACATGTAAATGTCACGTGAGAAGCTTTGAGTTTACTCAACTTGTTGAAAATATTTTGGGTTCAACAAGAAAGTTGACTTGTGAACGAGTTATTAAAGACATGCAAGTCAGAAAATACGGACAGAACAAAAAAGATGAAGTCACTGTCACATGCAATTTTAAGAGGTTATATATATATATATATATATATATATATATATATATATAGGGATACACTATGGTGAAAACTCACATTTGAGTGAAATCTAGAAACCAATAGATGCCATTGATTTTGTGTAAATCAATGGTTGAGATTAAATGGAAAGAAATAAAAAATATGAAATAAATAGTTAAAATTCGTCCATATAAGGGCATATTAGTAAAATGGAAAATCAAAATATATCCACTACATATACTTACCATAAAAATAGGGATTTTCCAAAACTGAAATATACTCTTGCATTAATTCGCGATTTCCGGCCAGATCCTAATGACAATCGTAAAACGGACAGCTAGGTTTTATTCTACTCGAAGAGACGAAGAGATTCATGGGTGGATCGCTCGTTTTGGTTGAGAAACGAAGGAGATATTCGCCGAAGAAGTCGAACCAGTAGCGAAATCGCGAGTTCAGCGGCTGCGTAAACTTCCAGACACGATTCCGGCCTCATCGACGATCGAATTTAAATGTGCAACCTACCGTTGAAAACGTCTTGAAGAGTAGAACATGTTTCTGGGTGGTTTCATCCGATTTGGTTGCGATTTGAGTTCTAAACTGGCGAAAATGCATAATAGCACTTGAAAATGCATCAAAATGACTAAAATATGCAACAATTGAGTTCAAAACTGGTGACAATGCATAAAATCAATCGAAAATGCATCAAAATGACTAAAATATGCAACATTTGAGTTCAAAACTGACGACAATTCGTAACATCAATCGAAAATGCATCAAAATGAATAGAATATGCATTGATTCTCAATTTGAATTACGATGAATTTTTTGAGTTTTCTCGCAACAATCATTGCACATTCAAAATGGTTTTGGTGCATATATTTAGGCCACAAGTTGTTGCATATTAATATAATAGATCTTCTTTTCATTTAGATAATATAATTTTTGGGTTTGCATATGTAATTTTGGTGCACAAAATATATAACGTTGTTGCATATTCTTGAAACTATGCCTGGTAGGAGATATAAATGCACCACGTAAAAAAGATGCATCAAAATCTAATACAATATAAATGCAAAAATATGTGTTTATTATGCAACATATAAACAAAAAAAAAAAAATAATACATAAAATAGTTTAATATGGATAATTGAAACAAAACCCTAACCCATTAGAAAAATCTAAACCCTAACTTGTATGGTAACCCAAACTCAAAATTGAACGAAAAACTATACTCTAACTTATATGAGAAACTAAACCCTAACCCATAAAGGAATTAAAATGCATAAGAATGAATCTAAAATGCAACAAAATACCCTAACTTATAAGGGAAACTAAACCCGGAAACTAATGGATCCAAAATGCAGCAAAATTGATATAATATGCATTATAATTCTTATAAACAAATTACTTATAAACTTTAAAAAATGCTCAAAACAATGATTCAAAATTATTCCAAATTACAACTACAAATTACAATTCGAATATCCAAACTTGTACACAAAATTACACAATAAACAATAAACATCCACTCCATTGATAAAGTTGCAGCGTCAATAATGTCTGTAGAGGGAAGTCGGATTCAGATTAGAGAATGAGACGAATGACAACGTACAACATCGATTAGGAATTTCTGGAAGTTCTTTGCTGTTTCCGATATTAAACATAGCAGCAACCTTGAGGAAGCAGTCAAGAAATCATTATAATTATTCATGAAAACTAAAATGTAGATTCTTGTAGGTGCAAAAATGATACAATCAACATACCCAAACTAACCCCTTCGTATTGACTCCAAAGCGGTTTGTGGTAGCCACCTCCAGAACAGGGCATCCAAGGCTCCATATATCCACCGCAAGGTTACTACCACTTGTATTCTTTATGACCAAATAAAAGTCCAACAAATAAGTAAACCATTCTAACTTGCAAATCCAAAAATTCATCAACAATAACAACTATAACTTCGAATAAGTATTTGCCATGCAAATAAGACAGCCCAGATAATATCTTATGGGTATAACTTCGAATTGCTGCTTCACCGAACTGCCCGTACTCTTGCAGAATTGTGCACAATCCCTTGATTACACGAGAAGAACAAGAAGAGAAGAGAAGAGAGACAACAACAACAAAAAAAAAAAAAAAAACAAACAAACAAACAAACATTGATTTTGTATATTTTGAAATCTTATATTTACCTCATAAATTGAAGGAGATTGGGAAACGAGAAGAAGACTGCAGTAGTAGGGACGATGGCCCATCGACGGCGTCAATATCCGGCAGAGAAACGACGGTGTTTGAAGAAGAAGGAGGAGGAGGAGAAGATGAAGAAGACGGCAGAAGAAGGAGAAGAAGAAGACGCTGAAAGAAGAATACGCACGTAAATTTGTATTAATTTAAGATCCCAATATTTAAGGAAAAAAAAAGAAATCAGATTCAATTATTAAGGAAAATTCAGTTACCATAATATGAAAAAGTCTAAAATATCCTTATTAATTGTCAAAAATAATAAAAGAAATCATTAATTGGAATTTAAAAATAGAAAATCAGAAAATCTTCCAACCGTTAGATCTACAAAATCAACGGATATTAGCGGTTTTTAGATTTCACTGGATTTAGAGTTTTCACCTGATATATTTCCTATATATATATATATATATATATATATATATATAGGGAGCGGATCCAATAGGAACCGTCCCCCAGGTAGTATCTAGGATCCATTTTGAACCCTTGATTGCCTAAAAATGAATGGCTTAGATTTAATCTGAATATGATAATCAATAAATACATAAAAATAATAATAACCGAACCCCTAAAATAGTGGAGCGGTTAGATAAACATCTCTGATTAAATAATAACCGTAGATCAAAAATAATGGAAGGCTAGGATTGGATCCTAGTTACCACTTAAGTGTAGCGATCCCATTTGATCCTCTAGCTATATATATATATATATATATATATATATATATATATATATATATATATATATATATATATATGGTTCATATGCTAACCATATTAGTTAGTGAGAACTAAAAACTAATCTAGGCCCTCCATTTCAATTAATTAGTGGTTAGGATTTATTCGTGGAAATTAATTAAAAAAGACATATTTTATTTAGGAAAAGGTTATTAATGTAATCTTCATTTATTTGTTTCATATTTCAAGGGATTTATTACTCATTTAATTTTCTCTCATACGTTTAGTCTGCCGTAATCTTCTTCTTCTTAATTCTTCTTCTTCTTCTTCTTCTTCTTCTTCTTCTTCTATTCTGACATTTTCATCTATGGTTTTTTATTCTGTTTTTATTTATTTATTTATTTTTATTTTTTTAAATTTTCATATACAGGTTATTAAGCATAAATGAATAGAAAGATAGCATATAAGCATGATTATTTAAGCATAGGAATATGTCTTAGTTTTATTCGAATATTCATCTATGTTTTTTATTCTATTTTTTGTAATTTTCATATACAAGTTATTAAGCATAAATAAATAAGAAGATAGCATATAAATATGATTATTTAAGCATAGAAATATGATTATTTAAGCATAAAAATATGTCTATTTTTTTATTGTATATTTTTTTTGTAATTTTCATATACAAGTTATTTAAGCATAAATAAATAGGAAGATAACATATAAATATGATTATTTAAGCATATGAATAGGTATTAGTTTCATTCGAATATTCGTCTATGTTTTTTTATTCTATTTTTTTTTTTTTTTTGTAATTTTCATATACAAGTTATTAAGCATAAATAAATAGGAAGATAGCATATAAATATGATTATTTAAGCATATGAATAAGTCTTAGTTCCATTCGAATATTCATCTATGATTTTTTATTCTTTTTATTTTATTATTTTTTTTTTGTAATTTTTAGATACAAGTTATTAAGCATAAATAAATAGGAAGATATCATATAAATATGATTATTTAAGCATAGGAATATGTCTTAATTGCATTCGAATATTCATTGTCATTCACAATTTGTCATCGTCATTCACGATATTTAAACATGAATTGATATTTAAAAAAAAAAAGAAAAAAAAAAAAGCATGAAAAACATGTAATTTTTTCATATACAAGTTATTAAACATAAATAAATATGAAGATAGCATATAAATATGATTATTTAAGCATATAAATATGTGTTAGTTGCATCGATATTGCTAATTAATAGGATAATTAGTTTGAGGAAGTGACGAGAATCTTGGAACGCGTAATCTTTTTTTTCCTTTTCCCTAAACTACCCTTTAAAATTAGAAATAAATCATTAAATCAGTAAAATAGATAATTTGAGATTTAATATCCACCATTAGATTCTATAAAAAGAGTGGATATGATTGGTTCCTAATTCTCAAGATTGATACCATCTCCCATAAGAACCCACCCCTATATATATATATATATGAATTATGACAAATATAGAGTTCCAATTTATAACTAATCCCATGTCTGGACTGTAAAATTATATGACAAAATAAGAGTTTATTCCTAAATAGAGTATTCATTTATAGAGATTTTAGTGTACTTGCATGAGCTGAAGTCCCCAATGAATTGTACGAACTGTTTACTTCTAAATCACAAGAGCCAATTATTTTAGAAAAAATATTCGTTCGGGACAATTCTATATTTTCGAGCACAAGGAATGGTTTATCATGATCTTTCAGGGTTAATTCCAAATACTTCTAATCCGAATTTTTTTTTAGTTTTATTGTTTTGAGACAATGAACAAGGTTGAAAATAGAATGAATAGAATACAAAATTAAAATACTCCCTCCGTCCTCTATTTGTTGACGGAGGGAATATGGGCACGGATTTTTTCGCATTTTATGGTATAATAATAAATTAATGTGTTAAAGTGTTAAAGTGGAATAATTGTGGGTCCATTTGAATTGTTTAATAGTATTAAAATGATAAAATAATAAAAAGTAGATGTATAAAGTGTTAAAGTGTTAAAGTGATTGTGGGGTCTACGTCCAAAAATGGAAATTGTCAACAAATGGAGGACGTCCCAATATAGTATTAACGTCAACAAATAGAGGACGGAGGGAGTATATCAAATGTAACGGTGAAGAAGCTGATAAAAAAATATGGAGACAAATTCATATGCCATATTTTTTCGAAGATGGACGGAATGACCTTCCATGGATACTGTTGAACTTCATATCTTTAAACTAAGATGTAAATTTGGATTGACAGGTCTACAATTCGCCTACTGCAGATCAAGTTGTAGGAATATGTGTTGAAAGAGATTATAATAACACCTCATATAAGAGAGATCTTGTAGTTCATGCGCAATCGGGGGAGAGACATAATATAACACATTACTATGGATGTCATGACCCGTTGCAGTATTCACTTCCTTTTCCGAAAGGTGAAACTGGTTGACAAATATTAAGAAGAATACGACTCCAACACAGGGTATTTTGTTCCTTTAAATTTTATATTTTATTTTATTTAATAAGATTAAAAGTATATATTAGTATTATAAATTATGACAATGTTTACTATTATTATTTGTCGAGAAACGTCATCACTTCGGTTTGGCTTAAATATGAATAGTTAGATATTGCACGTTAGAGTAGGTAGCAATTAATGATTGTAACGACCCGTCTTCCGAACTGACCCCACAGACCAACAGAATCTTTTTCAGTGTGCTTTGTCCTCACTCGCACACTCCCTGAGAAACTTCCCAGGGGGTCACCCATCCCACAATTGCCCCAAGTTAAGCACGCTTAACATTGGAGTTCTTATGAGCAGGCTTCCGAAAAAGAAGATGCATCTTGTGGTATGAGTAGCACCAATCAAATCCTTTAGCTCTCCTCGGATATGCAGTCACATTCCTGCATACCCTCGGAATCCCTCTCATTCCGGCATGTCTCGGTTCATCCATGTGCCCCTTCGCTTAGAAGCCCTTATAGGAGCCGCTCTTTGTCCGTGCTTCTGCGCACCGGCGATCACTCCGTACTTCTGCCCCGGGCGTCACATGCCCACCAGCTTCCGCTTGGTTCGTCCCCGAACCACACCGTACTGGGAGAGGTTCGGCTCTGATACCACTTGAAACGACCCAAATTCTTATACATATAAACATACTCTATTCAATATATTTGAATACGAAATAAATAACTAAAAATTTAATAAAAATAAAAATATAATTTGAAAACGAATCTCACTCAAATACGAAGTGGAAATCAATGTGATAACTAAACATCTAAAAGTTTAAATTTAAAGAAATACTTAAATCCTAGTCTGAAGGACCACAAACATTAAATCAAAAACCTATAACTACTGGCTAGGTAAGGAATTTAACTAAAATTAATAAATGACGTAACAAAAATGAAGAATTTTAAACTTTAACTACTGCAACAAATTTCGTAAACTAATAAATAAAATAAATAATTTCAAGACTCGATCCCTTGAACTAGTCATCCTCAACCTCCACGACTGCTTCGACTTCGAATCCTGACAACTGAAAAGTAATAGGGGTGAGCATATCGAAATACACTCAGTGAGGAATCACGCAATCATCCATTCTATGTTATACATGCAAATAATTCAAATTATCATACCATAAAACTTGTAACCATGAGGGCAATAAATCAATGGCCCTAACTTTAATATCATGAGAGCGGGAATCAATGGCTCTATCTTGAATATCATGGAGGCATAAATCAATGGCCTTAACAATTAGAATCATATACATGTAATCAAATAAGAATTAAAAACATATAAAACATTCATGGATAATAATAGCAACTAGCATAAATTACCCCACCTAAATCTTGAATTGAGAAACTTATAAATCTCGAAACCTTCAGCGCATACTTCGTCTCTCCCCCTCCCCCTATCTAAACCGTAGATATGTATATATACTAGTAGGTTTAGAGAATTTAATAACATAAAAAGTTTATTCCTAGAAGGATACTGATTACGCACGATTGCTTGATTTGAGATATGAAGAAAACTTTCCTCTAATCCATATACTTGGTCAACAAGAAAAAAATAATTAATAATAATAATACCTATAAATATATATACATAAACTCTATCCTAGAATATGAACGTAAATAATAATAATAATAATAATAATAATAATAATAATAATAATAATAATAATAATAATAATAATAATAATCATCTATACATATAAGAACTTATGGGGTGTTACAATGATGTTTAAACTATGTGTCGACTAGCGATTGATTAGAAATCAATAAATAACTCTGTAGAATGTATCATAACTTTTGAATCTAAGAAAATTTGTTACATTTCGAAGTAAATTGAGGTGAGATCGTTCGATCTAAACGTAAATATTGAAAAATTTGTTCCTTTATATTTTTTATTTTCATGTTTTTGTAAAAAAGTAATGTAGACATAAAAAGAAGATGGCTTATAAGTTTCAACATTTATCCTTAATATTGGCTAAATTATCTTGAGAATTATTGTACAATTGAGATTAATTGTTCATATGATTCTAATTACTCCAAATTATTAGATTATTTGAATATTTTACTTTATATTGTTGTAACATTTCTCATATCATGTTAGAACTCTGAATGTTACATAGGCAAGTACCACAATTATAATCGAAAAAAATATTATCTTTGGAAAACAAGGTATTTTTCTTACCTTTTGAACAAAATAATATGAGTTCGTTTTACAACAATATATACGTATTAATAAGAATTTTGTATATTCAAATATTATATATCCAACAGTTACATGAAGACGATATGATAGATGTGTCTCGTGTAGAGAGTATATAAAGTTATAAATTAGAAATTCAATGCAATCTATAAATTTTTTTTCCCTGACAGATTATTTCAGCAATACACATGAAGTGCAATGAGAAGTATAGTTTTTTAGCAAAGGACTTTGGTAAAAAAATGTTGATTATTGGAGGTGATTTTAGGCAAATTTTATTGATTATGCCTAAAACTACAGTCCAAATAATATCAGTAACTCTGGTCAACTTCAAATAATATGAAATTGAGAAATGATATCGAATTCAGTCAATCATTGCTTAGAACTGGAAATGTTGAAGAACCAACTTACATTAATAGAAATATCAGAATTCCATACAAGATGCTTATTGAGTATGATAAGCAGAAAAATTCACAAAGAGACTCATTAAAGTCAATTTTCAAATTTTAGAAAAGAATGCACATTCTTCAAAATATACGACAAATCAAACAATATTGACGGCTAAAATTGAGCATGTGGATAAGTTGAATGAAGAGTTTTCAAGGTAGGTACACTTCGTTATCATGATCAATTCGTTGAAGATCGATGATAAAGAGAACTTGCCCCTTATAGTTGATGCAATCCAAAATATAAAACCAAAAAATGAAGAAGAGTTTTTTTTTTTTTTTTTTTTTAAAAAAAAAGAAAAGAAAAGAAGGTGAAACCATGAATAACCTCTAAACCAGTTTAAGTGATTGGTAAGAAAAAATCAAGCATAAAGTTGCAAAGTCGTGAAGATTAAGAAAAATAGTTTTTATTATTTATATTTTGTAAAAGGTAATGTAGACATCCAATGAAGACGGCTTCTAAGTTTTAACGGTGGTCGTTAATGTTGCCTAAATTAAGAAAAATGTGTTTCCTCTTTCTTTCACCATAAATTATTAGATTATTTGAATATTTTATTTTATATTTTTGTTACATTTCTCAGCTCGTGTTAGAACTCTTAATGATACATCTCTAAGGGCCACAATTATAAGTTTATAACTGAAGAAAATATTATCTCTGGTGATCAAAGTATTTTTCTAACCTTTGAACATAATAATATGAATTTACGTTTCAACAATATATACATATTAATAAGAATTTTGTATGCTCAAATATATATATCTAACAGTTACAAGGGAGGCAACATGACAAAATAATGTGCCTTGTGTAGATAGTATATATACTTGCTATAAGTTACAAATAAGAAATCCAAGACAGCCTATCCTTTTATTCGATGACAAATGGATTATTTCAACAATACGCAATCGACATGTATATCAAATTAGAGACTACAAGATTAGAATTTTTCCCGGAGAATTCAATCAATGATGAGAGTCGAATTATACTAAGGAATTATGGACAATGTATTTAAAGAAGAAGTGTGAGGAACTAAAGTTGGCAAACGAATTGTTATGCTACATTTATAGGGACCAAGAGATATGAGGCGTAGATATCTTGATGCATTGACATTAGTACAAAATTTTGGGAAGACATACTTATTTATCACTATGACCTGAAATCTAAAGTGGAGTGAAATACAAGAAAAACTATATGCTGGTCAAACTTCTCAAGATTGTCAATCGACCAGGTTATTTTATGTTCTAAAATCTTAATTAATGCTTAATAATTTCCAAATCAAAGCTAAATACATCAATTCTTATTTTAGGGAGAAAATAAATCAATGTACAACAAAGGACTTAGCTTACAAAATTCAAGGGAAGTACGCTTTGTTACCACAACCAATTCGGTGATTATCAATGATAAAAGGAACTTGAACTTTATAGCCAATGCAATCCAAAAGGTAAAGCCAAAAGTAAAGAAGAGGTTGAAAAAGTTCAAACAAAAACTTGAAGGCCAAGGAAAACCTCTAAGAAAAATTCAAGCGTGGTGTTGGAACATTGTGAAGATCAAGAGAAGGGGAAAGAAAAATATTCCAAAAAAAATTTGAAGATTGCGTCGATAATATTCCAGTGGCGACGATGATGAGACCTTGAAAATTTTTATCTCCAAAAATAAAAGGAAGAAAAGTTCGACGCGCATCAAAATCAAACAGGAGAAAGATTGAAGAAGATATAGATTATTATTTCAAAATATTATAGCATATATGATTTTACTTTAATTAATTTATTTTTATCGTTTATTATTTATTCATCGTTTTATTTTTATGCATTATTTTTAAGCTTTAATGAGTCAATATATATTTAGATATAGAATAACATATTAATAAAATAATATTTATAATATTAAGTAAAAGAACAAGTGATCACGTGCATCGCACGTGTCGTCTACTAGTTCCATTATAAATATGGATCAAACAACATGTTCTATAAAATGGATCCAAACTCCACTATGCACGTCTACTCGTTATAAAAATTAAAACTCATGTCGGAAAAAGCTGTTCTTGTTAAGCAGATAGAAAGAGGGCGTAAATGACCATGTATGGCTATGAATAACATAGTGATAGGTGCCATTTCTGGAAAAGTGCAGTGCAAACAAGATCGAGTGCAAGCGAAGAAACTAGAAGAATCATTTAGAACATGGGCTCTCTTTCATAGATGAGTTCCAATAACTAAAGATGATGATGTACGAATGCAGTTTGATGTGGAAAAATTAAGTCTTTCAGCTCTTACTTTAAGCAAACGAATGATACTTTTTTCACTCCACGCGAATCAGCAAATGGGAGGTTATTAGATGAATCTGTGTATACTTCATTCTTCGATACATGAATGGGTATTGATACACGAAATACTGTGTTGTCTATACTAATATTTTCGTCGGGGTTATAATTATATACATAACTGCACAAGATCTCGAGAGGAAACCTGTGGAGAAGTATACGGATTCTTTCCGTCCCCAGATTCTGCAAAAGTAGTGTACAATCCATCCTACCTCACTTGAGAGACCTGTTCCAAAATTGCATCACAATCAAAACTGAGGATCAGGAACCATTCCATACTAACAAATCATAAATTCATATTTGCTTAAAACGGATTATTCAACTATCCTTTTGGTCACAATACTTTCATCAAGATAACAAGCCCACAAAATCGACTAGGAACTGGAAATAATGTCTTGCCACAATCACACACCATAATAACAATCAATTTTGAGCAGTGGACATTGAGGAGAGTCGGGTATGTAGGTGAAAACTGTAATTCATTCTATCTACTTGACTATTACTAGTTTCATTACTGAAGGTGCGGAAGATAAATAAATTAGTCTCTACGGACAAGCTTACCTCAGGGTAGCAACTTTGACGAGTAATTGTTTTGTTCTTAGTATTTACAAGAACTTCACATTGTACTTCTGCCTGCAACAACAGATACAGAGGAAGATAGTAAGCATATCCAGTCATGTAAAAATAATACTCGTCGTGAGAATCAAGAACAAAGCTTCAATTGAGAATCAAGAACAAGCTACAATCAGCTACAAGTAGAACACTCAAAGCCAAGAATTTTAACAGAATCAATTCAAAACAGCCAAACCTTCGAATCACATCACTCAAGTTTCTTTCATTGATCCTATCCCAATTTTTTCATCTTACATAAACATGTAATGGCATAACATGCACATTCAAGTAGTTATTGACCTATATTCTTCCTCAGCCTACAATAAGGGAAAACGCATAATCTAAACGAAAACACCACAAAATAACGTTTAGCGCTGCTATATGTTAGGATAGATGCAAGAAAACAACCATCGCGATTTGTCAGTTCTGAATTTGATCCAACATAATTATCAAGACCATAGCATCACATTGCATTTTTCATTTGCATAAAACCATTATGAATATTCGAGCATTGACATTGTACGTTTTGCTTCATAACATAATTTGATGGATCTCCAACAAGATATATGCAGTGTTCATCAAATTCTTACTGAAAAACACATCAATTCATTAACAATGGCAGAGACTTTTGTGCAGTTATAGAATAAATTTACAGTAGATTGGAGTAGAAGAAGTCAAATTTTACCTCGAGAGGCAGCTCAAAGAGGTAAACTCCGAGCCTCCCGCTGATCTCCGACGTCGTATCGAACTTGACGGCGCCTCTCGCCAAATCCTCAAGCAACAGAGCAACGTCCGTCAAAATCTCCACACCATCGAGCTGGAGAGTGGCGTTCACGTAAGTCGTCTCTCGCGCCTTGACCTGCCCGGCCTCCGACGTCACGTAGCCGAGCTGCTCCCCCCTGTACCCGATCGAAACGAGCAGCGAATCGTAATCCAAGGAGTACATATCCTGGTTCTGAATCATAATCGCGAGGCTTAGGGTTGCGTCGAGCGAGATATTGGGGCTAGTGTGGAATTGGAGGCGGTCGACGCGGAGGCGCACGACGGAGAGGTCCGGGTCGGACGGCCAGAGGAGGTAGCCGGCGGCGATGAGGAAGAGGAGGAAGACGGCGAAGCAGTATATGCATCGGCGGCAGGCGCTGCGGAGGAGGCGGTGGCGGTTGGGCGGGGGATAGGGGGGTAAGACGACGACGTACTGAGGCGGCGGCGGCTGAGGGGATAGGGGGTCGTGGAGAAGAGGCTGCTGAAACGACGCCGCAGCAGAGTGCTTCGCGGCGGTCATGTTCGTGTACGGAAGGGTATATGTACAGCTATACACACAACACAACACACACAGAGAAATAGAAGAATTAGCTATTCATATATACCGTTGGAGTTGGAGGAAGGAGACTAAGGATGAGCTGGGTGGGGTCCACCGCCGCTCCTCTGTACTGTTCGCTCGGGTGCGGTTTCGTCAAGTTTGGCTTGGACTAAGCGCCAATCTGTTTGAAAGCAGTTTGAATGTTGTCGGCTCTTCATTAATGAACACGATTTCGAATGCATTTGTATTCCGTCTCACTTCAATTGACTTTTTTTTTTTCTAATCGAAACATCCCATTTCAATTGGTTTGTTTTGTAACATGAAAAAATTATAGATTAATTTTTACATTATCCAAAATTTCATATCGAAATGAAACAAGTCAATTGAAACGGGAGGAAATGATTATAAAAAAAAAAAAAATTAACGGTGTTTATTTCAGTGTTTTACAGAAGGCGTTAATCGTTACTCCCTCCGTCCTTAAATAAGTGTCCCGAGCCGCCAAAAATTTTGTCCCTAAATAAGTGTCCTATCACATTTTTCCAAGCAAAAATTACACAAAACTACCAAAACTACCCTTTCTTGAAAATCTAAAAGTGGGATAAAGACAAAAATAAATAAATAAATAATCAAGGATTTTAAGGGCATAAGTGTCAATTTACCCTTCTCCTTGGTTTGCACAAAATGGCGGCTCGGGACACTTATTTAAGGACGGAGGGAGTATCATATTTTAAATTCCGTTCACATTGAATAATTTATTAGAATTGCCAGGAGGTAAAAAAGATAATGAACTCTTGTTCTGGAACACGAGATTCAGACATAATCAATTTATTTATGTACTTCCTCATAATAAAAAATACTACTACTAGAGTAATTCAATCATTGAATTCCGGACCTCGTGATTGGTTAGGTAATTAGGTTAGGTGTAATTAAATAGAATTACTACCTTTTCTTTTCTTTTTTTCTTTTTTTAAATATGAAAATATAATCTCCTCTATAGTCTATAGATTTGTGCCAAATCGCAGGCGTATTCCTCTTTAAGACGTTTCACCAAATTATAGACGTTTTTCTTTATTAAATGAGTGCAATTGATACGCTAACAATTCTCATCTTAATTCCCGTACTGAAAAGAAACGCCCACTGTCTGGTGGGTCGGAGGGAGTGTATATTAGTAAAAGTATAAAGATAACATTTTAACATTAATAATCAAATACTAGTAGTAAAAAAACAAGCATTCCATATATATATGAATGAATCAACTTACAATCATCCATTCCTTTTCTGTTCTATACACGCAGGAGTATTAATAAATAGGATGTAACAATTCCTCACACTATTCTTCTTCTTCACAACAAAACACATCTAAGTGGCACATTATTCATAAAAAAATACATAGGGAAAAATCACGATTACCTCTCATTCCTTCCTGCCTCTCGAATGCGCAATGGCACTCAAATTACTGTACATATCCGAAGACGCGAGAGAAAAATCCGACAGCGCCCGGAATAGTTCGGGCAAATGGCTCTTCAAGCTCATCAAAGACTTATCCCTAACATGAATGCATTGCTTCCGGTAAACTTCTTCTGAATCCTCCAGTTTCTGCTTTGCAGATTCGACCGCTAGCTGCCTATCAGCTAAATGGCTCTGATCCATAGCCCTATCTGGATCCATATCATCTACGGGAGTTCTCTTCTGCATTTGCTTGTTGTACCAGTTCTCGAATTCTCGGGTTTTCCTCATCACTTCCTTTCTTGCCTCTTCGCATTTCTTCTTGTGTTCCAACTCGTCAAATTGATATTGCCATATGTTGTTGATTGTGGCTGCAAAGTTGCTGATGGTTTGTCTTGCGGGCTCATCCGGGACCTTGTCTAGGTATTCTTGCCATGCTCGGAGGAGAGTTTGGATAGGGGGATTTTCAGGTCGATTTGGGGAAGAGGCTTTCTCCTTCCAGTTTGTGTCGATGGGGATGAGGTTTAGCTTCAACCAACTGTTGAGTGCCTTGATGTATTCCCTTTGCTGGCCCATGAGGTCGCTGAAATTTTGGCACCATTCTTGAACGACCCCGCATAACTGGCGCGTGCGGGTGTGGTGGTGTTCGCTTGTTTCTGTCGGAGCTTGGGAGATGTCGAGATATCTTAATGCTTGGACAATCTTGGATTGGTTCTCGTTGTGTATTCTGATTGTCTCCCACATCACGGACATCCTGCAAAATGCAATTCAGCGAGTCAAATTATAACGAAAGATAAGCAGATCTAGCGTAATACGGGAAACCCAGAGAACCTTAAGATGAATTTTAAGAATAAATTCACAGTATAGAAGAGCATGGAAGGAGGAAGATCTTTGCTTTGTAGAGGAAGATTTATAAGAACTCACGCATCAACAAGGTGAACGAGTTTTGGATAGAGCTGTTCATCACGTAGGCGATTAATTTCTGAAACAGTGGAGTCCATAGACTGCATGTCGACAATGTATCTTGTATGCAGATGGCTAACTGCTGCTTTCGTTCTCTCCAATCCATCTGTGTTCGAACTGCGTTTCTTCAACTTATTCAATGAGGCAACCTTCTTTTGATATTCAAGTTTCATCTGTTCACCAGCCTGTCAAGAACCGAGCAAAAAGGATGATTAACACACACCGGAATAAGCTTTAGAAAAATAATCTCTCTTGCTGTTTCTATATCTGTCAGCAAGAACCCAATCATTTGGTTCCAAAAATAAGCAAAATTGCAAGTTAAAAAATACAGTTTTCTTTTTCATTGTTTGAGAGAGAGAAAGAGATAGAAGGAGATATGGACTTAAGTTTAATACGAAAGCCCCAGCATTAAGTTGTATCCCTTGACAAGAAAACAATATCACATAATACAATTGCTACTGTATCTCAATGGCTGAACTAGCATACGATGCCATCCATTCGGGAACACGCAGAAGAAAGAAAAAAGTAACACCACCAGAAATTGTCAATCGCCACGATACTCCCAGTTTATGTATTTGAATAATGAAGCCAACTTGATGAACATTATAGCAGTTTCACCAACACAACGCGTATATGAATACCTAAACACTAATCTCTCACGAGAAACCAACTGAAGGCTGAAGCTAGCATGGATAATTAGACTAAGAACACATGAGCAAGAAAGAAGGATACTTGTTTTCCACTGACAAAATTCATGCCTTTAACCTCATGGAGAATTTTCAACAATATGGAAGCGTTTTATATACCTTCACTTCGTCATAAAGCTTCTTCTCCCATGCCAGCATCTTGTCCAGCACCGTTGCATGAGTTTCATGCTCCTCTGAATCAAAATCATCCACGGCATCATCTGCGGTAGGCAAACCTTTGAAGGACCGATTCCAAGTAATCACACGCATTACTCTTTCTGAATGATTAATATTCCCTGCCAATGCAGAAACAATTACTTAGAATCCACTCGCTTAGTGAACATAGAGCTTATGCTATAAAACCAAAACACAACTGCTAGGGTGAGAAAACCATCCTTACTAAAGTTCCTTGCTTCATAATGTTCTAGAAATTCATATTTATACAGTAAAGATCGTAAATTTTTCTAGCTGCCAACAACATTGAACTCCGATTATTAAGACTCAAAGTACCTCTTTTATCAGCGAAATTTGAGTGATAATGCAAGCGGGTGGCCTCAAGCATTCGGGAAACATCGTGGGCACTTTCCGAAGCCTTCAGAAAACAATCATCAAGATCAATAAATATCTGCGCCAAGCTCACATTACCGGCACTCTTCTTTTTTGCCTCAGTCGGAATAACTTGTTTTGCTCTCTTTCCAGCAGCCATTGCCATTACAACTTCTGGTGGAGGTGGCTGCGGAGGAAGCTCATTAATCGTCTCCATCACCTCTATCACTGGCTCTGCTTTCGCAGCCTTCTCCTCCATTTCTTTTCTCCTAGCCCTTTCCTCAAGCATCTTCCGCTCCATCTCTTCTCTCTCGGCATCTTTCTCATCCACATCTGCTAATGTCGGCCCGGGAATATTATCCGTTTGGAAAAAGTAATCCCAAGATGAAGAATTCGGCGGCGGCGGAGGTGGCTGCTGCTGCTGCACCCGATCCCGATCATTCTTGCGCGGCGGATGTAAGACCTCGTCCTCCACAGCCGCCGGAGGTCCGATCCCGCCTCTACCACCACTCTTACTACTACCACGCCGTTTCAAGCTATGGCTGCTCTCCAATTCAATATCCTCTTCGTTTTCTTCCTCTATGATCGGATCGGCATGACTGTTCACCGGTCGGGGGATCACGAATTCCGGCATGCTAGCCGCGCGCTGGAGCGGCGATGAGCTGGGAAACGACTCGTGAGGGGGAGGAGGCGGGGGAGGGAAACTCTCATACGGATGAGGCGGAGGCGGGGCGGCGCCCCCGATTGCGGCGGAGGACGTCGAGGTAGCCGCGGCGGCAGCCGCGGCGACGGGATAGAGGACCTCGCCCTGGGCGAAGTCGCTGAGGGCGGCGCCGGTGTTCTTCAGGGACATGGCGTGGGCAGAGTGCGCGGCGGCGAACTTGTTCCTCGCCGTGACGGCGCGCTCCATGTGCTGCTTCCGCTCCTTGCATCGGTTGACCGTCTCCTCGTTCTCGATCTTCGATTGCGTGCATCCCATCGCCCTCTCCGGCGGCGAGCCCAATCACCACAGCAGAATTCACACCGAAATCACACACAACACACACAGAGAGGCGGCGGAAATCGAGGGTTTTTGGGGGTGCAGATCAACTGGAAGCGCCTTTTCCCCTCTTCTTTTCGGGTGGTGGGGGAATCAAAATTGGGGAAAAGAGTGAAGCTGAAGCAATCCCTATGATGACGAGTAGGAAACGACGACGTTGGATTCTTCTTCTTCTTCCCTTTTACCAGAACAGTGTGGGAAATTGGATGCAGTAAAAAAAGTAGATTCGCGGCTGTGATGGAATAAAGTAGCAGTAACTTTCAGTTATAAGCCTCGCATACTTTCTCTGTAGCTGAGAAATTGATAAAACATCGCAGCTCCGGCGCCGCCGTTGAATTCTACTATTCCGGCGGTGCAGGTTCTAGAATGCAGACTACGTCGTCGTTTTAAGCAAAATTGCATCTACTTTGAAGTTAGTACTATTTTTTTTAATTGATAATTAGGGATCTAATCACTAGTAGGGAATCTACATATTACTATATTAGGTCTTAAAATTTTCTATGTAGTAGTAATTTCTTTTTTAAAGCATTTATAACATAAATTTAAAGACCATATTACCAGTAACAAATGTCTAAACTCGAGACATCTATATACTATATAAAAACAAAAAACAAGGGTTATTTAAGTAATTTCACTTCTATTCTTAAGGCTATTTTTGTATTTTCCTTAAAGTAATTAATTTTACTTAAAATGTAAAAAGAAATTCTGATTAACTGCAATGGATATGCATTGCGGTTTTATCATTTCAGTTTTAAAATAAAAAGCAAAGCTCATGCCGTCAAGCGGTTCTTTTTAACGGGTTTCTTATTTATTTATTTGAATATTTCCCATACAATTTTTACAATAGATTTTTATTTTTTATTTTTTTATTTTTATGTATTAAAGCCACAACTCCTTACGAAAGGATACAACTCTTCCTCACACGCCGAAAGGGTGCGTCACTGGTCGATTCTATTCCCTATATATTGCCTACGATTGGCTAAATCGATCATCTAACTATCATGTCCAACACTAAATTTACAAAAACCTATTATTGAAATTATAGAAATTATATATTTAGACACCACTCAAAATAAATCGGCGACGTACGACCAGGTATGTTTTTTATTTTCCAAAATAATCTTTTTGTATTTTACTTTATGCTCTTCTAAAAATAAATAGCACCAATAGCACCAAATATGCCAAATAAATTGTGCTTCAACCTCTTCTTATATGCCAACAAGAATTGGTTTATTTGTATACTTTCACATTTTAAAATTATCTGCCCTATATTCCATATGAAAATTCATTATCGAAATTAATCATATAATAGCATGCATGTCATGAATATCTACAAAATGCATTTTATTCAAATCATTCAAATTACATTTGCTAATCATGATCCACGAAAATATGTAAAAATTATTGATTGTGTGATATTATAATAAAATATATTGTGAATATTAGCTAAATGAAAAGAATGTTTAAAATAAAATAACATTTTTTTAAAAATTTATTTGTTAATATTATTTTAATATAAACACTTGATTGATCGATATAAGTAGTTAAAATTTTAAAATTATTTTAATGTAAGAGGTTATATTTGTTTTATTTCAGAAACTTACCGATTCAAATGTTTAATGATATTATATGCTTTAATTTAACTTGAAATATCCATTTTGATTGTTTTTAAATTCATAATAAGATTTGTTTCCTTTTATGTGGATGATATTTAAATGAATATTTCTTATGAAAGAATCGTCGTAACGTCTATGACTCTGCGCTTCAACTAATTCTCTTTTAAATTTCTACTATTTTTAAAAAATTTCCGATTAAACACCGTAAAAAAAAATCTAAATATTCATTCCTACACCTCAGATTAAAAATTGTGTTGTATGTCATGTGGCCATAACCAGTATGGACGTTTAGGTCATCCATTCACATTTATTTTTTTGTTTGAAAGAATTAAATCGACATAATATATCCATAGAAAGAAAGTTTATGGATTGATATGTTCGTGTAATGTTTACGTTACACCATGTTTGGTTATTTATTTTAAATAATTAAACGATTAAATATATATATAGTGGGTTGAAAATTCGAGAAATTTAAATTATACTTTCACATTGAAAATTACGAAAATAAATGTGGTTAAATTTTAGACAAGCATGATGCATGTGGTTAGTTTCATTTTTATGGCATGAAGTGAAGTCAGACTTCTGTCATCCATTGTCAAAAGTGTGTACATAGCTTAAACTAAATTCATTGGGATGGATTTTTAAGACAAATGTCTAATTATATTTTAATGTATTTAAGTTTTACAATATTTCATGTGTATACTGATAGAGAGTTAAGTTTGAATAGTAAAAAATTTCAATACATGCGTAGCGGTGTATGTGTAAGATATTCAAATTTTTACTGAAATAAGTTTGACAGCTCATATATATACATATGGCAATTCTGATACATAAGAGATATTACTTTTCAAATGGAAAATTTGAGATGGTCTATATTGATAAAGTAATGTGTCAGCATAAAATAAATTATTTTAGATAATTTTTTTATTGAATAAATTTCCCGCACATCGTGCGGGCGATCATTCTAGTTTGGCTTAAAAACTTAATCTGATCGACCAATATACGCACACCTTCTATGTAGTGATTTTGTTTCTTTTAAAATCGTTTTCCTACAGAAATGGATAAGTGAATGAGTAGCTATGTTACAATGTCTATAAAGTCATTGTCTAAATGGTAGCACCATCTAGGGGTGTCAGCGGGTGGGTAAAACCCGGACCCGGACCGCTAAAACAACAAAGGACCCGGACCCGGACCCGACCTGTAACAATTGGACCCGGACCCGGAAACTTAGATGTTACCCGGACCCGGACCCGACCCCGTTACAGAGGACCCGGACCCGACCCGGACCCGGAAATTATTATTATTATTATTATTATTATTATTATTATTATTATTATTATTATTATTATTATTATTATTATTATTATTATTATTATTATTATTATTATTTATTTTTTTTAATTCAATGGCTCAATTGCCAAAATTCATCAAATTATAATCATAATTTTTTTATAATATTGATAAATAATCATATTATAATGTTATAATTATATTCTTAAAAAATAGTGAAAGATTGGGTCTTGATCCGTCGGGTCCAAAAAATTGAGATCCATGTCCGGATCCACGGGTCTACGGATCTGGACCCAGATCTGTAACATTTATTTCTAAATTAAAATTTTGTAAAGATTACAATAAAATTTTTGCAAGATCCATATCTAATTTTTCGGACCGGATCCATCGAATCTGGACCGAGTCCTGGATCCATTGTCATATCTAGTGACGTGCAAATCGAAATTTTAATATATCATAATATATAAAAATATACAAAATGGATAAGTTGAAAAAACTAAATAGTTGAAAAAAAAAAAAAAAAAAAAAAAAAAAAAGGCCGGGTCGGACCCGGACCCGGAAATAGCGGGTCGGGTCGGGTCGGGTCTGCTGCCGTTACGGGTCTGACCGGGTTGGACCCGGACCCGGACCCGGACCCGTAAGTTAATTAACAAGCGGGTTTTGAGCGGGTCCGGACCGGGTCCGGGTTTTACCCACCCGTTGACACCCCTAGCACCATCATTAGTCAGGTTTCATCAAAGTCCTTTTCTAGGGCAAAACATTGATGTGCAATTGTCTTGTGATTCAAGAATTTTATTACAAAGTAATCAAGGTATAGTCACTCGAGTCTCTTCGATGTTATGAATTTGATGTCCCACTTATGCGAATATCATAACAATTGATTCGAAACGTTTTTGAAATAAATTACCGGTTTCTATAAACAAAAATTATCGATTTTAGAAACATTTCATATGTAGGTGCAGCATGAGATGCAAAACTTAAATAGCAATAAAGAGATGATATGATTAGCAATTCCTAATATAGTAAGGTCATTCTTTAAAATAAATACTAGTAACATTCAAATACAAAAACTAATCCATTATGTAGTTAAGTCGGCCATACATGATTGTTCTATTATGCACATCACATACTCTCACTATCTCACCAAATAAGTCATTTTTTTCCCCTTGGAATGGTCTATAAAATATCCACTTTCGAAATTGGAATTGCACTAGAACTTTCTTTTACTAAAATAACCGATGAAAAAAAAAAAAAAAAACAACAACAAACAAAAAAAACAAACAAACTAGGTTGCGTTGTTGGTGTGTGAGTTGTGTTTGCCAGATAAAAACAACAATATAGGAGTTTCGAAACATGAGTAAGTGTAGGTAATAATACTCAGCAAAACAAATGTGAATATCTCTAGTTTTTATCTAGTTAAATAAAGCCCTACCTTTGATGCACTTAGAACAAATTCAATACTTCAGGCAAGAAACAGTGGAGTGAGTTTCCCCTCCCTTTTACACTTTAATAAAGTTACCTTGCAAGATTCTAGGCTCACCATGTGACCTCCATTTCTCCTTATATGTTTTAACAGACTAGCAACGCCTGTCGTTTTTCAACTTTTATGCCAAAGTAGATTTAAGGCTAGGGAATGGCATATCTAATCTGCCAAATCTCCACGTCTTGTCCTCGTTCGTACTCTTGCACGTACTGAGGTATCTCTTCCAAGTCGATGAGCCTACCCATAAATCTATGTGGAAAATCGATTCCTAGAGCATCCTCCTCCTCTATCATTTGCAAAGTGGATAGAGTATAAGAATTTTCAGGGTTTATAAGATGGATAGCATTTATTTTAGGAACAATGATGCTCACCTTCTTCGACTTTAAGATAACTTCGGAAGTGTGAGTAGCCATTTGCAACAACATCAAGATCGTCGATGGAGAAGTTGTACCGCTTCTCTAGAGCTAGGTATAGTACCTGAATTGGATAGAAAGCACATAAAGTTCCAGTTCCATGCACCTTATTACCCTAGGCCCCAGAAATCAAATTTTGAATTTAGTGGAAAACAAATTTAATTTTTAAAAATTTAATAATCAAAGATGCCATCCATGCATATCTCTGTATGTAAATGCTCTCCTGCAAAGATGTGTAGGGACTAAGAGCTTCCACGATCTTACTAGTTATGAACGAAAACAATGACTACAGATTCTATAAGCCTTTTAAAATAGTTTAGTATACCTTTTCTGAACCACTGGACATGATTGCTTCGAGTACACTGAAGAAGGCATCCGTTAAATCGTCACTATAGATTACATCAGCAGCTAAGAGCAAAGAAGCTTTCTGAAGCTTTTCAATCTCCAATGCGCTCCAACCATAGCTGCACAAGGAAAGTGCTTGATATGTGAGATTTTTATAAGATCAGGTATGGAGAAGAAGGCGGAAAATGAAGAATGTATAGCAAAATTACATCCATAAAACGTCATGATCCATTAGAGTTTGTATCAAGTAATTACATAGTTGCTCACTACCTCTGCTCAGATGGGGAATCTACGGCAATCACAGGGGGCCATGGATGGTTCCAATCAAGTTCGCGTACATGTACATCAGCCTTGCAGTGGAAGTTTCCAGCGTTGAGATTAACATTCTTGGCACAGTTTTCAAGTACTTCGTCACCTTTATCTGTGAGAGTGAAGAACAGTGCTATTTACCAACAGATGCAAGTAATCACGTGCCATAAACTAGAAAAAGATAAAGACAGATGCCATGAAATTGAAGAAGGTCTCCCCAGAAAATTACAGAATTCTAATCAAGTCTCATACCAGTAATGAACACAGTATTTGCAGTGCGGGCAAGTAAAATGCCGACTAACCCTGATAGATGATGAAAAATATATATATATCAGTCAAAGAAGCAGTGATATCATGCGCAGATCTGAAAATATGATGTCCAACTGGCACATAGTAATTCCTCATCCTACAAGTGATTATAGGAAATGTCATATTCCACGACTCACCAAAACCGAGTAAGAAACTGTACCAGTACCAGAACCAAGTTCTAAGGCAACAACTCCCTCAAAATCAGACGATCTATTATATGTCTTGTGTAGCACAAAGTCAGCTAGAACCAATTCTGCTCTCCAAACCTAAATTCGAGATATTTACAACAGAAGCACATAGAAAATGCACGAGCAACATGTATACATGGAAGATGCCGAGAGCGCTATTACCTGAAGGCCAACTCTTGGTATGGAAGAAGTGATGTTATGCTGGATAAAGATAGAAAAAGTGTCCTTCGATCGATCTGCAAGTTCAACACCAAACGAATCTTATCAAATTCATAGCCTCCACAATCCTTCTGCTTTTCAGTAAATTACTCAGGCTGGGGCTTTCAAATCCTTAAGAACATAACCATATAAATGTTGCGTCATTACAAAGCTAAAGCTACGAACATTAATACCACAAGGCAAGTAGTCCATCCTCCAATTCATAAAATTTCAAAGAAGAAGCATCAAAGCACCAAGTAAGAAGTTGGCATAAAACCATGAGCAGAAGCACACCGTTAGCATATTTGGGGTATCGTAACATTGGTGTGGTAACTACTCATGGGATAAGTCCATCACATTAAACTAAGGGATGATTACAAAAAACACAGACTTTGCAAGTTCTTAACATTGAAGCCTGAAACTTCTTTCTAAACTCAATGACATGCAAGCTTTGAGCAGTAAATACTTTGCTGAATAAATGTCTATATTTTTTTATATTTCCAACGGCATTTTCTAATCTTCAAAATTAACCTTCCAAAGTATTTTCTCAAGTGTACGAGCATGAGTAAGAGTCCTTAAAACTCTTTGGAAAAATTAGGCACACAGGTGGGAAAAGGGCAACTTTAGCAAAATTCATAGTAAAGTGAAAAGGAATGTTCAGGTAACAAAACTCAGAGTTTGGTTATCAAACCACAGAGGACATAGCAAGAATGGCAGGAACTCCGAAAACATGATGAAAATCAAAGATGGTGCACTACATTGAACCAAATAAGACGATTTAATTGATGCAAAAGGTATAAGTAAGAAGAAAATGGTGAAATGTTCAACAAACCAGTAGGTGAAGTGCAATAGATACCTCAAAATTACAAGGAATGCAAAATAATAATATCAAAACAAATAAACAGCGAGGTTAATTTGAGTAAATAACAGAGCTAGTGCAGAAAGGGAAAGCTTACTCCGTCTTCTTCGAGTTACAATTAAATCTCCATCTTCATCAACTTCACACACTTTCCCCCTCACTGAATTCATATTATCATCAATCTCTCCTTCTCCTAGATAATTGCAGAACGATTGAAAGAAAAAGCTCAATCAACATAATTGCCAGATAATAGATAACAAATAAAATTAAAGCGTAGAGAAACCCTAACCAGGTGGAAGAGAGACGGTGAAGCGGGAAACGTGGGGCCCAGAGTGATTCGGTGGGCACCCCAGGTGCACCTCACTCATCACTTGCTCCGTCTCTAAATCGCCGCCGCCTTCCGCCGCAGTCGGCGGCGAAACTCTTCCGCCGTCTTCCATTTTTACCCCTTCCTAATTCCTACCTCCCAGAGCTTTAACTTTAAACGGCTAAATTAAGAGAAACGCGGCAACCCGTAGTCAGTGAGCCACGTCAATTTGGCGGGTTTGGGAAATTATCAAAATATAAATCATTATAAAATAAATTTTAAAAAATAATGTTAAGGTCGACCAAATGAGAGCGGGCGGTGCTTACCAGATATGTAGCATAACATTTCTAAAAAAGGACATTTTTTTTTTTCCCTTATTTCTACATATCTGGTGAGCACCGCCCGCTATCATTTGGTCGACCTTAACATTATTTTTTAAAATTTATCTGTTGAGATAAAAAGGAAAGTTTATTTTTGTAAGATATAATTATAATTTCATTTATTTATTCATTACTATCGAGTTATATATATATATACAAATCTATTTAAGAGCGAGATCTGGTACGAAATTGATTTTTTTAAAATAAAAATTAATGCATTTTGTAAGTAATTGTAATGTTTGGTATGTACACTACAACTAATAATGCACCACCATTCATAATGCATCATTAATAATTTAATATAATCACATTACTCCATCCCTCCAAATTATTATCTCTCCTTTTATTCAAGTAAGTCTACTATAATAATAAAAACGAGACAAGTTAGTTAGAATAGAAGGAGTATATCACATTATATTACATCAATCATCAAAATTCATTCGCCTTACATGGTAATAGCTATATTTGCCCATTCTTATACTGAGTATACATAAAATACCCTCTTTTAAAATACATGTATAGAAAATGCCCATTTTTATTTTTTATTACTATATTTTTGCACAGACTTTTGTAATTTTGTCGGCTGATGAGGCCCATTGACGCAGTCATTTTCCCTTTTCCTTTCCTTTTATTTTTTCTTTTACTAACCACATTCACATATTAATATTCATTTGTAATAATATTAATGTCAAAAAATAATTATTAAATTTATTTAAATTTTCTATAATATTTTCTTTTCAAATTTAAGATTTTTAGTATTCTTCAAGAAAAAAATACATATATACTAAAATATAAAAAATAAAATGGTGAAAAAAATAAATCGAAAAACCTATAAAATATACTCCCTCCGTCCCACTGGGATAGAAATAACTTTTTCCCGGCACGGTAATTAAGACGAGAGTGATAATTGTTGATAAAGTAGTGTGAATGAGATTTTAGTGGGTTAAAAGTAGTACTCCCTCCGTCCCACTTCAGTAGTCCTCAATACTATTTTCGTCCGTCCCACTTCATTTGTCCTCTTTCCTTAAAAGGCAAAAATTAACCCTTACTTTTGATGTGGACTCCATATTTTTTCAAATTTAACACTACGCATAAAATCTCGTGCCGAAAAGAAAGAGGACTACTGAAGTGGGACGGAGGGAGTATTATTTAAGGTAATATCCCTTTATCAGTGGGACAAACTAAAATGGAACTTATCCCTTTACCAGTGGGGCGGAAGGAGTATAAAACAATCGAAAGCTTTTATTATATTGTCGGAAGTTTTTAACTTTTTATCGAAAGTTTTTTTATACTTATTAAATGCATGTAATTTATATTTTCTACATACCTCTCTAAAAATATAATACTAGTATTTTTAACATGCATGATTAATATTTTGGAATTTTATCGGGAGTTATTTGTATACTAATGAAAAACAATAATTATTAAATGCATTTCATTTTTTCTATAATAATTTTTTTATATAATAATTATTAAATGCATTTCATTTTTTCTATAATAATTTTTAGATAATAATAATTATTATTATTATTAAATAAATAAATCATTTTTTAGATTAAAAATATTTATTGATATACAATGAAAAACAAATCTAATAAGAAAAGAAAAGAAAAGAAAAAGTAGAAGGTCCCACCAAAAAAAATATTATTTTAATAAAGTGGGTATATCTTGAATATGTATTTTGGAAGTGGGTATTTCTTGAATGTGTATTTTAAAAGGGGGTATTTCTGGTTTTCTCCCTTACAATTATAATGCAAAATGAATTTGAGCCGTAGATCATCAAAAGATCAACACTCCGAATCATTTCTCAATGATCTCAATTTTTACGCAATCGGTCCTTTTTACGTAATCTCTAAGCTATTAGTAAAAAAAAGTAAGACAACCTTAAAAACACAACCTTAATACCAAAAATTTCTGCACGAGGGTGTCAGCATGTTTTAATAATATGTATAACAGATTCAAATATTCATAAAGATTATGAATATCGTTTACAATGCAACCTAGCAACC
This sequence comes from Thymus mandschuricus, assembly GCA_029379335.1. Taxonomy (NCBI): domain Eukaryota; kingdom Viridiplantae; phylum Streptophyta; class Magnoliopsida; order Lamiales; family Lamiaceae; genus Thymus; species Thymus mandschuricus. The sequence goes on along the minus strand of CM057080.1, from coordinate 6,281,728 downwards.
ATGGATGAATTTACACATACTTTTGGATTCTACACAGTAATGATGATGATGATGAATATGAATAACAACCTTAATCTAAAATGTATATATAAAGAATGAAATGAATGCTTCTCTGATCTCACGCCATCATCTTGGCCCTCATTTCCCTCTGAAAGCCGCGAGTCGAGCCACAAACTCATCATAATCCGGCAGCTTCGGGTGCACATGAGCATTGCCATTGAGCATGTCCGGATGGAACGAAGCAGCCCGTGAATGCTTCATGGGCGACTCCGTGCTCTCGACTCGAAGAGACGAGGCTCTGGTGGGACCCTCTTGGTTCTTTAGGTTAGGTGGCAGCTTCAACTCTGGTTCTGGCTTGGCGTTCTTGTTCGTCCCATTTTTCCTGCTGTAGTGTCTCAGAAGCTTGTCCATCATCTTCTCCTCCTCGTCCCGTTTCCCACCATGGCCACCATCGAGGAATTTCAAGACCCGTCGACCCTGTGCCACGTTTTCTTTGTTTACTTCCTTCACTTTCACTCTCTCTTTCTCATCAACCTCGGGTGAAGGTTTGGTGTTTCGTGTTCGAACTGATTTCGACGTTGGCTTGCCTCTAGCTGCGTCTTCATCTTCCACCTTGTCATTACTGGCATCACTGTCTTCTGAAGAAGTGCCCGACCCCTTATTTGCTACAGGTGCTACAGGTTTGGTGTACGGAGGAGGCATCGACCTCTTCTTAAGAGGTTCGTCTTCAACATCTTCCTTCGGCTTTGCACTTCTCCTGACCGTATCAACTTGAATATCCTTGACTCTAACAGGAGGACTGAGGCCATCTCTAGCATTTGCTGCAGCTTCCTGTCGCCTAGGTAACCTGTCCTCATTTCTGGTGGTCTCTTTTCGTTCTTTATGAGGGCGATCCTTTTCCTTACGTTCAAGATTCTGCAAGAGTCGAAGATTTCACCAAGCAAACAGTCGTTAGATTTTGAGTCCGCGAGTGTCATTCCAGATGAAGCCAACCTAGTCATAATCGTAGGTGTAAGGAATGTACAAACTATTGGATACCTTATCGTATGCAGATCCATTGAAAAGCTTATTTTCGAGAGCTTTTGCATTCCAGTCCAAGCCAGATTCTGCAGCGATTTGCTGCAATAACTCAAGCTTCATATCTTTTGGAGGAGGATCCGACTTCAACTTCTCAGTAAACTAAACCAGAAAACATCAAATTTTCATGAAGTTAAGGATGAGTGAAATGTCAAATAACATATCTTTCGATTTGATGTGAAGCCCTCGTACCTGTTTATTGACGTAATAGTCCAGCGATTTTCCATATCTCTCCGAGAACAAGGTTCTCAGCTCACGCAGCTCGGGCAGATCAGCAAATCTCGCAGCTGCAAACATCAACGATGCAACAGCTTCTCTGCATTCTTCGGGACATTCTCTGCTTAGAACAAACATCCAATGTGAGGTTAACTGTTAGTTTCAGAAAGAGGCACAGTAACATACTCCACACGTAAATCGACTCTTCAAAATCTCTGATGTTTTCACGATCATAACTCGTAAGGCCATGTTTCATTTTCACGATAAATTCGTGGGATAATGCTCTATCATCTAGCTGAAAAATAATGGTTCTGGTACCTCTCTTTGTTCATGGCAGACAGGTTCTTCGAGATGTGTTCACAGAACTGATCAATTAGCTCATAGCATTCGGACCTGATCATCTCGGTAAGAAGTCCTTCAGCCTGTTAAAACCATCGAAAACAGCTCTATCACTCACAAGAAAATTAAACGTTCCTTCTTCGACCAGACTCATAAACCGGGAATGTAGAACACTAACAAAGGTCCACTTCCTTACTATTCAAATAAAGACAAGCTTGTACAGCGAATCAATTTTTTTTTTTATAAAATAAAGTGTAACTAGTCATCTCGAATTCATTAACAATTTTTGAGAGAATTGATTTGGACAACATGACATTACCTACATGTATTATGGTAATTGAAGTTGTCACAATCAGGCACTAACAACCAACAACTACTAAGAAAAATAAGGACAAGACGAAGAAGTTAAAAGCGTCACTGTCCAGTTTATGAAAATAACTTACACTTCTGGACAAGTTAACAATGAGCTTTGTAGAAAGATGACATAAAAAGTTGATCAAACCAATTATCGTTCTTCAAAAACGACACTTCGATAAGCACTAAAACTATTATATACTTAATGAGGTTAAAGGGGATTAATTGGAAATCCCTACATGAGTTTTCAAACATAAAATCATCACTTAATTCACCATTAAACATATGCATAGACATATCACCAGCACAGGATGGTATATATGCACCAAACTTTTACGCACAACAAACTTCATACCAGCTAAATAGAGAAATAGCTACCAAATCCACGAAAAACGTTCCATTTGTCCATCCGAAAAGATTTTCGAACTCCTTAAATTACCCGAAAAAATGGCGTAACATGACTGTTTTGGGAATTTCTTTCCAGAATTTTGATCAAGAACTGTTCCTATTAGATCCCCATACGATTCAACAATGAAAACAAATAACCGTTTTTCTCAATATACACATACAAATTGGAAATTCCAAGAACTCACTGATAATTCGAAAATGTAAAAGAAACAATTCAGAGAATTCCTAAATTCCATAAGAACACAAGATGAATCACATGCCAATCGTCAATCAGAATCCCAGATGATCCAAGAATCAAAATACCACCCAATATCCTTGAAAACACAGAATGTAAAAAACATAACGAGGGAGAGAGAGAGAGAGAGAGAGAGAGAGAGAGAGAGAGAGATTACCCTGTCAAAGGCGTTAGTGTCGAATCCATTTCTGAGCAGATCAGCAACATCATTCCTCAGATATTTCTGGGTTGCATTTCTCTTCTTCAATATAATCTCGATTCGTGTCCGTGTCAGCTTAATATCCGACTTGCTGTAAATCAACCAAAAATTTTAGATCAAAACACACACAGAGAACGCAACCCAGAAAGGAAAAACAGAGAAGAACAATCACAGTCACAAATCAAAAACCGATCCCTCACCATTTCGTATAAAACTTGCTCTTCAAAAGCCCGTCAAACATCTTCGTTTTTCCGGGCTTCTTCTCTCTCTTGCTCCTTCTCTCTCCTCTCTCTCTCTTCTTCTTGAGCGGAACACAACCAGAAAAGAACGCTCCAAGAAAACTCACGAAAAATGCTATTTTATAAAAGGGCCGGAAATCAAAATGCCCAGGAATAATCCACACCCAATAGCAGGAGGGAGGAATAACTCACATTCGAGAGGTGGAAAGGGAAAGAAAAGAAGCTTGCTTTCAGGTACGAAACTGGAAGGAATAATGCGATTTTCAAGTCAGGAATTTTCGAAGATATGAATTGATGGGCCAGAATAAAAATGGAAAACTGAAAAAGGGTTTTGTTTTTCTTTCTCTCTTTTCATGCAACCGAAATGCATTTAGGACACCCAATCGACAGCCTAAGGAAGAAGAAGAAGAATATGAAGAATTCGGAAATGGTGGATTTTGGTGCAAAAAAAGGGTATTTATTATGTTTAGAATTAGTTTAGAGAGAGAAAGTTGTTAACAGGCTGTCGTTCTTTGCACTGCCACGTCAGACCTTTATAACTGAATTTTTGTATTCTTTTCCCCATTATTCTCTACTTTGTGTTTTAATAATTTCGTATTTTCACTAAATTCTTCCAAAATGTAGTAATTTAATTAATTATAAAGAGAAAGAGTTAATTGTGACCAACTATTTTTTGTCACTTTTTGAAACGGTACTTATAACAGGATAGTCGAAAATGACAAACAAAACTGATAACAAAGGATAGCAGTACTATTAAAAAATGATTAAATGAAGGGTATTTTGGGAATTTCAGGTAGAGAGTGGCGGAGTCCAAACGCGGGAGTCCAGTAGTCCATGTTTTTAGGTTTCAGTTTTTCGGTTGGATTTTTATTTTATTTTATAATAAGAAGAATATTTTATTTTTCTTTAATATTCGTATTTTTTATTTATTTTTTGTATTATTTTAATTATTGAAAATCATATGATTAATATTTGTGGCTTAGCCAAAATTGCAGAATTTTAAGAATTTTGAAGGGGAGTAGATAAGGATTGACAGCTTGTATTTTTACTGAAACTTTTCAAGATTAAATTGGAAGGTTATTTTCTTCTGAAAAAGAAATAGAAGGTTATTTTAATTTAGGGTATCTAGGAAATAATAAGGTAAATCCTTTATTTAATAATGTGGAGAGTAATTTATGTTTAAGAGAATAACCAAGAAAAAGTCGTATATATATGAATAACAAATCTAACGAATCTTGACCATTTAATTAATGATTAAGCAAACATAATCCTTTTTTCTATTATTATTTATTTCAACAGTTTAAGCCGTAGCCCTCAAACTTGTTCGATTGTCCAAGAAAATTAAATTAATGAAAGGGCATGTCCACGAACGAACGTTACACTTTTATTTATAACGATTGACCCTAATATATTGTGTTGTTGGTATATAAAGAGTGTTAACTTCATTTATGATAATTGTCATTTTTATAAAAAATGTCATAGTTCATAAATATGGAGATTTTGATCATCGCTATATCCTTGTTTTTATTTTGAACAATTAACATTTTTATTCACAACAATCGTCACTTTTATAATTAATGTGGACTAGTATTTTTCACATGATCCATTTGATTAAGTAATAAGTTAATCTTATAAATTCAAAAACAGTGTCTCATAAATTCATTAATTTGTATAATTAAACAGGGTTTAAAATTTATTTTATTCCTTCTAATTTATTTTAAGTACATTTAACCTGCTTAAGTCTAGTACAGTTAGGGATGTCAATGAGCCGGGTACCCGCCCCATTAAGCACTTTCCAACTCAAACCCGTTAAAAATTCGTATACCCATACCCGTCCCAAACCCGTTTAAAAATTCAATTTTAATACCCCATACCCGGCCCAAACCCAACGGGTAATACCCGTTTATTACCCGTTAAACCCAAATAAAATTAATAGTAATGTTTTTTTATAAAAAAATTATAACTTAATATATACATACAATAATCGAAAATTTTAATTTAAACGTGTGCATCTCAATAAGTGCTAACGAATGATATACAAAATGTAAAATAAATATCAAATTAAATGTTAATAAATAACAAAACTAACGATATACTGTATGTTTTAATCAAGTAGATTTTTTGAAATATATTCTTTCAACTTTATATATATTAATAAAAACCTTAAAATTGCTAATAGTTATAAATTTTTTAATTTAAAAAATATAAATATAGTTTTTATATACATGTTAAATATATATATTTACCATATATATAAATGAGTTTGGATAGTGGGTACTCAGAGGTGTATACCCATACCCAACCCAAACTCGTTTCGGGTATCTACTTTAATACCCATACCCGTTTCAAACCCAATTTACAATACCCAAATCCGTCCCAATTGGGTTTGGGCGAGGCGGGTATCCGCTAAAACCCGACCCGTTGACATCCATAAGTACAATACTAAATTAAGAGTCAAATTATGTTATGTGGTTAGGGGGATTTAATGAAGAAGTTAAGGGTGGGGCGCGTGAGGGGTAAACGCGTAGGGACACGTGGCGCAGCCCTGTGGCTTGCAGGCGAAGGAAGTGCGAGTCAAACGCCCCCACTCGAAATCAAATTAGTGCGTTTGCTTAACATAATACAGCTGGGATTCATTTTATTCCTTCTCTAAATTCTCTTCTCTCTCTCTAACAACCTTTTTCCTCAGCTGAGCTGTCAACCCTTTTTCCCTTTAATTTCTATCTTTAAAATAAAAATAATATTAATCCATTTGCAATTTGTACGACTTAATTCTTCTTCTTCTTCTAATTATCTCTAGGTTTGGCCGGCCTAAAGGCCTTGGAAGTATGAAATACTACTAAACTCTACTTAAAAATTACTAATTTAATACTCCCTCCGTCCATGATTTAGTGACACACTTTCTTGGGCACAGTTTTTTTTTGCATTTTGATGGTGTAGTAATAAATTATTGTGTTAAAGTGTTAAAGTGAAATAATTGTGGGTCCATTTGAATTTTTTAATAGTATTAAAATGTTAAAGTAATAGTAAAAACTAGATGGATAAAGTGTTAAAGTGATTGTGAGGTCTACGTCCTAAAACGGAAAGTGTCAGTGAATGGTGGACGTCCCAATATAGCAGGGAGTAAGTAAATTTTTTGGATACGTGACACTGTATATTTAACTTGTTTATAATGGACCGACCCGTCCTTAACATGTCCATCAAAGTTTTCAGAACTAAGTTTCAAACAAAGCGAGATCCAAAAAAGTATAAGGTCCAAAAGTTTAAATTATAAGAGGTCTAGAAAAAAGACCTTAACATTTTAAGGGTTGATCAATTCTCCCCTTTTCTTTTTCATTATGTTTTTTTCTTACCTTGTATTTTTTCTTCCCCTTTTTTAATCGCTTTACATATTTGTTATATATTTTGTAATGACATTGTTGTAAAATAATTATTCTTTCTAAATAATATTTTGAAGGGGCTCAATTTCTAATTCGCATATGGACTCGATATAGATTGAGACGGCCCTCGTAATAGGAGATAGGAGGTAGAAGCATTTCTATTGGTTAGTGATATAGAAATATAAATGTTACAAAACTGAAATGAACTAATGGGTTAGTTCCATTCCAATTCAGCCCCACGAAAATAAAAGTGTTTTATTCTTTTGAAAAACAAGAAAAGAAGAAGAGAAAATCATAGATAGCTGCAGCTAGTGTGCCAACTACCAATTCCACAAAGTAATTGACTTATCATGAAAGAGTATAGACTTTGGTCGAAAAAAATGGATAAATATCGAATTTTATATCATATGCTCTAAACAAATACTCCTCCGTCTCTTCAATATAAGATCACTTTTTTCGACATGAAAATTGAAATAGAAGTGATAGTAAGTGATAAATTAGTATGAACGAGCTTTAGTGTGTTAAAATTTTACAATTTTCATTAATATATTTATATCGGTGTGACAGACGAAAATAAAATTTATCTATATACCAACATGCCTATATCACTAAGATGGAGAGAGCATGTAGCATACTGATTCGTGGAAGAAATGAAGCACTAAAAAGAAGATTCTAGATGCCATTTAACATATACACGTATTAATTTTCTTATAGAGGTGGCTAATTATCAACGTGACATGTAAAGTTAGCAAATCACATCCACTTATCATGAAAAGTTTATTCCTTTTTTAAAGATTAATTAACGATTTATTTTTTTAGAGAAATAATATTTAAGATCATTAATTGTCTTTTCCGATAATAAAAATAATTACAAAAGATTTAAGGTCTAGATAACGAAGAATGTTTCTTTTTTCATTATCTTTTTTAGTAGATTTTTTTTTTTTTAAATTAAAAGAAGGTTTCTTTTTTCCATTAAAATCTGCAAATAAACACAAGAGAGTTCAGCACATTCGAACGTGGAAAGGGGTCATCGACTGTTGATCACGTGAGAATTAATGGAATCGTTGACGATCACGTGACTTCCCCACCTTAAAGTCCACGAAAAAATTAATTCTAACTCAACTTTAATCGGATTATTAGTTCAAAATTAAGGAAAAGTCGATCCACCGCCAAAAGGAAAAAAAAGGCGATTAATATTTGATGAAGAGAACTAAACCTCGTGACTTTTATACACTTTGCTTTATTCACGCCCTTATCACTACGCTAACTTGATGACTATAGTTTACAAAGGAATGTTTCGATGTCCATTATGCGCACGATAAAAATGGTTATCGTTAACATGACAATGACGATGACGTATTTAAAGAAATTTATTATAAATGTATACTCTAAAATAGATTTTGTCAGATCTAATCTAAAGTGTTAAAATCTTAAAGGAAAAAAAGTTCTCGACATGATAAACGGTAAACACATTAAATGTGTTAGGAATTGATAGTGGAACATTTTATTAAACATATGTTCTCGGTTTTAAATTTCTTTGAAATGGTTACTATTCCCTCATTCCAATCGGAAAATTGACCTTTTTTTTAATACGAGAATTAAAATGAGAGTGATCATAGTATGATAAAGTGAAATGTTACAGTGAAATGTAGTTGGTTAATGTGAACTGTCTGAATTTTATTAGGTTATAATCTTCTATTTTGAAAAATGTCCCTATATCTGTGTGACATCTCAAAAGGGAAAATATCTCTTTTATCAGTAGAACAGAAGGAGTATTAATTCAAGACGGCAACTAGTTAAGTTAATTTGAAGTGAGGATACTTTAATGATTTCAAGATTTCAGCAAATTTCGGAAAGTATGAAATGATTTTTCTATTTTAGTTTAGTGGTCCATTCCATTTATTTAATTTTATGTTAATTTCTTGCTAATAATTATGTCTAGAAACAATGATATTTGCTGCATGATGATTATATATTAGGCAGGAATAATAATTATATGAACGTGGGAAAATATTAACGTACCAACCATAAATTGGTGATGTTATGGCCATGTTATAGGTGATTCAATCAAAATATCATATTCAACATTAAATTGGGAAATCAATTGTTAATTTATTTTCTTCCCTAAACATTACTACTCCTTTAAGTACATGAGGGATACATGCATGTCCACGTTGCATAAACAGATGATTATCGCGTGTTTAAAAGCATTTATAAAATCAACAATTTTGATTGCGATAACTGTTAATAGTTGTTGGTTTTGGAAATGCTTTTAACATTTGATGATCATCCGTTAATATGACAAATGATACAGTACGAAAATACCATAAAAGATCCAATTGGCTCGCAGAGTGAGTATGTGTGGAGTAGGATTTGGTTTCTATATAATGAGGAATTGTTGAACCTAAAGATATAAATACTATTTAAAATATGATAAAGAATTAGGCCTACTAATCCAGTTAGTTGTTGTTATTTGATTTGTATTTAATTATGCTTCTAAGTGGGCAAGAGCTGTTGAAGGTCTTCCCTCAATAATGGGCAACCTAAATTAAGGAGTAGATGTCAAATTAAATGATGGAATCAAGAAATGATCAAGAATTTTCAACTTTCCATTTTTGTGCATGTGGATACATACTAGAGTATTGGGTGAATAATTGAATTAGGTGAATCTCTCTTATCCTCCTATAATTTTCCCACTAGGGTTGCCAAAGAAAATGCTAAAAACATAAATGCCACTACACAATACTTAGCCTAATCCAAAAATAAAACTACGTACCCCTGTCCATAATTTTTAGGGTTCAAAGGGATTAATACGGAATTTAATGTATTGCGGCGGTGTGCAGTGTTGATATTTTAAATGATATTTAAAGGGTATGATTGAGTAATTCTTTGTGTGGGGATCCACTGCTAACTATTATGGACGGACGAAAAAGGAAATAGACCCTAAAGATTGTGGGATTGTGGACGAAGTCGGTATAATAGTTCAGAAATTGATTTTAGTGGGTGGATGACATTAAATTATTCAAAAAGATAGAAGTAAATTGTGACTATGACAAACCACCTTATTATTAAGGTATCAAGCCCATCATATAACACTTGGGCTTGAGCTTCTACAAAATACATAACAAAACACTAATTCAAACTCTCACTAAGGTCTCCTAGCATGAAAAAAGGCCCAATTATTCATATGTGAATTCTACTTTAAATATGAGACTTAGAGAAATTATTGAAGATGTAATAAGAAGTTGAAAAGGTAGAGTTAAATAGAACTAAGCAACACTATCTACAGAATTTCAAAGTACAATACTTGGGTGGGTCTTTACTTTACCCCTTCCAAAATCTTGCCAACCTTTTCTTTTTAAAATACTACCCCGTCTCTTGTTATTAGTCTCACTTGTCATTTTCGTATATCTCACTTATTAGTCTCATTTTCTAAAATGACAAAGAATACTTGTCTACAATCAACTTTCTCTTCTTAGAATTGATTATAGCCACATATCTCGTCCTTCCTTAGTTCTCGTTCTCATTCAAATGAGACTATCGCCAAGGGAAAGGGACACAATTTATGCACAACACAAGTTGTTGGGAACCCTTTGCAGTTAATTTTGATGATGTTTTCTCAAAACCACACTTAGGCTTATTCTACATTTTATAGAGTTAAGGTTGATAGAGTTAACAAGCTAAGGCCGTTCTAGGAAGGCTGTTCTTCAGGCCGTTCGTCAGGCTGTTCTAGAAAGGTTGTTCTGCCATGTAAAGGCAGAGGCTGTTATTCCAACAGCCTTGCCTATAGAAGAACAGCCTGTCATCATCAACCTGCTCTGTAGGTACTCCAGCCTGTTCTCAAGTTCAAGACATCAAGATGCTGGAAGATACCTCAGGCCGATGACCTACCTCCATGGGTCAACCTGCCACCTATGCTGCCACGTCAGATGCCAGCTAGGACAAATCCCAACGGGAAGTGATGAGTCAGCACCAACGGCTAGTTGACACGTCAGCAAGCTCCAACGGCTAGTTGCCACGTCAGCTGCCACGTCAGTGCAGACTCCAACGGCTAGTTTCCAAACTATGACTATATAAAGACTTCCCACTTCAATGGAACTGCACGGGAAATTCATTATTCAAAAGCTAAAGTGCTGTAGAAATTCTCTCTCAAGTTCAATCCATTCAACACTCGAAAACCCTAGATATTTCCCAAGTGTTGGAAAAGAGAATTTCTCCATTGAAGAACACCGCAAGCTTGAAGCGTTTACTGCCACATCAAGCTCACACTCCAAACAACCCCCTCCCCCATCAGTTAGATAGGTTGAGGCCGTTGTAAAGCTAGTTGTATTTGCTAGTTGCAAAGTGTATGAAACTGATACTCAGTCAGTATAAATAAGAGAGGTGTATGAAACTGATACTCAGTCAGTATAAATAAGAGAGAGGTTGAATCCAAAGGTAAAGGGATTCTCAGGTCGAGTCGACCTGACGTGGACGTAGGAGGGTTTCTCCGAACCACGCTAAATCGCGGTGTCTCTCTCTCTCTCTTTATTTATCGCCCTTTCATTTCATTATCAAACTGACGAGCATCAACCTGCATATCAAGCATCAACCTGCATTTCAGTATCGACCTTAGATTTTTCAAAGAGTAAATCAACCTCCACCAACTTCCGCATAAGCACAGTTTGATAAATCAAGCTTGTTCCCAAACGAGCTTGATAGATCAACCTGTCTCTGATAAGGATCGACCTTGACAATCGACCTTTGATCGACCTGATTTTATAAAAGTCAAAAACGGTTGGTTATTGGTGTATTCCCCCCCCCCATACACCAATTACTCTTTCCCGGGACCAACACAAGTGTACATGAAGTCATGAACCCAATCCTCAAAATAAATAAAGAACAAAATCTATCCAACTTTCATAGCATGATTACATCAACAGCAAAAATCAAAATCTAATTCCACTTTGCATCAACTATTAAACTCACTTTCAATTTAGAAAGCCAAAATCAGATCACAAACAAATCTCTATAAATATGAAGCAAATCAAGCCTCTCTCTCCACAACTCACCAAGTCAATCAAAACATACACACAAGAATATTGCAAATACTAAATCCAATCATAAAATATAATGTCTCAAAGCAAAGGAATTAGTGTGATAATAGTTCTGATATTGCTATACTCAGGCCAATCCTCAGCTAGTTTCATAAGTTGCTATGCACCTTGCATTGTTGGTTGCTTCTTTGGTGATGGTTACTTCTTATGTGCTACCAAATGTTTTACCAAATGTATCTTTGATTCTTCCTCTAAAACTCCCCCTTCCAGCAAACTCTATTGCAAATACGGATGCTCGATCAATCAATGCGCCAAATACGGCAAAGGTATTTTTATTTTTATTTTTCGACTGTCTAAATTTTATTATCATTCTAAATTAATCTTATAATGTTTTTGCAGATGTGGCGAAAGTTGATAAATGTGTGAGCACGTGCGAGAATAATATATGCAGGGACGCTCCTTCTCCGCTTGCATGAAAGCCTCTAACATTCTTATTTTCTCTCAAATGAAATTTACTGTCAAATTAATAAATGAGAAAATCAATACTTTTTTGTTGATTTATTTTTCACGACCGTGTCTTCTCAAAACAATCGAAACGAAACAGCTTTTAAATTTCTGTTGTTAAAACTAAAATAAAAATGAAACAGAGATTTTATCAAAAATAGAAATAGAAATGAATAAATATGAAGAAAGAGAGCAAATTTGAAGTATTAATAATCAAGATTTGCCAGCATGAAAAGCTTCAAAGCCAACATCAGTCCCAATCCAAGTGAAACCGGTGCCTTTAGAAACACCTCTCTCCTTCATCTCTTCCCTCAGTTCACTCACTCCCTCCCATCTTCCGGCATCGGCTAACGTATTCGACAGCGCCATGTAAGCCCCGGGCCTACTCCTCTCCTTCACTTTGAATAGCTCCTTTGCAGCATATTTAGCCATCTCTACATCTCCGTGCAATCTGCAACTACTCAGCAATGCTGCCCAGACGTCGGAGTTCGGCTTTACGGTCATTTTGTTTATGAATTCGAGTGCTTCGTTCAATCTTCCAGCACGTCCTAGTAGATCGACCATACAAGCATAATGCTCCATTCTCGGCCTCATCGAGTAAACTCTCTCCATGCTGTTAAATATCTCCCTCCCTTCGTAGACTAGCCCTGCATGAGCACAGGCAGATAGTGCACCGAGAAATGTCACGTAGTTTGGGGAAATGCGAGCTTCTCGTATCATTCTAGTGAAGAGGGCTAGCGCTTCGTTTGGACTCCCGTTCTTGCCATAGCCATCGATCATCGAGGTCCATGAGAAGATGTTTCTCGTAGGCATGTAGTCGAAGATGGATCTTGCATCCTCGATTCTCCCGCATTTGGAGTACATGTCTATCAAGGCACTGCCTATCTTTATGTGAGGGAAGAACTCGGTTTTCATCAACCGCCCTTGAATCTGCTGCCCGATTTCGTAAGCTGATAACATAGAGCAAGCTCCGATCGTGCTCATGAACGTCGATATATTAGGCCTAAAACCTACCCGCTGCATATCAATGTACATTTCTAGGGCCTTCATAGCCTTTGCAACCGATTTGCTATAGCCTTCGATCATGGTGTTATAAACCACCACGTCTTTTTCGAAAGTCTTCCGGAACACGTCCTCTGCATCTCTCCATTGATGTCTGTTCATGTATCCGGTGATCAACGACGTCGAGCATACCAGATTCTGCTCCAGCATCGACTCACACACTCTCCTCGCGTAGTCAATCCTGTCGCTCTTCACATACGCGTCGACTAACGCCGTGTAAAGCACATCATCGCCATCCACGCAAGATCTCACGATCATGCCATGGACTTCCACCACCACCCCATTCGAAGAAAACCCCCCATTCCCGCTGCTCGAGCCCTTCAAGATCATCGAAAACGTATGAGCGTCGGGCTTTCCGCCGGAGAGACAGAGCTCCCTCACCAGCTCAAACGACTCTCCGACGAAGCCGTGTTTGACGTAGCCACCTATCATGTAATTGTAGGCAGATAGAGTTCTCTGAGGCAATTCGTCGAACATCTGGCGCGCATACCGCAGAGAGGAGGATTTGATGTAGAGTATGAGGAGCTTGATCGAGATGTTGGCATTGGGCTCGAACCCAGTTTTGATAATGCGGGAATGGATCTTCTGGCCATGGGAGGGATGATCGGAGTTTATGAAATCCTGCAGCAACGACGCCACGGAAAATAACCGTGAAGACTTGAGCTGTGTTCTTGGAAAATACGAACTCTCGCGAATTAGGGCACTGAAATTGCTGATTCTTCCATGGATCATTCTTTGAACACAGTTCAAAGAAAATGCCGCTTTAATTAGTTTGAATCTGTAAAGAGATCACTTCAGATTTACTTCAAGAACAGATTTGCATCTCCTTCTCCTTTTTTTCTTAAAAAAGTATATAATTAAAAAAATAAAATAAAATTTGAGAAAGGGGTCTAAAGAAATTGATCCTTGGAAAAGAAATCAATTGTTTTAAATTTGTTAATATACTCAATTTTTATGCATTTGGGAAACTTAAGATTATCGTCACCTGCAAAGGTCCCGAGTTCGAGTTGATCGTTGGATAGCATTTAAAATTTCTATTATTAAACCTTAAAAATAATTTTTTTTTAAAAAAAAATACTTGGAAGAAGGTTTTTTTGAAATCCGATATCTTAAAACATTTTAAATTCCATTTCGAGAACCATGCAAAGAAAATTGAGAAACTAAATATTTCTAACATGACATACAATAACACCTAGTAATTCCACACAATACAATGAAAAAATACATTAAGCCATTCGTATAAATTATAGTCAAAAATCAAGTAATTAAATCAAAATTTGCCGTTAGGCCAGAGTTTTTACATCACATTAGCTATCAAAATTGCCATTACGCTTCACACCTTTCGCTCTCTTGATTTTGATTTACCAGAGTCTGAAAATCAGCTCAGCTTCTTACTTTTGGGGCCTTGAGAAGATGCACGCTTTTGACGAACCCCTTGCCGAACTCACCCACAGCTTTTAGTGTGTCGAACAGATCTTTCTCCTCGTCAATCTCGTCTCTACCACGTTTCTGAAACAAACGGATCGAGGGTTGAGCACTAGAGCGGTCTGTTTTTATCAAAACTGTAGTGATGAAGAGCTTTTTTTTTTTAATTACCTTTGAGATATTGTTTCCACATGTAAGACCAATGGCGTCGCCTCCAAAAGAATCGGACCACACCTTAAATGTGTTGGGGAATTCTCTCTGCATAAATGGAACGAGAAACAGGTCAGTAAAATGGCCAAGACATCATTGCCCAACGTAAATGGAAATAGTTAAGTTACTTGCCTCGATTTCGGAGATCAAACATTTTAGTGGATCGAACCCCACCATCAGCTTCTCCTTCAGCTCTTCCGTATTCTTTTTCATATCTTGAGGCAGTAGGAAGGGTTGGAAGGCTTTGCTAGCATTCCCTCGTATCACTTGCTTCCCTGCATAGAGAGCCAATTGAATTACAACTCAAGTGGATCCAGATCCAGATCCAGATCCAAATATTACACATTTGCAATTTTTACAAAGAACCAACACTTTCCATCAAAACTACATGCAGGTAAGAAGAATGAACCTTGTTTTACTTCGGAAGGGAATAGAAGACGGTTTGGATAAGGGAGTTTATCCCTATGCAAGAGAATTACAGCATTGTAGTTGTTCAGAGGTGTCCGGAAAAGGCGCTACAAGAAGAGGCATAAAAACGAAGATTAATATTCATCGATTACATAGAAAAGCAAATTAATGACAGGAGAAAAGAAGCAGTACTTACTTCCCATCCATTAGGATCGGCCTGGTTCTTCATTATGATGCTGGCCAAAAAATTTGCACTGCTGGTTGCATATGCCGCCAATCTTCTTAGGTCCTGGTACATAACATAATGATAATTCCAAAAACTATTTACGACAAACAACAAATATTGATTTCAAATTTTATTGAGCCTATTCCTCAAGTTTTGCATGAAAGGTTTTCACTCTTAAGATATTTTTAAGGAGAGTTCCATATCTTTTCGAACATATTGGACCAACTCTCGAAACTTCAGAGGCCAAACAATATTCAAAGAGTCCCAACAACAATAAACAAATAAATGAAACTGAATTATCCAGGGAATTGTAATTGATAATAAAATGGATTTCTGAAGATACTAACCGCTACTGTTGGGGATTGTGCGGTCCAAGCTTCAGATTCCTTGTCATAATCAGTTGCCAAAAACATAGCAGGTTTAGCATTCAGAGGATTCCCCTCGAATTGTTTTCTATTTGACATGAATGATTTCTGCACAAATTAAGATGCATGGAGATTCAGTACGAAAAAGATTCAACAAAAGTTAATCCAGAAATGAGAATACATAATCTCGAAATTGCAGCATTTACATTGATTTCTTTGTCATCATCAGGAGTTAAATCACCATTGATGTCAACAATTAAAGGACAAAAGCTCCAATCATACTCTGACAATAACCGTAAGAATCTGCAGAAAACCAAAAATATCAGTGAAGATTGCAACGAGACACTTAACCAAAGCCAAAGGCATCATTATTATATTCTAAGTGGATTTTGGAAATATATCAACAATTTTTTTTTGAAATACATCGGTTTCAAAGATTCCAAGTAAGCATGCGCAAACAATGTTCCAATCCCATCTGCTCTGAACAGCATTTAAAATATTCTTAACGTGAAGACGATAACTTGAAACTCAAACTAGAATGAAAGGCACCCAGAGTCCCAGAGTCTGTGACTTAAGAACATAGGAAAGGCGCTCCCACTTGACCAACACTCACAGAGCGAAATTTTGCCCAAGTCCTTTCCTTCCTGGAGATTTATAATTTTGTCTAGTAGAAATTTACCAGGGAAGGTCAACGAGAGCATCAAATTATAGACTACCAAAGTATCATGCAGGGTACATCGTTCGCAATGCGAAATCTATATGAAGTTGCATTGAATGTATGTCGAATATGTTGCATTGTCACTAAGGAAGAAACTAAACCTTAGAAATCCAGTTATCCGGGAGCTTGGCAGTCTGAATGGAAACGGCTTCAAAAATAAGTGTGTGACCAAAAGCTCAATAGCCTCTTCCGATAATGAGTTTGAAAATAGATGTGCTGACACCCAGCGCTTCGCAAGCCTAAACATGAAGAGGAAAAGATTATAAATATGTGCGTGTGAGTGAGTTTGAGTTTGAGTTTGAGTTTGCGTGTATACAAAAGAGAGAACTGGGATAAAATATGCTCGTTCTTGATATGTAATGAAGGGGGGCAAAGACAAATTTGTACCTAACAATAGGCCCATAAACTGGATAACGGCCTCGTAACCCATCAATCATGCTAGAATGTTGACCGCGAACAAAAAGTTGTTTATCTGAAGACAGGACACGCTTTGTCTGACCACCTACAAATAAAAAAAAAACAGAGTTGAAGAAGACTCGTATACCCAAACTGTAGCAGCTGAGCAGGGAGGTAAAGGATCTAATACCATGTTTTTTAACCAAGCTTAAACCTCTCTCGTGCAAAATCTTGAGACGAAATGCATAGCCAGACACGAATATATCCACATCAGTCTCTGTAGCCGTGCATGTAATTCCAAACTTGGAGTGAAGGCTGTCAAGCAATCCATCTGATAACTTAGACGCTCATGCTGATATAATGACTGAAATCAAATAGATACCTACCTTTCTGCAATTCTGAGAAGGAATGCAATCTTGGTCTTCTCCATAGCAAGCTCATCCATAGGCCAATTTCCAGAACCCTCCAGCTATAATAAAGTAAGAGTTAATATAAAAAAATGATAATACATAAGAAACCTAGATGTATGGATAAACATTTCTTGCCTGAATCATAACATCTAACGGCTGTATGCATATTGCAGTATGTTTCTCCAGCTTTACTCTAGTACTTTCCTTATTTGCTAATGGATGTGGAACAGGGGGGAAGACCGACGTCAACCTAAAAGCTGTAGTATTTGTAAGCATAACACAATTCTTTGGAATAATAGATTATTGGAATGGAATACTCCAAAAGAAACAGATATATAAAAAAAATAAAAATAAAAAAATAAAAGTGGGAGGAGAAGAGGAGGGGGAGAGATCAGAAACATAGATAGTTCGAATATTTCTCGCTGTTTTTTTTTTTTTTTTCCTTTTTTCTCCCTATTTCTCCTTTTCAGTTACCACTGCAAGTATTAAATGGTGACATATGGCATTGGACTGTAATGTTTATACCACAAAGTTGGATTGAAAACAGTAACTTTACCAGTACATCCACTCAAGAAACAAAAGGCAATTATCACATAAAAGTCTTACTTCTCTACACAAGTATTTTAACTGTGCACATGTAATGTTTTGCTCTGTTCAGAAGCCAGTGTACCATAATATATGAAGCACCTTTCAACTCAGGGTTTATCATAATTATACCAAATAACTGCAAAAATAACATTTGAAATACCTAAAAAACAAACATCTATGTGGAAATCAACTTAAATAAAACAAGGGAAAAGGAAGAAATATTATGACGAATAGGATTGTGAATGTTTAAAGGAGGAAATGCAAAGTATGGATCCTTGCACGGACAAGCTGGAATAGAGCTGAGAAATTTTCAGCACGTTTATAGTAGAATTTGTAATGTATTGCTATGCAAAGAGTTTTCAATGTGCAAGCCATTGTTAAGTTGGGCAAGTTTGGAATATAGAGCTTAAGCAACTTCCTTGATCATGCTATCCGCGGGCAAGAGGATTGGCAGATTGAGGATTCTACTCATCAAAAGGAGAACATTTTTTTCACTTCAGCATTGTGGTCGTAAGATATTGATTTCATTTACATGGACATCTCTAAATTGAAAAATATATGTTTAGCAAGCATGTGATCATGCAAGAGAAGCACTACATGCGGTTGGAGACATTATGTCAAGAATGGAACCTGAATCCAGAGGTTGCACACTAGATATCCTTAGGGGAATGTCATCAAGAAGTCGCAAATGCTTCGACAGGTCATCGTATGCCTTCAATAAACTTCTATGAGAGGATATAGGATCTGAAAAGACATTGCATTTCAGTACTTGTATGTCGCCTTCAAAACCATAAATAAATAACACCAAAGAATACGATACCTTTGTTGCCGTGGCGAAGCACAAAATCAAGTTGATCTACAATAGTAACAATTTTTTGTTTTGGAAGGGACAGATGGCGCACAAGAACATGCTCGCATATTTCCTTTATGATAAGATGTTTCTCCCATTCTTCATGCTCCCATACTAAAATCAAGGGTAAGCATGAGAAGATTATGTTAATAATCAACAGTAACTCAAATCAGCAAAAAGGATGTGATTTAATTCCTCACCTGCAACTTCAGCAATTTTACCATCACGAAACCATCTGAGAGTAGCTTTATCCCCCCAGAAATTTCTAAATTCTAAAGCCTATTGAAGCAAGTATATCAGTTTAGAAATGGTTATGCATGCTACGACAATGACGTAAACTGAAGAGTGAATACAAAGAAGAATTAGTTCACCACCTTATCTTTGTCTTCAGGACTTGGACCCACAACGGCCTGTTTGAAGGCTTCCTCCACAGATCCAATTGTGATCCCAACAAATAAAGGTTCACCATCAAGCTTAGATAAACCCTATATGTCAGAAATTTATATCAAGTTTGAATTAGTTATGTTCATAATTGCAATATCTAAACTAACTATTAGCTAACACCATACATTCTCAAAATTACTATCAGAAGAAGCATTTCTCCAGATTACTCTAACGTGCTTGGTTCTTCCTCTCAATGCTTGATCAACGACACTGAGTACCCTCTGCTCATAAGACCTCCAGCATTCGTCATCCAAGCAAAATCCAGAAGCATGGTAATCGTGGTTGTCCTTTAAATTCAACCTAAAAGCCAATATGTTAGATGAAAAGCAAGCAAATCAATGCTACTTATGTTACCGGCAAATTTTCTCAAATGTATGCATCCTAGTCTCAAAGCAAATTTTATTATGAGTTCCCCTATCTACTCTATCACAAAGCTGCCAGTTTTAAGCACAAGAAATCAGCCTATTCATTCATTTCCAGCTTCAAACACGAGATGTAATGTGCACTTTATGATGCTTTCTTAACTTTCCTCCTATTCATTTGGATCTTTAAACATCATTGAAGCAGGCATAAAAAAATCCTTTTGCTAGTTAACATTCTGCTCCTTTTCTTGGCAAGAACAGATAATAGCTGCTTCAACAGTTTAAATACAACTTCACTAATGCCCAACAAAAGACAAAATTATGCTATGAAGTTACATTTTAAACAGCAGATAATATTAGAAGATCCAATGCAGGCATATATTCGAATAGACACACATATGCGTACCGAACATATTACCTTATGCAGAAGTCATATTTGGCTGGATAATCAATGTTGGTCATGAAAATCTCATCAAAACCTCCATCCTTACATTTATCCATGCAGGTTAGAGCTAGAGCAGCCTCATCACGTAGCTAAGTGAAAAAATTAAGAACTCATGTTAGCTGAAACATAAACCTGGATATGCCAAACTTAGTCATACAGTCTATGAGGTAAGTTCGTACCTCTTGGAAACCACTAGGTGACATACGGTATGCCATATTATAGTTGCCACATGGATCACAAATCATGATTGGAAATGTCTGCAACTGTGTTTTCCTCTCCTGTAAACCCAAAGATGAGCATAAATAGTAAAATGGTCTACAAACTAAAATAATTATGACACCTATTAAGAAATATATATTTACTATTAGGACCCATTGCTACAGGTGTTTGAAGCCATTTCGTAAATGAGAAAACTATCGGTCCTAATGGAAATGGAACGATATCAAATTAGATTAAAAGCAATAAACAAGAAGTCATCCTCCACAAAGTTAGAAACAGCTTCACTATATGATCTAGATGCCTAGAAGTCATGCTAAAATTTAAAGAGTAATCCCACATGGTTTAGCAGAAAGATGCATGACTAACTTAATACAATTAAAGGTATAACCAAACGATTGGGATAACTAAACAGCAATAGATTGAAGCAAGATGACTAGTTGCCACAATTAACAATTAGCTTGATACCTTATTTGAAATGCTTCTTTCACCTTCAGGTTGAAAGAGGAGTCCACTGTCCCATACTTTTGAATTGGCTGCACATAGCAAAGACATCTATTTCAGAAGATGCCATGATTTTTTTCTTGAGTTTACAACTGCAATAGTGTATATGGTATGTTTAAAATTTAGCATACCTATGAAGTCCAGAGTAATGCGCAATATCTGCATTGCATTCATTGAATTGCTGATTCGATTTTTTCCAGACTTCGATATGAGGTATGCCGTGATAAGAGTAATTAAGAATCCACTCAAGCAGTCGTGGACAACTAAAGAAGCCTTCCGAGCCCAAACCTACATATCAATACCATGCTTCAAAAAAATATCAAACTAAACAAAAGGAGAAAACAAAAACAGAGCACGGAAAAAGTTACAAGTATAATTAACAATAAACATTGTCAGCTGGTCATACTTTCAAGAGTATCAACGCTTCCTCCAATTCCTTGCATCCTTTGAAAGCGTTTTTTATGAACTCTGCATTTTCCTCAATAAACATGTCCTCCAAAATACTGTTGTTGTACTTTGGTGTAGCTGTTAAGGAGAAAGAGTTCCAGAAATTTAAGATTGCCCAGTTAAAAAACTTCTTGAGACTTTCCATAAATATGTTACCTTGATTTAGGGAGCGTATGTTGTTCCTCTCAAAGTTCAGTTTTGACACAGTGAAAAGAGAAGGAGCGGTTGGAATGATTTTCACAGAAAATTCTATATTATTCGATAGTCGTGCATCTGAACAATTGACAAGTCAGTCATTTATGAATAACTCGATAGAAAATCAACAATTATAATAAAAGATTGTAAAAGATATACTCGTGAGAGATTGTACTTGGATAAACAACCAAAATAGGCTTGCGTGCCTCGTTATGGAAGGCTGACCATTCTACTCTCTGGATGAGAGCAGATGACTTTAAATGCTTCTTGATTATACAAAGATAAAGAAATCTTTTTGAATGGTATCGATAGTTTAGAAAGTCTTTCTCATGGAAGCATTCCTGTCAAGAAACACAAATGACAGCTTTATCTAAAGCACTTTCATAATTCAAATATTCAAAACTTCCTTAAAACCAACATTATCCCCTACAACAGTACATTCAATTGATAAAAAATGTGACGCATGCACCCTGAGCCTTCATAAGAAGTACTACATCTCTTACCAAAGCATCAAAAACAAAAGTAGTTTGACACAATAATTGGGTATAATTGCTTCGAGAAATGTATGCCAAGTATTCTCAGGAATCAACATTGCCTATTAGTGGAGTAAAATTGAAGTACCTTGGGCAGCCGAAGAAAAAGATCAACATTTACATCCGGTCTCGCAATGCATTGAAAAGAATAACTCCCTCCAACTTCTACCGACTCTGGCTTCCTGAACTTGAAATCCACTTTATCGGCACCAACATCTCGAACAAACCGCGGTGCTGTTTTCGCTGTAACCTACCAAAATTTACACCAACAAACTTTTTTCTTACAAAAGAACTAACAGCATCAGAAAATTCAATGAAGCAGCAAAAGGAAGCCTCCTCAAAGGGACGAAAAACGGTGTATATCTAGCTATTTATAATGTTACCGGAAGGCCGTCGGGGATGCCGTTAATGGCGTCTCTGATGGCTGAGACGACGCTATCCACGACTGAAGCATTCTCCGGGGAGTAGTCCAGCTGCACCTCCTTTAGAAGCTCTCTCAACTTCAAATTGGTGGAATCAAACAGAGTTTCTGCTTCAGAAGCCATGGGAATTTCCAACTAACTCCGCCGCGCCCCTTGAATCCCCTAACAAGTTCAACTCGCCTTTCAGTTAATTGAACGGAGGGGACGTAGAACTATCGCGACGATCGCCGCGGGTAGTCGGTGAACTCGGCGGCGGCGTTTGCGTCGGCGGCCGGCGATTTTAACAGAACAAGGGTTTAAGGGCTATAGTTAGGGGTTTTTGTTTTGGCGGTTAGGGGCGTATTCATTTTCCTTCTATTAAACAACCGGTTCGGGTCCTGTGAAAATTTATCGGGTCGGGCCGGAGCAATTAATTGGGCCAACTTATATAAAATCGGGCGACGGCTGCAGTCTTAGGAAGTATTGGGCCGACCCGGCCCAAACTTCAATTGCAAAATTTTGAATATAGGAAAAGGGGGAAATAAAGAAGTGTAATTATTAGATCGTTAGTTTTGAAAATGGTTTTAACGTGTGACGAATGATTGTCATTCGTCAGTACAACCGAGAAGATGTCGTATCGAAATACAATAGAAAATTTCATTCATATTGCGGGGTGTGAATACGAGACAAATTTCCTGTAGGTCCTTTATTATTATTGCCTACCACATGAAACAAGAAAATAAAACAAAACTCTTTAAGTTGTCTATATTCTTGGTGCTAATACCTCCTAAAATCAATATACATTTTTGTTTGTAAATAAGTGTTTTATTCAAGAATTGGATGTCAAGCTACCATATTTTGCTTTATTATCGTTACAAGTTCTCCACCTTTTCGAATCGTCCAGACATTTTTAGTTCGTACACTTTAACAGCTCAAGACACATATTTAAATACGGGAGGAGCGAATATATTAAAGTAGAAAGTTGTACAACAATAAATTTGGCTACTCAAATGTTGTGATTAATTACACAAGTTGATTGGTGGGATTTTGATCATCATCACTACCTGTCTTGATCTTCTTCTTCCTCTTGTTGTTGTATCTAATCTCACCCAAAAAGTAGGAAGTAAAGCCCCAAAGAGCTAAGAAGAAAGCAACACCTTTTTCAGCATGGAATTTCTCATGGTAGAAAATGATGGCTAAAGTCTGAGTTAGTGGAAATAGGACATGGATAATTATGGCTGATAAAAGAGAAGATGAGTAGAAAATGACACCAATTGCTCCCAAGTAAAAACATTGCCAAAGTATTGCACTCCAAACTACCACCAAATAGTACTTTGCCTCTCCTAGTTGGTATTCTCTTGCTTCCCTCGAAATTGCCTGAAAAAACGTGACACGTATCAATCATCCATCGTTCACTAATGCAGAATAAAACTCCATGTAAAAATGCAACGGATGGTCTGAATTGGTTTTACTGTTTGATAATCGGGTTACTTTTTTTTTTACCGCGGTGATTTTGAGAGTTTGGGATTAATTAACTAACTTTGAAGATTCACCTGAAAATCATTGTTGATAAGCATTCCGACGGTGCAGAAGGCGGTGGCGAAGAAGCACATCACCAGCTGCATCTCCATCACGAGGTTGTACGTCAGCTCCTGCTTCGACTGCTTGTACGTCAGCTCCACCAGCGGCAGAATCAGCCCGTACAGCGCCGCCGCCGCCAGCGTCATGGAGAACCCGATCCAGTACTCCCTATCCGTCTCCCCCGCCGGCCGGTCCCCGCTCGTGTGGAGGCCCAGCACCACCGACCCCACCGTCAGCAGCACCACGGCGTTGACGGAGTACGCCGTGAACCGCTGCCCCACGATGAGGAAGGCGAACGCCGCCGTGAACGCCAGCTGCGTCGCCACCAGGAGGGTGGTGGTGGAGACGGGGAGCTTCGAGACGCCGTAGGCGTAGAGGTAGTCGTCGAGGCCGGTCAGGACCCCGATCTCCGCCGCCGCCGCGAACAGCCGGGGCTTTATGTGGAAGAGCCTGGCACCGCCGTCGGCGCTGCGGCGGCGCGTGTAGGAGACGAGGAGGGGGACGAGGATTATGGGCCAGCCTCCGGTCTCGAGCCAGCTGGTAAACCAGATTCTCCGGCCGCCGCGGATGAAGTAGAGGCGCATGATGAGAGGGCCGCCGCAGTTTCCGACGGCGAGTAAGATGCAGTTGATGATTAGGAATATCCTTTTCATGGTGGCGGCGCCCGCGGCGGGTTCGGTTTCCATTGACTCTAATATCTTCACTTCGTGGTTTAGATTTTTTTTCTAAATTCTTTTTCTTTTTAGAAAGCTGAGAATTTTTGGTGACAAATTAATAATTACGGAAATTTATTATTTATTGACTTGTGAGTATTAATAATTCACTTAATAGTCCCTAGTTATCATTCCTCTCTCTCTCTCTATATCTCTCTTGTTCTTTTTTGGGGTTGAAAATAAGTTAGGCACTCGTTTAAAATAAGCATTGGCTTGGCTCTATTATCGACACATTGCAATGTTGCATGCGATGGAGTTACGTTTTGGCACGTTTCTTCAAGTCATGACATGTGCCTCTTTCACTCATTTTTATATAATTAACTGCCTAGTTGGATATATTACTACTCCCTCTGTCTACCATTTACTGACACTGTTAAGCTTGGAGTGTGACTAATCAACTCATGCCATGTGGATGGGGTGAGTGATGTGGCAGCTGACGTGGAAGTAGTTAGTTAGAGGCGTAACTAACTCATGTGTGCGTGCTGCGCAAGCTTTGCAGTTAAGGGGGGACCATGGATTCTCTGCCGTTAGATCGCTTCTACGGTGAGGATGGATTGGAGCGGTTATATAGCTCGGATCTTAATTCATCAAGAGAGAATTCAGTTGTGTTGTTCAGCAGAGATCAAGTAAGAAAGAGAGGAGAGAGTTTCATCTAGCTAGAGTTTTAGTTAGAGGTTTTTCTGCAGATTCATGCAGTGTAATCTTCTTCTTCTTTCAGCTGCTGTAATTGTGTGTTGTTGATTCATAGTGAAGGTCGATTTCTTCTTCTCCCGTGGATGTAGGTACTAGCTACCGAACCACGTAAATCTGGTCTCGTTTCGATTATGTTCTTCGTTGTTGTGTAGTGAGTTCGATTCCATAAACGTGAGAGTTAGATCGTAGATCATAGATCGGAAATCGGTTCTCGGATTGGGAGTTCTGAATTCGGTTCTCAGACTGTGAGTTCGGAGTTCTCGTGAGTTCGGAGTTCTCGTGTGATCGGAGATCGGTTCTCAACAATTGGCGCCGTCTGTGGGAAGCTTGGGATCGGATCTGCTCGCGATGTCGACGGCAAAGTTCGAGGCGGAGAAGTTCAACGGAACGAACGATTTCGGATTGTGGCGGATCAAGATGAAGGCGCTACTTGTACAGCAAGGTTTAGCAGATGCCATTAAGGAGGAAGACTGTTGGTCCCGGAAAAGAGTAATTGGTGTATGGGGGGGGGGGGGGAATACACCAATGCCAATTGACGTTTTATAAAATCAGGTCGATCAGAAGGTCGATTGTCAAGGTCGATCCTTATCAGAGGCAGATTGATCTATCAAGCTCGTTTGATAACAAGCTTGATTTATCAAACTGTTTATGCGGAAGTTGGTGGAGGTTGATTACTCTTTGAAAAATCTTCCTTAAGCCAATGCAGGTTGTTTCATGAAATGCAGGTTGATGCTCGTCAGTTTGATAAGATATTGAAAGAGCGAAAAGTAAAGAGAGAGAGAGAGAGACACCGCGATTTAGCGTGGTTCGGAGAAACCCTCCTACGTCCACGTCAGGTCGACTCGACCTGAGAATCCCTTTACCTTTGGATTCAACCTCTCTTTTATTTATACTGACTGAGTATCAGTTCTAAATACACTCTAACTTGAATATATCTAGACACGAGTTTTGGGTCGTGACCCTTACAACCTTTCGTACAGAAACGTACAAACAACCTTTCACGAATTACAGAGCTTGACTAACTCTATAATGGCGAAGAACACAAACGAACTTTCTAACTTCGAACGAGTCGGAGAAGAAATTGTTTGAGTCAACGACAAGCAGCAGTGAACGCTTCGTCGTTGTGGCTTTTATCGGAATCTGAAATCTCTCTTTGTCAAGTGTTTGGGAAACTAGTGGAATTTCGAACACTTGAATGGATATGAACTTTGAGAGAGATTTTGGGCAGAATTTGGCGTTGATAGCTTGAGTTTCCCGTGCTTGAATCCGATAATGGCTGAAGTATATATAGGCAGTTTTGAAAAACTAGCCGTTGGAGTCAGGATGACGTGGCACTAGCCGTTGGAGGCTGACTCACTTCTAGCCGTTGGGAAAGTTCGTCCTTGCTGGCACACCACGTGGCAAGGATCAGGTCGTGTTGCTCCATGAAGGCGGAGCATCGACCTTGATATGATAATCCAGCTCTTGAAATCTTCTAAGTCAAAGCAGGCTGGAAGCTTGAGAAGGAAGGTCGATAGACAGGAAGATATGCCAGCTCGATCCGAATGAGGCAGGTCGATAAACGACCTTTCTCTTACAGGGTGGATCAAACTTGCATTAAAACTTTAGAGAGCATCGACCTGCACTAACAGGTAGCAGGTCGATCTATCGGCCTTAACCCTAAAAAAGTAAAATATGCCTAAGTGTGGTTTCGATAAACATCATCAAAATCAAACTGCAAGGGGTTCCCAACAATTTCCCCCTTTTTGATGATGTCGAAACCATACACTTTACAAATAATTCCTAAGATATAAAGCGATGAAAGATCGATTAACCATTAAGGTTGATAAGGAATTATATGAAAGGCAGATAATGACATAATTAAAATAAAGCAGTAAAGGCAGATTGCCTGGACAAAGAGATATTGTCGTCAGGTCGAGAAAGATGATTTTTGCTTCATTCAGCTCGATAGCGTACTTACATCAGGATTTTACAAATCGTGCTACGAACTTAAATGAATATCAAAAACATACAAAATCATCTAATTCCGCTACTTCTTCTGCTGGGCACGGGCTGCCACTCGCTCTTCTTGGATCTGCTCCCTGGACTTGGCCTTCATACTGGCATAAATTCCATCCCTGATACGGCAGTAGACGGGATCAGAATTTGAGACATTCACGTTCATGCCGATGGCGGCCAGTGCGATGTACCGGTCGATTCGGGAATAATCCAAGTATCCCGAATCACCGATAAACAAGGGCGTGAAATATTGCTTGCAAGAAGCCCTTATTATCGCACCGGCCTCTGCAGCCTTCTTTCGCAGTTCACCAACGAAGTCTTGGTGAGGGAATTTGAGCATATACGCCGCATAGGCGTCATCAGCATCTTCAGGGAGAGAAGGGTCTTGAATCCAGTAATGGAGGAGAATGAAGCAGCTGTTGAGCTCCCTCAGCAGGGCGTTTTGATTTTCATTGAGCCACTCAACGGCCTGCTGCTGGACTCCAGCTTCCAAAATGAGCTCGGAAGCGGACTGGCTGATCCAGTCCTCTTCAGCCTTCTTCCTCGCTTCGGCAGCCCGGCGTTGGGTAATGAAACGCCGTTGCTCATTTGGATTTAAGGCCTGCTCCAGGGTTGCACCGGCCAGATGCATAGCAGAAATCAGTTCGGCCTCTTTAGCCAAACGAGCTTTGGCAGCGGCAGCCTCGGAATCGGCCTGGGAGGCGGCGGCCAGGGAATCGGACTTGGAGGCAGCGGCCTGGGGGACGATCTTCCTTGGCGGCGGAGGCGGAGGAGGAGGAACCGAAGAAGATGAGGGAGTTTTGGATTTGCTGGTCCTCTTCTTCTTGGCAGCGGCGGCGGCTCTTGCTTCTTCCCCCTTTTTGACATCTTCAGAAAGGGTATTAATAAGGGAAAGAAGGGAAGCATCCTCCTCCTGCAGCTTGCCAATGGCCTCTCGCAGCTGCTGGTGCCCATTTAGCAGGCTGGTGAGAGTATCCAGGATGCCATTGATCTGTGTGTTGGAGGCCGATGCCGAATTGGTAATTGAGGTAGTCAAGTCGGTCACACGGTGATCGACCTTGGCCACGTCCTCCTTCACATCCCCGATCAGATCACGGGACGCCATGTTCAGTGCCTCGAGCTGGGCCGGCAGAAGTTTGTCGGTATATTCTTTCAAGTGATCGACAACAAACTTCGTGACCCGCTCCCTAGCAACGTCATCGGCCTGGGTCTTGGCCTCCTTCAAAATGTCGACCCGGGCCTCCGCAATGGCTTGCATGATCTGCTTCGGTACGCTGATGCTGAGGGACTCGAGCTTGGCAGAGAGGGTATTGAGCTCGGCCTCAACATCAAACTTTGAGAGTTGGGGGGATGGAGCAGCATCAGCAGCGGTCAGAGCTTGATCACCACCTTCATTCCTTGGTGGCGATTGCTCCGGAGTTTGAATTGCATCAAACTCATCTCCAACGATGGTGGCGGAGTTGTAGAGGGCGCGAGAGTGTGTGTAGAGGGGGCGAAGGTCGATACCCAGAATCTTGGCCTCGACCTGCATGCGCCGCAGCACAAGAGATTGAAAATTTGCGGCCGCATCCTCCATACTGAAGAAACCAAACTCTGCCTCTAGCTCCAACTCCTCGACCTTCAGCTCATCGAGGGTGGCGACCTGCAGCAAGGCCTCGAAAACGTAATAATAACTCGACTTACAGACCAGAAAGAACTGGAGGCGAGTTGCGAGGTCGAGGGACTTGGGGAGTTGCTCAATCCCCGGCATCAGGTCGATCACCTTCAGCCTGGCCTCGGCCTTCATGGAGGTCACCATGGAATGATCTGCAGACATGGGCTGCTCGGAGTATGGCTGGACGGGCAGAACGACGTCTTCCTCCACGGCCACATGCCGAAAGGGGGAAGGCTGGGGATCGTCCTCCGTGAGATCCTCGATCTCCACGGAGCCTGCGCGTCGGACTGCGGGGGACCTCGCTGGTGAGGAAACGACAACGATCTGCGGGCGGGGAGATGCAGGTCGTTGCTGCGAGGCGGACGGCTCAATGGCGGAACGGACTGGAGAGGGAGTCCGTTCGGCTGAAGATGAGGGCGATGGGGAGGGCGAAGGCGGCCTGCGGGAAACTGGCTCTTCGTCCTCCATTGGAAGGATGCGGTGGAACGGCCTGATAGGATCAGCAGAGGCTGATTGCGTCCTGCGAGGAGAAGACTTCTTCGCAGGCGGAGTCTTCTTGGCAGGGCGAGAGGGCATCGGCTCGTCATCGACCTTTCTCTTCTTTTGAACAGGGCGAGCCGGTATTCTCCAACCAACTTTGGATTCTCCGGTCTTGGCGAGGTGCGCCCTTACATGGTCTGGCGACCCATAGAAAATTTGCGGCGCCACCCCCAAGGCCATCTCCATCTGGTGGAGATCTTTCGGAATGAAAATATGGGGGAAGGACGGTTCATCAGTCCACTTCCTGTTTTTGAAGTAGGAAATGACGATGCAGGTCACCTTCGTCCCAAGGCGAATCGGCCTCTTCTCGCTGTGGAGATGCACTCCCACCACAGCTTCTCCCTCCATTTCACAATCGATCTACCTGGCCTCATCCCAGAGCAGGGAGACCAGCAATTTTGCCCAACTTATGGGCAGGTCGAGGATCACGGACGCCATTATCTGGAACTTCAATGGCGTGACCTGGTCGTGATTCCCGATGTGCCCTAGAAAGCACTTCTGCACGAAATCCATCAGAAGGCGGTATTTGGGGCGGAGCTCGTTCCTCTTGAACGAGGTCGGCAAGAACGGCCTCTGCTCCATCAAAACACGATCGGAAACGTGCTGCAACTGGTCGCAAGAGATCTCGGAGAGTTGCATCGTCCCTCCCTCCCCAATACCGAAAGCGGCCTTCACGGCGTCGAGGACATTGATGGTGTGAACGGCCTTCTGGGTTCCGAGGGAGACGGTGTGGGTGGATACGGAGTCGCCTTTATTCCAGTTATAGAAGAAGGCACTCACAATCTTGGTGAGTTGCTTCGGCGGATGGGCGGAGATAATCGGGTGGAACGGAAGGCAGGTCTCCACCAGAGCATACATGGACTCCAGATCGCGAAACCCGAAGGTTTCACGCACCATATAGGGCTCGTATTTGATGCGAGACTTCAAATACGTTTCGATCTCCTCCCACTGCATTTCCTTTCGGCCGGATGTTGATTTTCCTGCCATTTTAGTGTAGATGAGTATGAGTGTTTGACAGAAAATGGAAGAGAAACGGTGAAAAGGCACAAACTACGGCTGGTAGTTTTTAGCATAAACTGAAAAAAAAACTAGGGTTGCAGATGATGAAGAATGTAATGTTTCAAACGAAATCAACATGACATATATAGATATTTTGAACGGTTGAGATCGTTTGAGTTTGAAAGGGTTAAAGTTTTCCCTCTCAACCACGTTCGCACGATTAAAGCGCGTGGAATGTGAAACGGTTCACATCCGCGCGTGAGATAAGAGAAACGTGCGTATAATGGCACTTTTTCAGAAAGGTGGAAGGGAATTAAATGCAACATTGGTCAATGTGTCAATATTTGACACTTGACTAGATGTGTTGCAAAAATAGCAATCATTATTCCCTTTTTCCTTATTTCCTGCAACCTAACAGAGCCTTAAATAATGTAACACATTGAGAAATAAATATCAATAATTAATAGAGAATTCAATGTGTATTAAAGAAGTTAAATGAAAGACAAAAGGGTGATACTGCCCTTTTGATTCCCCCTTCATTAATGCGGGTGGCATTCAGGTTGATATCGGCCTGATGAAGTGAGAACGGCCTGGACTTGTGATATCGGCCTGGCGAAGTGAACGGCCTGGACTTGTGATATCGGCCTGGTGGCAGACATCGACCTTTGTTCCCCCTCAAATGATGGATCATTTGGGCAAGTGTTCCCCCTCAATTTGAGGAACACAGATCGATCTGTTGATTTAGACGACGGCCTTTTGATGGGGAACTGTCTGTCATTTGACTATCGGCCTGTTGAAGAGATGACGGCCTGTTGAGAGAAACGGTCTGTTGAGAGAAACGGCCTGTTGAGAGAAATGACCTGTTCAAATGGTAACTGCCTGTTGGCTAGCGAACGGCCTGTTGAATCATGAACGGCCTGATGACTCAACATTAATAAACCTAACTTCCCACACAGCATTTTGAATCTTTCTTCGGCTAGGGGTTTGATTAGGATATCAGCCCGTTGAATATCAGTGTGTATCTTCTCAATAACCACGTTCTTCTTTTCCACGTGATCACGAATAAAGTGATGTCGAATATCCACGTGTTTGCATCTTGAATGGAGAACTGGATTTTGAGTAATGGCGATAGCACTCGAGCTGTCGCAGAATATAGGCACTTCACTGACTTCAACTTCATAATCTTTGAGTTGTTGTTTGATCCACAAGATTTGTGCGCAACAACTCCCTGCGGCCATGTACTCGGCCTCTGTGGTGGAGGTGGCTACTGAAGTTTGTTTCTTTGAAAACCATGATATCAGCTTGTTTCCAAGAAAGTGGCAAGTACCAGAGGTTGATTTCCTATCGAGCTTGCACCCTGCATGATCAGAATCTGAATAACCTGTAAGCTGCAAATTATCATCACAGGGATACCAAAGACCTAAGTTTGTGGTTCCTTTGATGTATCGAAGAATTTTCTTTGCTGCTTCCAAGTGGGATTCCTTCGGATTAGCTTGAAATCTAGCACACACTCCAACTGCAAAAGTGATATCAGGTCGACTCGCAGTTAGATAAAGTAATGAACCAATTATACCCCTGTACTGTGTTATGTTGGCAAGTTTTCCTTCAGGATCCGGGTCGATCTTCCCACCAGAGAGCATCGGTATTTTGACGGGCTTGCTGTCTTTGACACCAAACTTATCGACCAGCTCGTGTGCGTACTTTGTTTGGCTAATGAAGATTCCTTCATCGGACTGCTTGACCTACAACCCTAGAAAGAAATTCATTTCCCCCATCATAGACATTTTATATTTGTCTGTCATGAGGTTACCAAATTTTTCGCATAATATGGGAGATTTAGATCCAAATATAATGTCATCAACATAAATTTGTACTAAAAGGATATGTTCATTCACTTTGATAGTGAATAGCGTTTTGTCGACTGAACCACGCTTGAATCCCGATTCGATGAGAAAGGATGATAGCGTCTCATACCAAGCTCGAGGAGCTTGCTTAAGTCCGTAGACGGCCTTATGTAGCTTGTAGACTTTGCTTGAATCACCCTCCTCGAAGCCAGGAGGTTGTTCCACATAGACTTCTTCTTCGAGAACGCCATTGAGGAACGCACTTTTTACATCCATCTGGTAGACTTTGAATCGTTGATGAGCGGCATAAGCTAGAAACAGCCTTATAGCTTCTAATCTTGCGACGGGGGCAAACGTCTCATCGTAGTCGATTCCTTCTTGTTGACAGTAACCCTTTGCTACCAGTCGGGCTTTATTTCTGACAACTTCTCCAGATTCATCTCTCTTGTTTTTGTAAACCCATTTGACTCCAATGACGCCCTGATGATAAGGACGATCAACTAGAGACCATACTTCATTTCTTTTGAATTCATTGAGTTCTTCTTGCATGGCTTGAATCCAGTCAGCATCACGAAGAGCTTCAATGGCATCTTTGGGTTCTATACGAGAGAGATAGCAACTTAGAAGCGCGCTTTCACCAATCGTCCTTCTTGTCCGCACTCCTTGGTTTGGGTTCCCAACAATGAGCTCCTTTGGATGATCATCGATCCAACGTCTGCGTCGTGATCTTTCTTCATTTGAAATGATTGGATCGGGCTCATTAATAGGTTCGTCAAACTCAGGGTGAGTTGAAGGTTGATCAGTGGGAACGTGCTGTTGCTCGGGCTGTTGAACAAGCTACTGCTCGGACTGTGTATTGAGCTGCTGCATAGCTTCATCGAGCTGCTCGATTTGTGATGTAAGGTCGTTAACAGCATCAGTCTGGGGAACTGAGAATGGGGGATCAGCCTGGTTAATTCCGGCTGATGTATTACAGCTCGATGTGGGAACATCACTTGCATCATTTCCCCCTTGCTGTGTGACCTTCGGATCAGATTGATCCTCTTCCTCTAGATCAGTTGGAGTCCATACTAGCAGGTCGTCGATGGGGGAGTTAGACGGCCTGTTAGTAGCGGACTGATCTGGACCTGTACTTAATTCCCTGTACAGACAAGTAGATTCATCAAACACAACATGAGGTGTTACCTCCACAACTAGGGTTTTCTTGTTAAAAACTCTATAAGCTTTGCTAACCTCCGAGTATCCTAAAAATACTCCTGGATCGGCCTTGCTATCAAAAGTTTTTAATTGAGATTTCCCATTGTTATGGATGTAACACAAGCATCCAAAAGATTTAAAATACTTTAACCTGGGGAGCTTGTTGTTCCACAGCTCGTATGGAGTCTTTCCATGTCGGGTAGTAATGATCGACCTGTTTTGGGTATAGCAGGCTGTGTTAACGGCCTCTGCCCAAAACTTCTTTGGAAGGTTGGTTTCATCCAACATGGTGCGAGCTGCTTCCTTCAGCGACCTGTTACGGCGTTCCACTACGCCGTTTTGTTGAGGTGTGCGAGCTGCTGAAGTTTGATGATGAATTCCACTCTTTGTGCAGTATTCTTCAATCATTGCATTGATAAATTCGGGCCTCGATCAGATCGAATGGAGATGATGGATTTCTCCTTTTGATTGCACAATTTGCTCAGCAACGCGGGTAGCTTCTCCAATGTCTCCTTCTTTTTGTACATGAAAATAACCCACGTAAATCTAGAATAATCATCTATAATAACGAGAGCGTATTTTCTACCGTTTATACTCAAGGGATTGACTGGACCAAAGAGGTCGAGATGGAGAAGCTCAAGAATTCGATTTGAAGCTTGTGCCGTCACACTTGGAAATGATGATCTTGTTTGCTTTCCAGCTTGACAGGCTTTACAAATGTGATCACGATCGAAAACTTGATCTGGCAGGTCGTTCACCAGTTTGTTGCGTGCGAGCTTGTTGATGGCCTTGAAGTTCAAGTGACTCAACCTCTTGTGCCATAGCTAGCTTGTCTCGGAATCAGCCTTTGTGATCAGGCAGGTCTCTATCCAATCAGTCCATTGAACTATATAGAGTCTATCCTGCATAATTCCGGTATGAAGTATTTCTCCTTCCTCATTTTTCACGAGACATTTGTTAGCAGTGAATTCTACTCGTTTACCACTCGAGCAGAATTGCGACACAGAGAATAAGTTATGATTGAGACCTTCAACATACGAGACGTTAGAAATAGTTGTTTTACCAACTTTTAGATCGCCCTGGCCTCTTGTGAGACCCTTTGAATTTCCTCCAAAGGTTACAAGTGGCCCGTCTCGTTCTTGATAGTTTGATAGTAGCGTTTTGTCACACGTCATATGCTTGGAGCATCTACTATCAATGATCCATACAGCTCCACGAGCTGCTTGGCTCCTTCTTTGAGCCTTCCCAACCTGCAATTAGTTAAACTTAGCAACCCATTTGAGATTGGGTGCTACATCGGTTGCGGGAACGGCCTTTGGAACCCAGATTTGTTTCGCCGGTCTGCTTCTATCCGAGGCTGAGGACGAGGCAGTGGCGGTCTTGGGCTTGGGAGCCTTGGATTTCTTTGAGCGAGGGCGACGAGGCTGATTGTAGTGCTCTTCATAGAAACCAGGTTGATACTGCCAGTCTTGAAAGTTTGACTGTTGAGGATAGTGGCAGTAGCTCCCTTGATAATCAGGATAGAAGAACTGAGGGTGATACGGCCTTTGATAGTACTGGCCTTCATATCGCCCTTGATGAACAGCCTATTTTTGATAGGTGGGGGCAGGTCGACGTTGCTGGGCAGGTCGACTCTCTTTCTTTTGAGGAACGGGCTGTTCCTTCTTTTGTTGCTTTAAGAGAATGGCTTGGGGCTGTCGAACTGGATTCTTCAGCTTGACCATCTTATCTGGGAGAGCTTGATGAGCTTTCCGGGTATTCTTTGATTTCGACTGCGCCTTCACAAACTTGACCTCGCAGTCTTTATCCTTGCTTTCCTTGGATTCTCCGCTGAACCCAATTCCAGAGTGATCGCGCGGATTGCGTTGCATGGATTGGACCTCTTCAAGTTTCTCTCCGCTTTTCTTCAACTGACTCAGGGTGAGTTGAAGCTTTTCTTCCTTTTTCACGAGGAGTTCGTGTCGAATAACCAAGTCAGCCAATTTTGATGTAAGGCTGTGTATTTCGGCATCTTTGATCTTGAGGGA
This sequence comes from Thymus mandschuricus, assembly GCA_029379335.1. NCBI lineage: Eukaryota > Viridiplantae > Streptophyta > Magnoliopsida > Lamiales > Lamiaceae > Thymus > Thymus mandschuricus. Next base: position 6,246,290 of record CM057080.1, on the reverse strand, counting down.
CTCGTCCTTCTCGAGTACCCTGGTATCGAACTCCTTAACCCGGAAAGTCAATTCTTCAACTTTTGACCTTAGGGCTTCGATCTCCCTTTCTTTTTCTTCATCATAGGGAGTGATTTTTTCTTCTAATGCTAGCTTGTATTTTTCATTCTTGTTCATCAGCTCAGCATTATCTTCAACGACCTCTTTGAGTGTATCCACGAGATTGGCGTAATCATCGAGCTGTTTCTTGATTTCTTCCCAAGACACAACCTCGGATAGTTCTTCACCTTCTTCTGCACATTCATCGTCAGAGAAAGAAAGTGAAATGGGTTGAGGAACTACCTTTGAAGATCCCACGGTTTGTTGGAGTTCTCCAACATCTTCATCATCACTTTCATCGAAAGCGATGTAGCCCTCGTCATCACTTGACGAGCTGTCTGAGAGGTGAGCTTCCTTTGTTTCTTCGGCGATCATGGCAGCTCATTGTTCCTTGAGCTTCTTATCGCGCTTTGCACGGAGCTCGTCTCTCTCGGCCTTTGTCAGATCCGGGCAATCGGTCTTATAGTGACCCGGCCTGCCACAACCAAAACAGCCACCCTCGGGTGTGTTAGAAGAATTGAAGGTTGAGGGTTTACCTTCTCCCTTTTTGTCAGGGCGGTCGTGGTTGCGGTTTGAGAAGTTTCGCTTGTTGTCACGGTAGAATTTCTTGTATTTGACAACCTTTCCTAGGAGCTTCTCATTTCTCCTAGCAGCTAGAGCATAGTCGAGAGTCATCTTCTCGAACTTTTTGACGATGGATTCGTCAATTGAGCTTGGGGTAGCAACAAAGGCTGAGTCGGCCTTGAAGGCTACCTCCTTGTCGTTCTTTTCATCGGCCTTCTTGCTGGTGGAAGGCTATGCTGATCCGTGGATGCGGATCATTTCATATTCATTTCCGACAAGAATGTCGAAAAGATCTTCAGTGGAGAGAGAGTTGAAGTCGGGGCGAGCTGGATGCATGGCGGTGTATACGTGCCAGTTTGCGGGTAGGGCACGCATCACTTTAAGATTCTTCTCGCGCTGCGTATATTTGAGAGGGTTGATTGCAGCGATTTCGAGAATTATTTCGGTGAAGCGAATCTTCATTGCTTCAATGGTTTCACCCGAAATCATCTTGAAGTCATCGAACTTGCTGCACGCCATGGACAGCTTGTTCTCTTTCATCTCCTCTGAACCCAGGCTGATGGACCGGAGGGTGTCCCACATCTCTTTGGCAGTCTCAAGATTTCGGATCTTGGCAAGATAGACGCCCTTCACAGTGCTTGAGATGAGTCCCTTTGCGTAATCATCGAGACTGGCCTCCTTCCTTTCCTCGGTTGTATAGTCGCGAGGACTTTTGAGGACTTTTTCGTATGTGGCCTCCCGGGGGACGTTCCATCAACGATGATCTTCGCTGCATAGATGGGAGAGAGGCCATTTTCGATAATCTCCCACATAAGGACGTGATATGCCTCGAGACACATCTTGATACGGAAGCTCCAGTCTTCATAGCCTTGAATGGAGAAATCTTCACAAACCCTAAGAAGAGAAGCCTCCATTGCAAATAAAATGATATGATATGAATGAAAAGATTTTTCAAAAGGATCGGTTCAAAATGACCAAAAGATTCATAAAACCTTTAGTATGCAAAGCAGCGGTCAAAAGAACCACTGCTCTGATACCACTTGTTGGTCCCGGAAAAGAGTAATTGGTGTATGGGGGGGGGGGGGAATACACCAATGCCAACCGTTTTTGACGTTTTATAAAATCAGGTCGATCAGAAGGTCGATTGTCAAGGTCGATCCTTATCAGAGGCAGATTGATCTATCAAGCTCGTTTGATAACAAGCTTGATTTATCAAACTGTTTATGCGGAAGTTGGTGGAGGTTGATTACTCTTTGAAAAATCTTCCTTAAGCCAATGCAGGTTGTTTCATGAAATGCAGGTTGATGCTCGTCAGTTTGATAAGATATTGAAAGAGCGAAAAGTAAAGAGAGAGAGAGAGAGACACCGCGATTTAGCGTGGTTCGGAGAAACCCTCCTACGTCCACGTCAGGTCGACTCGACCTGAGAATCCCTTTACCTTTGGATTCAACCTCTCTCTTATTTATACTGACTGAGTATCAGTTCTAAATACACTCTAACTTGAATATATCTAGACACGAGTTTTGGGTCGTGACCCTTACAACCTTTCGTACAGAAACGTACAAACAACCTTTCACGAATTACAGAGCTTGACTAACTCTATAATGGCGAAGAACACAAACGAACTTTCTAACTTCGAACGAGTCGGAGAAGAAATTGTTTGAGTCAACGACAAGCAGCAGTGAACGCTTCGTCGTTGTGGCTTTTATCGGAATCTGAAATCTCTCTTTGTCAAGTGTTTGGGAAACTAGTGGAATTTCGAACACTTGAATGGATATGAACTTTGAGAGAGATTTTGGGCAGAATTTGGCGTTGATAGCTTGAGTTTCCCGTGCTTGAATCCGATAATGGCTGAAGTATATATAGGCAGTTTTGAAAAACTAGCCGTTGGAGTCAGGATGACGTGGCACTAGTCGTTGGAGGCTGACTCACTTCTAGCCGTTGGGAAAGTTCGTCCTTGCTGGCACACCACGTGGCAAGGATCAGGTCGTGTTGCTCCATGAAGGCGGAGCATCGACCTTGATATGATAATCCATCTCTTGAAATCTTCTAAGTCAAAGCAGGCTGGAAGCTTGAGAAGGAAGGTCGATAGACAGGAAGATATGCCAGCTCGATCCGAATGAGGCAGGTCGATAAACGACCTTTCTCTTACAGGGTGGATCAAACTTGCATTAAAACTTTAGAGAGCATCGACCTGCACTAATAGGTAGCAGGTCGATCTATCGGCCTTAACCCTAAACAAGTAAAATATGCCTAAGTGTGGTTTCGATAAACATCATCAAAATCAAACTGCAAGGGGTTCCCAACAAAGACGATGCGAAGAAAGGAGCTCCGACGGAGAAGCAAGCTGAGATCGCGGAGAAGGCCCACAGCGTTTTGATTCTATGCCTATCAGACAAGGTCTTGAGGGAAGTGGCGAAGGAGAAGACGGCGACGGCGATCTGGGCGAAGCTTGAATCTCTGTACATGGCCAAATATTTCACGTCGAGATTGTATGCAAAACAGAGGCTGTATTCATACAAGATCGTGGAAGAGAAGGGAGTTCTGGAGCAGCTCGATGAATTCAACAAGTTACTGGATGATCTGGAGAATATAGATGTGAAGATCGATGATGAAGATAAGGCAATCATATTGCTAAATTCGCTGCCGAAATCTTTCGAGCAATTGAAGGATGCGATGCTCTATGGAAGGGATGCTTCTGTCACACTCGAGAAAGTCCAAAATGCTTTGAGAAGTAAGGAATTACAAAGGCAAGTGGATGGCAGATCGGATTCGAGTGTGGGAGAAGGGTTGAATGTGAAGGCCAAATACCAGAAGGGATCTAAATTCAAGAAGCCGAATCAGGATTCAAAGAAAGGTGGATCTCAGAAAGAAAGAGACTCCACTGAGAAGGAGACCAGGAAGTGTTTCCATTGCAAGAAGCCTGGTCACCTCAAGAAGGATTGCTTCGTGTACAAGAAGAAGCAAGCACAGAAGGAATCAAAGCCAGGAACAACAGAAATCATAGAGAAATGTGAAGGAGCAGAGGCTTTGAATGTCATTGATACTGTGACAGGAAATGAGTGGATCTTGGATTCTGGTTGCAGCTTTCATATATGCCCGCATAGAGAATGGTTTGTTGATTTGAAACTGGAGAGGTTAGGCTTTGTTCTGCTGGGGAATGATCAAACCTGCATGGTTGAAGGGATAGGCAACATCAAGATCAAGCTGCACAATGGGGATATCAAAATCCTAACTGAAGTCAGGTATATCCCTCAACTGAAGAGAAACCTTGTTTCTTTGGGCATGTTAGAGTCTAAGGGTTTTAGTTTTAAGTCAGAAGGTGGAATTATGCATGTAATAAAGAATGATACTGTGGTTATGAAGGGATTTAGAAATCAGAGCTTGTATTACTTGGATGCAGTATCTGTTGTTGGTGAAATTGAGGTCAGTGTGCAAGTAGATGTGAATCTATGGCATAGAAGACTAGGGCATGTAGGGGAGAAATCATTGAAACAGCTGATTCATAAGGGCATGTTGGATTGCATTGATTCTAAGCTGGATGATTGTGAGTGTTGTATCATGAGTAAAAGTAAGAGGCAGTCTTTCAATGCTAGCACTCACAGATCCAAATCTCCTCTTGATTATGCTTACACTGATCTTTGGGGCCCTTCTAGAACTGATACAATAGGAGGGGGGAAGTATTTCATGAGCATCATGGATGATTGCTCAAGGAAGTTATGGATTTACATTCTCAAGTCCAAAACTGAGGCAATACACAGATTCAAGGAATGGTGTATTGAGGTTGAGAATGAAAAAGGCACAACACTCAAGTGTCTTAGAACTGATAATGGGCTTGAGTTTGTGTCTGAAGAGTTCCAGAGTTACTGCAAAAGTAAGGGAATTCAAAGGCATATGACTGTGCCAGCTAATCCACAGCAAAATGGAGTAATTGAGAGGATGAATAGGACCATACTTGAGAGAGTAAGGTGTATGCTGTATGGATCAGGTTTACCAAACAAGTTCTGGGGAGAAGCAGTGAATACAACATGTATGTTAATCAACAAGTGTCCTTCAACTGCAATTGAGAACAAGATTCCAGATGAAGTGTGGTTTGGGAAAGCTACTGGATACAATCATTTAAGAGTATTTGGATGTAGATCATATGTTCATTTGAAGCAAGATAAGCTGCAGCCTAGAGCACTTATGTGTGTGCTGATTGGGTATCCTAAGGGAGTGAAGGGCTACAAGCTTTGGTGTACTGAAAGTGGGAATCAAAAGGTGGTGATTTACAGAGATGTTGTATTCAGAGAGCATGAGATGCCATACTTGAATAATAAGGAAGATGGGAATGAGTCTGCAAGAGTTGAGGTGGAGACTTGGGATGATTTCAGTGTTCAAGACACTGATGAGGATGAGCATGTTGTTTCTGATACAGAACAGGGGGATGGTGACGATCTAAGGGACTATCTACTATCAAGGGATAGAGTGAGGAGGAACATAAAACCACCAAGCAGATTTGGCAATGCAGACATGATCTACTATGCACTTAGTGTTGCAGAGAATGTGGAATGTAGTGAGCCTGGAAACAATAAAGAGGCAGTTACTTGTGCAGACAAAACCAAATGGGTGGAGGCTATGAATGAGGAGTTAAGCTCACTCGAGAAGAACAATACATGGGTGCTGGTAGATAGACCAAAGTCACAGAAGCTTATCAGCTGTAAATGGATATATAAGAAGAAGATAGAGATGACTGATAAGGAAAGGATAAGGTACAAGGCCAGATTTGTTGCTAGAGGTTTTACACAGAGAGAAGGGGTGGACTTCAATGAAGTATTTTCTCCAGTTGTAAAGCATTGTTCCATCAGGATACTACTGGCATTAGTCACAAAGATGGACATGGAGCTTCATCAGTTAGATGTCAAGACAGCATTTCTCCATGGAGACTTAAAAGAGACTATCTACATGGTTCAACCTGAAGGTCTGAATGCAGGGGATGCAAAAGACAAGGTATGTTTGCTGAAGAAATCTCTTTATGGTTTAAGGCAGAGTTCAAGGCAATGGTACTTGAAATTTGATGAGCATGTGGTTAAGATAGGATTCACTAGATCTCTGTATGATAGTTGTGTGTATCTAAAGAGAGTGAATGGTTCTGTTTTGGCATATCTATTGCTATATGTTGATGACATGTTGGTGACAAGTAGTAGCTTATCTGAGGTGGAGCAGGTTAAGGCTGATTTGGGTTCCAAGTTTGATATGAAGGATCTTGGACCTGCCAAGAGAATAATTGGTATTGATATACATAGAGTAAGGGAAAGAGGTGTGTTATGGCTATCACAACATGGATATATACTGAAGGTGCTGAGGAAATTTAGGATGCATGAATCTAAGGGAGTTTCTGTCCCTTTAGCTCAACATTTCAAGCTCAGTATGCATCAAGGACCTAAGGATGACAAAGAGGTGAAAGAGATGAGTGCAGTGCCTTATGCAAATGCTATAGGCAGTGTCATGTACACCATGGTTTGCACAAGACCTGATGTTGCTCATGCAATCAGTGTAGCAAGCAGGTATATGGGTAATCCTGGGAAGCATCACTGGGAAGCTTTAAAGTACATTCTGAGGTACTTAAGAAGTAGTGCAAATCTTGGGATTTTGTACAAGAAAGAGGTGGATTATCCAAAGGAAACACTGGTTGGGTTTGTGGATTCAAATTTTGCATCTAATCTGGACACAAGGAAGTCACAAACTGGTTGGATTTTCACACTCTTTGGATCTGCTATCAGTTGGAAATCATGCTTGCAGTCTGTTGTAGCATTATCTACTACTGAGGCTAAGTATTTAGCTGTTACTGAGGCAGTGAAAGAAGGTATTTGGTTGAAGGGGATTCTTGCAGAGTTTGGTGTATTGCAGGAATCTGTACCAATACATTGTGATAATCAAAGTTCTCTCCACTTGGCTAAACATCAAGTCTTTCATGAGAGATCTAAACATATAGATGTTAGGTTGCATTTTGTGAGAGATGAAGTTGAGAAGGGAGTGGTTACAATGGTGAAGGTGTCTAAAGAGGACAATGCTGCAGACATGCTTACTAAAGCATTGCCATCTACTAAGTTCAAGCATTGCTTGAATTTGGTGGGGTTGGATTCTCTGTGAAAGAGAATGGAATGGAGAAGAGGATGAAGCCGGATCTATGAGTTAATAGTCAAGGTGGAGATTGTTAAGCTTGGAGTGTGACTAATCAACTCATGCCATGTGGATGGGGTGAATGATGTGGCAGCTGACGTGGAAGTAGTTAGTTAGAGGCGTAACTAACTCATGTGTGCGTGCTGCGCAAGCTTTGCAGTTAAGGGGGGGACCATGGATTCTCTGCCGTTAGATCGCTTCTACGGTGAGGATGGATTGGAGCGGTTATATAGCTCGGATCTTAATCCATCAAGAGAGAATTCAGTTGTGTTGTTCAGCAGAGATCAAGCAAGAAAGAGAGGAGAGAGTTTCATCTAGCTAGAGTTTTAGTTAGAGGTTTTTCTGCAGATTCATGCAGTGTAATCTTCTTCTTCTTTCAGCTGCTGTAATTGTGTGTTGTTGATTCATAGTGAAGGTCGATTTCTTCTTCTCCCGTGGATGTAGGTACTAGCTACCGAACCACGTAAATCTGGTCTCGTTTCGATTCTGTTCTTCGTTGTTGTGTAGTGAGTTCGATTCCATAAACGTGAGAGTTAGATCATAGATCGTAGATCGAAAATCGGTTCTCGGATTGGGAGTTCTGAATTCGGTTCTCAGACTGTGAGTTCAGAGTTCTCGTGTGATCGGAGATCGGTTCTCAACAGACACAATTACTATGTTGGGACGTCCACCATTTACTGACATTTTCCGTTTTAGGACGTAGACCCCACAATCACTTTAACACTTTAATATTTTATACATCTACTTTTTATTACCTTAACATTTTAATACTATTAAAAAATTCAAATGGACACAATTATTCAACTTTAACACTTTAACACATTAATTTATTATTATACTATCAAAATGCAAAAAAAATTGTGCTCATAAAACTATGTCACTATATAGTGGACGGAGGGAGTATGTTAAAGAGGTATGTAAAGATTAGGAATGGACATGTCAAATTTCCAATATAATAATCTATATAAAACATAGTAATATTTAAAAAATACATTACAAAATACGATCCTAGCTCTATACTTGTTACATGAAATGAAAAACACTAACTAATACTGCCTTCTCACAAATTTTGCATCTAAACTCTAGACTGCAGCCTTGTTAACTCTCCGGCAGTTCAGTCGAACTTCACCGGAGTCGGAAGATTGGAGGTGAGTAAGTTTGAGCATAGCAAGCCCGAAGCCCCTCCGGAATTGTGTACTGTCCGAAACATTCATGAAATAAAAGGAGAGAGAGTGACTACGAGGATGCTCTCCCTGGCTGCCAAAGCTACGATATCAGCGCAGGAAACAACACCGGGGCACGCCTCCTCGAGTCTCGACTTGATAACGTCGATTTGCTCGAACCCTCGTAGAGAGAGGTTAGGGATGGCCTTCTTCTCGCTCTCAACTCTATCTAACAAAATCGAAGCATCGCACCCCTGCATAATTTGAATTCAAACGAAAATCTGTCCAACAATTCTTCTCAAACTGCTAACTATTAGAATATTTGTTACTACTACAATTTAAGAGTGATGAAGAAGTACCCCTACGAAGCAATTTATTGCAGAGAGAGAGAGAAATTGAGTTGGTGGAAAGAGTGAGAGAGAAGAACTAGTATTTGTAGTTGGAGAGTTGAAGAGAGGCGCGGAGTGGAACCGTTAAATTGACGATCCTGCCCTTATAGCAGCAGGTTTTGATTTGTACGATAAGGGTGAATCTGGAATTTCCCCAAGTTTGAACAAGAAACTTGGTGCAGTCTATGACTTATCTGCTGTGGTTGTGGACATGAGTCCTCTCTTTTTACTTTCAATTTGAAAAAAAAAATGCACACTTCAGCGTGTCTGCTGTGGACATGAGTCCTCCACTGTTGTGACATAGTATATGGAAATGAAATAAACAGACATCCAATCCAAGTGTTGTAGGCACGCAAAATTTTAAGGAAATAATTAAATATCTAATTATATTTTCTATTAATATTTTTGGGATTGAATTAAATATAATTTCAAAATTAAATAGCTAGATATATACTCCCTCCGGTCTTTTACAGTTGAGTCACTTTCCCGATTGGGCCGGTCTCTCCTAGTTGAGTCATTTCCTTTTTGGGTAAAAATTAAGTATTAAACACACAACTAATTGTACCACTTATTTTACTTAATTAACATACTAATTACGCCCCAATTTCTCAATTTCTCCATTATCGCCATTGCCGTCTCTCTCGAAATAATTTTAAGTTAATTTAAAATAAATCCAGAAAAGTTTTAATTTTATATAAAAAAAAATCCAGAAAAAGTTTTTTATTTTAATTTTAAACATCAACAATAGTTTTATAAAAAAAAAATTCTAGAAAATTTTAAATTAATATAAAATAAATCCAGAAAAGTTTTAATTTTATAAAAAAAAAATCCAGAAAAGTTTTTTATTTTAATTTTAAACATCAACAATAATTTTATAAAAAAAATTCCAGAAAAATTTAAATTAATTTAAAATAAATCCAGAAAAGTTTTAATTTTATAAAAAAAAAAATCCAGAAAAGTTTTTTATTTTAATTTTAAACATCAACAATAATTTTATAAAAAAAAAATCCAGAAAATTTTAAATTAATTTAAAATAAATCCAGAAAAGTTTTAATTTTATAAAAAAAAAATTCAGAAAAGTTTTTTATTTTAATTTTAAACATCAACAATAATTTTATAAAAAAAATTCCAGAAAATTTTAAATTAATTTAAAATAAATCCAGAAAAGTTTTAATTTTATAAAAAAAAAAATCCAGAAAAGTTTTTTATTTTAATTTTAAACATCAACAATAATTTTATAAAAAAAATCCAGAAAATTTTAAATCAATTTAAAATAAACTGAAAAACAAAAAAAATATTAATTAATAAAAAAAAAATTTATATTAATTAAAACAACTCTTCTCAATTATAAACATAATCTCATTCTCTTCTCAATTACCAAACATACTTAAAGTACTAAACAATTCTTCTTAATTCCCGTGTCGAAAAGTTTCGACTCAACTGTAAAAGACCGGAGGGAGTATTTGGTATTTAAATATATGGAATAAATCTGTGCAATAAAGGAATAAATCTGATGGAGCCAATCAAATCATGTCACATCAGCCCTAGGCCCATTATTTACAGGCTCAAGCTCGAAAGTTCAACCCTAATTTGCCTAAATTTAAATTCTCTACACCTATAAATAAGGGTGCTTAGAGCATTCATAAATCACCACAAGAATTAGTTAGAGAACTCTAAAGAGAATAATACAAATTCTTTCTACGATTTCTCTACAATATTCAAAGTGGTTGGTCGTCATCCATCATCGCGTTCTTCGTGGATTCGTCGCGTTCTTCGTCAAAGTCTACTCAAATCTACGCTAGATCCGGACGTCCTCCAAAGCTCCGCATTCTTCGTCAAATCATCCCAAATCAGCACTTAATCCGGAAACAAGTCAAAAGACCTTCGGATTACAGCTAAATCCATACATCATATTCAAAGAGATCAAGGGGAGCCAAATTCTCCGCAAATCTCGAAGCCACCCAAAGTTCAAGAAGCAAATCGGAGAGAGAATCAGAGGAATCATAGAGATAGCAACCCGCAAATTACTCAAGTCTTCAAATATTTCTTTGAACACATCTTTTGTATTTATTTTAACAAATAAATAAAATTTGTGTTTACAAATTTTGGCACGCCCGGTGGGACAATCTCTACCTCTCATCTCTACAATTCGCTCAATCAACTAAACATAAGATGTCTTCAACGTTGGAAGAACAGATCGCAAATTTGACAAAGCTTGTTGAAGGGCTAGCCAAACAAGTTCACGAGCAAGATGTTAAAATTGCAAATTTGCAGAAAAAAAGAATCGTTGATGCAAACAACGAAGAAGAAGAGGATGGCTATGAAGATGAAACTTTCGAAAAGCCGCAAATGGGGGAACGTGGAAAACCTCAAGCTATGAAAGATGAAATCCATTCTAATAGTTCAATCCATGTTGATCAAGTCAAAGAATTCATCGTGGGAACGATCAAAGAAAAACTTGATGTAAACTCCAAATCATCATGGACTTATATCAAACCATATACTCCAAGAATTGATCGCTTGAAGATGCCATTGGGCTACCAACCACCAAAATTTCTGCAATTTGATGGCCAAGGCAATCCAAAGCAACATGTGGCTCACTTCATCGAGACTTGCAATGGTGCGGGAACATATGGAGATCACATGGTGAAGCAGTTCGTCCGTTCCTTGAAAGACAATGCATTTGATTGGTATGCTAACTTGGAGCCGAGTTCAGTTGACACTTGGGGGCAATTGGAAAAAGAATTCCTTAATCGCTTCTATAGCACTCGAAGGACGGTGAGCATGGTCAAGCTTACGAAAACAAGTCAACTCAAATATGAGTCTGTCATCGACTACATCAACCGTTGGAGAAACTTGAGTTTAAATTGCAAATATCAGTTATCTGAAACTTCTGCAATTGAGATATGCATCCAAGGCATGCATTGGAGTCTGCAATACATCTTGAAAGGAATCCAACCAAAAACTTTTGAGGAATTGGCTACTAGAGCTCATGACATGGAGTTGAGCATGATTCTAAATGAAGTTGAAGAGACCTCAACACAAAAGTCGCTCAGCTTTCAAGAAAGCGAAGAAACAAGACACGGGGGCATCTCCATTGAAGAAACTCCAAGTGATGAAGACGAAGAAGATGCTTCAAATTCGAGCATAAGTCAGAATCCATGGAAAAAAAAAATAAAACTCCTCGATAAGAGTCTAAACTGTCAATAAAGCTCCTAGACAAGAGTCAAAACTATCTAACTCTTCCAAGAAGCAATGAAGACTCCTTGACACGAGTATAAATGTCTATAAATCCTAACCAAGTCACTCCTTGACACGAGTATAAAATGTCTACAAATTAAAATCAAGTGAAGACTCCTTGTCACGAGTATAAAATGTCTACAAATTCAAATCAAGTGAAGACTCCTTAACACGAGTATAAAATGTTTACAAATTCAAATTCAAGTCAAAAGAACTCCTAAATACGATTATAAACTATTTACAAATCAAAGCTCAAATCGAAGAACTCCTAAATATGAGTATAAAGTATTTACAAAGTCAAATCCAAATTTGAAATCAAGAACTCCTTGATACGAGTATAAACTATCTAAATTCAAATCAAGTTCATCAAAACTCCTTGATATGAGCATAAACTTTCTAAATGCAAATCCAAAGCTCCTTGATACAAACATAAACTATCCAAATCCGAATTCAAATCGTAGAACTCCTTGATATGAGTATAAACTATTTAAATGTTCGAGACTCGTCCATTTCCACGACAAGTCGTTCATGAACAAGTCTCGAGGGGGCATTTGTAGGCACGCAAAATTTTAAGGAAATAATTAAATATCTAATTATATAATCTATTAATATTTTTGGGATTGAATTAATTATAATTCCAAAATTAAATAGATATATATTTGGTATTTAAATATATGGAATAAATCTGTGCAACAAAGGAATAAATCTGATGGAGTCAATCAAATCATATCACATCAGCCCTAGGCCCATTATTTACGGGCTCAAGCTTGAAAGCTCAACCCTAATCTGCCTAAATTAAAATTCTCTACACCTATAAATAAGGGTGCTTAGAGCATTCATAAATCACCACAAAAATTAGTTAGAGAGCTCTAAAGAGAATAATACAAATTCTTCTCTACGATTTCTCTACAATATTCAAAGTGGTTGGTCGTCATCCATCATCGCGTTCTTCGTGGATTCGTCGCGTTCTTCGTCAAAGTCTACTCAAATCTATGCTAGATCCGGACGTCCTCCAAAGCTTCGCGTTCTTCGTCAAATCATCCAAAATCAGCACTTAATCCGGAAACAAGTCAAAAGACCTTCGGATTATAGCTAAATCCATACATCAAATTCGAAGAGATCAAGGGAAGCCAAATTCTCCGCAAATCTCGAAGCCACCCAAAGTTCAAGAAGCAAATCGGAGAGAGAATCAGAGGAATCATAGAGATAGCAACCCGCAAATTACTCAAGTCTTCAAATATTTCTTTGTACACATCTTTTGTATTTATTTTAACAAATAAATAAAATTTGTGTTTACAGCTGCACTAGCAGCGAACGCGTCATTCATCGCTGCCAGCACATTCCATGCAACGCCGTTGCGCCCCCGACGGCGAAGTTGAGTAGTAGAGTCTAATTTATCGAGGTTTTACTGTAGTTTGATATTGTATGAGTAGAAGAGTCTGATTTGGAGTATTGCAGTTAGCCGTCCCAACCTAAAATGCACCCTCAAAATTTTCAACCTAAATTGTTTGGTTATATATTATGTACCAAAATCGATTTTTAATAGTACATTTTTTTTTTGTTTTTCTCTTCCTTAAATTCAATATTTGATTTAGTCTAGTATTATTAGAGTACTAATTAAAGCGGTTTATTAATTAGTTCAATTAAGATATATACAATTATTGTTTTTTAATCATTTTTCTTCATATTTGTAACTAATAATAAACTCCGATTGGATTGGTGAAGTCTTGTTAGTTAATTATTGTAGTTGTGTATATTTAGATTGAATCATAAAATTGGAGGGAAAAATAAAATAAAATAAAATTTTTGTACACTATTATACACTTAATTTAGAAGCATAAATTTGAATTCAAGTTCCATTCAAAGGGTCTATATAAATCTACACTTTCTCCATTATATATAAATATATCCATGTTGACATAACTAAAATTGAATAGCTTGATTTGTTTTCATGCAAAATTTTGGCATGCATGTACGTACTTCCATCATGACATTCATGACTGCATACAAACATGAAATATAAGTGTGTAATCAAGGAAGAGAAATTTGAGAATCGGCCATTTGCATTTCTGCAGCAACCTCTTCTTCTCTTTCTCTGTCCTCTCTCTTCTTGATTGTTTTCTTTTCGCCCCAAAAGTAAGAAACGAAACCCCAGAAAGAGAGGAAGAGGGAAATGCCCTTTTCTGCTTGGAATTTTTCTTGGTAGAGAAAAATGGCTAAGATTTGAGTTATGGGGAGAAAGAGGGTGATGATGATGCCTGATAATAGAGATGATGAGTAGAATATAATCCCATTTGATCCCAAGAAAAAACACTGCCAAATTATGGCACTCCATACCACTACAAGATAGTATTTTGTCTCCCCTATTTCATATGCTTTTGCTTCCCTTGATATTGCCTGCAAAATGGAGTTCAATAAATTATACAAACAAGTTTACGTTGATATGCCTTAAACTTGTATATATTCAGGTATGTATAGCTGGTTGGGGGTTTTCGCTGTAGGAAAATAATTCTGTAATCTGTAACCCAACAACCTGATTATATATATATGTTCTCATTTTCTGCCCGTGAACGTAGCCAACACATTGTTGGTGAAGCACATAATTATGTGTCTTCTTTTTATGTTTCCCGTTTCTTTATCGTTCTATAATCCTAATCCCCTACAATAATTCATTCACGTGTATTTTTTGTTTGAAGAGATAGGTAAGTTATGTTAAAATTGAACTAATGTGAAAATTGGTGTATTTTTCCAAAATTTAAAAGATTGTGCTAAAAATGATAATCAATTGAAAGTTTGCGTATTTTCATACATTTAACCCTTTCGTGTTTACGTAGAATAGAGAAAAATGGTCACCTGAAAATCTTTGTTGATGAGCATTCCGACGGTACAGAACACCGTCGCGAAGAAGCAAATGACCAACTGCATCTCCATCACCAGGTTGTACGTTATCTCCTGCTTCGCCTGCTTGTACGTCAGCTCCACCAGCGGCAGAATCAGTCCGTACAGCGCCGCCGCCGCCAGCGTCATGGCAAACCCTAACCAGTACTCCCTATTAGTCTCCCCCGCCGGCAGGTCGCCGCTCGTGTGGATCCCCAGAACCGCCGCCGCCACCGTCAGCAGCACCACCGCGTTGACGGAGTAGGCCGTGAACTTCTGCTTCACGATCAGGTAAGCGAACGCCGCCGTGAACGCCAGCTGCGTCGCCAGAAGGAGGGCGGAGGTGGAGACGGGCAGCTTCGAGACGCCGTACGCGTACAGGTAGTCGTCGGCGCCGATCAGGACTCCGATGGAGGCGGAGGCGAAGAGCACGCGCGGCTTCATCAGGAAGAGCCCCGCCGCTCCGGCGGCGGTGCAGCGGCGGCGCGTGTAGGAAACGAGGAGGGGGATGAGGATTACGGGCCATCCTCCGGTTTGGAGCCAGCTGGAGAACCAGATTCTTTGGCCGCCGCGGATGAAGTAGAGGCGCGTGATGAGAGGGCCGCCGCAGATGCCGACGGCGAGTACGATGCAGTTGAGGATCAAGAATAATTTTTTCATTGCGGCGACGGCGGTGGTTCCGGCGTTTGACTTCAATTAAATTTGTGAAGCTAATTAATATAGATGTAAGAAAATGAAGTGATGCAGTATTAATTAATTTTAAATAGTTGAAAATTTAAGTAGGAGTGATTTAGACTGTATTGCTCTTTGATTAATCGTGTGATTCATCAACAAATTAGTGCCGTGTTAAGCATGTATTTTAGTGAAATGATTCATATGAATATAAGTACAATTTAGATGAAATAAAACCTTTTCCATACGAGTATTCATAATTGATTAATTTGAACAATTGAATTTCTTATAATGTACAACTGTAATCACTACCATAGCTAATACTTCCTTCCTTCGTTCTATTTAAGTTGAGTAATTTTTTGTTCAATTTCTGGCACGGTTTTTCAAGCTTCTTGATGATACGTTTTAAAAAGGATTTTCGAAGAATTTTTTCTTTGACGTGATACTACGAAATCCATTTTAGAAAGCACTATCAAAAAGCGTAAAAAACCGTGCCAGAAATCGACAAAAAAATAGCTCAACTTGAAAGGGACGGAGGGGGTATCATAATTATAGTGTGTTGAGTTAACCCAACCGTAAGGGGTTAAGTTTCATACCAAATATTTCGAGTTCGAGCACCTAATGACACGAACTTTAATTTCCTATTAATTATTTAAAGTTTATAGTATAGAAAAACACATGACATTGAAGTAATGGAGTATTAATTAATTAATGTCGATTATGTAATACTATAAAGGGAATGGTTTATTGGCAAATAAATTCTGGTATGTGAAAAAATACTTTAAACTATAAGATATTATGTTTAAATCAATGTATATTTATGTTTATTGCCCGGATGCTTGTTATGTACAGATTTATTTTTAAATCTAATCATGTTTATAGGACCTTATAACTATGTTTAAATCAATTACAATCGTACAACAAATTAAAATCAATAATCCATGTATATTGCTATTTCTCATGTATGATTTATTTCTATGCGAAACCAAACTTTAGTGTGACACCAAATATGGGGTATCCTCGTGATTAATGGTGGACAATTTTGTAGCACAAAATAAAGAATTGAAGTGGGTAGATAGTTGAGAACAATCAACGAAATAAGCCTCAATTAAATTTCATGAAACAAAAGCCTCATAATCTTAACATTTTTATTTGAATTTTATACTATCACCATTTACTGTACACTTAACATGTTATATACGTATTGTACATCAATATCACACATGAAACAGAACATATGTATACGGATGAATGTTTCATTGTCCATCACTAACGTCAATATATACCTAAAAAATAAAATATATTAAAATTGACGAACTAATTTCGAACTACAAAGTTTATTAACATGATAATATCACATCGACACTAATGCATGTGATCCGAACATTTAATTAACGGTTGTTATTGAGTTATCCGATACAAAAGAGACCGATGGAACTAAAGGAAAACTATCAAAGCATAAGTTAGCCAATAATAGATGATGATGATAGAAAACATCAAAGTACTTTATATTGTCCAATCTTGGTCCCTAGCAATTTTCATGGCTTAAAAACAAAACAACATCTCATCCTTGAAAAATCAACAATTAATACTATATGAATTCGAATCATTAATTAATAATGTTATATTAATTCATCCCAAAACAACAACAACATGATCATCAGAGCCAATACACATTACATTATTAATCACAAATAAAACATAGAACATCACACAATTAAAAACGCCAAACCCAAATTCCCCTACAACTATATACTACACAAAACCAAACACTACAAAATTAAAGAGCATGCAATTCAATACATAATTTTATCAATCAAGCAAAAAAAGAAGCGATCAAGGTATCGAGTTTCGATCCATCATCTCCGTCTTCTCCTTCTTCGTCACCTGGTACTCTTTGTAATCGCCGTAAAAATAGGACACAAAACCCCATAGAGAGAGAATGAGAGAGAGGGCCTTATCGGCTTCGAAGCTCTCGCGGTAGAAAATAACGGCCAGCACTTCGGTGAGAGGAAGCAAAACTGCGATAATGACTCCCGATAGAAGGGACGAGGAGTAGTATATAACTCCGATCGCGCCCAGGAAGAAACATTGCCATGATATGGCACAGAATACAACCACAACGTAATACATTTTCTCTCCCAATTCGTACGCTTTCGCCTCTCTTGGAATTGCCTGCAAATTAGCCAAATTATTAGAAACAAAGACGACATGATTAAGAAAACATGACAATTGAACGAGGACGATGGATGAGTGATGTAAAATGATAATGCTAAATGCAAGAATATGGTCATCATTTGATGCTACCCACTATAGTATCATTGTTGATGAAACAATCAATCAATTTTTTTTGTATGAAAATTTATATACGGAGTGTATATATTTCCTTTCTATAATAGAAAGTGAATTTTCAGGAAATTTATTCAATATTACCCTATTCTACTAGATAAAATAGTAATATCTTGTTTAATTATTATTTTTTTTATTTGATTACATAGTAATTCAAAAGATATTATAAATGCATGAGATGAAATGCAATTCAAGCCTACTATACCAATATATATGGAACAAGCAATCAACTTACTATACACAAACAGTTAACAATGTGCGTGAGTTTGACCTAACGTTTCATGGTTTAATAGACACTCGAAAAGTGTTCCGTCACACGAATCTTTAAATTTCAAATTGAAACTATTTAAAAAGAAAGTAATAGTGTCCATCATTTTGATAAGTAATGATCAAAATCACAAGACATAAAGAAAAGAAAAGGTAAAGTATAGGGCTAAAGGGCGCCGATCATATTTATAGTATATTCTCCCACTATTATCGGCCACAATTCCATTTGCCCCTCCCTATATTTACTCTCTTAATTTTTCTCTTTTCGTTTTATTTAATACATAGATTAACATAATAAACGTTTTCTAATCTCGAGTTTAGTAAAGCACTAAACTCTAATTAAGGTAAAGAAATCTCGATCCAGTCCCTACTTAAAAAAGGAAAAGAGAGAAAGTAGAATCACCCTATAATCAATTACAAACACTTTAATTACAGTACTCATCATACATGCAAACATTTAGACTTTTAATTACTATATTCTAAAATGTAGTAATATACGCTTTCGCCCCACTTCGTTAGTCTCATTTGCTTTTGATTGACACGGTAATTAAGGGCAGAGGGATAAGCAGTTTCGTGTGTTAATTTATTACATTTAGCATATAACTAATCAACGAGATGAAAAACGAAAATAAGACTAATAAAGTGGGACATAAGTACCCTATGTTTTCGCCCCTACCCACCGTGATCAATTTTAATAAAAAATAAATCTAAATAAATATTCTAACCAATCTAAAAAAATAGACCCTAGGAGTTTCTCTAGTAATTGGAAGTTTTATAATTCAGAAAATTTTATTAAATTAATTAACAACAAATAATGCTTATATTCAGTGATATGTTAATGGATAATCATATACGTATTTCTGGATTAACATGAATCTTGAAATTTATAATCATATCACACAGTTAAGGAACTATATCTACATAAATAATTTCCAGGAACTATAACAATAACGAATAAATACCAGATTTTAAAAAATAAAAATAAAAATCTTGAAAATTAGTATGGTAAATGAGATGAGAGAGAGAGAGAGAGAGTGGCAAAAGAGTAAATATAGAGAGAGAGATGCCTGAAAATCCTTGTTGGCTATCATTCCGACGGTGCAGAAGGCGGTGGCAAAGAAGCACATGACGAATTGGATTTCGAGCACGTGGGTGTAGGTGAGGTCCTGCTTCGCCCGCTTGTACGTCAGCTCCACCATCGGCAGTATCAGCCCGTACAGCGCCGCCGCCGCCAGCGTCATGAAGAACCCGATCAGGTACTCCTTGTTCGACTCCCCCTCCGGCCGGTCGGTGCTCGTGTGCAGCCCCAGCACCACCGCCCCCAGCGTCAGCAGCACCACCGCGTTCACCGTGAACGCCGTGAACCGCTGCCGCACCAGCAGGAACGCGAACACCGCCGTGAACGCCAGCTGCGACGCGATGATCAGCGACGACGTCGACACCGGCAGCCTCGCCACCCCGTGCGCGTACATGTAGTCGTCCAACCCCGTCAGCGCGCCGATCACCGCCGCCGCGACGAACACGCGCGGCCCCATGTGCACCACCCTGCACCCCGGCGTGCCGCGGCGGCGCGCGTACGCCACGGCGAGGGGCAAGAGGATGAACGGCCACCCCCCCGTCTCGAGCCAGGCGGAGAACCAGACGCGCGAGCCGCCGCGGACGAAGTAGAGGCGCATCACCAGGGGGCCGCCGCAGTTGCCGATGGCCAGGATTATGCAGTTGATTATTAGATAGAATCTCTTCAGCGTGGCGGCGTCGGAGGGGGCGGCGTCGGCGGCGCCGGCGGTGGCGATTTGCTCTCCCATTGAATTATTTTTTTGTTTCTCTGTTTGGAATTAATTGTAATGAATTTTTGTTGTTCTTGTTTTTTTCGCCGAGGCAGAAATTGTGGGGATAAACTGCAGCAAAGTTTTATGGATCTGAGGAAGACTGAGAGCATGACAGTATTTATATGAATTTCTAAATATAAATAATAAAAGAGATATACCCGGAGCATATTCAAATTAATTTCAAAGTAATTCCTGTTTACTATAATTAATCCTTCTTCTAAATATTGACACTAAGAGCATGTACAATGGAGTGGTTCTTGTCTATGTGGCAAAAATAAGAACCCACACCTTAATTAGCACCCCATTGGAGATCCCCTAAATAAGAACCCGGGTTCTTATATAAGATACTGGTTCTTAAGAAAAAGTGGGGCCCATATTCCTTTTTATTTTTTTCCTCTCTCTCTTATTTTTTCAAATAATTAAATTAGTGGGACCCATTAATTATGATAAGAACATTTATTAAGAACCTTACCATTGTGATTTTTTAATATGAATGAGATCTTGTCTATGTGACACCTTTAAGAACCCCATTTGAGGTTCTAGCATTGAACATGCCCTAATACACTTGGTTTTTGTAGAGTAAGTAACTGATCCACTTAAGAATAGGGGGAGTGGATAACTCTTAACACTAAACTAGATATGCTGCAATTGCTATAATCATATTTTTATTTTTATTTTTATTTTTTAATGAGACTTAAGTAAGATGTTATTGTACTTCCTCGTCCATTGACATTAGTCACTTTTAAAATGGATATTAGAGAAGGAGGAGATACTATAATCAATTTCTGAGACAACTGCTAATGACAAACGAGACTAATAATAAGGGACAAAAGTATCGGTTATGAGTATTTAATAAATAAAATAAAATTGATCATAAATAAAATGTGTGTTTATACAAAATTAAATTATTCTTGAGAAAGTAGAAGCAGAATGCAGAAACGTGTGAGAATTTATGGCTCTCAAAGGGGCTGGGCCGGGTCAACCTAATAAGGCCCAACAGGCCCACTCCTAAAATTTTAGCTCGATCGACCTTATTCCATTGGGCCTATTGGGCCAAATCAACGCATAGCTGTTTTTTTTTTTTTTTTTTTTTTTTTTTTTTTAAGTCTGATTATGTTTGAATTAGCTATATATTTGAACTCTACTAACAAAAACTGGGTGATGTTCAATTAAGCTCGACAAAATATACGCCCCGTCTCATCCTACTTGACTTGGTACGACTAATTAAATTATGCCCGGTCATTATACATAACCATCCTTCATTGCTTTGTTAGTCATATAAAGTTCAAACGATATTTATAAATTTAATTAATTTCGTCCATCCAAATTTCATCGTGAATATATAAGTAGGAGGAAAGAACGAAATTACCTCGATACAAGACATTTTGATTTCCCTGGGTTCACCAAAAAGTTGTCAAAAATTTGACGATAAAATGAAACAAGAAGTTTTCGGGCAAAAGAAGTTCGTTTCGAACATATCGGTCCAAGTTAAGGTTCCTAGGGAGAAGATTGCTGCAATACAACAACGTCGTCAATGTTGCCACCGGCTGAGTCACCATAAACGACAGCGTTTTTGCCACAGACCGGGCCATCCTCGCCATGAAACACTGCAGAAGCTACATAACCCCAAATATTAATCAATAATAATAACTCCCATGCATCTTTGTAGTGTTTTAATCATATCAACAATGAAAGACTTACCATGGATAGATGACACCGTGAAGAAGAAACCTTCAAGAAAATCGACACGAACTAAAGTAATTTTGCATTCAATTTAATTGGGTTTTGATTTATAAATCAAATAAGGCCTCGAACGTAGGTATCGAGGGAATCAAGGTTATTGCCTAATGGAGTTGAGAGGAGAGGGAAAATTACTTTTGGGATGACTTAGTCTCCAAGAAAATCATAGTATTCATTTTTGGAATTTCTTGCTTGAGGGGTCAAGACATTAATTTGATGTCACCCTTCTTCTTCTTCTTCTTCTTCTTCTTTTTTTCTTTTCTTTCTTCTTTTTTTTTTTTTTTTTAATTTTTATTTATTACTTTCAAATTATGGAACAT
The DNA here is from genome assembly GCA_029379335.1 of Thymus mandschuricus. Taxonomy (NCBI): domain Eukaryota; kingdom Viridiplantae; phylum Streptophyta; class Magnoliopsida; order Lamiales; family Lamiaceae; genus Thymus; species Thymus mandschuricus. The sequence continues at coordinate 6,224,640 of CM057080.1, read as the reverse complement.
ATATTAGTGTGATGTATGTAAACAAACAATCTTTGCCCAAATGCAAACATATCATATATATACTCTTATGCATAATTTGCTCGAGATCTTAATAGCATTACCCCTAGTTATTACTGTACTTAGTGGCGGATTCAGAAAAATTGTTCGGTGAAAGTTAAATCTTTAAAATCTTCAAATACAACACAATTCTCACAAAATTTAACTCAGTGGTACGCAGGGCCTTTAATATAGAAATCCATACGAAATATCAATATTTTCGTAAAAATTTAAGGGGAAAAAAAAAGTTTATTTAAGCCTTTGTAGGGTAGGATTAGGTCCGCCCTTGACTATACTAAGGGTGTGTTTGGTAGGTATGATAAGGTGAGATAAGGCATGATAAGGATTTTTATCGTACCTTATCCATCCGTTTGGTAGCTAAGATAAAATTACCGGGGGCCCGGTAAAAAAACTCGGCCTGCCACTAAAACACTGTAGCCTTTTAGTTAGTGTATCTTGGGTATTTGGCCATGATAGTGTTATCATGGATGAATAGTAATTTTATACAAGGAAAAATACCTAAATGCCCTTAGATGAAATATGTTCTCTATAATTGCTGGCAATGCATTCTTATAAAAAAAAAAATTGGAAAATTAAGGTTAGAAATTAAAATAAAAATAAATTACGAGAAAAAAATTTATCTTGTTGAGCATACATTCATTCTATTTTAGGGAAAATATAATGGAGGCCAAAATGTAACAAATTTTTTTTCGGTATTTTAATATTTTCAGCTCTATTGTTTAACTTTAAAATGCAAGATTTAAAAAATAGTAAGGACTATCAAAATTAAAATTAATTCCATTTCCAAACTTTGAATTTGTAATTTTAAAAATATGTTCAAAGAAAACTACACTAAAAAAAAACTAATTCCAAAGGATATAAATTTATTTATTTATTTATATTAAAGGTTATTTTCGTTACTATTTTAATCTTATCTCAAACTTGACTACCAAACAACCAACTACAAAACATACAAAATTCTAATCTTACCTAATCTTATCACTCAAGATAATTTTTATCTTATCATACCTTATCTCATCAACCCTACCAAACGAGCCCTTAATATGTGATCGAACCTCCTCTTATAATAAATAATACTAATATATTATTATTCTTTCTTAAAACACGTGTCGCTGCTCAAAGTGAAGTACATGTTTGGAAGAAGGAAGGATGCTATAGAAGGGGATAGAAAAAATCATTTCCTTTCTATTCTAACAGCACAACAAACAAAATAAATTGAAAGAAAGGTAACGCCTTATTACAAATAAATCAAAGCACAAGTGATATTTCGTTGACATGTGTAGAACATAAATCTAAACGATGTTACAGATGATGTACTACTTTGACACTGCAGAAGCATGCACAACAAAACAGCCATGAAAGCAATAAATTAACACCAACTAATGATAACCCAATTCGGTTAAATCAACCTACATCTGGGGGGACATGCCAAAGAGTCAATCCACTATCAAGAGCTTAGAGATACAAGTATACGAATACTAACCATCACTACGTATTCACTCATCACTTGTCTACACTCTACTTAAGTGAACTTGAAGTTAAACCCTCAGCCTAACCAAGCCTAATGTAGACTTACTCTTGAGAGATCTACCCATATATTTAAGGGAAAAATGAAATAAACAAGAAAAACATTGTCTGGGACAAACTGTGTTATATGTACCACATAGTGTCCCAAATGATGTTACAGAGACACAAGATGACTCTCGGTACTACATTGTGCGAGGATAACAATATCAACCCCCTTCTCTCTCTCTCTCTTATGAACGTGTATGGGCCTCCTTATATAGCCTCCAAGTCCTAGATCTTTTCTTGTAGCCAAAGTAAGAGAGTTTCCTTGTAGATAAGGATCCATGTATATCTTCTTTCCTTGTAGATATCATTTCCTTGTAGAAGAAGAATCCTTATGCAAATAGATAATTAAGGAAAAATAAATCAAGCTGAGTGTGGCCCAAGATCACAATAGTCTGGACGCCCCACTATGCTGCTGAGGGACGAGGGTGGATGGGGCAAAAAAGTGTGCAACCAAAAAAGGATATTACCATGTTTATGGATATGCTTGAAGATTCGATTCTGTAGTGATTAGGAAACCCTTAGAGATATACCTTAAATATATCCTCTAGGGTTTGCATGAGAGAATCGACTATATATATATTCAAGGATCGGGTTAAACCGCTGCGCGCAAGACGAGAGCTATTCTCGAGAGTTGTTTATTTTTCACGATCATTGAATGAGTGTTCGTTTCGTGTTCATTCATCAATTCTTGGGTAGTCTACTTGGTGAGTGAATTGTATAATCTTGAACTGTTCTAAGTTCAAGATTAAGGTTTTACTTTTCGTCCTTATGAAAAGTATTTTGGGTAGACTAGGTTTGAGTCTACTTCGGATTCGCTTGAGAAGAGTATAGTTGGGTGATGAGAGAACGTATAGTGTATCTTACGTTCAATAGTCTTGTATCCCTTATACTCTTGATAGCGGATTATTTATTGGGATAGTTCCCCCAGACGTAGGTGTGATATATCACCGAACTGGATTATCATTTGTGTGTTCTTTACCGTTACGCATTGTGTTATTGTTGAGAGCGTTTAATTCATACAAATACGTGAGTTATACAATTTCAATATTATTTTTTTGGAATTTCTTGCCTGAGGGGTCAAGACATTTACTTGTATTTCATCATGTTCTTTATATGGGTCTAGTTTCATGGAATAATAAAATCATGCTAGTTAGGGACGGAGCTAGAAACGTAGAACTAGCAAGGCGAAATTGAATATGTAAATTTAAACGACAAACTTATATATTAATTACATACAAAAATAAAATAAAATTTAAAATACAAAATACAACATATATATACTGTAAATTTTTATTGCCCCTGAATCTAGCCCTGCCCTTGGCTCTGTTCCGGTGGTATTGTACTTTCATTACATTACACGTTTATCAACAAAACCACTAATTTACTATATTAAATTAAATACGACACCAATCACCGTTAATAATAAACAATAATATATTATTATTCTTTTTTAAGACACGTACCACTCAAAGTGACTTACATATATACTTGTGAAGAGGGGCGTTAAAGAAGGGGATAGAAAAAATCATCTCCTATTCTAACTGCGCAACAAACAAACAAATAACAAGAATGTTAACACCGTATTACAAAACAAAAAGCACACGTATGCAACCTCGTACATGCACAAACAATCATCTTCAAAAGAACAAGATTAATCACGGCATAGAAGTTTGATCCACCAATTGCATTTCTTGATTTCCCCCATCGTTAACGTTGTTGTTGTCGTCATCGATCTTCTTCTTCTTCTCCTTATTCTGTCTATAATCACCATAGAGATAAGACATGAAGCCCCATAGAGAGAGGAACAGAGAGACGCCCTTTTCCGATTGAAACTTTTCGTGGTAGACAATAACGGCCAAGATTTCAGTTGCGGGAAGCAATACAGTGATGAGGATGGCCGATAGAAGGGAAGAAGAGTAAAATATGATTCCAATCGCACCCAACAGAAAGAATTGCCAAATCAAGGCACTCATCACTACAACTACATAGTATTTTGTCTCCCCCAGTTCGAATGCTTTGGCCTCTCTCGGGATCGCCTAAAAAAGTTAAAGAATGTAACACTTGTTTAGTCAAATCGGTAATTGATAACTAAGACCATACACTTAATATGGCTACGATTGATTGTATATCAAATACACACAAAATTAAAATATTGCTCGTTAAAGCTAACACTATGAATAATTCACTATACCTAACCTTTTTCCTAGACCGTAACAAATTTCAACTTAGGCTCATTTCTACTTTTCCTTTAATTTACACATAATCCTATCACTTCACGGAAGAGTGCATGGATTTCAACTAGCGAACTTAAAATAGATTAAAGAAGTTCAAAAATATATTAGTGCAATCCAATGTGGCTATATACATTTACCTAGGGCTGCAAACGAACCGAACTCGATCGAGTATTGGTCTGCTTGGGTTCGGCTCGTTTAGTATTTTACATGTTCGGGCTCGGGTTCGAGTTCAATTCGAGCTCGGCTCGAGTTAAAAAATTTGAGTTCGAATTCGGCTCGAATTTCACTCGTGAAAAGCTCGAGTTCGAACTTGTTAAAAGATATGATTTAAGCATATTTTTTTTAACATTCCATTTTTTTAACATATATATTTTTAATACATAAATGCTAAAACTCGTTTACAAGTTCGATTAGAGTTTCGATTAAGAGTTCGCGAAACAGGCTCGCGAACATGCTCGATTAATATACGAGCCGAACATGTTTGCGAACCAAAAGAGTCGAATACCTTACTGCTCGAGTTCGGCTAGTTAAGTTAACCGAGCTCAAATTCAGGCTCGAGTTCGGCTAGTTTGTTAACGAATTTGAGCTCGAGCGAGCTTTTACCGAATCGAACACCGCGTAAGTCCCGACTAGCTCGGCTCGTTTGCAGCCCTACATTTACCTAATCTCTCGACCATTGACTACGAAATTAGTATTCATACTAGAGGGTTGGTAACGCTATATATCATATATGTAGTAGTATATATATATCGCAATTTCAATATCTCGACTGCGTGCAAAAATAGTTATTTAAATATTTTGTTAATATTTATTTTTATAAAAATAAAAATTAAAGTCAGGACACATGATTATGATAATATTTATGAATAAAAGTGGAAGTAAAAAAAAAATTATGTACAATAATTTTGAATTCATAAACAATATTTTAACGGTTAAATTTAAAACCACTTACAAAAGTCTTAATTGGATGAGTGAACTCTCGTTAATAATTGTAAAACATGTTAAAATTGAAGAAAAATACATTTAAAAAAAATATGATATAAATTGAGGATACGATTAGTACACAAAATTTGAGATACGGAGGATCGCAATCGACTGTTGATATCTCCCTTTTCAAACTTAAAAAAATAGATATCATGAAGCACGCTAAAAAGGCAACAATCATAGTATATATAAATTAGTATATATAATTGTAGGTAGCTTGAACAAATAAAACTTTACTTAACTATCTTGATAAACATTAAACATTGATATCCCTTCAACAATTTCGTGTGATATGCAAGGTTTCTGCTATCTTTTAAACGAATCACGATTATGTGATTTTACATTATCGTGTGAAACACAATTATTTAAATTTACGAAACTTATTTTCTAATTGGCTATTTACCTACATTTCCCTAGTAAATTAATAAACTGTCTATTGAAACTTGAGAACTAATTCGAAAAGCAACTTGGGGAAACTGTGGAGTGGAATTTTATATGAAATTTTTTTGTTGTCCAAAAAAATTAATAGTCCGAGAAAATAATGCAAGAGAAATGGCAAAACGGTAATTCTCACCTGAAAATCCTTGTTGATAAGCATTCCGACGGTGCAAAACGCCGTCGCAAAGATTCCGACCAGCAGCTGCATCTCCAGCACGAGGTTGTACGTCAGCGCCTGCTTCACCTGCTTGTACGTCAGCTCCACCAGCGGCAGAATCAGCCCGCTCATCGCCGCCGCCGCCAGCGTCATGAAAAACCCGAGCCAATACTCCCTGTCCGACTCCCCCTCCGGCCGGTCTCCGTTCGCGTGGAGCCCCAGCACCACCGCCCCCACCGTCAGCAGCACCACCGCGTTCACCGAGAACGCCGTGAACCGCTGCCGCACGATCAGGAAGGCGAACCCCGCCGTGAACGCCAGCTGCGTCGCGATGATGAGGGAGGAGGTGGAGACGGGGAGCCTCGCCACGCCGGAGGCGTAGAGGAAGTCGGCGATGCCGGTCAGCATCCCGATCGCCGTCGACATGGCGAAGACGCGGCGCCCTGTAAAGAAGAGCTTGGCTCCGGCATCAGCAGAACGGCGGCGCGTGTAGTTCACGAGGAGGGGAATGAGGATTACGGGCACGCCTCCGGTCTGGAGCCAGGCCGAGAACCATATCCTCTTGCCGCCGCGGATGAAGTAGAGGCGCATGACGAGAGGGCCACCGCAGTTTCCGACGGCGAGCAGGATGCAGTTGATTATTAGGTAGGTCTTCTTCAAGCCGGCGGCAGTTCCGCCGGCGGCGTTTCCGACCTCCATTGAGCTAGGAATCTAATAGTAATTCTTAAAAATGAAATAACAGCAAATTAACTTTTAGTGTATTAACTGAAAAAATGGAGTACATATAGTATTCCCTTTGACCATTTTGAAGCTTAATAATAATCTTTTCGCCTCGCTATTTATAAGCCTTTCTTTTTTTCAATATTTACAACAAGCGTTTTTGAACGTTTAAATGATAAGTTTTAATATATTTTTTATAATGAGTTTTTAGAAAACGCACTATACTCCACAATTTTTATTTTAAAATCTGTCATTACAAATTTCTTCAAAATCAGTTAAAAAGTTTATATGTTCGAGAATCAGTTGACAAATAGAGTAATATTTAAATTTATTTTAAACGAAACCCTCAAAATTAGCTAACAATAGTGATGGTTATATATGTTACATCAACCCAACCTCAAAAATCAAAATGTCGGTATAAATAATATTTATAAATGAAAACAAATCAAAGGCAGAATCGTTGAAATCTTGCTTGAAGTATCAACGCACAATTTGGCCAATAATTGATGACGTTGCAAAAGTCAGTGAAATTTAAAAAAATGTATATATATATATATATATATATATATATATATATATATATATATATATATCATCCAAAATTTGGGCCCTACTAAAAGTAGGTCATCTAATATAGTCATTCCAAGTTGATTAAAAGAAACAAAGTAGAATTTTTTTAGAAAAATATTTAAGTTTGAATGTTGCAGAAGTGGAGACTCAATCCCAAATTAGGTAGAGATTTAAAATTGCGGATGATATAAATTGTGCATGCATGCATCACGTGATGAAGAATAGTTGCATGAACAATGAAAACGAAACGAGAAAGAAACAACAACAACGATTTACGTGGTTCGGTACGAGACCTACATCCACGGGAAAGGAAGAACAGAAAATCCACTATGAACCACGATCCAATGCATTACAGTTAGAGCATTCGCAGCAGCAAACAGGGTGCAGTGTGCGCACGCCACGTGGCAGCGCCACGTCGGCGTGCGCACTGCGTACGACAGATGTGCGTTGATGCATATGTCCACATGGCGTACGGCGTACGCAAGGGTGTACGCCTGCGCGTACGCGTACTGCTGCTCTGCGGACGCCACGTGGCAGATTTCTATTGGTTGCTTTTTTTTTCTTTTTTTTTTTCCTTTTTTTTTTGCCGGATCCTTTTCCTTTTCTATATTTTTTTTCCTTTTTCCTTTTTCTTTTCTTACGTTTTCTTCCTTCCTAATTTCTTTTTTTTTCTTTTTTTTTTTTTTTTTTTTTTTTTTCTGTTCTTTCCCTTTTTCTTTTGTTTTTCTTTTGCTTCCTTTTTGTATTTACACGTTTTTCTTTCCTTTTTTTTCTCGATTTTTTTTCTTTATTTTCATCTTTAATTATTTACTTTATTTAATTTTTAAGTTAATATTTATTGTAAATTTTCAAATATACATTACACATTGATTTATTTAAAATCTCATATCTAAAAATTTAAAACAAAAAAAGAATTTAAAAATTAATAACACACTAAAATTAATAAACCGTGAGCCAACCCACTAATCTAAAATTAATTCGATTTTCACGTAATCATGATAATCAATTGTAATTAGTTAAGCTTTTATTAATTTTGACACGTCCATTTATTTCAAGTGTAAACAAGTTGGTGATTAATTTCCATTTTAAAACAAATATGGATTAAAATCGAAATGATTAATTTTTTCTCCATTTTTTCACCCTTTAATTGTTTTGTTTTTTATGTTTTAAAATCTTTGTATTGTAATTTTTCAAATGTGCAATACAATTTGATTTATTAAAAAAACTCGTATTCGAACGACAAGAAAAATATTAAATCGAAATAAGAATTAACAAATAAATAACAATGTCCAGTCATCATAGTCTAGTCAGCACATAAAATAAACAGCATACACCGTACTCCACTGCACTACTTTTCAGCATACGCCGTACTCTGTCCTTGTCAGCACACTTTTTAACTAGCATACGCCGTACTCTCGTATTCTCTCGTACTCCACTGCTAATGTTCTTACGGACGAGATCTGAAGCAACAGAGAAGAAGAAGAAGAAGAAGAAGAAGAAGAAGAAGAAGAAGAAGAAGAAGAAAGCTAGGAAGAAGAAAACCCTAACTCTCTCTCTCTCTACACTGATCTCTCTCCTCCCTCTAACTAATTCCCACACTCTACACAACTGATCTTAGCTAGATCATGTTACATGTATATGATCTCTCCCCAAGATCAAGATCAGATCCTAGCCAATCTAATCCAACGGCTGAATTTCTCCCATGCAGAGTATAGCTTGAAGGATACACGTCAGCTGCCACTTCATCAACTACTAAACACTTGTCCTCCACATCACACTATCATGTCCACGTCAGCACTCTCTTCTTCAAGAATATGCAGACACACACAACAAAATCATGTTCTTGCTTGAGGGGTCAAGGCATATATTTGTATTTCATCATGTTCTTTATATGGGTCTAGTTTTATGGAATAATAAAATCGTGGTACGTACTCAGGGACGGAGCTAGAAGAGTGGAACTAGCAGGGCGAGATTGAATATATGTAAATTTAACCGACAAGCTTATGTATTTACATACAAAAAAAAAAAAATCTAAAATACAAAATACAACATATATATATAGTATAACTAGCTCTTTTTTTGCTTTGAATCTAGCCCGGCCCTTGGCTCTGTTCTGGTGGTATTTGTTGGAAATAAAAGCCTTTTAATTAATTTGATTAATTAATAAATCCCGCTTAAGTTTCTTAATGGACAAGAATCTTAATGCACAAGAATTCTTGTTTAATTAGAATTCCTATCATGCACTAACTCTCACACGATCTTAATGTTGAGTAGTGGCCAAGTCATAAACTCCCTATATATATGACCCGTTTCTTCACTCATTCGTGATCAAGAGAAAAACCGCTAGCCGCTTTGCTTCCTTTGATTCTTTCCTTTGTCTTCTTTCTTTGATTCCTTCCGTTCAAAAGCGTCTCCAACTCGATTTTGCAAGTGCACGCATAATCGAGTGCTTTGTTAACCTTCGAGAGTGTTTTCAGCATTGAGACTTGGCACCGAGGGTCTGCCGGAAATAGCTTTTAGGGCAGTGGTTCGTCCACGGCGCAACGATTAACTTTCGTTTCCATTTATTGTTACTAGCAGAGATTACGTGCATTCGCGCGTAAATACTACGATTGAACTATTAATTAACTCATCTCATCGTTTTATTGCAATATCCTTGTTCAAAATTTCTTTTGCTTTCAATCCTTTAAGAGTTTTCATAAATTCATATGTTTATTAATAAATTTAGAAGATCAATAAGAAAAACCAAAATATTTATTTGTATATAAATATGTAATATTGCTCCAATTGTTTGAATGAATAAGAGCTAATATTAATTGTTAAATTAAAAAATATGTCAAAACTTCAAATTTTTATTTGTATCCTTTTCGTTTAAGCATGGTTTATTTCTCATTTTAAGAAATAATATTACTTGTATTATATGAATGTTAGATGTGCATGATATTTTTTTAGTTTAAGAGTGTTCTCTTTGATGAAAAAGAAAAGAGACAATCACCCGTTGAATCTTTCCTTATGTTTCACATTTTTTTTTTCATTTGTTCATTTCCCCCCTTCATTTTCAGTAAAATGGGGAGAAAATACTATCATATCAATATGGTGTTGTGTATATTTTCTTCAGTTTAAGGAGTAAAATACTTGATCATTGATAAAATGTGAGAAAAAATGTGAGATTTAACGGGCGATTGTTTGTTTCTCTGTTTTTCTTTCCCATCAAAGAGAACGCGCACCTTAAGAAAAAAAAATGAAAGGAAGCTAAGTATAAGAGTAATATATATTTATAGTACGAAGTAATATTTTTAGAAAAATAAAATTTCTTTAAATTTGATTATTAGTAGAAGTTTTCGTATTGATGTTTTATTAATTAGAATAATTAATGACATGTTATGTAGCAAAAATAAAAATAAAAATACAAAAGAAGAAAAGAAAACTACGTGTTCTAGAGAATTTGTAAATAATAATAAATAAATAAAAACAACCGTAAATCTTAATATACAAATTCTTTTTCTAAATAAATCCTAAAGAATTACTATTTTTTCCAAAAATTACCTTTATGCCCTTAAATTTATGTTTATAATAAGGATATAATAGGTAACTCAAATTTTGTCACACAAGACACTTTTATAATAGGTATAGATTTGTGCAGGTTTCTCGAACTTGGCTCCAATTCTAACAGTATTAATGTTCTTTCATTACATTATACGTTTGTCAACATAACCACTAATTTACAATACTAAATACGACATCCAATCTCCGTTAATATAGGGTAACAGTATACTTTATTCTTTTTTAAAACACGTACCACTCAAAGTGACGTACATACTTGTGAGGAGGAGAGTTATAGAAGGGAATTGAAAATCTCCTATACTATTCTAACTGCACAACAAACAAACAAATAACAAGTATGCAACCTCGTACATGCACAAACAATCATCTTCAAAAGAACAAAAGATTAATCACGGCATAGAAGTTTGATCCACCAATTGCATTTCTTGATTTCCCCCATTATTAGTATCGTTAACGTCGTTGTTGTAGTCATCGATCTTCTTCTTCTTCGTCTCCTTATTGTGTTTATAATCACCATAGAAATAAGACATGAAGCCCCACAGAGAGAGGAAGAGAGAGACGCCCTTTTCCGATTGGAACTTTTCGTGGTAGACAATAACGGCTAAGATTTCAGTTGCGGGAAGAAATACAGCGATGAGGATGGCCGATAAAAGAGAAGAAGAGTAGAATATGATTCCAATCGCACCCAAGAGAAAGAATTGCCAAATCAAGGCACTCATCACTACAACTACATAGTATTTCGTCTCCCCTAGTTCGAATGCTTTGGCCTCTCTCGGGATCGCCTAAAAAATTCAAGAACGTAATACTTGTTTAGTCAAACTGGTAATCAATAATTAATACCATGGTTACAACCAACTGTGACAACATAGTTAAAAAAATTATAGGTCACTCTACTATTCAAATATTCACTATACGAACACACTGACATAATTAAAATATAGCCACTCGTTAAAGCTAACACTATGAATAATTCACTATACCAAACCTTTTTCCTAGAACGTACACAAATTTCAACTTAGAGAGAATGGATTTCAACTAGCTAGTGATCTTAAAATAGATTAAAGAAGTTAAAAAGTGCAATCAAATGAGGCTATATACATTTACCTAATCTCTCGACCATTGACTAAGTAATTAGTTTCATACTAGAGGGTTGGTAATGCTATCGAGATATGGATGAGATTTTCTATCGCAATTTCAATCTCTCGACCACGTGCCAAATAATTATGTTAATATTTTAATAACATTTATTTATTATAAAAATAAAAAATAACTTTATTGCGCATAATTATAAATAACATTTATGAATAAAAGTGAAAGTTTTAAAAAATTTATATACTTTAATTTTTATTTTTATTAATAAACTGAAATTCAATTAAAAAATAATTTACAAGTCTTAATTAGATGAGTAAACTCTAGGCAATAATTGAAGAAGAATACATACGTATTAAAAAAAGAATTATAGTACTATATCTCGAGGACTCGATTGGTACACAATTGAAATACGGGGGATTGCAATCCGACTGAAACCTAGTACGAGTTTAAAAAAATAATTTTAAAATATTTTTCTTTTACAGGATAACCCGACACTCGTAGAATCCCGTAAAAGAAAAAATAATTTAAAATTATATTTTAAAACTCGTACTAAGTTTTAGTGGAAACGCATGCCGAAAAAATTAATAAAACAGATATGACTAATTTAGTGAGACGGAGGTAGTAGCTTAGAAAGGCAACAATCATAGTGTATATTTATATTAAAAAAATTAAGTAATCTTTTTCAATTATGCAGGGTAGCATGTGGCCTGCGTGGGGCGGTGTGTTCCTGTTTCGTTAAATATCTAAATGCACCGCGCGATCTTGAAAAACTAATTATGTGAATTCTTTTTTCAAATAATAATCCGAGAAAAATAATGCAAGAGAAAGAGACAACCAGAAAAAGAAATGGCAAAACGGTAATTATCACCTGAAAATCCTTGTTGATAAGCATGCCGACGGTGCAAACCGCCGTGGCGAAGAAGCACATCACCACCTGAATCTCCAGCACGAGGTTGTACGTCAGCTCCTGCTTCGCCTGCTTGTACGTCAGCTCCACCAGCGGCAGAAGCAACCCGTTCATCGCCGCCGCCGCCAGCGTCATGAAAAACCCGAGCCAATACCCCCTGTCCGACTCCCCCTCCGGCCGGTCTCCGCTCGCGTGGAGCCCCAGCACCACCGCCCCCACCGTCAGCAGCACCACCGCGTTCACCGAGAACGCCGTGAACCGCTGCCGCACGATCAGGAAGGCGAACCCCGCCGTGAACGCCAGCTGCGTCGCGATGATGAGGGACGAGGTGGAGACGGGGAGCCTCGCCACGCCCGAGGCGTAGAGGAAGCCGCCGATGCCGGCCAGCATCCCGATTCCAGTGGACAAGAGGAAGACGCGGCGCCCCGTAAAGAAGAGCTTGGCTCCGGCGTCGGAGCAGCGGCGGCGCGTGTAGTTCACGAGGAGGGGGATGAGGATTACCGGCACGCCTCCGGTCTGGAGCCACGCCGAGAACCAGATCCTCTTGCCACCGCGGACGAAGTAGAGGCGCATGACGAGAGGGCCGCCGCAGTTTCCGACGGCGAGCAGGATGCAGTTGATTATCAGGAAGGTCTTCTTCATACCGGCGGCAGTGCCGCCGGCGGCGTTTTCGACCTCCATTGAACTAGGAATCTAATACTCCCTCCGTCCTCCATTTAGTGACGTTAATACTATATTGGGACGTCCTCCATTTACTGACAATTTCCATTTTTGGACGTAGACCCCACAATCACTTTAACACTTTAACACTTTATACATCTACTTTTTATTATTTTAACATTTTAATACTATTAAACAATTCAAATGAACCCACAATTATTCCACTTTAACACTTTAACACATTACTTTATTATTATACCATAAAATGCGAAAAAATACGTGCCCAAACTCCCTCCGTCACTAAATGGAGGACGGAGGGAGTAGTATTTCTTAAAAATGAAATAACACCAAAATTTTAGTGTATTAACTTAATAAATGGAGGACATATATTATTCTTTCTGTCCACTAATTAATGAGCATTTTAACTTTATTTAAAATTTTTTTTGATGATAATGGACTTCGGATACAGTCTTTTTATGGTACTATAGTGTTGAAATATCTTATACTCCGTCCGTCTCATTTAACTTGAGTTTTTTTTTTTAATCGGAATATCTTACTTCAATGGATATGCTTTTAAAATTAAAAAAACTTACCCTTATTTTTCAACGTAGACGTACCTCTTACCTCTTACTTTTCCACTTTTAATATTGATTATAAAATTATGTGCCGAAATAAAACAAGCTAAGTGAAATGGGCGCGGGAGTAGGAAAAAAAAAAAACTATGATCCACAAATTTTATTTTAAAATCATCATTACAATTTACAATGACTCAAAATTTTATATATTATACTAAAGTAAAATAGTGTAAAATTTTTCCCCCTCCAAATCATTAATCTTTGAACTTATTAAATGTAACTTGATTTTTCTTAATCTACCCACTACAAGAAATAAGACTTTTAGTCGCACATAGATTAGTCACACACAATTATGTGTGGTAAGTTAGCCACACATAATTAAAATATGTGTAGGTAAATAAATTTTCCAGTTTCAATAAATAATTGACATTTATATGTGTAGGAAAAAAAATTCATCCACATTTGCTTTATGGTGTTATTATTTTTTTTTTCATATTTTCTGTATAACTGAATTTAATTTTAAAACTTTTTTTGCTTACGTGTGAATCAATTGAACTTAATACATGGTCATATTGATATTTTTATCTTAAATTTTATTTTATTTTTATATTTAACCATGTTTCTTTATATTCTTTTTTAGTTTTGATTTTACTGGTCACAATAATACTATAAGTAGTATAAGAAAATATTGTAAGTTATATTTTCCAAATACTTTCATGCAAATAAGGAGAAAAATAATACTAGAATTTTATTAAATAATCTCTAAATATACATGTCATAATTGTTAGTGTCATTTTTCATAAAATAAATTATTACTAATTATCTTCAAAAATAAAGTTAAAATCAGTATTTTAACACGTGTTCTCCTCCTTATTAAAAATGAAAATAAAATTAAAAATACACATCTTCAATACGGTTTAAAATGTAGTTATTTTTAGCACGTAACTCCCCCACCTTTAAAAAAGGCACGTACTAGTATCCACCATCTAATAATATGAAATAATAAAAGAGATAATTACAAGTCTGAAAATCTTTTTATATTTTAATTATTAGATTTCTAAAGTCACTTACTAATTGCAAGGTAAATAAACATTTCTATGACATTTTAAAAAAAAATTAAATACAAAAAAATAACAGGAAAAATGAAATAATTTTTTAAATTGCGTTTGGAATAAAATCTCTTTCTATGATTATCCAGATTTGATAAGATTTTTATTCACCTAAAGGGGTTAATTAATTCTTTGCTTTAAAAAAAAATAATTAAAAAAAATACAACTTTTGTACAAAAATTATCTGGATAAAACACGTAGATAAAAAAAAAGTGGAGAAAGCCGAGAAATCATTCTACAAAAAACAAACTTTTGTTTTGTTTCACCGCCAAACACCCAAAATTAATTATTTATTATTTAATCTACAAAATTAATTATTTATTAATTACATATTTTAGTAGCCCAAAATTAATTATTTATTAATTTCTCAAGTTTTGCTTTGCAAAAGTTGTTATTCATTTTCTTATGTATCATTGATGCAATCAACTTTTTGAATTATGGATGTCTTTGTGTTTCCCAGGTCAATAATATTTATTTATATTTTTTTTTACCGTACTTATGAATTATTTTATTTTGAATTTTTACAGGATACAATGTACCTATTATCAAAATATTATTCATTTAACATATTTTTTTTACCATCACAATTTACGGATGATACGAAATAACTAAGAGAATAATTATGTATTTTAAAAAAATATATATTTAATAATTACAATATATAAAATCTCGTCGATTTTCGACGGGTACAAAACTAGTTAGCTAAAAAGATAAAGAGGAATGCTCCTCTATCCACCGTGATATTTTTAACATGATCACGGATGACGTGGTATACTATTAATAAATAAAAATATATAAATATAACTTAATCTATATATAACTAAAATAGTAAACTGTATCACTGCCACATAAAAAAAATTCCGCGGTTAAGAGTGTTTCTAAAAATGATAAAATGTTTAAGAATTGATGAACAGAAACAATAATATATATTTAAATTCATTTTAAACAAAACCCTCAAAGTTAGCTAACAATAGTGATGGTTATGTTACATCAACCCAACCTCAAGATTCCAAATGTAGGTATAAATAATATGTATAAATGAAAACAAATCAAAGGCAGGATCGTTGAATCTTGCTTGAAATGTCAACGCACAATTTGGCCAATAATTGATGACGTTGAAAAAGTCAGTGAAATTAAAAAAATGATAAAAATAAATAAAAATTATCATCCAATATTTGGTCCCTACTAAAAGTAGGTCATCTAATATAGTGAATCCAAATTGATTAAAAAACAAGAGTATGATTTATTAGAAAAATATTTTAAGTTTGAATGTTGCAGAAGTGGAGACTCAATCCCAAATTAGGTAGAGATTTAAAATTTAATGATAGTACAAAATTGTGCATGTATCACGTTAAAATTAAAAGTAATCTTGTTATATATGACGAGTCTATCATATTCTAATTCAATAACTCAATTATCGACGGAACGAAAGAGTGACGTATATTAGTATTTTCGGATATATATATTATCATATTACATTTATTGGGCATAGAATAGTACGTATCGTACTATGGTAAATATTTCTATATAAAAGGTAAAAGGAAAAAAGAAAGCATCTCCTATACCGAAAACATTTCAAGAAAATCGAGATGTCTCTTATAACATCAAGAATAGCCGATCGATCAAGGTATAGACGACGACGGCGTTTGATCAACCATTTGCATTTCTTCGATTTTCCCATTATTTGGATCTTCGTGTGTATTCTCGTCATCGATCTTCTCCTTCCTCTCCTTGTTGAGTTTATAATCACCATAAAAATAAGATAAGAAACCCCAAAGCGAGAGAAAGAGAGAGATGCCCTTTTCGGATTGAAACTTTTCATGGTAGAAAATAACGGCTAAGATCTCAGTTGCCGGAAGCAAGACAGTGATGACGATGGCCGATAAAAGGGAAGAAGAGTAGAAAATGACTCCGATCGCACCCAAGAAGAAACATTGCCAAATTATGGCACTGAACACTACAACAACGTAGTATTTTGTCTCTCCCAATTCGTATGCTTTTGCTTCCCTTGGGATTGCCTAAGAACAAATCAAGAAAGCAGAATATTTTTAAATATAATAAAATTGTTAAAATTGTTAAATGTACACATTTCAAATCATTAGAAACATTCTAGCTTCCACCGTCGGCACACGTAATGTACCCGTCGTTGATAAGAGAATGCCATGTTGACATTCTCCTCTTCAAATTTATGTCATCTGGTTTGTCTTGATAAGAATGATAGTTAACTTGAAATACTATATTTAGGATTGAGGAATGCCCCCTGCTCATCGTGAACATTCTTAATATGCTTACAAATGACGTGACATATTACTAATGAATAAACGATATAAATATATATATGCCATAACCTATCTGAAGGGTAAACCCTAGAACTGTCACGTTAACGTTGACATATTAAGAGTATCTACGGTGGATAGATGAGCATTCCTCATACTACATATATTTAAAGAAACTAACTATAAATATCTAAACTACTAACCAAAACCTTATCAAATCATATAGATCATACTTTTAATTTCAGTATGCGTAAGTTGACCTAACAATAGGGAGTAAGTATCAAGACTAAAAGATCATGAGTTCGAGTCATCCATGATATGACCTCTAAATTTACCGTTAAACAGTTAGGTTGCATTCTCTTTAATGCGAAAGAAAATGAGAAAAAATAGAAAATCACCCTATATATTCCACCTTTTTTTTTCACATTTTCTATTTTTTACCCTCATTTGCATAATTAAAGAAAACTATTAATTTCTTGAGTGAATGGATTTTGGTTATATATATAGTAAATGATAACTAACTCGCATCTATATATTCTGAAAGTTGCGCACTCACCACTATAATAGTAAGTATAATCAATTTGTACTCATATGCATATTATTTACTATTAATTATGTAATAAATATTATTGTGCCACACATATTAATGCTACCATTATATATGACAGATTAGTTATTTGCCATACCTAAACATTAAATAGTTCTAGTTTTTTTTTTTTTTTTTAAAAAAGAAAGTTTTCTAGTTTTTGTTAAATCCTCCACGGCTCGGCAGAGAGTTTTGACGTAAACTTCTTTACGCAAAAAAAAAAAGAATTTTACATAAGCATGTGTAAGCCTAACGGTAGAAAGTTAAGTATGGAGGTCAAAGGTAAACCAGGACAATTAGTATTAGAGAGATGGAAATGCTTTTGAGATCTCCCCCTCTTCAAAAAGGAAAAATAGTACGGGTTGACATCTCTTGCTAATTCGAAATTCGACACAGAAGCACGAGTAATTTGCGACAGGTAGACGTATTTTAATTTTAGTACTACCTCAGTTAACGATAAGAATGTCATTTTCTTCTTTTCTGTGCATCTATAAGATAAGAACGTTCTTCCCAAATATTCTCACTAAACCTTCAAAGGGGAATCTTTCTTTCCCCATCAACATTAACTTTATTTTGTGTTTTATTGTGGCAAAATGCGCTTGGATTCCAATCTTGATATGTTATTCTCCACAAACTTACGTCTCTCGTGATAATGAATGTTTATGTAGGAAATAAGAATAAATCTGGTCCATAGATTTACACAAAAATTTAGTGGCCCAGATTAATTATCACATTAAATGATGCATCATATGCTTTAATTTGATGCACTGTCATTTTTATGCATTGCATTCAATAAATTGATGCATCGTCATTTTGATGCATTGTGTGACTTAATTCAATGCATGGGTCAATCTCAACCGCAGATCTTATTTTGATCAAGGGTTCTGATTTATTCTTATTTCTTACCTAACAGTCTATTCTTATTTGATCTTCTTCCTGTATATATATTGTGCTTAATTATTGTATTAATGGTTATGTTTTTCACGTACAAATTGGTAATTATATATCGAAGAGAATGTTATGTGTTGAAATCCTGTTTAAATCAATAACAATTGTAGATCAAATTAAGACCGATGTTGAAAATCTATGTATGTATGATAAATGTTTAAAGAATTTGGTGAATTAATTGTCCAATTTCAAATTAATGACTAACTCAACCATATGCAAATAATATAGAACAAACATGCATGCTTATGCAACTATGCAATATAAAATCCAAAACCTTATAACCTTATAATATGAAACAAGTGACAAACAAAAATCTCTCAAAATTCACACCGTATTTTCCCATTATTATAAAATAATTGCAGATAAGGCGCCAACTTCGAGGTGTATTTTATATACTACGTACTTACCTTAAAAGTATTAGTACCAATTTAGATGGTTAGCAACAAATCTATCGTCAAAAACACTAAAAAGGGCAAGAAAAAAATCTATCCATTTTTGTTTAATTATTTAATTTTATTTTTTTTTAATAAATAAGAAGAGGTGTTTTATTGTGCAGGGCATCACGTGGTCGGCGAGCCAAATGCACGCTGTACCCATCTATTTTTTTGTATTATGGCTGCAACATTATTTTCGAGGAATTTCAATTATTTGATACTCTTTTTTAACACACATGCACTCCCCCTCCGTCTAATTTATTTATATTTACTTATGAATACATTATATTTTTGTTCGTTTATTGATATATAAATATTATTTACACTATTTTATCTATCACTATCACTTTTATCTTAATTTCATTTTGGGAAAAAAGTTATACAACAGAGGATGCAGAGAGTATAAATTAGTTAAATAGCGAACTCGATAAAACTCTAGGCTCTAGCTCGAACAAATCGACAACTTTTGTCTCATTAGATCAGGGCTTTATTTATGACTGTATATCCTCTCAATAAATTAATTAAATTGTGACGTTGTGATTCTGAATTTTAATTTAAAATCTCTCAATTAAAAAAAATTAAAAAATAGGCCTTGGCTACTTGTATTCAATAAAATTATCTATATATAGTACTCCCTTTATCATCGACACTGATTAATTAACAGAATAGTGGTAATACTAGTATTATTTACGAACTTCCACATTATCTTGAGGAAATAATTACTAATGCATGAAAGTATAAAAACACTTAGTAATTCCAACTATTCTCTCAGTTTTCTGTCCCTTTCTTTTTGGGCAAATGTAATAAAAAATTTGAAATTTATTGTTTAATATTGATTGTACACATACTTAACATATGGGCAAAATAAGAAGCTAACCTTTTCGAATAGCACGCCCCAAAATAAAAACGTAGCAGTTTCAGAAGAAACGGTGAGAGTAATTTATTTGTAGATTTTTTGAAAATAAATGTAAGAGAAAGAAACAAAAAGAGAAGCAATGGCAAAACAGTAATTATCACCTGAAAATCCTTGTTGATAAGCATTCCGACGGTGCAGAACGCCGTGGCGAAGAAGCACATCACCAACTGAATCTCCAGAACGAGGTTGTACGTCAGCGCCTGCTTCGCCTGCTTGTACGTCAGCTCCACCAGCGGCAGAATCAGCCCGTACAGCGCCGCCGCCGCCAGCGTCATGAAGAACCCTAGCCAGTACTCCCTGTCCGACTCCCCCTCCGGCCGGTCGCCGTCCGTGTGGAGCCCCAGCACCACCGCCCCCACCGTCAGCAGCACCACCGCGTTCACCGAGAACGCCGTGAACCGCTGCCGCACGATCAGGAAGGCGAACCCCGCCGTGAACGCCAGCTGCGTCGCGATGATCAGGGCCGACGTGGAGACGGGGAGCCTCGCCACGCCGTAGGCGTACAGGTAGTCGTCGAGCCCGGTGATGGTCCCGATCACCGCCGCTGCCAGGAACACGCGGGGCTTCATCAGGACGAGCGCGGCCGTGCCGCCGGCGGCAGCGGAGGCGGCTGCCGCGCGGCGGCGCGTGTAGTTCACGATGAGGGGGATGAGGATAATCGGCCAGCCGCCGGTCTCGAGCCAGCTGGAGAACCAGATACGCTTGCCGCCGCGGACGAACACTACAAGAAACTGGAATTTTAACTACACATACTCAGGTACACATAATTATGTGTGGTTAACTTAGCCACACATAATTAAAAAATGTGTAGGTAATGTTTTTGGTACACATATTAGCTACACATATGTATGAGTGGTTATTTTAGGGACACATACTCAAAAAAAATGTGTAGGTAAATACGGAATTAAAAATGTGCAAGGTGCGTGTACCAAAATATTATAATTAGTTGCTATTAAAAAAAATAAGATTAGTGAAGTGAGATAGTTTAAAATAACAAATATGACTAGTGTAGTGCGACGGAATGAGTATTTGATTTATCATATTATTTTTGAATTTTCTCACCAATTATTTTTGGAGTCAATATTATGTGCATCTCTTCTGCAAAAAATTCTCAAAAAAAATGTACTCCTTGTAAAAGTTTCTCAATTACTATATTCTACAACTAATTAATTAATTAATTCAATATATCTTCCGCCAATGTCTCTAAAAAAATTATTAAAATTAAAAAATAAAAATAAGGATGACACGTCAATATAGTTTAGAAGAGAATTACTTGGAGATAATTTGCTACTTTTTTTAATTCTCTGAAATTGTTAATCAATTTCAATTATTTATTAAATTATTTTGTAACATTACGTGACTTGTTAAAAGTTATATGATTTTTGGAAAAAGTTTATACACATTTTAAAAAGGTAAAAGTCTAATACAAATATAAAATCATTTTTTTTAAAAAAAAAGGAAAAGGAAAATTTAAAATAGTGAAGGAATTTGCATAGAGATAAATAATTTCCGTGTAAATCAGAAACTAAAAAACTGAATTACGGAGGAAGAGAAAACCGTATTAATAAACAACTAAATTTTCTATCCTACGTGGCAGTAAATAATATCAGAAAATAATAAACAACTAAATTTTCTATCCTACCGCCACTTCTTCCTCTTCTGCTGCTTCACTTTTTACTCCTTTCTCTTCCGCCAGCTGCACCACGTATGCACATTACTACCTCCAAAGGCCTTCTACAACGCCGAAGCCGAACACTCTTCTTTTCCTCTTCACAAGTTCTTCGACAATTAAGGTAGATTTCTATCATCCTTGAAAAAATCAATGAAATAATTGAGCATATACTTCTAGGTTACGAGTGTATATACTTCTGTGTTGTGATTCACGAATTCTTAGTAAAGGAATCTATGGGGGTTTACTAATTAGAGCTTTAGGATGTTTTTTCGTGGGCTTTAGTTGCAGAAATTTTGAGGAAAAATCAGTCTAGTATTGTTTTCATATATGTGTTGCTGTACCAGAAAATTCTATGCAAAGTCAGCAACTTTCAGGCCCGATTTTGGGCGTTTCTTCCAGTCAAAAACTAACGAAATAGGTAGCATTGGAAACCTCTGTTCCTTGGCTTTCCGAAGCTACTTTCGGATTTTCATTTGGAGTCCAAACGAAAAAGTTATAGGCTGTTGAAGCCAGAGTGGCAGGTCTGCTCGCTGTTGTGTTAGAGCGAGTTTTCGTCAAAACTGAGGCAGCAAATCGCTGTTGAATCATATGATTTTTTTATGGGATATGTAGTATAAGTCATTGGAGGTTGATTTGTTGTTGCATTCTCAAAATCCGATGATGGGATAGGCAGAGGAATCAATGTCACAAGTTGTTGTGAAAAATTTAAGATGTAGAAGGAGTTGCCTAACCTCTAATTGAGAATTTTGACTTCTTAGAACTGGTCTATTATGTTTATATGTGTTATAGTTTCTTTGTGAAGTTCTCCTAAAAACATTATAGCATGTAATTTCCTTTCAAACTTACTTGAAACATCTTATCTAATACTATATCCAAACAATGTGCTAACAACTCATTCATCGGGGACCTTTGTACCCGTGTAACCGCGAGCACCATCGATAAAACTTCGATTAAAATCGATCTATTTTTCATGAGTCTATGGTATTGTTTTGATAAAGATTTATGTTGCGTCTCTCTAAAACTGATGGATTCTCCCTAATTGTAAAATCAGCATCAATTCGCTCATCCGTTGAGAAATATTGAGTCAAGATACAAGGGGCTTTATTCAGTTCTTCATGATTTGAGGTTAGTATGCTTTCTAGTTTCTACTGTCTCTGATATTGTTAGTGAAATTTTAATTAATAATTGAGTATATATTTCTAGGTTTCGATTGTATTTACTTATGTGTTGTTGTGATTCACGAATTCTTGGTAAAGGAATCTATGGGGGTTTACTAATTAGAGCTTTAGGATGTATTTCCGTGGGCTTTAGTTGCAGAAAATTTGAGGAAAAATCAGTGTAGTAATGTGTTATTATATGTATTGCTGTACCAGAAAATTCTATGCAAAGTCAGCAACTTTCAGGACCGTTTCTGGGCGTTTCTTCAAGTCAAAATCTAACAAAATAGGTACCATTGGAAACCTCTGTTCCTTGGCTTTCCGAAGCTAGTTTCGGATTTTCATTTGGAGTTCAAACGAAAAAGTTATAGGCTGTCGAAGCCAGAGTGGCAGGTCTGCTCGCTGTTGTGTTAGCGCGAGTTTTAGTTTAAACTTTGGCAGCAAATCGTTGTTGAATCATATAGTTTTCTTATGGAATATGTAGTATTAAGTCATTGGGGGTTGATTTGTTGTTGTGTTCTCAAAATCCGATGATTGGATAGGCAGTGGAATCAATGTCATAAGTTGCTGTCAAAACTTTAAGATGTAGAGTGAGTTGCCTAACCTCTCTAAATGAGAATTTTGATTTCTTAGAATGGCACTATTATGTTTATATGTGTTATAGTTTCAATGTGAAGTTCTCCTAAAATAATTATAGGGTTTCAAGCTTCAAGAATCATGTAATTACCTTTCAAACTTACTTAAAACATCTTATCTAAGTATACTGTATACCTAAACAAAGGGCCAACAACTCATTCATCGAGGACCATCAGTGTTATTCTTCAATTAGAATCGATCTATTTTTCATGAGTTTATGGTATTGTTTGGATAAAGATTTATGTATATGTATGTAGATACCATTGGATTCTTATGGTCATTGATGCACATAAGGAGACTGTATATTTGTTGGATTCATTGCGTGTTGAGAGTCATGTTGGAGAGTGGAAGAATATCATGGATACGTAAGATATTTTATTTTATTTTATTTTATTTTATTTTTTAAGGTTTTGCCTATATATTTAGTTTCGATTTTATTCTTTATAGGGCTATAAAAATATTCAACTCCACAATAATGAAGCGGGGGAGACAATTACAATGGGAAAGCATTGAAGTAAGTTACTCTATAGTTTCAACACAAATTAAATATTATATGATTCACTAATGTTGATTTATTTTGATGTCCTTTGACAGTGTCCCCAACAACCCGATGGAAGTCAATGTGGATTCTATGTAATGCGGTATATGAAAGATCTTATTCAAAATTGATGAAGTCCGTAAAGAGTGGGCAAAATTTGTTGCTGATTTTTGTGATTAAGGTAAGATCGATCAATACAAATTTATTTCTTTTATTATTTTAAATATTTTTATGTTTTGTTATTTGAATTAAATATGTTGTATTTTATTTTGGTTTTATAGATGAAAGCTTCTTGGATTAAATTTCTATGGAAGTTGTGCAAGCTAGTGAATGGACGGTAGCAGAGTTGCAAATTCTAGTGGATGGCGATTATGGACCTAGGTGCATCAATCTCCGTCTAACGATCCGAAATTTGATAAATGCTTTTAGTATTCGTAATAAATCTCTATGTAGATTTCTACTTATCGGTGTTTTGTGTTGTATTTCTAAAATTTGCGTAGAATATTTTATCTTTAGAATTTAGGTTATGTTCACATATACATGGTTTAATACATGTCCTGCTTTAGAATTTGATTTCATCATGGATTTGCCTGTTTATTCGTTTGTACTATATTTTAGCCAATTACTCGTGCAGGTTTCAATTGCATTCAAGAATTTGAGCTCCACAATTTATGATCATAATTATGTGATCCCTGTTTATGAAATTTCGAACAGGTACAGTAAAACCTCTATAAATTAATACTCTATAAATTAATAACCTCTTTAAAATAATAAAATCTTCCGGTCCCGACTTAGGCCTTTGTAAAAAATCATCAGATTCGATAAGATAATAAAATAATACATTTTCGAAAAATCCCTTTATAGATATTAGGTCCCGTTAAAACTCTAAATTAATAATTCATAAATATTACAATTATAAATATCCCACCCTTCGCAAAGTTGGCTGAAAGATACTTTGATTATCTATTGAGAGTGTTTGATAGTGTACCTTGACTAACTTTCAAACGATATTTTCATCAATTCACTCTAGTAAATCTTTGAAGTGCATGTGAGACGATCTCTTTTATACTCACATAATGCACTACACGTTTGATTATCCATAGACTATTTTGCGATGTCTTTGAGATATGAATACATGGTTGAGTGTCATGACTTATGAAATATTGAGATTTATGTAAAATATGTTTCATTCACCATACATGAATATATTTAATTGGTTATAATAGTTACTCCCCATGGCTCATGATTTCTGACACCTTTTTTATTTATATGTAAGGTATAAAATAATAAAAGGTACCAAAAATCATGAGCTAGATGTATTTAAGTGCAACGAATTAATGTAAACATGCATGTTTAAGTAATTCGAATGAATTGCTACATGCATCCATAAATATAATAGCTGGTTGTACTATACAATGACTTGATATTATACAAGAGTATTTTTCATTAGTTATAAATAATTGGTTGATGCGTGAATATAATCAATGGAATATGTATGAATTCATTTATTTTCAATACATATGTACTAAATTTGTTGAAATTAAAAAATCTCTCTTTTAATTAATAAATTATTAATTTATCGATATATTAATACCTCTCTAAATTAATAAAATTTCATGATCCCGGGATTATTAATTTATAGAGGTTTTACTGTACTTGCTAATCATGACTAAAAAAATGGTTATGCTAAACACAAAAATTATAGAAAAAAACTATTTCTAATATACATTTTATTTTTACTATACACATGGGAAAAAAAAAAACATTTGAAAACAATACGAATGTATAACAATAGTTATATTAGGGTTGTAATATTCAAAACTATAGAATATATAAATTTAAAGATTTTAATATTTAATTTTTAATTAATTGTATATATGATCTATAATATTATTGTAGTAATTTATATGTTTATAAATATATTATAAATTTAATAAAAAGTATGACCGGGAGATAATTAATACACTGAATATGGAACAATTTCACTTATCTATATAAGTGAATAACGAATATATAATAGAGAAATTAAGATAAATAAAGGAAATTTGCATATATATGCAATCCGTCATTTATGAAAGTTAGCTTTAGCTCGAATTGATCGCGTCAATCCAAATAGCCGGAAATAAGCATGTGAATGTGGATATATAAGAGAGTGTGTGTCAATATTGTGTTATTGCTTGATGTGTATTCATGATATTTAACAAAAAATGGTTATATTTTTTATACCAACTTTCTATGAAAATGGATATATAAGAGAGTTTTATTAAAAATCGATTTGGGATGAAAATCATTGTTATATATTAATTAATTAGATTATATTTTTGATTTATAGGTTAATAAGTCAAATCAATGAGAATATAGGAAAATATTCATATAAATCATAAGTGATGACACGTAGGATCGAGATTTATAACGTTGTTATATATATACTGATGCTTTTTACGTGTGGATGCACGTTACTTTTTCTAATAAACATAAAGGGGTCTTATTTGACAAAATGGAAGTAGTATATAAAATGCCCTTACTCGTATGTTTTTGGGTTTTGAAATTTCATATCATTAGCAAATAGTATTTCATATTATCGTAAAAATAAATTATCTTTGCAAGGTAATTTTCCAATAAAAAAAAAAGGTAACAATAAATAAAAAAATGGATTCAAAATACTACCAGCCTTCCCTCAATTCCAAAAATAGTTCCCTCCCAGAATGAACCAAAAAAAAATGAAAAACAATTGATTCCCGCGCCTTACTTCACACGACTTCACGTCGAGCCGTTTCTTCAAAATCTGAAGGGGAAAAAAAAAAAAAAAAATCTCTTCTTCGTTCTTCAACTCCAACACTCAACTCAATCAATATCCCTTTCTCTACAGCAATTCAAATCTTCTTCCCCGAATTTATTTTACACCAATCAGATTCTGTAAGCTTCAATTACCATCATCATCTCGTCGTTGTGACCTGCACAATTGGTGAAGGAAGACGAGCTAATTGAATAGATGTGGGTGCCGGCAGATAGCTCTAACGCCGCTAGATCAGAGTTTTCTCTCTTATCTTAAATCTATGATAGGGTTTATTACATTCAACAGATTTATTACAGAGAGAGAGGAGAGAGAGAGAATGGACCCAGAAGAGATCGATAAGGTGGTTTCCTGTTACTTGGAGAAGAGGGGTTTCACAAAAGCTGGCCTCGCATTTCAGAAAGAGAAGCAGTTGCACCGCAAGGCCTCCTATTGCCAAGCAAATCCTCTCCTTTTCCAAGTGAGACCCGATTTTTCCCGCCTTCTTCCAGTTCTACAGAATTTATCTTTTGTGAATATAACACTCTGTTAGCGGTTTAGTGTCTATGTGTTTTCCCGAGCTGGTGTTCGGATTTCCGCTGGGACTTTTTAGCTTATAATTGTTAATTAGTTGCTGCCTTGATTACGTTTATAGTCTTTCGTTGTATTGCCATTGTGATCTGTTGAATTTTTGGAAGAAAAATTGAAGGAGAGTGTCCGTTCCTAGTTAAAGGTGCTTTTTTTTTTTTTTTGATAAATTTGTGTATATCATGTTTCCCAGAGTCGAGTTGATAGTTCTGCTCAGTACCACGATGGATATAGCAAGCTGCTCAGTACCCAGAGTTAAGGAATTTTGTCCATACGAGATTCTATTGCTGGAAGTGCAGGCCAACTGTTCGACGAAAAGACTAAAAAGATCTTTACCGGCCTCTCACTATTTTAAATTTTAATTTTCCATTTTCGGGGCTTTACCATTTCAGTTTCATTCAATTTTCTACAAGGGCTCTTCCATTCCTGACTTCTTTCGAGGAAATTGTTGAATGGCAGCCGAGTGAACGTATGAATCAACTTTCCAAGAACGGAGAAACAGAGGTTTCGATTCACCTTTCCATTTTCTTATTACAATTTTTTTTTATCACCTTACCTTATTAACGAGTGTTTCTCGACATGGTTTTGTAGATTTCTTATAATCTGATGACTCTATCTTGTTCCGAATATTTATTATATTATAGTGTGATGAGATGTTGATTCTTTCTCTCCTTTTTTGGACTTGCTCGTATTATATTATCTGTGATGCACATATTTCACCCAACTCTTGTAATAGCTTAGGTTGAGTTTACCTTGTACACTTACTACCCTATTCATTCTGGTAGAAATATTTAGTTTGTTATGATAATGTGTCACGAGAGTAGTTGCTGATTTATACTATTATCTGCTGGAAAGTGTAGGCAGTCATTGGACCTTATTCTCTCGGTATTATTTTCAATGTGCATGGAACTAAAGTGATTGCTGAGTTTGGGGTTGTCTTCTTACTATTTAATATTATCCTTAATTTAGATACATGTCAAATTCGGTCTTCGATAGAATTCATTCATTCACCTTCCAGATTTTTGCACTTTTTGTGATTTCTAATCGGTATTTTGTGACAGCTCTCAGTTGAAAGACTATGTTCTATGAAGAAACATGAGTTTGGTTTGGGTTCAGGTGACTACAAATGCATAATTGTTCTAATATGTCAATTTCATCATGGCTTAAACTTTGTATTTTAAACATGTTTCTCATTTGTATTATAAAATATAAGTGCTGGTAATTGTTGTAGTTATTGGCTTGCTTGCTCATCATGTTGGTGATTTGGCTGGATTGCTGCCATTGTTTCCGGGAATGGCCTGGCCTTGCGTTAGCCTCAACTTTTGTTGTCCTTCAGGTGAACAAGTGTGCTGGTCTTACATATTTAACTGACTCTTCAACTTGTGAATTCTTCTGGAATCTTAAGTTTGTCTATCTGTAGTGACTATAAGAAGTTGTCTGTATAATTATTTTGAACTGCTTTTCTTCCTAAAAGTTTACCTTCTCTTATTGGAAATGAAATCTATGGGGGTTTATTAATTAGAGCTGTAGGTTGTATTTTCATGGGCTTTATTTGCAGAAATTTTGAGGAAAAATCAACCTAGTAATGTATTCATATATGTGTTGCTGTACCAGGAAAATTCTATGCAAAGTCAGCAACTTTCAGGCCTGATTCTGGGTGTTTCTTCCAGTTAAAACGTAGCAAAATAGGTACCATCGGAAACCTCTGTTCCTTGGCTTTCCGAAGCTACTTTCAGATTTTCATTTGGAGTCCAAACGAAAAAGTTATAGCCTGTCGAAGTCAGAGTGGCAAGTCTGCTCGCTGTTGTGTTAGCGCAAGTTTTAGTCAAAACTTTGGTAGCAAACCATTGTTGAATGTTGAATCATATGGTTTCTTTATGGGATATGTAGTATAAGTCATTGGAGGTCCATTACTCTCGTATGATTGTAAAGTTATTCATTTTTCACAAAATATCATCTGACATGATCCCTATCCATATTCGTTAGCCACTATCTCTCATGACACAAATTTCATTTTTGCAGCTGGATTCTCTTGTTAAAGAGAAATCTCTGTTTTATATAAACATGGAGCATAGTTCCAAGGACCAAGTGGTGAAGGTATTACATATTATTTGCAACTTACACTGGGTTATTCTCTCTCTAAGATTAAGGTGCGTTTTTATTAAGATTGTTGTAGATGATGATGACTCGTTATGAGAAATAAAAATGATAGATTACATTAAATTAACTGTTTTTGTGCTTTTATGTACTGCGGATTTATTTAGCCAGGCCTTTATAGTGCGTTTTGCTCTTAAGAATGAGTTTCATTTACCGTTGTCTTTATATATTTTAGATCTCTTTGGTATTTATAAGAAAAATTAAAAATTGTAAGCAACATTTTTCTAAGGAACTCTTCCAGCCTATTTTGTGACTTCTTATCTATTATTTTTTACATGTGGAAGATGATGTTTTTGCAGTTAGGAATGTCCAATGAAGCTATTATGGGCTTATATCAATTGGAACAAGAGCTCGACGAAAGAAAGCGAAATGGGTAGATAGTGCAGTTCTTTAGATTTTTTTTAATACTCAGCATATAAATTTATTTGCTTTTTAGATCATTTAATTGTAAAAAATACTAATATTATGATTTTTGCATTTTATTACAAGTTTGCCTTTATTTTTTTGTATTTATAGTTCTCTAAAATAAATATTATTATTTCATATTACGCTATTTAAACGTATAATATAAATTTAATATTATATTGATATATGAAACACAAAATATTTTTTCTCTACACACAATACATATTTTACCCACACTTAAATATAATTATAAATAAAATAAATAATATTTTTTTCAATATTAACCACACATAAATTCTACATATACCCACGCATCATAGTTGCCACGTGGCATTTCCACATCATCGGACATTTCCACGTCACCTCCACGTGGCATTTCCACGTCACCGCCACGTGGCATTTCCACGTCATCCGCCACGTAGCATTTCCACGTCATTTCCACATCATAATTATTTTTAATAATAAATATATTTGCCTACACATATAACATGTCTTTTGTGACACATATATGTGTAGCTATAATTTACTCACACATACACATATGTGTACCTAATACACTTCCTCCACGGGTAAATAGTTACACATGATGACACTTACGTTAAGTGTAGGTAACTCCCAATCGTCACACATAATGACATATTTATCCACACATGCATGTGTACCTAAAACACGAATTTTTTGTAGTGGAAGTAGAGGCGCATGATGAGAGGGCCGCCGCAGTTTCCGACGGCGAGTATGAAACAGTTGAGCATTAGAAAGATCTTCTTCATGGCGGCGGCCTCCATTGATGGATCTGGTTCTTTTTCTTTCTTAGTTGAGGGACGATTGCTTAAATTTCATGGACCATCATTGCACATGTACTACTGTATTCCTACATATAGAGATTACTAGATGAGAGAGAGAGAGAGAGAGAGAGAGAGAGACAGAGAGAGACATATATAGGGTTTTAATTCCTTTGTTTTTGTTATGAGAACCGTTTTACCCCTAATCAGTTTAAAATAGCACTTTTGTAGAATTATTAATTGAACTAATGATTTGTATAATAAAATTCTACCAACATATACATTTGTTGCCCAAGCGGTCCCGAGTTGGAGTTCTCAAGTTTCGGACTACCATAAAGGACAGAACCCTCACTCATTAAAGAGGGGAGCCCGATGGCCAGGTACGCTAAGTCACTTGGTTAATAATATGCATGTTTTATCTTTATAGTTAGTTTATTTTACTGAAATATTAAATACTATAGTAAGTAAGTAACGTAATATTACGACATCAACTATAAACAATAATATTAATTATCGTTGAATTTATCCTTTTTCATCAAATTATAACAATCATTGATCCAAGCAAGATGTTACTAATATATGTCAATGAATTCAAGGTGTAGTCAATGCGTAGGAGTGTCTCACGAACCTAAACTGTTTGGCTGGTCAAACTAATTGAATTGATATCTGGTCATGATTTCGGTTCAACAATTTCGATCAATTCTGACCAGTACTACTGATTTTAGGCCAGCTCAAAAAATATTATTAAATCGGAGAGCAAACTGGTCCAACTTCCGATTTGATTTTTAAAATATTACAAGTAGACATTCAATACTAAAATTAAGGTATTTTTTTAAAATTAAGGTAGTTTAATTGCAGGATGAGACAAAGGTATGTTAACACCATCACCTACTAAATTTCAACTTTAGGCATTAAATTTCAATAAAAATGTCTTCTAGAAAAATAAAAATAATAAAGTAGTGTTTCAGTGGACGGTTTGTTGACGCGCAATATAAGCGTCATGAGTAATAAAAAAAATAGTTAACGTGAAAATAAAAGGAGGAAGATGCATGTACGTAAGGACAATTACTCTTTGACTTGAATTTTGTCTGACTGATGAGAAGATTTTTTTCAATTAGATATATCAAACTAATTAAACTTATACTACATATACCCCTTTAGTTAGTGAGACACCAAGAAGAACCTCCACCACATATACCCCTTTTTCTCCATGTTGGAATAGTAGTGAGTCAAAAGCTGTAGTATTATTATATCATTTCTTGACATTTTCATCTTATATCAAGACTTTTAATTTCTGACAAATTTTAGAACATTCCGTATACGAACCCTTTTTTGCTATCGGTTTAGATTGAGACGTAATGAGTAATATTATACTTATCAGTTCAATCGAATGACATGTTTTAAGATAAATATACCATGAGTAATAGCTTCTAATTAATGATTGACATGTTGTCGATCGAAACACAATGGTAAATTAGTTTTAGATGTATACAAGTGCTTGCCTTTGTCAGTTTAGCCAACTAATCTATCAAAAATACAGCTAATCGAGACTATACCGAGCTATCGTAATTTTATTTGGCCTATCTGACCAACGAAATTATATCAAACCATGCCCAAAATCGTAACTAACGACATAAACCAAGTTTAGTAGTATTATAATTGAACTGAACCAAGCCAAACTGAGATTTTTATTTGTTACTGAGATAAATTAGTACTAGTATTTGTATTTGGTTTTTATATAGTTGATCGATCGTTGTAATCAAATTAATAAGGTACTATACTATATATACTATCAATTTCTCCTTATATTAATAGTATTTTGTAAGAATACGACCCCCTACAAAAAGGGATTAATATGAGACAAATATATACAAACGATGAGCCACAAATTTCAAACAATTTGATGTGGGAAAATACGACATCTTGTTCCTTCCTATTTGGCTCTATCTCAAGTCACAATTAATTCACCTTTCAATTAATTAAATAATATCCTATTAAAAAGTAAGGCACTATATATAAATAGGGATCGGCGCCAATTTAAAGTGGCCGATTTTTAAATAAGCCTGTTGTTATCAAGAGGTACAAGATTATGAAACGGGGTCAAAGCCGGCCTGACAAACATACGACACTTAGCTTGAACTCGAAACTTTTAGTCTCGAAATTTAACCTCCACCGATAGGTCAACATACGGACACATATCGTAATTTGTTATAATGGAGATTAAGTGACAAGACGAATGTGTGGATCAAAATCAACTACCAATCATCAAAAAATATAGACGGTGCATGTCCAATTAATCATCTTTAACTCTTGCTGAAAATACCGAATTTCGTCTACAATTCTAATTAACAATTAGCCATTTGTTCACGTCTTGTTCACATTTCCAAGTCAATTTTATCGGTAGTTGTTGTGAGGATATATCCAAATTCAATTCCTTTTCATTCCACTTCACATATTAAAATAATTTATACACGCGAAACATGCTTTAATTTATACATATTCATGCATATATGCTTATTTACACAAATTATAAAAAAAAAAAGTTTGTTCAAAAGAGTTATCAAGGTAGAGAGTTTGGCTCCACCAATTGAGCTTCTGCGTCCTTTTTCATCTGCTTATTGTGTTTGATGTCACCGTAAAAGTAAGATAAGAAACCCCAAAGAGAGAGAAAGAGAGAGATGCCCTTTTCGGGCTGGAACTTTTCATGGTAGAAAATAACGGCCAAGATTTCAGTTGCCGGAAGCAAGACGGTGATGACGATGGCCGATACAAGGGATGAAGAGTAGAATATGACTCCGATCGCACCCAAGAAAAAGCATTGCCAGATTACGACACTGCAAACTACGACGACGTAGTATTTCGTCTCCCCGAGCTCAAACGCCTTTGCTTCTCTTGGGATAGCCTATAATCATGAAATTACTACTCATTTCAAAATCGATTGAATCAATTAGAAATCTTGTGGTATATGTTTGCAACGAAAATAAATGAAACTTATGACGAAAAACTAAAACATCAACTGAAAGAAAATGAAAATGGTTGAAGTCGAGTCGAGGAAAACCCTCTTTCTGCAACGGATGACCAGTGGTTAGTCCAATTAATTAACTGATCAATTTGATGTGTTATTCATATATACTTAGGGCCCGTTTGATAGCTATGATATGTCAAGTTAGATAGTTTTAGTAGGTATATATCTAGTGTTTGGTAGCATTTCTCATTTATCCTTAGGCCCGGTTTAAAATCCAAGCCCGGGCATATATTACTGATCTGTCTAGTTTATCCAACCCACCAAAATGGTGGGATATAATTTAACCAAATTGAACAGTACCCATTAAAATAATATATTTCCAAATTAACCCTTCCCTTAGCCATCATATCTAACGCAAGCCCCCCCCCCCCCCCCCCCCCCCCCCCCCATCTTCCACCACGCCCCCCTATCTCCACCTCCGGTTGCCTCCACGTCGGAGCTTCCTCGTCGCTGTCTCCTTGTCCTCCTCGCCTCTAGGTAGCCTCAACGCCTACTTTCACCACGCCCCCCCATCTCCGCCATCTGCCACTTCCTCCAGCACAGTCGCCGCCGCCTCATACCAGGTCCCAATTTGCCGCCTCGAACCAGAACTTACCTAGCCAATCCCCTAATTCCCTCCCTAATTTCCCAATTTCATAATTCTCTCGTCGACACCTTACCCCAATTCCCTAACCCTCCAACTTCGTCAGTTTCTTGTCGAAATTCATTGCATATTCTGGTTCGCATTTTCCAAACTCTCGTATCCCCAAATTCAACCCTAATTTAGAAAGGGCAGCTTGGTAAATTCCTTGATTATTTTGGAAACAATAATGACTACCAAACACTCTTTAATTTATACATGGATATTTTATGTAGTCTATCAAACATGTGTTTATAACCCCTTGTTTTATTTTATCTTAACATCCATGTTAATTTTTATCCTAACTTGCTATATCTTAACAAGGCTACCAAACTAGCCCTTAGTTTTCTATCTGAATTTTTGTTCTCATTATGTTCTAATTTTTTAATTCCATTTCTTTAAATACAAGGAAAACCTAGTTGTGTATAATAAGGGGGCGTTTGGTAGGCCTGTTAAGGCCAGATAAGGTTTGTTAACTAGCCTTATTCGGACGTTTGGTAGACATGATATACGGAATGAGGGCCCGTGTTTCTTATCCGGCCCGGAGCACTTTCACTGTAGCCTTTGTTATTTTATATCAAGGGTTGGAGGTGTGATTGTTATCTGAGTAACCCATTTAAGAAGGGGAATTTCCAATTTTGACCCCATTAATTTAAAGGGCAGATCATCAATTCATTCTCCAACGTCCCTACAAAACTAGGGTTTGTGAAGAAGGCGACGGGCGACGACGGAGAGGGTGACTTCCTTCTCTGAAATTTAATCAGAACCTTCGCCGTTCGCCTTCCAATGTCGTGTTCTTTAGTCGAAGGTTTGTTTATTTCAGTTGCCTCTTCTCCTCTAGCGCCGATGAAGACACGGGCTGCTAGCTTCTAATTTATCTTCGAGCTATTCTCTCTCTAATTTCTCCCTCTTCAACTCCCGCTGAATAATTGGAGAATTGGGGGTTGGCTTGTTTGTCCTTCCACGCTGCTAGAGGTGAGGTGTGTGGTTGTGTATATATTTGTAATTTGTTCAGGTTCTGTGGCGTGGAGCTTTGGATTGAAGCTTTAATGGAGTTTGGCTGTTTGGGATTAAACATATTTTTTACTCAAGGACATTTTGGTAAAATACTTCTAATCATACTTCATCATATATGGACTATCAAACACCCTAGTCAAGTTAAGGCTTATCAAACCTATTCTACCAAACAACCTCAATAAGAGAAGCTAACATACCAACCAAGATAACCATCTTGATCCTTATCTTGACGGGCTTATATCCAACATTCCTACCAAACGAGCCCTAAAAATATAATACTTCCTTCTGTACTAGATATGTACGTACACATGACATGCATAGAAAATATATATATGCATGTGTAAGTGATTAAAATATATGCATGTGTAAGACTAAGAGAGGAGCATTCGACCTAGCATGGACAAAACCGGAGAAAACGGCAATGTAGTTACCTGAAAATCCTTGTTGGCCAACATTCCGACGGTGCAAAACGCCGTGGCGAAGAAACACATCACCAACTGAATCTCAAGTACGAGGTTGTACGTCAGCTCCTGCTTCGCCTGCTTGTACGTCAGCTCCACCAGCGGCAGAATCAGTCCGTACAGCGCCGTCGCCATCAGCATGAGTAGGAAACCTAACAAATACTCCTTCTTCGACTCCCCCTCCGGCCGGTCGCCGCTCGCGTGGAGCCCCAGCACTGCCGCCCCCACCGTCAGCAGCACCACCGCGTTGACGGAGTAGGCCGTGAACCGCTGCCGCACGATGAGGAAGGCGAACGCCGCCGTGAACGCCAGCTGCGTCGCGATGATGAGGGAGGAGGTGGAGACGGGGAGCCTTGCCGCGCCGTAGGCGGTCATGTAGTCGTCGAGGCCGGTCAGGGTCCCGATGGCCGCCGCCGCGAGGAAGACGCGGGGCTTCATGGAGGAGAGCTTGGAACCGGCGGTGCCGCGGCGGCGCGTGTAGCTCACGAGGAGGGGGATGAGGATTATGGGCCACCCTACCGTCTGGAGCCAGCTGGAGAACCAGATCTTCTTGCCGCCACGGACGAAGTAGAGGCGCATGATAAGGGGGCCGCCGCAGTTTCCGACGGCGAGTATGAAACAGTTCATTACCAGAAAAAACCGTTTTCATGGCGGCGCGTGGGTTTTCGACTTCTCTGTTCGATGATTCTGATTTCTTCTTCTGTTAATTTTTAGGCAGTCCCAAAGTCCAAAACGGATTTATTAATTGTATTTCGTAATCGACCGATAATTGATAGGTTTAAGCTGTAATACCAATCATCTGTCGATCGGTGCAATAAAAGATGCAACAAGCACTATAATCCTATATCACATTACAAAACATGCAGGGTGAAAATAAAATGATTAAATTATATCTTATTTTGGATGTTAAATTTCATAGGTTAAAGTTGTTCCATCAAATTGAGTCACAACACAAAGTATTTTCCTTCCTACTATCATGGGACATGCGATTCAATTAATTAACATATGTAAATGCATGTCGTATATTACATGAGAGTGACTCAAATTCCCGACTTATTATTAAAAAGAAATTCGTCTTACTAGCCGAATTGCGATGAAAAAGAACCGGCCTCCAACAAAGTCGTCTATGCAAAACAAATAGAACAATTAACAGAAGCGCATGTCACAAGCAGCTCTATCAAAGTTGAGGTGGAAAAAGTGACATCTCTTGTTTCTTCCTATGGTCCCTCTCACGAGTTTACATTCCCCTTAATTATTACTACTATCTTCGTTCCTTCCGTCCCATAAATTTAGTCCCGAATATTGGTTGCACACAGATTATGCATATAATTTAATGAATTATTGTTCATAGCAATATTGGAAAAGATAAAAGTAATACATTAGTGATTTTTGGGGTACTTTTGTCAAATTTAAATTAGGAAAAATAAATTGCAGATTATGGGAAACTAAATGTCTGAAGAATATTACTGTCTCCGTCCACCATCTCTTGATACTAATATTGGGACCTCTCCACCATTTCTTAATTATTAATTTGTACTTTGGGACGTTAACCACAATACACTTATCACTATAATACTTTGCACCTTAATACTTTAATACTATTAAAGATATTAGATGAGACTACAATTATTCCACTTAACACTTAATCCCATTAATTTACTCAATATATATTAAACTCAGTATCCAAAATTTTTATTCAAGCTAGAAATGATTGACGGAGGTAGTATATGACAGTTTGTAATAACATGGCCCACATATTTTTAAACACAAAGTTTGTGAGCTAGTCCATTATGATCCACATACTGTTAGTGAGCCCTAAACTGTAATTTTATACCCTATAAAATCAAAATTCTCTGGAAGAAGTTACGACTGTATTACTAGAGAAAGTGGTATATACATACAAAAAATCTACTAATGTAAGCTTTCTCATGTTCTTAATTTACATTGAATTATGAATCTATAAAGACGAATATCATGCATTCGTAATTGATAAAGATGGGGTATTTCCCCAAAGTAAATGATACAATTCCGCCTCATCTAAAAACTCGTTTATTGGTTTATATTATAATTCTCAATACTCTCATTCTCTTCTGGGCTCGATTTTCGACTCTACCCTCTGGGTAGGAGGGTCTATAAGGACTTTGGCATTGACCAAAGGCTCTGATACCAATCATACCATGATAAATTCCTCCTCGTTTAAAAACCCGGACTTGTAGAGAGGGGTGAAATCTGTTGATTTATATTATGATTGTCAATAGTCTCTTTGAGAAGAAGGATTTTATCTTGTTTTAATTTCTTTCAACCTTTCGAAGGGTTTGTTGTGCTCGTCAAGTAAATAAAATTTAAAACACACACACAAAAAAAAAAAAAAAAAAAAAAAAAAAAAAAAAAAAAAAAACTAACGTTGCGCGTATCAATAACCAATTAGTTGATTCCTTTTGAAAAATCTAACTACCACAATGGCAAAGAGCACTTACTTCTTCAACCAAGAAATTAGAAAGTAGTTACTAACAATAGAATTTCTTCAATCCGCTTCACCAGAAAATTGTCAAAAAATTGATTAGAAAATGAAACAACAAATTGTCAGGCAAAACAAGTTCGTCCCGAACAAAACGGTCCAAGTTAAGGTTCCTCGGAAGAAGATCGCTGTGATACAACAACGTCGTAAGCGTCGCCGCCGGCTGGCACACCATAAACGACACCGTTTTCGCCACGGACCGGGCCATCCTCGCCATGAAACCCTGCAAAAACTACACACACCCCCATCTTTCAATAATATATAGCTCCCAACTTCTCCCCCATTAACACACACAAAAACACTTACCATTGATTTCGACGTAGAAGCAAAACTCGAAGAAAAGTATGAAGTTAAAAGGGTCGATTTATTTGCATTAAAATTGAGTTTGGTTTAATCGGAAGAAATTAGCGCCTTGTACATATCGCCGCCGTCAAGCTTTAGTGGAGGAAAGGACAATGGTTTATGGGTATTGCTCTGTCTTACTCCACAAGAAATTAAATATAAATTCAATTATTTTTCTTGCTTGAGGGTCAATCCATCATTAATTATGTTTACATTTCCTTTCTTATTATGTGGCAATTTTGGCACCTTCTTATGGCATATGTCGTTTGCCGTATCTATCAATTTTCATTTTCACGGCCAAACATAATTTATTCATGCATTGACAAATGACAATTTATACTAATTGAATGCCTAACAATGCTATATCGACAGAAACGTTACACTACTTATCGTGAGAGAAATGATACGGACCTTTATAGGTACTTATATCCTTTTTTTTACGATGATTTTGACATTATCTTTTAATATTCTTTTCTATAGTTTATTCTAAAAAAACTTAAAGTGGTTTATTATTCACTTTTCGAAGTTGGAAGGATAAAATAGCAAATTAACTTTTGATTTTTATATTTTAATGTGAATTTAATAATTTTTTTATTAGAATGTACTTTAACAAAAAAATGAAAAAAATAATGCCGAAGTGAAAAAACAACATAGGTGTCCACCGTGCCCTCGAAAGTCTCCACCGTTGGATTTGCATCTGCATATTAAATACTCCAATTTTTATATTAATTTTTATTAGATGTATTTCCACCTCAACTTTAATTTTGTCACATCAACTTCGATTTAAGATTTGGGAAAAAATTAAAAAAGGATTAAAGTTGTGTATTTCTTGGTCGATTTTAAAGGTCATGAAAAATATAAGAATTAAATGAAATTTCTTGTATTTATTTCAGGGCAATTAACCCTAATAAAGTGTGTTAAATTAAATGAAAGCGAGAAGTACTCCGATAAAGCGCTACTAGTTGAACACGTTTATCACTACAATTGACGTTTTACTCTAACGTAAGAAAACGTTCTTCCAAGAAAAAGGAAAAGAAAATTCACATTAGCAAAAATGGTACGGCGGAGCGGAGTGCTGCTGAAAAGCGCCGCCGCCGGAATCAGCTCCAGACTGGCGGAGATCCTTGTCTGCCCTCTCACCAAGCAGCCCTTGAGGATGTGCGAGAAAACGAATTCACTCATAAGCGATTCTATCGGCGTTTCTTTCCCGATCGTTGATGGGATTCCCCGCCTCGTTCCCGCCGACGGGAAAATACTCAATTCCGATCAAGACGCCGATTCGACGCCGACTGATTCAAGTTAAGCGCCGCTTCAATTATCAATTAGTTAGTACTAGTAATTCCTCTTCTTTTCATTGTAAATCTTGGCGATGCCGCTTTGAACACTGTGCTTCAACAATTCGTGATGATTGATGAATGTTCACCTAAATTTGGGGATTGATATCTCCTTTTGTTTTATTTTTCTAGGGTCGTTCTGATTTTCTGCTTGCATTTTAGTTATGAATGATGTGTTATTTAAGCTTTACTGGAAAATCGGCATTGTATTCAAGTATTGCAAATCATGCTGTTTGGTGTTTGATTAACTTACTTTCAGCTTGAAACTATTTTGAACAAACCGATTCCGGTTTCTTGTACGTTCATCTAATTGCACTCGAGATTCAAACAAAATGGATTATCCAACATTTCAGAGGTGTTTTAGATATGAATAAAGTTCTTACTTTAGAGTTTAGAGGAACTATGGTGTGTTGAACCAGTAATGATTTGAGTCTTTCTTTAACTACGTGCTTAATTTGCTCACGACTGAATAAAATGTTACAGAAATTTCAATGTATAGAAGACTATGATATCAACTGTATTCAACCTCTATCGCCCATCCATGGCTGAAAACGACAAATCATTTGTGCAAAGCTTCTCAATCTCCACTTCTGTAGCAGCATATCCTGTGTTTGTCCCAATGAAGAACGCTGGTTGTTTTGGTACTGGCAATAGCATAGATTCATTTGTCACCATGCTAACCACATCCATCATAGAGGGTCTTTCAGTTGCATTATCTTGAACACATAGTAGACCTACATTTATGCATCTTATAATTTCATTTGTGTTGTTAGTTTCATCGAGTATTGTCGTGTCCATAAGCTCTTTGGCCCTTCCTTCGACCCACAGCTCCCATGCCTGATGAAAGATAGTTTAGTATAATGATATTCTGTAGTTGCAGTATGAACTTTCATCAATATAGAGCATCGCACTGGTCTTGTTACTCATCAACCCCGTGAGGTTGAGCGGACGTTCAGAATGGTAGCATCCGTGGTTTTTCTTGCCAGTCACGATTTCAAGCACCAAGACACCAAAGCTGAATACATCGGACTTCACAGAATATATGCCTTTGATAGCATACTCTGGAGACATATAGCCACTGTAAGAGATGAAGGAACATTTCAGGTAACCTAGTTGCATGGGTTATGACTTAAATTGATAGTTATATGTAAATATGTATACTGTGTTCCGACTATTCTTTTCGTGTTTGCTTCAGAATCTTGCTTCCAGAATATCTTGGCCATGCCAAAGTCTGAGATTTTGGGATTCATGTTTTCATCAAGCAAGATGTTACTGGCTTTTAGGTCGCGGTGGATCACTCTCAACCTTGAATACTTGTGCAGGTATAGTAGCCCTTGAGCAACTCCTTGAATGATATTGATACGGTTGGTCCACTTTATTGACTTTCTCATGGTAGAATCTGTTCAAACACAATTATCTCTTGCATTGTAATTTGAGCAAACCAGAGCTTCCTAAGTCCTAACATATAAATTAGGCTGAAAACACGTACTGAAAAGGAAGAAATCCAAACTTCCGTTGGCATGAACTCGTACACTAGAATCTTCTCTTTGCCCATAATGCAGCAGCCTAGAAGTTTGACAAGATTGTCGTGTTGCAGTTTTGCTATCAACAATATCTCATTCTTGAACTCCAACAGTCCTTGCCCCGAGCTTGTTGAAAGTCTTTTGATTGCTACCTCTTGTCCATCCAGCAATTTTCCCTGTAGATTTAGCTTGTTAGTATACATATTACTGTAACATTTCTGTTTGAAAATACGTTACCTTATAAACTGATCCAAAACCACCCTCTCCAAGCTTGTTCTCAATAGAGAAATCGTCTGTGGCCATCTCTAGGATCTGAAAACTGAATACCTGGACTTGATTTTTTATCTTTTTGCCTGTTTTATCAATCACTCCACTGTATTGGCCAGGAGATATATTTGTGCTTGCCAACTCTTGCAACAGCATCTTCTCTTCTGTCTTGTTCTTACCTAAACTCGAATTTTCAAAAGCAGTCGTAATTGA
The DNA here is from genome assembly GCA_029379335.1 of Thymus mandschuricus. NCBI lineage: Eukaryota > Viridiplantae > Streptophyta > Magnoliopsida > Lamiales > Lamiaceae > Thymus > Thymus mandschuricus. The sequence continues at coordinate 6,182,814 of CM057080.1, read as the reverse complement.
TTATAAGAAATGCTTAAAATTAGATAAAAGGACTCAGTTGAAACTTGTTGTCACCTTTTACCTGTCCATAAAAAGTAGCAGAGGATGATTACTAATATTATTCCTATGACTGCACCAACAATCCATGCCCACCACCTTCTTGCTGAACGAAGACATAAATAACATATAACATATTCTTTTCACCACTATAACACATTAACACTACTATCAATATAAAAGTCTAGTTACCCCAAGATGGTATCGACTGACATATTGCCTACATCTTTAATATTAAATGCCACTCTCTGTTACCTTGACTTCAGAGGCTACAATGCATTCAAATAATTTGATGGCTGTTTTTCTAGTTTAGGTAAGTATAAAGCATGAAACAGTTAGCATAATGGTCATTGATGAAGATAACAAATAATGTCTAACCTTCCTTTTTATCAAGCGAGTACAGAAACACCCCATGCTCTTTGGATGGTGTAATCTTCACTTTGGTGAAAGTCTCACACATGGTCCCATTGTTTCCCATGGTAAAAGCTATGCATGAACAATTCTGCCTGCACTTAGTCTTGCAATCAAGCATGCTTACATTTTCTTGATCAAATATGTAGCTAGAACCTTCGACTAAACCGTACCACTTATGGAACTCAACTTCATCCTTTCTACATTTAGGCAACCTCTCCATAGCCTGTACACATCCTGGATCCAGGTCCTCGGGGACGGAACAAAAACTTAAAGAAGCTGCAGCTGATCGTCCAACAAAGTGGATCACGCCATTTGAATCTATACTGACGTGCTGCAGATTGAAACTACTATGCCGAGAATACGTCAGGTATGTCTCATTCTCATTTGAAACGTGTTCAAAATTGAAGTCCACGCCAAATAAATTTGTGTTGTTAAAATTGCCCTTTCCCCACTGGCCGCTTGTCCAGTAAACGCTCCCTTGCCACCAGAGCATCAATTGGCTGGTGCCATTTGGATCTCCACCCAGAGTAAACGATCCCAAGGCTGGTTCTACTTTGCTTTTCCAAGAATTAAGCGACGAATTATGCCCTGTCCTGAAATTGTTTCCGAGCTTCATTCCAGGTAGAAGTGTGTCAGTCGGGTAATCAAAACTTTGCCACATGGTTCGATTGATTGATCCATCATGATTGTGCTTCCGCAGCACCAAATTCCCAGTATCTAGGATGGTTGCAGTTGTGTTCCCAGTGGTCGGAGAGCAGTCCGAAATGGTTATGCTGCTTCCTTCAGAAGAAAGTTTTAGCAGTCCATCAGTGTCATCGACAACAAGCTGGGCGAACATGCCGATTCTCTGAGCATCTCTATTGGCTACCCACACAGGGTGAGAGGTATCTACGAGCAAGTTTCTCTTCTTTGACATGGTGTTGTAGAAGATGCCCAAGTACATACCTTCTGATGCGCTGTTGCTAAAGAATCGCACCGTAAAGATCTTGTTCCTCAAAAACAGGTAATGTCCGTCCCATATCATTTGCCCTTTTAGTAATGTGTCCGTTTCTTCGAATATGAATGCATGAGTAGATAACAAATAACAGCACAAGAGATGTGCAATGATCTGTGTTACTTTCATTTTGTGATTGGAGTTGTAAATTCTTTGATCACTGAAAAAGGATTTGTGATATTTTGTTTAGGATGAAGTCTACTAATAAAACATAAGTGTTGACTGACTTGGCTGAGTCAATTTGTTGAAAAGGAAATATCATATCGTATTGATCTCTATTATTTTTCAGCCAATCCCTAACCATACTACAATTTTAATCTAATCATGTCGAAGCAAGGTAATTCTCTTCAAATTACGCAAAATACTGTACGGATCATTATATATTTCAGCATTTGTTCTTGAAGAAGGAGGTGAATTAAATTTGGCTGATCTTTTGTGTTGTATTTTGCATCAGGAGGAAAGGCCAAGCCTTTGAAGCAGGCCAAGGCTGAAAAGAAGGATTACGATGAGGTATCGACTTTTCGCTGCAATTCTCTGCGAATGTGTTCGTTATTCTAATTACTTGTTCTTATTTTGCTCTATTTTATATGTATATCATGTTTACAATTTTTGCGTTTGTGTGTGAGAGAGAGGTTGCTATACCTGATGCATTTTACCGAAAACTAATTGAAGATTGTGTTGTGAATCGTATATTCTTGAGATTGAATTTCAAAGACTTGATCTTGGAACAAATTTTATGGCATTCTTTCTATATGTTGTTTCTGCTTGCTCATGTTTCCTTAAACCCGAAAATGGAGAGAATATTCGCCTTGCTACGGTGGAGGGACCCCTAAACCTTCACCCCGACAATACATATTCGACTTTCGGATTTAAACTCTTATTTCGTACGTGTTCTTGTTTTGCAGATTGACAAGGCTAATATTCAGAAGAAGAAAGAAGAAGAGAAGGTAAACCATCCAGCAATCCCTCCTCTGCCCTATAATCTTTCTCATAACTCGCAAATAATCATCGTATCGTTATTTTCACGTTCAGGCTCTTAAGGAGCTTAAGGCCAAGGCCCAGCAGAAAGGGGCATTTGGAGGTTCTGGTCTGAAGAAAAGTGGCAAAAAATGAGTTCCGAAATATATAGCTTGTTGCTCGCTGTCGTCGTCGTTATCTTCTTCCTACTAATGGTTATTTAGCCTTGAAATAACAGGATACGCCATTATCACTACTACCTGCAGTTTTCTCACTATCTTCACTCAATTTCCACAAATTCCATGAGACCTTTGCTTTAAAAATAAGTTTTCCACACAAGAAAAGAAAAGAAAAATAATTAATATGGGCAAGCATAGTCATAATAGAAGGGACAAGAAGAAGGCATACATTTGCACCTAGTTTAAACGAAGTTGAAGGTGTGGATTGTTTTGGGAAATGGATCTCCATCCTGAACCATCCTTGTCTCTGATAAACACGGATTTTATACGTGTTTAGAGAGCTTATGGTTGTGTTCTAATGCGATTATTATGAACAAATTCGATACTTTTGGATATATATTTCTTATATTCGAAGATAATGCATTTGATCTTGGCTCCGTTGAGTTTTGTAGGCGAAAAGGAAGAAAAAAAAGACTCATAGTCGAGCCATGGGCCCAACAAGCATGACCCAATTGCATGGCCCAACATGCATGGCCTGCATGCATGAAACCTCACGCGGCCATGCCATCACCCCGCGTCCCTACCATCCAGCCGCGCTTTCACCTCAATCCAATGGCAGACGCGGCGGCGTCATCGCCACCTCCTTGCCGCGCCCAGCAGCCCCATTTCCGCGTCCAGTCACGCCGCCTGCCACGCCGCCGCGTTCTCCTCCACCTGCTGCCGCGCCTGCCCCGTTTGGAAAGAGCGCACAAAGCGCGGGCAGTTACGATTCGCCTTGAAGGAGGGTATAACGTCTCGATCGAGAGGATAAGAAGGGAAGAGGGGACGAGAGTGAGGGGACGGATAATTTATCTCTCGCACTCTACGAAAAACACAAGGAACTTGGAATTCAATCTTGGGAGAAGAAGATCGAAGAATTGAAGTCGGCAATATTCGGAGCCCTAGTTCTCCCTACGGTTTCCGTTTAATTTCGATTATAGTTCTTTCGAATCTTAGAATTTTTATCCTCATTATGCTTGACTAAATTCTCTTTTATTCTAGAGTTAGGGAGTACATGAATATTATGGATTCTATTTAGTTCTTATCAATCGATCACGACCTTCTATTGCTTCGTATGTTCTTGTTTGTATTATTTGCTTATTTGATTAGCTACCAAGTGAGCATGATTCATTGTGTTGATTCGATAGGCGAAAGATGAGAATTAACGCTCGAATAGGGAACATATGACACACACTTCAATAAAGTCGAGAGATCTTGAGAATTGTGTGAGAGCTTATAACCCTTCGAACCTTTAGGAGTTTCATGTGTTAGTTATCAGTTGGACACAACGATTCTTGCATGAAATCTACGGTTTAGGCGCTACGAAAGTAGGTTTAAGCTTATTGTGTGGTTGTTCTAGTAATAGTCGAGTCCTCTATGTGATTGGTTGATTTTGATTTAATTGAATTCGTTTGTTCATCGAAACCGAAGCTCTAGGATAATCCTTCTCGCATTCGATTCTCTTGTACCTTGTCGTTTATGTTTATTATTTCGCTTTTAATTAGCTTAGAAACCAAAATCCAACGATTTATTCGTCTAAATAGAGGATAGGAAATTCGATTAGTACTCATTAGGTTAATCAGTCCTCGTGGAATACGACCTTGCTTCCCTATCTATAATTACACCCGTACACTTGCGGTAGTAAAAATATTAGTGAACAAGTTTTTGGCGCCGTTGTCGGGGACTGATTTTCGTTCTAGTGATATTAGTTAGATTTCTTTGATACTAATTTAGACATTTTATTTGCTGTATTTTATTTTCAAATTTTAATTCGTTTGAGTTGCCTAATTGTTCTCTTTGTTGGTGTATAGGTGGTGAATGCGCACGAGGTCTTCAGGCATCACTTTAGATCCTGTAGATCCGGAGATAGAAGCCACCTGTCGTCGGAATAACGCAAGGAGAAACAAGAGGAGAATGGCAACTCAGGAGGAGTTCAACCAACTCAGGGAGCAATTAAGGATTTTGAGGGAAGCTCAGGAACGAGCAAACGTTCAACCAGCTCCTATTCAGGCTCAGTTTCAGAATGTGATAGCTCATGGGGAAATTCCCGGACCAGCCATCGAGGCTAACAACTTCGAGTTGAAGACGGGCCTAATATCTATGGTCCAACAGAATCAGTATGGAGGAGGTCCGTTGGAGGACCCGAATGCCCATCTCAGTCAGTTTTTGGATCTCTGCGCCACAGTTAAGATCAATGGAGCACCTGAGGATGCTATCAAAATTCGCCTCTTCCCATTCTCTTTGAGGGACAAGGCGAAGCAGTGGTTCCAATCTATCGAGTTGGGAGGAGATATTACATGGGAGGAACTAGCTCACAAGTTCCTATTCAAGTTCCAACCTCCAAGCCTCATGTTCAAATTGAAGATGGAAATCACACACTTCCAACAATATGAAGGGGAGAGTCTCTACGAAGCTTGGGAGAGGTTCAAGGAAACGATCAGAAAGTATCCCAACCATGGCTTCGACTTAGGTACCCACATCATGATTTTCTACAATGCTTGTAATGGGGAATTACGAAGACTCATGGATGCAGCCGCTGGAGGAGCATTGTTGTGCAAAGGGGGAGATGAGGCCATCGATATAATTGAGAACATGGCATCCACAAGCTACCAGTGGCCAACAGAGAGGAACAATCTGAGGAAAGTAGCTATGGCTGAGAACAAAGACCCTCTTGTTGCACTCACAAATCAGATTGCAACTTTGTCTAGCAAGTTCGAAACCATGATGCAGACCCGAAGCAACCCAACAGTTGAAGAGATTCAATTCGAGGAGGCAAATTGGGTCAACAATCGGGGGTTTCGACCTCAAGGAGGATATCAAGGGGGTCGATCAAATCAAGGTGGATACCAAGGATATCAAGCACCTCCATCCCATCCGAATCTCTCATATGGAAATCCGAACAACGCTCTTCAGCCACCACCCGGATTTTCAACATCCAATGGAGTGATCAATGAGCAAAAGAAGCCGAATTCGGAGGACATACTCATGAGGTTCATCTCGAGTTCAGATACAAGGATGTCAGCGGTGGAGACACAAGTAAAGATGATCGAAAAGCAAGTGAGTCAGATCGCAAACTCTTTGAGTAATCAGCACAATCCGAGGCAGTTCCCAAGCAACACAGTGGTTAATCCGAAGGAACAGTGCAAGGCGATCACACTAAGGAGTGGCACTACTTATGAGGGACCGAAGATGCCAAATAAAGAGTCCGATGTTGGTGATCCCATTGTGGAAGAGAAGGAGCCTACATCACCAACGAAGGATGATCAAGAAGGGAAGGAAGGTAAAGAAGCACCTCCAACTTCACCAAAAGGGGTATCAATGCCTTTTCCTCAAAGGCATCAAAAGAAGAAGGTGGACGAGCAATTCTCCAAGTTCTTGGATATCTTTCGTAAGGTGCATATCAACATTCCACTTGTGGAAGCACTCTTACAAATGCCGGTCCATGCCAAATTCCTCAAGGACGTGATTTCAAAGAAGAGGAGATGGGGAGACTTCGAGACGGTCAATTTGAATGAAGAGTGCAGTGCCATCATTCAACGGAAGTTGCCGGTCAAGTCAAAAGATCCGGGGAGCTTTACCATTTCTTGTGTGATCGGTGGAGAAGAGTTCGGGAAGACACTATGTGACTTAGGAGCAAGCATCAATCTGATGCCATCCTCCATCTTCATGAAGCTGAAAATTGGAGAAATAAAGCCCACCACCATAGCTCTCCAAATGGCGGATCGGTCCATTGCCTATGCTAGAGGTATTGTCGAAGACGTCCTCGTCAAAGTCGGAGACTTCATATTTCCGGCAGATTTCGTGGTACTTGATATGGAAGAGGATCGAGATATACCTCTTATACTTGGGAGGCCTTTTCTCAAGACCGGGAGAGCACTGATTGATGTGGAGAATGGGAACTTACCTTGAGGTTCAACGATGATTGCATCACATTCTCCATGTGCAAGATGATGAAGTACTTCGGAAAAGACACTGCCATCACTGCGAGTACGGAGGATTGCAAAATTTTGGAGGTCGTCGATTCGTGTGTTGCCACAAATTTGTCACACTCACACAAGGACCCTCTTGAGGCTTGCATCTCTAACTCTCTTTTCTCATCTCGAATTGATTTAGATTTTAATCTTAATTGTGATACAAACACTTTTGATCTAAATTTGTTTGAGTATTGCAGTGCATTGGAAAGTGTGCAGGAAATTTCGAGACAAAGGATGAAATTCTTGGAGTTGAGAAAAGAGGAAGACAAGAAGTCGGAGACGGTGGAGGTGATCCCAAAGCCCGAACTCAAACCCTTGCCGGAACACTTGAAGTATGCGTTTTTGGGTGAGGATGAGACATATCCGGTAATTGTATCGTCCTTTTTGTCTACTCGTGAGCTTGATAGTCTTTTGCGTGTTTTGAGAAAGCATAAGTCGGCTATAGGGTGGTCTATTTCTGATTTGAAAGGGATTAGCCCATCTTTGTGCATGCATAGGATTTTGATGGAAGAAAATGTTAAGCCTAGAGCTCAAAATCAAAGAAGGCTTAATCCTATTATGCAAGAAGTTGTTAGGAAAGAGGTTCTTAAACTATTAGATGCTGGAATTATCTTTGCGATTTCTGATAGTGAGTGGGTTAGTCCTACTCAAGTGGTACCGAAAAAGGGGGGAATGACGGTAGTAAGAGATGAGTCTAATGAATTGATTGCTACTAGATTGACTACGGGGTGGAGAGTTTGTATTGATTATAGACTTTTGAATGCAACCACTCGTAAAGATCATTTCCCGTTACCTTTTATTGACCAAATGCTAGATAGGTTAGCTGGTTTTGAGTTTTATTGCTTTCTAGACGGGTATTCTGGGTACAATCAAATAATGATTGCTCCCGAAGACCAAGAAAAGACAACATTTACTTGCCCTTACGGGATTTTTGCATATCGTCGTATGCCTTTTGGTCTTTGTAATGCTCCTGCTACCTTTCAGAGATGCATGATGTCAATTTTCCATGATTTGATAGAAAATGTGATGGAAGTTTTTATGGATGACTTCTCGGTCTTTGGAAATTCTTTTGATCATTGTCTTGATAATCTATCTCTAGTCTTGCAAAGGTGCGAAGAAACTAATCTTGTTCTTAATTGGGAAAAATGTCACTTTATGGTACGTGATGGCATTGTTCTTGGTCATAAGGTTTCTTCTGCAGGTTTAGAGGTTGATCGAGTGAAGATAGTGGCCATTGAAAAGTTGCCACCACCTTCGAGTGAGAAGGCCGTTCGAAGCTTCTTGGGACACGCCGGATTCTACCGACGATTTATAAAAGACTTCTCAAAAATCACCAAGCCATTGTGTCACTTGCTGGAGAAAGATGTGAAGTTCAAGTTTGATGAGGCTTGCTTGGAGGCATTTGAGAAGTTGAAGAAGGCGTTGGTTAGTGCTCCAGTTTTAGTCATTCCCGATTGGTCCCAACCATTCGAATTGATGTGCGATGCAAGCGACATTGCGGTCGGGGTAGCCTTGGGTCAAAAGCGAGAGAAAACATTTAGAGTTATCTACTATGCTAGTAGGACTCTAGATAAGGCGCAAGCAAACTACACCACAACGGAGAAGGAGATGTTAGCCGTGGTGTATGCCTTCGACAAATTTCGATCGTATTTGATTGGAACGAAGTCGGTGGTATACACAGATCATGCTACAATTCGGTACTTGTTCGACAAAAAGGATGCAAAGCCAAGATTGCTTCGTTGGATCCTCTTGCTACAAGAATTTGACATCGAGATCCGAGATCGCAAGGGGTGTGAAAACGTAGTAGCTGATCACCTCTCTCGATTGGAGAACCCGGTGGAAGGGGAAGATATTCGTGTTCCTATAAACGAAAGCTTCCCGGACGAACAGGTATTGCAAATTCTATCTAAAGTACCATGGTATGCTGATTTCGTGAATTTTCTTGCAGCGAACATTCCTCCTCCTCCGGAAGTGTCGAGCTACCAAAGGAAGAAGTTTTTCCATGACGTGAAGGTCTATATGTGGGATGAGCCCTACCTTTATCGGAGATGTGCTGACAAGATCATTAGAAGGTGTGTCCCGGAAGAGGAGTGGGAACCGATCATCCGCCAATGCCATTCGTCCCCGAGTGGAGGTCATTTCGGAGCCAACCGAACAGCTTTTAAGGTACTCCAAAGTGGTTTTTATTGGCCCTCTATCTTCAAAGATTGTCAACTTTCATTACTCATTGTGATCGTTGTCAAAGAATGGGGGGAATTTCAAAAAAGCATGAAATGCCATTAACTAATGTGATAGAGGTGGAGCTATTTGATGTTTGGGGGATCGACTTTATGGGTCCTTTCCCCACATCTTTTGGTCACCAATATATCCTCTTAGCTGTTGAGTATGTTTCTAGGTGGGTGGAGGCGATCCCGACATCCACGAATGACTTCAAAGTGGTACTCAAGTTCCTCCAAAAGCGCATCATCACATGATATGGAGCTCCAAGAGCATTGATTAGTGATGGAGGATCCCACTTTTGCAACAAGTGGCTCGAGGGACTCCTCAAACGGTATGGTGTGAAGCATCGTGTCACATCACCTTACCACCCTCAAGCTAATGGGCAGACGGAGTTGGCAAATCGTGAAGTCAAACAGGTGTTAGAGAAGACAATCAATGGGAGTCGAAAAGATTGGTCAATCTTGCTCGACGATGCATTGTGGGCTTACAAAACGGCCTATAAAACCCCTCTAGGTATGTCTCCTTATCAGTTAGTCTTTGGTAAATCTTGTCATCTTCCTGTGGAGATAGAACACAAGGCCTATTGGGCTGTGAAGAAGCTTAATTTTGATTTCAAAGTGGCCGGCCAAGACCGAATCCTTCAGCTCAATGAATTGGATGAGTTTAGAGTTCAAGCATTTGAGAACTCTAGCTTATACAAGGAGAGAACGAAGAGGTTTCATGATAAGATGATCCAGAGGCGAGAATTCAAAAAGGGAGATGCCGTTTTGTTATTTAACTCTCATCTCAAGCTTTTTCCAGGAAAACTGAAATCTAGGTGGTCCGGGCCATTTTATATCAATGAAGTGAAGTCTAATGGAGCCGTGGAGTTGCTAGACCCGACTGGAAGCCCGTTCGTAGTCAATGGCCAACGAATCAAGGCATATCATAGTCCCGAGCAACTCAAACAAGTGTCACACATTTTCTTGAAGTCGTCTTGAGAAATGGTATCGTCGAGCTAACGACGTAAAATGAAGCGCTTATTGGGAGGCAACCCAATCATATTTTTATTATTTTATTTTATTTTTATTTTTATGTTATTTTGTTTTTCATTTTCTAATTAATTATCTATAATTATTATTAAGTAATGTTTTAAAAAAGAAAAAAAAAAAGATAAGATATATGTATATATTTATAATTATATATATATATATATTTATATATGTATGTAGTTATTCGTATTTATATACATTAAATTATCTATTAAAAAAAAAAATTTGAGGCGTGAAGTTGGAAAAGAGACGCGGCAGCGTCTCCCACCGCCCACAGCCGCGTCCAGCAGCTGCTTCTCCGCGCCGTGAGGACGCGACCCCCGACGCCCCCGCGCCTCCAACACCTCAGCCCGCGTCCTCGCCGATGCTATCCCCAACGCGAGCCGTCCGCCCCGCGTCGTCTCCTCCGCGTCAACCCCAGCGCTGCCGCGCCTCTTCTGCTGCAAGCCCGCGCCCAGCACCCCCTTTTCCGCGCACCTGCGACGCGCCCTCCGACGCGCCCGCGCTCGTCTCCTCGCTCGCCCGCGTCCACCAGCCCGATCAGCAGCCTAGCCCACTACGGTGGGCCCATTAAGGTACGTGTCTACACCCTATACACACAGCCTCTTTTTCAATTCCACCTCCCCTCCCTCACGAACACACACGAACTCCACATTCTAATCTCCCTCGTCACGAACCACCGCCTCGCTTCTTCACCGTTTCAAGAATTTAAAGGTATGACTTTTGCACTCTCCCTTAATTTCTTGAAGACCTTCTTGCATCCTTTGGGTATAACTCTTTCACATTGCTACATTATCAGTTTATTTTGAGATGCCCATGAATTGTTGCTTGAGGGATTAAGATTGAGAATGTGGTGTGTATTGGCTCAAATACCTTGTTGATTGTGTTGGGTTTTCTTGCAATTACCTCCCATATGCTATGCTTGAACTTCTAGGTGAAATTTTAGCACAATAATGGGGGAATTTGACAATGTTGAGGTGTTTGTGTAATGGGTCATTCTTAGACACGAAAATTGATTTCGTAGAAATCTCTCTTCGTAAATTTGAATGGGGGATGCTACTTCTTAATTGAGTTGGTTGTTGATTTGGGGAACACTCACGTGTTATACTATCTCTTTGTTTTGTAGATATCATGCCTCCAAGGAAAAAGCGTGGCGGTGCTTCGTCTTCCCGTAATGCACCAACGGAGTTTGACCCCGAATTCTATGGCTTCGACTTTCCGGATCCGGAACAGCATCAGAGGTTCAAAAACCTGAGCCGCATAGCGATTAGGGCAACACGATATCCTTGTGAAGCGTCGTTGCATGCGATGGGAATATACGATGATGTATGGACGTTGTTTACCCGCCTTGGTTGGAGCAATTTCTTGAAAGCCAAGTGGCTTACATATAAGGAGCTGGTCTTAGAGTTCTTATCCACGGTGGAGGTCCACAAAGCAAACAAACACCCATCACACTTCACGTTTCGTTTGGGAAATCAAGATCGAGAGATGTCCGTTGCCCAACTCAATGCCGCCCTTTCTTGCCCCTGTGATAATGGCATCATCACTCTATCGGGTTTCAGTTCAGATATGATGTGGCAAAAGGTGGCCCTCCCAGAGTTTGACCGAGAGCAACAGTACAAGAGCGGGCTTGCCAAGGCCACTTCCATTTGCAATCCGGTATTCCGCTACATCCAAAAGGTGTTAGCATACACCATCTTTGCCCGAGACAATACTGGGAGTGTAAGGGGGGATGAGCTCCTTGCTTTTCACTGTTTGATATCAAACATCCCGATGAATGTGGGAGCTCACATAGCCGACCAATTCGTTACGCAAGGTCTGTTAACTACTCACGTTCCGCGCAAGCTTTGCATTGGGGGATTCATCACACCGATTGCCATGAGTTTGGGTATTGATCTCTCGAAGATGAAGCCGGTAGCACAGGATAAGGGCATAATGGTGGACTTAGATTTTCTGCATTCACAACAGATAATTCTTGGCGGTGGACGACGCAGGCTTGGCATGAGGATGAAGCCTCATTATATTTTCCATCTCCCTAATCCAACTTTGACTACTTTGGCTGTTGAGGCAAATTGGCACATGAACACGCCAGCTCATTGGAAGGAGTGCATTCACGATAAGAAGAGACTTGTGGACGAATTCGGTGAGGATGAAGAAGAATCTGAGGAGGAAGAGGACGCTCAAGAGCAAGAAGTTGGAGCGGGCCAACAAGCAGCCCCGAATCGACACGCTATGGTCCGGCCCATCATGTATGGTGATCTCCATGATATGGAGAGTCGTTTGCTTGCTCGGATCGATGCCAACGAGCGTGCCTCAGTTGCTCGTTTCAAGGACTTGAAGGACACCATCACTTCTTGGATGGGTGGAGCCCGACCACCTACTCCTCCTCAGCCGTGAGTTCAGGTTAGTTCGAAATACTTTTCCACCACTTCTTCTTTCAAACTTATTATTTTTCTTCGTAAAAATAATAAGTTTGGGGGGATGGAGATGTGTGGAAAAATATTTCGCTTTTATTTGCTTTCTAGGTAGTCAATTTGGTATTTCGTTTCTATGACTCTCTAGGTAGTTAATTTGAGTCGTGTTAGTGTCTAGTATAGAGTAGTATAGTCGTTTGTGTGTTTTCGGGTTTAATTGATGATAAGCATGGCTAGTACTTGTGACGATGAGGCCTATGATGATTTCTTGATATTGAGTTTATTGAAAATCTTTCACTTGGGATTACTTCATGAGTTGATTAGCATGATTGATTGAATTTTGATTGTTTGACCTCTAAGAAGCTTGGATCAAAAATTAGCCTTTGTTGTGAGTTTTGAGCCTTGACTATCGCATGATTATAGTCTTATCTTCTTTCTTGAGTGTGATTGTTCAAGCATGCGTACTTGTCTCTAGAACTTGCTCTTCTATCTCCATCGAGGTTGCATTAGTGTGCTCAATAATTTAGAAATGATCTAAGGCCATCCTTCTTAGCCTCATTCTTCCCCTTTTGCTTGTCCAAATGATACATAATCCTAGTTTAACCCCCTTGAGCCTTTGAGACCTTTTTCTTTGATAAACTTTGGGGTGGGGATATTGTGTAGGATTTTGTTGCTTTGTATTGAGAAATTCGAAAGAATAAGGGAGAGGGTGGAATTGGATGAATCCTTTTGCTCACATAAGCTCTATTAAAAAAAAAAAAAAAAAAAAAAAGAGAGAGAGACAAAGTCTCAATAAAAGGAAAAAAAAAAAAAAAAAAAAGTTGTTGAATAAAGAGCATAAGTGAGTAGAGAAGGAGTACTAAGTTGGTTGAGTGATGAGGATAGTTTAGAATGGATAAATGGTTGGAAAGTTTAGCTTTATTAGCTATTGGCTTGAGTGTTCGTGGGAATTAAGAGTCATTATTTTGGGATTTTACTCACTTAGCCAAATACTTCCTACCTACCAAAGAGCCTACATTACAACCTTAATCAAAGTCCTTTTTGATCTTTATTATAAGCACACATTGAGCAATGGAGAGGTTGAGATGAATTGCAAGCCTATGGTAGATATTGTGCATGTTTTGAATTGAGTGAAAAATTTACTTATCTTTATACACTTGAGAGTTGAGGGTTCACTCATATGTACTCCTATGCCGTGAGGATCCAAGTTTCGAAAAGGTTAGATTATTGAGATATGATCATGATTTGCTAATCGATGATTGTGGTGATTTGTTTGTGATGATTTTGGTTTTATAAAATTTTTCTGAGGCCAAAAATTCATTGTCACTTTACTAATCCGTGTTTATTGTTGATTGATCCCTTTGCTTCGTTTTTGTGTTTGAGGACAAACATTCACTCAAGTTTGGGGGGTTGATAAACACGGATTTTATACGTGTTTAGAGAGCTTATGGTTGTGTTCTAATGCGATTATTATGAACAAATTCGATACTTTTGGATATATATTTCTTATATTCGAAGATAATGCATTTGATCTTGGCTCCGTTGAGTTTTGTAGGCGAAAAGGAAGAAAAAAAAGACTCATAGTCGAGCCATGGGCCCAACAAGCATGACCCAATTGCATGGCCCAACATGCATGGCCTGCATGCATGAAACCTCACGCGGCCATGCCATCACCCCGCGTCCCTACCATCCAGCCGCGCTTTCACCTCAATCCAATGGCAGACGCGGCGGCGTCATCGCCACCTCCTTGCCGCGCCCAGCAGCCCCATTTCCGCGTCCAGTCACACCGCCGCGTTCTCCTCCACCTGCTGCCGCGCCTGCCCCGTTTGGAAAGAGCGCACAAAGCGCGGGCAGTTACGATTCGCCTTGAATGAGGGTATAACGTCTCGATCGAGAAGATAAGAAGGGAAGAGGGGACGAGAGTGAGGGGACGGATAATTTATCTCTCGCACTCTACGAAAAACACAAGGAACTTGGAATTCAATCTTGGGAGAAGAAGATCGAAGAATTGAAGTCGGCAATATTCGGAGCCCTAGTTCTCCCTACGGTTTCCGTTTAATTTCGATTATAGTTCTTTCGAATCTTAGAATTTTTATCCTCATTATGCTTGGCTAAATTCTCTTTTATTCTAGAGTTAGGGAGTACATGAATATTATGGATTCTATTTAGTTCTTATCAATCGATCACGACCTTCTATTGCTTCGTATGTTCTTGTTTGTATTATTTGCTTATTTGATTAGCTACCAAGTGAGCATGATTCATTGTGTTGATTCGATAGGCGAAAGATGAGAATTAACGCTCGAATAGGGAACATATGACACACACTTCAATAAAGTCGAGAGATCTTGAGAATTGTGTGAGAGCTTATAACCCTTCGAACCTTTAGGAGTTTCATGTGTTAGTTATCAGTTGGACACAACGATTCTTGCATGAAATCTACGGTTTAGGCGCTACGAAAGTAGGTTTAAGCTTATTGTGTGGTTGTTCTAGTAATAGTCGAGTCCTCTATGTGATTGGTTGATTTTGATTTAATTGAATTCGTTTGTTCATCGAAACCGAAGCTCTAGGATAATCCTTCTCGCATTCGATTCTCTTGTACCTTGTCGCTTATGTTTATTATTTCGCTTTTAATTAGCTTAGAAACCAAAATCCAACGATTTATTCGTCTAAATAGAGGATAGGAAATTCGATTAGTACTCATTAGGTTAATTAGTCCTCGTGGAATACGACCTTGCTTCCCTATCTATAATTACACCCGTACACTTGCGGTAGTAAAAATATTAGTGAACAGTCTCCATACTGGCTTTGCAGCAATGGCGAATCCCTGATGTTCAAGATTCGCAAAGACGACGAAGATGCCTTGTGCAGGAGGCGGTCTGGCAGCTTCTTCAAACTCGCACACGATGTGACACCCAACTCCTCGAGGCAGGGCATGATGGAGACGGCGCAACATTCTTCTTCTTCTGCTGTTATGTCCTCCCACTCCGACCATTCCGAGAAATACTCGATGTAAAGCCTTTTGAGTTTAGGAAAGGCAACGAAAACTTCTTCATTAGTTGATGATGATAATGATGATGATTCTATTCCCAACAACTCCCTTCCCACAAACTTCAGTTCGTACATGCTGAGATCTTCCAAACAAGGAAGTCTTCCCAAGGGTGGCAACGATGATAGCTCTGCACATCTATTGAGAGAAATGTTTTTAAGTGAACTGAGCGACGATGAGATCCATTCCGGAAGTCTGGACCCCATATACCCCCAGATCACGAGCTTAATAAGCTTTTGGTTGGGCTCCAGAGCTTCCATTACGTCCATCCACAACGACGGAAATGACGATGACGACTGCTCCACTTCATTTTTCTTGAACACAATAGAGAGTGTACGAATGTGATCCTTGCTCCTTAAATCTGCTTCTTGAGCATCCTCAACCAACTCTTCAAGATCACCAGTAGTATTCTTGATTTCCAATTTCAGAGATCCGGCAAGACTGTTGAGCTTCTTCAACAATCCCAACTTGTTGCGACCGCTTCCTCCATAAAAGTTAGTTTCCAGTGTGCGGAGATCAATCACTTAACTCGCCTAACCCTCGAGGGAAACAACGACTTGCAGGTGTTTGCGCAATGAGAAGGCGTTGGAGGTTTCGTAGCTTGTGTATCCCTTCAGGAAGTACTTGCAGATTTTCACATTGATTCAGATCTAAGATTTGCAATTCAACCAAGCTACACATGCTATCTGGTAGCTCCTTCAGTCTCCAATTCTTACTTAAGTCGAGGTGTCTCAACTCAACCAAATTCCCGATTTCTATAGGAATCTTTTCTAAGGAGCAACATGATATCAAAAGTGTCTGCAACAAGTAAAGCCTACAAATGATTTTGAGGTCTTCTTCGGGCAACGAATAATAACTTAATTGCAACCATCTCAAGTGAATTAACTTTTCCATTCCAGCTCGCCCTTTGCTACGGGCGCAACCAATTACAAGATCGTCGGGAGTTGTGGGACTCCCTCATCAACAACACCTCTTTGGATCTTCCCCTGATCGTGTGTGGGGACTTAAACAATGTTATGGAATTTGATGAACGGGTAGGGGGCAGGCCGCCGATTGAGAGAGAGAGATTAGGGAGCTTGTGGACACCGCGGCCTACCTAAACTTGCAAGATGCCCCGTCTACGGGCTGTTTCTTCACGTGGACTAACGGGACCATCTCCTCCCGGATTGATAGAGTTCTATTTAACGGTGCTTGGCTCGACGAGGGGTGGGAGCTCAAATCCCACTTCCATACCAGGGGCGAGAGATTCGACCATTCCCCGTGTACCGTTGAAATGTTCAGCCCCATCAAGAGGTTTAGGAGAGAATTTAAATATTGCAATTTTTGGTATGACAATCCGGTGTTTCATGACGTGTTACGGGAGAGTTGGGGCTCGGAGGTAAGGGCTGCCAATGCCCAGCAAATTCTCACGTGCAAATTGAAGAGGCTTAGGAGGGATCTCGGCCCCCTCAAGAAGAAGCAGCTGGTCAATATTTCGGACAAGGCTAAAGCTGCCCGGGAGCGGCTGCACCGAATTCAAGAACAAGTTGACAAAGACCCGCTCAAGTCCGAACTTAGATTTGAGGAACTACAAGCCCGGAAGAGCTGCCTGTTTCTCGATAAAGCGGAAATCTCCTTCCTTTCACAATGAGCTAAGTCGATTAACCTTAACAATCTTGATAAGAATACTAAGTATTTTCATTCGATTGTTAAGAACACTTTTACTCGTAATGCTATCTCCTTTATTTGTAGGAGGGACGGGTCGATTACGGGAGATATGGAGCAAATTGTTGAGGACTTCACGGAATTTTATCAAGGCCTATTCGGAACTCATAAACCGAGGGAGACTGTGGACTGGACGGTCTTCAATGAAGGGGCTGTGCTTTCGCTGGAGGACCAATCAGCGCTTGTTCATAAAATCACGGGGGAGGAAATCAAAGACGCGCTGTTTAGCATCGGTAGTGAAAAGGCCCCGGGCCCCGACGGCTTCCCGGCTGGTTTTTTCAAGAAAAATTGGGAGGTTGTCGGGGATGATACAACAAAGGCCATCCTGGACTTCTTTGAGAAGGGTCTTATTCTTCGGGAGTGGAACCACACGACCGTCACACTTATTCCCAAGAAGTCGCACGAGCCGACGGTTGCGGACTTTCGGCCGATCGCTTGCACCAATGTCGTATACAAAGTCATCACCAAAATCCTCAATAATAGGATGGCCCCGGTGCTTGGGAATATTATCAGCCCTTCACAATCCGCTTTCATTAAAGGGCGCACCTTGGCCGACAATTATCTATTAGCTCAATCTCTCATCCACCGGTACGGCAGGAAACAACTCGCGCCGAAATGCATGGTTAAAATTGATCTACAAAAAGCGTATGATTCGGTGTCTTGGGAATTCCTTCATGAAGTCTTGCGAGGGCTGCACTTCCACCCGTGTTTCATTTATTGGATTATGACGTGTGTCACTTGCCCGACCTTTTGTCTCGCGATTAATGGTGGTGTTCATGGGTATATCCGAGGGAAGAGGGGCCTTCGACAAGGGGACCCGATGTCCCCTACACTCTTTCTTCTTTGCATGGAGTATCTTGCACGGCTGTTCAAGAAAAGAACTAGGGAGTCGGACTTCAGTTTCCATGCTAAGTACGAGGAACTAGGAATCTCGCACTTGGCCTTCGCTGATGACCTCCTACTGTTTGGCCGAGGGGACCTCACCTCCATGAAAGTGCTTGCGGACACCATGGAGGAATTTTCCAGCACGTCCGGACTTGTGGTGAGCAGCAGCAAATCGAGGCTTTTCTTTAGCAATGTCCCGGGTGCTACGAAGTCTCTTATTTGTGAAAAGTTTGAATTTGTGGAGGCAGCCCTTCCCGTCAAATACTTGGGGCTGCCCTTATCACACAAAAATCTGCTCGTGTCGCAATTTTCTCCACTCGTTGAGCGTATTACGGCGTGCATCAATAAGTGGAGTAACGCCTTCTTGTCTTTAGCCGGTAGGGCTGAACTCATTCGCTCGGTAGTGCAAGGAGTCGAATGTTTTTGGCTTCAATGCCTCCCTCTACCCGGCAGCGTATCGGATCGCATACACTCTCTTCTTCGCCGTTTCTTGTGGGGGGTGTAAACATTGCCCGGTTGCTTGGAAGACTGTTTGCTTGCCAAAGGAAGAAGGGGGCCTCGGTTTTAGGAATCTCACGGCATGGAACAAGGCTCTCCTCTCGAAAGTCATTTGGAATTTCCAATCCAAGGCCGACTCTCTTTGGGTTCGCTGGGTGCATACGGAGATTTTAAATGGGAGGGATTTTTGGACCACACGCACCGAAGCCCGGGACCCCGGCCTCATTCGGAATTTGTTCAAAATTAGGGACGTGATTATCAATGCTTGTGGTGGTGACCGTGACAAATCTATGGCTTGTGTGGCAGCTTGGTTCGATGGGAAAGGGGTTGCGGATGCTTACGAATTTTTCCGCCCTAAAGGGACCCCGGCGTTTTGGCATAAGGCAATTTGGAAAAGCTACATTCCCCCGAGGTATTCCATCACGCTTTGGTTCGCGCTTCATGGGAGACTCAAGACGATCGACCGAATGACTTATATCGACCAATCTCTCCAATGCCGTATTTGCAACCGAGCCGAAGAATCGCACGAGCACTTGTTTTTTGCTTGCCCGAAGACGGGCTGTCTCTAGGCCTTGGTCAAAGGATGGCTCGGCATGGAAGGGAGAATCAATACTATTAATGCTGCTATTAGGTTTTGCACAAGGAACAAGTCGGGGTCGGGTGTTCTCCGCAAAGCCCGATGGATTGCGCTAGCTACGGTTGTGAACCGGATCTGGCATGCTCGGAATCTTCTTCGCCATCAAGATGTCCCCTTTCGGATCCCGGTTATCCTGCGTGAAGTTAAGGTGGATGTCTTCCGAGTTCTCTATAATATCTTCCCGACGGAGGCGGTGTTGTCCCATATGGACGTCAACACCAATAGTTAGTCCACCATATGTACTTGTAACATTTTTGTATGTCTATAAAATGATAGTGTGCGTGTGTGGGGGGCTGATGCCGTGCTTCACGGACAGCGCACCCTGTGGGCTGTGTTTGCACAATTGTTGGGCGCTGGCCGTGTCTCACTTGGCCAGCTCGCTGCGGGTATTCGCTGTCCGGACGCGCCTGACGGGCGCTTGCTGTCTGCCTTGCTGCTCGGCTAGGCGCGGCTGCTGCCCATCTTATGCAACGGGGCGGGTGGGTGCCCCGACCAAAGTCATGGGCCACATCCTCCCGTTTGCTCCCCGTCGTACCCCACAAACCTCTAGTCATCCCGATTTCCTTCGCTCCATTTTCGTTTGGCTTGTATTCCGGCCACCATAGTTAGCTTTTTTCGGGTTTGTATTCCGACCCACTTAGCTAGTTTTTGGGCTTGTATTCCGGCCTTGAGTCACATTTTCTTTTGATTGAGTCAGTTCGATGTTTTCCCCCGGCACTGCCGTGGGGTTCAGTGGTTTTCCGCACTGCGGAGCCATTCTTTTATTTATTTTAATAAATGTTTATTGGTTCAATAAAAAAAAAAGAACTTTTCCATTCCATGTGGAAGACCACATTCGAATCTAAGCACCCTAATACTGGTAAGACAATCACAAACATGTCTAGGCGAGTCTACATCCCAAAGCAAGCTGCGATATTCTTGGACCCGAGACACTAAAAGGGGGATGCAAACTTGGCAACCTCTCTTTATCACATTAGCGGCACCACCCTCTTCTGTCTGTCACTACTCCCTCTAAGGAACAACGCAAAATCATGTACTATGTCATGCATTTTACACCATTGTATCGACCCATTATCACTTTTCTCAACGTCTTGAAACAAAGAACGCATTGCTAAGCTGTTAAAGTAGTCTCTCCCTTTAAGTTCCACTCCACCATTTCCCCTAATAGACCCCAGATAACCTAGCGCCATCCAGTTTTCTATTAGTCTCTCAACATTAATCGCAGTGTCTTTAGGGTTGACGGCACAGTATGAAAAACAACGCTTGAGGGCCGGGGACAGTTCATTGTAGCTCAAAAGCAAATGAGGAAATAGCTCTTCTCTTCTGCCTTCTCCAATTGCCATATTTCACTTTTCCATACATTCTCCCACTCTTCCAAACTGTTCTTGAACTGCATAAGACTTCCCAAAACATTTGCAGCTAGTGGCAAGCCCTTGCACTTGCCGGCTATTTTCTTTCCTACATCCTTGAATTCCTTACATTCCTCCTCACTCCTTCCAGGTAGAGATATGCAGCGCAACAATGACCAACACTCTTCAACATTGAGATGCTGCGGGTAGTAAATCTGGTGGTCCGAGGAGCCAATCATCTTAGCCACCCTCTCATTTCTTGACGTAACCAAAATTTTACTACCTCCCGCTCCATGGCCTAGATTTATCTTGAGGGGTTCCCAATATTGATAATTTTTAGTCCAAATATCATCAAGGACTAGAAGGAACTTCTTCCCTGAGATAGAATCCTTTAGCTTTTCTAGTACCAATTCTAATTGGTCCGTACCTTGAGGAATGGTCTCTTTCCCCACACTATTAACAATCCCTCTAGCAACCCCAGCCACATTAAAGGGATCGGAAACACAAATCCAAATTCTTAACTCGAAACAGTCCTTAACCCGAGTGTCGTTGTAAACGAGCTGAGCAAGAGTTGTCTTCCCAAGTCCCCCCATCCCAACTATTGAGAGAGGTTCACTACCGCTATCATCCATTACTTTCGTCACTATCTTATTCTTATTTGAAAGAGTTTGTGCTCTAAGAACGGTAACCACAATGACTAGCACTGTGGCAACCAATGTTATAGACACTTACGCAGCGGAATAAAAATGAATGCGAAGACACAATGACACATAATTACTTTTTAGCAAGATATTTTTCAATATCTTGCCGAGCCTCAAGGCTAAAAACAATCCACTAATCGTGAACAAACAATTTACAAGTCGAGGTTAAAGGCAAATCAAAAACTCTAATCTAAACTAGAGGAACTCGACTAAAACAACCTTTTGAGAAAGGATAAACAAGTGAATAAAACTCTATCACTAAAAACTTGGTAGGAGAAGTTGTTTCCTACTCGAGTTGGACTCTTCTCTATTTATAGATCTCCAAATCTTGATGAGCAAGTATAATCCCATGAAAATCTCAACCATCTTCTCCACTTCTTCAACAATCAGTTCTCCCCCTTTCTTCTCACCGGTTGAACTGATTCTCCATCAAGTCTTCAACTGATTTCGTATTCCCCAAGAATCGCTAACGAAGCACGACTTGGTCAAATGTTCTCACCATTGTGATCACCATTGTAACCTGCATTGTGGAGACAGAAGAAAGACAAAACAAAAATATAGAATTTACACGTGGAATGTAAATTCCAACAAGCTCCCCCTTTTTGTCTTTCTTCACAAAACACAATCCATCCCTATTCAAGATAGAAAAAATAATCCATGCAACATAAAACACAAAAACTACATGCTTCATGAATTCAAACAAGGAAAAAACATACTGCACCAAATACCATTAAGATAGCATAGCATCAACCATAAACTATCAAAAAACAAATAGCAGTATTATCCAAAAACATCCACAGCAGAAAAAGTAAATTGTTTATCCCATCCATCCATCATTAAAAATAAAAAAGTTCAACATCCCTGCACACATAGAGAAAAGTCAGGTTGCATCACTTGAACCAGCTTCATCCTCATCCGCCTCTTCCTCCTCCATGTCTTCGTCTCCCCCTTCATCTGGATTCTCCCCTCCTTCTTGACCATAGCAGTAGCGATTACTAGGCTCAGCACCAGCACCATCTCCCCCTTTTTGTGAAGAGAAGACAGAAAAGATAACCTTCCTGTTCGCCTTTGCTTTTTGGAGCTGATCCTCGAGAGATGCAATTAGTGTATCCATATACACCAACTGTGATCCTGTATGCTCCAGCATGCTACCTGCAAATTGACATACAGGAGGAGAATCTGTAGTCTGGTCAGATGTAGCACCAACAGGGTAGATTCCATCCCAAGGAAGATCCTCGAAATGATCCGAGCTGAGCAGACTTGCATGAATACCCCACAAAGACTTCTTGAAAGTGAAGGTATCTGACTCTGTAGGCTTGAGGCTCTGTTTCTTCAGCATTTCAAAGATCAAAGAGGGATACGGCAGGTAGGACCTTGACTTCCTCTCAGCATGGCTGGCAATCTCATCAAAAATAATTTTGCCCAAGTCAAACTGGATTCCCATCCCAATCTTGTACAACACCTCCATTTGCTGAATCGACACACCAGTGTTGTTGGATGTTGGGAGCCAGTTGAAAGTCATGATCTTGTGCAGCACAGCGAAGAGAGAAGTTAGATGAACAGCCCTGCAGTCATGATGTTGACTCACACCAGAGCCTTTCCACTCTTTTTCCTTGTCCCTTGTCAGCAGCCTAGCCATCATAGGAACATTGACACTCACCACAGTGTCCACACAGTCCTTCCTTCCCAAGAATTTGTTGATTTTGTGGGGAGTGATGTGAAACATCTTCCCCCTAACATACACTTTCCAAAACTCTTAGATGAAACATCAGAGAAAGACTTGGTGAGATTGGCATAGAACTGCTTCACCACATCACTCACAAATGGACCAGCATAAGTACAAGCTTTAAGCAAACCAGCATGATCAAGAAATTTTCCTAGATTATACACCTCTAGGTTATCCACATCCACACTCCTATCTAAAGCAAAACACCTGTCTTTGAACCACCCCCATCTCTTCAAAGCAGATTCAGAGTAAAACTCAGTACACACTCCCCTAGACTCATCAGACTCCCCCTCACTATGCTCAGAATCATCCCCCGAAGAAGTTCTATCCGAAGAGGTACTTACAGTGAGTTTTGGAGGCCTCCTAGCAGAACGAGCCACAGATTCAATCTTTCTCTTCTGCACAGAGAGAGGATGAGGGGGCAGCTTCGACGCCACGTGAGGTACGGCATCCTGGGGTGGTGAGAGAGTTGCATCATTAGCATCAGAAGATTCCAGATTGATGGTCACCGGAGGACCACCATCTCCCTTTCCGAACTTGGAACGAAGACGATTTGATCGGCGGATTGGAGGAGACTGGATCTTGCGGGCAACCTGCTTCCACCGCATCTTCCTCTCCTTGACCGGCTCCTCCTTGGGTTTCTCTTCACTGGTGTTCCCCTCCGACTGGAAGAGAACATTGAAAGACAAATCTGTCCCCGATTCTGAACCCTCCAGATTAGGGTTTGGAAATTGGGGCTGCTGAACAGAAGAACCCATCTCCACGGCCTGTGGCATTTGAACCTCCTGAGAGATCGGAGCTGTTGCTGTCATTGACGTCGTCACGTTCAAATCCACCGGAGCAGAACTGACTGGCACATTAGACGGGACAGAGATTCCCGAATTGGAGATGTGTCCATCGGAGTGGCTTCACTGACACGAGATGACTGCGGTCCGAGGGGAAAGACCTGGGTAATTGGCTGAGGGGAGTAGAAGAGGTTGGTCGGAATGGGAGTAGTGAGGGAGAGAGTAGGGTTTGGTAGTGGCGGCGGTAGGGTAGTTGGAGCAGGCGGAGTTATCGTTGGTGCTGGATCGGAATCAAATTCCGCGAGCAACTGAGCGAGGAGCTCAGGCTGATCGTGGAACATCGTTTCCAGCCGGCGACGGGCATTTTCAGTGAGCATGGTTGATGGCGGTGGAGAGAAAATGGCGGAGATAGCGATGGAAAGTGGTGAGAACTGGAAACTCGAAGAGATGATAAAGGTCTGTGCTACTGAAAAGACTGGAGAAGGTGAAGGGACGCACGGCTAATTAATACTTGTCAGCTTTCAACAGAATAGAGAAAAAGAAGGCTTTATCCGAGATACGAGGAAGCAATAATAGCATGCAGATTACGTGAATCTCAGATTCGAATTTTTAAGCTATATCCCCACAGAAAACGAGATATATCCAAAACGGAAAAAATCAAGGAATGATACCACACCCCAAAAAGATCAGTTGCACGGCTCCGTATCATACAGTACGAAAAACTATATCTGGCATTATTTTTTTTTTATTTTTTTTTTAAATGAAGAGACTGCTTATCCTGAGACACTTATAGAGAATCTTTGAAACTCATTGTGCTCATGGTTATACAGCTCTTTTATTCATGCCAGATATAAATCGTTTGTGGCATAAAGCCGGATACAGAGCCAGCAACAAAGACCACAACATCAGAGTGAGCACATACCGAGAGAGCTTCGCAATTTGGAAAATCTCTCGTAATCAAGGGGTTTTGTTAAAACATCAGCAATCTGAGACTCAGTATTCACATACGTTACCTCCAAAATTTTACCTTCCACAAGATCTCGGATGAAATGGTAGCGGGTATCAATGTGCTTAGTTCTTCCGAACTGGACAGGGTTCTTTGTGATGTTGATGGCACTTTTGTTATCACATAGGACATTGATGCCCTCCCCCTCAAGACCATAGTCATCAAGCATCCGTTTCAGCCACAACAGTTGGGTACAACAGCTCCCAGCAGCAACATACTCCGCCTCTGAGCTTGACAATGTGACACAGTTTTGCTTCCTACTGTGCCATGAGATGAGGTTGTTTCCAAGATAGCAACATCCACCACTTGTACCGCGTCTCCCATCGACATCACCTCCCCAATCTGAGTCTGTGAATCCTACAAGCTTCAGACTTGTATCTTTTGAGAACCAAAGTCCCAACTCCACTGTGCCTGCCACATATCGGATAATCCTCTTTACAGCTTTCATGTGTGACTCTCGTGGACTTGACTGGTACCTAGCACACAAACAGACACTAAACATTATGTCAGGACGACTTGCAGCTAGATATAATAAACTCCCTATCATGGATCTATAGAGAGTAGGATCCACTTCAACTCCAGCCTCATCTTTGGACAGCTTGTCCGATGACCCCATTGGTGTTTTCATGGGTTTTGCATCCTCTAATCCGAACTTCTTGATAAGACTCTTCGCATATTTGGACTGTGAGATAAACATCCCATCCTTCATTTGCTTGACCTGGAGTCCAAGAAAGTAGTTCAACTCTCCTACCATGCTCATCTGGAAAGAGCTAGACATGTCTTTGATAAATGAGGCCAGCATTGTGTCACTGGTTGAGCCAAACACAATATCGTCCACATAAATCTGTGCAATCCTCAGCTGGCGTCCCTCTCTCTTGACGAATAGTGTCTTATCAGCCTGACCCCTGCAAAACTTATGCTGAAGCAAGAAATCAGTAAGACAACTATACCAAGCTCGAGGAGCTTGTTTTAAACCATACAAAGCTTTATGCAGTTTATAAACATGGTTAGGAAGAGAGGGGTCAGAAAACCCTTTTGGCTGCTCTACGAAGGCCTCCTCTTCCAAAACACCATTGAGGAAGGCTGCTTTTACGTCCATCTGATGAAGCTTAATTCCCAAAAGACATGCAATGCTGATGAGAAGTCTGATAGACTCAATTCGGGCTACAGGGGCGAATGTCTCGTCATAATCAATCCCTTCAACCTGTGTGTACCCTTGTGCCACGAGTCTTGCTTTGTTCCGAATGATGTTTTCGTACTCATCGGTCTTGTTCTTGAAGATCCACTTTGTCCCAATGACATTGATCTTAGGTAGTCGTGGTACGAGTGTCCACACTTTGTTCCTCTCGAACTCAGCAAGCTCCTCTTGCATTGCTTGGACCCAATATTCATCCTTCAGTGCTTCTTGTACATTCTTGGGTTCCATTTTTGATAGGAAGGACACGACACCTACACAAATAGAAGACATACAAACCATGTTAAGCATTTCCTGATAGTTAGATATAGTCTTTGAACGTGTAGTGACTCCTTCTTCTACATTCCCAATCACTTCAGTGAGAGGATGCCTCTTTGAAATGTGACTAGGTGGATCTCTTCTCTTTCCATCATTCGGGGCCGTGTTTTGAGGTGTCTCAGGTTCTGGTGTGCTTTCCTCAGTAGGCGCCTCAGATCCAGTTACTGTTTGGTCAACAGTGACTTCTCCAGTTCCAGCTTCTCTTTCTTCCTTTTCAGGTTGGCTGGAGACTTCTTGTTCTGGGCTCTCTGGCACATGGACATATCCCTCGACATTATCTTCTTCAAGTTTCCGTACAATGTTGGTTAGATCGTCGAAGACAACATTCACACTTTCTTGGATGGTTTTAGTCCGAAGATTAAACACCCTGAAAGCATGACTGTTCACAGAATAACCTACAAACACAGCCTTGTCACTTCGAGAATCAAACTTAGTAAGATATTCCCTGTCGTTTAATAAATGACAAATGCATCCAAAGACATGGAAATATTTCACATTCGGTTTCCTATCATGTAACAGTTCATAGGGGGTACTAGTAGTTCCAACTCTAAGATTAACCCTATTTGAAATGTGACAAGCAGTGTTTAAAGCTTCGGCCCAGAAACTTTTGGCAAGTCTACTAGAACATAACATCACCCTAGCTGCATCCTGCAAAATCCTATTTTTACGTTCAGCTATCCCATTTTGCTGAGGTGTCTTAGGAGCAGAGAACTCTTGAGAGATCCCTTTCTCAGCACAGAAATTAGAAAAACTTTGATTTTCAAATTCCTTACCATGATCAGATCTAATGCGAGCAATAGTAGTATTAAAAGAATGTTCAATCCTAGTGCATAGATCTTTAAAAACCACAAAAGTTTCGGACTTATCCTTAAGAAACCTTACACATGTATACCTTGTAAAATCGTCAACAATAACAAAGGTATATCTTTTACCTCTAAGACTGACCACTTCAACAGGACCCATTAAATCCATATGAAGTAACTCCAAAGGTCTAGTCGTTGTGAAGGGTCTTTCCACTGTGGTCACCACTGGGTGTGAAACTCTTGTCTGTTTGCCCTTCTGACAACCACCACACACCACATTTGG
Organism: Thymus mandschuricus; assembly: GCA_029379335.1. Classification (NCBI taxonomy): domain Eukaryota; kingdom Viridiplantae; phylum Streptophyta; class Magnoliopsida; order Lamiales; family Lamiaceae; genus Thymus; species Thymus mandschuricus. Next base: position 6,155,620 of record CM057080.1, on the reverse strand, counting down.
ATCAACCAAGAACTTAGGTAGTCCTCGAACAACATCCAACTTCTGTAGTCGTAGGAGATTCTGAAAATTTGTATGTCCTAGCTTCTGGTGCCACAGTACAGTCTCATCCACTGCACTGAGGAGGCAGTTGTTTCCACTGATGAGATAACAATTGTTGGGTGACCTCTTTCCAGACATGATAAGAGCACCATTAGCTGAGAAGACTTCACAAGTGTCCTTGTTGAACTTGACATGAAGATTCTCATCACAGAGCTGGCTGATGCTCACCAAGTTTGCCACCAATCCTGAAACAAAACTCACATTTTTCAGTTTTGGAAACCCAGAAACATTCAGCGTCCCAATACCTGAGATTTTCCCTTTTGCACCACTTCCATAGGTGACAACTCCTCCATCTATAGGTTTAAAATCCTCAAGGTACTTGCGTTGTCCTGTCATGTGACGGGAACATGCGCTATCAAAGTACCATGCTCCCCCTGCATGTGAGCTTGATGCAGCAAAGACAATGTTGCACACTGTCTTGGGAACATACACCATCTTCCCTTTACCTCCTGTTTTAACTCCAGCTTGTGCCTCTGTCTTGGACAACTCTTGGCACTTTGCCTTCCACTCAGCACAGTACGGTCGAATGTGTCCTGGTTTCTGACAGTGGTGGCACTTGTACGTCCTCTTCTTCTTTGGTTTTTGTTTCTCCTTCTTTGGGTTTCCCTGAAAATCAGATTTTGATCTAACAAAGGGTTTCCCGTTTGTTGACACAATGTTAGAACGAGACTTATTTTTATCATAACCCAAACCAGATGTACCCGTATATGGTATAGAAAGAATTTTATCTAATTTAGAAGAGCCAGTGTTTAACTTACGAAAAGTCTCTTCCGCGAGATCAACTTTGTTGGACTGTTTTGCCAACTCATCCTCATTCCGAGTGAGCATAGCTTCGAGAGCAGTGAGGCTTGCCTTGAGCTCTAGATTCTCCATGGTTAGAGCCTCGTTGATCTTGCACTGGGCTCCAAGCTTTTGCAGGAGCTCATCGTATGAAGCTTTGAGCTCTATCAGAACATTGATGGGATCATTCTCTTCCTCTGGCTTGGGTTCCTCATCAACTGTACTAGTGAAACAAAATAGATTAGAGTAATCATCAGTTGGTGAACAGACAATAGCAGTAAGAGCAGAAGCATCTGTTCAGTTTCTTCGGATGGCGTCTCCTCATCATCACTCAGGGAGAGAAAGTTGACTTCCTTGCCATACTTCCTGAATGTGTTGGCACATTCATTAGCATAGTGGCCAAATCCTCGGCATTCATGACACTGGACTTTGGAGTAGTCATGAGGTCCATTCTGGTACTGAGGATTTGATCGTCTGGGCGCTCCGCTTGATGGTCCATCATTGGTCAGCTCCTTGATCACCACAGAGCTTCCCTTTCTTGGAGCATTGCCTGCATAGTTCCTGCCACTGCCTTGGAGTCTGTTCGGATTGAAGTTCTTCAGCAAATTGTTAACCTTCCTCACCAGGAGCGCAATTTCCTCATCTTCATGTTCAGGAGAGTCTTCTTCTGAGGGAAAGGCCTTCGGTGGGGTGTACTCACTGTTGGATGGAGCAGTGAATGCAATGCTCTTCTTGTCTGAGAAATGCTCCGATTCTGCCATGTCCATCTCATACATCTTGAGATCATTCATGACAGCAGAGAACTCCAAGACACCTACGTCCTTCATGGTGGTGATCGCCGTCACTTTCTGGTGGAACTTTGACGTGAGAGTGCGAAGTACCTTCGAGACCAGTCTTTTGTAGGGAATGGCCTCGCCCAGATCCTGACATTCGTTAGAAATGTCCAGGATTTTGTTGCAGTAGTCTCCAACCGACTCGTCAGCCCTCATGCGCAGGTTCTCAAACTTAGTTGTGAGAATCCGCACCCTTGTGTCCTTCACAGCAGTGTCTCCTTGGCAGTGCAGCTCCAGAATGTCCCACGCCTCCTTGGCAGACTCATTTTTTATGAGCTTGAACATAGCTACATCAACAGAGGAGAAGATTGCGTTGAGCGCTTTGTCGTTGAATGTGGCTGCCTCATTCTCCTCCTTTGTCCATTCGGCTGCTGGTTTCCGAACGGCATCCCCTTCAGTATCCTTGGATTTTGGGTGAGACCAACCATTTAGGACATAGGCCCAGGCCCTAGCATCAATTGATTTGATGTAGTGCCGGATCCTAACTTTCCAAAAAGAGTAATTCAGACCATCTAGAACAGGAGGTTTATTTAGGACGGGATTGGTAAGATCCATTGTGTCTAGCACTCAAGGATCAACACTCAGTATGTCGAGTGTCAGCTCTTGATGCCAATTGAAAGAGTTTGTGCTCTAACAACGGTAACCACAATGACTAGCACTGTGACAACCAATGTTATAGACACTTACGCAGCGGAATAAAAATGAATGCGAAGACACAATGACACATAATTACTTTTTAGCAAGATATTTTTCAATATCTTGCCGAGCCTCAAGGCTAAAAACAATCCACTAATCGTGAACAAACAATTTACAAGTCGAGGTTAAAGGCAAATCAAAAACTCTAATCTAAACTAGAGGAACTCGACTAAAACAACCTTTTGAGAAAGGATAAACAAGTGAATAAAACTCTATCACTAAAAACTTGGTAGGAGAAGTTGTGTCCTACTCGAGTTGGACTCTTCTCTATTTATAGATCTCCAAATCTTGATGAGCAAGTATAATCCCATGAAAATCTCAACCATCTTCTCCACTTCTTCAACAATCAGTTCTCCCCCTTTCTTCTCACCGGTTGAACTGATTCTCCATCAAGTCTTCAACTGATTTCGTATTCCCCAAGAATCGCTAACGAAGCACGACTTGGTCAAATGTTCTCACCATTGTGATCACCATTGTAACCTGCATTGTGGAGACAGAAGAAAGACAAAACAAAAATATAGAATTTACACGTGGAATGTAAATTCCAACATTATTCTTATGTATGTCCGAGCCATGGACCTTCGCTAGTTCAATTGAAGATGTAGATTGAACTCGAGACGGTTTAGGCTCAACATCAGATGGAGGCAGAGACATAACAAACTTAAACTGATCTTTCTGAATCAAGATTTCATCGAGTTTCGCTCTCACATTTCGTATTTTGATCCCAATATTATGACGGACACCAAGTTTCTCGAAACATAAACACGAAGAAGGAAACGGGATGAAGGAGCAGCAGACCTTTTCCTTTTGGTCGATCCTGTAATTGACAAGAGCATAGTGCCATTCATCCAAAACGTCATCCATCTCGTAAGCCGCATCTTCGAGCTTCCTCAACCAGTTTTTGACGCTTTGCTCCTTCACTCCTCTCTTCTCCGCATCGTCCAACACATCTCTGATCGTCCCCAGCTTGCTAGAAAGAGCCAGAACCTCATCCTCCACGCCTCTCAACAGATTCACCTCGTACCGGATCTGTTCTTCCAAGATTGCTGCAGCTCTCTCCACCGCGACTGAGATAACTGCATCCGCCATTATCAATAACTTGGGATGGAGGCCGCTACTATATAGAGTCAACGAGAGAGAGAGAGGGGGAGTTTGAGAGAGAATTAATGTGATCGGAAACTAAAAGGTTGCAGTTGGGAAGATATAAAAGAAATAGCGGGGGATCGAAAGTCAACAGGAGTGGGGGTGACGTGATTGAAGCAAGTACGTACTAAAGCATTTAATCGAACACCTTTCATGCACCATACTCACTTAAATTAAGCACCAACACCCCTAAATAATGAAATTAGAAGGTCAAATCTCAATTAATAATTCGAATCTATAGTCTCAATCATATACAATTAGAATCTAATTAAACAAGTTAGCTACTCAATCAAAAACAAGTAACACCAAAATAAAGGAAATCCATTTGTGAAAATTAAACTAGAGTGAATTATGGAAAAATTGTTAGCTTGCTTTCATCTTCAATCTCCATAGAACATAAATGAGTAAAAATGAAAAATTCAATTGCTTTATACGAACCACAACCTACAGTTAGAAGGGTAGTTTAGTCATTTCATATCCCACAATTCCAGTCATCGCTTTTCACTATCTACAGAGGTACATCTTCCATGATCCATGGACGGCTCATACTATAAATTACCAAAATCAGACACGCTGAAAGAAGTTGAAAGTAAACATTCGGATCGAGAGAGGGGCTCGTGACCTAGGGCAGATAAGTCATACATACGTACACTGCACCAAGTTTTGGAAAATTCCAAATTCACCCTTATCGTACACAGTTCACAACCTCCTCCCGAATGGGGAGCATCGTCAATTTCATCATCAGATTTTGGCGGGAGATTCGAAAATGCGGTATTCACGATTATCACACCACAGTATTTCAAGGGAAATCATTCCAAGAAATCGAAACTACATTGGTACCTAAAGTTACGGATGAGATCATGACTGCTATTCGTGTAAGTACGTAATTCACTAATCATAACTCCAACTAGGAAAGGCCCGATGCTCTTGTCGTCTATGGAGATTACTACTCTGCATATCGAGCATTGACGAGCTACTATGCACTAGTTGTTGTCTGTGAATTGTGAGTAACCCTATACTATACATCCTTCAACTTTCTACAGGTCGTCGTTAATATTGCATTATTTGATCATGAAACACAATTACAGTGAAGAGTGTGTATGTAAAACTAACAAGGGCCTTGTTTCTTTTGTTGAAATTTTGCAGCGCTAGCTGGAATGGATGTGTCCTTAATCGACAACCGATGTCCTTTTTCGTCCTTCTTCTTCATCATCTTTGGCTTCAAAATTGATACGATTCTTTTTTCTCGATCAAAAGCAATCGAAAATGATTGTAAGAAATTACTTGTATTTGTTTTAATTTATTTTGTTTGCAACTTCTCTAGAATTTCATAATTATGAATAATGTATGTTTCAAGTCATAATATTCAATTCAATCGTGTGTCTCAATATTTTATGAAGGCTACCTACCATTATGTCTCCTCTCCCTCTCTAAACTACTAGTGTACTACAAAGCTAACCAACTGCCGCATACAAACAAGCGTCGTCTACTTTTTTTCCTTTCGCCCGAATTCTGTAACTACATTCTCTCACCGAATACCCCATCCCTTTCTTACGGTTTCCTTTTCTTTCATGTTGGATTTCAGTAATGGAGGTAAAGCTGTAGAGTGCTACTTCAGCAATGCTACTTCCACCTTGTTCGGACCTTGCAATTCGAAGCTCTCCTGCGGTTTTTTCTTCGCCTGTTGGGTAACGACAACTCGCTCTCATTGCTGCTTCAAAATGGATTTATTGTATTTATTCTGAGATTTGATTACTATTTGTGAATTTTGCGATTCCTATTTGCGCAACGCCAATGAGTTTGCGATGGAATTATATTTGGAAAGACATGCAGTTTCATGTTGCGATTGTTGTTTGTTGGTTTCGTGTATTTATTTGAGTGACGGTGATAAATTTTGATGCGTAACCGTTCGAGTAATTCTTGGATTAATTGATAGTGAAAAACAGGGAGAGAGAGGTGAAGTTGTAGGTCAATTATCTTATAATTATAGGGTAACATTTGTATTCTTTTTATAGATGGTATTGTCAAACAAAAAAACAAGAAGAACTAATGTGAAGTAGTTACAAGATCCTCCTCTGGTTTATTTCAATGGTCGTGATGAAATTTCATACATACTCCATCACCACCATTGAAATAAACTAGAAAGTTCTCCGGAGTATATATGAAACTTGAATGAAATTTCTAGTAGCCCCCATCATTCTAGAAAACTTTATCTCCATCTTGATCATATCCATTTCTTTTGTCACTTTCTGCTGTTAAACTGGATCATAGGATTTATTAAACTGGAACATGCTATTGACAAAGCAAGTCCATGTGGAGTATCTGTTGAGAAGGCTCGACTAAGTCGAACCGAGGAAGAAGAAGATGATCTGATCTGATGCTCGTTCCATGAATGAATGTTAGCAATCTCTCTCATTGGATGGTTTTTGTAGACAAGTGCAATTAATTACTCGTTTTCTGACTGAAGGCAATTTTACGGTTGTTTTTGTAAAATTCAGTTACTGCGGTGAATTTTGGATCTTGATACGGTATTATTTCCTCCTGAAATTTGTCCTGAATTTGACTCGACCTGAGCGTTTTTGAGTGTTGTTATCTGACGGTTAAAATGAAAAAGGATTCACTCCAAGAGAAATAGTTGCCCTTCTCGGTAAAATATCTTCATGTGTTACGCGGTATATTGGTTTCGTCTTTAAATTTGGAATGCCGTAATCTTATAAACTTTAGAGCTTATTTGCTTTCCATGAAAATGATGAATAATCTGGCTTGAAATCCATTGTTAACTGCTGCCGGAACAGGGGAAATGCAAAGTTAATTTTAGATTTTATACATAGAGTTGCTGCAAATTTGAAGCACCAAGAATCACGCTGTACCATCATCAGTTTTGCATTCTTTATATGGTTTAGTCTAAATAGTTTAACTCTCTTGATTGTGTTGGTTGGTAGCAAAAATAGGGCAAATACAACTCCAGCTGCATCAGCCGAAAATTGAGCAATGCCGATGGACTACGAAGGTGTACTATCGCAGCCTGCTACGGGGCAAGGGATTAAAGTGTGTGGAATTTAGGGGCACACTCCTGTGAGGCCGGCCTCACCGTGAGGCCGGATTAAGATTGACACTTTTGTTTATAAAGATTGACACTTTGAAACATTGGCACTTTTGTTTACAAATATTGACACTTTTGAAACGTTGACACTTTTATTCATAACTAGCAGTGAAAACGTGCGATGCACGTATAGCCGATCATCTATCATATATTCTCTAATAATATATTTACAAGGCTAAAAAATCACTATTACCGTAATATTTTTGATGAAATAATATTTATGAAGTCATATAAAGCCGTAAAAACACTTGATATTAATGAATATCGTTTCGATGAAATTGACAAAGACTGATCAGGGTGGCTCGACACATAATATCTTAATTTTTTCTTTCTACCTTATATATAACTTAAATTGCGTTATGCAGAATTTCATACATTTACAGTGCCATACCCTTTTTATATACCTTAAGTTGGTATATCTTGATTTCGTATAGAGCAAACTCCATACCTTTATTTATCGTATATTTCGGTATACCTTAGTGCAATATTGTATTAGGGTATACCTTACCGCAGTACGGTATAACGGTATACCTTATCGTAATACGGTATAATCAGGCCCGGACCTGTTGTAAGGCCTACTAGGCGTGGGCCTAGGGCCCGGAAAATTAGGGGGCCCAATTTAAAATTTTTTTGGGTACTATGCTGCAAGCAATTTTTTTTTTTTTTTTTTTTTTTTTTTAAGTATAATTAAAGAGGGTTGTGCATAGCCGCAAGTTGTGAAGGTTGTGATCTGTGGGGCCAAAAAAAATTTCTTTTCATTTTACAATTTGTACTTGCACCTTGCAAGTATAAAATAGGAATAGAGGATTGTGTAAGGAGAGTAATAGACTCACCGCAACACCGAGTGAAAAACAGAACAAAAAAAAAAAAAAAAATTATCTCTTACTGCGTTGTATTGTTCTTTTCGTGTTGCGTTCTTTTACAAGATTCAATCGGTTTTTTTCAAAATATTTTATCTTTCTCGAGAGGTAACGGTAAGTTTGGGGATTCAATCAGTAATTATTTTTTTTTTAATATTCTATCTTTATCGAGAGGTAATGGTAAGTTTGGGAAAATTTTCTATTGAACGAATTGGCAATGTTATCCATTGACAGAAAATTGGTAGATCAGTTAGATTATACAGACTTGATAAATACTTTTACGTCTAAAATTGCTCGACGCTTTGTATTTAAATAAAATATGAATTTTCTATTATTTTATTTAATTAATATTGCATTTTTTTAATTATGTTACTATACTTATTTATTTGAATTTTTTTTATTAAGGCCCGATTATTTACTTTCGCCTAGGGCCTTCTAAAGCACAAAACCGGCCCTGGGTATAATTGTATACCTTTGTCGTACCTTATTTTTGGTACACCAAAAATATATTTTTATACCAATTTTTTTCATACAAAAAGACATTATTAATGATAAATATATTCAATAATATTAATAATATCATAAATTGTAATAACATTTTAATTATACCATAACTTGAGATGTTGAATTTTCGATATACAGTATGAGAGGGTATACCTCAGCATGTGAAAATTGATATATTTACCTTATCACAGTATTATGGTATGTATGGTATGATACTTTACCAAAAATGTTGGTATAACTTAACTATGATATTTTCCGTATTTTTCCGGTTTGGTAAGGACAACATACCAAGTTTGCAATATTTTTCCCCCAACCCTAGGCATAATTAAGTGAAAAGTATACCAAAACGTAACACCTTCTATCTTGATTCAGTTATTGATCACATTAGGACAAATTAATCTTCTTTTCCAACAATTTCTAGTGCTTTTTACAAAAGTTATAAAATTAAACTAAACTACTTCGATCTTAGTATGCCTTGCTCAACGAAAAGAAATAATCATATAAATGTCAATAATAAGTCACTATAAATTTCTAAGGGACTATAAAAAACTTATAAATTGTTAATACATGGTTCTTACAATATGTATCTCATCCAACATTCAACTCTACTCAGAGGGTGTTTGGCTAAGCTTAATTTGAGGAGCTTATAAGCACTGAGTGTTTATAAGATGTTTTAAGAGCTTATAAGTAGGGCTGGCAATTCGTGTGTGACGGGTTGTTATCGTGTCGACCTGATAGTGACACGAACCTATTAAGCCCAAACCTGAACACGACCCGTTAAAGATTTCCTAAATCTGAACACGGACACGACCGGGATTAGCCAAACCTGAACTCGACTCGAACTCGACACGAACACAATACTGACACGATCCAACCCGAACCCGACACAAAATCAAGGTATAAATAAGGAAGGCGGGTAAGTGGAAAGATTGTGAAGTAACCCGGATCAGGAGTAATTTATTAGTCAAAATAATAAATTAATTAAATATTTATATTAGCAGGTTACCCGAACCCGACACGAACCCAACCCGAACCCGACACAAAATTTTCAGGTCCTTATTGTGTCGACTTGTTCGTGACACGAATTAAACCTTGACACAAACTCATTAATTTCATGTGTGTTCGTGTCGGATTATCGTGTCGTGTCAAAAATTGACAGCCCTACTTATAAGCTCTTAGATTTAAGATCTTATAAGTTGTCAAATTATTCGAATAAAATAGCTTATGAGCTCAAAATAAATTAAAATCTAAAAATGAAAAAAATATTAAAAATATTTTTTTGAGATATATTATTTTATACAACCAAATGGAAGTATATATAATAAAAATATAAAAATAATATAAAATTATACAATGAAAAGGTCCAATTTTAGAAAAATAAGTTGGGGTGGAGGAACTTATTTTTTGGAGTGCTTATAAGAACTTGGAGCTTATTTTGGGAGCTTATAAGCTCTTTTAGGAGCTTATTTTGCCAAACACTTTCAAGGTGCTTATAAGCGGTCAAACAATTTATAAGCAGTCAAACACAACTTTATAAGCTTAGCCAAACACGCCCTAAGTTGAGTTCCAATTTATAGATACAAATAAATGATGCAAGACATGAAGGCTCACCTTTTCGCAACTCATGATATATTGTCTTGATACTTTGAATACACTAAGGTTGTGTTCTCTTTGATGCGAAAGAAAAGGAGAGAAAAGAAAAAAAAAATTACCCTATAAATTTTACCCCTTTTTTCACCTTTTATCAATGAAGGGTGATTTTACTCCTTAAATTGGAGAAAATATTTACAACACCAAATTGGAGGGATAATATTTTCTCTCCATTGTAGTGCAAATGAAGGGGGAAAATAGAAAATGTGAGAAAAAAAGTGGAATTTATAGGGCGATTTTTTTTTTCTCTCTTTTTCTTTCGCATCAAATAGAACGCAACCTTGAAGGATATAGTTGATCAAGGACGAATTAAATTTGTAATAATTATCAAAATAATTTCAGCAATTTTTGTTGTGGATGAATGATTTAGAGAGGCGTAACCTCTTAACATACAAATTTGCATTAAAATTCTGAAGATTTAAAATTCAAATTTATATAACTTTAATAATATTCTAAGCATCAAATTTTGATTATTTTAATAATATTTTAAAGATTTAATCTAATGATAAGGGTAAAAGAGGCAATTCAAATTTTGTAAACAAGACACTTTTCATAATAGTATAGATAATTGGCACTTTTACGAAAAATACGTTAATAATGAATATTAATTTCATGTTATGGAAATAAATAGTATATATATATATAAAAGTCGATAAAAAAAATATAAAATTTTCGATATCAAATAGATTGGCACTTTCATTCAGAACAATTGGCACTTTTATTCATTAAGATTGACACTTTTGCTGGAGAATTATATATCCTAAGTTTCAATTTATAATCCATATTCAACATTATAAAATTGAAGTTAAATACTAAACAATAATTATAAAACCCTAAATTGATATATGAACCCTATAAAGTAATTTTAAAATTACTACATACATACAAATTACGTATAAATTTTTATTTATAAGATTGGCACTTTTGTTCATAAAGATTAGCACTTTTATTAATAAAGATTGACACTTTATTTAAACGGGTCGGGTCAACACGGACCGGGTCGGGTTGACCCGACCCGAAATTGAGTCAACCGGGTCGGGTTGACCACAGTTGGGTCGGGCCGGGTCGGGTTGGCGGGCCGGGCAGGTCAAGTGGATCCGGCCGCGGCATGCGGCCAGCCACACACAAGTCTTTGTCTGGAATTTAAGTCTACTTAGCTATAATTAATTCATATTCAATAAAATATCGGCCAATCTGAAACTTTTTTGAATGATATTTAAGAAAAAAAAGTATTCTAGCAAAGTTTCAAACGAAATCCTCCTCTTGGAAGAAATGATCAAGGAATATTCGGAGACACGTCTATAAAAGTTTCTTATAGAAGTTTACAAAGAAATAATTCAATTACAGGAGAATCGTATCCATACAATTTTACACTTTTCTACAAATACAGTATGTGTAGTTATTTTAAGTGGTTATTCGATTCTAGTTAACAAAAAAACCTGTTATTCTCAACTCTTGGACTCAAAAATTACTATGTAACTTAGTATAGTAAAAGCTTTTTCGATTTTTTTACCGACTTCCCATTAAAAGGGTAATTGATTACGGATGAGATCCTCTGTCCCCAAATTAGTATACCAATGGTGTACCCGATATAAAATAGGAAGTTTTGACATACACTAATAACCAAACTCAAAATGACAAGTAAGAGAGATAATTCAAAACTTTCTAATTTTGTATCCGATACACTATTGGTACACCAATTTGGAGACAAATGATCTCATCCGGATTGATTATGACTTTCTTTCCTGTTAAAAGCATTCTAGAAATATACGTTGGAACTAAATACCTTGATGAAATGGAAAAGTGCTCCGCACGTGCGGAATTCATGAAAATTATCAATTGGGTGATTCCGTCTCCGACTTCGGCAACTTAATCCGTGAGATTCCGGCCTCCCCTTTCGCTCGACTTCCTTATGGTTCCGATTTCCCGACTGGCCCTACCGGCCGAGCCTCTACGGAAAACTTATGATCGATTGAATTATTTGTGTGTGCATGCAGCAATGGATGCTGGCCTTCCTTTACTGCCTCCCTTCAAGAAGAGCGATGTCAATTTCAGCCACGGCGTCAACTTTGCCGTCGCCGGCTCAACCGCTTTGCCGTGCGGCAATGACGAAGAGTTCAATGTTGGTGCAATTGGATTGGATGTCTACTTATTTCAACTCCATCTGCCACAACCAAAGAGGCGTGTGTGTTTGATTTCGAATTGAAGTAATCACTTTCATGTGTAACTAATATTCAATGCTCATATATTTTGTTTTTTATCTTGACAGAGGCTAAACAGTTAATTTAGGTGCAAAAAAGGTGTTGGTTCCTGGAATCGCTACTCTCCATGAACTCCCCATGTATCGAGCAGCTTTCTCGAGTAGGAAGTGTGCAAAAGTTGAAGGCATAAGTGTATGCAAACAACGCACCTTCAACCTTATATGATGTATTATTATGATAATCATGATCAAACTAGTCAATCCAATTACACTAAAATATCCAACAGAAAATATATTGGGACGGGCAGCATCTAACGCAAGAGGCGTATAGGATTATGACGAAGGATGTGTTGTATGGGATCTTCGACAACCTCCATTGCCCTTCTTCTGAGTTACATATATAATGTATATTCTCCTCATTTTTCTCTTGTAATCGTCCATACATGATCGAATAGAAATATCAATATACGTAAATTTAATTTGAACTTACTTATCTTGGTTCATGTAGTCTAGTGAAAATTGTTTTGTCATTTTGATACGCCTAGTATCAACGAAAGGACAATTCGAGCTGCCTAAACTCCATAAACGAAAGAAAACGGCACTTCGAGCGGCCGGAGCTCCAAATCTTCTCGAGAGAAGCCAAAACACGAAAGGTTCGTTCACAATTGTATTTCGATAATATGACGACCAACATACATGAAACCTTAAATAAGGTTTGACACTTACCCTAGTGGGCTTATAAGTGGACTCTAACCTAGGCCCAATAACAATACTAGAATTAAAAGACATTACATAATTTCCTCGATTTCTTGGTCGTATCACATCTCTAATAACTTCTCCTAAGAAAGAGAATATGAGTTTCATTACATTTTCGGAAAATAATATCCAATTATTATCAATTATTATCATATACTTGTTCTCTTCGATGGGAAATAGCTAGGTGGATAAATTGTTCGAATTAGCCTTGTTATTAATTTTTAAGACAATGAAGTCTAAAATGAGATAAATTGCTAAGAAAATTCCATTTAATCATTTAATCATCCAACAGTGCCTTCCGTTTCAACCATGTTTCAGTAGCCAGTTCAAAACATGCATGCTTCGGATTTTGATTATTTTACGTTGATTATTTTTAACTGATCATGTTAAAAATCATCAGTGCACTTAGCCAGCTTATCATAATCACAATTTAAAATTAATTAACTTATTATCGGTGATTTTCAGCCTTCCTCTAATTAACTAACTAATTGTGATTACCAAAAGAAAGATCGAGAAGCGTAGTGGTAGTGGCAACACTGCAGCACAACCAGAGTTTGTTACTCGATCGGATTCACCGAATTCCCCCTTTTACCCTCGTCAAACAACGCTCATCCACGTCCAGCTGGCAGGGTAGTCTCGTCATTTGGGTTATGTTCCATTGCCGTGCTCCTTTACAGTCACAGCTCTATAAAACTACGCCTTCCCTCTCAGCTTTTCTCATCTGCTCCTGCACCCTTCCAAAAACACTCACTCTTCTCTCTCTCAAAACGCAGCGCACACACTTCACACTCAGAAAATAGCTTTACTTCTTCTTCATGGATTTCACTAAGAAACTCAGCCTCCTCGTTATTCTGCTCTGCGTTCTCATCGCTCTCAAAAACCAGAGAGATGCTCTCCGTTCGCGCTCTGCTCTCGAGGAAGATGGACCATCTGCTGCTCGCCGGGATCTCGGAGGAGGTGAGTCGCCGTCGCCGGCCCCGCATTCCGACGGTGGAGAGGAGGAGGAGAGGCGTTCTCTGACCTACGATTTCTACCGAGACTCGTGCCCCTCCGCCGAGGAGGTAGTCCGAACAACAGTGAGAGAGCTGCACGGCGTGAACAGCTCCGTCGGACCTGCTCTGTTGCGCCTAGCGTTCCACGACTGCTTTGTTCATGTAATGTTCCTTGCCTTTTGTTTTATTTCTTCTTGGATTTATAATGATTTGAGATTGGAACGTTGATTTGAAAGTCGGGATGGCGTGGTTGTCTGTAGTTATAGCTCTCTACTTTGCAATTAATGAATGTTTGAAGAGGATTTGTTGACCGATTTTGGTGAAATGAACTGTTAAAGGGCTGCGACGCTTCGGTTTTGCTCGATTCTATTACTGGAATGAAGAGCGAGAAAGAGGCGATTCCAAATCTATCTCTGAGAGGTTTCCAAGAGATCGATGATATAAAATCAAAAGTCGAAGAGGAGTGCGCTGGGATTGTCTCTTGTGCTGATATTGTGGCTCTAGCGGCAAGGGAGAGCGTCCTCCTGGTCTACCCTATACCCCTCTCACTCTCTCTCTAGATCTCTCTCTCTCTCTGTGTTTTTGATTGTGAATGTATGGTGTTTCAGGCTGGAGGGCAGTTCTACCCTGTTCTAACTGGTCGAATGGATAGTAGGAGAGCTTTTTCTGTACAAGCAGCTAAAGAGCTACCTGGACCTGACTTCGATATCGCCCAAGCAGTCCAATTCTTTGCTGATAAAGGATTCAATCCAAGAGAAATGGTTGCCCTTCTCGGTAAGATCTGCTATGAAAATCAGTTTCATCTCGAGATTAATATTGCTTGCAAATATGAGATGATGAATTGTGTTTCCATCTATTGCTTAAACGCCTATGATAACATACACTGCTGGAACAGGGGAAATGTGTTTTAGAATTTCCACTTTTCATCTATGCCTTCATACTCTTGTATTCTTGCCTTCCGCCTTTTCGTGTTGAGATGGTTGTTTGCTATGTGAGTTTCTGAGATTCCATATATAGTTACCCTATAGGCCTATACCAGTGGTATACATAATGCATTTTCTATGTACAAACCAATCCAAACATTAATTGCCTTCGATTTTACTTCTCTATTCTTGTAGCATTTGCTCAGATCATGCTGACTTATATGTTATATGATTCCTTCTTTAATTTATGTATCTCTCTTATGTTACATCCTCCAATATAGGCGGTGGCCACAGCACCGGCAAGATTCACTGCAACTTCATCCTCCATCGCCTCTTTAACTTCACCGGAAATAATCAACCCGATCCCTCCATCAATCCTGAATTTCTGGAGGTCCTTCGGTCGGAATGCAGCCATCCCTCCTCGCCACCATCTCAATCGCCTTCTACTTCGGAGAGGCGCCCGCCAGCTCCATCTGCATCATTTGAAAATAGAGCAATGCCGATGGATTATGAAGGGGCTGGAAATGGATTTGGCAAGGTATACTACCGAAGCCTACTGCAAGGCAAGGGATTGCTCGTCGTTGACCAGCAGCTTACAGTGCGGGAAGACACGAAGAGCTGGGTGGAGACGTATGCAACGGACATGCCACAGTTCCGAAGAGACTTTGGGCTTGCCATGTTCAAGCTCACTCATATCCAGAGTCCTGATCGGGGTGGTGAGGTTCGCCTCATCTGCAGAAAAAGAAATTGAATTGCTTGTCTTTAATTTCATCTTTGCTACTACCAGTTCTACACCATAACTCTTGACTCTTTCTTTAGATTATCCCATGCCTTCTTTTTATACGGGAAGTTGATTCCAGTACATTAATTTGCTAGCTATATGTTGGAAACTTCTGTGCTACGCTAGTGTTGAGGCTGACTTTGTTTTGGTTCGAACATGTTGTATGGTTTCCTCTTATATATAGCAAGCTCGCACTACTTCTTAAGCATAGATATACAGTATATATCTGCACTTGATAAACTTGATTAAAAATTATACTTCGTTCCGCTTCCATTATTCTTCTTTCTTAATTGGTTCGTTCATCATGAATTAACGATTGAAGTGGAATAGAGGGAGTATACATTTTCAAGAGCTGCGTATACATTGTGTTAACATGAAAGGTGACCTTTATAAGTTACTACAATAAACGTGTTACTCCTTCCGTCCAATTAAGTTCCATTTTTGTCCTATTTATAATCAGATGGTATCCTCTGTCCTGAATTATGTGTCACAATGGTGTCCCAAATTTTAATTTCTACTCCCTATGTCTCATTGATAAAGGGATAAGTTCCATTTTAATTTGTTCCATTAATAAAGGGATATTACCTTAAAAAGTAAAATTTTAACCCATTAAAAGTCATTCACACTACTTTATCACTCTGGTCTTAAGTTAATCTCTTTACCGGTGGGACGTTATATTTTTTTTTAAAAAAATTGCATTATATAACAAATTATAATAGACATTTATGGGAAAAAAAAAAATTAGATTTTTTAATGGTGATATACCCTATTTTTGTTCAAGCATTATATAACCAATAAAAGTGAAATAAAATGTTAAAAAATAATTATATACCCTAATTTGTATTAGTGAACCCTAGAAATAATCTTAAAATTCAAATAAATCATTATAGATTAAAAAAATTAAAAAAAAATGTATAAAACTACTAAAAATTGAGATTTGGAACACGGTTGTGACATACAAATCGGGAAAGAGGATCCCAAGTCATTTATAATGTGATATTTAGCCCAATTAATAATATATATTTAAAATTTGAATAAATATGAATAGAGCAGATTTTAAATTAATGATCCAACAAACTTAATAATTTATTTTAGAAAGAGAGGCGATTCCTAAATATTTTCGGAATGGGATTAGGTTTCCCTCTCCTAACTAACTAGAGTCTGAACAGGATCATATTTCGCAGCTATAAATATATGCAATCCACTCTTCTTTTTTTTCCCATTATCACATTATTCATCAACCAATCTTCTTATTGAACTATATGATGGCTTCTTCGGTTCTCACGAAATCTTTCATGGCTGTTTTTATATTTAGCTTCATGTTTCTTTCCGCCACTTCTTTCTACGGCGGGGCTCCCGACGCTCAGCCGCCGTCGCACGCCGCCGTCCACACCACACTCTGCAATTTTGATGAACAATATATAGTTGGAAGTAAATATCTTGACAATATTGAAAGCTGTAACGTAGGCGTTTTACGTGCGTGCGGAGTTGATCAGATTTATCAATTGGGAGATTCTGTCTCCGACGTCGGCAACTTGATCCGTGAGGTTCCGTCCTCCCCTTTCGCTCGACTTCCTTACGGTTCCGATTTCCCGACTGGCCCTACCGGCCGTGCCTCTAACGGAAAACTTATGATCGACTACTTTGGTATGTTTTCTTTATTTTATATTTTAATAAATCAAATACTAGTACAGTATCTTATTTATTCATCGAATTAGTATTTAATTATAATGAATGGACTCTTTTTGTCCATGCAGCAATGGATGCGGGTTTTCCTTTACTGCCGCCGTTCAAGAAAAGCGATGCTGATTTCAGCCATGGCGTCAACTTTGCCGTCGGAGGGGCGACAGCATTGCCATGGAATGGGCCAGAAACTATGAGTATCTCAACTCCGATGACAAAGAGTTCGATGTGGGTGCAATTGGATTGGATGTCTTCTTATTTCAACTCCATCTGCCACAACCAAAGAGGTACATTTCTTCTTCTTCTTTCATCTTCTTCAATTTAAAACTTGAAATAGTTGTTTTCATAAGTCAGTTGATAATGAGTCTACTTATATACTACTAATCTATTTGCGGACGTGAATTGATTTCTTAATATGCATTATTTGATGTAAATTCTTCAGATTGTGGCGGGAAATTTGAAGACGCGCTATTTATATTGGGGCCCTTCGGAGGAAGCGACTATCACAACGCACTATTTCAAGGGAAATCGGTACATGAAATCGAAACCGAGCTGGTACCAAAAGTTGTGGATGCGATCATGGCTGGTGTTCGTGTAAGTATCAATTTCACCAGTATATAATGTTATAACTTATTGAGGGATGTATAAAATCAAATATTTTTTTTCCTTCTTCTCAGAGGCTAATAAGTTTAGGAGCAAAAAAGGTGGTGGTTCCCGGAATACATACTGTGTTCGGCCTCCCGATTTATCAGAAAGCTTTCCCGGAGAAGACGTGGAAAATGCATACAGACATTGCAATCGACCATAACGATGCACTCTATTACGCCATTGAAAAACTCAAAGAAGAAGAAAAGCCAGATGCTGTTATCTTCTATGGGGATTACTTAGCTGCTTTTCTAACACTAAAAAGTTACGCTCTTTTAGAACAAGGTACGTCTTTCTACCTCTTTCGATTCCTCAATAAAGTGTAAATAATATATGTTGATGTTGTACATGAGCTAATTGGTTAGATAACTAACTTGTTGATGATTTTACAGCAACAATGAATTGTTATGATATGAAGGCTTGCTGCGGAAGCGGAGGCGGATACTACAACTTGGATTTGGGAAGAATGTGTGGAGCTGAAGGCGTTTCGGCATGCAAAGAGCCTAGGAAGAAAATGCATTGGGACGGAATGCATCTAACGGAGGAGGCGTATAGGATTATGGCGAAGGATATATTGTATAGGATCTTCGATAACCTCCACTGCCCTTCTTCTTAAGTTACATACATAATCCGATCATTGTTCTTTTCTAGGAGCTTCATTCTTCCCACATACATAAACCCCTACCCCAAAGCTTAAATTTTAACAATATATATATGTAATATGATAATCATAACATGAGTGAGAAAGTGAGAATTCGTTTAAAGAACAGGAGGCAGATCTACTGTTCGATGAAAGTTCATAATCAGAGAGAGAGAGAGAGAGAGAGAGAGAGAGAGAGAGAGAGAGAGAGAGAGGGGTACTACGATGGAAAGAAAATCAAGAGACCTACGGCGAGTCATCTTCTCTTCTTCTGGAGCCGTGCCCACAATCCACGACTGAGCTGCGGCTACTGGGGAAAGAATTACGAGCATATATATTCTGCACATTAATTTTAATTTTTTAGCTAGTCTTTTTCACTAAATTAATATTGTATGAGATAATATTTAGCTTAATTCTTCCCGCCAAAGTATCTATGTAATTCAACAATAGGCCATAATCTTAGATGCATGTAATTATGTATCACGTAGTTTCTCTTACTAGATGTTAGTTAGTAGTAGTAATTTAAGAAGAAATTATTTAAGAAAAAAGATAAAGAAATTAATTAGTTAGGCCTTAGAAACAAAACAAAGAAAAGTTAAAAGAGTTGTAAGCAAATCAGGTATGTAAGCCTTAACACTTCCAGTCCCACTTCAATTGGTTTGTTTTCTAAAATGGGAAGAATTCACCTTTACTTTTCAACGTGGACCCCTTAATTTTCACTTTTAACATTACACACAAAATCCGATAACCGAAATGAAACAGGCTTTAGTAAAATGGGACGGAAGGAGAATTTGATGTATTCACTGTCTGCGTGCAAACAATTACTTTCCAAATTTGAAAACTTATTATCTTGTCGCTAGTTCAAAGTAGTATCTGTAAGGAGGTGCTTGGTATGAGGTAACGGAGGTGGGAATGGAATAACCATTCCTACCTCTAAGGGAATGACTATTCCCACATCCATGGGAATATTCATTACTTAGATATTCATGGTTATAGCTATTCTCATCACTTATATTTACGTGATTTTTATTTTAACAAATATTATTTAATTTATTTATAGACAATTAAATTTATCTCAATATTTTTTTCAAATATATAAGTATATTTCGTTATCACTTTCTCTCTCTAAAATTTTTCTATTATCATTTTTTCTCTCTAAAATATTTATATCTCACCACTTTCTTTTTCTTAAAAAATTTCTCACCCCGTCACTTTCTCAGTCTAAAAATTTTCTCATCACTTTCTCTCTCTAAAAAAATTAATTTTCGTCACTTTCTCTCTCTAAAAAAAATTAATTTTTGTCACTTTCTCTCTCTAAATTTTTTTCTCTCTCTAAAAAATTTAATTTTCGTCACTTTCTCTCCCCAAATTTTTTTTTCTCTCTCTAAAAATTTTCACTTTCGTTACTTTTCTCTCCTAAATTTTTCTTTCCCTCTCTAAAAATTTCATTTTCGTCGCTTTCTCTCTATAATTTTTTCTATCATCGTTTTCTCTCTCTATAAATTATCTTTTATTACTTTATCTTTATAGTTTTCTTCTATCTCATCACTATTAAATATGTATAGTTGTATGATGTAAATACAAAAATATAATTTAATTTATCACACATAAAATGTTAAAAAAAAAAAATTGATTGCATTACTTTGGTTATTACTTGTGCATACCAAGCAAGAGAATGGATCATTCATTCCATTCCTTTCCCATGCCTATTCCTTTCCCACCTTCATTCCTTTCTCATCCCTATTGCATTACCTCTACCAAGCACCTCCTAAATGCATTGGATTTCGTTAATTTTTCCTTTCATGAATAGTTACACTCTTTTGGTAACCTATCATGCATGCTAAAAAAATCATTGATTGTACTCCATCATTTAATTTTATTAATGTGTTATTTGTTATTTTGAGTTTTGCAACTAATTTACTTTATTATCAAGGATTTTCCGCCATGGTAAGTAATTAACTGACTAACTAATTGTGATTAGGGAAAGAAAGATCGAGAAGCGCACTCTCATTAGGGCATGTACAATGCTAGAACCTCAAATGGGGTTCTTAGAGATGCCACATAGACAAGAACTCATTGTTATTAAAAAATGACAATGGTAAGGTTCTTAACAGGGGTTCTTATCATAATTGGAGGGTCCCACTTATTATTTTATTTCATTTTTTTATCATTTTATTTAACAATTGATTTTATTTTATTATCATATAATTAATATATTTTAATGCGGTGGGACTCATTTTTTCTTAAGATACTGCAATCTTATATAAGAAACTGGGTTCTTATTTTGGAGACCTCCAATGGAAACAAAATTTAAGGACCAGTTCTTATTTTTGCCACATAGACTAGACCCTTCCCATTGTACATGCTCTTAGCACTGCACATTATCAGAGTTAGTTACTTGGATACCACCGAAATTTTCTTTTTACCCTCACCAAACAATGCTCAACCACGTCCAAATACCTCAAATACAGTTTAGATTTTTTTTAAATAGGATTTAGATTTTCAAACGAATTTCAATATTCGCCGACAAGGTTTAGATTTTTTCGACAAAAGTTTAGTTTTTAGTTTCAGACTTTAATTCCTCAGCAGGGTTTAGTGTGAAGTGAATCATATTAGTACCAATAACTGCATAATTGCGTGCCTGCGTATATAGTATTTCATAATTATTATATATAATTGGTACGAATTTGTTATATTTCGTATCTTCTTAAAGTTATAAAAATATCACGATTGTAGTAGTTAGGGAAAAAAAAAACCCTAAAATTACAAAAAAAAATTAAAAAAAGAAAAAGGAAATGAGGGTAGAAGAGAATACACGTGGAAGAGAGAGAATGAGGAGGGAGGAGAGAAGATTGATGTTAACATGTGTTGACTAGTCAAAGTCAAGAGTAGTAGTATTTTAGGGGAAAATTGGTTAACTTTTGAAAAAATTGGTAGTTTTTTATATTAGTGACTTACTACTGATTTTATTATATCTAAGTGGGTAGTTTATTTTTCATCTCTTGAATATATATGTATGATTAAATATACTAATCATATATCTATGATACATTGTATTAATTTTTATATTCATAATACTAAAAAGTTTTAAAATAAGGTGAATCAGAATAACTCACAATCATATTTAAAAAACAAATAATGTAATGTAATGATGAATAAATAAATAAATAAATAATATATTAAAATTTACATAAATAGAATTATATTAAAGATAAATATTAAAAATATAATAATATAAGATAAATATTAAAGATATAATAATATTATTATTCATAATGATAACTATAGAATAATTAGATTTAAAAAAAAAACTATAGAATACTTAGATAATATTTTTTTATTATAACATCGTGTTCTCTTTGATACGAAAGAAAATGAGAGAAAAAAAAAAAATTACCCTATAAATTTCATCATTTTCTCACCTTTTCTATTTTTTCCACTTCATTTGCACTACAATGGAGAGAAAATATTATCTCTCCAATTTAGTGTTGTAAATATTTTCTTCAATTTAAGGAGGAAAATCCCCCTCATTGATAAAAGGTAAGAAAATAGTGGAATTTATAAGATGATTTTCTCTTTTCTCTATTCTCTCATTTTCTTTCACATAAAAAACGAACACAACCTAAATAATACTCCCTCCGTCCCTGTTCACTTGTCCTCTTTCTTTTCGGCACGGGATTTTATTCGTAGTGTTAAATTGAAAAAGTAAGGGGTCCACATCAAAAAGTAAGAATGAATTTTTGCCTTTTAAGGAAAGAGGACAAGTGAATTGGAACAGATAAAAATAGTATTGAGGACAAGTAAAGTGGGACGGAGGGAGTAGTATGAATTTTTTACATAAATAGATTAATAAAAACGGAGAACATAGGAACTGACAGGTTGGGGCGATGCTGAAGAAGGAGGCATGAAGACAACCATTCTAAACTTGCCACGTGTAAAGCTATTTTACTACTAATTGCTTGGCTTGGCTTTCCGGCTTGGCTCATGAAGACAAGATGGAGTACCAGTGAATTTTAAATTTAATTTTTTTGTTTATTATTTTCTTTTATATATTTTACCAGAAAGTGAAATTAATTTGGTGGAATTTTAATACGTGAAACCTTTTCCATTTTATGTCTCAATCATTATAATATTTTATTTTTCAAAAATCTAAAAGTTTTTTTTTTTGCGAAAAATATTTATATTTTATACTCCCCCGACCCGCTGGTATAAAGATCTTTCGTAAAATTGAAAATTTTAAACTAAAAAAATCGCACACATCACTTTAACCCACTGCACATTACTTTAACCCCTACTTTTTTTTATATCTTAATTTATTTGTCAAAAAAAATCATTTTATCTGTGAGACTTAAGGAGTATTCATCTTAGCCATTTTTAAAAAAATTATAAAATTTTAGAACTTAAACTTAACCATACACCCTAAGGTTGCGTTCTCTTTGATGCGAAAGAAAATGAGAGAAAAGAAAAAATCACCCTATAAATTCTACCCATTTTCTATATTTTTCCCTTCATTTGCACTACAATGGAGAAAAAATATTATCTCTCCAATTTGGTGTTGCAAATATTTTCTCCAATTTAAAGAGTAAAAATCTTCTCTCATTGATAAAAAGTGAGAAAATGTGAGAAAATGGGTGAAATTTATAGTGTAATTTTCTTTTTTCTTTCCTTTTCTTTCTCATCGAAGATAACGCAACCTAAGTATAAATTATGAGATATAATCATATAACTAAACTAAATACAATGTGATATAACATATACCACTCCGGTCCTAGCTTCTTGACTCATTTGCTTTTTGTACGGGAATTAAGACGAAAATGTTTAGTGTATAAAGTGTATTTTGTAGGGAATGTAATGTGGTTTATGTATTTAAACATATTTTAGAAACAGAGCATCATATATGCATAAAAACATGTTCTTGTCTGATCTTAAATGAAAGATCGTATAAAGACCTTTAATTTGACATAAAAATCATAAAAATCCGATAACAAACGAGCAAGTTATAATAATTTAAACTTTCGAAATTTAAATTATATTGAACTACGTGCAGAAAAATGAGTGGATGAGATTTAAGTATGGAATGTTAAGTGTAATAAGGGGTTTACTAATTGTACTAATTATACTCTAATTCTTTCCAAAAAAGGAAATGAGTCAACAAACATGAGACGTTCTAAAAAGGAATATGAGTCAAGAAGCTAGGACCGGAGTGGTATAACATATTCAAATTATTATTAACAAAATAAGACTATGAGATTATAAAAAACTAAAAATCGAAATTGCAAATAAAATAAAATAAAACTACTAATAATCTTTTTTTTTTTTTACATCACCGATAAAATAGAGATCACCAATAATATATTTTTATTTAGGAAAAACTTAAGAAAATTATAGCAGTATAAAATGAAAATTTTTTCATTATTTATTCCCTCCTAATTAATTTCACAGTAGGAGTAAAATAGGTCGAAGATTTAAATATAATATAAATCATCATTGAATTAGTTCTTCATCATTCTTAAATTCTTTTATTGTTTATGTACATAAAAATCGAGAATCATAGTCTAAAATATTTTAAAATAAATTTCACTAATAAAATATCTAAACATTAGAAATAATTGACACCCGTCGATTTTCGACGGTTTGTAAACTAGTAAATACTACATGAGCCAAGCCGGAAAGCCGAGCCAAACAAATGTTATTAAAATAGCTTTACACGTGGCAGGTTTAGAGTGGCTGTCTTCATTGCCTCCGTCTTCAGCATCGCCCTTGCC
The DNA here is from genome assembly GCA_029379335.1 of Thymus mandschuricus. NCBI lineage: Eukaryota > Viridiplantae > Streptophyta > Magnoliopsida > Lamiales > Lamiaceae > Thymus > Thymus mandschuricus. The sequence goes on along the minus strand of CM057080.1, from coordinate 6,131,567 downwards.
GGAAGTGACAAGCATGTGAATGATCAGCTTTTATATATAGAAGATTACAATTGAAAACAAACCCTAAAAATTAGCCGTTCCTCCATCCTCTATCTCTTCTTCTTATTCAGTCGCTCCTCCTTCCTCATCATCAACAGGTATCTTTCGCTAATTTTTTCATTAAAATCTTTCAATCACGATCAGAAATTGCTTAAATGATTTGCTTATATGTTTTTTTTTTTTTCAGTGAAGAGATTCGTTTGTGAATCAGGAAGAATGAATACTCGGTGCAGGCCAAGTACCGAACTCTCCAGTTGCATCCGGAGTTCGACTAATGTCGACAATGTTTTAGCGGCAAATTTTTTGCCTCTCTTCTCCAAAAATTTCAAGAGGGAAGTTAAAATCAGCAGAAGAAGCAGCAGAGCAGCTGTATCTATGTCGGCCAGCGGTCCAGGACAAACCGATGGGGATGGGCTTACTTACAAGGATGCCGGTGTCGACATTGATGCCGGCTCCGAGCTTGTTAGGCGAATCGCGAAAATGGCCACCCCAGGAACAATCGGAGGCTTTGGAGGGCACTTTCCACTGGGTATTCTTCGTGTTCGATTTTCATCCCTATCCATTGTGTTGCTTCCTTTGCTTTTGAGAGGCAGATTCTGTTTGTGTTGCAGCTTTTGAGTTTTTTTAAGGTTAAAATTCCAAATACCGATATTTGGCTTCTAATGTAACAGGGGATTCCTATTTGGTAGCTGGTACAGACGGAGTGGGAACGAAGCTCAAGTTGGCTTTGGAGACCGGAATCCATGACACCGTTGGCATCGATTTGGTACGAATTGAAATTCAATCTTTGGTTGGGTATTAGCATTTGATAGTAATGGTGGTGGTGATGTACTGAACAATTTCTGTGTTTAGGTTGCTATGAGTGTTAATGATATCATCACATCCGGAGCTAAGCCGTTGTTTTTCCTCGATTGCTATGCAACGAGCCGTCTGGTTGTTGATCTTGCAGTGGAGGTATGGGGGGTTTTGTCTGTCAATTTTTCTTTTATAATCCCGAACAATGTCTATAATTTTTGTTAAGTTCTAATGTAGGTCATCAAAGGCATTGCAGATGGTTGCAAACAATCCGATTGCGAACTTCTTGGGGGAGAGGTGTGAATTTTTAGCCTTTTATTTCTGTTCATGCTTCCAAGTTCTTAAAATTTGCACAATCTCTTGCTGTCTTCTGAAGTTTAGCCGGCTGTTCTTTAGTGAGCTTGCACAATCCGATAAGCATTTTTTTCCTTTCGAAGAATAGAAAGTCTCGGTCTTGGTAAATACCAAACTAGTATTACAATTTAGTAAATTCAGCCTTTTAAATCAGAAAACAGTATCTAGTAAGTGTCTTTGATTAGAGGTGATTCTTTATGTTTGTTATGTATTCAAACATATTAAAGTAGTGGAAACGAGGTTTATTGAGGGACGAGTAAGCATAACTCTTTTTTTCCTTTATTATCTTTCAGACTGCAGAGATGCCTGGTTTCTATGCTGATGGTGAGTATGATCTGAGTGGCTTTGCTCTGGGGATCGTAAAGAAGGATTCCGTAATTGATGGGAAAAACATCGAGGTTGGGGATGTCCTCATTGGTCTTCCATCCAGTGGAGTACACTCAAATGGATTCTCTCTTGTCCGAAGGTTTAAACCCTGAATACGAAATTTGCAATTTTTAACTTGGATTCGTCGTTTCATTTAGTTAACAAATAGCCTTTTACTGATATCCGTCTGTTTGAATTGGTGATATTTAACCAGGGTTTTAGAAAGGAGTGGCCTCTCTTTGAAGGACAAACTCCCGGGTTCCTCTCTTACTCTCGGCGAAGCGCTTATGGCGCCCACTGTTATATATGTGAAGCAGGTAATGCCTAAAAGCTCAATTGCACGATGTGATAAGTGACAAATTTCATTACCTTATGCTATTTTACAATGTATAGGTTCTGGAGATTATCGACAAAGGTGGTGTGAAAGGGATCGCACACATCACCGGTGGCGGTTTCACCGACAATATACCTCGTGTTTTCCCAAAGGGAAAGGGCCTCGGCGCTCTTATATACAACAACTCGTGGGCCACACCCCCTGTTTTTAAATGGATTCAAGAGGTGCATATCGTTTTTTTTTTTATCAGGCTTTGTCTCTAGCTTTGCCACAATTGTGCGATCTACTCACCTTATCTTTTCTTTTCTTTCGTAAATCGAAGGCTGGAAGAATAGAAGATGCTGAGATGAGTAGGACTTTTAACATGGGGATAGGCATGGTGCTCGTGATGAAGGAGGAGGCTGCTCTAAGATTACTCGAGGATGATCATGGCAAGAACTCGATGTACCGGATTGGCGAGGTGGTAAGAGGGGACGGAGTGAGCTACCGATAGTCGGTGATTGAGCTACCTATAGTTTACAGTTGCAAGAATTTTGTTTATGATTATAATATTACACATTTCATAACATGAGTGAGAAAGTGAGAATTCGTTTAAAGAACAAGAGGCAGATCTACTGTTCGATGAAAGTTCATAATCAGAGAGAGAGAGAGAGGGGTACTAACGATGGAAAGAAAATCAAGAGACCTACGGCGAGTCATCTTCTCTTCTTCTGGAACCCTGCCCACAATCCACGACTGAGCTGCGGCTACTGGGGAAAGAATTACGAGCATATATATTCTGCACATTAATCTTAATTTTTTAGCTAGTCTTTTTCACTAAATATTGTATGAGATAATATTAAGCTTAATTCTTCCCGCCAAAGCATCTATGTAATTCAACAATAGGCCATAATCTTAGATGTATGTAATTATGTATCATGTAGTTTCTTTTACTAGATGTCAATTAGTAGTACGTACGTACTATATAAAAAGAAAATTATTTAAGAAAAGAGATAAAGAATTAGTTAGGCCTTGAAACAAAACAAAGAAAAGTTGTACTCCCTCCGTCTTCCATTTAGTGACATTATTATTATATTGGGACGTCCTCTATTTACTGACATATTCCGTTTTAGGATGTAGACCCCACAATCACTTTAACACTTTATACATCTACTTTTTATTATTTTAACATTTTAATAATATTAAAAAATTCAAATGGACCCACAATTATTCCACTTTAACACTTTAACACATTAATTTATTATTATACCATAAAAATGCAAAAAAACTTGTGCCCAGAAAATAATGCCACTAAATGGAGGACGGAGGGAGTATAAGAAATATTACTAGTAGGTATTTTTGTAAGCAAGTTATGTATGTAAGCCTTACTACTCCCCCTCTCCTCTGTCCTACTTCAATTGACTTATTTTACTAAAATGGAAATAATTCACCTTTTGCTTTTCATTGTGGATCCTTTAAAACATTGCACATAAAATTTCCGGAATCGAAATGAAACATGGCAAGTAAAGTAAGATGGAAGGAGAATTTGATGCATGTGTGCACTGCGTACTTTCAGCGAATAAAGAGAAAATGCAAACAATTATTTTCCACAATTGAAAACTTATTATCTTGTCGCTAGTTCAAAGTAGTATCTGTAAATGCATGGGATTTCGTTAATTTTTCCTTTCATGAATAGTTACACTCCTTTGGTAACCATCATGCATGCTAAAAAAAATCATTAATTGTATCATTTAATTTTATATCAGAGCACTCAGACCAGTTATTTTCAGTTTAGCAACTAATTTACTTTATTATCAATGATTTTCCGCCTTGGTAATTACTAATTACTAACTGACTATTGTGATTAGGGAAAGAAAGATCGCGATATCCTCATTAGCACTGCACATTATCAGAGTTTGTTACTTGGAAATTTCCTTATTACCCTCACCAAACAATGCTCAACCACGCCCAGCTGGCAGGGTAGGCTCGTCATTTCGTTGTATTCCACCCCTGCCGTGCTCCCGCACAGGACACTCACTCACCACACCAGCTCTATAAAACTGCACCTTCCCTCTAAGCTTTTATCATCTACTTTCTGCTCTCTCTCTCTCTCTCTCTCTCTCTCTCTCTCTCTCTCAAAACCCAGCACACACACTTCACACTCAGAAAATAGCTTTACTTCTTCTTCATGGATTTCACTAAGAAACTCAGCCTCCTCGTTATTCTGCTCTGCGTTCTCATCGCTCTCAAAAACCAGAGAGATGCTCTCCGTTCGCGCTCTGCTCTCGAGGAAGAGGAACCATCCGCTGCTCGCCGGAATCTCGGAGGAGATGAGTCTCCGTCGCCGGCCCCGCATTCCGACGGTGGAGAGGAAGAGGGGAGGCGTTCTCTGACCTACGATTTCTACCGAGAATCGTGCTCCTCCGCCGAGGAGATAGTCCGAACAACAGTGAGAGAGCTGCACGCCGTGAACAGCTCCGTCGGACCTGCTCTACTGCGCCTGGCTTTCCACGACTGCTTCGTCCACGTAATCTTCCTAGCCTTTTGTTTAATTTTTCTGCTTGGATCTGATGTTTTTTTTGGAGTTATGTATGCATTTACAAATGATTTGAGATTGAAACATTCATGAAGGTTTTGATTGGCCCGGTTGCTTGACGATTTCTCGTTTTCATAGAGTTAGCTGACTGGTTTGAAATTGCTGTAATGAATGAATGTTTTAAGAGGGGCTTTGTTGACTGATTTTGGTGAAAATGAACCGTTATAGGGATGTGACGCTTCGGTACTGTTGGATTCTCACGGTGGAAATAAGAGTGAGAAGGGAGAACTTCCCAATCTCTCCTTAAAAGGTTTCGGAGAGATCGACTCCATAAAATCGAGACTCGAAAATCAGTGCCCCGCCGTTGTGTCTTGCGCCGATATCGTTGCCTTAGCCGGGAGGGAGAGCGTCCTCCTGGTTTACATCTCTCTCTCTCTCTCTCTCTCTCTCTCTCTCTCTCTCTGTCTCTATAAATAAACGTGTGTGTGCGTCTGTTTTTGGAGGATTAATTTTGATGATGGCGTTTGAAATTGTAGGCTGGAGGGCAATTCTACCCAGTTTTAACCGGTCGTTTGGACAGCACGAAGGCTTTTCCGAGAGAAGCAGCTGCGGATCTTCCCGGCCCTGACTTCGACATTGCAGGAGCAGTCAGATCATTTGCTACGAAGGGATTTAATCCCAGAGAAATGGTTGCCCTCATAGGTATAATGCCTTGTTCCTCTACATCCAAAACTAATTTCCATCACTTAATATGAAATAATGAATGGTGTGTGGATTGTGGCTTGAAAGCCATTGTTAACTGGAACAGGGAAATTCATTGTTAACTGTTTTAGTATGCACTGTTCCATAACTCTTGCATTTTGTGTATGAATGAGCGTGAGCTTAACTCTCTATTTCATGTATGCACCCTACTTGAATATGCCCGTAGCCAGTAATTTTGCCTTCCATTCTAGCTCTGATTCTTGTATGTTCTCTAATTTTGTCTCACTTGTTTCATCCAACAATATAGGTGGTGGCCACAGCACCGGGAAGATTGTTGAAGATGGAGTATTTTTGCTTGGAGTAAAGCTATGTTGCTGACGGGATTCGATCTTATGATCTAGTTTAAGTTTAAGTATTTTTTTATTTCTGTTTTTGATCGCAACCATCCACGTGTCTGTCGTGGATGGATTGCATTAGGGCTAAGTCGTTACAGAGTCGTGTTTTTAGTTTCTAGCACTTCTACCTTTAAACCTAGACATATAAATATGTGCTACTGTAGCTGCGCAGCTTCTATGCATGGAATGAATGAAAACTATATTTCTAAAGTTTGAATCTTTACATTTCCTTTCTCGTCCAAATCATACAATCAAACCGAATAGCTCAGGATTTCTACATGGTAACAAGAGCCAGGTTGTGATCCTCGAGTATTCTAACCATGGTTCATGAAGAAGAAGCGAAGCCGCACAAGAAAGGAGGAAATGAAGGAAGCTCGGATGAAGAGGACAGCAAAGGAAATGAAGTTGATCCTGAAATCAAGCTGAAGAGACGCCAGATCGAGGAAATCTTACTGCTACCAGCTACAGACCACTCTGGTATGGTGCTCATAACAACACCACTCACGGGTTCTAATTTTCTGAATTGGAGTCGAGCCATTAAGCGTGCGCTTGCAGCTCGTAGTAAGATCGAGTTCTTAGATGGGACTTTTATGGAGCCTAGTACTGATTCTAAATATTATAAAAGATGGGTCAAAGTTGATTATATGGTTTCAACATGGATTACTAATTGCATTAGTAAAGAACTTGTGAATGCCTTCAATAATATTGAGAATACATATAAACTATGGATGGCTTTGAATCAAAGGTTTGGTGGTGCGAATGGGCCAAAGATTCTGAAATTACAGAGGGAAATTTACAGATTTAATCAAGGAAGTCTGAATGTTATGATGTATTTCAATCAATTAACTGCATTATGGGATGAAATGGATATGATGCATGCTCCACTAAGTTGTTCTTGCCCAGCCAAAGATCTGATGAATAAGAGACAAGATGAGCAGAGATTACTGACTTTCTTGATTGGATTAAATGATAGTTATGATGCAACAAGGACTCAGATCATGCTCATCAAACCCCTACCAAGCCTAGATGATGCATACTCTATGATCATTCAGGTTGAAGAGCAAAGGCAATTAAATGAAGGGTCACAAGATGGGAAGCATCTTATGTCCATGAATGCTGTGGGGAGACAGCCACCACAGATGAATCAACCTCCATCACAGCAGTATTATGGAACAGGGAAGCAAGGACAGCAGAAACAGGGGCAAACTGGAAATGGAACATTCTACAAGAAGAGAATGAGTAAGGAGGACAAGAAGAAATTGAAATGTGGTCATTGCCAAGGGATGGGACATGATGAAGAAACTTGCTTCAAGCTGCATGGAGTCCCAGAATGGTATGTGAAGATTAAGGAGGGAAAAGGATCTCAACCTAGAGCTAATTTTGCAGAGTCTGGGCAATCAACAGAGGGATATGGTCATCAGTTGGAGCAGAAGGATCCACCCAATGACATTAGCAGGCTGATACAATCTGAAATTGCTAAGTGTGTTGGGAGTTTTCTCCAGCAACAAGGAAGCTCTAGTGCTACTAAAAGTGATGCAAATATGGTGCATAACATGCCACAGAAGCAGCACCCTTTTGATGGCCACTTTGCATTCAATGTGAAGTCTAGTATGGATAACAACATGTGGATCATTGACTCAGGAGCCAGTTCTCACATATGCTGCAAGCCTGAACTGATGCATACTACTTACAAGCTTGATAAGCCTACTGTTATATATCTGCCAGATGGATCATCAAGGAGTGTAGCCTATGCTGGGAAGGCCAAACTTAACAAAGACATGCTGTTAGTGGATGTGCTGTATGTGCCAGGATTTACCAGCAATTTGATCTCTGTATCTCAGCTTATCAAGACTTCAAATCTGAAGTGTGTATTCCATCCTACCCACTGCCTATTTCAAAAGACAGAGACTGAAGAAGTAGTGGGAATGGGAAAGATGCAAGATCATCTTTATTACATTGAGTCTTTGAATGAGGAGTTTTCTTACAGTTTCCTCAATTTTGGAAAACTGTCTGCAAAGGAATGGCACATTGTACTGGGCCATCCCTCTATTAGTACTATGAGACACATGCAAATCAATGAAGGAAGGTTCACACCAGAAGAATTATCAGAGATAGAAGATTGTGAGATATGCCTCAAATCAAAACAAACAAGGGAGTCCTTCCCTCTGCTTAACAGAAGATCAAATACTCTTTTTGAGATGGTGCATGGAGATCTCTGGGGACCATACTCGGAGTACAACATTTGCAATGTGAGGTATGTACTGACTTTGGTTGAAGATCACAGCAGAACAATATGGACTTATCTATTGCAGACTAAGGATCAAGTTCATGGAGTTCTAGCTGGGTTTATTCAAATGGTGAATACACATTTTCAAAGGAAGATCTGTTATTTCAGAACAGATCATGGGACAGAGTTCTTAAATAGAGATGTCACAAAGCTCTTCACAGATAATGGAATCATTCATCAATTGTCTTGTATCTACACACCCCAACAGAATGGGATTGTAGAAAGGAGACACAGATCACTCTTAAACTCTGCAAGGGCTCTAATGTTTCAAAGTGAACTGCCACTGAAATTCTGGCCCTACTCAATTCTCACAGCCACTTGGCTTCTCAACAGAATTCCTTCACAGATTCTGGAATGGAAAACACCTTTTGATGTGTTGTTTGACATTCATCCAGATTATCAGATCCTACATCCATTTGGTTGCCTAGCTTATGCTGCAAATATTTCTCCTAACAGGGGTAAGTTTGATCCACGAGGTATAAAATGTGTGTTTTTAGGATATGATTCATCACACAAGGGTTATATACTGTTTGATCTTACAGCAGAAAAGATCCTTATAAGTAGGGATGTAAAGTTCATTCCTACAATATTTCCTTACAATAATCCATCTGTAGATGCTCATAATGAGCTTGTTCTTGAGTTCCCTGCAGTGGATTCTTCACCTGGTTTCACTGACACACACTTGGATGCAACAGATTCTCATCCAATGCCTACTGAGGGGGATTCCCCAACATCCCCTCATACTGATGAAGGAACATCATCTCTTGTCCCTACTCAATCTGTACCACCAGTGAGAAGAAGCACAAGAATCACTCAACCACCCCACTGGATGAAAGATTATATTGGGGGTATCACTCAATCCCACTCTATTTCATTTACCACTTCTGTTACACCACATACTTTTCCATATGTAGTGAGCCCACATCTTTCTAGTACTCATGTTGCTTATCTTTTCAACATTACCATGGCCAAAGAACCCACTTCTTTTAGAGAAGCTTGCAAATATCCAGAATGGATTGATGCGATGAAACTAGAACTGGATGCTTTAGTAAAGAATGAAACATGGGATATTGTGGATCTTCCACCATCCAAGAAACCTATTGGGTGCAAGTGGGTCTACAAAGTCAAACTAAAGGCTGATGGATCAATAGAAAGGTGTAAAGCAAGATTGGTGGCCAAAGGATATAACCAAGAATTGGGGATAGACTACACTGAAGTTTTCTCACCAGTGGCAAATCTGGTGACTGTTAGAATGTTCATAGCCATGGCAACTGCTCACTCTTGGCCTCTGCACCAACTGGACATCAACAATGCTTTCTTGCATGGCTATATAACAGAAGAGATCTACATGACAGTGCCACAAGGTCTTCCCCACACAACACCAGGTCAAGTATGCAAGCTGAAGAAGAGTCTATATGGGCTCAAGCAAGCTTCCAGAGAATGGAATGCAGAATTTACTAGGAAACTTAACACCTATGGTTTGTTTGCTACCATTGAAGATCCTTGCTTATTCACCAAAGGAGAAGGGGATCAGTTTCTTTGTATCATTGTGTATGTAGATGATATTTTGGTGAGTGGACCAACCTTGTCCATCATAGAGGATTTCAAGAAATACCTGCATTCTACTTTCACCATCAAAGATTTAGGTGCAGCTAAATACTTTCTTGGCATGGAAATAGCAAGAGGAGAGAATGGTACATCTCTTAACCAAAGGAAGTATGTGTTAGAGATTCTATCTAACAATGGAATGTTGTGTGCAAAGGCTGCTCTTACTCCACTGCCACCAGGTCTGGTCCTTGTGCAAGGAACAGAAGCTCCTTTGCAGCACCCAGAGATATACAGGAAATTGGTTGGTCAGCTGTTGTATTTAAATCTGACAAGGCCAGATATCACCCATGCAGCTCAACAACTTAGCCAATTCATGGCTGAACTAACTTCAGTGCATTGGAATGCAGCTTTACATGTCCTTCGATATCTTAAAGGTTGTCCATCTTTGGGTGTCTTCTATCCTAGTGTTCAGTCTTTTGAGCTCAAAGGCTACACTGATGCTGACTGGGGTACTTGCTCTGATACTCGAAGATCTATTACTGGTTTCTGCATTTATCTGGGGAACTCTCTCTTATCATGGAAATCAAAGAAGCAAACCACTGTATCTTCCTCTTCTGCAGAAGCAGAATATAGAGCCATGGCTGTCACTACAAGGGAATTGGTTTGGATAGCCAGTATGCTGAAAAGGTTTCACATCACTCCTACACTGCCAATCTCTCTGTTCTGTGACAGTGATGCTGCTATTCAGATCACTAAAAATCCGGTGTTCCATGAGCGGACGAAACACATTGACATTGATTGTCATGTGGTTCGTGAAAAATATGTTGCAGGTTTTCTTAAACCTATGAGTATCTCTTCAGCTAACCAACTTGCGGATTTCTTCACGAAGCCCCTCTCTAGCCCTCGCTTTCGTGACTTACTTTGCAAGATGGGATTGCTGGACCTCCATCAATGCCATCTTGAGGGGGGGTGTTGAAGATGGAGTATTTTTGCTTGGAGTAAAGCTATGTTGCTGACGGGATTCGATCTTATGATCTAGTTTAAGTTTAAGTATTTTTTTATTTCTGTTTTTGATCGCAACCATCCACGTGTCTGTCGTGGATGGATTGCATTAGGGCTAAGTCGTTACAGAGTCATGTTTTTAGTTTCTAGCACTTCTACCTTTAAACCTAGACATATAAATATGTGCTACTGTAGCTGCGCAGCTTCTATGCATGGAATGAATGAAAACTATATTTCTAAAGTTTGAATCTTTACATTTCCTTTCTCGTCCAAATCATACAATCAAACCGAATAGCTCAGGATTTCTACAAAGATCCATTGCAACTTCATCCTAAAGAGGCTCTCTAACTTCAATCAAACCAATCAACCCGATCCCTCCATCAACCCTCAATTTCTGGAGGTCCTTCGATCAGAATGTAGCCAGCCTTCCTCCCCACCATCCCAATCGCCCTCAACATCGGAGAAGCAACCCTCAACTCCGGCTGCATCAGTTGAAGATCTAGCAATGCCAATGGACTATGAGGGAGCCGGCAACGGATTTGGCGAGGTATACTATCGGAGCCTGCTGCAGGGCAAGGGCTTGCTCACTGTGGACCAGCAGCTGACAGCACGGGGTGATACCAAGAGCTGGGTCGAGACGTATGCAAAGGACATGCCCCAGTTCCGAAGAGACTTTGGACTTGCCATGTTCAAACTTACTCATATCCAAAGTCCTGATAAGGGGGGTGAGGTTCGCCTCAACTGCAGGAAAAGAAACTGAAACTCTTATATCTTTGATTTGATCTGCTACCACTGCTACACTATAACTCATGACTACTTCTTTACTTTATCTTATGCTGTTCTGTTTCGATGTAGTGAAGCTGTGAACATTTGTTTTCTGTTTGCATATTTATGGTTTCGTCTTATGTATAAGCAATCTTCCACCGTCATTAGTGAAATATTGCAAGTTTCTGTGAGATATAAATCAGCAGGGCGAACCTCATTTGAGAATTTGATACACTCGTCGGTTATTCGAGAGTTGTTTATATGGGTATTACGATGTTTATTGACCCATAGTCTAATTGAATCCACTATGGTACGTATAATTTACCTACTTAAAAGTTGTAAGGATTTTTACTCCTGGAAAGAAATTATGAATTAGATCCTTCTTGAGAGTCGATAAAAAACAGAATAGGCAAAAGCTCAAAGTTGGGCAACGATACTCATGCTGCCATGCAGAGTGATTGTATCAAAATTACTTTATTTACCTAAGAAAAAAAAAACTACAAAATCCATGTCACTTTTGTGAAAGTGTTAGTATGATGGAGGAAGAGATACTGGGAAGAATGTTGATGAAGTTGGTGTGCATAAACGTGGAAAAGAAACCTAAAGTTGTCATTTTGTATGACATGGATAGTCTAGCCACGTGTTCTTTTACTATTCGTTTATCCTAGAATAAGTCGTGACCGTCGGATTACTATCCACGTACGCATAGGATGGTAGCTTTCCTTTCTTATTTTCCAAGCTTTCCTTACTTGTTTAGACTATAAATACAGTGAAGCAATGTAACAGTGAGTGAGTCTTGTGGAATGAAATACGACTTGCTTCATTTCTTCATCTCCTTTACTTGAATATACACATGAAATATTGAAATTTCACAACTTTCTTCATTGATTGAAAGATGAAAAGTGCGGTTGAAATGGGAGTTCCATCACTAGTTTGACTTACTCCCTATGTATCATCGAAAAATACCCCCGTCTCAATGGTAAAGGGATAATTTTTTCTCGACACGAGAATTAAGACGAAAGTGATAATTGTTGATAAAGTAGTGTGAATGGATTTTAGTGAGTTAAAATTTTACTATTTAAGGTAATATCCCTTTATCAATGGGACAGAGGCAGTATATATTTTCCCTTTTAAGACGTTCCATTAATATAGAGACCTTTTTCGAAATAGAAAATTATAACCCAATAAAATTCAGACACATCATTTTTACTCATCACCTTTCACTTTAACACACTATCAACAATCTCATCTTAATTTGCGCTCTAAAAAAAATGTTCATTTTTTAATGGGACATGGGAGTATATACAATGAGAATCTAGAACAAACAAAGGGAAAACATACTATTTCAGGAGATTTCAGGAGTATATGCATACTTCTTCCGTCTCAGAGATCCTGATACTATCTTCTTATTGAGTCGTCTCACAAATCTTGACACGTTTCCTATTTGGGAAATAGTTAGGGAATTAATGGTAACATTAGTAATTCCCTTATTACTACGATTAACATTATTTAAATTGAATCTCATCGTTCACACGCCTCTAAGCACATTGCTCAATATAAAATTTAAAAGTTTAAACTATCGTAACTTGTTCGAATCTTCTCTGATTTTTATGACGTTTATATCAAATTAAAAGCCTTAATCCGATCTTTAATTCAAAATCAGACATCAATATGTTTGTACGCATCTATGATGCTCTAGTTTGAAAATATGCCAAAAATAAATAAACCACATTATATCTCTATATACAATCTATGAAGCACGGGGACGCTCCCCATGTGACCATACTTGTATTGGGAACGTCCCGGAGACGGATACACCGGAATACGTCGAAAATACGTCCCCAAGAACGTTTTCCTTTTAAAGTTACATTTTCTTATTAGTTTTAATTTAAAAAATACATTTTACCCAATAAAAAATTTGTTAACCCCACTATAAAATTACATCCCTAACCCCAATCGCTCTTCCTCAAATTCACTTATTGATTATTGCTATTTGTTTAATTTTATTATGAATTTATTATTATTTCCACATTTTTATCATGAACTATGGAATATAATGTATATAAAATATATATTATAAAAAAAATACAAAACGTATTTTTTGAAGTATCGTATTTTCATTTTTTAAGAATTTACGTATTTTCGTCCCCGTATTTCGTATTTGTCTCCATGCTACCTAGTATACAATAATCCACTTTAAACACTAAACACATTCATCTTAATACCTATAGTGGGCAAAATTCGTAAGCCCAAATTAAATAGCTCAACGGTCTTAACGGACCAGGCTGGACGGTCGAAACGGCCCAATAGAAAAGGCATTCAGGCTCAATTCAATTACTTAGCCCTTGAGCCTATCCGATTACGTCAGCCACAACAGTCAACACGGTCAATACGTGTGACTTATCATTTAAATCAAAGACCGAGTCAACGTATGTTAACTCCGTCGGAACGGAACACGAACTAATAAGGCCCATGAGCGAAACCCTAAGGGGAGGCCGTCGTATATATACAGACTGACTAGGTCGAATCAAACACGATCTATTCCACGCTCACACTCTCCACTACGCTCTCAACTGCTCTCGCGCATTCTGCACAATCACGACAGCTGCCGCCGTCGGAGTGAGCCGAATAAGCTTCCTCCGCCGTCAATCCTCCCTGACACGTTACTTCATGTCACCTCCTTAGCCTACCGAACGCTCTTAGTCGTCCGCGACCACCGCCATTGCTTTATTATTTACTTTCGTTATCATTTGTTTTTATGTTCTATTATTCGAATACCGTACTAACTTGAGCGTCGGAGGTCCTACGGCTGACACCCCCTCCGGTGTTCTTCGTAGGGCTCTAACATGTCCTTTGTGTCGGTTACAGGTCGCTAGTGCCCTAATTGACCGGATCGACAGAATTGTCCGGACAACCGTAATTGTAGTTCTACCTCTACAATACCCGTGCCGAAAGGAAAAGTTTCAAGATCTCTGAGATGGGAGAGTATAACCTTATACTCCATCTGTCTCATTTAATTGTCCACTACAAAATTGGCACAATAACCAAGAGATAGATGGTTTATATTAGTATATTAGTTGTGAGAGTATAAAGTTTCTATATTGGGTAAATGAACAATTAAATGGAACGTCCCAATAAAGAAACATGGACAATTAGGGTGAGACGGACGGAGTATTATTATTTTCCCTTCAAGTAGTTTTAGTTAGGTTAGGGTATACTCCTTCCGTTCTACTTCACTTAGTTTATTTCATTTCGGCACGATATTTTCTGCACAGTGTTAAAACTGAAAAGTAAGGAGTGCACATTAAAAAGTCAAGGTAAATTCGTTTCATTTTAGAAAATAGGCGAATTAAATTAAAGTGGGGACATCCCGATTAAGAAAGGAAGTCAAATAAAATGGGGCGTAGGGAATATATTTTAATTATTTTATCTATATGCCAAAGGGTATAGTTATGTTTAATGTATAACCTTGTATAAATACAACGTGTCAACGTGGATAATTTATAAAATTGGCGTTTAAAGAAAGCCGTTCTCAATTGCTTTTAGTTCGAATTAAGAAGAATGAGATTAGGTTTCGATTCCTAATCAGAGTCGGTATATATCATATTTTTTGCACCTATAAATACATGCCCAATACTCTTTCTTAATTCCATAATCACATTCACTCATTCTCTCGACTTCAGATAGTTTAGTTAATATTCTCCTTCTTCTTCGAACTATGGTTCCGACTTATTCGGTTCTCGAGAAATCTCTCATCGCCGTTTTGCTATTTAGTTTCCTGTTTCTTTCTGCCTCTTCTTACTACGCCGGGGCTCCCAACTCTCCGGCGCCGTCGTACGCCGCTCCCGAACATCTCACACTCTGCAACTTTGACCAACAATACATAGTTGGATTAGAATACCTTAACGAAATGGAGCGCTGCAACATCGGCGTTCTACGCACGTGCCAAATTCATCAAATTTATCAATTGGGAGATTCTATCTCTGACGTCGGCAACTTAATCCGTGAGGTTCCGGCCTCCCCTTTCGCCCGACTTCCTTATGGTTCCGATTTCCCGACGGGCCCTACCGGCCGTGCCTCCAACGGAAAACTTATGATAGACTACTTTGGTATGTTTTCTTTATTTTGATTTTTTGTTTTGTTTTCTAATATCTAAAATCTCGTAACTTTCTTGATTGAATAATTAAGTAAATATAATGAATTATTTGTATGTGTGCAGCAATGGATGCTGGTCTTCCTTTTCTGCCTCCGTTCAAAAAGAGTGATGCCGATTTCAGTCACGGCGTCAACTTCGCCGTCGGAGGCGCGACGGCGCTGCCGTCGAACGTGCTGGCAGCTATGAATATCTCATCTCCGATGACGACGAGTTCGATGTCAGTGCAATTGGATTGGATGTCTGCTTATTTCAACTCTCTCTGTCACAACCAAAGAGGTCCAATCTCTCTCTCTCTTACTGTTACTTGGTTTTGAATTAGAGTTTGTTGCTTTTATCAATTTGTTGACGCCAATATTAATTTTATGCAGATTGCGGCGGGAAATTTGAAAATGCTCTATTTATACTGGGACCGTTAGGCGGAAGCGACTATCACAACGCACTATTTCAAGGGAAATCGGCCTATGAAATCGAAACCGAATTGCTTCCGAAAGTTGTGGATGCGATCATGGCTGGTGTACGAGTAAGTACTATTTAATTCACCATTCGTTATCTTGATCTAATCGTATGTGCTATATGGGATATACATAGCTAACATTCAATGTTTACTTCGCACTGTATTATTTTTTCAGAGGCTAATCAGCTTTGGAGCAAAAAAGGTGATGGTTCCGGGAATACCTACTATGTACGAACTCCCCATTTATCGAACAGCTTTCTCGACAGAGACGTGGGGAGAAACTGAAGCCATGGCAAGCTACCATAACGATATGCTCGAATATGCCATCGAAACACTTAACAAAGAAGAAAGGCCAGATGCTGTTGTCTTCTTTGGCGATTATGATCGATCTTTTCGAACAATGAAAAATTACGGTCTTTATGAAGAAGGTAAATATCTCACTTCAATTTCTCAGTATAAAATAAGAAACCCCCCTAAGCCTGAGCTAATTAGTTGGAAAACTAACTTGTTAAATGTGTGGATTTTACAACAGCAATGGATTATTATGATATGAAGGCTTGCTGTGGGACCGGAGGCGGAAACTACAACCTAGATTTGGAAAGAATGTGCGGAGCTGAAGGTGTTTCTGCATGCAACGAGCCTCAAAGGAAAATACATTGGGACGGACTGCATCTAACTCAAGAGGCGTATAGGATTATGACGAAAGATATATTGTTTAGGATCTTCGACAACCTCCACTGCCCTTCTTTTCATTAGATATATATTGTATAGGATCTTCAACAACCTACTCTGATCAATCTTCTTTCCTTTTTACCTTTGTAATCTTCCATAATAACCTATAGTCCAATACATAACTGGAAATATCAATATACATATTTTCTAAACTTACTTGTCTTGGTTCATGTAGTCTAGTGAATGTCTTGAATCCTGCAGTTTCTTTTGTTTTACCTAGTCTGGTACCTTTACAGTGACATAAGTTCTTAATCTAAAGTATGAATTCACTTCACAGTGACGAACCATCTGCCCTAGATTTAAACCTCACTATGCTAGTCCGAGGTTTTTGCTCATTCAATTCATACGATTTCCTTTTACTGACCAAAGAAACGAGATGGAAAAAACCACAACCTGTTTTATAACTTAAATCTTATCAACTACTCCTAATTATTATAAGGAACCATCTACCACAGGTTTATTTGTTAAGATACTTAATCCCATGTGTTTAGTCTAACGGTGCAAACATTCGCCTAGTAAAAAGAAAAACAGGTCATAAGGGAATAGAAAGAAAAAAAAAACAAATGAAAGCAAGCATGTCAAATGTTGCAAGATGTAGTATTATTCATCAATTCATTCAAGTTTAACAACGATAATTAGATATACTGCCTACAGATTTATCTAGATCATCACAGAATACTCAAGTATATAAATAGCATACAGTCATTTTGCACACTCAAAACTGGGATAGTGGGGCTTTACCAATTGAAGTGAAGCGATCCGAGACTTCTTTTCAAATGCAAACTGCATATATGCTACTGATCTGGCTTGTCAGGATCCTCCTTGTCGGGATCTTCTTCCTCTTCTTCCTTTTTCACTTCGTCTTCATCTTCTTCATCTTCCTCGGGGTCAGCCGGCATAGGAGGTGGTAATGGAGTCTTCATAGGGCTGAACTGCGGGAATATGTCTGGTCTCCTTCCAGGCTTTGGCCTATCCCATTCCTAAAATGGTTTTTACAATGCTTTAGCCCCAAATAAACACATACTTAAAAAGATATTTGCATATCAATAAACAGTTTTACTATGCACTGATCATCAAGTAGAAATGTCCATGGATAAAATTGTATGCACACATAGAGATGCGACCTGAAAGATACCATTTGAACAAAATAAAAAGGACTACCAAATCTAGTGCTCGTGAATATTTGTTCAAATAACATTACAACACTGGTAAAGGTTCACAAGACAATGTAAACTCGATGTTTAGCCCTCTATTCATGCTATCCACAGTTGATTCAGGCAACCAATTGATTACAAGGATCACACGATTAATAGAAGCCGGTAAGAGGTCTTATGGAAATGGAACAGAAAATCATCCGTTTGATTATTTTAAACCTTGTTTCAATTGAAGTTCAATCAACATTCATTAAGAGCTAAGCAAGAACCACCCCTCCCACTATAGAAATGGTGATCTAATTTGAGCCACTCAGCCACACCGTGTAGGTTCACCGTCTTCCCTTTGACAGTCTTATTTTTTATATACTGCAAACCAATTTTGATGATCATCAAAATTCACAAGCCGACCATAAGAGATAGTACACATGTTCCCCAATCACCAAGCACCAAGCTGAAGCTATTCAGTTAAAGAAAAGTATAAAATTAGAACTCAATTGTAATACTCCATTATTCAATATTCGCAACCAAAGCTTTTCAGAAATATCCAAGTTCAGTATCTCCCCAATCTATCACCCTTCATAGTATATATTCTAATGGAGCTCCATTCACCCCACATTTAAACCCTAAACCCTTAACCCAAAAGTCAAAATTTAACAATATACAGTAACATGGTGATCAAATTAGTCAATACACACAGAAATTTATCGCCAATTAGTACCAAAATTGCATAGAGGAACGACAATTTCTTAAAATAAAAGGAGCCAGACATAGACAAGGCAGAAGAGTGTTCGATGAAAGTTCACAAAGAGAAAGGGGGTGCGGGAGAAACTCACGATGGGAAAATCAAGAGGCGAACGGCGAGTCATCTTCTCTTCCTCTGGAGCCATACCCACAATCCACGATCTCCGGCGTCCACGCGCCACGACTGAGCTGCGGCTACTGGGGAAAGACGCCAGCGGAGAAAGGGCGCTTGTAATTGGGGAGGAGGCCATAGATGATGTCGACGAGGTTGAAGCTACAAAAAACTCCGCCTTCGGAGCACAAGCCGGTAGGCAGAGGGACAGCGAGGCGTACGCCATCCGCGGCGGCGCGTGCAAACGGAGCGTACTGTACCTTCTACCAAATATCCACTGCCCAACTGCCAGAGAGAGAGAGAGAGAGAAGAGAGAGAGTGTTCCCAAATACTACTAGTCAAACCCGAGCTCCTCTTGGATGGACCAATGGGCCTGGCTCGAAATTAATTGAACTGAAATATATTCTTAATGGCTCGATAAAAGCCCAAATTCACATATCGGGCCTCACGTAAAAATATCGAATTATTATTATTATTATTTACTTATTTCCTTTTTTTTCCTAGCGTTTAAAATAATGAAATCAACAAAAATCCGTTTCAGCCAAACTAGCCCTAAGTAAGGATCAGTAAGTAATTGGGTCATTCTCGTACGCGCTCTCTCGCTCTGCGAATTTTTGTGGAGAGAAGAATGGCGGGAAAGCAAGTCTCCGGCGACGGCGTTCCGCCGAGCCTCGCCGGAATGTCCAAAAACCAGCTCTACGAAATCATGTGTCAGATGAAGGTCCTGATTTTTCTTCTGTTGTATATATTTTATTGTTGGTACCCAGTCACTCGGGTATTTCGATCGATTGTCTTTCGCACATTTTCTAATTATTCATTGAGGAATCGAAAATGAACGAATTGTAGTTTGAATTGTGAATTATGATGCGCGCAGGCCTTGATTGAGCAGAACAAGCAACAAGCGAGGCAAATTCTTATTCAAAATCCAGCTTTGACCAAAGCTCTTTTTCAGGTATGTTTTAATTAGGGTTTTTTCGTATATACTTTTATTATGTTTTCGATTAGGATTAGACCTTATGCTTTACTATATTCCTTCGCATTTCCTTCAATTTTATGCTGGGGTGTTGAGAGGAGCCGTTTTTTGTTGTGTTTAGTGTGCTAGGGTGTTCAAATAAGTTATTGTGAACTCAAAAAAAAGGAGTCCTATTTTGAACTTTTTGAAGCTATTGAGAAATAGAAAAAATTCAACCGCGGCAGTTTTCTGACTTTGTCGAGTTGTAGAAGATCAATTATCGATATGGTGTTGCATTTATCTGTGGTAGTTAGCTGCAGACTGTAGGTACAGAAGAGATAATGCTATTTGAATCCTTGGGACGTTTTATCTAGCTGGTTTTTTGAATTTCGCTTGTAGTGGATCAATAGTATTCCTTATAGTGTAGAGCTTTATTGGTGCGTGAGTAGGTCCAAGAGAAGTTGATAGACCATGCTATTACATAGAATCATAGAGACCAATGGAGATGGTTTAGGTATGATACTCGAGCAAGTACATTTACTTTTTCCTTTTGTCTTATTCGGCTGGCTCAAAGTTTTCTAAGCCTGTGACTTCTCTCTTCATGAACCTATCTTCTATTAAATCATTGCATTAATTTGTAGATCAATGCTAGGTTTAATTTTGATATTTCCTAGTATATCATGTGGAAACTCATCTACTTAGTTATAATATGGTGGTTGACCTCAGATTTATGTTATTAGGAATAAGGATATCATCTATAAATAAGTTTTTCATCATTCCGGGAATGTGGCCATTTATAATTTAGCTATCATCCAAAGAGGAGTTCTTTTAGTATATCTGATCTCTATCAGTATCAGCCATTACTTCACCATGTACAACATCACTTTCTAATCCAGTTTTAAAAAAAGAATAAGAAGTTCCTTTTGTACTTGTTGAATGGAATTTGATATTCTCTAAGTTCATCACTTGTGCTAAAATGTGGATAAAGTAGTCCCAAGTGGACAACTGCCAGTGGGATGTGGTTGTTACTGGTCCCATAGACATTTCTGGATATGAACTTGTATTCCTACTTTGGGACCCTGTACATGTTCTCAAATGATGCTGAAACACATGGAGTTTTATTACTCATCTACTCATCTTTCAGCTTTTTGTGAGTTTCCTGATGCATTTTAAGGACCTGTAACAGATTTTTGGGCATAAAGTACATTAGTTCTCTGACATTCTTTCATTGTATCATTTTTCTTTCATTAGGCGCAAATCATGCTTGGAATGGTGCATCCCGCACAAGCAGTATGCTCTTCTGTCTCATTTGATAACATTCTTGCTTATTTCATTCCTGAAATTTTCTAATCACTTTGGCTTTGTTCAGTCACCAGCCATTACTTCTACAGTATCTCAGAATCCACAACCGTCAGCTATGCCAAGTCAAAAACCCAATATACAAGCATCTGCGCCAGTTTCTGGTCAGAACCAAATAAGAAAACAGCAGCTTAATCAACCTATTGCATCACACCCGCCCTCTCAATCTCTTCCTCCTCCAAACCCTCAACCTCAGTCCATGCCCTCACATCCCTTACAACAAACACTGCCACCTAAGGGACATGTTAGTGCACAGTCAGCACCGATGTCTTTACCACAGCCCTCTCAAGTTCCTGGTTTGGCTCCATTGCCACAGCATACGGCTCCTCAGCCACCAACCCTTCACCAGCTCCCTATCCCTTCCTTGTCCACACAATCACAGCAGCCTTTGCCAAATAGTGGCAGCCAGTATATGCCCCATCAACCACCACTGCCCCAACAACCAAGACCACCAATGTCAATGCCAGGCTTCCCTCACCAGCAGGCTCAACCTCAAATGGGACCTAATTCGGGCTTTCAGCATCCTAGTGGACAGCAGATGCATCATTCTCAACATATGTTTCATGTGAGTCCAAACTTAAGTGAAGGTGCTTTGAATGATTTCTTGATTTTATTCCTTTTGTTTTTGAAAATCTTGAAATTCTGTAATTCAGCCAGGTTCAAAGCCTCCTACTGGTATGGGGCCTTCATTTCCACAGGGACAGTTGCCACTTCCAAATCAACCTTTGTCTCAATCAGTTTATCAGGTATGGCCTGGATCATGCCATATATAAGATTGCAAGAGTCTTTTCGTGTTGATATATGAATGTATGTCTACTTATGTCAGTTTCTGCTGTTCTTAACTATACATTCATGATCCAACACCCATGATTAGTTCAATTGGTAGGTACGAACCGGAAGTCCTGCAACTATTTGACATCTATTTCCATGTTTAGCTAATATTTAATATTAATCACTAGTAAGTTCATGACTGAACTTTCTAGTGCTCCTTACAAATTTGTGTACGTGTTTATGTCTTGAGCAGTTGAATATATGTAATAAGGAGTACTGTGATTTTCTATATGTGACTTTCGATACAATTTTGACATTTTAGATTGATAAGTTAAGCTTGAATATTCTCGTGGGTTCAGGGAGGAAATCCTCACTTAGGAATGGATTTCAATCAAATGGGAGGTTCCAAGCAACCAGAGAGGGGTTCCAGTTGGATGCATGGCCTTCCTGAGAACACGATGGGGCAGCTTTTAGGACCACAGCAAGGGTTTCCTGGTCAGGCGGGTCCCAGCAGCCAGCTCGCTCGACCACCATCATCGGTAAAATCGTCTCATTCATTCACAATTTCGTTCCGCCTGATCTCTCAACTAATTTAGGATCGATAACCAAAATCCTTGTAATTCTGCAGTTGAGTCCTGAACTGGAAAAGGCATTGCTTCAGCAAGTTATGAGTCTCACTCCGGAACAGATCAATATGCTCCCGGCTGAACAAAGAAACCAAGTTCTTCAGTTGCAGCAAATTCTTCGCCATTGAATGATACGTTTTCAGAATCGAAATACGTTGCAAAATCGGGCCCAACTATTCACATGGCTTGGTGTATTTGATCTTTAATTTTTTTTGACATGCAATGTACCTCGAATTGTCCTAGTATATGAGCTATATGTTACACTTTATGTATGCTTGCATTTACTTTTAATGGCAAAAATGGGCATATTCTTCTTTCCACATCTACGTTCAATGAGGGGTTATGCATATTTCTCCATTTAATGCAAGGATGCATTCATTTTATTTATAAGCATATTATACACATATTTTATAGTTCTTTGGTCGATAGTATAATAATAAGTCGAAATTAAAATCAATCTATTGATTATTGCATAATCTGAGATTTTACTTACAAGTAGTTTTACAACTATACATTGACATTGTTTGAAGTTCATCTACTTAGTTAGAAGCTCTCGTTCTTTAAGCTTCCAGCTCTTGATAGATAAATCGATGTACAATGCCGCTCAAGCACGAAAAATTACACTCGGAAAAATTGGAAGTGGCTTTCTCTTCTAAGGTGTAACGTAAGGCAGATTCTTTCTGGTGCAGCTCCACCTTTCTCTCGTCGAATAGATTATTGTTCGGAGCTCCAATGTTGCATTAGGGTCGGTTAGCCAGATTTATTAGGTGACAAACCTAAGCATTAGAATCTTCTTCTTCATCCTCCATCTCCCATTCATCATCATCATCTTCATCGCCTTCAGAATCCATCTCCAAATCCTCGTCTTCGCTCTGTACAAATGCAGATAAACCCATCATTTCATATTCTGTTTAGAGTATTATTCTGAGAGTGGTAAAAACATTAAACATTGTCAGCAATCTTCAATTCTCAGCAGGAGCTTTGTTTTAATGCTTGTAAGTCATTTTATGCAATCTAAAAGCAAAGGTACAAGAGCCATTCAGGCATAAATCAGCTAACAAGCTTACTTCACTCAGTTCTGCAGCGTTATGGAACTGGCCACGGTCCTCTGAGTTCCAAGTATCACTTTTCTCCCGATTTTGAGGATTGCCCTGATGGAATAAAGAAAATGCATACAAAATCTCAGCAAAACATATAATTATTGATATTTGAAAAGGCACACATCCCACCATTAAGACACATCATCTTCTCAGGTCAGTCGAATATTTACAATTATACGAAACAAAAAGAAACAGCCAATATCATGTGTGCAAGCATAAAAAAAAATGTTATCAATTAGTAATTACAAAGAATCACAACTTACAATTTCCTTCTTTGTTTGCTCAATTGTGTTCTCCACTTCAGATATGTGTTGACTGAGAGCCTACACAACAGAGTCAGCCATAATTTAGGACACATATATAACTAATGAAGTAATTCAATTTATTGCTCACTATTTTAAAAATTATACTGCCACAAAACTGGATTTTTAGAGGATGACTAACTTCATATCGTTGCAGGGCCATCCTACGCTTCAGTGCTTTGGCTTTGGTCAGAAGGTTTCTGGGTCTAATAGTGATAGGACGTCGGTAATTCTTGCCACGGTAGTAAATCAAGCAATATCCTTTTGGAACCCTGTCGATTGAAACTAGTATACCACCACTCTCATATTCCAAAAGTCTGGAAGTCTCTTCTACAAATGCAAGTTCCTTTTCCTTTGAAATTAACTTCACGACTTCTCTATGTTTCCAGTGCAGATGCATGTTCTCAATAACACCATCGAAAACACCACGGATACCTGGAGATGACAACAAATCATGCTAGATTCAATACATTACAAATATAAAGTTTTTACTTTGATAATTGTACTCTGAGAGCAAGAAAACCCACCAAGTGGCAAGTACGGTTTCATCTGTAATCCAACCTTTCGGAACATAGTTCTTTCTTCATCTGTGATCGTCTCCTGGTCATCTGAAGGATCTATAGGAAGCCAAGAATCCACTATTTTAGTCAGCAGTTTCTCTGCTTTGAGTTTCTTTGCCTGAGCCTGCAAATGCATTAGGTTGATGGCATTTACGAGTAAGATATACCAGCATCAGGTGGAACACATAGCTTACCCAAGCATCTAAAGATCATGGCAGTCTTAAAACTAATGACCAAATAATAATAATAAGTACAATTATATCTTGATGACGCGTCCTGCAACATAATAAGTAATAACAGACAGTTGAAAAGGCAACAGAAATTTAAGGAGGGGTATTTGTCTCATTCTATGAGCAAATTTGAAGGACTATGAAGGGAGTGATGCGTGCAACACCTTATCCAAATACATCCTCAATGGGTTGAAACTTGAAATCTACATTTACCGCACAAAGAATTTAGTTGGCATTTTCTCATATTTTGATTAACAATCGGTCGAAATACAAAAATTCAAATTTGCCATTACAGTTTGACTTGCTTAAAAGTAGTTGTATGGAAAATTTGCGAAAGGCTAACAGAGCATAGAGGTTTGTTGCTCTGGAAACTGGGGATTTAGCACCTGACCAACAACAGAACTCTTATTCTAACGTCCTATTCGGCCAAATGAAACTGTTATTTAGGAGATTTTAACAGGAAAAGTGCATCAAAGCAGTGAGGTTCTGGGAGACTGTTAAACTGGTATCTGAAGGGTAACTAATATAAGCTAAGTGAGATAGCATGCTAAAGTCATACAGCAATCATGGAGAAATTAATTCACAATGATCATACAGCAAATAAGACACACTTACAATAGCGAGTTTATGTTCAAGTCGTCTGATCACCCTCTCATGTTTGGCTCTAGATGCCTCTTCTTGCATCTTTTTATGTTCTTCAGCAGATACTTCTGTTCCCCATCTAGCTTGTGCCTCATAAAACTCTTCTAAGGTGCCTGCCAAAGCTCCCTGCTCTTCAGATACTGGCACTGGCAAGGGTACTGGTACGTGCCTCACTTTTTCTTCGACATCTTGTGGCAGGGGTACTGGTACCCTCCTCACTTTTTCTTCAACATCTTGTATTTGCTTTGTCATCTCCTGTCTCTCTGCTAAGGCACTAGCCACAGTTGGGGGAAGAAAATCCTTACCACGGTACATAACTATGAAATATTTGTTTCTCAGAAGTAACACTCCCCCTGTCAAATTCTACAACAAACCAGTAGAAGGAATAAGTGAGGAGAGTTTACTAGAAAGGAAAACGCCGCACATCAATAACACCGAGGAACACAAATAAGAGTAAGTAATCTATCTTTTCTTACGTACCCTAATTGACCTAAACCTAAAGGACAAATTCGTAAGCTTACGTGTTTTGGGAAAGAGATGCACAAAAGATCATGTGAGAAATGAAATATACGAAAAACTCAAAATGAAACAAAATGCTAGCAACCAATAGAAACAATTTTCTTCAGAAATTATTGTCGAATAGTATAGCCAACATGGATAATCTCCATACCTTCAGTTCCTCGGACATAATTTTGTTATTTGTGTTCTGGATTCCACGCTTGACAGCAATTTTCACTATTAAACTTTTTTCCCATAGCTTAATTATGGATGTAGCTAAACCTTGATGATTCCTGTTTCTTCCTGAGAGATTAAATAGAGAAAAGAATTCAGAAAATACTTCATTAATTGGATGAACATACAAGGGGAAATTACCAAGGGCAAAATGGCACGGAAGTGACTTGGCAAGCTTCCGTAAGTTGGTCATCTCAGCATTGGTTAATCGTGGACGCATTCCAGTAGGAAGAAGCCTAAATGGCGTCTTGTATCCAGGAACAGTCGGAGGGAGTAAATCAGCATCAACAGGGAGAACTCCAGTTCCCCACCAATCTTCAAACCGCGGGCCCAAACCATCTAACAGATTATTGTACTCAACTTCCTCTTCGGTTATTTTTCTTACACGGTTAGGTATAACCGGACTTGAGCTCACAGGAACCTGAGTTTTTCCATCACCACTTTTGGTGGCTGGATCTTGAGGGGACGACACATCGGGCACAAAAAGTGAATCATGTTCACTGTTTCCCTTATCCGGCCTTAATTTAGGGCCTTCATAATTAGCTCCTCTGTACACCACCATAACACTTCCAGATCTCCAAGTGACTAGCCCCCCTGTTCGACGCTGATGAGACAAAATGGCAGTCAGTTTGTTTTAGACTCACTACATTCCTCATGACTAAAACGAAACAACAATAACAGAAAGGAATTCACATGCATGATTTTATAGTTCTAATCTGCAGATTCCTTTTATCTGTTCACTTGAAGGGCTTTAAAGTTCAAATTATCTTCCTTATTATTTTCAAAACTGAATTTCTGCAAGCCATCGATGAAACGAATGAAAACTCTTAACCGTTCATCTCTATGTAACCGAATCCCGAATAGTACTTAACAAGAATTCTAGAACATGAACTAAAATTAGAGTAAAGGTGTAACAAGATTCAGACAGTAAGAAGAGAACTGCACCAACGCTAAAACTCACCAACCTCAACAATCTCATGCGCAGTCTTCATATCATGCGCCAATTCTTCATGAAACTTCAGCCTCACCAGCTCAGACCTCCTCCATTTCTCATGTATCTTCTCCAGAACCGCCGCCGTGATTCCCGCCTTGGCCACACTCACCCTATCCCTCAAAGTCATCCCCTCTCTCCGCAGCCGCCTCAGCTCTTCGTCTTCAATCGTCAATTCCGCCAGAGAAGGCGCTCGCATTGTCTTCTTCTTCACTCCAACTTTAACATCCACCACTTCTTCATCCTCACTCGCGCCCCTCTCCCATGGCAGCAGCGACTCAGGGTCAACATCCTCATCGTCCTCCAGAATTGTGTCCGGTCTAACCCAATCTCTTTTCAACAAATCTCCCAGTTTCTCATCCCCATACTCGACATCCATCGAATTACTCGAATTAAAATCCTCCTTCTCCAAACCTAAATGTAGCTCCCCTCCTTCCTCCGCCCCCTCCCCCTCCTCCTCATCGTCGGAGCCTAAACCTAAATTCCGCAGCCGGAGAACAATTCGATCAATCGCCGTGGTATTTCCATGAACTGTTTCCAGTTTCTGCACCGGCTTCTTCGGAGGGGGCTTTGAGCGCGGCGGCGGTCCCCGCGGAGGGGACGGCCACTTCTTTATCCAGGAAGACGATGGCTTTTGGGGAACACTGGGCCTCCCGGGAGGCGTATGGGGTGATTTGGTGGAGCGGAGAGAGCAAGAGAAGGGCTTGAAAAGGAGGCGGTGGAAACGCGGCGGTTTGCGGCGGGGGAATGAGAATGTGGACAAGAGGTGCGGCTGCAGTTCGGTGAATTTGGCCGTTGAGAGCGCCATTTTTGAGCTATCACTGAAAGTGTCGAGGTTTTTGAAGATGATGATAAAACGAGATTTCTTCTGGGGAAAAAGAACGGATAATTTGAAAACTAATTCATAGTATTTAATTTGGGCCCAATTAATAAAAATCTTTTTATGAAGAATGGATTTGGATTTGGGCCCAAATATTCTTAAGAGAGTGGATTGACAATTTAATGACCCTCTAGAAAACTAACAAAACTCTACCTAAAGCCGTAAACGAGCCGAAAGCTACTCGGCGACCGACTTAAAAAAAGTTCATTCAAACTCATATCTGTTAACAATCAAATTGTGTTCAGACTCGAATTTGAACTTGATAACATGATTGAGTCGAGCTCGAGCGTTAAAGTACTCGACTTAATTTGTTTGCTAACATGTTCGGCTCGTATATAATCGAGCGTGTTTGTAAGCTTATAGCTGAGCTTGTTTGCGAGCCTGCAATCGAGTTTTTAACATTTTTGTGTGAAAAAAAATACTCATCAGTCCCATTTCAATAAGCCTATTTATTTTCGTCACGAGATTTTATGCGCAAGTGTTAAAAGTGAAAAATAAGGGGTTCACATTCAAAATGAGGGGTTAATTCATTCTATTTAAGGAAACAAGACTAGTGAAATACTCTCTCCGACCCATTCTATTAGTCTCATTTGTTTTCGGCACATGGACCAAGTGAGTGGAGAGTGAGTGAAAAATATATGGTTGTAATTAATCCTGATGAGAGAGAGTGAATTGTGGCCAAGTATTATTTGCCATTTTAGGAAATGGGACTAATAGGTGGGACAAACTAAAATGGCAAATGTGACTAATATTAGAATGGGACGGAGGTAGTATGACGGCTCAAAATAACAAACAAGACTAATGAAATGGGACGGAGGGAGTATTAACTTATACAAATAAGACGTATCATAGAAAATGTTATTAAGAAAACATATGGTGCTTTTACAAAATTATAGCTAATTGTCCAATACATAGTTAACTTTGATCTATTTCACTATTTACACTATCTTCAAATGTTTTGATAGTATAGCTTTACTTGGAATTGCAACCATTTCAAAAGCACTATATATATCTTCATCAATGTATGGAACTTCATTAATTTAAGTGGATTTTGCATCTCTTCTAGATTCTCTACATCACAATTCATGAAAGAATTAAAGGTAGAAAGTTGTTGTGATATCCTTTTAAGGTGACAAATCAAATGTTGTTTATGTGGATCTAATCACAATCCATCCATCATTATTAAATTCTTGCTTCGATCATGTCACACCACACTTACAAATTTCATAGAAATAATACAAATAAAATAACCATATTTATGAGAAAATTCATTGACTACATTGATTATATACTATATAATACATGCATGTGGCTTCAATTTAAGGAAACTAAAATTAATAGCTCCGAGGCTCCCGCTGTTTCTTTTCTTCTAGGGCCACACAACCTTGATTTCCTTATAAATTAAACCAATTTTTTCCCATTTTAATTCAATCTCCAAAAACAAAACAAAAAACCACAATTATTTTCTCTTATCTCTGAATCCTCAACCTGTGCATAAAGGGGTGCAGGATTCAGATTCATTTTGTGTTAGAGAAAATTAATCCGCCATTTCTGCTTTAGAGCAGAAGATCAAGAACAGGATTTTTCTTTAATTATATATTTTCTTTTCTTTTCTTTTTTTCAATTAGTTTAAGGTATAAAAGAGATGGGTAGAGCGGATTTATGGCGGGACTTTGTTGCGAGCAGCTGGGGAAGGGAATTTGTTGCCGGAGGAGCAGGCGGCACCGCCGGAGTTCTTGCCGGATATCCGCTTGACACGCTGAGAATCCGGCAGCAGCATTCGGGCGGAGAATCGGCTTTCAACATCTTCCGCCACGCCATGGCTAAGGAGGGGCCGCGCAGCCTCTACCGGGGGATGTTTGCTCCCTTGGCTTCCGTCACTTTTCAGGTAAAATTATACTCCCTCCGTTTTTCGTAAGATCATACGTTTTTCTTTCTGAAACTTCCCATAAAAATATGTTATAGTAATAAAGAAAATGAAACTTGTCGCATAAAAATCCAAAATTTCTTAATTCCTGTGCCGAAAAAGCCGAAAAAGAAACGCATACTAGTATTTAACAAAACTAAATGATTTTAACATTATTATTAAGGAAACAGTTGAAATAACCCTAACCCTAAATTGCAGAACGCCATAGCATTCCAAACCTACGCCGTGCTCTCACGCGCGTGCGACCGGAACCTCGCACCGAGCGATCCCCCCTCCTTGAGAGCCGTCGCTCTCGGCGGAGTCGGCACCGGCGCCATCCAAAGCCTCATCCTCAGCCCGGTGGAGCTGCTCAAGATCCGCCTCCAGCTCCAGAGCAAGGCCAACCCGACCCACGCCGGCCCTGCCGACCTGGCCAGGGCGATATTCCGAACCCAGGGGTTGCGCGGGATCTACCGCGGCCTCGGCATCACCGTCCTCCGCGACGCCCCCTCCCACGGCGTCTACTTCTGGACCTACGAGTACATGCGCGACTTCCTCCACCCGGGCTGCCGGAAGTCGGGGGACGAGGCGATGCGCACCATGATCGTCGCCGGAGGCCTCGCCGGCGTGGCCAGCTGGGTCTGCTGCTACCCGCTCGACGTGGTGAAGACGAGGATACAGGCGCAGCCGTGCTACACCGGGATGGTGGAGTGCTTCGCCAACAGCGTGAGGAAGGAAGGGTACAGCGTGCTGTGGAGGGGGCTGGGGACGGCGGTGGCGAGGGCGTTTGTGGTTAACGGCGCCGTTTTCACGGCGTACGAGACGGCGCTCCGGTGCATATACGCCTAGAGTAGAGAGAAGCATGCATGCATGGGGATCGGAGGAAGTAGGTAGCTAGCTAGCTTGGTGTATAAACACCGATTGATATATGTTGTATATTATATGGTGCAAAATTTCGTCGTATCCGATTATTGAACTGGGACGAACGGACCGAGTATTTGATTGATAGAATGAAATGGAGCATAACTATTCTGCATGATTTGAAAATTATAAAATAAAATTAGTATTTCACTCATCACGAAATGAAGATTGATCATTATATTTTATTATTTTGAATTATTACTACAAAGGAATCAACCAATCAAAAATTCCTAACAGGAGTTGTTTTCAACTTAACTTATAATCAGTGGTTTTCTACTTAATTAAGTAATGATAATGGCTAATAAATTACCCAGCTTGCTAAAACATGATCAGGGAAAGAAGGATCGAGAAGCATTATTTGATGACTCAGCAAATAGAGCGCAGTGCGCACCCTCTACTGCACGGCGAAACCCAGAGTTTGTTACTCAGATTCTTTCAATTCCCCGTTTTACCCTCTCCAAACAACGCACAATTACTTCCAGCTGGCAGGGTAGTATCGTCATTTCCATATATTCCTCTGCCGCGCTCCCGCACAGTCACCAGCTCTATAAAACTACACTTCCCCTCTCAGCTTTTCCCATCTTATTCTGCAACACTTCCAAAAACTCTCTTCTCTCACTCTCACTCTCTCTCCCTCTATAGCACAGTAGCACACCAGCACACACTTCACATTCTGAAGCTTTTCTTCTTTTTTGATGGATCACTCTAAGAAACTCAGCGTCTTTGTTATTCTTCTGTGCGTTTTCATCGCTCTTAAGAACCAGAGAAATGCTCTCCGTTCGCGTTCTGCTCTGGAGGAAGATGAACCATATGCTGCTCGCCGGAACCTCGAAGGAGGTGAGTCGCCGTCACCGGCCCCGCATTCCGACGGTGGAGAGGAGGAGGAGGAGAGGCGTTCTCTGACCTACGATTTCTACCGAGACTCGTGCCCCTCCGCCGAAGAGACAGTCCGTTCAACTGTGCGCCAGTTGCATGCGGTGAAGAGCTCTGTAGGCCCTGCTCTCTTGCGCCTCGCCTTCCATGACTGTTTTGTCAATGTAAACCTTCCTTGCCTTTATTTCATTTCGTATTATTAGATCTGAAGTTATTTGGAGTTTTTTATGCATTTATAATGATTTGAGATCGAAACGTTATTGACTGTTGGAATGGCGTGGGTTGTTGGTGTTTAGCTGTCTAGTTCGAAATTGCTGCATTTAGTGAATGTTTTAAGAGAGTTTGTGTTGACCGATTTTGGTGAAAATGAACCGTGATAGGGTTGTGAAGCTTCGGTTCTGCTCGACTCTGATGTTGGAATGAAGAGCGAGAAAGAAGCGACTCCGAATCTGTCATTGAGAGGATTCGAGGAGATCGACCTTATAAAATCCAGAATCGAAGATGAGTGCCCTGCCGTTGTTTCCTGTGCCGATATCGTCGCATTGGCCGGGAGAGAGAGCGTCCTCTTGGTCTACATCTCTCTCTCTCTCTCTCTCTCTCTCTCTCTGTTTTTATTGAAAAAATACTTTGGGTGATTGGAATGTATGGTGTTTCAGGCGGGAGGGCAGTTCTATCCGGTTCTAACGGGACGATTGGACAGCAAGAAGGCTTTCCGAGAGCAAGCGGAAACGGATCTTCCTGGCCCTGATTTTGTCATCGCAAGAGCAGTCAAGTCATTTGCGGATAAGGGATTCAGTCCCAGAGAAATGGTTGCCCTTCTCGGTAATACATCTTCGTCTATTACGATCATCTCAGAATTAGGAGTGGCATTATGTTATGAGAATTCCACTTGCAAACATGAAATGATGAATGGTGTGGCTTGATATCCATTGCTAGCTAACGGCTGCTGGAACAGGGGAAATGCAGAGTTAATTTTAGATTCATCCTTTTCTCGTTCAATATATATATGTAGAGCTGCCGCAACTTTGAAAAAGATAATTCAGTCTTGCATTGTGTGTATGAATTAGTCTAAATAGTTTAACTCTCTTGATTGTGTTGGTTGTTAGCAATAATAGGGCATTGTATATGTTTCGGTGATTCTCTGATTTCATTATTCTCTATAGGTGGTGGCCATAGCACCGGGAAGATCCACTGCAACTTTATCCTCCACCGCCTCTTTAACTTCACCGGAAATAACCAGCCCGATCAGTCTATCAACCCTGAATTTCTGGAGGTCTTGAGGTCGGAATGCAGCCAGCCCTCTTCACCACCGTCTCAGTCGCCTTCTACATCGCCAACTCCAGCTGCATCATTCGAAAACCGAGCAATGCCAATGGACTACGAAGGGGCCGGGAATGGTTTTGGTGAAGTATACTATCGCAGTCTACTTGAGGGTAAAGGATTGCTGGTTTCCGATCAGCAGCTGACTGCACGGGGAGACACCAAGAGTTGGGTTGAGAAGTATGCATCCAACATGCCACAGTTCCGACGAGACTTCGGGCTTGCCATGTTCAAGCTTACTCATATCCAAAGTCCTGATGGTGGTGATGGTGAGGTTCGCCTCAAATGCAGAGAAAGAAATTGAAATGCTTATCTTTAATTTTCATATTATCCCATGCTTTTTTGTTATAAGTATGTTGGAAGCTTCTATATGTGTAGGCATATGTTATAAGTTGCCAACGTGGATTTAGAAAACTACTTAATTAGTGTAAAGTTGCTATTCAAGAAAGGATTGTTAAATCACCTTTGTTTTCCGAATTGGATTAGGTTTGTGATTCCTAATTAGAGTCGGTGTCATATTATATTTTTTGCACCTATAAATATATGGCCAATACTCTTCAAATCATATTCCTTCATTCAATCTCTTGTCTTCTAATACTTTAATTAATTCTTCGAATAATTAATGGCTCCGACTTGTTCGGTTCTCATGAAATCTTTCATCACCGTTTTCATATTTAGTTTTATGTTCCTTACCGCCGCTTCTTTTTACGCCGGGGCACCCGACGCTCCGGCGCCGTCGTACGCCGCTCCTGAACACCCCACAATCTGCAAATTTGATGAGCTATATCTAGTTGGAACTAAATACCTCGACGAAATGGATAAGTGCAACGTCGGCCTTTTACGCACATGCGGAATTCATCAAATTTATCAATTGGGGGATTCTGTCTCCGACGTCGGCAACTTGATCCGGGAGGTTCCGGCCTCCCCTTTCGCCCGACTTCCTTACGGTTCCGATTTCCCAACGGGTCCTACCGGCCGCGCTTCTAACGGAAAACTTATGATCGACTACTTTGGTATGTTTTCTTTATTCTGATTTTTGATAGATTTATCAAGTCTCTTCTCTCTCTTTCTTTATCGAATTAGTAATTAAATATAATGAATGGCTTATTTATGTGCATGCATGTAGCAATGGATGCTGGTCTTCCTCTACTGCCTCCCTTCAAGAAGAGCGACGCCGATTTCAGCCACGGTGTCAACTTTGCTGTTGGAGGCGCGACGGCGCTGCCGTGGAATGGGCCGGCAGCTATGAGTTTCACTTCTCCGATGACAAAGAGTTCGCTTTCGGTGCAATTGGATTGGATGTCTTCTTATTTCAACTCTATCTGTCACAACCAAAAAGGTCCAATTTCTTTAACTATTATTGTTACTATTACTAGTATTTGATTTTAATGTACTAGTAGTCTAGTAGCTTTCATATGTACTACTAAATCAATTTGTCTAACTTGAATTAGTGCCTTGTATATATTCTTCAGATTGTGGCGGGAAATTTGAAGACGCGATATTCATACTGGGGCCCTTTGGTGGAAGCGACTATCACAACGCACTATTTCAAGGGAAATCGGTTCATGAAATCGAAAACGAACTGGTACCAAAAGTTGTGGATGCGATCATGGCTGGTGTTCGTGTAAGTATTGATTTCACAAATCATGATACAAACAGAAAAAATTATTTTCATCTCATTATATGTGTTACAAGGGGTAATATTTTTCTGTTTTCCCCTTTGCAGAGGCTACTTAGTTTAGGGGCGAAAAAGGTGATGGTTCCCGGACTACATACTGTTTTCGGCCTCCCGATTTATCGGAAAGCTTTCCCGGAGAAGACGTGGAAAATGCATACGGACATTGCAATCTACCATAACGATGCACTCTACTATGCCATTGAAATATTTAAAAAAGAAGAAAAGCCAGAAGGTGTTATCTTCTATGGGAATTATTTAGCTGCTTTTCTAACACTACAAAGCTACGCTCTTTATGAAGAAGGTACCTCTCACCCACCTACAATTCCTCAATAAGAAATCGTACGCGTAAAGTTGAGCTAATTAGTTAGATAACTAACTTGTCGTTGATGTGTCGGATTGTGCTGCAGCAATGGATAAGTATGATATGAAGGCTTGCTGTGGCACTGGAGGCGGAAGCTACAACTTGGATTTGGGAAGAATGTGTGGAGCTGAAGGCGTAACTGCGTGTGCTGAGCCTCGGAAGAAGATACATTGGGACGGAATGCATCTAACGCAAGAGGCGTATAGGATTATGACGAAGGACGTGTTGTATAGCATCTTCGACAACCTCAACTGCCCTTCTTCTTAGTTACATATATGTATGCACTAGTTAAGTATGTTGGATTACCCTCAACTCTCAAGGAGTGGAATGGTGTTCTTCTTCCTATTTGTTGATCATATAATAATGTTGTTATTCATATATTGTTACATAATGTATGATATGCATGCACTCTTCCCTCTCTATCTCTCATTGATGTTGCAGTTATATTATATGGAATTATGTTTGTAGTGAAATTCAAATCTTCATAATATAATTATGCTGTTGAAAATATTCCAAAAATGAAAATAATTAATGAATAAATATCCTATAGTAAGTGTTGTATAAACAAGAACAGTAAGTGTTGTGACGGTGAAAAGGGCGTTGACAGTCAACGTCAAAATCATGGCAAAATTCCCATGCAAAAGTCCGAGCTCCACCCAAATTCCCTTCAAAAACTATGCATGATTTGAAAATTAAGAAAATAAAATTACGAAAACTTTTAAATTCCCATGCATGCCTATATGATTGATATAGTTATTTTGAATTGTGGATAGGATTAATTAAATACTACTACTAGTAATATTCTTTCAGCTACGGATTTATTTTATGTGAATTATTACTAGAATGAGAAATTAAGCAATCAAAAATTCATACTGCAGTTATTTTCACCTTAACTTATAATCAGTGAGTTTCTACTTAATTGATTATCTAATAATAATGGCTTAACACATGATCACAGAAAGAACGATCGAGAAACATTATTTGATGACTAGGCAAAAAGAGCGCACGCTGCACTGCACGGCGAAACCCAGAGTTTGTTACTCAGATTCTTTGGATTCCCCGTTTTACCCTCGCCAAGCACCAAGCAATCGCGTCCAGCTGGCAGGGTAGTATCGTCATTTCGTTATATTCCTCTGCCGCGCTCCCTCACAGTCACCAGCTCTATAAAACTGCACTTCCCCTCTCAGCTTTTCCCATCTTATTCTGTAACACTTCCAAAAACTCTCCCTCTCTCTCTCTCTATCTCACCGGCACACACTTCACGCTCTGAAGCTTTTCTTCTTCTTGATGGATCACTCTAAGAAACTCAGCGTCTTTGTTATTCTTCTGTGCGTTTTCATCGCTCTTAAGAACCAGAGAAATTCTCTCCGTTCGCGTTCTGCTCTGGAGGAAGATGAACCATATGCTGCTCGCCGGAACCTCGAAGGAGGTGAGTCGCCGTCGCCGGCCCCGCATTCCGACGGTGGAGAGGAGGAGGAGGAGAGGCGTTCTCTGACCTACGATTTCTACCGAGACTCGTGCCCCTCCGCCGAAGAGACAGTCCGTTCAACTGTGCGCCAGTTGCATGCGGTGAAGAGCTCTGTAGGCCCTGCTCTCTTGCGCCTCGCCTTCCATGACTGTTTTGTCAATGTAAACCTTCCTTGCCTTTATTTCATTTCGCCTTATTAGATCTGAAGTTATCTGGAGTTTGTTATGCATTTATAATGACTTGAGATCGAAACGTTGTTGACTGTTGGAATGGCGTGGGTTGTTGGTGTTTAGCTGTCTAGTTCGAAATTGCTGCATTTAGTGAATGTTTTAAGAGGATTTGTTGACCGATTTATGTGAATGAACCGTTATAGGGCTGCGACGCTTCTGTGTTGCTCGATTCTGAGGGTGAAATGCAGAGCGAGAAAGAGACGATTCCGAATCTTTCACTGAGAGGATTCGAAGAGATCGACCTTATAAAATCAAAAGTCGAAGAGGAGTGTCCAGCCATAGTCTCTTGCGCCGACATCGTTGCCTTGGCCGGAAGGGAGAGCGTGCTCCTGGTCTGCATCTCTCTCTCTCTCTCTCTCTCTCTCTCTCTCTCTCTCTCTCTCTCTCTCTAGATCTCTCTCTCTGTTTTTGATTGTGAATGTATGGAGTTTCAGGCTGGAGGGCAGTTCTACCCTGTTCTAACGGGTCGATTGGACAGCCGGAAAGCTTTTCCTGAGCAAGCGAAAACGGATCTTCCTGGCCCCGACTTCGATATTGCCCAAGCAGTCCAATCATTTGCTGATAAAGGATTCAATCCAAGAGAAATGGTTGCCCTTCTCGGTAATACATCTTCATCAATTTCGAACATCAGTTTGTTCTTGAAATTAGGAATGTTGGAGTAGAATATCACTTGCAAACATGAAAATGATGAATCCATTGTTAACTGCTGCTGGAACAGGGGAATGCAAAGTTAATCTTAGATTTTGTAGAGCTGTTGCAATATCAGGGCTTTATGCTATGAGAGTTTCTGTACCATAAGTTGCAATTTTTGTGTGTAAACAAATCCAAATATTGCCATTCATTTTACTTCACTAATCTTTAGTATATGTTCTGTGATTCCTCATCCTATTTCATTCTTCTGTTTACCTCAAACAACATATATAGGTGGCGGCCACAGCACCGGCAAAATCCACTGCAACTTCATCCTCCATCGCCTCTTTAACTTCACCGGAAATAATCAACCTGATCCCTCCATCAATCCTGAATTTCTGGAGGTCCTTCGATCGGAATGCAGCCATCCTTCCTCGCCACCATCTCAATCGCCTTCCCCAACTCCAGCTGCCTCAGTTGAAAATCGAGCTATGCCAATGGACTATGAAGGGGCCGGGAATGGTTTTGGTGAAGTATACTATCGCAGTCTACTTCAGGGTAAAGGATTGCTGGTTTCCGATCAGCAGCTGACTGCACGGGGAGATACCAAGAGTTGGGTGGAGACCTATGCTTTGGACATGCCACAGTTCCGTCGAGACTTTGGGCTTGCCATGTTCAAGCTTACTCACATCCAAGGCTCTCACAAGCATGCTGAGGTTCGCGTCAACTGTAGAAAAAGAAACTGAAATTCTTTTCATTGATTTGGATCTATTGCCTCTGCTACACTATAACCCATGGCACTTTTCTTTAGATTATCCCATGCTTTTTGTTATATGCTGGTTTTTTGCATTGAAGCTGATTTTAGTACTAGATTGCTATATTAATGTTGAGGTTGAACTTTGTTTTGGGTTGCTTATAGTTTGATTGCTAATCTTTACTGTTCATTAAATTTGATTTTGGTTTGCAAATCACTTATCATTATAGGTGAAATTAGAAATGTTTTTTTTTTTTTTTTAATTTATTTTTTTTTTATTTTAAATTCTAACATTTAAGCTTAGAAAATCGATTTTGTTAAAAAATGAATGGAGTGAAAAAAAAAAAAAAAAAAGAGGAAGAAGAAAAGAAACAAGATTATGAGATTTGAATAATAACATATCATATTTGTTAGGGTTCCTAATGAGCATCACCATTGACTCGGATTAGTATGGTATTGTCCGCTTTGGGTCTAGTCCTCACGATTTTGTTCTTGGGCTCCTTTCCAAAAGGCCTCACTAATGGAGTTGTGCTCCCCTTTATATATAAGATTCTCCTACGTACCTTATATTTTCGATGTGAGACATGTTGTTTGCACCATCACATATAACTTATGCGAAACATAAGTTATAGTCTATAAGGCTAATAAAAACCAATAAAATGGAATGGTTTTACCTCGCCATCCTCTCAATTTAAAAAATAAAAGAAAGAAATAAATTAAATCATTTAATGTCTAAGTAAAATATGAAACTATGGAAAAAAAATATTTTAAATTTGGTAAACAAGTCTCCTTTTAGTTACCTATATATTTTTTCTTATACTAGTAGAGATCACGTGCGATGCACGTGGATCCGTGATATTTCAAGAAAATTTCGTTGCAATTTCCAAATCGATTATGTTACACTTTGATTATAAACATTCTCCACATATTTATTTTTCTGTATCCGTAATATTTATTTTATCTACTATGCTTAATTAGAAGTACAAATGCATAATTAACAATTTATAAATTGATAAAATTCAACAAACATGAAAAAAATAAATAAATCAATTAATAAAAATAAAACTTATAGTATTAAATAATGTGATAACAATAATTTAAAAAAATTAAAAAAAATAAATTAAATCTATACTATTCTCAGTACCTAAAACTTAAACATTCAAATTAAAGTTGGATGTTTATTCACATCAATCCTTTTCTTGTTTGATTTTTATGGATGAAGAACACCTTTTGATCCTTTTGCTTTTCTGCACAAACTTGTCCAACGTGATGTCATCGTCATCGCTATGAATATCAATGCAGTCTTCAAACTTCTTTTTTATTATCTTTCTTTTCCCCTTTCCTTGCACTTCGTCAAGTTTTGCCTCGCAATTTAATTTTTTATCATCATCAACTTGAGCAGGGTTGATGTTTTTCTTTGGCCTTTTATTTCCTGCCGACTTTACTCTCTTGGCTGCTTTTTTCTTTTCTCCAACTTGATCAGTTGTTTCAACTTCATTTTGCTTTACTCTCTTGACGAGTTTTTGTTTTTCTTCAGCTCGATTTAATTTGGGCTCTTGAATTGATGTTTCTCCATGCGTGTTGATGCAGCTAACCCTTTGTATTGCGCCGGCTATGATACATAGGTTACCCCTGTCATCAATCTTGACAGATTTGATTGTAGTCATGAAACGAATTTTGGTTGAATTTTGTAAGCTCAAACCTCTATAGTATACCGATTCGTTTTCATCCTAGAGAAATGTAGTACTTCTTTTAATTAGAAATCTTTACAAACCTTTCATAAAATTATAAAGTAAAATTTATATAGAATACTTATTATAGCAGCCACTAACCTCCTTTATTGAAGAAATATATTCATCCACGAAGCATCCTACATATATTGCGGCGACATCTTCAAACATTGTGACTTGCGCATTACAATCCCCTTCTTTAACTTTAAGAGTTATTCTGTATCTGCAGTAATTTAGATTGTAGTTATAACATATAATAAAAGTAAAAGTAAAATAAAACACTTATGCATAATTATTAAATTATATTACCTGGGCGTCGTCTCAAATACTTCAATATTACATTTTTTGCACATTGTAATTTCACCATTTTTCTGACACGATGTTGAGCATCTCTTGCAGGAATCGTACCATATTGATGATTTGTTTTGAATTTCATCAACAACACCCGTAAAATAATAAGAAGAATCTTGCTGTATAAAAAAATCATATATTATAATTAAAATTAATGCTATAATTTGAATAAAATAAGAAAAAAAATTAAAAATGTAAAACTCTTCCATTTGTAGAAATTTTGAAAAGGCAGAATATATATAAACTAAAATATAATGAAAATAAGAACATCAATTGTTAGATAGTATATGCAATTTGCTAATTGCGGCAGGCCGTAATTTAGTTAGAATCACTTTTAGAAATTGGCTTTTATTTATTCTTTATGTTCATATTTTTATTGAAATAAAAAATTACAACTCCTATGCAGCTCTTTTATTGAGCTTAGAAAATAATTAAAAAAACCTATCGGACATAATAATATGCTACTGTACAACATAGATATAGCAGAAGTACCATATTATCATACAATTCTCACATGCATCTAATTGTTCTTTTCAAAATATGTAATCGTATATTATGCAAGATGTAAAAGTACCTTAAGTGTATGCTGATTTTCTCTTAGATCTTTCAAAGTTACTTCCTTGGCTTGCCCGATATCTTGGATCATCATCGACTCAACAACTTTTAATGGATCATATATTGAATATGAACTTTATATTAAAAAAAAAAAAAAAAAAAGATCATAAATAGTCGATCAGATAAAGATATTCTATAACCAATTCTTTATGTAGATATTCTTCTTCTTCTTCTTCTTCTTCTTCTTCTTCTTCTTTTTTTTTTTTTTTTTTTTTTTTTTTTTTTTTTTTTTTTGTATGTGCTTAATAGTACCTTCCTACAGTGTAATCAATCTCTGGGCATTCCGGTGAAATCTGC
The DNA here is from genome assembly GCA_029379335.1 of Thymus mandschuricus. Lineage (NCBI taxonomy): Eukaryota > Viridiplantae > Streptophyta > Magnoliopsida > Lamiales > Lamiaceae > Thymus > Thymus mandschuricus. The sequence goes on along the minus strand of CM057080.1, from coordinate 6,090,837 downwards.
AGTGTTGATTTCATTGTAGACTGGACTTGAAAATAACCTAATTTGTAGTACAAATTAGCTAATAGTACTAATGCAAGTATAGATGATTTTATTAAAATTATATTTTCATCTCACCGTATCTTTTTTTTGCAGTGACATTGGAGAGTGCAATAATCGGATTTTGACTCAAAAGTTCTTTCAACTTATCCCCTTCGTTTACGGCCATGTCTTCGCAAAGAGTGATGACCATATATTGAGATCTGTATAATTATAATAACAAATAAAATTACATTTAATTTTTAATCGTTAATTTAGTGGCAACATCATATCATGAGCATCACCATACACTAATTAAAAACGGCTTACTCTTTGTTGACGATGACTATATCTCTCACATTCTTTGATTTGGAATTCGATGAAGATTGCACTAACACCACTTTAGTGTCCTCCACTTTTACGAGAGCTCCATATATATCTGAGTAATAATATTTTCCCAAAAAAGGAACTATATATTTTAGTCATATATGATAGAACTAAGAAGAAATAAAATAGTATTTGAAAGAACACATATTAATTAAAAAATTAAATACCGATAGCTAGCCCATATATAATTCGACATTATTGTAATAATGTATTACTAAATATGCATTCATTCGATAATATAGGAGACCAAATACATAATGCATGTCGAGTTCACCTCCATGGTGAGTAACCAAAAATTATCATATATGATAAGAAGAATTAAAATAGTATTTGGAGACTAACCGAATTCTTCGTTTCTGTTGAATTTCGATTCCATGTCTTTGAACTCAATAAAGTTGTAACGTAGTTCGATGTCAATACTTTCCACTGCTTCCTTTATGACAGTGTACCTCTTGAGAGCCAGCTCCTTTTCGGGATGTACATGGTACTTGGGATATTTTTCATTAACTTGTCTGATATCGATATCAAATATATTCATGTCGAATTTTGATGAATGAATATCTATATCATCGTTGTACATGACGGCTGCAATTTGAGTTCCCTACAAACACACGTTACAATTTCTTAAATATATAATATATATAATAAAATTAATAAGCTAAAACTTTAATGTTCATCATAATATATATATGTAGTTGTGTATTACCTCGCTGTCAATCATTATTAGCTTTCTGATTCTTACGCTCAAGTTATTTCCACAAAGTGATTCTTCTCCAAGGCGTAAGGTCTTCAATCGTATCGAAGACATTCTTTGATTGATTTGTAAAGTTCTTACGGTTGTAGATTCGATCGACATATTTCAAATCTGTCATGAAAGATAGAAAATTAAATAATTATTAGAATCTTCTCTTGTATTTCAAGATAGTAACATGACTACTTATTGTAAAGCATATATCTCTAACATTCTTAAACATATTAAGGTCAGATTATATCATGTAGTTAAACACAAACCAATATACAAATCAATCTTAAACATATTAACATATTAAGGTCAGATTATATCATGTAGTTAAACACAAATCAATACACAAATCAATCTTAAACATATTAAGGACAGATTATATCATGTAGTTAAACACAAACCAATACACAAATCAATCAATGATTAAATAAGGGTTACCTTGATAGGAATGCTTGAATGCGCGATGAAGAAAAGCTGTAGTTTTTCTTTCCTTGCGATAAAAACTTATAGGTACATAGACGACTCCATAAATTGTTTATATATATAGAGTAGGTTGTTTCATATTTCTACTGGGATTGGGGAAAGAATTGTAGTTGTATTAGGATCATAGTTATATTTAATTATTTATAATTATCATATTTTATATTTTGAATTGACATCTACATCCGTATAATTAATTCTTTAACTATTTACAATTCTCAAATTTTACGGAAACGTTAAATATTGTTTATTTAGGATTAATTTATTAAAATTGTTATATTCAGATAAATTCGTATGAATAAATAGTCAATTGACTTTCTTGATGTAGTGTACTTTATGAAAAAAATAATAATTTATTTATGTCCGTTAATAATTTATTTATTCTAATGTCCGCATTTCCATTAAAATTAAACTAAAGTATAATAAATAATTCCTAAGCCCAATCCCAATGCACAATAGCCGGTCGATTTTTTTATTATTATTTTAAAATACAAAAATAGCCGGTTGATTTTTTTTATTAATCTAAGAGAGACTATATTTAATATGTCCTTGTACAAAAAAAAAAAAAAAAAAAAAAAAAAACTCTAATAGATTTTTATATCCATTTATTTTTCAAAAATCAATTACAGCTAAAATATGAGGTATTTTCTCTCGAAATATTATGCTTCCCCCACCGACACAGTCATGTGTGTATCACTTGGTAATTTCAATTAAATGGTTTGCTTTTATTACCGAGTTAAAAGATTACTTTTTTTTTTTTTCCCTCGTACAAAGCATTTTTTTCGCCATTTTTATGCAAAATTGTTCGGTTGACGCCTTACAACTGTCAATTGAAAGTTGATTTTACATCCGTTTGTTCATTAGTAAAAGGCGAACTCGTCAAGGAGTTCTGGGTTTTTTATTTTTTCGTCCTCAGCTTGTTTAGATTAATTGAATTTCCATATTAGAGATCAAGCTGCTCTTTACCTGTTCGACAAAATGCTCAGATCAAATGAATTTCCATATTAGAGATGAAGCTGCATTTTAACTGTTCGACAAAATGCCTCAATGAAGATGTTCATGTAAGTAATCTAACCATTTTATTTTTTCATTTATTATTTATACTTCAGATAGAAAACTTCTGTATTCTAATCCATGTAAGGTACGTTTGAGTTTGTTCAGTCCTACATTGTTTGATAAAGCACTTCTTAATCAAACTTTAAATTTTTTTGTAAAATTAGTATGTTTGGAATACTTATTCAATTTGACGTGGTATCATGAACACAGTGTTCTGATGCTTTGATGTTGTGAAAAAATAGTTCAAGATTACATCTATATTGTATTCCAAAAAAAAAAAAAAGAAAGAAGAATATCTACATAATACTACTATTCAAAATTAAAGTGTGTAGCTCCTTTGAGGGATGAGATTGTCTCCTCTTGTTTCCTCTATATTTAGTTGGAAGGATGTTGAGAGGAAATAGTCAAAGATTCATTATTCAATCAACAGAATCTTCTACAGGCTCCCGGTGTTCTGTTTAACATAAGAATTGGAATTGGTTAGGATAACTTATAACAACATATAAACTATAAATTGACATATTAAATATTATTGAATAATAAATGTTTACCTTCACTTAGAATTTGAGAATATACAACATTTTTTGTGAACATATCTGCCTTGGGACTTGTCGTGACTGGCTTAATCAACACTTTAGTTGTAGACATCGAAATTCCTCTAGAAAGAGCAACGTATAACTGTCCATGAGAAAATACCGGAGATGGAAGGTAGACTCCTACTTTAGGTATAGTTTGTCCTTGGGCTTTATTAATTGTCATAGCAAAGCAAAGACGGATAGGGAATTGTTTCCGTCTAAATCGAAATGGATAGGCTTCATTTTCAGCAGGTGAAAGCGGAATTCTTGGTATCAGAACCTGTTTTCCTATATGTTGGCCAAGCATGATCTCTGCACTGATTACATTGCCCTTAAACTCTCTGCATACCATTCTTGTGCCGTTGCATAGACCATTTGATGGATCTAAATTCCTTAAGAGAATAATCGGACAATTTCTTTTCAAAACCAGCCTATGTGGAGGCAAACCATTTGGAGTTAAAGAGTTTAGAAAATCCACATCGTAGTTTGCATTAGTCTCATCAACAGCTTCATCGAAACTGTTGAAAACCTGTGCATCTCCCGGAAACATTGATATCAACTCATCATTTAACCTATCAACGTGGTCATTCTTAGGTGTTAAGATTGCTCGTTGTGTCATGTACTCTGCATAACACCCGTGTGTTTCCAGATCTGGAAAAATAGCCTGTATAAGCCTTTTTAAGGAATTTTTTTCATTATCATACTCAATTACCATCTGTTCCGGAATTTTGATGTTACCTTCGGCATTTGTCGGTTCTTCACCATTTCCAACCCTTAGCAGAAATCGACTGAATTCCGGATCATTCTTTGACCTCATGTTAATCGACAATTTTATTTTCTTAAATCTGGGCCACAAATATGACGTAACTAAACTTGCCGATATCGTCTGTTGCATTGTAGCTTTAGGAACAACCGGCAATACTTGTCTAAAATCTCCTCCAAAGACGACTACTTTTCCGCCAAAATCCATTTCATTTCCCATTACATCTTGTAAGAGCTTATTCACATTTTCTACTGCCCACTTTTTTGCCATAGGTGCTTCATCCCATATGATTAGTTGCGCTCTACGCAATAATTCTGCAGTTGCACTTTGTTTAGAAATTGAGCATTCACTTGACTCATCGGAAGTTATCGGTATCTTGAATCGTGAATGCGCAGTTCTTCCTCCGGGCAAAATTCCTGCAGCTACTCCAGATGTTGCAGTCGCAAGTGCTATAAGATTTTTCAACCTTAGATTGGCTAATAATGCACGATATAAGAACGTCTTACCAGTTCCGCCCGGGCCATCTATGAAAAATATTGCACCTTCTTTTTTCTCTATGCATCTTAAAATCATTGAAAATGCTTTCCTTTGATCATTATTTAGCTTATGCTCCGCATCATGATCTTCTTCAGGTATGTGTACGGACATTTCATCCAGTATCTCTCTTGGACAATCACTATCTCCGATGTCAAAATGTGAAGAAGGTATGCTAGGAAGATCATATAAATCAATTCTTTTCCCCATGCTCTCCAAGTAAAAACTTAAGCTCTTCAGGGTCTTTGATATGCGTGTTTCAATAGTGTTGTGTTCTCGTTTGTAATCTTCAGATAGTGCATCAAAGTATGTATCCCATAGTACTCTCACATCTGTAGGTGCGCAATGTACCAAGATTATTGCAAACAACCTACGCAACTCACTTGACATCTGAAATGTAATTGCCTCATTCAAACAATCACATATACTTTGATCCGCTTCCAACAATCCTTTCTTTTGTGCCGCCTCTTTGAAAGTTTGACATTTATATCCATTAACGGTCATCAAATAAGAGAATGATGTTGGACCTCTAACATGATTTAAGAGTAGCTTTTCATAATACCTTTCTCCTTCAATCGGATTTACAGCACTAATACGTCCAATAACATTGCCTCTTTTTCTTTCTGTCCAACATCTGCCTTTCTTGTCCCATACGTAGTGCTCAGGAAATTCTTTATAAAGATATTTTCTTGCCTTTTCACTTGTAGCACACATAGAAAAATATTCTGCTAACATTGTTTTCGAAACATGATCGCATGCCACAAGATTTTCCAAATTTTGGGATGCATGATAAGCTACAAACTGCTCATTCGGAAGGTGTATCTGTAAGTTGATAACTGCAGGAGAAATGTCGTTCAAATCAAATTCATAAATTCTCCACATCGCTTCTTGAGCAGAAACCCAACGCGCATCTTGAAATTGCTTGATTTCATCAATTTGGGCCTGGTCTTGGTTTTGTGACATATTGATTGCCACTCTATCATGTCCCTTATAGATATATTTGTATAAGTACTTCACAGCTGTTATACCAGAACATACCTCAACATTGATATGACAATTATATGTGGTCAATAAGTATGGATTATATGGCACAACCCATTTGTTATCCAGATATGCATTTCGAACACGCACTGTTGTCCCGATATTTCTTCTTCTATAGATCGGGTATCCATCTTTTCCCTGTATTGTGTATTCACAATATGATCGTGGGTAATGACATTTGCACTTTCCTTTAACCATACAGGAATTACTTGGATTATCCTGTCCACACGGTCCATGCATCATATGTCTTTTCACCAATTCAAACAACTGAGGGTTATTCTCTTCATCAGGTAGTTCAGCACTCACGAATTTATCAATTTCTTCTGAAGTATTTATCTTAGATTCCGACTTAAAAATTACCAACATATGCACATGTGGTAGACCTCTTTTTTGAAATTCAATAACATCCACGTGTGCTGCTACGTCACCAAAAATCTCACTTTTAAATAATCGATTTTAAGTCTTGTAACTTCGCTCGAAACACTCTTGAAGTCAAATCTGGACGATCTTGAGCTGTTTGACCTTCATACAATGAGTCTTGTATTTCTTTCCATTCCGGGTTACAAGTCATTGTAATGAATAAATCTGGTTTACCAAATTTCTGCACCAATGCCAACGCATCAAGATATCTACGTCGCATATCTCTTGGGCCTCCAATAAATGTTGCGGGAAGAACAATTCTCTTTCCAACTTCATTTCCCCTTGTCTCTCCTTTAAAAACATTGTCCACTATCCCTTGATACAACTCTGCTCTCATATTTGATTGGTTTCGACGGAAAAAATCTAATCTTGTCGTTTCCAATTTTATATACATGTCAACTGCGAGTTGTTGTAACAACCTTCCTGCAAATAAAAGTATAGATTGCCTTGAATTTCTTATTTGTAGCTTGTAGCAAATATATTCTCGACATGATACTTTTTTATCATTTTGTTTCCTCACACCTGTAACATATGACACAAATTTAGCTTTGTTAAATAATACTGTAGATAAAAAAAATATTCATACAAAATATATGCAGGTTAATAGTTAACCGAATATTCCAAATTATCAAAGATAAAAATTTAAAAGTAACTTCTTTTTTTTTTTTTTTTTTTTTTTCAAATAAACAGAAAGTGCTTAATTCGTTTTCTTTTAAACCAATGAAAATAAAACTAATGTAACTTATATCTCAATCTTTTAACTCAAACTTACTCTTTAAATTACTAATTTCTTTTAATGAAGCCTAAAACTAATAAAATACGTATAAACACTTGTTAAAAAACAAAATCAAAATATGCACAAACTAATTTAATTTAGGTTAATTTAGGATTTTTAGCGTGGGGATCACGGATTTACGATTTTCTAAAAGTTAAATAGATGTACGTACCTTGTTCTTCTCGGGAGATTACATCATCAGCAGTTGTTATTCTTGGTATTGTAGAATGTACATCAGGATTTGTGTTTTGAACTGAAGATATAGACCCAATATTTGTTTTTATGTTTTGATGCCAACCATTTTCTCCTCTTGGAAAGAGGAGTGGATATATCATAACATCCATAGTAATGCTTTATCCTATGTCTCTCGCCTGAATGAGCATGAACTACAATATCCCTCTCCAGTGGAATATTATTGTCTCCATTCCCTTCTACCCATATAGCTGCAACTTGATCCGCCTGTGGAGAGTTATATAGACGTTGATCTAAACTCACATCTTTTGAAATACGAAGTTGAACATTGTCCATAGAACTATAGTCTTCCAATCTTCGAAATATTTTGGCATATGGATTTATCTCTAAAATATTTATGAGCTTCTTCACAACTGCTTCTGATATATTTTCATTATGCATTACGTTCATTCTGTTTTCAACTTCAGCTTGCGTGTCATAAAAATATAATTGGAAAAAACCAGGACTTCTGTCTTGAGGAATCAATCCCGGAAGATCGTGATAAACCATTCCCTGTGCTCGAAAAGTATAGACTCCTCGTCTTGCAGATGCAAGCTCTCTGTCCAATTTTACTCCAAATGACGTAAATGAAAACATACTATTATAAGAACGGATATTTTTTCGAAAATCAATCGCTTCCTTCGATTGAGATGTATACAATTCATACAACTCCTTTGGAACTTCTGAAAAAGCAAGTTTGATCTTTCCATTATCACAACAAAATGTAGGAGGTTCATATTCAAATCTTGTTGCACCACAATACTTGCAATCGGGCACCTTTTTTAACTCATGCAACATTGTACCTAATAAGATTAATAATGCAATAAATTTAAAATAAAACATATTTATCGTAAGATATTACATTATTTAATATTTAAATAAGATGGTTTGTCTCAAGAGATAAGCATTACTTACTATTCAAGGCATGTGAATTTCGTTTGCGTTTCTTCATTTTCATTTGTAAGAGCCTTCTTTGTCGATATACCTCTGTAGCTGTAATATTGTAATATATTAATGAACATCATGTAACAATAATTAATATGTAACATCTTTTGTTTTGCACGATTGTTTTTGACAAATTAAAAAAAAAAAAATCAAGCAAAACACATACCAGTAGAAACTTACCTGAAATTGAGTTTGAATTGTGTATTGCATCACAAGTGCGCATAATGTCCTGCGAACTTCTTAGTCGGAATATGGAATTCAAAGACGTAAAAAAAATATTATGCTTGGCTTTGATTTATATATGTTAAGGTCTTTTATAGTATTCAACACGAATCCTTTGTTTATTAGAATCAGGATATTTTTTAGAGGTAGAATTAAAGTTCAATTTCGATAAAAAAAAAAAGAATTAGTATTATAATATAAAATACTTCAATGAAATCTAAATATATTCTATTTAATTATTAAGTACATGGACTAAATAGGTGGGTGTCGTAGGTATGTTAATATATTACAATTAATATTATAACAATTTAAAGATTTATAATTCAAATTTTTATAATTTAATATTCTAAAGAATTATTCTAATGATAGGGGTAAATATTCTAATGATAAGGGTAAAACGGGCAATTCAAATTTTGTAAACACCACACTTTTTATAATAGTATAGATTATATTTGTATCTTTATGTTTGATTTATGTAAATACAATTATATTTTTTACCTCAATTAAGATTATAATTTAATAAAACATGGAGAGTATAAATTATTGAGCTTTGGTGGATATAAAGAAAAAAATATTATTGATATTTTACCCGATTGAAATTTAAAAGTACTCTTCAATACCATTGGATAAATTAATAAACCGTCCCAACTAAGGCAACTCAGGAGATTATCTAATACAGTATGCCAACGTGGAATTTATAGTATTATCTAATAATAAAATATTCTAATTCAAGGAATATTTAATTTACTCGTGATTTATTACTACTAGTAATATTCTATCTATTTTCCGAATGGGAATAGAGTCGGTTGCTATTTTATATATACCCCAATTCTTCTCTACAAAGATCACATCACCTCTCAACTTCTAATCGATTATTAGTCTCCTCTTCTTCGAACAATGGCTCCGACTTGTTCGGTTCTCAAGAAATCTTTGATGGCTGCTTTTATTATTTTCAGTTTCATGTTTCTTTCCGCCTCTTCTTACTACGCCGGGGCTCCCAACGCTCAGCCGCCGTCGTACGCCGCCGCCGCCGTGCACCCCACACTCTGCAAATTCGATGAACTATATCTAGTCGGAACTAAATACCTTGACGAAATGGAAAAGTGCAACGTCGGCGTTTTACGAACGTGCGGAATTAATCAAATATATCAATTCGGAGATTCTATCTCCGACGTCGGCAACTTGATCCGTGAGGTTCCGTCCTCCCCTTTCGCTCAACTTCCTTACGGTTCTGATTTCCCGACGGGCCCTACCGGCCGAGCCTCTAACGGAAAACTTATGATCGACTACTTTGGTACGTTTACTTTATTCTTATTTTTGATAAATCAAACGTATATATCTTATCTCTTCATTTAATTAGTATTTAAATATAATCATAGGGATTAATTATTTGTGTGCATGCAGCAATGGATGCGGGTCTTCCTTTACTGCCGCCTTTCAAGAAGAGCGATGCCGATTTCAGCCACGGCGTCAACTTTGCCGTTGGAGGCGCGACAGCATTGCCGTCGAATGTGTCGGCAGCTATGAGTATCACATCAACTCCGATGACGAACAGTTCGATGTGGGTGCAATTGGATTGGATGTCTGCTTATTTCAACTCCATATGTCACAACCAAAAAGGTCTAATATCTTTTCTTATCTCTCTCTCTCTCTCTCTTATATAAAAGAAAATTAAGTTTGTTGACATAACTTGATTTGTTAACGCCTTGTTTACTATGTAATCCTTCATCAGATTGCGGCCGGAAATTCGAAAACGCGTTGTTCGTGTTCGGACCCTTCGGAGGAAGCGACTATCATAACCTGCTATTTCAAGGGAAATCCGTCGATGAAATCGAAACTACGTTGATTCCAAAAGTTGTAGATGCGATCATTGATGGCGTTCGAGTAAGTATTACTTTCACCAATTATATACTTCTATACTATATTATATGAACACAATAGTAACATTTATTTGTTGTTTTTTCTCAGAGGCTAATCAGTTTAGGAGCCAAAAAGGTGGTGGTTCCAGGACTACATACTCTGTACAGCCTCCCGATTTACCGTACAGCTTTCCCGAAAGAGACGCAGTACACGGGTGACGACCTTGCACTCTCCCACAGCGACGCACTCGCATTCGCCATAAAAAACTTCAACAAAGAAGAAAGGCCTGATGCTGTTGTCTTCTATGGCAATTATTACCGAGCTTTTCTAGTACTACAAAGCTACGCTCTTCACGAAGAAGGTAACTAACTTCAATTCCTCAATGTTGAATAAGAAAACATAAACCTAGCTAAGCATATTCGTTAGATAACTAATTAACTTGATTTTACAATACAGCAATGGATAAATACGACATGAGGGCTTGCTGCGGAACCGGAGGCGGAAACTACAACGTGAATTTGAAAAGAATGTGCGGAGACGAAGGCGTGAGTGTATGCAAACAACCTCAAAGGAAGATACACTGGGACGGACTGCATCTAACGCAGGAGGCGTATAGGATTATGACAAAGGATGTGTTGTATGGCATCTTCGACAACCTCCACTGCCCTTCTTCCTAGTTAGTTAGATGGATCGAGTATATATTTATGCTCTCATAATTGTCATTAATTTTTCTTTTGTAATTAGCATAATAATTAGAAATATCAATACATATGTTTGTTAAATTTACTAATATTGGCTCACGTAATTTAGCAAAATCCTAATCTTTACTTACATGGATATACTATATGTCACTCCTATTATCGTGTTGCATATTGTATACTTCCATGATATATTGTATAAAGTACCTATTTAAAAAATAGGTACTACTGTTATAATACTCAGTCATTTTGTCGCGTTTCATTTGACTTTTAATTAAAGTAAATATATACGAAGTACAAAATAATAAAATAATCCGAGTAAAATAAAATGGAGGATGTTCTTTGCATGCATGTTTAAACTTTTCTGCAACCAAATCACGTTAATATATTCGTTGATGAATTAACCACCTTCCTAATTAAGCAGTTAATTAATTAGGATTAGAGGAAGAAAGATCGAGAAGAGTTGATGATGATGACCTCATCGTATATTTTCCTCAGAAATTACACTGCAACTAAAACCAGAGTCTGTTACTCGATGATCACCAAATTCCCTTTTCTATCCTCACCAAACACTCCTCAATCACCTCCAGCTAGCAGGGCTAGTCTCGTCATTTTCGCCATATTCCTCTGCCGCGCTCTCTCAGTCGTCCCTCACAGTCACACCTCTATAAACACTACCTTGCCTCTCAGCCTTTTCTACCTACTTTTTGCAGCTCCACACACACACACACACACACACTCAAGAGCACGAAAATCACACTGAGAGAGTTTTTCCACAATGGATAACACTGTGAAACTGAGCGTTCTGGTTTTTCTGCTTTGCGCTCTCGTCGCTGTGAAGAATCGGCGAGCTGCTCTCGATTCGCGTTCCGTTCAAGCTCGCCGGAATCTCGGCGGAGATGAGCCGCCGCATTCCGACGCCGGAGGAGGAGGAGCGACTGGACTGGAATACGACTACTACCGGACCTCGTGCCCGTCCGCGGAGAAGATAGTGCGAGACTCCGTGAGAGAATTGCACCTGAGGAAGAACACTCTCGGTCCTCAGCTCCTGAGACTCGCTTTCCATGACTGCTTCGTCATGGTACCTTCCACTCCCTTCGTTTATTTTTGCCAGATTCGAATTCGTTTGGGATTTTTTGAGCTAGCAGTGTTTGTGGTGAATTTTTTTTCGAGCGAAGGTGTGTTTATGATGGTTGAGATGACGAGTTTACGAGCATTTATGACTGTTTGTGATTGGAGTCTAATTTTCACTGCGTTAGCTGCTTGATCTGTGTTTGATTATCGATATTTGGTGAAAATGAATCGTTATAGGGCTGTGATGCTTCACTATTGTTGGATTCTGCCGGTGAAATTAAGAGTGAGAAAGAACAGATCCCTAATCTATCCTTGAAAGGCTTTGAAGAGATTGATGTTGTGAAGTCGAAACTCGAAGAGCAGTGCCCTGGTACCGTTTCGTGTGCAGACATTGTAGCATTGGCTGCCAGAGAGAGTGTGCTGATGGTATATCTCGCTCTAGATCTCTGTTATTATCATTTTACATCTGTAAATATTATACATTTTGTGAATCAATTACGATGCTCGATGTTCCGATTTTCAGGCTGGAGGACAGTTCTATCCCGTTTTAACAGGGCGAATGGACAGCACAATGGCCTATCCAAAAATTGCATTGGAAGATATTCCTAGTCCTAACTCCAATGTTTCTGAAGCAGTCAATTCATTTGCTGCCAAAGGATTCAATGCTAGAGAAATGATTGCTCTGATAGGTATATGTATTATCCTTTTCTGAAACGCTAATATGTTTCTTCTTCGAGTATATTGCTTACGTTTTAATTCCGAACTGTTATGGAGTATATGAGTTGGTTGTGGGGTTTTATCTGAATGTTGAAGTGTTAGAACAGGGGAAATACATGTAGGAGACCAAAAGTTCATACTGTATTGCTATAATTTTTGCTTTTCAAATTTTTTCCTTGTAAATTAGCTGAATTGTGCCCTTATAGTTCAATTACTCAAATCATGTGGTATCCATATCTTCTCTTGATTGTGTAATAAGGCACTAGGTACTGTGATTTTCCAAGTCTAAATCAAATGAAGTATTATACTACTTTTCAATTTGAGTGCTCTGCTATTTGCTGACTGATTCATTCTAACTTTCTCAACTTGGAACATTCAACAATATAGGTGGTGGCCACAGCACGGGCCGGATCCACTGCAACTTCATTCTCGACCGGCTCTTCAACTTCGAAGGAACCGGTAAACCCGATCCCACCATCAATGCCGACTTCTTGGAGGTTCTTAGATCTGAGTGCAGCAGCCATCCTTCATCATCACCATCCCAATCTCCCTCAACTGATGAAAAGCGTACACCAACACCATCTGATGATCGAGCAATGAAGATGGATTACGAGGGAGCTGGCAATGGCTTCGGTGAGGTGTACTATAAAAGTCTGTTGCAAGGGAAGGGATTGCTCGTTGCAGACCAGCAGCTGACTACTCGTGAAGATACAAAGGCTCTGGTGGAAAGATATGCTTCAGACATTCATCAGTTCCGTTGGGATTTCGGGCTTGCCATGTTCAAGCTCACTCATCTTCCGCGTGATGGTCCTGATAAAGGCGAAGTTCGCCTCAATTGTCGTAAGGTTAATGATGTTGTCTAGATTCACATTTCCATCGGTCCGAATCTGAATATTTTAGGGAGTAGCCTTTTTGTTGCTTAATTAACTCAGTGCCTCAAACATTCTCAGCATGCTTTATGATGCTTTGGTTTACACTCTTCTTTTTGAATTTATATCAATGTTTTTGGATGATTGGTTTTGGAAAAGGATTGGTAATGTTTCCTGGGTGAAAGTTTATACTTGCCTATTATTATGTTTATATTTTTAGTCTCATTGATTAATGTTTTTGTTACTGTTATTATTCATTGACTGCAGATTCAGAATATCTATTGACTTAATTGCATGACAAAATAAGTTGAAGAAATATGCATGTATATATTCTGATATTTCTCTTCTAAAATAGAAAAAAGAAAAACAACATCAATTTCTAAGCATGACATTTAAGGTCTCTGAAGAATCTATACAAAATATCCTTGGTCATAATCCTATAGGCCTCTTGAGTTTGATGCAATCCATCCCAATTCATCTTCCTCTGAGGTTGTTTGCATACACTTACACCTTCAGCTCCGCACATTCGTTCCAGATCCAAGTTTAAGTCTCCGCCTCCAGTTCCGCAGCAAACCACCAAATCCTCATCCATTACTGCCAATATCATTAACAAGTTAGCTACATAACATACCCTTAAATAATTAGTTTAAAGTACTGAACGGGTTAGCTAGACATATATACCTCCTATAAAACGGGCGTAACTTTGTAGTGTTAGAAAAGCTCGGTTATAATCGCCAAAGAAGACGACAGCATCAGGCCTTTCTTCTTTGTTGAGTATCTCTATGGCATATTCGAGTTTAGCGTTGTGGTGGAGCGCAATGCCATCCGATCCCACCTTCGGAAAAGCTGCCTGATAAATCGGGAGGGCGAGAGTTGGCAGTCCTGGAACCACCACCTTTTTTGCCCCTAAACTGATTAACCTCTGAGAAATCAATAAATAAGCAATGTTAGATTTTCAGTTATAATAACATACTAGTATACGATTAGATCAAATAAATTAACACTTACTCGAACACCGGCCATGATCTCATCCACGACTCTCGGTAGCAATGTGGTACGGATTTCATCGTATGATTTACCGTGAAATATCGCATTGTGATAGTCGCTTCCACCGAAGGGTCCCAATATGAATAGCGCGTTTTCAAATTTCCCGCCACAATCTGAATAATTCATAGCAAACAATGCATTGTTAATAAATGAACAAATTTTATGTTTTCTACACATGAAACAGAAAAAGGAGTTAATTTAGACCTCTTTGGTTGTGGCAGATTGAGTTGAAATAAGCAGACATCCAATCCAATTGCACCCACATCGAACTCTTCGTCATCGGAGTTGAGATACTCATAGCTGCCGACACATTCGACGGCAAAGCAGTTGAGCCGGCGACGGCAAAGTTGACGCCGTGGCTGAAATCGGCATCGCTCTTCTTGAAGGGCGGCAGAAGAGGAAGACCAGCATCCATTGCTACACACGGACAAATAATTTAGTCAATATATTGAATTACGAAATCATAAGAAATAAGATATTAAATTTATAAAAGGAATCAGAATAAAGAAAACATACCAAAGTAGTCGATCATAAGTTTGCCGTTGGAGGCGCGGCCGGTAGGGCCCGTCGGGAAATTAGAACCGTAAGGAAGTCGGGCGAAAGGGGATGCCGGAGCCTCACGGATGAAGTTTCCGACGTCGGAGAGAGAATCTCCCAACTGATAGATTTGATCAACTCCGCACGTGCGTAGAAGGCCGACGTTGCAGCTTTCAATTTCGACGAGGTATTTGTCCCCAACTATATATTGTTCATCAAAATTGCAGAGTTTGGGGTGTTGGGGAGCGGCGTACGACGGCGGCTGAGCGTTGGGAGCCCCGCCGTAGTAAGAAGACACAGAAAGGAACATGAAACTAAACATAAAAACAGCCATCAAAGATTTCTTGAGAACCGAACAAGTCGAAGCCATTGTTCGAAGAATCAATAACAATTCCAAGTGGAGAGAATGAATGAATGAATGTGACTGTGGAAATTAAGAAAGAGTGTTGCCCATATATTTATAGGTGAAAAAATATGAGACCGACTCTAGTTAGTAATCTAAAACCTAATCCTATTCGGGAAATAAATCGTAAGTACTAAGCTAACTGATAAAGCATGGGTAACAAATTAATTAAGGTAACATAACATATGCCTTTTTTTTAATTAATTAAGATTTTAACCAAATTAAATACACTTTAATATCCACGTCGGCACATTGTATTTTATACAATAATATCTTGTTAAAAAGTATCCCAAAAATAAAGGAGGGTTTCATAATCTTTGATGATTTTTCAAGCTCATATCGCACGTACGTGACGACATAGCTGAATTTGTGAGTCATTTTAACACACACTATCCATATAATCTTAGGTTTGGGTCGGGCCAGGCCGGCCGGCCGGGTTACATAAAATGTGTCCTAATAGAGTTTAAGGTCGGGCCGTGCTGCCCGAAAGTATAAAAAGCACGGAGAGCTCCCGATCAATTCTGCACTATAAGGGACGAGACCGTGCCTAGAAAATTAAAGCCCAATATGATTTTGGAAGGGCTCAGGTCTGCCCAAATTTGTCCAAATGCCCGACGGGCTTGAGCCGGCCGGCTGGCTGGGGTGCCCCCTTATGTTGTTTTGCCAGCCCTAGTGGACATACTACATGTTACTATTATCTTGCTTGTTGTATATACACGTGTACTACTTCTTTCGTCCACTAACGCTGTTGTGCTTTTGTCGTTTTCGTTGGTCAACAAAGTGATACGCTATAGTATTTATTCGATTGTAAGCTAGGATTTTATTCAATGAAAAATCTAAAACAAAAATTGAACCTCAATCCTCACTAGCTCGTTCAAACTAGTAGTACTTGACTCATGCATCAGCATCTGATTTCATTTGTTTTTTCTTGCATGTTTACATTAGTACTATAAAACGAAATCATACAAAATTCCCTTTTCTACCCACACCAAACACTACTCAATCACCTCCAGCCAGCAGGGTAGTTTCGTCATTTCCAACATATTCCGCTGCCACCCGCTCCCCTCAGTCGTCGCTCACAGTCGCTGCTCTGCAAAATTGCAGCATTTCCCACCTACTCCAAAACTTGATTACCTAAACTCCACCTACAAGGGTAGTCCCGTCATTTCAATATATTCCTCCCGCTCCCTCACTCCTCCGCCGCAATATAAAACTACCTTCCCTCTCTTAGCATTTTCCATCTACTTCTGTGCTCTCTCTCTCTCTCATACACCAGCACACACTAACTATCAGAGATAATGTAATCTTTCTTCTCCAGATGGGTCTCACTAAGAAACTCACCGTTCTAGTCCTTTCGGTGTGCGTTTTGATCGCTCTCAAAAATCATAAAGCGGCTCCCGACGATGGAGAGGGGGAGCGCCTCGAATATGACTACTACCGTACCTCGTGCCTCTCGGCCGAGAGGATAATGCGAGCCACCGTCACACGGGGCAAAGAATACGGTTGGCCCTCCGCCGAGGAGATAGTCCGTACAACCGTGAGAGAATTGCACAGGTTGAACAGCTCCGTAGGCCCTGCTCTGTTGCGCCTGGCTTTCCATGACTGCTTTGTCCGTGTAATTTTCCTTGCCTTCCTTCGTTTTGTTTCGTTTTAGATCTGAAGTTTTTTTTTTTTTTGGAGTAGTTTGAAATTGCTATATTTAATGAATGTTTGAAGAGGATTTGTTGACCCATTTTGGTGAAATGAACCGTTACAGGACAGGACTGTGACGCTTCGGTATTGTTTGATTTTGTTACTGGAGTGCAGAGCGAGAAAGAGGCGATTCCGAATCTGTCACTGAAAGTGATACGAACATTGTACCTGAGG
This sequence comes from Thymus mandschuricus, assembly GCA_029379335.1. Taxonomy (NCBI): domain Eukaryota; kingdom Viridiplantae; phylum Streptophyta; class Magnoliopsida; order Lamiales; family Lamiaceae; genus Thymus; species Thymus mandschuricus. Next base: position 6,073,580 of record CM057080.1, on the reverse strand, counting down.
ACCTCTCTTCGGAAGATGACCACATACCTATCGTTGAAGAGCCGAGCCTTGCCGAGAGAAGACAACGCAGGGAGATCCGGAAGCCTAAACGCTACACTGATTAGTTATAGTCTTATTTATACTTTACGAATGCTTTGATTATCTTAGGGGTGTATTGGTTGTAGAGTTTGTAGGATTTTTTTGAATTTCTAAAGTTTAGTTATGTCCGACGGGAATGGTGTTCTTCTTCCTATTTGTTGATCATATAATAATGTTGATATTCATATAAATCTTGATGAATATATTGTTACATACTGTATGATATCTCTCTCTATCTCTCATTGATGTTGCAGTTATATTATATGGAATTATGTTTGTAGTGAAATTCAAATCTATGACTGTTGTATTCCAATGTGAATTAGAAAAAAAGAAAAATGTACACTATTCTATATAAAGATAAAAAGTTAAATAAAAATTCAAAATACAAACAACTTCAACTTCAACTTCGTAAAATTATAGTTATAGAGAGAAATGATGTGGCTCCCCAATTTGTGGACATCAATTGTCGTTTGATCACTCCAATATCATTTTGTTCGATTGTATTATATTCTAATAGCTTAGAAATAAATATTGAAATCATTAAATTTATAAAATATTTAAAATCGAAACTGTATTTGTATTTTTATTGATTTTTCGTTTCAACCATAATCCGTCTTTGTTTGTTGAAATCGTGGGAAATCTCTTTCTGGTTGACTCGCTCCATCCGTTTGTGGTTAACGGTGCCGTTTTCACGGCGTATGAGACAGCGCTCCGGTGCATATACGCCTAGAGTAGAGAAGCATGCATGGGGAGGAAGTAGGTAGCTAGCTTGGTGTATGAACACCGATTGATATATGTATATTATGGTGTAAAATTTGTTTGAAATTGAACGTTAATGCTTAGTGAATTAAAAATTAAAATCTTTACCTCTATACATCGGACTACTATTGATTGTTTTCATCCTATAATTATTTTACTTATGAAATGCAAAATTTCGTCACATCCGATCCGACCATTGAATTGAGACGGACGGAGTATTTGATTGATCATATATTTATTTTATTTTTTTGAATTATTATTACATAGGAGTCGGCCAATAAAAAATTCATAGTAGATTTTTTCAACTGATCGGTGATTTTCTACTTAATAATTAAGTGATAATAATGGCTAATTAATTACCCAGCTTGCTAAAACATGATCAGGGAAAGAAGGATCGAGAAGCATTATTTGATGACTCATCAAATAGAGCACCCTGTACTGCACGGCGAAACCCAGAGTTTGTTACTCAGATTCTTTCAATTCCCCGTTTTACCCTCACCAAACAACGCACAATTACGTCCAGCTTGCAGGGTAATATCGTCATTTCGGTATATTCCTCTGCCGCGCGAGCTCCCTCACCGTCACCACCTCTTAAAAACTACACTTCTTCTCTCAGCTTTTCCCATCTTATTCTGCAACACTTCCAAAAACTCTCTTCTCTCTCTCTCTCTAGCTGTATAAATACTGTAGCATGCACTGTTGCTGCGCCAACTTTACGCAATGAAATATCTTAGCTGCTAAATTTCCTTCTTCCTCAAGTTTTTTTCTGCAATTTCTTTTCCATTTCTTCATAAATTCTACATGGTATCTTGAGCCAGGTTACGGCCTTGATCTGCTCATTCTCTTCTTTACCTCTTTATCTATAGTTTATGGTAAAATACAATCGTTTAGAAAATTTTGCAAATAAGGTGAAAGATGATGATGATCGTGATTTCTCGCCGCCGAGAAGTCCTAAGAAAAGGAGGAACAAACACGATGATTCAGATTCTGAGGACGATGGAGAGATGGTTGATCCTGTCACCAGGCTCAAACATAGACAAATCAGAGAGATTCTGCATCTCCGTGCTGCTGATCATCCTGGTATGTCTCTAGTTTCTGCCCAGCTCACTGGTTCCAATTTCCTCAATTGGAGTAGATCTATTAAACGAGCGTTGGCAGCTCGCAGTAAGCTTGAACTATTAGATGGAACTTTTAAAGAGCCAGATCCAGAGTCTAAATACTATAAACGCTGGCTTAAGGTCGATTTCATGGTATGTAACTGGATCAATAACTCGATCTCTAAGGAATTAGTGAATTCTTTCAATCATATTGAAAATACCTATAAGCTGTGGAATGCCTTGAATCAGCATTTTGGGGGTTCTAGTGTGGACCTAAGATTTTGAGACTTAGAAGAGAGATTTCAAGATTTGTTCAGGGAAATCTGAGTGTGCTAATGTACTCAACCAACTTAATGCTCTATGGGATGAAATGGACATGTTACTCCCACCTCTTAATTGCACCTGTGCTGCCAAGGTTCTGGTTGATAAAAGAGAAGATGAATCCATGTTGCTTACCTTCCTTATTGGGCTAAATGACAACTATGATTCTACCAGAACTCAGATTATGCTACTTAAGCCCCTGCCTAATCTTGACACTGCATATTCCATGGTGGTTCAAGTTGATGATCAAAGACAGCTCAGTGAGAGTTCTAATGATGGGAGGCATGTGATGAGTATGAATGTGAGTAAACAACCACCATATGGTGCTCAAAATCCTCAACAGAATCAGTATGCAGGTCCTAAGCCTCCCTATCAGAAGCAGAATCAGTATGCAGGTCCTAATCCCAATTTCTACAAGAAAAAGCTAAGCAAAGAGGAGAAGAGGAAACTTAAATGCTCACATTGTCAAGGGATGGGGCATGATGTGGATGAATGCTTTAAGATTCATGGAGTTCCTGAGTGGTACACTGAATACAAGAAGAACAGACCACAACCTAGAGCTAATTTTGCTGATGCAGGAGGATTTACTCATGAAGGGTTTAATGGACAGCAGGAACAGAGAGAATCAACCCCAGATATGACCAAGATTATTCAGACTGAGTTAGTAAAATGTATGGAGAATCTGCTGCAACAAAACTCAAATTCTGGGAAGGTGAAGAGTGATGCAAACTTTGTGAGCAACAAACCCAGTGTATCACATCCTTTTGAAGGCCACTATGCCTTTTCTGCTATGTCAAGCATGGAGTCAAAATAGTGGATCATTGACTCGGGTGCTAGTTCTCATATTTGCTGTAATCCTCAGCTCCTACACACCACCTACAAGCTGGACAAGCCTAAGGTTATCTACCTTCTTGATGGATCATCTCAGTCAGTTACTTATGCAGGTACTGCTAGAATCAACAAGGATATTTTGTTGGTTGATGTCCTTTATGTTCCTGGTTTTACCAATAATTTGATATCCATAGCACATTTAGTACGCACAGTACATCTGAAATGTGTGTTCTATCCCACACACTGCATTTTTCAAAAGGAGAAGAATGATGAGCTGGTTGGCATAGGAAAGATGAATGGCAATCTGTACTTTATTGAATCTGTCTTGGAAAATTTCAACTATTCCTTTTATAATGCAAAAGGTTTAAGTGCTCTGGATTGGCATATCATTCTTGGACATCCATCCATCTCTACTATGCAGCATTTGAATGTTGGTGATGGAAAGTTTACATCAGATCAACTTGAAGCTCTCAGGAACTGTGAGACTTGCTATAAAGCCAAGCAAACCAGGGAGGAATTTCCCTTGCTAAACAGAAGATCAGATTCTCTCTTTGAGATGGTTCATGCTGATTTATGGGGGCCCTACACTGAGTTCAACATATGCAATGTTAAGTATGTCTTAACTCTAGTGGAAGATCACAGCAGGACAATTTGGACATATCTATTGCAGACTAAGGATCAGGTTTTTGGAGTTATTGAAGGTTTCATTAAGCTGATTGACACACACTTTGGGAAGAAGATCAAATACTTTAGGTCTGATCATGGCACATAGTTTCTGAACAGAAGAACTTCTCAGTTATTCATTGATCATGGTATTTTGCATCAACTGTCTTGTGTCTACACTCCCCAGCAAAATGGGATTGTAGAACGTAGGCATAGGATGCTACTCAATACAGCTCGAGCCCTTATGTTTCAACCTGGCTCTTACCATGTAGAATTTATGAAGAAATGGAAAAGAAATTGCAGAAAGAAACTTGAGGAAGAAGGAAATTTAGCAGCTAAGATATTTCATTGCTAGGGCTGGAAATCGGTAGTAAAAATTTCGGTTTTTTTGGTACCGAACCGATAACCGTCGGTTATAGTGTAACCGATAATTGCTTAAACGGTTATTCGGTTCGGTAAACGGACCAATTTTTTTATAAATTCGGTTATCGGGTATTACCCGATAACCGATCGGTATTACCCATATAACCGAAAATTTATTAATATTAAATATATGATTTATTTATATATTTAATTAGTAATTTGTTATAATTATTTTCACTTAAAAAACTTGAAAATTTGAGGAGAAAGAACGCGTACACCTTAAAAAAAAGCCCTACTCAGCTACTCCGCCGAACTGAACAACTCAGTCGCCTCTCGCCGGCGTCACCGCTCCTCCGGCTTCGAGTCATTAGTCGCCTCTCGTCGGCGTCACTGTTCTTCCGGCTTCCCTAATCAGCTCTCACTCCGGCTTTGTTGCCCTATTCGCCCATGTATGTATACCATAATACCAATTACATTGTATTACTAATTTAGTGGGGTAATTTAATAGATTATGGCTTGATTAAGTTGGGTGTTTGCTCGATTACTTCCTTGTTTGCACTTGTCTGTGCGTATTACATATACATTGTTTCTCCATTAAAATTAAAAATGAACCAAATAAAAATTCGGTAATTCGGGTTACCAATAACATAACCGAATAAAAATTTCGGTAATTCGGGATAACCGAATAACCGTTCGGTTCGGTATTCGGTTACCTGCTTTGCATAATTTCGGTTTCGGTTAACCGAAATTGCGGTTCGGTTAATCCGATACCGAACCGACTTCCAGCCCTATTCATTGCGTAAAGTTGGCGCAGCAACAGTGCGTGCTACAGTATTTATACTCACAAAACTGAACAAAAGCGTAGAAACCAGAAATACGACTTATATCTCAAAACCTAGACCTAACTCACTTTAGACACGTGGCGGCCAAAGAGATAAACTACTTAACGGAAATAAAAATGAGACATGGTTCGAAACTCATAAACTGCAAAACTAAACTGTAATAAAGTCTTCATCTTCTTCAACTCTTCATTCTTCAAGAAACCCAATCAAAGTATTGTAGCAGCTTCAACACTAGCACACCAGCACACACTTCACATTCTGAAGCTTTTCTTCTTCTTGATGGATCACTCTAAGAAACTCAACGTCCTTGTTATTCTTCTGTGCGTTTTCATCGCTCTTAAGAACCAGAGAGATGCTCTCCGTTCGCATTCTGCTCTGGAGGAAGATGAACCATCTGCTGCTCGCCGGAATCTCGAAGGAGATGAGTCGCCGTCGCCGGCCCCGCATTCCGACGGTGGAGAGGAGGAGGAGAGGCGTTCTCTGACCTACGATTTCTACCGAGACTCGTGCCCCTCTGCCGAAGAGACAGTCCGTTCAACTGTGCGACAGTTGCATGCGGTGAAGAGCTCTGTAGGCCCTGCTCTCTTGTGCCTCGCCTTCCACGACTGTTTTGTCAATGTAAACTTTCCTTCCCTTTGTCTATTTCATTTGGTTTTTAGGTCTGAAGGTTTTTGGAGTTTTTAATGCATATTTAATGATTTGAGAATGGAACGTTCATGATGGTTGGGATGGCGTGGGTTATTTGTAGAGATCTAGTTTTGAACTTGGTATATTGGTATATTGAGTGAATGTTTTAAGAGGATTTGTTGATGAAATGAACTGTTATAGTGCTGTGACGCTTCCGTTTTGCTTGATTCGGCGGGTGAAATGAAGAGTGAGAAAGAGGAGATTCCCAATCTGTCACTGAGAGGATTCGAAGAGATTGACCTTATCAAGTCGAAGGTCGAAGAGGGGTGCCCAGCCATTGTCTCTTGTGCCGATATCGTTGCCTTGGCCTGGAGGGAGAGCGTCCTGCTGGTATCTCTTTCTCTCTCTCTCTCTCTGTGTGTTATTGTGAGATTAATTTGGGTGATGAAATGTATGGGTTGTTAATTTCAGGCAGGAGGGCAGTTCTACCCTGTTCTAACTGGACGATTGGACAGCATGAAATCTTTTCCCGACCAAGTGAAAACCGATCTTCCCGGCCCCGACTTCGATATCGCACAAGCAGTCCAATTCTTTGCTGTAAAAGGATTCACTCCTAGAGAAATGGTTGCTCTTCTCGGTAATGTCCCTTAAAATCTGCTATATATGATTTATTACTACGAGTACTTGCTAATGTGAAATCATGAATTATGTCTTGATTTTCTTTGCTTCATCTAGTCTATAACACTGCCGGAACGGAGCAGGGGAAATGCTTAAGAGCCACAAACTTAATTCATCACAAAACATTGTTTGCTAGAATATCAGCTATGATTATCAGTTTCATCTCGATATTATAGAGGAATGTCTTAGATCATATTACTACTTGCTAATATGAACTGATGAATTGTGTTTAGATTTTTATCTTTCATCTCTTTAATGATAACACTGCCGGAACGGAACAGGGGAAATGCATTTAAGCGCCAAAATTAGTTCATCACATTACATATTATGCTACTAATCAGCTGTGCATTTTGTATGTGGAAATTAGCCTAATAATTAAGCTGTGCCTTCCACTTGATTGTGTTGTGTTGGTGGTTAGCAATCTTAGGGCATGCATTATGCTATGTGAGTTTCTGTATATTACATATTGCCTCTCATCTTTTTACTTCTCTAGTCTAGTACTACTATTTGCTCAGATAATCCTCTTGACTAACTTGTATATGCTCTGTGATTCTTCATACTATCTCTTATCTTACATCAAAACAATACTACTGTTATATAGGTGGTGGCCACAGCACCGGGAAGGTTCACTGCAACTTCATCCTAAAGAGGCTCTCCAACTTCAATCAAACCAATCAACCCGATCCCTCCATCGACCCTCAATTTCTGGAGGTCCTTCGATCGGAGTGCACCCATCCCTCCTCCCCACCATCCCAATTGCCTTCCACAGCCGAGAAGCGCTCCCCAGCTCCAGCTGCATCATTTGAAAATCGAGCAATGCCGATGGACTACGAGGGGGCTGGCAACGGGTTTGGCAAGGTGTACTACCGGAGCCTGCTGCAGGGCAAGGGCTTGCTCGTTGTTGATCAGTAGCTCATGGCACGGGGAGATACCAAGAGTTGGGTCGAGACATACGCATCGAACATGCCACAGTTCCGTCGAGACTTCGGGCTTGCCATGTTCAAGCTCACTCATATCCAAAGTCCTGATGGGGGTGAGGTTCGCCTCAGTTGCAGGAAAAGCAATTGAAATGTTATCTTTAACTTTGATGATCTGCTACACTAAAACTTGTGATAGTTTCTTTAGATTAATCCATGCGCCATCGGTTCTAAGTTGGAAACTTCTATGATCCTATGCTTATGTTGAGGTTGAACTTTGTTTGGGTAGCATATATAGTTTCGGGCCAATTTTAATGGGCGCGGATAGAGGTGTCAAATGCTCGGGTCGGGCCTGCCCGAGCCCAAGCCTATCGGGCTCAAGGAGAAAGTCGGGTCGGGCCGGCCCAAGATTCCATCGAGCACCGGGCCACTAAAATTAATGCCCGGGTAATTCTATACACAACCCCCACTTTACTCCCCACAGCCCCCTATTTAATTTAATAATAAAATTAATGGTGAATATACACTTATACCCCTACTTATATCTTCCAATTTATCTCGCCGCCTCCTCTTCTCACATGCCATCTGCCTGAATGTTGTACAACCACCTTCAACTACTCTCTCTCCGCCATAGCTATTTTCAATACCAACAACAACAACCCAATTAGTAGTTTTTGCTCTCGTCAAATCCGTCCGAATTTTTATTAACTGCATGTATAACTTTCTTTTGGAGAACTTGAACTAAAATTTGCTCCGGCCTGCTGTCGGTTTCCATCGTTGCTGCCGAAAATAAATTCCTTCATGTTCTGAGCTCGTTCTACTCCTCGAACATATCCCTCATCTCTTCTGCTAGAGATTCAAATATTTCAAATGTGAAAAAATAAATTGGGGATTTAAAGATTTCAAATGTAGGGTTTGAAATAATTTTTATGTGTTTTGACGGCTTCATGGTAATGGCGGTGGATGTCGTGAAAGGCGGCCGGAGAAGTGGAAGAAGAATGAAATGGAGAAGAAAAACACGACGGTATGGCTGTGTGAATATTACTGGAATGGGGGCTGTGAGGAGAATTCTGTAAATTCTCTAGTAATTATTTTTAAATAAAAAAATAGGGGGCTGTGGGAAGAAATATGGGGGCTGTGGATAGAATTACCCTTAATGCCCAAACCCGGCCCATGAGAAATGTATAGTGTAAAAATGATCGGACTGACCGTGCCGCCCAAGCCTATCAGGCTTTTGAGTGTCTTGGGCCGGGTCGGGCCAACCCAAAATTTCAATGGGCCTTCAATGTCATTGCCCAAGCCCGCCCAAACTACGGGCGGGCCGAGACTACCCGTGGGCCGAGCTTTTCGGGCCAAATTTGACATCTCTAGGCGCGGACAATTAGGTCCGGATGAGGATTTTTTGGGGACAATTTTTTTAATCTTAACTCTCGATTTCGGATTAATTAGGACACCAGGTGACGGGTCAAAAAAATTACTGAAATAAAATTGCCCTCGTATATATAAATATAAAAATAAGAATCCTAAAACAGCTAGCGTTACTCACTCATTTTCGATCATCGATCAATTATCTAATACTCCTTATGTCCCACTGGGATAATATGGACATTTTGTTTCGACATGAGAATTAACACGAGAGTGATGATAGTGTGTTAAAGTGATGGATATGGATAGTGAGTTAAAGTGATGTGTCAGAATTTTATTGGATTCGAATTTTCTATTTTGAAAAAAATCCTTATATTAATGGAACGTCCCAAAAAGTAAAATTTTACTTTTATCAGTGGGACAGATGGGTATATAAAAGCATTTTCGGTTAACCTAAACTGCCAACGTGGATTTTAAAAGGATATACTTTAAGTAACTAACAAGTAACTTCCTAAATACATTCCGAATAGGATTAGGTTTTCCCACTCCTAATTAGAGTACGTACGTATCATATTTCGCAGCTATAAATATACGCCAATACTCTTGTTTTAATCTCTCATCATTAATTCATTCATTCATTAATTCTCTCGACTTCTAGTAGTTTTAATTAATTCTTGGAACAATGGCACCGACTTGTTCGGTTCTCAAGAAATCTTTCATCGCCGTTTTTATACTACTTAGCTTCATGTTTCTTTCCGCGTCTTCTTTTTACGCCGGGGCTCCCAACGCTCCTGCGCCGTCGTACGCCGCTCCCGAACACCTCACTCTCTGCAAATTTGATGAACTATATTTAGTTGGATCAGAATACCTTGATGAAATGGAAAAGTGCAACGTCGGTCTCCTCCGCACCTGCGGAATTCATGAAATTTATCAATTGGGGGATTCCGTCTCTGACGTCGGCAACTTAATCCGTGAGGCTCCGTCCTCTCCTTTCGCTCGACTTCCTTACGGTTCCGATTTCCCGATGGGCCCTACCGGCCGTGCCTCTAACGGAAAACTTATGATCGATTACTTTGGTATGTTTTCTTTTCTTTATTTTATTTTATTTTATTTTTTAAAATCCAATACTCTTATTTCGTCATTTAATTGGTAAATACTAACGAATAATGGATGTTTTGTGTGCATGCAGCAATGGATGCTGGTCTTCCTCTACTACCTCCCTTCAAAAAGACTGACGCCGATTTCAGCCACGGTGTCAACTTCGCCGTCGGAGGTGCGACGGCGTTGCCGTGGAATGGGCCGGAAGCTATCAGTATCTCTCCGACGACGAATAGTTCGATGTCGGTGCAACTGGATTGGATGTCCGCTTATTTCAACTCTATCTGTCATAACCAAAAAGGTCCAATTTCTTTAACTACTACTACTATTATTATTTGATTTTAAAGTACGTGTAGTTTTCATATCTATATATTATACTAAAGTAAAATACTCTTCCAAATTTTCCCTCCAAAATCCTCATTTTTGTACCTTATTAATTTATATTCTTTTTCTTTTTATGATTACTTTTTTATTAATATAATTTTGCTATTTTCCAATGTTAAGGGTCATAATATTAGTCAAATAGTTAGAAAGTCAATAATGAACCCTACATTTTAAATGCAAGAAAAATACAAAATTTCTTTATTTAAAGATATAAAAATAATTAGGGGCACATGAGAATGTGCAGTAATTTTCATTTTACCAAAATTTCAACAAAATTAATTAATTTTCCAAGAATATTCATACATAACGCAAATTGCAATTTAAAATCGAAAAATATTAATGGTTGAATAATTTCATTATCGAGACTAGAATTTTACTATTTTATTAATTGAAAATTTATAATTTAAATGTTACATGAATAATAAAAATATAATAAACGAATGAAATAAAATATTTGAAACTATGATCCATTAATAGGTGGAACATGCTTATAATATATATATATATATATATATATATAGATATATATATATATAAACTTTTGGTGAATATTTTTATTCGTTGCATATATTATACTGTAATAAAATTATTCCCGGCAACCCGGGAATACAATTCTAGTGTTACTAGTAGTAAATTAATTTGGCTATGTGAATTGAATTCTTAACTAAATGCCTTGTTTGCTTATATATTCAGATTGTGGCGGGAAATTTGAAGACGCTCTGTTTATATTGGGGCCTTTCGGTGGAAGCGACTATCACAACGCACTGTTTCAAGGGAAATCGGTACATGAAATCGAAACCAAACTGGTACCAAAAGTTGTGGATGCGATCATGGCCGGTGTTCGGGTAAGTAATCGATTTCACCAAATCATAATGCAAACAGAAAAAATGATTTTCGTCTCATTATATGTGTTACAAGGGATATAAATAGTATCTGATAATATTTTCTATTTTCCCCTTTTCAGAGGCTACTTAGTTTAGGGGCGAAAAAGGTGATGGTTCCCGGACTACATACGGTGTTCGGCCTCCCGTTTTATCAGAAAGCTTTGCCGGAGAAGACGTGGAAAAGGCATATAGACATTGCAATCTATCATAACGATGCACTCGATTATGCCATTGAAGTACTCAACAAAGAAGAAAGACCTGATGCTGTTATCTTCTATGGGAATTATTTAGCTGCTTTTCTAACACTAAAAAGTTATGCTCTATTAGAAGAAAGTACGTCTTTAATTCTACCTCTTTCAATTCCTCAATAAGATGTAAATAATGTTGTACTTGAGCTAACATTGGTTAGATCACTAACATGTTGATGATTTTGCAACAGAAATGGATTATTATGATTCGAAGGCTTGCTGTGGGAGCGGAGGCGGAAACTACAACTTGGATTTGGGAAGAATGTGCGGAGCTGAAGGCGTAACTGCGTGTGCTGAGCCTCGGAAGAAGTTTTATTGGGAGGATTGCATCTAACACAGGAGGCGTATAGGATTATGACCAAGGATGTGTTGTATAACATCTTTGATAACCTTCACTGCCCTTCTTCTTAGTTACATATGTATGCTTTCATTAAGTGTACCATTTTTTCTTTGATAATGTTGTTTTTGGAGCTATTAATTTGTGTAAGGAGTATTTGTTGATCATATAATGTTGATATTCAGATATATTAATCATGAAGTATTGTTACATGGAGTATTAACCTATCATAAGCACTCTCCTCTCTCTCTCCATTCTGTACTCTCCCTCCCGACACCCTAAGTGACCCGTATTTTATTTTAATGTGAGATATAAAATAATGAAAGAAGAGACAGAAGGAGATAAAAGTGAAAAGTTAAATAAGAATATATACAAACATCGTAAAATTTCGATACGATATGAGATTTTATGCGCAGTATTAAAAGTGAAAAGTAAGGTTTAATTCTTTCCATTTAAGGTAATAGATCAATTGAAGTGGAACATTCCAATTACGAAACGAAGCCAAATTGAAGTGAGACGAAGGGAGTGTAATTAGAATTAATTCAATGGATCATCACAATTGTATAAACAAGAGCAGTAAGTGTTGTGACGGTGAAAAGGGCGTTGACATTCAACGTCGAAAACTAGTCTTCCCTTTAAAGCGTCTGTGCAGATTCCCATGCAAGTCCAAGCTCCGACCAAATCCGTTGTGCAATTCTCCCTTATGTATAGTTGGCAATTATACTCTTCTTTCATACTTCCATTTGAACCTTCAATCAAATAAAATCATCAATTTATTTCCACTTTATCTTAGTTTTTAATTTATAATGAAGAAATTCTTGATATATATATACTCCGATCCTGTGCTTACCTGCAGCGACGAGGGCCAACCAAAGAATTACAAAGATGAAAATTGCTAATACTTTGCCCATCAAATTAAAGATCTCTCTCTCTCTCTCTCTCTCTCTCTCTCTCTCTCTCTCTCTCTCTCATGAATTGTGATTATTCATATGGATATGGCCTATGAATTAGTGCGTATATATTGACGCAGATTCATGGAATCCAAAGTTGAATTTTAGTGTTATAATCTGATTTCATTTACTATTTATTGTAATTTTCAACAAAGATTTGAAGGCAGGTTGATTTTGTGCTGATCAGATTTTTAATTTCCAAAGTTTCCAAAATATTTTCTAATGTCGCATTCCTAGTATTGTGGATAAATTAAGATGAATAAGATTTTGCGTTATTAATCTCTATTTTGGAATTTAGTTGTTCGCAATATTTTGATGCTATATTACCGCTTTATATTATCTCTATTCTCTATTTAATACTACCTCCATCCCATTATATTATTCCACATTTCCTTTTTGGTACATCTCATCTATTAGTCCACTTTCTAAAAATGACAAAGAATGTGTGGCCACAATTAACTCTCTCTCCTCAAAATGAATTACAATCACATATTCCTCTTTGCATTGACTATTGTGTCAATCCCAATATGAAGTAATATGGTGGGATGGAGGTAGTATTCATTATACAAAATTGGAATTAAAAAAAAAAATAGTATGCACCTAATTATACCTCAATATAGTTACAAATTTAAAAAAGTTTGATTCATTTAATTGAACATACACATGATTGTTGGAGTTCAATAATTTCAACATAGTATTCATTGAATATACTACCTCCGGTCCGTTTAAATAGACTGTTATTCCTTTTTGGGACATCCCGTATATTAGACTCCTTTCCTTTTATGGCAAAAACTTAACATCACATCATCATCTACATCACACTTAATTAATTTTAATTACATCTCCATGTGAGTAGGTTTAATATTTTAAATTAAATTAAACTCTAATTTACCATCACATCTCCATCACATCATCCTTTATACCCACTTTACTTGGTTTGTGTTCCATTTAGAAACCAACCTACTTAGACGGACCGGAGGTAGTATCTCCTACGTCCTAGCTGCCTTAACTCATATATTAAATATGTAAATGTTAAAATATATAAACGAGCTATATAAACTATTTATACACTTAGTTAAATAGTACTATTATTACAACTATAAAGTCAATAAATTCTAGAAGTAAAATGCTACCTCCATCCCGTTTAAGTTGGGACATATTCCATTTCGGGAAGTCTCATTTATTAGACTTGTTTCTATAAAAGGAAATAATTTAACATCACATCACCATCTACATCACACTTAATTAGCCTAAATTAATTTTAATTAAAAATGGATGTGAGTAGTAATAATAATTTAAATTAAATTAAACTCTAATCTACCATCACATATCCATCACATCACCCTTTTATCCCATTTTCCTTTGCTCTTGTGTCATTTAGAAACGTCCCAACTTAAATGGGATGAAGGTAGTATCTCACATATTGATATAGGGAGAGGCTTACGTGCAAACTCAACCAAGGAGTTTGCATACAAACCCCCCTTTTATAGCCCTCCACGTGGTATCCCCACCAGGCAACAGTAATATTATGAAACCACCCCTTTTTTTCCTTTTGTTATTATGGTTGGAATTGGGACCCACAACTGTGTCTACTGTTTTTTGATATATTTTTTTATTTGATGCTATTCGGCCATAATGTGGCCGGCCATAATTTAACTTTTTTTTTTTTTTTTTTAGTATAAAATAATTTATATATTTATGCCAAACTTTTTTTAGATTATAAAAAACTCAAAAAGCGATACTCTTTATTTTTTACGTATTTTTTAAAATTAATCCTTTAAATATTTGATAATTTTTACTATTTTAAAGGATTTATTACCTTTTTATCTAGAAAAAAAAAGAGAAAAATATGTAATTTTTGGGGAAAAAATATTTTTAAATTAAAATATTAAACTAATAAATTATAGTTATCATTTACTATTTTTAAAATTACGTATATTATGAAAAATGTCGTTGTGTGGCCGGCCACATTATGGCCAAATATCATTATTGTTTGGGTGGAAATTTCCTATACCCCTTTTCAAACCAACCATGTACAAAATACCCCTTTTTTATAAAGCATGTACAAAATACCCCTTTTATTATTTAATTGAGGTGGGTCCCACTTATTCAAAAAAAAAAATAAATCAATAATACAAAAAAAAAATGGGAGTTTGTGTTTTTTTTTTTTTTTGACTAGCATTGGGGTAAGGGAAGATTCTCTTAAAAACAACAAAAAGCCAAAAAAAAAAAAAGTTTGTGTTGGGTGTTCTTTATGCACATAATTGTGCCCCCCACCCTCCCTATATAATTGGTGCCGGCAGCACCCCCCACCATCACGCCCACCCCAATTACTCCTCTCTCTCTCAGCTCTCTCTCTCTCGGCCCACTCTCTCTCCACGTCCCACCGGCCGCAGTGGCGGAACCAGGATTTCATTACCTTGGGGGCTAATACGTAAACAAAGTTTCATCACAAAATATATAATATAATGTCTACACAAATTTCGAAAACATAATTAGCCAACTGTCAAAGTGTTCTAACAAGCTACGTACCTAATTGGCACGAGGAAGAGAAGGCAACTGAGTTCTACGACTTGTCATATCTTGAAATCGTTGTAGGATCCCCAACGAGTATCTCCAATACTTCTATCACTGAAGGCCACATAAGATGTAAGCGAACTATCGTCAAATAATGGGATCCCCAACGAGTATCTCCAGGTCTTGCCAAATTAGTTTCTTGATTCTTGCCTTTTCCACTGGCAAGGTACCCACCTTCCAAAGCAACTCGTATTCTTTCTTGCTCCTTCTCTCTTATTTGTTCTCTCCTTTTACAAGATGCTCCAACCATATTTACAATCATTGTTACATAAGCAAAAAAGTCACCCACAGCAGATATGTTCTTAGCCACAGCAATAAGAACTAATTGGAGTTGATGGGTGAAACAATGAACATAAATAGCTGATGGATAATCTTTAAGCATGTGAGCTTTCAGTCCGTTAAACTCACCTCGCATATTTGAAGCTCCGTCATATCCTTGGCCTCTCAATCTTGATAAAGACAAACGATGGTCAGAGAATAACTCTTCAATAGATTCTTTCAAAGAACTAGAGGTGGTGTCTGGCACTCTTCTAATTGCAAAGAATCTCTCAATTACACGGCCTTCTTTATTCACATATCTCAACACAACACCCATCTGTTCTTTTACTGAAACATCTCGAGACTCGTAAAGTTAAATTTTATTTTATATTTGAAAATAATAATTATAAAAATAAATAAAAATGGATCATAAACTAAAAAGTAAAAGCCCATTATTGCTTAGGCCCATAAATGAAAATAACCCAACTGAAATTTAGAATTCCTTTCTTCTCCAACGCTCCAGCGAGGTGCAGATGGCGATGGGGGCTACCCGGTGACAGTCGACGGCCGGCGGCTTATATATATACATATTTTCCGACGGCGACCGTGGGGGCTTCAGCCCACACTAGCCCCCACCTGGTTCCGCCCCTGACCGGCCGGAAATTTTTTTCCGGCATCTCTCCCATCTCTCTCCCATATCTTTCAAGTCTCTCTCTACTCTCTCCCATCTCTCTCTCTTTTCCGGCAACCATCCACCGCGCCGGCAACCCGTCCCGACACCGGAGAAGTCTTCGAATCCTGTCGACGGTCGAAAACAACTAGGTAATACTCAACAAGTACATGAGTCTACGTAAAAAAAAAAAACATAGGATTTTTTGGCCAAGTTCACACCGGAGACATGTTGCCGGAAAATCCATCACGCCTGATTCCTCGCCCTCAAGCAGACGTCGTAACTCGCCTTAATGCTGAACGACGTGAGCAGCTCGTGCTCAATGATCTTAGGCTTCATTATCGCGGAGTCGCGTAGGATCCTCTTCGCAAAGTACGCCGCGATGACTTTAGATCGGACCTTCTTTCTTTCGACCGTCCCAGTATTGGGCCCGCATGTGTGTTCGGGTTCAAACACTGAAATGACCCAATTATCGCCCTTGCTTATGGCACGAATGTTGAAGAGGCAATGTTTGTCCGACGTGCATCTGAACACCAGCCTAATCGTATCCGACCACCTGGGGTAGAAATTTTTATTGCTCTCCATCTGCCACAAACCGACGGCGGTATACAGATCCTTCTTGCTTTTGAAATATGCACCACGCCGCAGATCGACGATATGCCGGTCCTCCTCGTTGAACGCCGCAGATTCCAGAGGCTGAAGTGGGGCCACCGGCACTAACCAATTCCTCATGTGCTCCGTATCAGTATCCAGAGGCGGTTGGCTCCTACCGTGCAGGTCTGGAAACATCATAGTCAACAGTCTGTTGAACCCGCCTTCTTCAGCTATCCAGGCGGTCCACTCGGCCATTAGGGCCCTAGGAATTTGCCTTCCTTCACCCCACGCGTTCGACTGATCGCTGTCCTCGGTGGAGACGTCAAGCGACGGCTCATATTCATCCTCATCATCATCGTCGTCGCGCAAGACATCATCTTCGTTCGGATCCTCCTGCTCACCCCTTCCTGATGTATAATTCTGGTCGGGTATTTGATCGCCACGAGCGTTTGCGACATGATGAGACGAACTGCCACTACAAAAAAAACTGTGTATAGTGACGACGGTTATCGTCACAGTAAGTGCAAAAATCATCACTAAAGGTACTTAGTGATGACTTTTGTGGTTGTCATCAAGTTGCAGCTATATGTGCCGACACTATAAGTTATAGTGACAACGACTAAATATCGTCACAATATGTGCTGCCGAATTCGAACGAAGACGGTTCCTGGTACGACGGGTCGAATTGTGGGATATACGAAGAAGAAGCACCGACGTGTGAAGACGAACCACCGACATGTGAAGACGACCCTCCGTTTTTGATAATCACGTACACTTTTGGGCTGAGGTGTTTAGTGCATAGCTCAACCACTTGCGCGTTCGACTGCAACTTCGATTTCCTCGTACGTCATGTGCTCTCGGATATCGTAAAATAGTACATATCGAAATCACTACCGACTAGGTAGCAATTCTGAGCTACCATAAATCTCAACCCATAAAGTGTAAGATCACTTTCGGTCCACACAAAATCGACCTCGTTGCCATTCTTGTACCTTCTTCCATCCCATTCACCTCCGTAATACGCTTTGATTTTTACATCCATCTACAATATAAAATGAACTCGAATTAATCATACGGAGAAATCAAATCAATGTATGAGAACAAGTAATGTCAAAATCAATAGAGAATACTAAAATAAGGGTACTGAAAAAATCACGCCGGAAAAGTTGGCCGGAAAAACCCATCACGCCGGCGTGTTCACCCACCGGCGGTATTATTATTCCGGCCACATAACTCCGGCGTGAAATCAACATATTTTCTTATTTCATTTCATTTATTCCTAATATGCTATAGTTTGGTTTAATTTACTTACATAACACATACAAATATAAAAAGAACTCTTAATATACATAAAAAAAACAATAATTCTCGGTAAATAATTCATACATTACAAACAAATTGTTAAATGAAACAATTTAGTATACGAAATGAAACAGAATAATTCATTATACACAAAAAAAATTTCACGCCGAAGACAACTCGCCGGAATTCACATACCGCCGGCGTGGACATCACTCCGGCGGTATGTACACGGCGTGATGTCTCCGGCGTGAAATGAAGTATTATTTTTCATTTTTTTTGCTTCACATTATGCTATATTTTCATTTGATTTACGCACATACATTGCAAAAAAAATCAAAAAACACTCTTCATATACATAAAAAACTAAAAAAAATATATATGTATATCATATCATTCATTCATAGCTCTCGAAAAATTGATGATATGAAAACATATAGTATCACACATGTAACAAAAAAAAAAAAAAAAAAATTGGCCAAGATAACGCCGGAGAAAGTTGGCCGGAAAATTCATCACGCCGGTGTTATGTGCTGCCGGCGTGATGAATTTTCCGGCCAACTTTCTACGGCGTTATCACGCCCGGAAAATTTGTAACACTGTTTCCTTTCTAATTCTTCGTGACATACCTTTTAATATCGGATTTTGATTGCCTTTTCCTTGTATTTGCTCGTCCACAAAAATAGAGCTTTTTTTTCCGGTGAAGTCGAATCCAACAATTTTTTTCGATTGTGAATTCAGAAAATCGATGTGCAGGTATATATTGAATAATTTTGCATTGGATACCATTTTTGAACTGTTCATCACTGAACAAAATTGATGGCAAATACTGTACAATAATTCAGATGCAGTGCAATAATTTGTATCCGTGAGAAAAACATATATGCCACATTAGTCACTTCAATCACATTGAAGTTAGTGGAAATTAAAAAAAAAAAAAAAATTGAAAATCGAAATTGTAATAAAAAATAAATGTAAAATAAATAAAGGGGTAGTTTGTGCATGCTTTTTTGTTAAGGGGTATTTTGTGCATGGGGGTTTTGAAAAGGGGTATTGAAAAATATTATGACTTATTGTTTTTATTATTCAGTTTTCATGAATTTATTGATTTTATTCGTAAGTTTGTAGTATAAATTTAGTATTCGATTATTAATAGATGATAAATTATGTATATATTTTTATTCATACGTAATTAAATTTATGTCATTATTAATTATAATACATTTTCCTAATTTGACTTGCAAAATTTATATTGTCTAATTAGAGTGTAATGTTTTTATAAAGGTTTAATCTACTAAATACAATCCAAAAGTAATATGAAAATTTTGAAAACAAGCCAGACTTGCATAGAAGTTTTTATCCTAATATAAACACTAGCATTCGTAAATTTCACCATTTTTAACAAATTACTCCCTTCGTATATTTTTTTAGCACCTGTCTTTTCGGCATGAAATTAAAGAAATTTAAGTTTATGACGACGTAAAAGTAGAGATAAATGAAATTTTAATGTGAATGTTAGGCTTAAAATAGAAATGAGCCGAAATGAAAATAAACGAAATAAGGAACGTGCCCAAATGGGAGTAAACGGAGGGAGTAAGAAATTTAAATTACTTACAAAGAAATATTATAAGTATTATTTTCTAGGGGAAAAAAAACATGGTATTTTTTAAAACATATACTCAATTCGTCAACGATCTTTGTGCATCGATTTTTATGATATGAGTTTAATTTTTGTGATAATTGGAAGTTAAAGTAAATTTTTGGATCGCGCTCAATGTAGATGAGTGTTAAATTGAGTAGCATAAGTATTAAAATTAATTTTAACTGACATTTTAAGGTGTAAATCGAATAATAGATAGTATGAGATCTGGACCTTTAAAATGACAATACAAAGGTGTAGACGATCGAGAATAAAACTAAAAACGTAATGATAAAGTATAAATAATTTTTCGCACATTATAACTTTAGTATTAATATTAGAAATTTACGATAACAAAATATAAATAATGCTATAAAATTATTGCATTTCAATACCATTTAATAATCAATACCATTTACTGTAGAGTGAGGGGGCAATTAATTTAAAACAAGTTGTATTACACGTGTAGGGTGCTGATATACGTTTGCATACAAACGTTTGTATGTAAGCATTTGCCTTGATGGTGATGTAGATTTGGATATTACAATCAATAGCACACTAAATTAGTCAAAAGCTCTCTCTCTAATCATTCAAGACCAACTCACCATGGCGGCCGCCGCCCCTCTGCCGCTCTCCTCCGCCACCTTACACACCCGCATCCGCCTCGCCACCGCCGACGACATCCCCAACATCCACAACCTCTTCCACCAGCTGGCAGTCTACGAGCACCTCACCCACGAGTTCCAAGCCACCCCTGCCTCCCTCTCCGCCACGCTCTTCCCCTCCGCCGCCCCTCCGCCGTTCGCCTCCTTCACAACTCTCCTCCTCGAGCTCTCTACCTCGCCATTCCCTCCGTCCCATGATCCACACTTCACACCCCTCCTCAAACCCTTCCAACTCGAGCGCCCGATCGACGACCGAGAAAGGGAGACTTTCCGATGTGGCGGCGCCACCGTCGGCGGCTACGTGCTGTTCTTTCCTAACTACTCGACGTACATGGCGAAGCCCGGCTTCTATATTCAGAATATCTTTGTGAGGGAGTGTTACCGGAGGATGGGGATGGGAAGCCTGCTTCTGGCGGCCGTGGCGGAGCGTGCGGCGGCGATGGGCTGCGGAAGGGTGGAGTGGGTGGTGGCGGACTGGAACGCGGATGCGATCCAGTTCTACGAGCGGATGGGGGCGGAGATACTGCCGGCGACCAGCCTCTGTAGAATCACCGGCGAAGCTCTTGAGGCTTTCGCTCGTTTGAAATTTTGATCAAATTCTTTGTAACCGTTCAAAATGGTAGTATAAACTATTTTGGATAACATAGAATAAAATATAATAAAATATCTTGTCTTTTTCTTTGTTTCGTATGCTTATTGTCGGAGATCCTCTGTCCCTAAAATTTTGTACCAATCGTGTATTAAGGTTAAAACTACGTAGTTTTATCAGTTTAAGAAATTATTGAATTTACAACAATTAAAAATATAAGAACAAAATTAAGGGTTATTTCTATATTTTCGCTTCTGATATGGTGATATTTGATCATTTTACTACTGTAAAAACTAGTACTATTATTTTAAATTTTATATATTAATTTATGTATAATCCCACTTTGTTTGACTTGTTTTATTTTAAGAGACAAAAAATAAACTATCCATTTTGAAGTTTAAATATCAATAGTAGTTTTGGAAGTTAAAAAACACAAATAATACCCACTTTTTTGAATTTGAGACAACTTTGCCCTTGCTTTTTGCTTTTTGACACCTTCTCCTCCCTTTTCTTTTATGACACTTTTTTGTTTTCTCTCTCTCTTTCTTAGTCACTTTCCCATTTTTTCCTCTTACTTTAATTTCTTACTATGAAAACATATTATCTCTCCTTTTTTCCACAGACACACACACTCTCTCTCTCTACTTTTTTTACTTTTTGTGTTTTGAATAGATTTTTTTCATTTTTGTTTTCATAACACAGTACGAATTTAGAACACGGTATGATTTTTGTAAGTTTCGTACCGGACGTTGGTTATAAGATTTTGTATTTTCATACTGCATTCTTAAGTGCATATAGTGATATGATAAACATTATGGATTTTGTAGTAAGAAGATTTTGTATTTTTGTACTGCGTTCTTAATTTGCATATAGTGATGTGATAAACATTATGGATTTTGTAGTAAGATTTTATAAGTTTCGTACTATGTTTATAAGTGCATAGAGAGAATTGATAAAAATTCTGCATTTTCTAGTAAGATTTAGTAAGTTTCGTACTGTGTTCTTAAATGCATGTATGACGTAATAAAAATTCTGAACGTTTGTAGTAAGATTTTGTAAGTTTCGTACTGTATTCCTAAGTGCATAGAACGAAATGATAAAAAATTA
Organism: Thymus mandschuricus; assembly: GCA_029379335.1. Lineage (NCBI taxonomy): Eukaryota > Viridiplantae > Streptophyta > Magnoliopsida > Lamiales > Lamiaceae > Thymus > Thymus mandschuricus. The sequence goes on along the minus strand of CM057080.1, from coordinate 6,051,740 downwards.
TGCACTTCTCTAGTAAGATTTTGTAAGTTTCGTACTGTTTTCCATACAAATAAGTACGAAAGTGTTAAAAAAATCGTACTGTATCCTTAAGTACATAGATCGAAAGTAATAAAAATTTAACAACTTTAGATAAAGAAGAACTAAAACAAAGAAGTACGGAAAAATATTAAAATCGTACCGAAAAATTAAGTAAGATTTTTATAATATATTCTGAATTCATGTGTGTGAAAGAGAGATAGAGAGAGAAAATAATTCAAAAACACTCCACAGAATTCAACTCCCAATCCCATCAAATTCCAACAAAAACACTACTAATTCCAACTCAATTCCAACTCGAAACCGAAAAATCCAAACAAAGTAAGCAAAAAAAACCGAAAAAACTTAATCATACTAAATCATGAGCAAATGAAGCACCTGCAATTTATCCAAATACTGCGGCTGCCCGAGTCCCTTCTTAATAGTTCCGGTGAGCTCTAGCAGCCGATCGGCGAGCGTCGATTTCCCATGGTCGACATGCGCGATTATCGAGAAATTGCGAATGCAATCAGAAGGGTACTGAGTCAAGTCTATGCTCTTGTCTTCCCTGAACTGCGACGCGAAGAATGCGGATTCAATGGCGGCGCGGCCGTCGGTCCCTGCGCCGGAGAAGAAGCTGACGTTGTTCACCCTTCGCGTCGCCGTTCTGGAGAAGACGGCCTCCGAAAGCGCTGCCGATTTGGGGGACGTCGAGGAGGTAGCTTTCGGCGTCGGAGACGGCGATGGGGGAGGAGGCGGAGGAGGGGTGATGGCCGAAGATTCCCTTTCCGTTTGGGGGCATAGAGAAAGAGAGAGAGAGAGTGAAAATATAGAGAGAAAGAGAGGGTGTTGTGCGGCTATGAAGAGAGAGGATGGGGAGAAAAGGAGAAAAGTTTAAAAAGTACTCCAAACCTAAAAAGTAAGGGCATTTTGGTTTACCGAACCAAAAAATGGGTATTTTTTGTGTTTTTAAACTTCCAAAGCTAAATTTGGTTTTACAACTTGAAAGTGGGTATAAACATACATATTCTCTTATTTTAATGTAAGATTTTGTGCGTAATATTATAAATGAAAGTTAATGGTTAATTCTTTCCATTTCAGGAAACAGACCAATTGTAATGGGACATCCCGATTAAAGAAGAAAACCAAATAAAATGAGACGAAAGAAGTACTTAAATATAAAATATAATTAAGGAGACACATGTTTTCAGCAAGAAGTTTATTGTAAGTGTGTATATTGGCAGATAGAGTGTATTTTAAATTTAACTTAAAATGTTGCGTTTTCTTTTATGCAAAAGAAAATGAGAGAGAAAAAAAAAAAATTACTCTTAAAAATTCCTTATTTCTCACATTTTCTATTTTTTCCCCTTCATTTGCACTATAATGGAGAGGATATATTATCTCTCTAATTTGGTATTGTAATATTTTTTCCAATTTAAGGAGTAAAATTTTTCCCCATTAATAAAAGGTGAGAAAAGATAATGAAAGTGGTAAAATTTATAGATGATTTTCTCTCGTCTACATTCGCATAAAAGAGAACTCAACCAAACCGAACCAACGCCACCTCTTCCCACTAACCACCGAAACGTCATTACCCCATTAATGGACAAATGCATGTTCCCTTTGCTAATGTTTGTCAAATTAAGATGATATATTGGTCATTGGTGGACCAAGTTCATGTTACGCACAGAAGATGGAAACAGCACAAGAAAAGTAGGGTTATAGAGGTAATTTCATATTCCTTCCGATTTTTTGAAGTTGAATAAAAAAAATGATAATTTTGATACGTTTTCTCACGTTTCTTGATGATGATTTTAAAATGAATTATTAAAGATTTTTTATTTTTACAGAATACTGTGACAATTAATTGTAATATCCCTAAAAAGAAAAAATACATTACTAATTGTGAAGTTTGTTTTGATAATGTTAGAGCACTTTTTTTTATAATGAATTTTCGCATATTTGAAGCGTTTAATACTCTATTTTATATTTGCTCATGGTAGCAATATTTGTTATAGTACCCTACATTTGCCTTTCATAATTTGAATAAACAAACGTAATTACAAAATTTCTCAATATCTATATACTATATAAAAACAAAAAACAAGGGGCAATTTTGTATTTTCACTTCTATTAGTTAGGGACTTTTTATTATTTTCACTTCTACTTTTCTTTACCATTTAAATTTTTTTTAAACAATTAAAAATGCTGTAAAAAAAAAGTTAGTTTCTTTTACGAACAGTCACAACTTTTCCTTCACTACTTTACTATTTTGTTTTCTATAAGTGCTGTAAAAAACTGAACACCTTATTGTGAAAAATTGTGTCCATTCACATTTTATAAATTAAACTAACAACAGTACTATTCTATATTTGTGGGGACGTAAGCGTAGTTTCCCACATCATCAAAACTTCAAGGTATTCTCTGGTGACATGTAAAAAATTTATGTTATGTTCAAATTATCTGTGAGTTGAATATTTATTACTACTACATACATTTCTTTTACATTTTTTTTCCCCTATTGTATTTTTCTCTTTTATGTTTCTATCTTAAGTTTGTTTCAGAAGTGGATTCTTCTTTTTATTTTTCTTCTTTTTTGACGTTAAGTAATATGATTACATGTTTTTTTTTTCAATAATGCTATTTGGCCATAATGTGGCCGGCCACACAACGATATTTTTCATATTTTTTGTAATTTTAAAAATTGTAAATGATAACAATAATTTATTAATTTCATATTTTAATTTAAAAATATTTTTTCCCCAAAAATTACATATTTTTTTCATTTTTTAGGTAAAAAAAGGTAAAAAAATACTTTAAATAGTAAAAATTATCAAATAATTAAAGGATTAATTTTAAAAAATACGTAAAAAATACGGAGTATCACTTTTGAGTATTTTATAATCTAAAAAAGTTTGGCATAAATATATAAATTATTTGATATTATAAAAAATAAAACAAGTTAAATTATGGTCGGCCACATTATGGCTGAATAGCATCACTCTTTTTTTTTTCATGGATAATATGGTTACATATTATTACACATCATTTTAACTTTTAAGCCAGTATGTTATAGTTCCATTATTTATCACTATAATTATGCTTTTCACAATTTCGAATTTACAAAAAACTATCATCTGTTTGATGTATAAAAACTAATTTATTTAGAAGAAAAGTTTTAAAAAAAAAATATGTTTCGTACAATTATATCAACATTAAAAGCACGATATAAATATTAATTGTGGAATAGAATCATATAAATTTCTTTTTTAGTTGTTTGACAAAAAATTAATTAATTGCTTATAAATAAAAGATCTTCTCTTTTGTTGACTATAAAATGTAAAGCAAATAATTTCATCCCAGATTTTTAAAATCTGTATGGTTATTGAAATTTGACGATACAAAAAAATAAAGGGTAGAAATTAATGAACTTAATGGAAAACCAAAAGGATATTACATCATTTTTTTTTTTTAAAACCTCTATATTAAATTATTTTGTATAGGAATAACCTCTATATAGTAATAAAATAATCTATGATATAACTATTTTTGTTTGTACCTTACTGATATTGTTATTAATCTATTGTAATTACAAAATGATCCATACCAATTCGTATGAGGATACATAAAAAATATTCACGTCATAAAATATCATTAAATAGTGGGTCGATAACCTCAAATATCAAATATTAGATTTAAATTTACGTATTACATAATATATTGATTTATTAGTAGAAAAGTTGTACAATTTAACTTTAAATTTAAATGTTTTTATCATAGTTTTGCATATTTTTAAATGGTTGGAAAAAAAATTCTTTTTCTCATAGTTTTGCATATAAATTGAAACGGAATTTCTTCATAATTTACAAGTCATTTAACAATTTCACAGCTCGCGAGTAAATGGATGCCCTCCAACATTCTTTGAATATATTTTCTATGACTATATTTAAAAAAAAATGGTATGTTGTTTTGCATTTCATCAACAATAATGCTATTAGGCCATAATGTGGCCGGCCACACAACGATATTTTTCATAATATACGTAATTTTAAAAATTGTAAATGATAACTATAATTTATTAATTTAATATTTTAATTTAAAAATATTTTTCCCCAAAAATTTCATATTTTTCTCTTTTTTTCTAGATAAAAAGGTAATAAATCCTTTAAAATAGTAAAAATTATCAAATAATTAAAGGATTAATTTAAAAAAATACGTAAAAAATATGGAGTATCGCTTTTTGAGTTTTTTATAATCTATAAAAGTTTGGCATAAATATATAAATTATTTGATACTAAAAAAAATTAAAAAAGTTAAATTATGGCCAAATAGCATCACTCTTTCATCAACTGCATAGTGTAAATGTATACTCCAATATAGTATCATATGCTAGCGAGCTCTATTAGACTTTTAATCAGAAAAGAAGATTACTTGGAATAAGCTTCATTTCTCGAAAGAAAATGACGATTTTGATGTATAAGAAAAATTGTCTTAATATTACAACAATTTATAAAACAATAATGATTTTTTGCCATAATGTGGCTGACCATAATTTCGTATTTTCCTTAATAAAGTAGTATAATTTTAAAATTTATAAATCAATAATATAATAGATGATTATTTTTTTAAGAGATTATTCTTAATTACTTTTAAATTTGAATTTAAAAATATTTTTCTCCCCAATAACTATTTATAATAATTTTTCTTAAATAAAAAAATGGTTAATTTGTTGAATTTCGAGATAGTTGATTGGTGTCTAGATGTTAGGTTTTTCATTATGTTTTCGTGTCCTTTTTCGTTGTGTTTTTGTGTCTTTTCGTTTGTCTTTGGCTATGAATTGGTTGTTTGGAGTTTTTGGTACTTGTAGGACGAAAAGGGCGGAAACGAGAAGAAAGGTTGTAGAGCAATCATTGACCTCGAGTTCTAACCTCTCATGATTTTATTAAAGATTCATTTTGGATGTAATGAAAGCATTATATCGAAGAGTGGTTCGATAGGAGCACATAGGCGAAAACGGAGGTCAATTTGGAGTTCGGATGAGGAAGATACGGTCGAAACAAGAGAGTCGCGCGCAATCGTCCAGTGCCTGATCTGGACGATCGGCCAAGTCCTCAATGAATCTGGCCGATCGGCCAGATGTCCGCGTCCAGCTGCTAGTTTCCTTATATAATTAGGTTTTCCTCCTAATATATATACTAGTACCTTGGGACGAATTTGTATAATCTTTTAGCATATTTTAGCTTTATTTTTCAGCACTCAAATGCTCTAGTTTAGTTTTGCTTTGTTCGGATCCGAATTCTTCGTTCGTTGCTATTTTAATTCAAGACTCCTTTGTTTAATTCAAGTTCTTCGTTCTTCGTTTAATTCTCGTAAGTTCTTTATTGCTTTCGTTTAATTGCTTTAATTACTTGCTTTCGTTTTAAATTTGTTTTCTTAATTGCTTCGTTTGATGTCCTTAGTTTAATTTCGTTCGTTCGTTTTCAAGTTTTAATTTTAGATTCGTTTTTCTAGTTTCGATTCTCTAGTTTTCAAAGCTTTCAAAGTTAGATTTATTTTCTTTTAAATTTCCAGATTTTATTCATCATGTCTAGATTAGTTATTGTTTTCTTCGTTACTTCCTTTATTGCTTTCTTTTCAATTCTTGCCTAGGTAGATTAATTAATCGTTTTACTTTAGTTTAATTCTAGATTTATTTCTTGATCTTAGATTAATTATTTATTTGCTTTTATTTATTGCTTTGATTTATTTTCTTGCCTAAGATTTAAAACCAAAAACCCCAAAAATCTTATTTATTTGATTTCCTAGATTTAGGCTAGATTAGGATTTACTACATGATTAATTGCCCTGTTAAGTTTTTCTTGAGATTCGATACTTAGGTTTTACTTGCTAGTGCTACGATAGAATTTCGTTCTATTGCGAACACTTTTTAGTGAAACAATAGCTTAGTAGAGTTTGTATGAATAAGTTGTAAATTTATTCATAACATTATTTTGTTAAATAAATTTACCGCACATCGTGCGGGCGAGCGTTCTAGTTTAAAAATTAAAATAGAATAATATTGTCACACATCGTGTCGGGCTAACTTTCTAGTTGGTAAAACAAAACAGAATCCTAATAAACTGAACCTGAAAGAACACTATATATATATAAGCCTATTTATACTAATTTAAGGGTCAAGATTTACCAAAAAATTAAGGAAACAAGTGATGCATTACTTGCAAAAGGGTAAAGAAGGAAACAAAATTATTATAATTTGACAATGGCTAAGGACGTGGGATTTGCTATGAGGGATACCCAAAGATATATCAAAAGTAAGTATCTAATCTATATATATATAAAGAGATTACAATTTTGGCAATTTTTAATTTTGCATTGATTTCGGGGGTCAATTTGCAATAAAAATTTCAGGGGTCTAAAACTAAATAGTACAAGTAACAGTGTGAACACAAAAAAATAATACGTAATCTTCTCTACTCTATTTCCCCTCTTCTCTTTCCTCATTGCCACTTGGCAAATATTTATTGGTTCTTCTCTTTTCTCCTTGCCACTTGGCAAATATTTATTGGTGGAAATAATTACATCAAAATAAATCTTATTTTCAAAATAATGTAGATAAATATTTATTTAAAAAAATTAAAAATTATACCAAAAATTATGATTTTCAATTCTCTACAAATAGACTCCAATATTGCTATACTTTGAATAAAAAAAAAAAAATCTCATCTCATTTTCTATTACTTGATATTTTGATTTTGCATTTTAAACAATTGTAATTTTGTATTTTAACAAATATTTATAAATTACTTTTATTTTCTTTAATGTCACGTGTTAGATTATCTCCTATTTATTCCGATTTTCTTTTCTGTAATTTTTACTTAACTTAGTGGTCTAAAACAACAAGATATCGGCGGCGAGTATTCGTAATTCACGTTATCGCGCATCGCGCGTGGGCGAGTACTAGTAATTATCTTAAATAAATAACACTACGAAATCAAAATTAATCTTCATGAGCAAAATTATTCTTACGGAAATAAATTTTCTAACATCTAAAAATGTATAATGCACTCTGATTTATAATGCATTTTAGTGTTGTATGATAATGCATCTCAATCGTAGTTGCGTTTGCAATGAATGTGCATTGTGATAGTTGTAACGCATGCATCATACATATTATTATAATGCAATTTACGTTTTAACTATAATGCATTTGTCATTTTTATAATGCATTTATAATTATAATGCATTTTTGTATAATGCAAAAATCTGCATTTTTGTATAATGCAAAGATCGGTTGACCGAAATGATGCATTTTTAATTAATAATAGCATAATGCATTTTGAGAACGATAGTAATATAATGCATTTCCCAAGAATTTTATTTCCACCAGGTACACCGATGAATCCAACGTAACAAGTATAATGCCACTAAAAATGAAATTATAGTGCACTTTGAACTTTTATAATGCGTATGCAAGTTTTGAATAATGCACTTATATTATTATAATGCATTATTTGCATTATATTGTTTCGATTTTTTTAGAAAGAAAATACCTTCAATAATGCATTTTGTTTTGTTTTCCAATGCATTAGTACACTATCTATAATGCAAAACGAAAGATAATAATGTAATTTATAACTTTTACGGTATGTAATATTTTGCATTATTTCTAGTATTATTTAATGAATTATAAAAAAATTATTACTATTTTCATTATGTCAATAAAGAGCTAGCTCCTTGATTATTATTATTATGGACTCAATTTTAATAAAAGTTCAATATTATGAGTTAAAGAATTAGTAAATTACTAAATGAAATGATGATATGATTAATGCATTAATTCAATTAGGATAATGCATTTCAAAATGAAACCAAAACAATGATACAGAAAATTAATTACGTGAAGTACTAAGCATAGATGTATAGGTAATTGGGTGCAAATGCATAAATAATAATATCCGAGAATGAATTATATTGAAATAAAAATCTTTAGCATTTGTCTTTTTAATTTTTTTAAGAAAAAAAGAAGAAAATATGTTTTTGAAATAGGAAAAAATAAAAAAGAAATGAAAAAAAAGGAAACGTAAGATTGTATTTTGTATCATACAAATTATGGCAATTAATATTGCGTGAAACGAGGATAAATGCCAACCAACAAATGCAAATTAAAAAATTAACCCCACCGCATTTAATAGATAAGATTGTAATTAAAATATTACAATAAAAATCAACCATAGATCAGTTTAAACGGACGTCTTGGATCGTTTCCTATTTTTTACATGAAATCAGTTTTTTATTTGATCTGTATCTGTATATACAAATTAAAAGAAAACAACAACAAATTTTGAACATTATTATCATACTGAAATTGTAATAGAAGATCTCACATCTCATAACGCAACGTTTCATTGATTTGTACGTCATGTCTATTTAAAAAACATCTATTTTTCAACCGAACGAAAAAGAGTAGAATTAATTAGATTTACACCCCTTGCAACTTTGTCCCGCAAGGACATGGTTGTTTGGGATTGAATTTCTTATCACAATTAAAGCAAAGTCCTTTAGCTCGCTTCTCCCGCATCTCCGCCGCACTAAGCTTCTTCCTCCCGGGAGGCGGAGGCGGGACCTTATTCGGCTGAACCTCCTTCGGCTCGGTCCATCCCCAGTTCGACCGGTCCAACCGGCTCATGATCTGGTTCCACCCCTCGTGATAAGTCGCCAATGCAAAAGCTTCTTCCATCGTGCTCGGCTCCCCTGCTTGTACTAATCCCTTCAAATCTTCCTTCAGTCCTACCACGAAAATCGACACGAGCTGAGCCTCCGAAACTCCGGTCACGATATTTCTCGCAATATTTACAAATTCAGCTTGAAATTGCGCCACGGTTCCCTTTTGAGTTAGCCTTGATAGTCTCTCCTTGTATTCTGCAAAATCCGAGGGCTCGAAGCAAACCCTAATTTTTCCGATCAAGTCGTGATAGTTATTGAAAAAAATTTTCTTCTTCATCCATCGATACCATTCCAAAGCACCGCCTTCTAGGTTGAGCTCCACGATTTGTAGCCTTTGATTTTCTGGGATTTTGTTGTGATTGAAATACGCTTGGATGTTCGATATCCATTGTTGAGGATTTTCCCCATCGAATTTTGGCGCTGGATTATAACCTCCTATTTGTACCTTTCCCGCCATATATCTATCTTTTATTTTAGAGAGAGAGAGAGAGTGGGAGTTATTTTACTATCAGCATTGTGAGAAAGACCTATATATAGATCTTAGCCATGGAATATGTATTATTTTCCTAATCTAACAAGGATAATAATAATCGAGATGCTATATTTAACCTATTGATACTCAAACTTATATTAAATCCCAATCCTAATCGATAAAAACTAGCTGTGACAGATTTTTTTTTTTTTTTTTTTAATAAATAATAACATAATCTGATACGACTAAAATAGGTGACTTAGCGCACCTGCCCATCGAGCTCCACTCTTTAATGAGTGATCGGGAACGAATTTGGGAGATAAGTTATTCAAAACTAACTTGGTGTACAAATATCTAATTTAACAACTAACATTTGTCATATTAAAAAAAATAAAAATTGGTACTACTAGTTTTCGCCTCTTTAATTATTCAATTTAAAATAATCAAGAGTTTAAAAAAAAAAAAAACAATACTCCATCCGTCTCATTCATTTAAGGATAAGTTTTATTTTCATCCATCTTACTAATATAGGGATATCACCTTAAATGACAAAATTTTAATGCATTAAAATCCATTCACATAACGTTTTCCATCAGCATCTCGTCTTAATTTCCATATCGAAAAATCTCTAGATGAACGGGATGGATTGAGGAATTTTCTTTGTGCTAGATTATTGGACTAAAAGTGTAATCAGTAGCCTCCAATCTATATAAAAGCCAAGTACGGAGGGTATTTATGTAATTTCACTTTTAATCTAATATAAAAACAAAATGAGGAAGGTATTTTTTTTAATTTCACTTTAATTTTAGATTAAGTGCGAAGATTGCATCTTATTGTGAAGAGTCACCATTCCTTTCAATTACCAACCGACGTGTCCTCTTTGTAAAAAATTAATGCACAACATTCTGCGCATATATATACGTATATGCTCAGTTAGATGGAGGCTAAAATTCATCAACGTGAATGTCGTCATTGGTCATGTGGCCGTTCTGGAAGAAGAAGAAGAAGAAGAAGAAACTTTAAACGCAAATAAAAAATGAATAATAATTCTCCCTGCCATCCGAAAATCTGAGTGGGGAAAGAATCAAGGTATGACTTTATATTCAAATAATTCTCAATTGAGTTTATGATTATATGTTGTGTTTCGCCATCAAGATTGAGAAGAGTGCCCCATCAAAAGGTTGAAGGAAGACTTCTCCATAGCGTTACTACTGCTGCTACGACACCCGGAAGTGATAGCATAGATTTGTAATGCGATGGGTATACAATCTACTGTAGTTATATTATATTTATGCTATATGTTTCATATAATCACGATTTGTAACACGAATTGTACACCTACAATCACTTACAATGCATGAGTTTAATTAACAAACGGCATGATAAATATTTAGTTAAAAATAACTCAAGTTTTGGGACACCTAATTATTTTTATTTTGTTTTCATAAAATATGAAAATCTATTTTTATATACATTAATACATTTGTAGATATTATATATACGATCGTGTATTGTAAATTTTACTCACATAAGTAGGTTTGTAGATCATTTTCATTTATTATTTGACCAAACATAATTTTATAAATATAAGACTGTAAGATTATTAACACTAATAATTGAGTTGTTCAAATCCACTTTAAATTGTTGTATCAATTATGTATGCTAAAATGAAAACTATACATGCATAAAAAGAATATTATATATTAATAAATACAATATATTTAATAGTCAAGAAATAAAAAAAAAATATTAAATACTGATATTATAAAAAAATATGTTTAAGAAAAAATGAAAAGGAAAAAAATATGTCAAAATTAATATTGGTGCTCGGAATTTAATGAATAAAAATGAGTATTTTATAGGAATAAATGCATTATAGACTTGTGTAGAAAACAACATAAATTAATTAAAGAAAAATAATATTAATCACTAATATCAAAAAAACTGGAGAGAAATTAACTAAATTATTTTAGTGTAGTATAGTATATACAAATATTAAGGATAAACGACCACATATTAAATATTCGGATAATTTACTCAATTAATTATTTAATAATTATTATAATTAAGTATATCCAATATATATTGGTAATATGTTTATGAAAGGTAAAATACCACAACGGCAACGTAAAATAATACGCATTTAGTAGTAGGAAGGTTTGATTTTCACAACAGTACAAAAATATAATTATTTAAATTTAGAAACAAATTGTGAAATTGTAATCAATTAATTACTAAAATAAAGGCCTTTTTAAAAAGAACCAACATGTTCATTCATAATTAAGTTCATCAAATTTTTTATTACAATGCCAATAAAATAATACAAAGTCACTCTTCATTCCTATAATACTTACAAATTAAAGTATTCATAAGCATGATGAATAATCAGTTCCATTAAAATTTTACACGATAGATAGTTGAGATGCAAAAAAGTTAATTCAAATGTAATCTGTCCAACCTTTAAATTTTCTGGATATAATCATTTATAAACCTCTTTTTTATTCATGACCTCTGAAGTACTGTATCATTATAAAGGTGAGAACAATGTGCTAAAAAACACAAATGTACGAGAAATTTTAATTTTTAAGGGAAGAATGATATAATTATGCATATGTCGAATTTTTGTGGGTATAAGTTCTAGGGCCATTATATATGCATATCCCGAATGCAATTTTGTGAGCCAATGTATTATAGTCACATTGGGTGTTTGGCTTCTACAAATTATACTTATTTATAAATTGTTATTATTTTCATCAAATTTCGTAGAAAGAACAATGGTTAAGATTTGGATTGTTATTACATGGGGAAATTTTTATATGTGCTCAGCATTGCATGGTACATGAAATTACTTGGTACATGATGTAATTTCTGATACTTAAAGTGATGGGGTGATTGTGAATATATACATAGCTTTTGCTTAAAATTGACACATACACAGTAGGGTAATTATTGCATTGATATGAGAACATTATTTCTCAAAACCACAATAATTTTTTATGTGCGAGAATTTTTCAAAAATATTATTATTTGTATAAGATGAATATATTTTAAATATAGTTTTTAAAACATACAAATATTCTAAAACTTAAATTGAATAATATTAGTCCATGCATCGCATGGGTAATGTTCTAGTTGATTACTAAAGCCGACATTTTGCATCGTCCGAAAATACATTTAGAACCATCGAAACAAAAGAATACAGTATAAGGTAATCGTTCAACCAAAACTATATTATATACTTTTCTCAATTATTTTTATACACATGATTTACCAGTTTAATTCTTTTAATGTAATTCAAAAGGTAGATTGCTTGCAATCAAAATAATAAAAAAATAAAATAAAAACTCTTTCTTCATTCACAATATTAAAAAAAGAAAGTTAAGTTGATTTCAAAGAATATATATTAAACGGTAATGATGCAATTTTTCTAAGAGGTCTATATATCAAATGACAATATTACCCTTGATTCGACTGTCTACATCAGAATGCTGCATGGGCATAATGGTCACAGCCAGTATAGTAACATATGCAGTAAGTGGGGTGCCTTCTAATTCGAAGGGTAACCGTGGCTATACATAGTGCATCAATGAGTTGTACATGATGGCCAATTAATGCCCCGGTGCATTCGTCCAGGCACGTACCTGAATACCCCACCTCACAATCGAACCTTATGTTTAATTGGCAAATCTTTTCTTCGTTTAGTCCCAATGAACCTATACACAAACATAAACGTAAAGAAGATACATAATTACGTGGCTCATCGACAATGTGTTGGTTACGTCCACTGATAGAAAAAAGAACAAATATTATTACCGCTATAGGTTACATATTACATAATAGATCTCTACAACTATATATATATAGAGAGAAAAACATAACAGATGAGCTCAGCCCAATGACACTCATAGAGCCCAACAACCCATACCGTCCAAATATAGGTTTAAGGCATATCAACAGATATATTGTATAATTTAAATTGATGTGTAACTTCAATTAAAAAAAAACTATATCAGGTTAGTTGATATTCTCTCCGTCCACATCAATCATCTCATTTCATTATTAAAGTGAGACAATTGATTTGGACATAGAGAGTATAAAAAGATGAAAATGTGAATTTTGGTGTGGTTAATTACCAGCTGAGAAGAGAGTGAGATAAAACATCACTTGCAAGATAGAGAGCTTAGCCATTAATATATGTAAGAAAATTAAGAACACAATTATAATAATGAGAATATTATGTATATAGCTTAAAGATTAAATAATAAATGAATTTTGTGTGTGTGACATATATAAAGGAGGAAATAGATTATGTATATTTGAGTTAAATTCGAAATAAGCTTTTTGAATCATAGAATTTGATTATCTAGTTAATGATATGCTTTCGAAAGGGTAATATTCTTTACTATACGAGATTTTTTTTTTATTACATGTCTTTGAATAAATAAAATGTCCTATATTATAAAACCTCATTAACTTTCTTTATTTATGAGTGCCTTAATTCATTTGATTCATTCAAATCATTGATCTTTTCCATAATCAAATGAAATTTATAATTGTTTAAGAGCTTTTTTTGTCCCACTTTAATTATCATATATATTTTTTTATATGAAATTTTAGATATAGCAGTGTTGAAAATAAAAAGTAAAAGTAACAGTTACACATTGCTTTTTAAATTTTAAAAAATAAGACAATAAAAATGGGACGATTAAAATATTTGACTTTCGACCGTCAAATTTGGACAAGTCAATACTAGAAATTAATCGATCGAAAAGAACTACAATATATGTGCATTTTCAATAAAGTACGTCCTCCATATGTGTGGAGATGATTGAAATCTTTAAACATATAGGGATTCCCTCACCTTATTTATTTATATTTTCTTTAGGGCTGTCAATTTTCAACCCGACACGATAACTCGACACTAACACGCACGAAATTAACGGGTTTGGGTTGAGGCTTATCGGGTTCGTGTCGTTAACGGGTTGACCCAATAAGAACCCGAAAATTTCATGTCGGGTTCGTGTCGTGTTCGTGTCGGGTTCGTGTAACCTGTTAATTTAAATATTAATTAATTTATTATTTTATTAATATATTATAATATTTTGTATTTTTGTTAAATTCTAAATTTCTAATTAGTAATTAGGGATTTAGGTATTCCATCCAAATGAAATAGTAATACCCACCCGCCGTGTCGGGATTTATGGATTTTATGGAAATTAATTTTATGGATTTTATGAAAGTTGGAAGTTAAGTGTGATTTTATGGATTTATAGTTTTAGCATGTTAAATCGGGTTATTTCGTGATATGATATATCAGAGTCTTAACGTGTCGCTATCGTGTTCGTGTTGACACGAATTTAATCGTGTTCGTGTCGGGTTCGAGTCGGGTTCAGGTTTGAACCTTAACAGGTCGGGTTCGTGTTCAGGTTTGGAGAATTCTTAACGGGTTGGGTTCGGGTTTGGCCTTAACAGGTCGGGTCGTTATCAGGTCGATACGATAACAACCCGACACACACGAATTGACAGCCCTAATTTTCTTTATGAAGTTTGAGCAAATTTGGTAACTTTTATGAAAATAAAAGTGATCATTTATGTAATAGTTGAAATCTCCATATTTTATCGACTTGGTATGATAATGATTCCGTATTATGATTTTATATAGACATTGATTTTTTATGTTATACTACTACTATCTTGTAAGTGATGGAAGCATATTTTACCGTTCACGCTATAAAATATTTATTATTTACATATTTTCGTGAATAGAAATATGAATGGGCCATAATAAAAGAGACAATCTTGTGTTAATCGTGAAATGTTCAATTTTAGCACTATGGTTATTTATTTACATCTTATGCATGGGCAATAAAACTATATTCCACGCTTTACACAGTTTATTACTACTAATATATAATTGAGCATTATAGATTACATATTATTTATTTCAAATCTACGATAGAATAGCCTCCTTTACTCCAATATATGCAATGTTTTAATAATTGAACCGGAGGTCGAACTGACACAGTTTTCTTTGTTGAACCGTAGTTGAACAGGTCAAAATTGAAAAAACTGTAAACCGAAATCATAATCGGTTCATGATTCAATCGGTTTAATTATCGATTCCGTTTGATTTTTAAAACACTGAATATAGGCCATGTATATATTTCTTACAAAGTCGTCTAGATTTCCATTTTAAAAAAAACGCAAATTTTACTTATCCATCCGTTGAAAAACAACATGTTAATCGAATAACACGAAACTAAATAAAAGGCGGTCCACAACGACAAAATGATAGTATAAGTATATAATTTAACTCATGAAATAACTCCGAGAATTCATTAAAACAATAAATATATCATACTCCCTCCGTTTTTTTTCAACATGACCTATCGTACTGGAAAAAAAAACAGGTTACGTCGAAAAAGACGAAGAGAGTATGTTAACAAGCTCTCATTAAATTCACGACCGCAATTAATAAATTGTTGTTAACAAGGAAAATAACAAAAACAAAAAGTCTTCCTACTTCCCGTATTCAATACACACGTTGAGCTAAAGAGCCTATGTCCGAGGTTAATCATTTTTGCGTTGCATTCAGAAGCACGCACTACAACAAATTTCGGAATCAGTGATGGAGATTTCCGTTGTAAAAGGCGAAAATTCCGTCACCATTTAGGAACTGCGACGGAACAACTACGGACTATTGCCGTTGCAGGAAGCCTTCACGCAGTTTTGATCCGCGACGGAAATGCCGTCGCCATTTTTTAACGACGCAAATGACGACGGAATTTCCGTCGCCATTTCTCTTGTTGTCGTCTTGTGTGACACGTGTTTAACGACGCCTATTACCGTCGCCATTTAGTAACGGAAGTCGTATCCGTCGCGGTTCTGTGACGGTAGTATCATTTCCCTCGCAGTTTTCTATTTATGGTAACAACATCCAGCAACACTTGTTTCCCTCGCCAATTCCGTCACCATCTGAGAATTTTTTCAGAATTTTTTTAAATAATTTTTTTTAGAATTTTTCCTACTGCTCAATGCATCAACAAAATACCATAAACGCAAATCCATAGAATGTATATTATAAATACTAAGATGCAAACAAGTTTCTCCCAATCCTACATCCATGTTCAAATATGTAGTTAAACATATATATACCAAAATAATATGTAAGTTGTGGTTTGTAGATCATACCATCAAAAGAGTCATAACTACTAAAATGTCTAATGGAGCGCTGATGAAGAACTATCGAACTGACTACTGAACCCCTGTGGCAAGGACTTAAAGATTGCACCAAACTTCAACACCTCTCTTTTTAGCACTTCGTAATCTTCATCTCTCTTAGCTTCTTTTGCAGCTCGCAGCTCTTCTTGTACCTTTCTCTCTTCTTCTTGAGCTTTTCTTTCTTCTTCCTGTGCCTTAACTAATTTCTCCTTAATACATATATGCATATCACGAAATACAAATAAGAAGTAAAGCATCAATAAGTAAGAATCATGACAATTACTATATTTGGAGTTGAAAATAATATCATAACCTTTGGGTGTTGGCACACGTAAGTAATAAATCACTGAAAGTTTGACTTGTTATTTGTAAATTACCCAACCATTAAACAATAAGCTAAGTGTGCAATTCAACTTTAATAAGAAATATACACAAAGAATAAATAATTTCCGAAAACACAACATGAGTCAATATCAATTAAAATTAATAACTACTGCATCGATTAAATGATTATCATGGAAAAATACCAAATTCAAGCAATTAACAACTAAAAAAGTCAATCTTTCCCAACACGCAAGCATCAATTAAAAACAGAGTACCTGCTTTTCGAGCTTCTCGATTTCTGTTTGATCAGCCACAGATCCTGAAGCGCTCGTCGAAAGTATTTCAGATGATTTAACTTGCTTATGTTGAAAGACAATTCATATGATCAGAATAATTATAACCTGCGCCATTCTTCAAAGATGAGAAAAAGAAGTAACACGATAACAGGATCAACACAATAACTACAATATGCAACACTCGTAAGCACACGGACACATGTAATACCGATTCTGGACAAAACATCCAGTCAAGAGCATATGCATTATCTTCATTATTTCCATTCCCTCTAATGATCGATGAACACTGAAGAAAATAAGAAACTCGAAAATTTTGGTAAATGCAGGCTATTCAAGCATTTTATTAGTAACTTGGGATCAGCCCCTTAAAATTACTCTTTCAACTTCTTCTTACAAAAGATAAGCCACCAAAATTTCATTCTGCAATAAAGCAAAAATCCATATCGAACTCAAACCCAGAAAATCACATAAAACCGTGAAATAAAAACTGGAGCCTGAGCTTGATTTGCAACCAATTACGATAAGAACAAACGCATAAAATCAAACAAAAATACCTCGAGAAGGCGAAAACATTCATCGATCCAAAGGAACAAAACACTAAAATTAGTAATTACCCGGCGAGAATTGATATCAGCTTAAAAAATCAGCTATAATCAAATTGAAAAAACAAAATTGCAAACCCGCCAATTGAAATGGGTGAGACTGTAGGAGTGCTGCAGCTAATTCAGTTACTAATTAGGGGTTCCTTTTCTGATTATTAATTCATTATTCTCGAAGGGAAACTATCGACAAGAAAAACTGAACCAAATGCATTATGTCGTTTTGGTATGGACTCTTGAATTTCAGTTTCAATTCGTTTATCTAACTTCATTTGTGACAAGCTTCACATGAAAAGATGATCAATGAAATTGAGCCACATGAAATTGAGAGAGAGAGAGGTGCTACCTGATCTTGAGGCAAATGTTGTACGTCGACAAGGGATTCCAGCTAGGAACTTCACAAATGTTGTTCGCAGCCTCTGTTTTGTAGGAGAAACTTCACAAATCAGTAGAGGGAGAGAAGGAAGGATAGAGAGAATAACAATGAGAGAGGGAGAGAGAGTGAGAGGGGGAGAGAGAGAGAGGAACTCTGGCAATGAAACCGGCGTAACTCAGGCGACTCGAGCACCCACGACTCCGGCCACTTGAGCGCCCACAGCTCCGAAGCAAATACGGCTAATTAAAAATAAGGAAAAGAGAGGGACATAGTGAGTGACAAGGAAGGGGAGAGACGGAGAGGGAGAGGGAGAGGGAGACTCACCGTCGCGGCGAGCGAACGTCAACGGCGCTCCACCGCGAATCGCGAGCAGACGGCTGCGCTGGATTAGGGATTCAGTGCGGCTGAAATTGGGCAAAAAGTTTCTATTTTAATTGGGTTAGTGTCGCAAACAGATTCATATTTTTCCTCACAAAGCTTTCCTTGATAGTCTGGTTTCAACGAGCCTATACGAAACAACCAGATCAAAATATATATATTCATATATATATAAATCTATGAATTACAAAATAAATATGTGTGTAAATTAGCGACGTGCTTACCGGCTGCGACGAGAGCCATGCCAAAGGCAAAAATTACAAGCAAAAGACATGCCAAGAATTTAGCCATTTCTAATGATCTTGGGAAAAAAAGAAAAGGTTATGATATTATTTCAAAGGGATGTGACGACTTATATTATTTCGAAAATAAATATATATAGTAACAAGTTATAAAAGCCACTAATATACTCTTTAGATTTTTGGGATCCTAAGTTTCGTAATATTTGAGGTAATAAAATCTAGTGACTTTTAATTCATAATATTTGTGGTAATAAAATCTAGAGATTTTGTTTCTATACTCATGTTTGATAGTGTTGAGCGTATGAAGATATGGAGTTATTTTGCATATTACTGTTTTATTGTTTTTATTGCTTTTGCTGGGATTCGAACTGTTATTCGCTATTTTTGTCTGCTGGATGTTGGCCACGTGTCGGGCTTGGATTGATTAGGGTTTTACTTTCGCGTTAGTAGAGTCGTGCTTTCCTAAATCACGCGTTTAGGGTAGTTATGGGACTATATATGTAAGGAAGGTTTACTGTAGCCGCAATGAAAAATTTTCCAGCAAGCTTGCTTACTCTGTTCTGCATATTTTCATACTGCAAAAATACAAACTTTACATGCAATCTTAACATGGTATCACAGAGCCAGGTTGCGATCTGCACCTGATTCTCTTTCATTTCTTTACTACCTTTCATGGTTAAGTATAATCGCCCTGAAACTCTTGTCGCTATGGGAGGAGAAGAGAATTTTGATGATGAAGAGAAGAAATCTGATGGAAAGAAGGATCCCAAAGATGAGATTGATCCTGATATCAAGCTCACGCGTCGCCAAATCGAGGAGGTCCTCGATATACCACCAGCTGATCACTCTGGTATTATCATTGTTACTGCTCCACTCACTGGCTCTAATTTTCTGAACTGGAGTCGATCGATTAGGCGTGCTCTTGCTGCTAGGAGCAAGTTAGAGTTTATTGATGGTATTTTCCTAGAGCCTGATGCTTTATCTCAGTATTACAAAAGATGGTTGAAGGTTGATTACATGGTTTCTACTTGGATTACAAACTGCATCTCTAAAGAACTTGTAAATGCATTTAACCATATTGATGGATCTTTTAAGTTATGGAATGCTCTTAATAGAAGATTTGGGGGTTGTAATGGTCCGAAGATTCTCAAACTGCAAAGAGAAATCTCTAGGTTTTCTCAAGGTTCTCAAAATGTGACTGCTTATTTCAATCATTTAAATTCTTTGTGGGATGAGATGGACATGTTGCAGCCTCCCCTTAACTGCTCTTGTACTGCCAAGGCTGTGTTTAACAAAAGAGAAGATGAAATGCGCCTGCTCACCTTTCTTATTGGTTTGAATGATACTTATGAAGCCACTAGAACACAGATCATGCTTATTAAACCTTTGCCCAGTCTTGATAATGCATACTCTATGATCATTCAAGTTGAAGATCAGCGTTCTTTGAATGAATCTAACACAGAAGGGAGGAATCTGATGTCTATGAATGTGGGAAAGCAGCCTTTCACCCCACAGCAATCTACTACTCCAGGGAAACAAGTCTTTCAAAAGGGTACTACTCCTCCATACAAGAAGAGACTGAGCAAGGAAGAGAGGAAGCTACTGAGATGTACTCATTGTAAAGGAATGGGCCATGAAGTTGATGAATGCTTCAAGCTTCATGGCATTCTAGAATGGTTTACCAAACTTAAGGAGAGCAAGCAGCAGTCTCAACCAAGGGCAAACTATAGTGAGGCAGAATCATATGCAGGGACTCAGGATCACTCTAATCAGAAAGAATCTTCACAAGAACTTGGCAAGTTCATTCAATCTGAAATTGCCAAGTGTATGGAATCTTTGAGGTATCAACAATCTGCACAAAAAGGGGAGGTGAATATGGTGCAAGATAATCAGAAGAGGCCAACACCTTTTGATGGCCATTTTGCTTTTAATGTTCTGTCAAGCATGGAAAACACAGATTGGATAATTGATTCAGGAGCTTCATCACATATTTGCTGCAATCCAGACATTCTACACACTACATACAAGCTGGATAAACCCATGGAGATCTACCTTCCTGATGGAACCTCTCGGTCAGTTGCCTATGCAGGCATGGCAAGAGTTACCAATGATATTACTCTGATCAATGTGTTGTTTGTCCCTGACTTTACTCACAATCTTCTGTCTATAGCTCAACTTGCAAACGACATGGGTTTGAAGTGTACTTTTCTTAGTACACACTGCATTTTCCAGAAGGACTCATCTGATGAAGTTTTGGGGATTGGGAAGATGAAGAATAATCTGTATCTCATGGAATCTGTAACAGAGAAGTATCACAGAAGTTTCTTTAACACCAGAGACCTGACAGTTGAGGAGTGGCATGCATGCTTGGGACACCCTTCTGCCACTACTATGAAACACTTGAACATCAACAACCATAGATTTCATGCTGATGCATTGGAGGTGATTGAAAACTGTGAGGTTTGCTTAAGGGCAAAGCAGACTAGGGATCCATTCCCTACTTTAAATAGAAGATCTACATCTCTTTTCCACATGGTCCATGGGGATGTGTGGGGGCCCTACAGTGAGTACAACATTTGTGATGTCAGGTATATCCTTACTCTTGTAGAAGACCATAGCAGAACTACATGGACATATCTGTTACAGTCAAAGGAGCAAGTACATGAAATCTTGAAAGCTTTCTTCACCATGGTTGAGGTGCATTTTTAGAAAAAGGTCAAGTTCTTCAGATCTGATCATGGTACTGAGTTTATCAACCACAGAGTATCTTCTCTACTTGCTGATAGGGGTATTATTCATCAGAAATCCTGTGTTTACACCCCTCAACAAAATGGCATTGTTGAGAGGAGACACAGGATTCTTCTTGGTACAGCTCGTGCTATGATGTTTCACAGTGAGATGCCAATGCGTTTTTGGCCATATTCTATATTGACAACAACTTGGGTGCAAAATAGGCTACCTAGCAGAGTTCTTGATTGGGTATCTCCATATGAGGTGTTGTTCCAGCAACAACCAGACTACACTCAAATTAAACCTTTTGGTTGTTTGGCATATGCTGCAAATATTTCACCACACAAAGGTAAATTTGATACCAGAAGCATTAAGAGTGTTTTTATTGGTTTTGATTCAACTCATAAAGGATTTTTGCTTTATGATTTGGACAATTCCAAAGTCTTCATATCAAGGGATGTCAAATTTGTCCCTACTACCTTCCCTTTCTCTACTCTTTCCCCTGTATCTGCAGAGCCATCTCAAACCATCCTTACATTCCTGATGTAGCCATTGAAACATCAGCTTTGCCTATTGAATTTCCATCAACAGAACTATCCACTAACTCTCCAAATGTGTCTCATCCTGCAGTTGATGATACACAGCCATCAAGTTCTGAACCAGCCCCTCCCATCCCACCAGATTTGCCAAGAAGAAGTACTAGAGTGTCCAAACCCCCTGTGTGGATGAAGGACTACATAACTACAGTTCATCTACACAAACAATACACACTTTCTTGCAGCACCACACCTCCCACTTTCCCTTATGCCATTAGTCCTGCCCTTTCTAAATCATACACCACCTACCTGTTTAATCTTTCAATGGTTAAGGAACCTACATCTTACAAGGATGCTTGTTTATGTCCAGAATGGGTTGATGCTATGGATCAAGAGCTTAAAGCTCTCACAGATAACCATACTTGGGAATTAACAGAGCTCCCACCTAAGAAACATCATATTGGTTGTAAATGGATTTACAAAGTGAAGTTGAATGCTGATGGCACTGTGGAGAGGTACAAGGCTCGATTGGTTGCCAAAGGCTTCACCCAAAAGTTTGGAATTGACTATCAAGAGGTATTCTCTCCAGTTGCCAACTTGGTTACAGTCAAGGTTTTTATTGCTATAGTTACTGCCTTTGGATGGCCTCTTCATCAGCTGGATATAAACAATGCTTTTCTGCATGGCTTCTTACATGATGAAATATACATGCGGCCTCCACCAGGTTTGTCTGGTGTTAAGGAAAATCAGGTTTGCAAACTACAAAAGAGTTTGTATGGCCTTAAACAGGCTTCAAGGGAATGGAACACTGAGTTCACTAAACATCTTACTTCTTATGGTTTCTCAGCCTCCCCTCATGATCCTTGTTTGTTTATCAAAGGATCAGGAGTGAATTTCTTGTGTCTTCTTGTCTATGTTGATGATATCATAGTCAGTGGACCTTCTATTGATGATATACTACATCTCAAACAGTTCTTGCATGAAGCTTTCACAATCAAGGACTTAGGTGAGGCAAAATTCTTCTTGGGAATGGAGATTGCTAGGGGATCTGATGGGACTTCCCTTAACCAGCGAAAGTATGTTCTTGAGATCCTAACTGCCCAAAGAATGCTGAACTCTAAACCAGTTGCTACACCTCTTCCACCAGGTCTCATTCTTACTCAAGGAACAGATGCTCCTCTTTCTAATCCAGAAAATTACAGGAGTTTGGTTGGGCAGCTTCTATATCTTAACCTTACGAGACCAGACCTTACTCATGCTACACAGCAGCTTAGCCAGTTTGTGGCTAATCCTACCATAGTGCATTGGAATGCAGCGGTTCATGTGTTGAAATATCTCAAAGGATGTCCATCCTTAGGCGTTTTTTATCCCACTAATCAGTCTTTTAAACTTACTGCTTATACAGATGCAGATTGGGGATCTTGCACTGATACTAGGAGATCTTTGACTGGTTACTGCATTTTTCTGGGTGATGCACTGATATCCTGGAAATGTAAGAAGCAAAATACTGTGTCATCTTCTTCCGCTGAAGCCGAATACAGAGCCATGGCCACTACTACAAGAGAATTATGTTGGATCTCATATCTGCTCAAGGAGTTCACAGCTGATATCTCTCTGCCTATCCCTTTGTACTGTGACAACAAAGCTGCAATTCAAATCACCAAAAATCCTGTCTTCCATGAACGAACCAAGCACTTGGATATTGATTGTCATGTGGTGCGAGAAAAATTCTTGGCTGGATTCCTCACTCCTGTTGCTGTTTCTTCTGCTGCACAGCTCGCGGATTTCTTCACTAAACCTCTGTTTGGTCCTCGTTTCAAGGAATTGCTGTCCAAGATGGGGTTGTTAGATCTTCACAACCTCCATCTTGAGGGGGGGTGTTGAGCGTATGAAGATATGGAGTTATTTTGCATATTACTGTTTTATTGTTTTTATTGCTTTTGCTGGGATTCGAACTGTTATTCGCTATTTTTGTCTGCTGGATGTTGGCCACGTGTCGGGCTTGGATTGATTAGGGTTTTACTTTCGCGTTAGTAGAGTCGTGCTTTCCTAAATCACGCGTTTAGGGTAGTTATGGGACTATATATGTAAGGAAGGTTTACTGTAGCCGCAATGAAAAATTTTCCAGCAAGCTTGCTTACTCTGTTCTGCATATTTTCATACTGCAAAAATACAAACTTTACATGCAATCTTAA
This sequence comes from Thymus mandschuricus, assembly GCA_029379335.1. Lineage (NCBI taxonomy): Eukaryota > Viridiplantae > Streptophyta > Magnoliopsida > Lamiales > Lamiaceae > Thymus > Thymus mandschuricus. The sequence continues at coordinate 6,027,632 of CM057080.1, read as the reverse complement.
CAGATAGGTATACAAAATAATACAGAGAGTCCTATATTAGACATGACTTGTTACTAATTAAAATCATTGTTTCGTTTAATACTAACATTAAATCTTTTGGGAAGAATGTTATGTACTAGTTGCCGGAGTTGTGAATGTGATGCTTTTGATGTTCGTATCTTATTTTATACTACTAGTATATGTATAATATAAGGGATAGTGGTTATGAATTCTAATAAGTCAAAATAAATACTACGAAATATCTAATATTGGATTATCGAGATTAAATAACTACGAGAAGGCGTTGATGCAGACAGCCTAGAATAATAAATGAAAGTGCTAGTTTGTGCAAAAACTAAAAACGATCTTAACTCTGTTCTTATATGCAATAACAGAAAGCAGTAAAGAACACAAGAACTTTGGTAACCCAGTTCGGTGATAACGCACCTACGTCTGGGGGACAATATCCGAGAGATTCAATCCACTATAAGCAGTAGAGAGACTTACAGGACATTACACCAAGGACTCTACCTTATGTCACCTATTAGTCTCGATTACAACTCCCTTACAATGAGATCGAATACAAACACGAGATAAACTCGCAAAGTGATAAAACACTAGAATGGTTCTAAGCAACACGCCTAGACAAAAACTGAACAAAGCCAGGGAAGCTTGTTCAGAAACACACGCACGCTCAACCAAAACAAAACTTGCACCACACACGTTGCAAGAAGAACAAAACTCACGAAATAATAATCTCCAAGAGCGGCAGCGTGCTTTAGGGTTTTCCTTAGAATATATACTCAGCACAGGAAACCCTAGAAGATCTTCAAGCTGATCTTCTGTGCATGGAAACTTTCCATGCAGAATAAATCTTCCATCTTCGAATAAATAATAATATATATAATAATATATATATATATATTTGATCCTTGATTCATGCATAAATTAGACAGCAAACGCAGCAGAAGACTTAGGAAGAAAAACGCCAACACGAATCATACATGCATGCACACATGCATTAACAATCTCCCCCTTTGGCTTTTTCAAACACAGCATGAATTGCATGAATCATCTTACAGCAGAAGATCAGCAAACAGGAGCAGATAGAAGTACTCACACAGCAACACAGTACTTCATAAAGCATCAGACCAGAAACATGCTCCCCCTCAGACCAAAAACCATATCTTGAAGAGAACAGTGGCAAGGAGCTCACCCACACTACCAAACTGTTCACAAGATACACACACAAAACAGATTTTGAAAAATGGTGGCAAGGAGCTCACCCACACTACCAAACCATTATCAAAATCACACAATCCTCTGCCAGCAACACAGAACAAACACAGCAGCAAGAGGCAAATAACTCTGTTATTATATCAGATCATAAAACAGAGCAAACCATCACATGACTTAAACAACCAGCAGAAATCATGCCTACCATCACAATTACAGGCCATGATTAAAGGATCAGAATCCCAAAAACACCAAAAAAGAAATCCAGAATTCCAGAAGACCACCTACTTACTATTACAAGCCAGCAGAGAATATCCATATCCACAAAACAAACAGAGAGAGAGAAGAGGAATTAACAAACATCTTCCGCATCCAAGCATTACTCCCCCTCAATTCATGCCATCTGCCAAAGGACTTATAGAGTGGGCTTGCTGGTGACATCACCACCAACATCAGCAGCCTCCACTTCCACGGTGCGCTCCAACTCCACAGTGCGCTCAGCCTCTTCATTAGCAGACAGGAATTCAGAGTCTTCATGAACAGACTCAGCAGCCACAACTTTGTCAACAGCAGGCTCCATTCCATCCCCAGACTGCACAGCTGGTTCCTCATCATCAATGTGGATGGACTCATCCACTTCCTCACTCACATCCTCAACAACAGGAGGAGGAGCATCAGCTGCCTTTTCTGCAGGAGTCAGACCAGAGGGACCTGCAATGTCAACATCAGCAGCAGGAACAGGAGTGGGAAGAGTATCTTCTTCAACTTCTGGCAGTGCATCAAGCATAGACTGCACAAGCTGCCTTTGGAGACTGATGTGTTTCATCATTTTGTGAAGGGACACCAATTGAGCTTTCAGTCCCTCTCTCTGCTTTTTAACAGTAGCAGCATCAATCACAGCAGCAGGCTTCTTGGAGGATTTTGAAGGGCCTTTCTTAGAAGACTTAGCTGTACTCTTCTTGGTGGGTTTAGAGGCAGCTTTCTTAGAAGACTTCCTAGAGTACTTCTTCGAGAACTGAGCTGCAGGCCTACCTTCATCACAAAACAGATCCTCACCACCAGCAGAAAGGTTAACATTTGCAGATGACACTTCAGCATCACTCTCATCTGCCATATCATTATCCAGGTTCACACCATGAACAGGCTTGAGTAGCTTAGAGCTGAATCTCATAGCCTTGAGCTTCACAGGTTTGGAGTCTGTCCTCCTAGAAGGGACTCCCTGTGACTTCAGAATCCTACCAATTAGCCCAGGGAAGTACATCCTCTTCATCTGGCCAATGTATTTGATGAAAGAGCAAATTTTCTCAAAAATCAGCTGCCCCATATCAATATCCATGCCCCTGCCTATAGCATACAGAAGAGTCCCCTCTCTTCTACTGACCGAGTCCCTATGGCAGGTGGGAGTCCAGTTCCTCACCGATATGCTATGAAGATTAGCATACTTGGACCCCAGCAAGATAGCATGGTTCAAATGCTGATCATTAGGCCACTTCTTAACTTGGCCTTGAGTCAGCTCATCAGCAACTTCATCAAAATTCAAGTCCCACAACGCATCTTCAATGACAGGCTCTCTTCCCAGAGCCCTTTCAATCACATCAGGACTGAAATCAACCATTCTCCCCCTCACAAAGACCTTGTGAAAATCAGGAGATCTCTCATCAGTCAACCCTTCACCCAGGTTTGCATAAAATTCTCTGACTTGCTCGGGAATGTAGGTGTGACCCCTCAACACAGCATCAAGCAAATTTGCTTGCTCCAACCATTCATAAATTTCTCCTCGGTGGAGATAGTGTTCTGTGACAAATCTGTCATCCAAGAACCCTCTATTCTGGAAATACTCCCATCTCATATACTCATAGATGGTCATATGAGTGTTTGGATTTGGATCAAATTTTCCAACCATATCAGCTTGAAAAGGCTCGAAGGAGTCAGAGGGAGAAGGAATATCATACCCATCTGCACGATATTTGTGCAGAGCCTCCTTTTGGGCAGCAGTAAGCTTGGTGCGAGCAGCGGGAGCCTTCACTCTCCCTTTCCCTTTGGAAGCCTTTGCTGTAGCCCCTTTCCCAGCAGCAGGAGGAGCCCTAGCCACCTTAATGGCATTGTCCAGCACTTTCTGAACAGCCGCACGAGTGCGCGCACGAGCAGGGATACCAGCCACCTTCCCTTTTCCTTTCGCGGCTCTCTTAGCCATCCGCTCCTCATCTTCCTCAAGATCCACAATGGGCTCTTCAGGCTGAGCCCCATGATTTTCACCACCTTTCTCTTGGCTATCTTGCACAGCACCTTTCTTCTTCCCTTTAACAGCTTTCCCAGACGAAGCTTTCTTAGGGTTCACAGTTTTCGACACAACCCTAGGCGCAAGCTGGATAGGAGGATCAGCAACACGAACTTGCTTGCTGCGAACACGACGACCTCCTCTCCTACCATTGTCTCCATCATCGGAGAAATCTCCAAACTCGGGGTCAATTTCCCGAATCTTGTCCTCGACCACGGCAGCAGCACGCTTTCTCTTTGAGGAACCAAGCCCCTTCCTCTGACTAGAAGCAACCAGAGGGCAGTGCTCCTCACCAAGAGGGTGCATAGAGGACTCACTTGAGGAATTATTGAAAGACATTTTTGCAGTAGCGAGGATTTCGAGAGCAAACAGAGATGCAAAGAGAACGCTAGGGCTGCAAGGATGAAGATGAATGAGAGAAATAAACTCCCTCCTCACAACATTTGAATAAATACCTGTCAGATTCCACTTAGTTTCTGACAGTTGTAACTGTTCAATACGCCAAGCTTCAGTAGCCCAATCAAGATCCAAAAACAAGAGCAGATGCTCTTTGTGCACAAGATCATCACTGATAACAAACATATAATACTGCCAATTGCAGTAAGACCAGAATATCAAGATGAGTAAATCACCATCCACAATCTCCCAGATAATCACCAAATCATCATCCTCAATAAGCAAACAAGAAATCCAAGAAATCCAAGAAAACAAAAAAATTAGAAATATGGTACATATACACACTAACCTTCCATGGCTCAAGAACGGTTAGTCATAAGATGCAGAGCCCAAGAGAGGCTCTCAAAAGCTCGAATCTAGCAGTGTCAAGAGCTTTAGTGAAGATATCCGCCAGCTGATGTTCAGTATGAACATGCTCAATCTTCAAAGTACCTTCCTCCACCAATTCTCTCAAGTAATGGTACCTTACATCAATATGCTTAGTCTTGGAGAACTGAACCGGATTCTTGGCTATATTAATAGCACTTTCATTGTCGCATAGTATGTGGATAACATCTTGCTTAAAACCATAATCTGCCAGCATCTTCTTCATCCACACAAGCTGAGTGCAGCAACTACTGGCTGCAATATATTCGGCCTCTGCAGTGGACAATGAAACCCCAACTTGTTTCTTGCTGTACCAAGAAATGAGATTGCTTCCAAGATAGAAGCATCCACCAGAGGTGCTTTTCCTATCCACCAAGGAACCAGCATAGTCTGCATCACAGTAACCATGCAGCTGAATAGATGTATTGATAGAAAACCAAAGACCAATATCAGTTGTCCCTTTGATGTATTTGATAATATTCTTGACAGCATACAAGTGACTCTCCTTGGGATCAGCCTGAAACCTAGCACACACACCAACACTGTAACAAATATCAGGTCTGCTGGAGGTGAGATACAGCAGACTCCCTATCATACTCCTATAGAGAGTATGGTCAACAGAAGCACCTTCTGGATCCTTATGCAGCTTCACAGTGGTACTCATTGGAGTTCTTTTGGGCTTAGCATTCTCCAGCCCAAACCTTTTAACTAGATTTCTGGCATATGTACTTTGAGTCACAAAGAACCCTTCCTTTGATTGCTTAACCTGAAGACCAAGGAATAGATTCACATCACCAAACATACTCATGTCGAACTCCTCCTTCATTAGTTTCACAAACTCATTCACCAGCTTCTCTGATTTAGACCCAAAAAGAAGATCATCAACATAGATCTGAACTAGGAGCACATCAGAATTCTCCTGTTTCACAAATAGAGTCTTATCTGCACTCCCTCTCTTATAGCCTTTCAGTAGCAGATACTCAGACAACCTGTCATACCAGGCACGGGGTGCTTGCTTCAGACCATACAGAGCCCTTTGCAGTCTGTACACATGGTTTGGAAATTCAGGATTTTCAAATCCTTTAGGCTGCCTGACATACACCTCCTCCTTGAGAACACCATTCAAGAACGCGCTCTTTACATCCATCTGGTACAGCTTGAAGTTCAGATGGCAAGCAATTCCAAGCAGCAGTCTAACAGACTCCATCCTTGCCACAGGGGCAAAAGTTTCATCAAAATCCACTCCTTCAACTTGAGTATATCCCTGAGCTACCAGCCTTGCCTTGTTTCTGACAATGTTGCCATTCTCATCAGTCTTGTTGCGGTACACCCACTTAGTACCAATAATATTTGCATTAGCTGGTTCTGGACACAAGTACCACACTTTGCATCTATCAAACTGCATGAGTTCCTCCTGCATGGCAGCAATCCAATTCTCATCAGTAAGAGCTTGCTTGATGTTCTTCGGCTCTATCTTGGAGGTAAAACAGACATGAGCCACATTTGACAGCATTTTGGCATAATCCTGTTTCTTCCCTCTTGTTTTCATACCATCATTCAGACTCCCAATGACATCATCGACTGAATGATTCTTTTGGACTTGAGTCACTTTCACTTTTTCAGGCTCACTCACTGCAGCCACTTCTTCATTGTCATACTCTTCTGCAGATTCTGGCACAGCTTCAGAATCAGATCTGGAAACATTCACAGAAGGACCAGCTGCACCTACTTCAGCGTCATCTCCCATGGATATGTCAAAGCCACTTTCATCATCAAACCTTACATTCACAGATTCAATGACAGTTTCAGTTTTGCTACTGAATACTCTAAAAGCCCTGCTGTTTATGGAGTACCCCAGGAAGATTCCTTTGACCCCTCTGTCATCCAGCTTCTTGTTCTGATCTCTATCATTCAACACATAACAGGTACAGCCAAAGATGTGGAAATGCTTCACATTTGGCTTTCTCCCTCTCCAGAGCTCATAAGGTGTGACAGTCATCTTCGGTCTGACATAAATTCTATTTGAGATATAGCAAGCTGTACTCATTGCCTCAGCCCAGAATTTTGCTGGAACCTTCTTTGCCTTCATCATGGTCCTCACCATGCCTTGAAGAACTCTGTTTTTCCTCTCCACAACACCATTCTGCTCGGGAGTGATAGGGGCAGAAAACTGATGATTAATGCCTTCTAGAGCACAGAATCCTTCAAACAGAACATTATCAAATTCTCTTCCATGATCACTTCTAATGCTCTTGACATGCTTATCCTTCTCTCTAGTAACTCTTTTATGCAGCCTTTTGAAAGCTTCGAAGGCTTCTGACTTATCTCTCAAGAAGTCCACCCAAGCATACCTGGAAAAATCATCCACAACAACCAAGATATATTTTTTTCCTTCCAAGACTCTCAATCTGTATAGGCCCCATCAGATCCATATGGAGAAGATCAAGAATGCTGCTTGTAGTCACAATAGATACTGCCTTATGAGTGGCATGAACTTGCTTCCCACTCATGCATGGACCACATTGTCCTTCATGATCCAGGCTCAGCTTTGGAAGACCAACAAGAACATCATTTTTCATCAAAGTCTTCATATGCCTGAAGCTAGGGTGGCCCAGCCTTTGATGCCATATCTGAAATTCACTCATCTTGGCACTATAATTCTTGAGATTGCACTCAACCTGATAGCAACTGTCAGAGGATCTCTTGCCAATCAAGTACACCTTCTGGTTCTCATATACAGTGCATGTACCTCTATCAAATCTGACATCCATCCCTTGATCGCATAGCTGACTTATACTCACCAGATTTGCTTTCAGCTGATCCACAAGAAACACATTCTTCAGCCTTGGCATACCAGAAACAGCTAGATCTCCACATCCAAGAACAGGAACTTTGACACCATCAGCAAAAGTTACTGTTTGACCATTGACAGGCTTGATGTTGGTCAGACTTTCTCTTTTTCCAGTCATATGTCTGGAGCAGCCACTATCAAAATACCACGTATTCTCAGTCTCAGCTAGAAGAGCAGTATGAGCTGCATATCCTCTGTAAGGACCTCGGTAGGGGCCTCTACCTCCATAGACTCCAGGAGCATTTCCATAAATTCCTGGCACTCTGTGATATGAGTTGTATCCAGGATGATTAGGAAAAGGTCTTCTAGCCATATTGAACTCATCTGCTTGCAGCTTCTTGCAGTGGGGCTTGATATGCCCAGGAATCCAGCAATAATGACATATTTGAGAGTTGACTTGCTGAGAAGATCTTGTATCTGCTCCCCAGTTTCCATGCTGATATCCTTGAGGAACAGAAGGATAGGCTTTAGCACGAGTTCGAGGCTGCTTCTGTATACTTTTGCTTCCATCAAAACCAAGACCAGACTTGTCCTTGTTGGATTTTCCACCAATTTTTAGAATTTCATCAAGCTTGGCAGATCCAGCAGTCATCATTTTCATCAACTTAGCCAAATGATCCATGTCACTTGGTTGTTCAGTTTCTTCCACATGAGTAGAAACTGCTTGCTTCTCTAGTTGTTCAAGCCTCAAGATCAGTTTATCTCTTTCTTCCTTTACTTGCATCAGCTCATCACTGAGGGATTGATTCATCTCAGCAACTTGAAGGCACTTGTCATACATTTCCTTGTATGCTTCCTCAATCTGAACTTCAGCATTTGCTTATGTGCCTTCCTCGTCATCACCACCAAACAGATTATCAACATTCTCATCAGAATGATTACCATCAATCTTGGCAACATAGGCTTTGCTGGGACCCTCAGGAAACACATTGTCTTCAACTCCCGAGTCATCACACTCTTCATTGTCACTATGTGTGGCAGCATAAGATTTCCCAGCTTTCTTTTTCAAGTTTGCACATTCTGGCTTGATGTGCCCCTTTCCACCACACTCATGGCAGGTAATAGGCGCCTTGTTTCCACTTCCTTCAGCACTGTTTCCACTTCCAGCAGTACTCTCTCCTTGACTTCTTTTTCCTCTGAACCTTTTCATAGCTTTGTTAAACTTCCTTGTGAGAAGAGCATATGACTCCAGGAGTTCTGCCTCATCACCAACACTCTTCTGAAGACCTTTATCAGCAGCAGCAACAAACGCTATCTCCTTCTTCTTAGGGGCATCCTCTTCGCGCATCCCCATTTCAAAGGTTCTGAGAGAACCAATTAACTCATCAAGAGTCATGGAGGTAAGATCTCTGGCCTCCTCAATAGCAGCAACCTTGAAATCAAACCTTCTCGGGAGAGATCTCAAAACTTTGGCACATAACTTCTCTTGTGACATCTTCTCCCCAAGCATAAAGCACTCATTTGAAATGTTCTTCAGCTTGGCATGAAACTCAGATATAGTCTCATCCTCTCCCATTCTCAAAGCCTCAAATTTGGAGATCAGCTGCTGAAGTCTTTGAGCTTTCACTCTGCTATTTCCTTCATAAGCATTCTGCAGAGTATCCCAAGCTTCCTTGGTTGAAGTACATGTAGAAATCAGGTTGAAGTTTTCCATATCAACCGATGCCAGAATGGCATTCAGGGCCTTCTGATTCAATCCAGACAAAATGACATCATTTTCCTCCCAGTTCTCTCTGGGCTTCTTGTCACCTTCATCATTTATAGGTTCAGTCCAGCCACTTAGCACAGTACCCCACGCTTTCTCATCAACAGATCGGATGAACGAGGTGATTCTGACTTTCCAGTAGCTGTAATTATTGCCAACCAAAACGGGGGGTTTGTTCACAGAACCTCCATCCTTCAGAAGATCCATCTTTGCACAGCTTTAGCACACGAATCCCAGGATCTCCACCAATCCAAACCTGCTCTGGTGCCAATTGAAAGTGCTAGTTTGTGCAAAAACTAAAAACGATCTTAACTCTGTTCTTATATGCAATAACAGAAAGCAGTAAAGAACACAAGAACTTTGGTAACCCAGTTCGGTGATAACGCACCTACGTCTGGGGGACAATATCCGAGAGATTCAATCCACTATAAGCAGTAGAGAGACTTACAGGACATTACACCAAGGACTCTACCTTATGTCACCTATTAGTCTCGATTACAACTCCCTTACAATGAGATCGAATACAAACACGAGATAAACTCGCAAAGTGATAAAACACTAGAATGGTTCTAAGCAACACGCCTAGACAAAAACTGAACAAAGCCAGGGAAGCTTGTTCAGAAACACACGCACGCTCAACCAAAACAAAACTTGCACCACACACGTTGCAAGAAGAACAAAACTCACGAAATAATAATCTCCAAGAGCGGCAGCGTGCTTTAGGGTTTTCCTTAGAATATATACTCAGCACAGGAAACCCTAGAAGATCTTCAAGCTGATCTTCTGTGCATGGAAACTTTCCATGCAGAATAAATCTTCCATCTTCGAATAAATAATAATATATATAATAATATATATATATATATTTGATCCTTGATTCATGCATAAATTAGACAGCAAACGCAGCAGAAGACTTAGGAAGAAAAACGCCAACACGAATCATACATGCATGCACACATGCATTAACAATAAACAAGACTTCTTTTCTGAGGCAAAAGTTATTCAAGTAAGACTTATTTTTTGAAGGTGAAATAGCAATAAATAAGTAGATGACTAAAGTTTCTACCTCGGAGCAAATATACATCCCTAACGAAAAGTTATTACTAACAAGTCCGTCCCTTTATAGACGTTACGTATTCCTTTTTGGTACGTTCCGCAAAAGACGTTACGTTTCCTTATTTGGTAAAAAATTACTAAAGGAAAAACACTTTTACGCATCCACTTTTCACTTTAATAGAAATTGAGATTTGAGACATAGTTGTGACACAGAATTCGAGACAGGAGATCTCAAGTGTTTATCCATGATATTTGATCTTTTATCAATTGCTCCCTCTGTCTATTCATCTAGGGATAAGTCATATTTCCGTCCATCCCTGTCTTTAATAGTAAAATTTTAACTCATTTTACTCTAATTTATCAACTACTATTACTCTTGTCTTAATTTTCGTGTTCGGAAAAAATTATCCCGGGATACTAATTAGCAATTGTCAGTCAATTTATTCGAAGTAACATAGGATTATCGAGATTATACGCAAGGAGACATGAAACAAAAATATATGAACGAAAGAGTAATTAGCAAAATCTCAGAGAAAGAATAACCTAATTAAACTCCCCTGCTGCTGCTGCTGCTGCTGCTGCGCGCTTCAACTAGTAGTGTTGGTGGTATCCAAGATTATTTTCGGTGAGACCAAACTTTCTACATAAACAAAAGGTTCGACGAAGAGATCTTTGCCGGTGATTGTCGAGAAAGCATCATCTTTGGGAGAGTAAACCGTCAATCGTCTTCCATAACCTACGAAAATTTCTCCGTTCGGACCCTCTCCGAGTAGAGGGCAAAAAAAAATCGGATGATTGAAAAGAGCGGCAGTAGGAAAAGTGAGAATTTTGAGCCAAGAATCTTTCACTCCATACTCCTTCATTACCCAAACGTCTAACCTTTTCTCGACATCGAGTACGAGGCCGAGGCTTCCACTGATAACCCCCAACCCTGGAGGGTACTGCTTCTTCCAAACTTGATCCTTGAAAGGTAGCTCGATCCTTCCAAACTCTTCCCTCCCCAAATCGAAGCATTCGAATCGTGGAAGGCTCCTATCAGTCCAGTGGAGATTCCCACATACAAACATCCCGGCTCCAAAAAACACGGTATTGGAGCCGCCAGACGACTTTCTCCATGAGTTTGTGTTGGAACTATAAACCGAACCTGATAGCGCCTTATTAAACCAAACAACAAACACCTTGTATGCACCGGTCGACTCATCCCAACCGAACCCCCACTTCAAAAGACAGTAGCTTTCGACGTAGGGTAATTTGACGGAGACTCTAGTGGCTGGATTCCGCAGAGAGAATCTGCTACCTCTATAACAGCACACCACGCCATTACAAAAACCCAAGAGTCGATCGTAGACCTTCGTATCGATCTTTGTCGGAACTGGTCCTTGTTTTGAATCCAACAACGACTGCAGATAGTCTCCAATCTTGATGATGCCGCGTTCTGGGGGATTCAAAGCGATGACTCTAGGGTTTCTAGCTGAATTCCGGTAGTGGATTTTGATGAATCGGTCGCTTTCGATCAGAGACAGCCATGATTTCGATACGTACTTGAATCTCGAGAGCGATTCCACCGGCAGCCTTGCAAGTATTTCATCGACAATAATTTCTTCAGGGAGAAAAGGCAGCTTCCTCATATTAGGTGGAGGATTTTGGTCGAACATCTTTGGACTTGTTTCTTTTTTTCAGAGTACATTATATCTTTATATATCGTTTAACCTTTCCTTGTCCTTTTCGAACTCTACATATATGCGCGCTCTTCAAATCGCAAGATATCTTCAAATCCTTTCATAGACATCAAATCTTCTTCCATAATTCCATAAGGATACATCTAAAAATAAGGAAAATATAAATTCCTTATTGAATATTTGGACGCATCAAAATAACATACCATGCATACATAATTTTGCCGAATAGACCATGCCACGTACAAATTCAATGAAGGATCTAAGATTATAAACGAGGAGACTTCAAAATATGATGGAAAGATTAATATAATTAGCAAAAAAAATTAAGGAAAACAAATAACCTAAAAGGTGAGAAAATGTGACGAAAAGGGTCGAATATATAGAGTGATTTTCTCTTTTCCCTCATTTTCTTTTGCACCAAATAGAACGCAACCTAAGCGTGGTTGTGTGTTTTGTATTTCTCACAGAAACAATCTGTCGAACAACTTGTGAGCATCATTCCAGATTAATAACCTGTAATAACCCTATACCGTTATTTTATCGAACACCTTAAGTACACTTACTAAACCGAGACGCTAGGCTAAACCCTACCGTTAAGTCATCAATTTAAAAGAAGCAAGAAAGAAATCAACTGCAGATGTAAAACATTTATTATATTGCATTATGCATATAGTCCATCATCGACTTTTATGTAGAGATGGTTAAGGAACACTCATATTCTTTTTCATTATAACTTGTTATTAATTTCAAATGACAAACCATGCATTTACTATAAGACTACATGAACCAATTCAAGTAAGTTCAGAATTTAAGTATATATATTGATATTTCTATTCGATCATGTATGGAGGATTACAATTACAAAAGAAAAGAGTATATATATCTAATCTAACTAATTAATTAAGAAGGGCAACGGAGGTTATCGAAGATCCTATACAACACATCCTTCGTCATGATCCTATACGCCTCTTGTGTTAGATGCTGCCCGTCCCAATGCATTTTCCTTTGAGGTTGATCGCATACAGTTACGCCTTCGGCTCCGCACATTCTTTTCAAATCAAAGTTGTAGTTTCCGCCTCCAGTCCCACAGCAAGCCCTCGTATCATATCTATCCATTGCTGTATTGTAAAATCCACACATCATCAACAAGTTAGTAAACTAACTAATTGATTAGCTCAAGTTTATAGTTATTTCATCATATTCGTAATTGAAGGAGGTAGAAATACGACATACCTTCTTCTAAAAGAGCGTAACTTTTCATTATTAGATAAGATCGGTGATAATTGACAAAGAAGACAACAGCATCACGCGTTTCTTCTTTGTTGAGTGTTTCGATTGCATATTAGAGTAGCTCGTTATGGGTGATTATCATGTCTTCAACTTTTGCACACTTCCTACTCGAGAAAGCTGCTCGATACATGGGGAGTTCATGGAGAGTAGCGATTCCAGGAACCAACACCTTTTTTGCACCTAAACTGATTAGCTTCTGTCAAGATAAAACAAAATGAGCATTGAATATTAGTTATACATGTAATGCATACGATCAGATCAAGATTAGTTCTTGTATTATGAATGGTGAAGTTAATAGTACTTACCCGAACACCGGCCATGATCGCATCCACAACTTTTGGTACCAATTCGGTTTCGACTTCATGTACCGATTTCCCGTTAAATATTAGTGCGTTATCATAGTCCCTTCCACCGAAGGGTCCCAATATAAATAGCGCATTTTCGAATTTCCCGCCACAATCTGTAATAAATATCCACGTCAACAAATTGATGATACAGTCAGTATTTTAAAAACCGAACCGCCGGTTGAATCTGGTTGAACCATGAACCGTTATAATTACTGTTCGTGGTTTATTCCGGTTATTTTCAGTTTTGGCCGGTTGAACTACGGTTCAACCGAAAAAAACATGAACCAAAGGCCTCGTCGGTTCGACCTCCGGTTCTGTTTTTAAAACATTGGATACAGTACACATGAAAGTGATTTCTTCAATTCAAGTCAAACACACACACCTCTTTGGTTGTGGCAGATGGAGTTGAAATAGGAAGACATCCAATCCAATTGCACCGACATCGAACTATTCGTCATCGGAGTAGAGATACTCATAGCTGCCGGCCCATTCCACGGTAACGCCATCGCGCCTCCGACGGCAAAGTTGATGCCATGGCTGAAATCAGCATTGCTTTTCTTGAAGGCAGGCAGTAAAGGAAGACCCGCATCCATTGCTGCACATGCACACAAATAATTAATCCATTTGATTATATTTAAATACTATTTAGTAATAAGATAGTATTTGATTTATCAAAAATCATTTGATTATATTTAAATGCTATCTAGTAATAAGATAGTATTTGATTTATCAAAAATCAGAAATAAAGTAAACGTACCAAAGTAGTCGATCATAAGTTTTCCGTTGGAGGCGCAGCCGGTAGGGCCCGCCGGGAAATTTGAACCATAAGGAAGTCGAGCGAAATGGGAGGACGGAACCTCACAGATCAAGTTGCCGACGTCGGAGACAGAATCTCCGAATTGATATATTTGATTAATTCCGCACGTGCGTAAAACGCCGACGTTGCACTTGTCCATTTCATCAAGGTATTTAGTTCCAACTAGATATAGTTCATCAAATTTGCAGAGTGTGAGGTGTTCCGGAGCGGCGTACGACGGTGCCGGAGCGTTGGGAGCCCCGGCGTAAAAAGAAGACGCAGAAAGAAACATGAAACTAAATAGTAAAACGACGATGAAGGATTTCTTGAGAACCGAACAAGTCGGAGCCATTGTTCGGAGAAGAATCGATTAGAAGTTGAGAGAATTGATGTGATCTTTGTAGAGAAGAATTGGGGTATATATAATATAGCAACCGACTCTAATTAGGGCTTGGAAACCCTATTCCCATTCGAAGACTAATCAAACTATTCGAAGTCTAGGGAATGAATGAATGTGATTAAAAGAAAGAGTATTTGGCATATATTTATAGGTGCAAAAAATATGATACAGACTCTAATTAGGAATCGGAAACCTAATCACATTCGGAAACCGGATGGTATCCCCTGTCCTAAATTCGGTGTACCAATCGTATCACAAATTCTAATTTTTATTAGCTAAATATTATATTTTAATGAAATAAAAATTGCATTATGTAACAAATTATAATAGGCAGGCATTTATGAGAAAAAAAAAATTTAGATTATTTTAATAAAATATGCCCTAATTTTGAATTTTTCAAACATTATGTAACCAATAAAAATGAAATAAAATGTTAAAAAATAATTGGATTAGTGAACCCTAAAATTAATCATATAATTAAATAAATCATTATAAATTAAAAATTTTGGAAAAAAAAAATATACAAAACTAATAGAAATTGAGATTTAGGACACAATTGAGATGTAGAATTCATCAATTCCAAGTGTTTAGAAAACTAATTAAGTAGATTTTATCTTACCCGGGTCGATGAGGAGTGACCAGGTGCGCTAGCTAAGTCACCTGGTTCCCTTTCTATACATTGAAGTTATTTAGTGTAATTCCTGACCCAAGAGTTCGAGAATAACAAATTCTTCATTTAACTAAGAATTCATTTAACTAAGAATTGAATAACCACTTAAAATAACAAAACACATATTATATTTGTCTAAAAGTGTATGGATACTATTCTTGTGTATCTTGATTAATTGGATCATTTATTTGTGAATTTGTATATTTAAAAAAAAAATAATAAATAAATAAATAAAAAGAAAAAGAATCAGATTGGCCGATATTCACCCAATTAATAACCCAAGATTAAATCTAACCAAAACTATATACTTCATCCTCCATCCACTTCACTTGTCTTACTTCATTTCCGATATATAGGATTTTAGGTGCAATGTTAAATGTGAAAAATAAGGAATTCGCATTAAAAATTAATTAAAAATTAAGGGTTAATTCTTTTAATTTTAAGAATCATACCAATTGAAATAGGACGTCACGGTCAAAAAACAAAAGTCAAATGAAGCGGACGTAGGATGTATATTACTACTAATTACTATATGTCAAAAAAAAATTAACAAATTTTTTTTTCTTTATCAGAAGAAACAAAGTCCAACCTCAACATTAATATGCCATACTACAAGTTTCCAACATAAAACGAAAAACAATAAGCATGGCATAATCTAAGGAACTGAGTCACGAGCAGCATTAATGATCAAATTAAAGATAAACATTTCAATTGCTTTTCCTGCAACTGATGCGAACCTCACCACCCCGATCAGGACTTTGGATATGAGTAAGCTTGAACATAGCAAGCCCAAAGTCTCTGCGAAACTGTGGCATGTCCGATGCGTATGCTTCGACCCAGCTCTTCGTATCTCCCCGTGCAGTCAGCTGCTGGTCGACAATGAGCAATCCCTTGCCCTGCAGTAGGCTGCGATAGTAAACCTCGCCAAACCCATTGCCGGCCCCTTCGTAGTCCATTGGCATTGCTCGATTTTCGGCTGATGCAGCTGGAGATGTAGATGGCGATTGAGATGGTAATGAGGAAAGCTGGCTACATTCCGATCGAAGGACCTCCAGAAATTGAGGATTGATGGAGGGATCGGGTTGATTGGTTTGATTGAAGTTAGAGAGCCGCTTTAGGATGAAGCTGCAGTGGACCTTCCCGGTGCTGTGGCCACCACCTATATTGTTGGATGTAACATTAGAGATACAGAGGAATGAATGAAACACAGTCAGGGAGAATACAAGAATATTACAATCAAGAGAATACTAGTTATGTTGACAAGTATTGAAAATGCAGAGCCCTGCCTATGGCTATGGCCTAGTCCAAATCAGAGAATCACAAAACAAAACATATACTCCTATAATGCCCTATTATTGCTAACAACCAACACAAAATGCAAAAGTGATGGTACATCATTTTCCCCTGGTCCAGCAGCAGTTAACAATATAATAGCAAATGAGCCCTAAAATTTATAAGATAACGGCATTCCTAATTTAAAGATGAAACCAATGTACGTAACAGATGAAGATATTTTACCGAGAAGAGCAACCATTTCTCTTGGAGTGAATCCTTTTACAGCAAAGAATTGGACTGCTTGGGCGATATCGAAGTCGGGGCCAGGAAGTTCTGCAGCCGCTTCGTCGGGATAAGCCTTCTTGCTGTCCAGTCGTCCCGTTAGAACAGGGTAGAACTGCCCTCCTGCCTGAAATTAACACCCCATATACATTCCATCACCCAAATTAATGTCACAATCACACAAAGATATATGTAGTGAGAGAGAGAGAGAGAGAGATGTAGACCAGGAGGACGCTCTCTCGGCCTGCCAAGGAAACAATATCAGCACAGGAAACAGTGGCAGGGCACTGATGCTCGAATCTGGATTTTATAACGTCTATCTCTTGGAATCCTTTTAAGGAGAGATTGGGGAGCTCCCCTTTCTCACTCGACTTTCCACCATGAGAATCAAGCAATACCGAGGCGTCACAACCCTATAACGGTTCATTTTCACCAAAATCAGTCAACAAAACCCCTCTGAAAGCATTCATTAAACAGCTAACTCTACGAAAACGAGAAATCGACAAACAACCCACGCCAATCCCAGCCTTCATGAACGTTTCAATCACAAATCATTTGTAAATGCATACAGAACTCCAAAAAACATCAGATCCAAGCAGGAATAAAACAAAAGGCAAGGAAGATTACATGAACAAAGCAGTCGTGGAACGCTAGCCGCAACAGAGCAGGTCCGACGGAGCTGTTCACGCCGTGCAGCTCTCTCACTGTTGTTCGGACTATCTCCTCGGCGGAGGAGCACGAGTCTCGGTAGAAATCGTAGGTCAGAGAACGCCTCTCCTCCTCCTCTCCACCGTCGGAATGCGGGGCCGGCGACGGAGACTCATCTCCTCCGAGGTTCCGGCGAGCAGCGGATGGTTCATCTTCCTCGAGAGCAGAGCGCGAACGGAGAGCATCTCTCTGGTTTTTGAGAGCGATGAGAACGCAGAGCAGAATAACGAGGATGCTGAGTTTCTTAGTAAAATCCATGGAGAAGAAGCAAAGCTCTCTTCTGAGTGTGGAAGTGTGAGCTGGGTTTAGAGAGAGATTGTTAGGAGTGCAGAAAGTAGATGAGAAAAGCTGAGAGAGAAGTTGCAGTTTTATAGAGGGAGCACGGCAATGGAACATACTCAAATGACGAGACTACCCTTCCAGCTTTCCAGCTGGACGTGCATGAGCATTGTTATGTGAGGGTAAAAGGGGAATTCGGTGGACCGAAGTAACAAAATCTGGTAATGTGCAGTGCAGAGGGCGAATGATTTCTGAGGAAAATATGATCGGATGAGGAAATCTCCCGTACTCCTTCTCGATCTTTCCTTTGCTAATCATAATTAGTTAATTACTGATTAATTAGAAAGGCCTTAAAATTATTTATAATAGTTCAAGTTGTAAATTTGATTTATAGCTGGCTAAGTGCTCTGATATACCATTTCACATTGAAAAAAAAATTGACTCAACAGAAAACCATACTATACACTAGATTAAAGAGAAGATGTGAATCTAGACAACACTAAATCATTATATAACTTTCCGGCAATTGAGGCGAACTTCACCCTTGTCCGAAGCATCGACGGGTAAACTTGAATATAGCAACGGAACTGATGAACGACTTCTAAAGCATATCGTTCCACCCTAGCCTTTGTCTCTTCACGCAGCATCAGCTGCTGGTCTGAAACGAGTAATCCCTTCCCTCGCTCAAGACTGCGATAGTACACCTCACCAAAGCCGTTGCCAGCTCCCTTGTAGTCCATCTGCATTCGAAGTTGAAGAGCCTCCTTAGAATGAAGTTGCAGTGGATCTGTCCCCTCAACCTATATTGTCGAATGATGAGAAAGCTACATACTGCTTATTAAGAAAATAAAAGCATAGTATACCTCGAGGTTTCGACTTTATAGCGTCGATCTCTTCAAATCCTTTTAAAAGAGAGATTGGGGAGTTCCCCCTTTTAAAAGCATAGTATACCTCGAGTCACGAGGTGCGGTAGTAGTCATATTCGAGAAGCGAACGAGATTCGGGAGCAGCTTGAAGACGCAAACCAGAAGGACTAGAACGCTGAGTTTCTTGGTGAGATCCATCTAGAGAGAGAGCTGCAGAAGAAGAAGATGGAAAATGCTAAGAGAGGAAAGACAGTTTTATATTGCGGTAGAGGGCTTATGGAGCGGGAGGAATATATATTGAATGACGAGACTACCCTTGTAACCGGACGTGTTGGAGTATTATGTGTTGAGGGTAAAGGGGGAATTGAAAGAAGCAATGCTCATTCTCTGAAGAGGAGAGAATCTGGTTAGGTAATCAGATTTTGGAGCAGGTGAGAAATGCTGTAAGGGAACGCGGCAAAGGAATATATATGGTGAAATGACTTGATCACCCTGCTGGCTGGAGGTGAATGAGTATCGTTCATTCGTTTGGTATGGGTAAAAAGGGAATTTTGTATGATTTATTGATTCGTTTTATATGTGTACCATGCAAGAAAAAGTAAATGAAATCAGATGGTGATGCATGAGTCAGGTACTAGTTTGAACGAGCTTGTGAGGATTATTGAGGTACAATTTTTATTTTGGATTTTTCATTGCATTATTGAAAACAACGATTGTGTTGTCCATGCATGATTTATAATATTGAAAAGAAACTCCGAAAATAGAACAAGTTCCATAGCATTTTAAAGGAATATCGATAACATGACAACTTTAGTATTATTTTTTTAATGATTATAATTATTCGTTATATAGTATTCTCGCTTCATGATTATTATTCAGAGCACCAATTGATACGACCCTAGGATTGTATCCTTTTATATATAATAGCAAAGCGGATTCGAAGCCCCACGTTAATTCACGTGCCTACGTGGCGCTTCTTATGCTCTCCATTCCTATTTATCTAAAAATTCAATTTGTTTATAATAAAATACTAATCTAAGATATATATACTATTTAAACAATTTTTATAAAATATTAATAGAAAATATATATACATGCTTTAATATATAAATTAGTAAAATATACATGCGTTAGCTGTTAGGTATCAATTATAAAAAAATAAATTAATTTATGTATAATCTAATAAATAATCTTTATATATTATATTATATATATATATATATATATATATTATATTATTATTATAATATATATTATTATTATATTGTTTGTATTAATAATAAAATACTAATATTTTAAAATTTTATTGTATCAATTTCGAAACCAGTTCTTCTTCTTCTTTTTAAAAAAAAATATATATATATATATCTACAAGTTAGATTTATTATATTAAGATATATCACAATATTTTACTTTTTATATTTTTATTAGATGATTTATGATATATATTAGTATAATGAAATATAATTTTAAGTACGAGTATGTTTAATACATATATCTTATAAAATATATGTATTAAAAAATAATTAACTATAAAATCAATATAATATTTTATTTTATTTTTATTTTTATGTTTATTAATTTATAGCTATTACTTATTGATTAAAAGGGATCCAATTTGGTAGGCAAAATTCAAATAAATGTATCAGAGATATATTATAAATTTATCACGAGGCTTAAATACATAATCAAACTCGATACTCCATCTTTAACGCAATATTCCTCTATTTGCATTTGGATTCTATTTTTAATATTTATTTGGATATAGTTTCTAATTGTCCATTTTTCAATTACTACGAGCAACAACGGCACGTCAATCAAATTTCTAATGAATAAGACTATATGAGAAAAAAGTTCACTCATTGACATAAGTATTTGATAAATTGTTTCTAATATCGACAAAGGTGGCATATTTAATTAAAAAACAATAACATGAAATGATCCACACCGAATTTTGACGTGATATGATAAAATCTATTATATTCTTTTTTATTTTAAGTTTGTTTTAAAATAAGGACAACTAAGGGTAGCTCAGTTGGTAAGGCCCTTCACCTCCAAACCAAATGGTCAGCTTCTTAAACAACATATGTATATTTCAAATAAACAACAGGCGGCTTAACAGTTCATTCCAAATTTATTAATATTGTGAATAGATAAATGATTAATATTTTCACAAGTTAAGCTCGAACAATATATTCTATATATCAATTCTACGTGTAGATTATTTTTCTAAATTCTCATAGCTTCGTCTGAACAACATATATTTCAAAGAAACAATGGACGACTTGACTTATTTTAATAGAACAAATTGAAATATTTTAATTAAAAAACAATAGCATGAAATGATCCACATCGAATTTTGACGTGGCATGATAAAATCTATTATATTTTTTTTTATTTTAAGTTTGTTTTAAAGCAAGGACAACTAAGAGTAACTCAGTTGGTAAGGCACTTCACCTCCAAACCAAATGGCCAGCTTGCCTAAACATATGTATATTTCAAATAAACAACGGGCCACATCGAATTGTGACGTGATATGATAAAATCTATTATATTTTTTTTTATTGATTTATTTTAAGTTTGTTTTAAAATAAGGACAACTAAGGGTAGCTCAGTTGGTAATGCCCTTCACCTCCAAACCAAATGGTCAGCTTACCTAAACAACATACTTCCTCCGTCCATGACTTAGTGACACACTTTCTTGGGCACAGTTTTTTTTTTGCATTTTGATGGTGTAGTAATAAATTAATGTGTTAAATTGTTAAAGTGGAATAATTGTGGGCTCATTTGATTTTTTAATAGTATTAAAATGTTAAAGTAATAAAAAGTAGATGGATAAAGTGCTAAAGTGTTAAAGTGATTGTGGGGTCTACGTCCTAAAACGGAAAGTGTCAGTAAATGGTGGACGTCCCAATATAGTAATTGTGTCAGTAAATGGTGGACGGAGGGAGTATGTATATTTTAAAAGAACAACAGGCGGCTTGACAGTTCATTCCAAATTTATTAATATTGTGAATAGATAGATGATTAATATTTTCACAAATTAAGCTCGAACAATATATTCTATGTATCAATTCTATGTGTAGATTATTTTTCTAAATTCTCATAGCTTTGTCTGAACAACATATATTTTAAAGAAACAAAAGGCGGCTTAACTTATTTTAATACTAACGAATAGAAATATTTTAATTAAAAAACAATAACATGAAATGATCCACATCGAATTTTGACGTGATATGATAAAATCTATTATATTCTCTTTTATTTTAAGTTTGTTTTAAAATAAGGACAAACTAAGGGTAGCTCAGTTGGTAAGGTCATTCGCCTCCAAACCAAATGGTCAGCTTGCCTAAACAACATATGTATATTTCAAATAAACAACGGGCGGCTTAACAATTCATTCCAAATTTATTAATATTGTGAATAGATAGATGATTTATATTTTCACAAGTTAAGCTCCAACAATATATTCTATATATCAATTCTACGTGTAGGTTATTTTTTTAAATTCTCATAGCTTCGTCTGAACAACATATATTTCAAAGAAACAACGGACAACTTGACTTATTTTAATATGATGAATTGAAATATTTTAATTAAAAAATAATAACATGAAATGATCCACATTGAATTTTGACGTGGCATGATAAAATCTATTATATATATATATATATAAGTTTGTTTTAAAACAAGGACAACTAAGGGTAGCTCAGTTGGTAAGGCTCTTCACCTCCAAACCAAATGGTCAGCTTGCCTAAACATATGTATATTTCAAATAAACAACGAGCGACTTGACAGTTCACTCATTGTAAGAAGTACTTGATATATTGTTTCTAACATACACAAAGTTGAAATATTTAGTGTTTCGAAACTATTAATATTGTGAATAGATAGATCATAGACGAATTAATATTTTCATAAGTTAAACATGAACAATATATTCTATGTATCAATCCTAAGTGAATTTGTTTGAATTCTTCTCGGATTTTCTAAATTACCGTAGTTTTGCGTGAGCAACATATATTTCAAATAAACAACGAGCGACTTGACTTATTTTAATATAATGAATTAGAATATATTTTAATAAAAAAACAACAACATGAAATGAACATTTAATTTTGACGTGACAAAATAAAATCGATTATACCTACATTGACATTTTCTTTTTATTAGAATAAACAATGGGCAACTTGACTTATTTTAATATAATGAATTGATTTTTTTAAAATTAAAAATAACAATATGAAATAATCAACATCGAATTTAGACATGACAGGATAAATCAAGTATTCCCTCTTTGACATTTTCTTTTTATTAGAATAAACAACGTGCGACTTAACTTAATCCTCTCAATATAACTCTTTCCGGTTGCCTAAAAATAACACTACGAATTATTAATGTCGAATTTTGATGAGATACAATGCACTTATAATCGAGTATATAATTCTTATTAACATATTCTTTTACAATAACAATTAACAGGCGGTTTGAAATCACCAAGTTGTTTTATAATACTTTAAACGTTGAAGATTTAAATATAATATGAATTTGCATTGAATTGGTTCTTCACATTTATTATTCTTAACTTCCTCTTATTGTTTGTAAGTACATAGAAATGGAGGATTGTAGTACGAAATATTTTAAAATAAATTTCACTGATAAAATATCTAAATGGTAAAAATAATTAGCACCCGTCGATTTTCGACGGGTCGTAAACTAGTTGGTCATAATTATCATTCATTGAATAAAGTCCTAGGTTACACCTGAATAAATAGACTAACTATACGCATTTTAATGGGCTAAAATAGAGAATGGACCGATAAATACCGCGGTAACATGTTTAGACAATTATTTATTAACTAGACCACTAAATAAAAATAATATAAATCTATATACTAATAGCAGCATCGGGCTGCCGTATTTAGTAAGTCCTATATTCTATAAATAGTAACTTTTAGTTTAGTTTCAATTTATAAAATAATTAATTATGAAATAATTTAACGTCATTTTTTTAATACATAGAATTTGACCAAAAAAGCAAAATTAATTAAAAAAATAGACCAAAAATAACAAAATTAAATACTCCATACTTATTTTGATGTTAAAGGATTTTAAAAATTAAAAGTACTATATTAAAATAAGAGATAATACAATTTTCAATTTTAGTAATTTTTATATTAATTTTCTCAATATTTAGTTATTAAAAATTATCCTTATGAATGGTATATAATAAATGTGTATTAATGAGTTTTAATAATATAATTAATAAAATCATTACAAATGCAATAATCATGAAAGACATTAATATCTTTCTTAATTTATATTGTTTTTTGCCTATAAATTTTGAAATTTTGTTAATAAAACATACTTGATCTGTTTTCACGGCGGAGGAGGAAGAGTCAGATCATGAAGGTTTTTCTATATATCGAACTCATATGTCTACGAGTTCATGTTTTTGCATTTTCCTATTTAAATAGTTAAGTATTGTCATTCTTTTCGAATAATCATTGTCACTAAATTATGTAAAGAGTTGGTTTATGTAATTCGTTTATGTTTTATCTATCATCTTTAGCTTTTATGGTTTAAGGAACTTGTATATGTATATTTTTTTCATATACTTATGTATCAATTTTAATTCTAAATGACTGAGAATGTATGATAATCTATTTGTTCTTTAAATTGTTAATTGTTTTATAGAAAAGAAAGTATAAAAACAATTTAAGTAATTTTTCAAGTTGGTTTTTTACACTTTCGTATTCTCTAATTTATTTTTTTAATCTCTCTATTCTCATGCTTATGATAATTAATCTTGGCTATTTTGCTGATAATAGTTTTGAAATTCGAAATTGATTATGAATCACTTTATATATGACTTCTCCATATTCGAAGATGCCTATAGCAATCAAATTCTTAAAATTGTAGCAACAAATCCTAGAATTATATATATAATAGCATCAATAACACTAAATGTTATCTATATACTAATAGTAGCATCAGCCTGCTGTTTATAGTAAGTCTTCTATTCTATAAATAGTATGTTTGTATATTTTTCAGTATAAAAATAAAAGATAATTTCTTACTCATTTAATGTAAACATAAAAACAAACATTATAATACCGATTTAAACAATGTGCATCGTAGCCATTAAAGATACACATTAATTATTTAGTAAGTAATTTATGTATACATCTATACAATTTTGTAATTGATCAAATTCGAATAGTTGAAACCGATGCTATTTAATATAAAATATGAGTAAATATTGCTAATATTTAATACTACAATACAATTTCATGCACCCGATTAAGGTCATTACGTAATCAAGGACAATTAATTAATTATTAAATTCTCCGCAATCACTCTTTTCGATCTTATGGTATAAATTCTTTGTTTGATCGGGTAAAATCTATGACGATCTACCTTATACGTGAAGTATCCTCCCGACTAATACAATTTTGGATGGGTGTATCCTGTATACACACACTTTGTTTGTCTCCACCATCATCTATTTCAGATGAATATATGTATAGTGTCTCTTCCGACATAGTGTGTCACAATAAAAGATGTAGACATCGAATATAAGATTTTTCCACAATTATAAATAAAAAATCAAAGTATGGATTTGATAGACCGCATGGTTTGTTTGAAGACACTTATATTAATGGTAATTAAAATATTTTAATTAAAATATGCTCAAGGTGAGACTTGAAATATTTCTACATACTTAAAATCAACTAATCATATAACATATAAAATCCCCCGCGTCGCGTGGGTGTGTTACTAGTAATAATAATAACTATGACGTATCACTTTTGTTGACATACGAAAACGACGTCAAAAGCACAAGAAGGGAGTAGTATACATAGACGTGCATGGGCTCGGAGGCCCGCCAGTTCGGGCCCGGAACCGGCCCGGAAGTCAACGGGCTTAGCCCGAACCGCCGGTCAACAGGCCTGGACCGGACCGGGACCGTCACTACGCCGTGCCGGGCTCGGGCTCACTCCCCTCGAACCGTAGCCCGGCGGTGAACCGGCGGGCCGGGACCGCCTGGCCTATCGAGGACCGCCGGGCTCAAAGAGCCGTTGGGGACCGCCGGGCCTAGCCCGGACCGCCGGGCCTGTTTCACTAAAAAGTGTTCGCAATAGACGAAATCTATCGTAGCACTAGCAAGTAAAACCTAAGTATCGAATCTCAAGGAAAACTTAGCAGGGCAATCAATTCTGTAGTAAAAACCTAATCTAGCCTAAATCTAGG
Organism: Thymus mandschuricus; assembly: GCA_029379335.1. NCBI lineage: Eukaryota > Viridiplantae > Streptophyta > Magnoliopsida > Lamiales > Lamiaceae > Thymus > Thymus mandschuricus. Next base: position 6,001,859 of record CM057080.1, on the reverse strand, counting down.
AAAGCAAGTAAATAAGATTTTTGGGTTTTTTGTTTTTAAATCCTAGGCAATAAAATAAATGAAAGCAATTAAAATCAAAGCAAATAAATCTAATCTAAAAAACTGGAAATAAATCGAACTAATTAAACTGAGAAAATTAAACTAGAAGAAAGCAATAAATCTACCTAGGCAAAAATCGAAAAGAAAGCAATAAAGAAAGCAACGAAGAAAGCATAAACTACTCTAGACATGATGAAATAAATCTGGAAATTTAAAGGAAAATAAATCTAACTTTGAAAACATTAAAAACGAGAGAATTGAAATCGAAGGAAAACGAATCTAAACTAGAACTAGAAATAGAAAGAACGAAAATAAAGCTAAGCAAATTAAACGAAACAATTAAGAGAACGAATCAAAAACTAAAGCAAGCAATTAAAGCAATTAAACGAAAACAATAAAGAACTTACGCGAATTAAACGAAGAACGAAGAACTTGAATTAAATAAAGAAGTCTTGAATTAAACGAACTACGAATCCGGATCCGAACAATAGAAAGCTAATAAAAGTGTTTAAGTGCTGGAAACTAAAGCTAAAATATGTTAAAAGATGATAAAAGATGATACAAATTCTTCCAAAAGTACTAGTATTTATATTAGGGAGAAAACCTAATTATATAAGGAAACAAAATCTGGACGCGGACTTCTGGCCGATCGTCCAAATGCGGGAGGAATTCTGGCCGATCGGCCAGATCAGGAACTGTTGAATCTTGAGCAACGTACTTGGCCGATCGTCCAGATGCTGAAGGAATTCTGGCCGATCGGCCAGATCATGAACTACTGAGCCTCGAGCCTAAGTACTTGGCCGATCGTCCAGATGCTAAGCTGGACTTGGCCGATCGGCCAAACCTGAGACTGAACCCTCACGATTCTTCCTTCACTTCATGCACTTTTCGTCCCGTTTTCTTCCAATTTCTCACATTTTGCTCCTACAATAACCAAAGCTCCAAACAAACGAATCATAGCAAAAGACCCACGAAAAGACACAAAAACACATTGAAAACGGACACGAAAACATAACGAAAAACCTAACATCTAGACACCAATCAAAATCCCCCACACTTAGACCTTTGCTTGTCCTCAAGCAACATAAACACATAACTTAGATTCAATCCAAACAATCCAAAGTATAGAACATTTAATCACCGGAATCGACAAACTCAAACAAGGTCACTTTAATCCCAAGTTACGAACAATCATCATCAACAAACTATGCGGCTTAATAATCAATCCAAGTAAGAGGAAAAACAATGATAACTCACATCTCACAATATCTAGATCACCACAATTTAGACGACTAGCCTACTTCCCCTTTTTATTCAACAATAAACAACTCTTTTTTTTTTTTTTTTTTTTAATACATGTGAACGTTTATGGCACAAAATTCACTAGGTTTAATCATCGATGGGTCACGTCGAGCCTCCTAGTGCGGTTTCCCGTACCCATTGTCAAGAGGGGTAGAATTCCTACGAACACTTATTCTAATATACACGAGTATCATCTAGGACAAAGTTCATGAAATGTAATCATTCGAGGGTTCCTCGAAGCCTTTTCATGTGGTTTCCCATGCTCATTACTCTAGTATTTTCATACGTTACAAGTAAGAGGAGCAGAAATCCTATCAACTCTTTATTCACATAAACACAACTCTTTTTTTTTTTAAGGGGAAAGTAAACTAGCAATCCAGATTACAACAATCTAGACTTATCACTCAACCAAAAATCATAAATCTTTTTCCTCAAACTCAAATCAATTCATGCCCCACAATTCATCGAATCATAATATATCACAACTCAAAATTAAACCAACCTAATTTATGCTCAAATCAATTCCAACAACTAAAGATTCCATCTTTGAATCATTCACATTGATCCTAAGTTACATGCTTATAGGGCTCAAAATCAAACAAATTCCTAAGTGAGGGAACATAAAGACTCGATCAACTAGACTCGATCAATACCAAATAAGACTCGATCAATAAGACTCGATCAACAGATCAACAAGACATAAAAACAAAAACTTCATGCCAAAAGTTCAAAGACCCCCCCCCCCCCCCAGCAATGTCCCCATTGCGAGAAAGTAAAAAGGAAAGGGATAGAAAGAACTTATCGCAATATGACGAACACATACTCAAAATCTCAAGAGACTCCAAGTATCACCTACAAAACAAACACAAAAACAAATACCCAAGCGTAAAATCGAACAAAATATAAAGAAAGCAATAAAAGACTCAAACAAAAAAGAAAAAGACACACAAATAAGCTATGAATCGAATAGACCTCGGAATCGTGGATCGTTCCATCGGGGATCGTGCGGTGACCAATAACGGGGATCATTCGGGTTCGGTGGAGCTGAGGTAGAGCCAATCGAGAAGTCGGTGTACCGCATCAAGTGACTCTCGATGTTCGACACCCTCCGATCCAACCCCGTCACTTGGGTCGACAAAGAATCGAACCGGTCAAACACGCCTTGTTGAAAGTGTGTAAAATCAGCCCTAAAGTCGGCCCAATAGGGTGGAACCTCGGCCTCCATATTCTGACGAGCCCGGACGCGTTCTCTCCTAGTGTAGTAGTGAACTAATCTCTCGTTGTCGCCCGGGACGTGCTGCTGCTCCTCCCCGTCTCCATCCCCTTCGGCTTCTTCTTCTTCCTCCTCTTGTTGCTTGGCTTCTTCCTCCTCTCCCTCCTCTTGCCCGGCTCTTTGGATACGATGTGGGTCGGCATAGTAAGCTCGAACCGAAGCACGGTCCTCGACACGAGTAAACTCGGTCGGACTCCTCATCAAGTGGGCATTGATCAACTCCGCGGAGGACATCTCCACACTGTGCACCAAGCCTTCGGCCTCTGAGATATCCACTCCAAAGTGACGAGCTAGAGCCGTCGCGACATATCCAAGTGTGGGATGAGCGCCTCTCTTCGATTGCACGTTCGAGAGCTATGTCCATATGAAAGGAGCCATGCATACCTTCCTATTGAACCTGGCACACCACAACAAATAAACCTCCATGCTCGTTACCTTACTGACCTCCTTTTTACCGGAGATCATGTTAGATATAAAGCTATGGAGTATGATCAAAGCATCATCGCGTAAAAGGCACTAGAGACACCCGAAGTTTTGAAATTATTAACACCAGACAATTCCAACCAAGCTGATTGGTGTCTAGATGTTAGGTTTTTCGTTGTCTTTTCGTGTCCGTTTTCCCTTAGTTTTCGTGTGTTTTCGTTGTTTGTGGCTATGATTTGGTTGTTTTGGAGTCTTTGGTATTGTAGGATTAAAAGGGCTAAAATGAGAAGAAAACAAGAAGAAAGGAGCATTATATCGAAGAGGGGTTCGATAGGAGCACGTAGGCGAAAACGGAGGTCAATTTGGAGTTCGGACGAGGAAGATACGGCCGAAACAAGAAAGATGCGCAAAGTGACCAGATCCAGGATCTGGACGCCGTCCAAACCCAATCTGGACGCCGTCCAACATCTGGACGCCGTCCAACTTGACATTCAACATCGTGTCCAGCGTTTAAGCCGAATTTATACAGAATGAACTTCTGGACGCCGTCCAACTCCGGCGGCCAGCTGTTTTTCCTTATTTATCTAGGTTTTTACCTAGTATATATATTACCTCCTTGTGCACGAATTGGAGACATCTTTTAGACATCTCTTATCATCTTTTATCATATTTTAGCTTTAGTTTCCAGCACTTAAACACTTTTATTAGCTTTCTATTGTTCGGATCCGGATTCTTCGTTATTGCAATTTAATTCAAGACGTTTAATTTACTACAAGTTCTTCGTTCTTCGTCTCAATTTTCGTAAGTTCTTTTATTGCTTTCGTTTACTTGCTTTTATCGCTTTACTTAGTTTTAGATTCGATTTCGTAATTGCTTCTTTTAGTTTCCTTAGTTTAATCTCGTTCTTTCGATTTCTAGTTTAAAGTTTAGATTCGTTTTTCTAGTTTCGATTCTCTAGTTTTTCAAAGCTTTCAAAGTTAGATTAATTTTCTTTTAAATTTCCAGATTTATTTCATCATGTCTAGATTTATTTATGCTTCTATCTTTGCTTCCTTTATTGCTTTCTTTTCGATTCTTGCCTAGGTAGATTTAATTGCTTTCTTCTAGTTTAATTCTTAGATTTCTTTCTTGAGTTCTAGATTAGTTATTTACTTGCTTTGATTTATTGCTTTGATTTATTTTCTTGCCTAGGATTTAAAAACAAAAACCCCAAAATCTTCTTTACTTGCTTTCTTAGTTTTAGATTTACTACATAATTAATTGCCCTGTTAAGTTTTCCTTGAGATTCGATACTTTGGTTTTACTTGCTAGTGCTACGATAGGATTTCGTTCTATTGCGAACACTTTTTAGTGAAACAAATTTTGGCGCCGTTGTCGGGGAAAACTTTAGGCGATTTATTGTGTAGTATTTTTATTTGTTTTATTTTTTATTTTTATTTGTGTTTCTTCGATTTTCTTGTTTCTCCCACTCGGTGCGTTTAACCCTTTTGTTGAGTGTTGTTTATGCATGGTCGCCAAAGTTTTCAAAGGAGTTTAGCGCCCTACTTCGACAACATCCATCAAAGGAAAGCAATTTTAGCCGCGAAGGAGAAGGAGGAGATCGATTCTCAAGACTTTGGTTTAGTCTTGTTGTTTGCAGAGCCCGAAGCCATGGCAGCTAGAGTTATGGGCGATTGCTCGCCCCACATTCACAGCCACCACTTCGGCGATTGTCCTGACGGAAGCGATCAGGAATCATGAGCTTAAACCTCATCACATGGCATTGCTCCCATCCTACCTAGGGCTGCCCAACGAGGATGCTTTGACGTTCATCCGAGAGTTATGCACGGTGGTGCAAACTTTCCCACTCTCGGGACTCACGGAGGACAACTTGAAGATGAAGTGCTTCCCGTACACCCTCAAGGATCGAGCAAAGTCGTGGTATTTGGCGCTCCCGGCCAACTCTCTCACCACATGGAATGCGGTGTGCGAGAAGTTCATGCTCAAGTACTACCCGAACTGCAAGACTCATGAGGTGCGGTCAAAGATTATGAATTTCTCCCAAGACAACGATGAGCCGTTTCACGAAGCATGGGAGAGGTTCCAAGAGCTACTTCAACAATGCCCTCATCATCAAATGGCACCGGAGTTGCTTTGGCAATATTTCTACGACGCCCTCAATCAGACTTGTCAGTTCATGGTGGATAGTTCGGCCGGAGGCAACATAGCGGTCAAGACAGCTGACGAGTTGAAGGATATTTTTGAGACGCTCGCTGCGAGTTCTCAACAAAAATCAGCTAGACCGAGGAAAGTGGAGGCGAGTGCAATTTCGATGAGTCCCGATTTGAAGAAGCAAATAGTCGACATGTATAGGGATCTCGAGAGCTTGAAGATGAAGCAAAGTGCACCGGCCCCGAAGGAGGAAGAAAGGAAGCCGGACCAATGCGAAGTTTGTGGAGAGTTGGGACACATTAAGGAGGTTTGCCACAACATGGGAGTATTCACTTATGAAGGAGGAGCCGGTGTCTATGCCGCTACATGCCACAAGGACCACCACCTCAAGGGCAAGGTACGAACCCGAATTTCCAATATCGTCACCCCCCTCCATATAACAATCCCTACCTTCCTCCAAATTCATACTACTCCCCTTCTCCACCATATTATCCACCTCCACAATACCCTCCTAATCCATATTATCCACCACCTCCATACTACCCCCCTCAACCTACTCCTACACCACCACCGCCATATCCAAATTCTCGTCCCCAAGGGCCTCCTCAAAAGCCTCCCGTCGATGAGCCACATTCCTACATGAGGCGAAATTGGCTCGAGAGGCTCAAGATGCTAACATAAAGAGGCTCGAGATGGCCATTGGCCAAATTTCTGGTTCCATGCACCTAATGCAACAACCGGGGCAAATTCCGAGCCAAGGGATTCAACCACAACAAGCCAACGAGGTGCAAGCCCCATATCCTCCATATGTTCCTCCCGTTCCACCTCACCAAGCTCATGCAATCACGGTGTTACAACGCAATGGTGGCACGATATCGCCCCACGGCCATTCAAGTGTTAGGAGGAGCCCGAGCGAGCAGTGGAAAAACGACCGAAATCCGGCAGATCTCGGAGTTGGACACCGTCCAACCCCATTCTGGACGACGTCCAACTCTGGACGGGCGTCCAACTTTCCTGGACGTGCACCCAACAATCCTCCGCGAACAACAGTATCAGGAACTGGACGCCGTCCAACTCAAGTTGGACGGCCGTCCAACCCCGACATGCAGTGCACGGAGTTCGAGGAAGCCGAGAAGGAGGCCAAACCTCTTCACAAGACGCCCGATCCGTACGTCCCCCCTATTCCATTCCCGAGTAGAGTGAAGAACAAGAAGCAAATGCTCAACCCATATGTTCCACCTATTCGGAGTATCGTGAAGAAGGAGACAAAGGACCCCAAGCTTATCAACTCGTTTCCTAAGAGAGGAGATCCGGGAGGTTTCGACTTGAGCATTGTTTTGAATAGTGGAGAGACCGTCTCGGGATTGATGGATCTAGGAGCTGCGGTGAATTTGATGCCATATTCTATTTTTGAAAAGATGAACTCAAGAGTCCTTCAATCCACCGACATGCGCATTGAGCTAGCAGACGGCACTGTGAGTAGTCCATTGGGAGTTGTAGAAGATGTTACTGTCCTCGTTGGTGGAATGCGAGTTGTTACCGACTTTGTGGTTCTTCACTAGGGCAAAGGAGCTAAGAGCGCTACCGGCCATCTACTCTTGTTGGGAAGACCATTTATGGCCACCTCCTTGACCGGCACATTGAGCATGGCCGGTCAAGGAGGTTCGGTAACGTTTTCTATTTTTGGAAATTCACTTTCTATTCCTACTCCTTCTCTTCATTCATGTTCTTTTGTTAAGCTTGCTAACCCTCTTGTTGAGGTAAATGTTTGTGAGATTTCTGACAGGGTAGCAGCTCTTGAAGAATTCATTGACGATGAAGAGTCCATTGAAGATGAAGAATTCTTTAGTTGCGTGGATGAAGAAGAGGACATAATCGAAGAATTTCTACGGAATCTGGAGGAAGAGGATGAAGTGGAAGAGGACAGCTCGATACATGCATTAAATGAAGAAGTCGTCATTAACTCGTTTCTTTCTACCCTCACCATTTGTGAAACATCTTTTCTTGCAGAGTCCAACTCGAAGATGTTTGAGGAGGAGTTCGAATTAAGTGTGGGGGAGTCGAGAGTTGATGATGACCACGTTTTGGATCTTCGAGTTTGTTCGAGAAAGGTGTGCGAGTGTGTCGCAAGGAGCATCAAAACGTCGCTTGGTGCTACGGGTTTAGGTTGATCGTATCCTTTGTCAAGCTAAAGACGTTAAACAAGCGCTTGGTGGGAGGCAACCCACGTAAAAACATAAAAATATGTAGCTTAGGTTTTATTTTTGTTATTTTCGTATTTTCTTTTGTTTCCTTTTGATTTTTCGTGCAGGAGGTAGTACACGAAGATTGGTGTGAAGAGAGGTCGAGTCGAGGAGGAATTTCAAATTTTGGGCAGGTTCGTGAGTTGGACGCCGTCCAACTCATGTTGGACGGCCGTCCAACCCTGAACAGCGCCGCATACCCACTCCACCGCCGCCGTCTATCGCCTCTCGTTGCTGGTTGTCGCTATCGGTCTCCGCACGATCCCCGATGGAATGATCTACGGTTCCAAGATCCTCTTAATTAATCTTAGCCTTGTTTTTGTGTCTTTTCATTTAGTTTTGTGTCTTTTATTTTGTTCTCTTTATTTTGTTCGGTTTTACGCTTTGGTATTGTGTTTTGTGTTTGTTTTGTAGGTACTCCTTGGAATTTCTCGGGATTTCAAGTGTGTTGGTCGACATTGTGCGATAAGTTCCTTCTATCCCTTCCTTTTTATTTTCTCGCAATGAGGTCATTGCTTGATTCTAAGTGTGTGTGTGTGTGTATGTGGGGGGGGTCTTTGAAACTTTGACATGATTTGAGTCTTAGGAGTTAATTGAGTCAAATGAGCATGTGATGATAGTATTGTGGATTTGGCCGATGATAGAAAATTTTTGTTGATTTTTGGAAGAAAAATTCATGATCCTTATTATGTATGGAACCTTGGCGAAGTGACGCATTTTATTCATTGAATTTGAAGTATGCTATGATGTCGAGAACTAGTTAGTTTGAACCCGTGAGAATTGAGCTATTTGTGCATATTTATGCCTATTCTTTGATTGAGTGATCATGCATGCTTCGTTGTTTCTAGAACTTGCCTTGTTTCTCCATCAAGACCTTAGTATATTTACGAACTAGGAGATGATCTTAGGCCATCTTTCTTTAGCCACATGATTCCTATACACTAACCTTGTTCATAAACCTTTGTTTACCAATTTTGAGCTTTTGTTAGCCGTTCTTTGTAAAACTGGATGATAGGAGGTTTGGATGGTTATGGGTATCCTTAGTATTTGTTGTTGGTGATATGGAAGGAGTTGAATAGAAAATTTTGGTTGTGGTGAAGAAGGAGGAGGAAGGAGTTATAGATGCTTGATTTATGTAGTTAGCTATCCCTATGAGCTTAGAAAAGAAAAGAAAAAAAATGATGAAAAAAATAGAGCCTTTGTTCAACATTAGAAAGAACATGTATTAGTTGAGCTCTAGAGAAAAAAAAAAGGAAAAAAAAGAGAAAAGAAAGAGAGAATAAGAATATAAGCATAAGGGGATAGTTAGCTTTGATTTATATAGTTGATATTTAGCATCTTTGAGTTTGTATTTGGTGTGTTGGATGGTAGAAGATGGAGTAAAAATCCATACTTTGGTTGGAGTTGAAAAGAGGTTGATGATTTAGATTTATTTGAGTCACTTAGCCTATACTTTCCCTACCTTAACCAATGTCCCTACATTACAAGCTTATATAAAGACCTTTTTTATCCTAATTTGTAAGTATTACATTAGGTGGAGATGTTGAGATTGAAGGCAAGCCTATGGTAAACATGTTGCATTGCATTGATATTGAGTGAACCCTATGATGTGCATTATCTTATACATCTTTTCTTTGAGAGAGTTGAGTGTTCACTTTCATATATAAAATTTCACATGTTGGAGAGTGTTCTTTGATAGATTAGCATATTTTGAATTAGTTGAGTAGATTGTGTTGATTGATGCTAAGGTTGTGTGCATAGTTTTGATCATGATCATGAGAGTTTGTTTTTGAAAAGTTTTGAGGCCTATATAGTTCACAATACTTGAGTCTATTGTTTATTTTGTTTTTATATTGCTTTAGGACAAGCAAAGGTCTAAGTGTGGGGGATTTTGATTGGTGTCTAGATGTTAGGTTTTTCGTTGTCTTTTCGTGTCCGTTTTCCCTTAGTTTTCGTGTGTTTTCGTTGTTTGTGGCTATGATTTGGTTGTTTTGGAGTCTTTGGTATTGTAGGATGAAAAGGGCTAAAATGAGAAGAAAACAAAAGAAGAAAGAAGCATTATATCGAAGAGGGGTTCGATAGGAGCACGTAGGCGAAAACGGAGGTCAATTTGGAGTTCGGACAAGGAAGATACGGCCGAAACAAGAAAGATGCGCAAAGTGACCAGATCCAGGATCTGGACGCCGTCCAAACCCAATCTGGACGCCGTCCAACATCTGGACGCCGTCCAACATGACGTCCAACATCGCGTCCAGCGTTTAAGCCGAATTTATACAGAATGAACTTCTGGACGCCGTCCAACTCCGGCGGCCAGCTGTTTTTCCTTATTTATCTAGGTTTTTACCTAGTATATATATTACCTCCTTGTGCACGAATTGGAGACATCTTTTAGACATCTCTTATCATCTTTTATCATATTTTAGCTTTAGTTTCCAGCACTTAAACACTTTTATTAGCTTTCTATTGTTCGGATCCGGATTCTTCGTTATTGCAATTTAATTCAAGACGTTTAATTTACTTCAAGTTCTTCGTTCTTCGTCTCAATTTTCGTAAGTTCTTTTATTGCTTTCGTTTACTTGCTTTTATCGCTTTACTTAGTTTTAGATTCGATTTCGTAATTGCTTCTTTTAGTTTCCTTAGTTTAATCTCGTTCTTTCGATTTCTAGTTTAAAGTTTAGATTCGTTTTTCTAGTTTCGATTCTCTAGTTTTTCAAAGCTTTCAAAGTTAGATTAATTTTCTTTTAAATTTCCAGATTTATTTCATCATGTCTAGATTTATTTATGCTTCTATCTTTGCTTCCTTTATTGCTTTCTTTTCGATTCTTGCCTAGGTAGATTTAATTGCTTTCTTCTAGTTTAATTCTTAGATTTCTTTCTTGAGTTCTAGATTAGTTATTTACTTGCTTTGATTTATTGCTTTGATTTATTTTCTTGCCTAGGATTTAAAAACAAAAACCCCAAAATCTTCTTTACTTGCTTTCTTAGTTTTAGGTTTACTACATAATTAATTGCCCTGTTAAGTTTTCCTTGAGATTCGATACTTTGGTTTTACTTGCTAGTGCTACGATAGGATTTCGTTCTATTGCGAACACTTTTTAGTGAAACACAAGCCTCGTCAACATTGAAATCAGAAGGCACACAATCAGAAATATTCGGATTCGCACGAAAGCCAAACACCGTTTTCATTGTCTCTTTAGAAATTTCACACAAAACACCACGAAAAGTGCACACCATAACAGGCTCATTACCACGTTTAGACAAACGAAAACTACAGCACATCTCCATACACAAACTATCATGCACATCCCATTCCCTAGACATACATTGCATCAAACCTAAACGTAGAGCATACTCTCGAATAGTATCAAAAATAGGCAAACGCCTCAAGAAATCCATGTTGTAATGCCTAGGAGGACGTATAGCAAGACCATTTAATCGAAGATAGAGATTTGTAGTTTCATACCTATCGGTTTCGAACGGAATGTTCTCTTGTTGTCCATATTCTTGCTCGTTTGCGCCCGGAGTATGACGAGTGAGGTTCCGTGCATATGAAGGCGGCATGGTGGCGGTGTGTGAGGAAACTGACGAAGAGTAGCACGCGAAACAAGACACGAACACCGAAGTCGAAAATTTGGGCAGCCCCCTATCTGGCCGATCGGCCAAGTTCTACTTGAATTCTGGCCGGTCGTCCAAAGTGTTTCTGGCCGGTCGCGGTGTTTTGGCCGAGCAAGGTGGTTCGACGGAGACGACGATGCTGCGCGACGGCGACGGTGGTTGAAGGCGGCTGACGAGACGGTGATTGAAGGCTGCGACGGTGTTGCTACGGCGGTGGAGGGCTGCTGAAGGTGGCAATTTCGGCGTTGGCAGAACTGACGGCGGCGAACGGCAGCGGGGCTGACGGCGGCGGCCTTGGTAGCTGACGGCGGCGGCGGCGGTGGTGTGGTGTGGAGCTGCTACTATGGGCTATGAGAAAACAAGAGAGAAGAGATAAAAGAGAAGAGAGGTGGGGGAAGGTAGGTTAAATAAATTTTGACTGGCCCAAAATCCGAGGTTGACTCGGCAAGGTGGTGGGCCCATGGGTTTTTGGCCGATCGTCCAACATCTTCTCAAGCAATCTGGCCGATCGTCCAGAATAGTTACTGGGTAGGCTCTCTCGCACAGGTTTGGCCGATCGTCCAAAGTCCCTAAGGAAATTTGGCCGATCGGCCAGAATCGTTACTGAGTGCCCGACGCCAATTCTGCAAAAACACACAAACTACACGAAAAATCGAATTAACAATAAATACTACGAGAAAAATAAAAATCTAATTTTTTTTACGTGGGTTGCCTCCCACCAAGCGCTTGTTTAACGTCATTAGCTTGACTAAGGATACGATCAACCTAACCCCGTAGCACCAAGCGACGTTTTGATGCTCATCGCAACACACTCATATGCCCTTCTCGAACAATCTCGAAGATCCAAAACGTGGTCAACATAAACTCTCGAATCCCCCACACTCGGTTCGAACTCCTCCTCACACATCTTCGAGTTAAACTCTGCAAGAAAAGGTGTTTCAAAAATGGTGAGGTTAGAAAGAAACGAGTTAATGACCACTTCCTCATTTAATGCATGTGTCGAGCTTTCCTCGTCCACTTCATCATCCTCTTCCAAATTCCGTAGAAATTCTTCGATTATTTCCTCTTCTTCATCCACACAACTAAAGAATTCTTCATCTTCAATGAACTCTTCTTCGTCAATGAATTCTTCATGAGCTACCACCCTGTCAGAAATCTCACAAACATTTTCCTCAACAAGAGGGTTAGCAAGCTTAACAAAAGAGCATGAATGAAGAGGAGTAGGAATAGAAGGTGAATTTCCAAAAACCGAAAAGGTTACTGATTGGTGTCTAGATGTTAGGATTTTCGTCATGTTTTCGTGTCCGTTTTCCCTTAGTTTTTGTGTGTTTTCGTCGTTTGTGGCTATGATTTGGTTGCTTTGGAGTCTTTGGTATTGTAGGATAAAAAGTGCGGAAACAAGAAGAAAATGAGAAGAAAGAAGCATTATATCGAAGAGGGGTTCGATAGGAGCATGTAGGCGAAAACGGAGGTCAATTTGGAGTTCGGACGAGGAAAATACGACCGAAACAAGAAAGGCGCGCAATCGTCCAGCGTTGGACGAGCGTCCAACGTATGTTGGACGACCGTCCAAGGTTTTAAAGATACAATGCGAGTGCTACGTTGGACGAGCGTCCAACGTACGTTGGACGACCGTCCAACGTTCCGGCCAGCTGTCTTTTCCTTGTTTAACTAGGTTTTCATACCTATTATAAATACTACTCCTTGTGAACGAATTCTACAACCTTTTACCTTAGTTTTAGCTCTAGTTTTTAGCACATTACATTCTAGTTTAGTTTTTCTTTGTTCGATCCGGATCGCTACTTCGTTCTTCAATTAATTCAAGTTTTTACTTAGTTCTTCGTTCTTCTTTAATCTCGTAAGTTCTTTATTGCTTTATTTTATTTGATTTAATTGCTTTCCTTAGTTCTAGATTTATTTTCATAATTGCTTTGTTTAATCTCGTTTGTTTAATTTCGTTAGTTCTTAGTTTAGATTCGTTTTTCGTAGTTTTCAATTCCTTCGCTTTCAAGTTTTCGTAGTTAGATTTATTTGCTCAATTTTCAGATTTATTAATTATGTTTAGATTCGTTTTCTTCGTTGCTTTCGTTATTGCTTTCTTGCCTAGGTAGTTTAATTGTTTTCTTCTAGTTTAATTCTTTAGATTAATTAGTTCGATTTATTTCATTGTTTTCTAGATTAGATTATTTACTTGCTTTTATTTATTACTTATTTATTTTCTTGCCTAGGATTTAAACAAAACAAAACCAAATTCTTTTTACTTGTTTTCTTAGATTTAGGCTAGATTAGGATTTTTACTACATAATTATTTGCCCTGCTAAGTTTTCCTTGAGATTCGACATTGGGTTTTTACTTACTAAGTGCTAGGATAGATTTCGTTCTATTGCGAACACTTTTTAGTGAAACAGTTATCGATCCTCCTTCGCCGGCCATGCTCAACGTGCCGGTACCCACATCAATCCGAGCTCGAGTAGTGGCCGTGAATGGTCGTCCCAACAAGAGAAGATGTCCGATTGCACTCTTAGCTCCTTTGCCTTCGTGAAGCACAACAAAGTCGGTGACGACTCGAAGTCCACCAACGAGGACAGTGACGTCTTCAACAACTCCCAAAGGATTGCTCACGGTGCCGTCTACTAGCTCAATGCGCATGTCGGTAGCTTGAAGGACTCTTGAGTTCATCTTCTCGAAAATAGAATACGGCATCAAGTTCACCGCAGCTCCTAAGGCCATCAATCCCGAAACGGTCTCTCCGCTATCCAAAATGATGCTCAAATCGAAACCTCCCGGATCTCCTCTTTTAGGAAACAAATTGATAGGTTCGAAGTCCTTCTTCTCCTTCTTCACGATACTCCGAATAGGTGGAACATAAGGGTTGCGCGTGTTGTGAAGAGGTTGGGCTGCTTCCTTCTTGGGCTCCTCGGACTTCGTGTGCTTCTCGCCGGATTTGGCCGATCGGCCAGAGTCGAGGTGACTTGGCCGATCGTCCAGACATGATACTGAGAAGTCGCGTGCATTGAAGGGTTTGGCCGACCGGCCAGACTCTGGCCAACCGGCCAGATCGCCTCCTGGACGAGTTTGGCCGAAGGGTGTTGCCGGCGTTCCTGGGTCGTTCCATCGAGGGCTCGGGCCACGTCTATCTCTCATGGGCCCTTGAGAAGGCATCGAAACTCCATTGCGTTGTAACACCGTGATTGCATGAGCTTGGTAAGGTGGAACGGGAGGAACATATGGAGGATATTGCACCTCGTTGGCTTGTTGTGGTTGAATCCCTTGGCTCGGAATTCGCCCCGGTTGTTGCATCAGGTGCATGGAACCAGAAATTTGGCCAATGGCCAACTCGAGCCTCTTAATGTTCGCATCAAGTGCATGGAGACGATCCTCATCGACGGGACGCTTTTGTGGAGGTCCTTGAGGACGAGAATTTGGGTAATGAGGTGGTGGTGGTGTAGGAGTTGGTTGAGGAGGGTAGTATGGAGGTAGAGGATAGTATGGATTGGGAGGATATTGTGGAGGTGGATAATATGGTGGAGGTTGAGAGTAGTAGGGATTTGGTGGAGGGGGATAGGGGTTGTTATATGGTGGAGGACGCCTATTAGGATAGGTAGGAGGATTACCTTGCCCTTGTGTCGGCCTTGGATTTTGGTAGCGTCCATTGTATCCCCCTTGATATCCTTGAGGTGGAGGCACTTGTGGCGGGTATCCTTGAGCGGCGTAGACCTCGGCTCCTCCATCGTATGGAAACTCCCCCATGTTGTGGCACACCTCCTTGATGTGTCCAAGCTCTCCACAAATCTCGCATTGGTCGGGCTTCCTCTCTTCCTCCTTCGGGGCCGGTGCACTTTGCTTAATCTTCAAGTTCTCGAGATCCCTATACATGTCGACAATTTGCTTCTTCAAATCGGGGCTCATCGAGATTGCACTCGCCTCCACTTTCCTTGGCCTAGCTGATTTTTGTTGAGAACCACAGCGAGTGTCTCAAATATCGTCTGCAACTCGTCAGCTGTCTTGACCGCTATGTTGCCTCCGGCCGAACTGTCCACCATGAACTGACAAGTCTGGTTGAGGGCGTCGTAGAAATATTGCCAAAGCAACTCCGGTGCCATTTGATGATGAGGGCACTGTTGAAGTAGCTCTTGGAACCTCTCCCATGCTTCGTGAAATGGCTCATCGTTGTCTTGGGAGAAATTCATAATCTTTGACCGCACCTCTTGAGTCTTGCAGTTCGGGTAGTACTTGAGCATGAACTTCTCGCAAACCGCATTCCATGTGGCGAGAGAGTTGGCCGGAAGCGCCAAATACCACGACTTTGCTCGATCCTTCAAGGTGTACGGGAAGCACTTCATCTTCAGATTGTCCTCCGTGAGTCCCGAAAGTAGGAAAGTCTGAACCACCGTGCAAAACTCTCGGATGAACTTCAAGGCATCTTCGTTGGGCAGCCCGTGGTAGGATGGGAGCAACGCCATGTGGTGAGGTTTAAGCTCATGATTCCTAACCGCTTCCATCAGGACAATCGCCGAAGTGGTGGCTGTGAATGTGGGGCGAGCAAAATCGCCCATGACTCTAGCTGCCATGGCTTCGGGCTCTGCAAACAACAAGACTAAACCAAAGTCTTGAGAATCGATCTCCTCCTTCTCCTTCGCGGCTAAAATCGCTTTCCTCCGATGAATGTTGTCGAAATAGGGTTCTAAATTCCTTTGAAGACTTCGGCAACCATGCATAAACAACACTCAACAAAAGGGTTAAACGCACCGAGTGGGAGAAACAAGAAATCGAATAAACACAAATAAATGTAAAGCAAATAAAAATACTACACAATCAAACGCCTAAAGTTTTCCCCGGCAACGGCGCCAAAATTTGTTTCACTAAAAAGTGTTCGCAATAGACGAAATCTATCGTAGCACTAGCAAGTAAAACCTAAGTATCGAATCTCAAGGAAAACTTAGCAGGGCAATCAATTATGTAGTAAAAACCTAATCTAGCCTAAATCTAGGAAAACAAGTAAATAAGATTTTTGGGTTTTTTGTTTTTAAATCTAGGCAATAAAATAAATGAAAGCAATTAAAATCAAAGCAAATAAATCTAATCTAAAAAACTGGAAATAAATCGAACTAATTAAACTGGGAAAATTAAACTAGAAGAAAGCAATAAATCTACCTAGGCAAAAATCAAAAAGAAAGCAATAAAGAAAGCAACGAAGAAAGCATAAACTTCTAGACATGATGAATGAAATCTGGAAATTTAAAGGAAAATAAATCTAACTTTGAAAACTTTAAAAACGAGAGAATTGAAATCGAAGGAAAACGAATCTAAACTAGAACTAGAAATCGAAAGAACGAAATTAAAGCTAAGCAAATTAAACGAAGCAATTAAGAGAACGAATCTAAAACTAAAGCAAGCAATTAAAGCAATTAAACGAAAACAATAAAGAACTTACGCGAATTAAACGAAGAACGAAGAACTTGAATTAAATAAAGAAGTCTTGAATTAAACGAACTACGAATCTGGATCCGAACAATAGAAAGCTAATAAAAGTGTTTAAGTGCTGGAAACTAATGCTAAAATATGCTAAAAGATGATAAAACATGATACAAATTCGTCCCAAAGTACTAGTATTTATATTAGGGAGAAAACCTAATTATATAAGGAAACAAAATCTGGACGCGGACTTCTGGCCGATCGTCCAAATGCGGGAGGAATTCTGGCCGATCGGCCAGATCAGGAACTGTTGAATCTTGAGCAACGTACTTGGCCGATCGTCCAGATGCTGAAGGAATTCTGGCCGATCGGCCAGATCATGAACTACTGAGCCTCGAGCCTAAGTACTTGGCCGATCGTCCAGATGCTAAGCTGGACTTGGCCGATCGGCCAAACCTGAGACTGACCCCTCACGATTCTTCCTTCACTTCATGCACTTTTCGTCCCGTTTTCTTCCAATTTCTCACATTTTGCTCCTACAATAACCAAAGCTCCAAACAAACGAATCATAGCAAAAACACACGAAAAGACACAAAAACACATTGAAAACGGACACGAAAACATAACAAAAAACCTAACATCTAGACACCAATCAGGGCCCAAACCCACCTGACACCTCCTAGCCGTTTTTTTGGCTCAAACCCACCTCCTAGCCGTTGCCCAACTGCTAGTAGCCGTTGCACCCCCCACCCCACCCATTCAAGCCCCAAAACCACCCCTATACACTCTCAACTATATATACTACACTCTTATGCAACATAATTCACCCAAATTACTCTCAATCTCTCTCAATCTCTCTATCTACATTCTACACTACTCACTCTCAACTCTCAACTCAAGCTCTTGTCTCAATTTCTCTATCTTTCAAGCTTTACTTACATACACTCTTACTTACTTGCACTCACTTTCTCAAAGACAAAATGTTGTCAAGAATGTTGGGTAGGGGTAAGGGTAAGGGTAAGGCCATTGCCACTCAAAGCGAAGGTGAATCTCGATCGAGGTCCAAAAAGGCGGCAATGGCGGAGGACATTAATAGGCAAATGACCATGCGTCTTCAACAAGAAGAGGATGCGAAATTTGAAGCGATGGTTCATGAAATGGAGGAGCACGATTACGAATACCAAGGCTCCACCAACGACGTCGATGATGATGAAGGCAACGACGAAGGCAACGACGAGGGCGAAGACGAAGGCGACGACGAAGACATGCCTCCTCCTCCTCCGCCTCCAAAGACTAAGAAGATGCCCTCGTCCAACATCTTCCTCAAACTCTTTAAAAAAGTGGAGGTCGTTCTTGCCGAAGGTCTTCCTCCCTTTCCCGATCCGCGAAAGAGATACATGGCGTATTGCAACCATTGCACATCTTCCTTCAAATGGATCGAAGGGGGAGGCTATGGCACGTTGCAAATGCACATGGAGCGCGCTCATCCTTTCGAGGCCGGAATACCAACCTCTCAAACTCAAATCCTAGGTACCGGCTCCGCTTCGACTACGGATTACCTGGGTACGTCTCCTTTATTTAAATTTGAGAAAAATCGATATGAAGATAGGATTGCTATATTTGTTGCTACGTGTAAGGAACCTTTTAATTTTGCGGATAGGATAGAGTATGAAGAAAATTTTAAAGAGGGATTAAGTCCTAATGCTAATAAAGTCTCTAGGACAAATGTTCTTAAAAGGATTAGGAGACAATGCATGGAAAGAAAGGTTGATTTGATGAAATATTTGACTCGTTTGGGCATAAAGTTTCTATTTGTGCCGATGTTTGGAGCGATAATTATGGAAAGAATAGTTTTATGGGAATTACATGTCATTGGATTGATCCTTCATGGAAAGTTCAAAAACGTTTGATTGCATTTAGGGTGTTCGAGGAGCCTCATTCGGCTCAAAATATTGATCTACTTATTATTATCGTTTTAAATGAGTATTGTTTGGTTAACAAAGTATTTTCGGTTGGTTTTGATAATGCATCGTCGAACACGGCTAGTATTCCTCAACTCATTGATGCATGTCCACCTTCTTTTCAAGGAAAATATTTTCATTCTAGATGCATTTGTCATATTTTAAATTTATGTGTTCAAGATGCACTTATTAGTGTTCTATATGAAACAGTTAGTCCTATTCAGAATGCCATTAAAATATTGCATGCAAAAAAAGTCGTGGGAAAGAAATGACAAAAATATTGTCGTCAAAAAAATCTTGTGTATACGTGTTTTAGAGTTGACGTCTCACATCGTTGGAATTCTACTTACGAAATGCTTAATGGTACTATGGAGTATAGGGGGCATTTATGTGATTTTTTTAGAAAGGAGTTTAGGGAGGTTCAATTAGTTCTTACCGAGGCTCATTGGGATGCTTGCATGGAGGTTTTTGGATTGTTTAAAATTTTTCTAATGCTACTAAAGAATTATCGGGTGTTTACTATTCTACTTCGGTTAATGTTTTGGAACATTGCACGTATATTGCAATGTCTTTTAAGAGTTGTTTTCAAAGGCCAAACTTGACGGGTGTGATTTATTTTATGGTTCAAAAGTGGCTCAAGTATTTTAGGGAGATTCCCGAAGTGTTTTTGCTTGCTAAGTGTTTGGATCCCAAATGGAGATATGAGGGTGTTTGTCAAATGTTGGGTGTTTATTATGATGCTTTTAAACAAATGGACATGAGTGGTGTTGTAATTGATGGTGAACAAATCTTCTTTGATCTTCCGGATGTTGATCTAATCAAGGTTAGGCTAAATAGGAGTTTGAGAACTCTTTTTGATGAATATTATTCGGTGCATGGTAGAGACGATTCTTCTAGCAACTCTAGTGCTTCTTCAAATATTTCTATGACATCTTCTTCATTTGCTTTACCTTTTATGGATCCAATGGATCCCTTAGTTCTTCAAATGCAAGGTATGTACAATACTAGAACCTATGAAAATCCAATGGCCCAAGGTAATGGTGAATTGGATATATTTTTGCAATCTCGTTTTGTTTATGGTGTTGAAGATAGTGCTCCATCGATCGATGTGTTGCGATGGTGGTTGAAGAGAACGGAGTTCCCCATACTCTCTATCATGGCGAAGGAGTTATTCGCCGTCCCGGTATCTACCGTGTCCGTTGAACAAGCCTTTAGCACCGGAGGACTCATGCTAGATCAAAGAAGATCAACCATGAAGCCGGAAAACATTGAAGCTACAATGTTGCTTGATGATTGGTGTAGGCCGCCTCTAGAACTCAAGAACTGGAGTGGGATGATCGAAATGAGAGCGACACGGAAGCCTTCACGGAATCGGATCGTGGTAAATCGGATCGTGGTAAATCCAGATCCGGTAGAGAGTATAAATCATTCCAATGTAATCGAACTACGTGGACTTTGATTCCTCTTAGAGGATACGTAGGCAACTCAATTTTTTAAATAAATTGAGCTCAAGTCCCTTAATAAAATTTATTTTTCATTTGAATGTCAACAACTCAACATCTTATTACTTATTGTAGTGTCAAATTTCTTAAATTAAAGTTAAGTTATTTGTTCTAAATTATCAATGAAAAATTCTAAGTGAAGTTAGTGAATTACTCAAAATTTTACTACAATTCAATGAGTTATTTTAACTTTAAAAAAATAAAAAAAAAAACTCAAAATTAAAATTAAAATATAAAAGTTAACATTTTCTATTTATAAGATAATTAGAATAATAAGAATTATAATTACAAATTATCAATGAAAAATTCTAAGTGAAGTTAGTGAATTACTCAAAATTTTACTACAATTCAATGAGTTATTAAAAAAAAAAAAAAAAAATTAAAATTAAAATATAAAATTTAACATTTATAAGATTATTAGAATACTAATAATTACAATTAAAAAATATTACAAGCATTACAAAATGAAAAACAAAAAAAAAATAAAATTGAAGCACAAATGTGCAAAAGCCGTAGCTATGGAGAAAACAGCGGAGCCTCCCCTGTTTTTGGACTCCCCCATGCATGCAAAGCCAAAGCAGCAAAGTGGAAACTGAAGACGGGCCTCGGGCCGGCCCGGTAAGCCCGCCGGTTATTAACCGGCCCGGGACCGGCGGTCCTCAGCCCGGCCCGGAACCGCCAGCACCTACACCCGGTCCGGGCTCGGTCCTCTGATTTCACGCCCGCGGCCCGGCGGGCCCGGCCCGGAACCGGCGGTTTTCGGCCCGGTTACACGTCTAAGTATACATATACAAGCAGAGTAACAGTAACATGTAGTATATTCAAAAAAAAAAAAAAAAAAATCAGTAACATGTAGTATGTCCATTATGGCTGGCAAAACAACAGACGGGGGCCACCTCTGCTCGAGCCCGTCAGGCGTTTGGATACATATGGGCAGACCTTAGCCCTTCTAAAATCATATCGGACTTTAATTTTCTAGGCACAGTCTGGTCCCTTGTAGTGCAAAATTGATTGGGTCGGGCTAGGCAGCCCGAGTGTTCCATGTTTATTTATACTTTCGGGCAGCACGGCCTGGCCTTAAATTCTATTGGGACTCGTCTTATGTAACCCAGCCCGGCCCGACCCAAACCTAAGCTGTGCCTCTGGGCTAGTTTGGGTATGGCCCAGTTTGCCACTCCTAAATTGTCCATGTAATTATATGGATACTCACCCTTCTTTATTTTTGGGATACTTTTTAACAAGATATTATTGCATAAAATACAATGTGCCGACGTGGATATTAAAGTGTATTTAATTTGGAAAAATCTTAATTAATTCAAAAAAAGGCATATGTTATGTTACCTTAATTTGTTACCCATGCTTTATCAGTTAGCTTAGTAATTCCGAATAGGATTAGGTTTTCGATCCTAATTAGAGTCGGTTATTTGCACCTATAAATACATGCCCAATACTCTTTCTTAATTTCCACAATCACATTCATTCACTCTCTCTACTTCGAACAATGGCTTCGACTTGTTCGGTTCTCAAGAAATCTTTGATGGCTGTTTTTATACTATTTAGTTTCATGTTCCTTTCTGCCTCTTCTTACTACGCCGGGGCCGGGTGGCCTCCCGGCGCTCAGCCGCCGTCGTACACCGCCGATCACCCCAAACTCTGCAATTTTGATGAACAATATATAGTTGGGGACAAATACCTCGTCGAAATTGAAAGCTGCAACGTTGGCCTTCTACGCACGTGCGGAGTTGATCAAATCTATCAGTTGGGAGATTCTATCTCCGACGTTGGAAACTTCATCCGTGAGGCTCCGGCCTCCCCTTTCGCCCGACTTCCTTACGGTTCTAATTTCCCGACTGGACCTACCGGCCGCGCCTCCAACGGAAAACTTATGATCGACTACTTTGGTATGTTTTCTTTATTCTGATTTTTTTAAATAAATTGAATATCTTAATATTTATTTCTTCATCGAATTAGTAATTAAATATTTAATGGAGGGATTATTTGTGTGCATGCAGCAATGGATGCTGGCCTTCCTTTACTGCCTCCCTTCAAAAAGAGCGATGCCGATTTCAGCCACGGCGTCAACTTCGCCGTCGGAGGTGCGACGGCTTTACAACCGAATGAATTGGCAGCTATGAGTATCTCTTCTCCGACGACGAACAGTTCACTGTCGGTGCAATTGGATTGGATATCTACTTATTTGAACTCTATATGTCACAACCAAAGAGGTCGAATCTCTTTTTTCCTTTTCCTTTTCCTTTTCAATTTATTTTAAATTTAGAAAGGGAGTCGTTATATCATTTTTTTTGTTATTCATATCAGATTGCGGCGGGAAATTCGAAAACGCATTGTTCGTGTTGGGGCCGTTCGGCGGAAGCGACTATCACAACGCCTTATTCGCCGGGAAATCGTTCCAAGAAATCGAAGACATATTGCTACCGAAAGTCGTGGATACAATCGTAGCTGGTGTTCGCGTAAGTATTATACTCTGTCCAACATCTTCGTGCTTCGTCCTGTTATAGACGTGAACCCCATAAACGTTAATACTCTATAATATATATGATGATACTTAAGTAGTTTTCTTGCCTTTTCCCATTTTCAGAGGTTAATCAGTTTAGGGGCAAAAAAGGTGGTGGTTCCCGGACTGCCTACTCTGTTCGGCCTACCGATTTATCGGGCAGCTTTTCCGAAAGTGAATTCGGACGACGTTGCACTCTCCCACAATGTGGAACTCGAATATGCCATAGAGAAACTCAACAAAGAAGAAAGGCCTGATGCTGTTGTCTTTTTCGGCGATTATAACCGAGCTTTTCTAACACTACAAACTTACGCCCGTTTTATAAGAGGTATGTATATATATATATGTCTAACCCTTCAATTACATAATTCTGTACTACAAAAATAAGAAATTATAAAGTTAAACTAGTTATCTAAGGGTATGGTATATGTCGATGACAGTAATGGATGAGGATTTGGTGGTTTGCTGCGGAACCGGAGGCGGAGACTTCAACTTGGATCTAGGAAGGATGTGCGGAGCCGGTGGCGTTTCTGCATGTGCCGAGCCTCAGAAGAAAATGAATTGGGATGGATTGCATCTAACTCAAGAGGCCTATAGGATTATGTCCAAGGATGTTTTGTATGGTTTCTTCAGAGGCCTTCAATGCCATGCTTAGAAATTGATGTTGTTTTTCGTTTTTCTATTTCGTCTATTTAGAAGAGAAATATCAGAATACATGCATATTTCTTCAACTTATTTTGTCTTTGGTTCATGTAATTAAGTCAATGAATGTTCTGAATCTGCAGTCAATAATGAATTGAGGGTATTTTTTCAGTTAAATGAACAAAAAATATTGATATAAATTCCAAAAGAAGAGTGTAAACCAAAGCATCATTAGGCATGATTGAGAATGTTTGAGGCACTGAGTTAAGCAACAAAAAGGCTACTCCCTAAAATATGCAGATTCAGACCGAAGGAAATGTGAATCTAGACAGCATCATTAACCTTACGGCAATTGAGGCGAATTTCGCCTTTATGAGAACCATCACGCGGAAGATGGGTAAGCTTGAACATGGCAAGCCCGAAATCCCAACGGAACTGATGCATGTCCGAAGCATATCTTTCCACCAAAGCCTTTGTATCTTCACGAGTAGTCAGCTGCTGGTCTGCAACGAGCAATCCCTTCCCTTGCAACAGACTTTTATAGTACACCTCACCGAAGCCATTGCCAGCTCCCTCGTAATCCATCTTCATTGCTCGATCATCAGATGGTGCTGGTGTACGCTTTTCATCAGTTGTGGGAGATTGGGATGGTGACGATGAAGGATGGCTGCTGCACTCAGATCTAAGAACCTCCAAGAAGTCGGCATTGATGGTGGGATCGGGTTTACCAGTTCCTTCGAAGTTGAAGAGCCGGTCGAGAATGAAGCTGCAGTGGATCCGGCCCGTGCTGTGGCCACCACCTATATTGTTGAATGTTCCAAGTTTAGAAAGTTAGAATGAATCAGTCAGCAAATATCAGAGCATACAAATGAATATACACTCAAATTGAAAAGTAGTCTTAGTATACTAGTATAATACTTCAGTTGATTTAGACTTGGGAAATCACAGTACCTAATGCCTTATTAACACAATCAAGAGAAGATTTGAGTAATTAAACTATAAGGGCACAACTTCAGCTAATTCACAAGGAAAACATTGAAAAGCACAAAATTCTAATATGAACTTTTGGTCTCCTCATGTATTTCCCCTGTTCCAACACTTCAACATTCGCATAAAACCCCACAACCAACTCATATACTCCATAGCTGTTTGAAATAAAAACGTAAGCAATACAATCGAAGACGAAACATATTAGCGTTTTGAACAGGATAATATATATACCTATGAGAGCAATCATCTCTCTAGCATTGAATCCTTTGGCTGCAAATGAATTGACTGCTTCAGATACATTGGAGTTAGGACTAGGAATATCTTTAGATGCGCTTCCTGGATAGGCCTTTGTGCTGTCCATTCGCCCGGTTAAAACGGGATAGAACTGTCCTCCGGCCTGAAAATCGGAACATCGAGCGTCATAATTGATTCACAAAATGCATAATAACAGAGATCTAGAGGAAGAGATATACCATCAGCACGCTCTCTCTGGCAGCCAATGCTACAATGTCTGCACACGAAACAATCCCAGGGCACTGCTCTTCGACTTTTGACTTGACAACATCAATCTCTTCAAAACCTTTCAAGGATAGATTAGGGATCTGTTCTTTCTCACTCTTAATTTTACCGGCAGAATCCAACAATAGTGAAGCATCACAGCCCTATAACGATTCATTTTCACCAAATATCGATAATCAAACACAGATCAAGCAGCTAACGCAGTGAAAACTAGACTACAATCGTAAACAGTCATAAATGCTCGTAAACTCGTCATCTCAACAATCATAAACACGCCTTGCTCGAAGAAAAAATCACCACAAACACTGAGAACTCAAAAAATTCCGCACGAATTCGAATCTAGAAAAAAAAAATACTACGAAGGAAGTGAACGGTGTTAGGACGGTGGAACACGTTCAGCAGCAGCAAGCACGAACAGAGGTGGTAAAGTCGAGTCGAGCAGAAACTCTCCCCGCAAGAAGCTGTACGCCCCGGTAGTGCTCACGGAACCGGCGTAGCTTCCCAAAAGGTGAAACGACTTTCGTCTCGGAGGTAGCAGCACCGCAAACCACCGAGCCCCAGCGAACTGGATGAAGACGAGGACTGAACTCGTTATGAAATGCAGAAGGAAAAGAATGCAGAGAGAGATGCGATTGTGTGTTCTAATGGCCAAGAAGGCCTCTATTTATAGGCATCAGCCCATGGGAGGAGTTAATGGACACCATTAAGGCCCACGTCAGTTACTGGCAGCCCATTATGTCCATTAAGTTGGTGGACGAGAGTTACAAACGTTTAAACGTTTGAATTTGATTCATTGAACCTGGACGAACCAGATCAACGAATCTGGACAGATCTTGCGGGCTGGGCTTACTCGTATTGGGCCTGAATCTAGGCCCAATCACATTTGCTTTTCTGGCCCAAAAAGATAATACATGGAGGCCCAAGCCCAAGCCCACTCACAGGCCCAAGGAACAGCCCAAAGGACCAATTGCCAAGATCCAAGATCCAAGTCCAAGTCCAAGTCCAAGGCCACGGCCACGGCCCCGGCCCCGAGCCACGAGCCCGAGCCCGAGCCCGAGCCCGAGCCCGAGCCCGAGCCCGAGCCCGGCCGGCCGGCCGGCCGGACGGCGGCGGCGGCGGCGGCGGCGGCGCGCGCGTGTGTGCGCGCGAGAGCCCGTCTCTTTCCACTTGGCCCACTTGATTAATTAGCCCATTAGTATAGTTAGTTAAATACACAACTAATTAATGTTCTTTAATCAATGTGGGACAAAGTTATTACAAGAGTTAATCCACCTTGTAATAATTCCACCAACTCTCAAATTTGATATATTATATCTCACTCACCGGAATTCGGATTTGAGCATATCAATATACCACGTTCATCTACTCTCGGAGTAGATTAATAATTTATCATTTAATTTAATAAATTAAATATAAATCATTATTCATTTATTTGGTCAAAGCCAAATTCCAACAATCCCCCCCATGAGCGAGATAGCCTGATGCAAAAATGTATGCAAATGCAAAGCTCAGTCCTCAAGAGACTTTATTGTATTAGGATAGGTGGTTTTTTGCCTTGAACCTCTCCATAGTCAACCTCATCGAGTATACCGGCGACCTAGTGGACATGATGCCTTGAACTAGTTCTCCTTGGTGTATACCAAGACAACGACGTTGACACAATATCGTCTCAATCTCATCCGTTCTCACGTTTGTGTCCATTTCAGGCCCTGGATCACCCCTTTTGATTCATAAGTATATTATCGAAGCGGCCTTTACTTCTTACTTATATAGGTGATTCTTATACATAGCACTCTGCTTTGCTAAAACCCCTCCAAGGTTTCTCCCAAGAATCATTAAAAGTCTTATCAACTTAACCTCACCACATGCAGACAAACACTCATAGCTTTCTTTAAGGAATGTACACACAGTTCAAGTGTTCCCAACTCGAAGTATTGTAGCTTAGTTGTCCCTTTGAACCATATTATGGATACTTCCAAATTATATGGTAGGGTTACCACTACAATCCTTCATATTGTGGATTTTAGCCCCATTCCCTTAACTAGTTTATGCAATTGATCTCGATTTATTGCTTTCGTTAGCGGATCCGCTAGGTTATCGGTTGATCTAATAAAACTCAACGAGATAACACCACTTGAGATCAAATGTCTAACAGTATTATGGCGTCGACGTATGTGTCGAGACTTGCCATTATACATACTATTCTGTGCTCGTCCTATAGCCGCTTGGCTATCTGAGTGAATCATCACCGACGACACAGGCTTCGACCAACTCGGAATATCCTCGAGGAAATTTCTAAGCCATTCGGCTTCTTCACCAGCTTTGTCCAAAGCTATGAATTCCGATTCCATGGTCGATCGTGCTATACACGTCTGTTTTGAGGATTTCCACGACACAGCCCCTCCCCCAATAGTGAACACGTAGCCGCTCGTTGAAAACGAGTCTTTCGCATCGGATATCCAGTTCGCATCACTATACCCTTCAAGTATAGGGGGTTCCCTCGTGAAGTGAATCCCAAAGTTTTGAGTATATTTTAGATACCTCAAAACTCTTACAAGAGCTTTCCAGTGATCATCACTCGGATTACTTGTAAATCTACTCAATTTGTTCACAGAACACGCTAGATCTGGCCTTGTACAGTTTGTAATATACATCAAACTGCCAATAATCTTAGCATACTCCTCTTGAGCAACAGAATCTCCTCGATTCTTGTTCAAGTGAACACTAGGATCCATAGGAGTCTTAGCTGGTGAATACTCAAAAGCGTTGAATTTTCTGAGTACTTTCTCAGCATAGTGAGATTGAGTCAGAACAATTCCGTCCGGCTTTCTTAGAATTCTCATTCCATGTATCACGTCGGCTAAACCCAAATCCTTCATGCTAAAGTTTCTACTTAGCATTCTCTTTGTTTCTAAAATTATACGAGTGTTACTGCCCATGATCAACGTGTCATCTACATATAGACAAACTATAACATAACCGTTATTAGTCGTCTTTATGTATACACACTTGTCACACTCGTTAATTTTGAAACCATTCGACAACATTGTTTTGTCAAATTTTAAGTGCCACTGTAGAGGCGCTTGCTTCAATCCATACAAAGACCTTTTTAGTTTGCATACCAGGTGTTCTTTCCCTTGTACTACAAACCCTTCCGGTTGCTTCATATAGATTTCATCATCTAACTCACCATTTAGAAACGCAGTCTTCACATCCATTTGATGAATCTCAAGATTGTGCAAAGCAGCAATAGCGAGAAGCACTCTAATAGATGTATGTCTCGTTACAGGTGAGTAAGTGTCAAAGAAATCATATCCTTCTCTTTGTCTAAAGCCTTGGACTACAAGTCTAGCTTTATACTTATCAACAGTACCATCGGCGTTATACTTTCTCTTTAGGATCCATTTACAGCCTAAAGACTTACTTCCTTGAGGAAGTTCGGTTAACACCCAAGTATTGTTTTCCATAATGGAATCAATTTCATTGTTGATAGCTTCTTTCCAAAGATCTCCATCTGATCTAGACAGAGCCTCCTTGATCGTTCTTGGTTCGTCATCTAACATCATCACCACATAGTCCGGACCAAAGCTTTTTGGAGTCTTTTTCCGATCACTACGTCTTGGTTCTATATCCAAAGGATTAGACCTTGGCCGTTTACGACTAGTTGATTCCTCAACTTCCGGCTCAGAATTTGAGTTTTCATCCACTTGTCTATAACTAGTAGATTCTAACTCAACATTCTCGTTAGATGAAACCCGACCTTTATCCTTGCTAGGATAAATATTTTCGAAGAATATTGCATTTCTTGACTCTATCGTTGTTCCCACATGTATATCGGGTATCTCCGATTTATGCACAAGAAAACGATAGGCGCTACTGTTTAGTGCATATCCAATAAAGATACAATCAACCGTTTTAGGTCCAATTGCAACTCGCTTTGGAAAAGGCACTTCAACTTTAGCCAAACAACCCCACACCTTAAGGTATTTGTAAGAAGGTTTTCTTCCTTTCCATAGTTCATATGGAGTCACCTCTTTACCTTTGAGTGGGATTTTGTTCAAGATATAATTAGCCGTTAAGACAGCTTCCCCCCACAAATTTTGGGGCAATCCTGAACTGATCAACAAAGCATTCATCATGTCTTTAAGAGTTCGATTCTTGCGTTCTGCAACACCATTAGATTGTGGTGAATATGGGGCTGTGGTTTGATGAATTATACCCCTTTCGTTGCACAATTCTTCAAACGGAGCTACATATTCTCCACCTCTATCACTTCGAATCATCTTAATGCGACAGCCAAGTTGATTTTCGACTTCATTTTTGAAGTGTTTGAACGCTTCAATTGCTTCATCTTTTCCTCTTAATAGGTAAAGATAACTGTACTTTGTACTATCATCGATGAAAGTAATAAATTACTTTTTCCCACCCCTCGTTTGTACAAACTTTAAATCACATACGTCTGTATGGATTAACTCGAGAGGTGTAGTGTTCCGTTCTACCGACTTAAAAGGTAGTTTAGTCATTTTTGCTTCAACACAAACTTCACACTTATCATGTGAATTTATGTTCTCAACATTTAGTAAGTTCATATTTACTAGTCTCTTTATAGCATTTAGATTCACATGTCCTAATCTACAATGCCATAAATTGGAACACTCAAGCAAGTAAGCAGAAGTAGAAGCATTCTCATTATTTCCCTTCTTGGGAGCACGGGTTACAACAACAGCAGTGCTAAGCTTGAAAAGCCCATCAATCATGTGACCACGACCAAGGGGCTTTCCCTTCTTACTAATAGTAACACTATCAGCATCAAACACTAGCCTAAACTTATTCTTAACAAGAATAGAACCAGATACAAGATTTTTGCGAATGTCCGGAACATGAAGAACATTGCGCAGGAGCAGCTGTTGACCCGAAGTCAGCTTCAAAGCCACGTTCCCAATCCCAACAACTTTGGAGGTGTTGGAGTTGCCCATGTGGATCTTCTTGTCCGCACTAGCCTCCTTGTAGGTGGAAAATGCATTCTTGTTCGAGCACACGTGCACGGTCGCAGCAGTGTCCACATACCAAGCCTTCGGGCTATCAACATGGTTAGCCTCGAACACGACAGCAGCAAGGTCACCCTCATCCCACTTGTCTTCATTGTTGTCGACAGCGTTGGCATGAGCTTTGGCCTTCTTCTTTTTCGGCTTAGTGCAGTCCGCAGCCTTGTGACCCGGCTTGTCACAATTGTAGCACACCCCCCCAAACTTAGGGGTAGGTCCCTTTTTAGAAGGGCCCGGACGAGAACGTTTGGAAGAGCCTCCGGACTTGTCCGTCTTTTCCGTGAGGTTGGCTCGAGCTTCCATAGGAGCTTTCCCTTTCGTCTTCCTAACTTCTCTCAAGTGTGCCTCCACTTGAAGCTTTTTCACCAAGATTTGCTCGGTGATCTCCTTGCTCTTGTGCTTCAATTGCTCTTGAAAATCACACCAACTTGGAGGGAGTTTCTCGATAATGACAGCCACAGTTAGAGCATCGGGCAAGGTGATTCCCTCGGACTGAACAGCATGAGCGAGAGTTTGAAACTCGGCCACTTGTTCCATCACTGGGCGGGAATCCACCATCTCATACTTAAGCCATCGAGACACTACGAACTTGCGGGTACTCGCCTCGTCGAGAAGGTACTTGTCCTCGAGAGCAGTCCACAATTCCTTAGCTGTCTTGATTTGGCAGTAGACACCATACAGGCCCTTATCGATGTAAGACAGAAGGGTGTTCTTACAAAGATAGTCGCCTTGATACCAACTGTCGGAGCGAACCCGAACTAAGAAGTCCGTTTCCTCCTCATGTGGCATCTCCGGTTTGTCCTCAGACAGATACTGAAGCAGCCCAACCGTAGTTAGGTAAAACATCATCTTTTGCTGCCAATGACGGAAGTCTTGGCCCGAGAAGACAGGAGGTTTCTGAGCAAGCCCCTTCATGGAGGAAGTCTGAAGAGGGGCCATGGTTGAGTTCTGTTGACCTCCAGTTCCGTTGTTGTTGTTGACGTTGTTGTTGTTCACGTTGTTGTTGCCGTTGGAGAACATCGCTGCAGCAACAGAGGAAGAGTTGACTCCGATGGTTGTCATCTTGCTAGGCAGAACGTGATTACAGCTTCTTGCGATTGTTAGGACGGTGGAATACGTTCAGCAGCAGCAAGCACGAACAGAGGTGGTAAAGTCGAGTCGAGCAGAAACTCTCCCCGCAAGAAGCTGTACGCCCCGGTAGTGCTCACGGAACCGGCGTAGCTTCCCAAAAGGTGAAACGACTTTCGTCTCGGAGGTAGCAGCACCGCAAACCACCGAGCCCCAGCGAACTGGATGAAGACGAGGACTGAACTCGTTATGAAATGCAGAAGGAAAAGAATGCAGAGAGAGATGCGATTGTGTGTTCTAATGGCCAAGAAGGCCTCTATTTATAGGCATCAGCCAGTTACTGGCAGCCCATTATGTCCATTAAGTTGGTGGACGAGAGTTACAAACGTTTAAACGTTTGAATTTGATTCACTGAACCTGGACGAACCAGATCAACGAATCTGGACAGATCTTGCGGGCCACGAGCCCGAGCCACGAGCCCGAGCCCGAGCCCGGCCCGGCCCGGCCCGGCCCGGCCGGCCGGCCGGCCGGACGGACGGCGGCGGCGCGCGCGTGTGTGCGCACGAGAGCCCGTCTCTTTCCACTTGGCCCACTTGATTAATTAGCCCATTAGTATATAGTTAGTTAAATACACAACTAATTAATGTTCTTTAATCAATGTGGGACAAAGTTATTACAAGAGTTAATCCACCTTGTAATAATTCCACCAACTCTCAACTTTGATATATTATATCTCACTCACCGGAATTCGGATTTGAGCATATCAATATACCACGTTCATCTACTCTCGGAGTAGATTAATAATTTATCATTTAATTTAATAAATTAAATATAAATCATTATTCATTTATTTGGTCAAAGCCAAATTCCAACAAACGGTACCATAACGAAGCAGTCGTGGAAGGCGAGCCTCAGGAGCTGAGGACCGAGAGTATTCTTCCTCAGGTGCAATTCTCTCACGGAGTCTCGCACTATCTTCTCCGCGGACGGGCACGAGGTCCGGTAGTAGTCGTATTCCAGTCCAGTCGCTCCTCCTCCTCCGGCGTCGGAATGCGGCGACTCATCTCCGCCGAGATTCTGGCGAGCTTGAACGGAACGCGAATCGAGAGCAGCTCGCCGATTCTTCACAGCGACGAGAGCGCAGAGCAGAAAAACCAGAACGCTAAGTTTCACCGTGTTATCCATTGAAGAGAAACTCTCCCTCAGAGTATTTTCGTGCTGTGGAGTATGTGTATGTGTGTGGAGCTGCAAAAAGTAGGTAGAAAAGGCTGAGAGGCAAGGTGGTGATTTATAGAGGTGTGACTGTGAGGGACGACTGAGGTAGCGCGGCAGAGAATATGGGGAAATGACGAAACTACCCTGCTAGCTGGAGGTGATTGATGAGCGTTTGGTGAGGGTAGAAAAGGAATTTAGTGATCATCGAGTAACAAACTCTGGTGTAATTTCTGAGGAAAATATACGATGAGGTCATCATCAACTCTTCTCGATCTTTCTTCCTCTAATCCTAATTAATTAATTAACTGCTTAATTAGGAAGGCCGTTTTATATTAAGGTGCCGAGTGTGCTGATATGCCATTTCACATAAAAGTTTAATTCATGAATGGAATTTCTTAACGTGGATTGGGGTGCAGAAAAGTTTTAACATGCATGCATGCAAGGAAAAATTAGACTACTTCACTTTACTCGGTCTACTTTATTATTCCATACTTCATATATATTCACTTTAGAGGTTAAGTGAAACGGGACAGAGCGAGCGAATATTACCGTATATTTTGAATGGGTATATTATGCAGTATATCATCATAATATACGTATACAATATGCAACAAAATAATAGGAGTAACATACAGTATGTCCATGTAAGTAGAGATGAGGATTTTGTACACATGTATACTAAAAATTTTGAAATCTAACAAACTTAGCTATGTTATCTTGTGCAACACCCTTAATAAAAAAAAATAAAAATCATCTAGTTAAGATCATCAATCTTTTTCAATTTTTGGGAGATTTATACATTAAAAAAAAAAAAAAGAAAAAAAAAGACTTCAATTATCTATATCTATTATAATTGTGTGACAAATCTTGGTTTACCTATTTTATCCCTATAATAAAGTTTAGTTTAAGGTCAATAATGTAATATCGTATTATTATATATGGATTTAAATTGAAAATATAAACCGGTAAAAATTGATAATATAATAAATAATTTTGATTTCAATTTGACTTCGTGTAAGCAATAATTATTACTACGTACAAACTAAGACGACTTCTACGTCTAATCAAATTTTAAAAAAATAATTTATTTTCCTAAGAAATATTATAATATAAAATACTATATTATAATACTCATATACTTAGTTTTCTTCCATTTTTATCTTCTTAAAAGGAAAAATACAAGTTCGGTTAGATATTAAAAAAGAAAAAAGAAAAAAAAAAGAAAAGAGAGATACAAATAAAAATTTGAAGTTTAATACTCAGTATATTATTATTTATAATGGATTATTTTTATGGAATGTATTAATTACATCATTAACACATCACCCGTGAACATATTAATAATATCCACGGTGGGTAGGAAGCATTTGTATTCATTCAAACAATCGGAACAACATTACATTTATTTTGCTAAAAAAAAGTTTTCTAAAATTATATATTGAGATGATGATATTAGTGATACCACATTAATAACAATTCATAATATTTATCAGTTTACGTAGGAATTAATATAAATTAGAGATAGATTGTCTTTTGAATAACAATAGACGTTTTACTTAGAATTATCCAAAAAAAAAAAAATCTTTTTTTCATAGTGTTCATGTAAGAGTTTTATAATATTATAACAAACTAGTACTACTTATTTAATAAAATATGAAAAAAGATTGGACATCTTATATTTAACATACATTCTTGAAAGAGCTATACGCAAATAAAATTTATAACTACATTAAAAATGAATAAAGCTAAAAAAAATAAAACTAGATTTTCTTATTAATCTTCTAAACTTAGTGATAAACATATGAATTTATGAAAAAATCTATAACCATTGATTTTAAAGGAAAGTTTAAAGAACTTTATAAGGAAATGAAAAAAAAATAAAAATAAAAATAAAAATTCTTCAATTAATAATTCCATTATACTACGTGCGAATGCACGTAATCTCTACTAGTCTAAGAAAAAGGGACATATATTAAAAAAGTCAATCTTTATAACAAAAATATTTTTGTAGCCAGCCTATTGAAAAAAAAAACTTTTATAGCCATTCCGTGTGGAGGGACAATTCTGTCTGGCTCTCCACTTTATCAAGCAAGAAGAAGAAATAGAGTAATTCAACAAACCAGCAGCTGCAGAGTCAGATGATGATCAGTAACTTTTTTAGGGTTTATTTTTAATTTTTTTTGGATGATGATGATTAAGGATGAGTTCTTGGCGGTTAGTTACGATCCAATAGTTTGAGTTTTCGAAAACATACAACTGCAGAATCAGATCTAGGGCTGCAAACGAGCCGAACCTGATCGAGTATTGGTCTACTCGGGTTCGGCTCGTTTAGCATTTGACAGGCTCGGGCTCGGGTTCGAGTTCGATTCGAGCTTTAAATCCGGGCTCGAGCTCGGCTCGGGTTAAAAATTTTGAGCTCGAATTCGGCTCGAGTTCGGCTCGTGCTCGGTTCGGACTTGGGCTCGAATTTGGCTCGTGAAAAGCTCGAGTCCAAGCTCGAGTCCGAGCTCGTTTAAAAGACATGATATAATCATATTTAATATTTTCTTTTAACACTTCAAATGAACTTAAATTAAAATGAATTTCATCAAATAAAAATCCATCAAATGAAATTCATCCAAAATATAAAACATAATCCAAAAAGAACATTTGACAATAATTCAAATTCTCTTACCTACAATTAATTTTACACATAAATGCTAAAGCTCGTTTACAGGCTCGATTAGAGGTTCGATTAAGAGTTCGCGAGCAGGCTCGCGAACATGCTCGATTAATATACGAGCCGAACACGTTCGCGAGCAAAACGAGCCGAACACCGTACTGCTCGAGTTCGGCTCGTTAAGTTAACCGAGCTCGAATTCGGGCTCGAAGCTCGGCTCGTTTGTTAACGAGTTCGAGCTCGAACGAGCTTTTACCGAATCGAGCACCGAGTAAGTTCCGAGTAGCTCGGCTCGTTTGCAGCCCTAATCAGATCGGTATAAAAATTATTTTTTTTTTTTTTTTTTTTTTTTTTTTTTTTTTTTTTTAATGAAGATGATGATTAGTTTTAATATGAATGGAGAAAAGATTTGGCAATAATATTGGTTGAATTTTTTAGTGTATACTATTGCATGCGTTGTTAGTTACTTTAGTGAATACCTCATATTTTCTGTTATTTTCCATGATTTATATATATATATATATATATATATATATATATATGTCATTGACTTGTTTTCTTAACAACGTTCGCCTTTGCTCCTTTTTACATATATATGTCATTGACTTGTTTTCTTAACAACGTTCGGCCTTTGCTCCTTGATCCGCCTCTTGCGGTTAGCAAAGTTAGCCTAATTCTAGAAGTGTTGTGGGTTAAGTGAGAAAATTTGGCTTAATTGATTTGGTTGATGATTTACAAATGAGGGGACTGCCCTCTTTATATACAACTCATCATCAATGATGGATGGTGTAGATTTATTTGATCTAATGGTGATGATTAAGTGATACGAGTATTTTATTTTAATTATTTGTCGTTGGGTTTAGCCCGTTTTAATTATTTGGGTCGTTCCTTTTCGGGTTTTCTCTTTGATTCTTTCCCGAATCGTATGTCGAATCAACCCTAGGTCTCTTGTATAAATAGGTGGAATGTATGTTATTTCATTAACAAGAAATACAATACAAACCCTACTTTTAATTTGTCTTCTTTTATTTATCTTTTCTGCCTCGTAATCTGTGGCGTGAACGACGAGCAAGGTTCTCGCGTCTGCCGTTGTATTTTTCCTTATTCTCGTTCGTCTTGGTAGAGGAAATCGCCCCATCCTCTATCAATTGGTGCTTTCATTGAGAGCCATGTTTTCCGCCATAACTCACTCGACGAGCCGCGACGACCCGACTGTCGGCAGCGAGACGTTGCCCCCAGCCATCATGGACGCCCTTCTCTCCATGATATGGCGATTGGAAGCCCGACTTGAGGCGTCCGAACAACGTTTGGCCATGGCGAATACAACCCCTCGGCCCGAACCCGAGCCCGATCCGCCATTCGGCAGGCCACTCACTTCGTGGGATCTTCCAAGGCCTCGTATTGCTCCGGAAATGTGCAGCAACCGCTCAGATTGGAACCCTTCGGTTCCGCGTAATTTTAATCCATCGCCGCAGCAGCCGGCGTATTTGGAGAGCTACGGAGGAGGAGGCGGATACTCCAACAATTACAATGACTACTATAACAACGAGCTGCAGTCGTGATCCTACAACACTTACGAGCCATATCACTACAACCATGTTCCGCAGCCGGTGCAGTACGAGCCTCCGCCGCCGGCGCAGTACTACACTTACGAGCCAGATCGCTACAACCACATTCCGCAGCCGGTGCAGTACGAGCTTCCGCCGCCAGCGCAGTACTACCCTGTTGCAGAGCTGCCGCCGCAGCAGCAGCATTACTACCCGCCGCTACTGAGTTATACTCATGTGTCGGATGTTGATGCGACGTTGGAGACGCACGTTAATGATTCCGAGACTCGAGTGGACGCTAGAGGGGATGAAATTGCGGCGGACCCACCACTTGAAGCGATTGGTGGGGAGGATTCGACACCAATGGTTGATCCGAAGTTGGAGGAAGCTGATGCAGAGAAGGAGTTGAGCAAAGAAGAGCATGTTGAAGCATTGGGAGGAGATGCAGGGAGTGATGAAGTTGCTGAGGACAAGAGCGATTTCATGGCAAATGTTTCTGAATTCGGAATAGCTGCAAATGATTCTAATTTTGGAATAGCTGAAATGAGTGATGAAGTTGTGGAAGAGAAGGAGATTAACAAATGCGCCTTTGTACAAATGCTCCAAGTTCCGAAAGAACTTCCCATTTTCAAAGTGGAAGATATTCCAGCGGAAGCATGCTTCAAATTGGTGAAGAAGAAGGGTGATTTCATGGAAGAGGTATTTCTTGAAGTCTCCCGACGCTTGGTTATTTTTGGCTTCTACGCACTTGAGGAAGTATACAAAGATTTATTGAATCTCCACCTTGAGGACAAGGTGAATTTCAAGGGTGGGGGAGTTGATACGAGTATTTTATTTTAATTATTTGTCGTTGGGCTTAGCCCGTTTTAATTATTTGGGTCGTTCCTTTTTTGGTTTTCTTGTTGATTCTTTCCCGAATCGTAGGTCGAATCAACCCTAGGTCTCTAGTATAAATAGGTGGAATGTATGTTATTTCATTAACAAGAAATACAATACAAACCCTACTTTTATTTTGCCGTCTTTTATTTATCTTTTATGCCTCGTAATCTGTGGCGTGAACGACGAGCAAGGTTCTCGCGTCTGCCGTTGTATTTTTTCTTATTCTCGTTCGTCTTGGTAGAGGAAATCGCTCCATCCTCTATCATTAAGTCTCCAGAACCTTCCCCTATAATTCTTTATATCTCTCCTAAAATGTCTCTACATACTTCCTCACCTTCTACACTATTCATGGATGTCTCTACATACTTCCTCACATTCTACACCTATTTATAGATGGTGGAGATTTATTTGATCTAATGGTGGAGATTAAGTCTCCAGAACCTTTCTCTATTATATATTATAGAATCCTCCTAAAATGTCTCTACATACTTCCTCACTCCTAAAATGACTCTACATACTTCCTCACCTTCTACACTATTCAATGTATATGTGGACCTCTAGTTTTGGGCTACAATATGTATTAGAGTGGGCTAAGTATATATCTAGCCTGAAATACTTAGGAAATTAGGTGGCTCGCGACAATATATCTATCAAAAAAACTTACTCCATTTTAGGCTAGTGCATATATATATATTGGATATATTATTTCGATTTCTGAAAATTAATGCACGAGTGAGTTTATATATTAGAGGTGTGTGTTGGCCTCAACTAATTAAGTCATATTGGATAGTATTACTTTGATTTCTAAAAATTAATGCATGAGTTTATATATTAGA
The DNA here is from genome assembly GCA_029379335.1 of Thymus mandschuricus. NCBI lineage: Eukaryota > Viridiplantae > Streptophyta > Magnoliopsida > Lamiales > Lamiaceae > Thymus > Thymus mandschuricus. Next base: position 5,964,020 of record CM057080.1, on the reverse strand, counting down.
GGTGTCTGTTAGCCTCAATTAATTAACTCATCCATGTACAAGAATGACTTTCATTAATTTTATAAAATCACAATATAGGGATGTATTATATTACGCTTAGAAGAAACAAATAAATTATATATAGTAGATACTATACAACTAGTTTAAATTAAAAAATGTTTATTTATTTAGGAATAATTTAATGCTCAATAATTCCTCAAACAACTCTTGAGTCTTGACCACTCAAAATCTAAGTCAGGATTTTGTCAAACACTTTGTTAAAGTGCACATGTTCGGGGATCGAGGATGTAAAACAAAATCTCTAATTATTTCCATTTTAGGGATCAACTCAAGATCAATGGGACACTCAAAAATGGGGAAAATGTAGCTCAATCGAGATCAACGGGATGAAAAGAGCATGATATGAGACATCTCAATCCTACATATCCCGTCGTATCCCATACTGTCTACAAACAGAGTAGATACATATGGAGAATGTTGTTGAAATTTTATTATAGAGTACATTCATCGTCTATTTGTTGAACCGGTCGAGAATCTGTTTGATGCAATGGTTTCAACATAAAAATTCAAAACTCAAGATGGATAATGATGGGAATAATCCTGAAAAGGATTCAAGAAATCCCAAGAGGAACCACATGTGCCCGTGCCGTGCCCATAATAACTTGTTTCTAGCTGTGGTAGTGACCCATAAATATGTCCAACATAAGTATGTTCAACATAACCTGTAGCATCAGTATCTAGATGTGGTGGTGGCCCAGGAATATATATAATTTTCAAAGACGACATTTTCTCACGCAGGAAGTGCGGCAGCTTCTTTTGTCCCTTGCACCAAATGCTAGAATACTCCATCAGATGCGGCATGATGGAGACGTCTGCAGCATATTCTTCCGCCGTGATGTCCTCCCACTTCTCCCATTCCGGCAAATGAGTGAAGGCCAGCATCTGGAGTCTAGGGAAGGCATCAACAACGCCATCACTCGGCAATGAAGAAGATGATTCGAGTCCCAAAAACTCCCGCCCCAAAATTTTCATCTTCATTAGCTTCGTGACAGACAGACATTCCAAGGAACGTAGTTTCCCCAGAGGCGGCAATGTCGACAACTCATTCAACTCGACGAGATGTAACTCTCTTAATGAGTTGCGGGGTGACGAGATCCAACCTGGTAGACCGGAGCCCTCGTAGCTCATGATTCCAAGTTTTTGCAAATTCTTGTGGGGCTCCAGAGCTCAGGCCCGGCCCTGAGGATGGGTCAACCTGGGCGACGGCCCAGGGCCCACTATTGTTGGGCCCCTGATTTTGGATACTGATCGCACTATTTTCTACCATACAAAAATAGGTATAGTATAAAGAAGTACGAGTATCGTATCCACAGGGATTGATATACCGAAACCACACACAGTACCTCTACTTTAGAACTAAACTGATGTCTAGGCAAATAAGAGTTTAGAATTGTGGTATTTATAACTAGGCAAATAAATAAAAGACTCAATTAAACAAATAAAGAAATAAACAAATAATAGAGCAAATAATAAATAAAGCAAATAACAAATAAGGCATATAAACAAATAAGGATAAAACTCAATTAAGGAAAAGTGTTGATTCTAGGGAAGCCTACCTAATCAAATATATGCAAGCAATTAATGAGTACAATTAACCAATTTAATCCAATCTAGATGTGATACACGAAAATAACCTAACACTCCAATTAAGACAATGTAGGTCGTCACCTAATAAGATCCTAATATCCTCTCGGACTCATAAATATCAAATCAAGTGCAAAATAGAACAAGTATCAATAATACAATCAACTAGGTTCAACTATGACACCCAAATCAACTATATATGAACATATGATAATTCAACCTCAACTAAGACAATCAAATCATCATACCATGTATTCATGAGATCAATTATGCAATTATCCTATAGCATAAAAACATAACTATGCACACATAATTAGTGGCCAATTTATCATGCATGAGAAAAAGTACCATGAAACATGCACCTAGATTGAAAGGCTAATTGTAAACAAAAACAATCACATAAAAATTCAATCAAGCATTCAATCCCTAAAATCAACTAAGGAATTTAGCTAGACATAATTAAAAGAAAGGTAGAAGGAAGAATAAACATAATCTATATACTATATAAAAACAAAAAACGAAGGGTATTTTTGTAATTTCACTTCTATTATTAAGGGCATTTTTGTATTTTCTATAAATTTTTTACTTTTTATTTTTAGTTTTTCCCCTAAAATTATGTAACCTATTCACTCACAACGTTTCGGGATTATCACAATAACATCTTTTCAAGAATATCGCCAATGAACGTATCTCCTTTATTGAAACGACGCAAAACCTATTGGTTCAATATATATAGAAGGTGCTGCCTCCGCTAACTTTGGCATCATGGCCCTCTAGACCCGCCGCCGCCCCCTCTACACATTCACCCCAACCTCCGCCTCCGACGCCCGCTACCACCTACTACCCTCAAAACCAACCCATTTAAAGAATAATGACAAAAGCACCGGCAACACTCGGAATCTACTCCACGGCAACGCCCCCTGGTTCCACCTCATCACGCGGCGCAGAGCGGTCGTGCCCCGCCTCTCTGCCTCCCGCCGCCCCATGGCCGGACGCCGAGCTTTCCCCCCTCTCCTCGGAAGAGCAATCGAAACTTGCTTCTAAACGCGCTCATCAGCGCGCCCTTGAAGCTTTTCGTGAATTCTTCATGAAATATGGTTCTGATGAAATAGGAAGCAGCGACGCCGATAAAATGGACGGAGATTGCAGCAACGACTGCGGTACGGAGGGAGTTGCAGCGACGGGGTTATACTCTCCTTTCTAAATTGTTTCAGGATTCCGAATTGAAGGACTGAAGGAGTACTTTAGCAAGAATTATGCTGTCGGTGGGAAAAATTCTTCGATGTACTCTGTCAATTTTGGATAGAACTCAGCAGTTAGACTACAGAGAGAGAGAGAGAAGAGGGAGAGGGAGAGGGAGATGGAGATGGAGATGGAGAGGGAGAAGTTGAAGGAGGGGTTTTTGTTTGCAGAGGGAAGCAGAGGAAGGTGGAAGGAAATAAGGGAGGAGATGAAGAGGTTGGGGTATGTAACTGTACCAATGGTGGCCATTACCATGTCCTTCTACTTGCTCGAAATCATATCGCTGATTATGGTCGATTTAATGAAAAGGTTTGATTTTTTTTATTTTTTTATTTTCCTTGTGTTTTGATGCAATTTGTTGTTATGCCTTAAGGGAAATCTTAAATGCGCATTGTTTTAGCGGAGGAATTTTGTATTTTGAGCTCATAAACAATTTGATTCTTTACTTTCTGTAGCAAGAAATTGGAAGTTGGGATGATTTATGTGTATTATTCAAATAGGAATTGCTTGCTTGATTGGAATGTGTATTCTATGTCTTAATGTGATAGTTGTGTTGATTGATAATGTATTAGGGAGTCAAGAAGCGGAATTTAGTGTTAAGATGCTTCAATTCCAATGAACGGGGGATAGAGTTGTGACGGGGGGCATTGCTTTGCTTTGGTCTTAGAGTTTATACTTTCCTATCATAAGATTAGTACTAATGGGGTGTGGAAAGATCATGTATTTATTTTAATCTATACAAGTTTTTGAATTATATAACAAAATAGCTTAAATCATTCTGTATTAATTGCATTATGTATCTTAACTGCATGTCTAAACTATTTTATATTATACAAGTTTTTGAATAATATAAAATTATTAAGATTATTTTAATTATATGTGAGTCATTACAAATATTATTCAACGTCATGAATATCATGGTTCTTGCACTTTTAGATTATAAACTTAAAATCAGTAACTTTCACATTTTTTACTTGCATATAAAATTTACAAAAAACGTTAAGATCTAAAATTATACTAATTGAAATACTTTAAAATTGAATCAAACATTCATAAGAAATTTAAAATAAGATCGATGGATCTACAATATATTAATACACTTTAAACAAATTTAATATTTTATATTCACAATAATATATTTATAATAATGTCAATAGATAGCTTTATATTAGAATCCATAAAATTCGAATTGGCACGCACATGACAAAAATATATATGATTAGTACATTTCCAACATTACAAAATTACTGCAATAAAATTGATTAAACTAAGTAATATTTAAACACACACCATATTAATTTATTCATTATTTTCTTTAATTTTCAAATATAAGATTTCTTAAACAAAGCATGGGATTTTTTGGATATGATGACTATTTAATTGATTAATAATGTAAACATCGATTTTTATAGTTAAGCAAATATGAGAAAAAATTTGCAAGGCACATAAAAAATCATTTACAAAAATCATAAAAGAATCATATATAAAATAATTTTAATATTCAAAATAGGTCTAATATATAAAATATATAGAATTAAATAAGTTTGCATTATTCATGATTATTAGGAAAAAAGCATTGAATTAATGATCTAACATATCAAGAAATTGATATGCAAAATAACTTTTATGTATGATCTTAATTCAATTTACGATCCATCATGTGTTAATAATGTTAAGTAAGTATAAAAAGATTTGGCCGTGCATCGCGCGGGTAAGTATACTAGTTAAAAACATAAAGTAAAAGAACAAGGGATAGAAATACTCTTAAATCTTGATGAATCTTCAATCTTCAATTGTCTTCATGCATAAAATAAATCTAGATCTAAAGTATAAAAGTATGGAGAAAAGAAAAACTAATCTAAAAGTATGGGAGGACTAATGTTGGCCTTACAATGATAGGTTTAGAGGTATTTATAGGGTAGAAGTTTACATCCAATACCTAATTGTACAAGGAAACCAAGAAGAAATTAAAATTTGCCTTTTAGGAAAAATCTCGGCTGGAAAACAAGGGTATCCTCTCGACACCTCTCTCGATCGAGAAGGTGGTCGAGAGGGTCGAGAGGGTTCTGCGCAACTTTCTTGTTTCGGCCATATCTTCCTCGTCCGAACTCCGAATTGACCTCCGTTTTCGCCTACGTGCTCCTATCGAACTCCTCTTCAATGATATACTTTCACTTCTCCAGAATAACTCTTCCAAAAAATTGTGAGAAGTCAGAACTTGGGATCAATACTTCATCTCTTCCTTGGTTTCGTCGTCTCTTGTCTTGTCTTGGATTTTCTCGACTCAAAAGCCCTAAAAACACTCAAAACAACCCAAAAGTGTAATCTAGCTCGAAATAACGTAAACAATACAAAACATTAGCTAAACTATCAAAATACGACAAGAAAATGATAATATTATACTTAGAAAATATGGTAAAAATACACCCTATCAATACTGCTATATAAAGTTTTGGTTAAGAAAATTTATAAATAGATTGTTGACTTAACCAGTTAATTCTTATATTAAACTTGTAGATGACTTGTGTTCAAATCCCTTTGGACACATTAATTTTGTCTTAGCCGGTTAATCTTTATATTAAACTTATAGATGACTTGTGTTCAAATCCCTTTTGACTTAACCGGTTAATCCTTGTATTAAACTTGTAGATGACTCGTGTTCAAATCCCTTTTGGCTTAACCGGTTAATCCTTGTATTAAACTTATAGATGACTTATTTTCAAAGCCGAAAAGACGGTTAATCCTTGTATTAAACTTGTAGATGACTTGTGTTCAAATCCCTGTTGGCTTAACCGGTTAATCTTTTTATTAAATTTGTAGATGACCTGTGTTTAAATCCCTTTTGGCTTAACCGGTTAATCCTTGTATTAAACTTGTAGATGACTTGTTTTCAAATCTCTTTCGATACATTAATTTTGGCTTAACCGGTTAATTCTTATATTAAACTTGTAGACGACTTGTGTTCAATAAAGCTTACATATCATTTGCAGTTCTTCTTGTGACAATTCGAAACCGTTTAAATCCAACCATCTCAAGTGAATCAGCTTCTCAATTCCCTTTGGAGGATTATCCAATTTCCCTTTAAATCTTAACACCCTAAGACTCTTAACACAATCACAAAGATTAGGAGGGGTGGCCTTGTCCCAATACAAACTCCGATACTCTTGAACCCGAGAAACTATAAGAGGATTGTAGATTTTGCAATTTTTCGTATTCATTTCAGGGGCGCCCTCGCTGCCATTATTCTTCCTAAGGAATTGTGCAAAATCATGTACAATATCATGCATTTTGCACCATTCTATCTCCTTACTACTCAATTCATCATTCTGCTCTAAGTCTTGAAACAATGAATGCGTTGCTAATTTATTGAAGTAGTCTCTACCTATAACTTCCGCTCCACCTTTCCCAATAACGGTTCCCAAATAACCAAGCACCCTCCACTCTTCAATAAGGCTCCCAACATTGATTCGATAATCTTTAGGATAGACTGCGCAATACGAGAAACATTGCTTGAGAGTTGGGGACAGTTCGTTGTAGCTTAGAAGAAGATGAGGGAAGAGGTCTAGTTTTGCCTCCTTCAATTGCCATATTTCACTCTCCAATACATTTTTCCACTCTTCCAAACTGTTCTTGAACTGCAAGAGACTTCCCAAAACATTTGCAACCAGTGGTAAGCCCTCGCACTTGCTAGCTATCTGCTTTCCAACATCCTCGAACATCCTACAATCCTCCTTACTCCGTCCAGAGAATGATATGCTACTCAATAATCTCCAACACTCTTTGTCGGTGAGCTTTTCTGGGCGGTAGATCTCAACATCTACATTTTCCCTCATCATCATCTTCGCTACGTTCTCATTTCTCGTTGTCACCAGGATTTTACTCCCCGGTGCACTATCTTTGAGACTGTTTTTCAAGCACTCCCACTCTTGATATTTTTCAGTCCAAACATCATCAAAGACAAGAAGGATTAGAACTTTCCTGAGATAGAATTTCTTAGTTTTTCTAGTAATTTCAAAAAGTCTTTATTAAGGCCCATTACTGTTTTCTGAAGCTCGTTCTGTTAATTTTTCTCTTTCGGCTCTCAATGAATCTTGTAGATAAGAGGGCTCATTTATTTTATCAAGAATGAGAGAATGAAACAATAAAACAAGAATCCTTTTCTATTTTTTTTTTTTTTGTGAAAGTGATGCTAATTTGGGAGACATATAAGTATTACAAAAAAACAAAAAAACAATCACACTTATTAGAACAGAGAGAGTATACTAAAGTTCTATTCTCAAATCCAATCAAGTTCGTTGTATAGCTTGTTGACATTTGTTCTATGAGCACTCTTTGTGCATATAGTACTTTTGTCGGCATACTGGCATATAAACCTCCAAAAGGAAAGTAGAAAACAGAGACAATTAGAATGAGACGGGCGTCTTTAGTGTGTGTATGTTGTTTAAACAGTAGAAATTAAGTATTGGTGCCAAAGGTTCTGAGTTTGAGCCTTAAATGACGCATGACTAAGGTTAATTGTGTTAATGAAATGCATTCAAAATTCTTGAGGTGATAATGTTGGTACCCACCTCCTTTAATTAAATGTAAATTGGACTGTGTTGGTCCATTTAAAAAGAAATAGGCCAAATGGCCTAATACACCAAAAAGGGAAACTAGGCCAAATGGGCTGGAACAGAGAGTATTATTGAAATTTCAAAAAAAATAAAAAAATTAAAGTCCTTAATTGTAATTTTATCGCCTTTTGGAGGCCTTTTGGAACGACATAATCCCCGGCTAAACGCAATTTAAATTTACGTGGGACCCACGAGGAGCGCCAGCCAATGATATGCTTCGCACGTACACACTCTCCCCTCACGCACCATCTTCAAAAATTCAAACGCAGAGGGGCCTACCCTTTTCAAATCAAATAATTCCAGCAGTTAACTTCAACCGGTCCACCGTAAACAACAAGAAAATTCAAAAATTTCTTCACTGAGAATTATATCGCTTTCGCTTCATCATTCTTCACTTTCTTCCCTTTTCTTCAATTGTGGAGTTAAAGTGAAGGCGAAATCCCAGCTGTTCATTTCCAAAGGCTTTTTTTTCAGGCCAAGTCTTCTCTTCGACATTCCATCAATTAATTCATTGTCTTAATCTCTAATCTTCCCAGAAAACAGGAGAATTTACTGATTTTTTTCGAGAAGAGGAGAACTCCGGCGAAAGGGCGGTTTTTGCCTCTTTTTTTCCCCTATTTTTTTTAAAAAAAATATCGGAGAAGGATGAACACGGTGGGGCGGCAGAGACCCGGGGCGCCGGCGGCGCACCACCAGCGGCAGTACTCGGACAATTTTCTAGAAAGTTCGTCGAACGGAAGATGGCTGCAATCCACTGGGCTGCAGCACTTGCAGTCATCGAGCAATGCGGCTCCTCCAGTTCAGGTGATTGAGAATTTGAGATTGATCTTCGTTGAATCTAAAACATAAATTTGTGTTGTTACTGATATTCTGTTTGTACTCTTAGGATTCTGGGTACTATAATGATGGGGGTCAGGGTTCAAGAGTGTATAGGAGTATGCTGGGACAGAGAAGTTTCAGTGGCGGAAGTGACTTGTTCGTGGAGCCATTGTCGCCGCCTGGGAATCCGCGGAGGACGAACGGGGAGGAACAAGTTTCGCCGAATGAGTCTAGCCCGGGTCTTTTGGATTTGCACTCTTTTGATACGGAGCTTATTCCTTCGGTATGAAATTTGAGTTGGGCGTTTGCTAATCTAACTTTAACTAGAGAGAAATCTCATTATTGGCAGATTGTTTGTCCTCTTGATATAGTTCTTTGTGTGCTTTTGTATGTAAGTAGTGAGGTTATGGTAATAAGACGGTGATCGATATGTGCTAGCGGCTTTTGTTGATTTTAACTTGTTTGATTGACTGGAACTTTATTAAACTCTGGTTTATAAGCATTCTGTAATTCTATATAAATGATCATTCCTGTTGGGAAGCTTGGTTCGTAGCAAGACTATGCAAGTTAATTTTCAGTGTCGTAATTTGAGAGAGTTGATTGTTTTATCCTGATCAATAAGCACTTATCTATGTATAATTAAGTATAATAATTAGAAGAGTATGTTTCTGTTTTAGCAATCATGTTTCTTAAGAAAATGCAGTTCAATAGATGATTGCCTAATTCACAATGTAATTTTGAATAGATGTCAGTTCCTGGCCTATATGACGGCCCTTCAAATAATCATTTTCCACGAGTCAGAAGTTTTGACGACTCTGAACCATACTTTGGAAACAAGAAACCATCTGGCCGAAGCTCTGTGCTGCCTGAGAGCAATGTTATGAAAAGTATAGCAGCTGATAATGTGAAGGCAAGCAATGTAGCCAAGATCAAAGTAGTGGTATGTGCATTCCACTTTCTTCATTTAGATCCATTTTCAACTCTTCTATTGGTTGGTTGGCAATTCAAACAATTTTAGTTATCTTGTATTCTTATTCGTATGCAGCCTTTGAGTGCTGATGACATTTGAATTTTGATAATATTATTTACCTATATGCAACGAATGAATTCTCCCCATCAATGCACTTTAGATAACTCAAAATTATAAATGTTTTGTTGTTTCACTTGATTGTGTAATTTGATATGCTAATTAAATATTTCACAGGTACGCAAAAGACCTCTGAACAAAAAAGAATTGGCGAAGAATGAAGTAGATATTATTGAAACATACTCCAACTCCCTTGTAGTCCACGAGACAAAACTTAAGGTTGAGCGACTTTCATATTTTCTTTGATTAATCATGCACATTTAAGAATTTCATGAGCAGATCTTATTTTTGTTTGCTTCCACGATTATTATCTTCATCAACTTATGCTATGCTTTGAATTAAAGTTTCGACCAAAGCTGTTCGATCATGAAGCTTTTGATACTATCTCTGAAAATTGACTTACCTGCTATTCTGCTCTTTAGAAATACTTTAGATTACATGAAAAGTGTTTGACTTCCATATTTGTGCTATTTACTTGGCCTCATGTTATTAAATGGACAACTTTCCTGTATTAGTGTATCTGCTGATCAACAGTAACATTTTCACATTAACAATATCGTGCCATGTCGTATTGGTTTGACTGTATTCAAGTCTTTTGCTGGCCCAGTTGCATTCTGATGTGTATTATAAGATAATCAATTTTCTTTTATCTTACTTATTATGGTGCAGGTTGACTTGACAGAATATTTGGAAAAGCATGAATTTGTTTTTGATGCCGTATTGGACGAAGAGGTTTCAAATGATGAGGTACTTTTTGTATGAAAACTGATAAGTAAGCCTGATACTGTGTTCTATCGACTGTTTTCCTTGTAAGAGTATCGTTCCTTAATTGCGGCCTGCATTGTTTTATTAGGTGTATCATGAAACGGTTGAGCCTATAGTTCCGATAATTTTTCAACGTACTAAAGCCACCTGCTTTGCTTATGGCCAAACAGGTAAGTTGCATCGGATAAATTCTTGATTTTGATTTTATGCCAGTTTGTATATATCACAATAAATTCTACTGATGCGGACTTTTGAGCAATCGATGTCTTTGTTGCTCTTCATTAATCATGATTCTCTCTGCATTCGGACTTGTCACATCATCTCCATTGGTTTAACATATCCTGGCAACAAACTATTATTAGACTACTTGGTTTAATCAGCTGATATTTTAAACATTCACCGCCTATTACCGAAAGATAATTGTATCTGTTCCTCTATGTTTCTCTGCGGAACTTAGTCAAGGGCCTCATTTTATTTATGAATGCAAAAAAACTAACAAAACACCAAACAAAGAAATTGAAGGCTCAAGGCTGTTAAATCGATCCATTAGCCTTCTCCTAATAGATACCACATGATCCAATTGTTCACGCTTGACCTACTCATGTTTCTTTTATCTACAAGTTTTGCCTTCCTCGATGTTTGCCATTTCCCTTCGTCATAGCTCTCTTCATTAACTTTTTTTTTTCTATTCCGCAAAACATTTCAGGTAGTGGCAAAACATATACCATGAAACCTCTGCCCCTCAGAGCAGTACGGGATATCTTAAGGCTCATGCACCACACTTACAGGAACCAAGGATTTCAGTTGTTAGTCAGCTTCTTCGAGATATATGGAGGAAAGCTTTATGATCTGCTCAGTGATAGGAAGTAAGCTATCTTACTAATGGACGCCTATTCATTAAAATTATGGTTCTAACTATAGCTTTTGCAGAAAACTGTGCATGAGAGAGGATGGAAAACAACAAGTTTGTATTGTGGGCTTGCAAGAGTACAGAGTATCAGACGTGGAGACAGTAAAGGAACTCATCGAGAAAGGAAATGCAACGAGGAGTACAGGCACCACAGGTGCAAACGAGGAATCATCTCGATCTCATGCCATCCTTCAGCTTACGATTAAGCGGTCAGCTGATGGCTCTGAATCTAAACCTGCCAGAGTTGTTGGAAAGCTCTCATTCATAGACCTCGCTGGAAGTGAACGTGGGGCTGATACTACTGATAATGACAAGCAGACCAGGTATAGATATTAGTTTCTTTGGTTGGTGAAATAGAATTCAGCATGCAGAAATAATTCACGTATAGAAATCTTATTTATTCCCCACCTGAGTTTTTTACGAATGTTCTACCTGCACAGAATGGAAGGAGCTGAGATTAATAAAAGTTTGCTTGCCCTGAAGGAGTGTATTAGAGCACTTGATAATGACCAGGGGCACATTCCATTTAGAGGCAGTAAATTAACTGGAGTTTTGAGAGACTCGTTTGTTGGGAATTCTCGTACAGTAATGATATCGTGCATTTCCCCAAATGCTGGATCATGTGAACATACCTTGAACACATTAAGATATGCTGACAGGTGAGGCTGATCTTTGATAGGTAAAATTTTCATGTAAATAGAGAGATTACTGTATGATTTATCTAGCCTTATATATGAAACTATTCGGCATTTCAGAGTAAAAAGCTTGTCAAAAGGAAACAGCTCCAAAAGGGATGTTTTGTCATCAACATCAAATCTGAAGGAGTCGATGATGCAACCCTTGCCCTCATTCATGCCTCAAGCATCAACTTTTGAAGATGATACAGGTGATTCTTGGCCAGACCAAACCGAAAGAGAAGAATATGAAGAAGAGTTCTATGAGCCAGAGAGACCGTCTGTGAAGAACAACGTGAAAGCTGAATCATATAGCGTCTTCAATACTGGTGATAAATTGAAGAGAGCAAATAGCCAATCAAAACTGGCGGAGCCTGCTAAAACAGAAATGAAGAATTCAAATTCTGATGATGATTTGACTGCTCTCTTGAAGGTAAATGAGATGCAAAGAAAGATTTATGATAGCTAAAATAGAGGGGTCTGCTTTAGTTGTTGATACTCAATCATTTCTATTGAAAAAATTTCAGGATGAGGAAGATCTTGTCGATGCTCACAGGAAACAAGTGGAGGAGACGATGAATATTGTTCGTGAGGTTAGTGATGAACATTCTGTTCTGCGTCTCTTTCACATTTACCCTTCTCGAATCAAAGCATTTCGTCTGATACATTTATTGTTGCTCTGAGCAGGAGATGAATCTATTAGTGAAGGCAGATCAACCAGGTAATCTAGTAGACGACTACATCTCCAGCCTTAATTCCATCCTATCAAAGAAGGCCACTGCTATCTTGGAGTTGCAAAATCGGTTGGCTCACTTTCAGAAACGTTTGAAGGAACAGAATGTCCTCGTGTCTTCGGCCTACTAAGGCAATAATAGTGTATAGACGTTTGGTAGGTTGTGTTGTGTGAATCTTTGGCTAGTTACATTAGTAGTATATAGTATATTGATTTGTATAATTTTGAAAGAACTGTTACCGCAGTTCTGTTTAGAAAAGGCTAAATCAGCCAAGTGTGTGTGTGAGGTGGTGCTGCTTTGTGGATTAAGTTGTGAAATGTGGGGTATAAATCATGCATTCCCCACTCGTTTGGTATTTGGGGTGTTTGTAACTTCATACATTGAATTTTTGTTTGGTTTTATTTTCAACATACAAGTTGTGCTCAAAGAGTAGATACCATAAACAAATCATTTTAGAAATTAATTAAATAATCACAATAAATAAATTAAAAATAAAAATAAAAAACTGATGGTGGAATAAGAGTAGAGTCGATACAAAACAAAAAAGCAGATACAGAAATCAAATGCATGACGATGACGTTTGTATTCTCCTCAATCCTCATGCAGTGAGTGCAGGTGCAGTCCGTTCCGAATTTCCGTTTTCATCCTCACCAGACATGCTCAAGACCTCCCTCGACAAGGGTAGTCTCGTCAATTTATATCCCGGTCTTCGCTGCTGGCAATCTATAAAAATAGCCTCTCCTCGTTCACTTTCTCCATCTAACTCCTGCAACTCTCTCTCTCTCTCTCTCTTTCTCTCTTTTCATGAATCTCTCGAAGAATTGAGCATAATCGAGGCATCACACCCCTATCCTCTTCTTCTTCATCATCGAGATTTTATTCATCCTTTACCCATGAGAAACCACTGTTTCTCTGAGGTCTGGTTTGAATATTCTCTGAGGATTTTTTTTGATTGTGTGTAGGGGTGTGTGCCTCGATTATGTTCGATTCTCAGAGAGAGAAAGAGCTTCCTGTGGATCGATTAATCAATTTGTGTTGACTGTTGAGGTCCTCAAATTTGGAAAATAAGCACTTGTTTCTGGATATTATCTCAAAAAAAAATGCAGTTTTTATACTGACTGAGTGGTGAATTCCTAAGTGAATTAGCCCAAATTATAGAACCTTTTCTCTCTTTCTATGGTTGTGTTGATTCTTAGCAATAACAATGACTGGTGTCGTAAATTCTACGGATTCTTCTCTTCTTTTGTGCGGTTAGTTTCTCTATCGATTCGGATGAAGATGGACGAGTGAAATGAGATGAAAATCAATCATACTATCTTTCTTGTACTAATTAATTAATATCCCTTGATTCATGAGTTGTAGCAGAAGATGAATTCATATTAATTTTGTAACGAAATAGCAACACTGCCTATATTAAGCTTCAAGTTATGGTGAGGCAGTGAAAGTCGAAAGAATATAATCCACAAATAAAAAGGGCAGAGAAAGTAGAGTGGACTCGGACTAAAATTGCAATAATGCCATAGGATGAGAACAAGCTTATTATAATTACTGTACGTGCATGAATATAAGAGGAAAAATCATATACATGCTTTTTTTGTGATAGCTTTCACTAGTTGAAAACTTGAAATGTACTGTAGTATATAAGGAGAGAAGAGACTAATAATGACTTACATATTTTTGTTTAAGAGTATTAATTCATTGTAGGATATTTTGGTGGTTTGCTTTTGAGTTCCTATCCTATTAAATACTTCAAATTTTTATTCATCTATGGATGAGCATGAATGATTTTGAATCAGATTTTTTTTTTTTTTAATAATTTCGAGTATCGAAAAAATATGCGACGACCCATTAATATTAACACGATTTCCAATTGGATTCTATTTTATTTAAAAAAAGGAAAGTACATCTAATTTAATTTGATTCGGAGGGTATATTAAATTATATCTAAGTCGGTTCCTTGTAATTACGAATCCGAATTGGATTGGGTGTTAGAATAATATCCTATAAATACATGCCCTACGCTTCTCAAATTTATTCATTCATTCTTATACTATACTATTGCTTAATTTCCTTTGAACCATGACTCGCTCTTTATCTCCATCAACCATTCTCAAGAAAATTTTCATCGCACTTTTTGTGTTCAATTTCTTCTTCCTTTCTTCTTCGCAGCCTCCGAGTGTTCATCCCCCATCCTACGTGGAGTTCCCAAAACTCTGCAGCTACGACGAGTTCTACAAATATGGAGAGAAAATCTTCGACGATTTCGATCATTGCAACGCGGGCGTGCTCCGATCATGCAAAGTTGACAAGATATACCAACTCGGCGATTCCATCTCCGATGTCGGAAACTTGATTCGTGAGACCAACGCCACCGTCCCTTTCGCAACCCTACCTTATGGAAAGAGTTTCCCGGAGGGTCCAACCGGCCGCGCCTCCAACGGCAAACTCATCATCGACTATCTTGGTCAGTACAAATAACCTTTACATATACATATATTCATTTTTAATATTCGAATTTTGTATTTTGCTTAATTTGTTCGTGAAATTAATTGAACTTTGTCATGCATGCAGCGATGGATGCAGGTCTTCCTTTACTCCCGCCCTTCAAGAAAAGTGAAGCAGATTTCAGCCACGGCGTCAACTTTGCCGTGGCCGGAGCTACGGCGTTGCAATGGGAAGCGTTGGCCGATCTCAACATCTCTTCGTCAAAGACGAATAATTCTCTATCGGTGCAACTGGATTGGATGTCTCATCACCTCGACGCCATATGCAACAACTCAACCGATTGTGACGGAAAACTCGAAAATACACTTTTCATATTAGGGCCGTTTGGTGGGAGCGACTATTTTAACGCCCTCTTTCAAGATAAAACGATGAAGGAAATCAGAAGCCAATTGCTGCCTAGAGTAGTGGATGCTATCATGGCTGCGGTTAGGGTAAGCACCTGATTTCCATATATAATTACCCTACTAGAAAAAGGTTTTTATGTATAGCTAATAATTGATCAACTTATTAACTTGTATTGCAGAGAGTGATTAGTATGGGAGCTAAGAGGGTGGTGGTGCCTGGAGTCTACAGCATCTACCAGCTTCCGTTATTTCAGATGACCTTCTCAGACAAACCGGACATGTACGAGTGGAGTGACGATCTTGCAATCCACCATAACATCCAGCTACGAGACGCCATCGACAAACTCAACCGTGAAGAAAGGCCTAATGCTGCTGTCGCCTTTGCTGATTACTACACCGCCTACGATACTCTGGGATACTACGTTGGCGTTAAGAAGATGGAGGTGTTTAAGACGTGCTGTGGCAGCGGAGGCGGACTCTTCAACTTCGACTTGACAGGGATGTGTGGAGCCGAAGGGGTTTCTGCTTGCGCACAGCCTGATGGATACCTGAGTTGGGATGGATTGCATCTAACACAAGAGGCCTATAGATACATGGCAAAGTATGTGTTGTATCACATGTTCTTCGACCTCAATTGCCCTAATTATCTTTAGATAATTAATTAATAGGCCAGGATCATTTGTTATATATAATATTATTTTAGTAGATTTCTATTTTCTGAAAGAGAATATTCGTTTGAATATAAGTTGTTTTGACCTCATGTACAGTTTGTTACTCGCTGTATGAAAAATTACGACATTGCACCCTTACGGCCCTTACCTTACCATACAGAGGTTAATACCTTACG
This sequence comes from Thymus mandschuricus, assembly GCA_029379335.1. NCBI lineage: Eukaryota > Viridiplantae > Streptophyta > Magnoliopsida > Lamiales > Lamiaceae > Thymus > Thymus mandschuricus. Next base: position 5,947,836 of record CM057080.1, on the reverse strand, counting down.
ATACGAAGGTCAATCTTGTCATTTCAGTCCTCGCTTTCTTCTCTTTCACCGTTTCTTCATGCAATATACACACCAAATTAAAAGAACTTAGAAGAAATCACAGAGAGAACTCATGATCGTAGACTGCACAATTTCAATTTAAAATTCCAAATTCATCCTCATCTAACAAAACTCAATGCGCCCGGCTACAAGGGTAGCCTCGTCAATTCCATTTTCTATTCAACACCTATAAAACTACATTTTCTCTATCACCGTTTCCATCAACACAAACACAAACTCTCTCTCTCTCTCTCTCTCTCTCTCTCTCGTCAATATAACCTCAGTTTTCTTTGATGGATCTCTCGAGGAAGGTGAGCACTCTGGTTTTTGTGGCATTCGTCCTCCTCGCTCTGCAGAATCAGCGAGCCGTCAACGATCTGCCTTCAGTTCGCCGTCATCTCGGAGACGATCATCATGCTCAGCTTGCTTACGACTATTACAGCGAGTCGTGCCCGTCGGCTGAGAGCATAATCCGGTCCACGGTCCAGCAGCTCTACGCCTCCAACACCAGTATCGCGCCAGCTCTTCTCCGCCTCGTTTTCCATGACTGCTTCATCATGGTGATTTTAGTTGCTTCTAATTAGTTTTTTGATGAACTCAGAATTAAAATTTGTGAAATTTTACGTGAAAACATATGTACAGGGTTGTGACGCCTCCATCATGCTGGATTCCGACTCTAAAATCAAGAGCGAGAAAGAGGCTATCCCCAATCTCACACTCAAGGGCTTCGTAGAGATCGACATCATCAAGTCGAGACTCGAGGAGGCGTGCCCTAAAACAGTTTCCTGTGCTGATACTCTGGCATTGGCTGCCAGAGAGAGTGTCCTCCTTGTCTCTTTCTTTCTCTCTCTATTAGATATTTATGTGTGTTTGTATATATTTTTCCTCAAAATAATGGTGATGTTTGAACTAACTTCAGACCGGTGGCCAGTTCTACCCGGTGTTAACCGGTAGGAAGGACAGCACTCAAGCGTTTAAACTAACTGCGGAGCATGAGATTCCTCGTCCAGACTTTGAATTCGACCAAACAATTCGATCATTTGCATCAAGAGGATTTGATGCAAGAGAGACGGTCGCTTTATTAGGTACATCATAATTTAGGGTAATCAAACTGTACTACTTTAATTTGTGAAGAGTTGTATTTGCTGATTTCTTTGCTCTTCTTGTTACTTAGGAGCCCACAGCACTGGACAAGTCCATTGCGAATTCTTCCGTGATCGCCTCTTTGCTTTCAAACAAACGAACAAACCTGATCCTTCGATAGATGTAGAATTTCTGAAGGTTCTTAGATCCGAATGCAGTCATCCGTTGCCTTCAGAAAACAACTCTTCGACCCCATCATTCGAGAATAGAGGAATAAGAATGGACTATGAGGGTCCCGGGAAAGGCTTCGGTGAGGTATACTACCGTAGCCTTTTGCAAAGTAAGGGGATACTCGTTTCGGACCAGCAGTTGATAGAAGGTCTAGAAACGAGACAGTGGGTCGAAGCGTACGCTTCAAGCAATCTTCGATTCCGAAGGGATTTTGGGCTAGCTATGATTAAGCTTTCCCATCTCCAAGTTGCTAAGGAAGGTGAAGTCCGTGTCAACTGTAGAAAAGTGAACTAAACCCAAGAAACTATCGTGATTATAGGACATTGTTGTAAAAACTAATACGAATTTTGATTGGATTCATATTTTTTTTATTTTTTAAAAATGTACATCTATTTTAATTTTATAACTAAGTCGGTTCCTTCTAAATACGAATCCGAATAAGATTGGGTGTTAGAGAGTAATGTCCTATAAATACATGCCCTACCCTTCTCAAATTTATTCATTCATTCTTCTACTATTGCTTTTTTTTAGAACCATGGCTCGCTCTTCCTCTTCTTCAACAACCACTCTCGACAGAATTTTCTTTGCAGTTTTTGTATTCAATTTCTTCTTCCTTTCTTCTTCGTCTTCTTATTCCGAACCGCCGGCTGCTCAGCCGCCGTCTTACGTGGACCTCCCCAAACTCTGCAATTTCGACGAGTACTACAAATATGGAGAAAAAGTATTCGATGATTTTGATAATTGCAACGTGGGCGTGCTCCGCTCCTGCAGAGTCGACAAGATATACCAACTCGGCGATTCCATCTCCGACGTCGGAAACTTGATTCGTGAGACCAACGCCACCGCCCCTTTCGCAACCCTACCTTACGGAAAGAGTTTTCCGGAGGGCCCCACCGGCCGCGCCTCTGACGGCAACCTCATCATCGACTATCTTGGTCAGTACAAAAAAACCTTTATATATATTATATATTCATTGTTTTTCGTTTATAACATTCGAATTTTGTATTAATTTTGTTTAATTTGCATGCAGCGATGGATGCGGGTCTTCCTCTACTGCCGCCGTTCAAGAAAAGTGACGCCGATTTCAGCCACGGCGTCAACTTTGCCGTGGCCGGATCTACAGCGTTGCCGTGGGAAGCGTTGGCCGATCTCAACATCTCTTCGTCAAAGACGAATAACTCTCTATCGGTACAACTGGATTGGATGTCTCAGCACCTCAACTCCATATGCAACAACTCAACCGATTGTGACGGAAAACTCGAAAACGCACTTTTCATATTAGGGCCATTCGGTGGGAGTGACTACTTTAACGCCCTCTTTCAAGACAAAACAATGAAGGAAATCAGAACCAAATGGCTGCCAAAAGTAGTGGATGCTATCATGGCTGCAGTTAGGGTAAGGACATGTGACATTTCACCATATATTGTTACACGCCTTCGTTCCATAGCTAACGTCCTGTTTTATTATTATCCCAATGTATTCTTTAAAAAACATGGATCCTACTATATATCGTTTCGTACACATGACATTGCATGTGTACGAAACGAGGGAGTATTATACGTTTGAATTCGATCAAGTAGCTAGAGTTGCTAATAATTAAATCGTTAACTTGTTGCAGAGAGTGATTAGCTTAGGAGCAAAAAGGGTGGTGGTGCCTGGACTCTACAGCATCTACCAACTTCCAGTATTTCTGCAAACATTCTCGAGTAAACCGGACATGTACGAGTGGAGCGACGATCTTGCAATCCACCATAGCGTTCAACTACGAGAAGCCATTGACAGATTCAACCAACAAGAAAGGCCTAATGCTGTCGTCGCCTTTTCCCGTTATTACACCGCCTATGATAGTCTTGGAGACTACACTGGTGTTAAAGATATGGAAGTGTTTAAGACGTGCTGTGGCAACGGGGGCGGATTCTTCAACGTGGACTTAACGAGAATGTGCGGAGCCAAAGGCGTTTCGGCTTGTGCACAGCCTGATGGATACCTAAGCTGGGATGGACTGCATTTAACACAGGAAGCCTATAGATTTATGGCAAAGTACGTGTTGTATCACATGTTCTTCGACCTCAATTGCCCTTATCATTAGATTAATTAGATACTTAGTTAGGCCATGTTCTCTGTTTCCAATTTATTGTAGATTACTTGCCTTTTGTTCAGTTGATGATGTTATTTGATTTGTGCAAATACATTTATTAATTATGTTAATTCATTGAATTAATTATGAGCTTACATGAAATATTCTAGATTATTGTGATTGTTCAAAGCGCATATGCATGGTTGTTATAAAAATAAACAAAACTTCTGGTATTTTAATTTTGTATAGTAGTTGAAACTTATTGTGATCAATATAATGTAAACCACATTCCACTCATCCCTACAAATTCGAGTCTTTAAATTTAAATAAGACGAAATTCTATTACGGTATCAGAGTCCTAATGCCGAATCCTGCGTTACCTTAATAGTTAATGAAGCCGTTTAGTATTTGATTTCCTATGTAAAAAACATGAATCCGGAAAGAAACATGCACAAGACTCTATAAATGAAATACCATTCTCATCCTTACCATACAGAGAGCTTAATACCTCCCTATCGAAGGCCAGTCTTGTCATTTCATATAGTCCATCCCGCCCTTTGTTCTCTTTTAGTTTCACCGTATCTTCCATGATCCATTACATGCAGGAAGTGTTTACAATTTTCAAAGCAAACGAAATTCGTCGTGGCTGAAAGAAGTTAGAGAGAGAGAGAGAGAGACTCATGACTTGAGCAGATCAGTCAAAGACTGCAGCAAGTTTGTTATTCGGTTTTGGAAATTCCAAATTCATCCGCATCATGCAAAACTCACAACTTCACTCTACAAGGGTAGTCTCTGTTGGAAGAGGTAAAACACAATTTGGTGGAGGAAGCAAACTCTTATTGATCTCAAACCAAAACAACGATTACAAGAAATATATATAGGCATAGGAAATACACCTTTCAAGTTGCCTATTAAAGGCTATACATGAAAAGTCACCTCTAGAACTTCAAAATAAATTTATCATTCATGTATGCAGCCCAAAAGACAAGATATAGATAATGTCAAATTATTATTTCAACACCTTCCCTTAATTTGACATTACTTTCTCCACTCCAAGCATAGCTCTAAGTCTTCGAAAATCTTCAAACTTCAGCGGCTTGGTGAAAACATCGGCAACTTGATCTTGTGTCTTCACGTAGTTCAGCTCCACCTCTTTCTTGGCAATGCACTCTCTGATGAAATGATACTTGGTATCAATGTGTTTGCTGCGATCGATCGTGATATATCGGATTCTTCGCGAGAGCTTGTGCAGATTTATTATCAGTGCATATCCTTGTGGCTTCCTCTTGAGGCAAGTGAAGTTCCTTCAGTAGCTTCCTCAACCAAATTGCATGACAAGTACACGAACTTGCAGCAACATATTCAGCCTCGCAAGTGGATAACGTGACAATCGGTTGTTTCTTTGAACTCCAAGAAACGGCGCTATTACCCATAAAAAACACGAACCCCGTCGTACTCTTTCTATCATCGATATCTCTCGCATAGTCGCTATCACAATATCCATTAAGCACAAATTCATCAGATGGACAGTAGCGAAGACCAAAGTCAAGTGTACCTTTAAGATAGCGTAATATCCTTTTAGCAGCCTTCATATGAGTAGAGGTGGGAGACTCCACGTAACGACTTATCACTCCGACTGCATAAAGAATATCGGGCCGTGTATTTGTCAAGTATCTCAAGCTACCCACGAGACTTTTGAATAAATTAGGATCTTCCTTTTCTCCATCACCAAACTTCGACAATTCGACGCCGGCCTCCATGGGTGTATTAACAGGATTGCAATCCACCATTTTAAACCTTTTCAAGACTTCTTTTGCATACCCTGTTTGAGAAAGATAGATACCTTCCTCCATTTGCTTCACTTCTAGGCCCAAGTAGAAAGACATGAGCCCCAAATCTGTCATCTCAAATTCAGCAAACATAGTTCTCTTGAACTCATCAATCATATCGGGATTATTGCCGGTGAAAATGAGATCATCCACATAAATACACACGAACATTATATTCTCATTAGCATCAACCTTAGAATATAGAGCATATTCATTAAGGCAGCGAACAAACCCGTTATCTTGGAAGTACTTGTTGATGCGACTGTTCCACGCCCGCGGTGCTTGCTTCAAGCCGTATAACGACTTCTTTAGTTTCAACACCTTTTCTTCTTGCCCTTCAACCTCGTAGCCCAAAGGTTGCTCCACGTAGATATCCTTCTCAACGAATCCATTCAAAAAGGCCGTCTTCACGTCCATTTGATAGATTTTCCACTTCTTTTGGGCAGCAAGCGAAATGATCAATCGGATAGTTTCCATTCGCGCAACAGGTGCGAAGACTTCATCGTAATCAACTCCATGCCTTTGTTTGTAGCCCTTAACTACTAGCCTTGCTTTGTACTTCTCTATTTCTCCTTTTGCATTCTTCTTTAACTTGTAGACCCATTTCACTCCGATGGATTCGTGGCCTTTTGGAAGTGACGTCAACTCCCAAGTATTGTTTTTCTCAATGGACTTGATCTCCTCGTCCATTGCTGCTCGCCACTTCTTGTCTTGCACCGCTTCTTGGAAATTTAATGGTTCACAATCCACAAAGAGACAGTGTAACTCATCATGAATTTCTTCCGTAGCTTCGTAGATATCTACAAGAGATCTCATTCTCTGCGGTCTTTCACTCGAGCTCTCGCCGTGTGGAGTAGGTGGCTCGCCTAGTGGAGTAGATGGCTCTGGTTCTTCAATAGGAGCTACATCATCTTCATCGAAATAAGGAAGAAAACTATAGGTGTTTTCTTGCTGTTCTTCCCAACTCCAAGCATCATCTTCATCAAATTGAACATCTCGGCTCACCACCACTTTGTCATTTATTGGATTGAACAACCTGTAGCCTTTGGATTGGTAGTCATATCCAATAAAGACATACTTTGCACTTCGATCGTCAAGCTTGGATCTTTCTTGATGAGGGACTTGGGCATAAGCAATGCTTCCAAAAACACGCAAGTGATTAACACTTGGCTTTTTCCCATTCCATGCCTCTTGAGGAGTCTGATCCTTGACATTTACTGTTGGAGAACGATTTGATAAGTAAACCGCGCACGAGACAGCTTCCGCCCAGAACTCCTTCGGCATATTTTTGGCTTTCAACATACATCTTGCCATATTGAGAATCGTTCGATTCTTTCTCTCGGCGACCCCATTTTGTTGAGGTGATCTTGGAACGGTAAGAGGCCGGCGAATTCCATGGGATGCACAGAAATCGTTGAATTCAGTTGAAGTGAATTCCCCTCCTCGATCAGACCTCAACGCCTTGATATTGTAGCCACTTTCCTTTTCTACAAGTGCTTTAAAATTTTTAAAAGTGACAAAAGCCTCTGATTTTTGCTTGAGAAAATAAACCCACGTCTTTCGACTATAATCATCAATGAAGAGTATAAAATATTTACTCTTACCGAAAGAGGGTGGATTGATAGGCCCACAGACGTCGGTGTGCACGAGCTCAAGTGGTTTGGATGCCCTTGATGTAGCCTCCTTTGGAAAGCTTTTCCGAGCATGTTTGCCTAGGAGACACGCTTCACACAATCGATTTGGATGATTGATAGAAGGCATCCCTCTCACCATCTCCTTCTCCCCCATCGTCTTCAAGGTTTCAAAGTTCAAGTGTCCAAACCTCATGTGCCAACACCAAGCTTGATCATGCACATTTGTTTTCAAACACTTTGCATCTACAGTTTTGATGTTCAATTTGAACATCCTGTTCTTGGACATATTTACTTTAGCAATTAGCTTTCCATTTCTATCTCGAAGCCAAAGACAATTTTCTTTCATCAAGACTTCATAACCATTCTCAACAAATTGGCCGAGACTAAGAATATTAGTTCTTAGTTTAGGCACGTAATACACATCGGAGATCATTTTATGGCTGCCGTCTTTGGAGGAGATGAGAATCGTACCTTTTCCTTCGATTCAAATTTTTGACGAGTCTCCAAAAGAGACACTTCCATGCACTTTGTTGTTGAGCTGCACGAACTTCTCCTTGTTCCAACACATATGATTGCTAGCGCCATTGTCTAGGTACCACAAGCTTTCGACATCTTTCTCCCCTTCTCTTATTGTCAACAACAAAGTGGATTCTTCACCTTCTTGATTATCATCAATGAAATTGGCTTTTTCTTCATTGTCTTTAGCATCACGGCACTCCCATGCATAATGACCAAGTCTATGACAATTATAGCACTCAATTTTAGACTTGTCATACCTTTTCTCATTGGAATTTCGTTGATGATAACCACGTCCTCCACCTCGGTTTCCTCCACGGCCTCCTCGGGATGATGGAGAGCTTCTCTCGTTATTGTTTGAACTCTCGCCTTCGTTCCTTCCTTGCTGCCATGGACGTCCTCTTCCTCGTCCACGTCCTCGTCCACGTCCTCGTCCGCGACTTCCTCCTTCATCATTTTTTAATGTAGCCTTAGATTTAAGGGCCTGCTCCAATGGCTCCTGTTGTCTCCTCTTCAGTTTCTCTTCTTGAGCTTGGAGTGAACCCTCAAGTTCTTCCACAGCCATCGAGTCAAGATCTTTCGTTTCTTCGATAACACAAACAATGTTATCAAATTTAGATGTCAAGGAGCGAAGGATTTTCTCCACCACCTTGACATCATCAACTTTTTCCCCATATCGTTTTAGTTGATTTACCGTCGCCTTCACCCGTGAACAATAGTCCGAGATTGATTCAGACTCGTTCATTTTTAATGCCTCAAAATCACTCCTAAGTGATTGAAGCTTTACTTTTTTCACCTTCTCAACTCCTTGGAAAGATTTAGCCAAAATCTCCCAAGCCTCCTTCGCGTGGACTGCATCAGCGACCTTTTCGAACATCGTATCATCCAAGCACTGATGGATGAGGGTGAGGGCTTGCTGATCCTTCTTCCTTGTCTTTGACAAGGATTCCTTTTGTGCTGGAGTTAGCGCAGCCTCATCAACAGGCTTATCGTAGCCATTCTCGACGATCTCCCACACATCTTGAGATCCGAGCAACGCTTTCATTCGCAGGCACCATTTTTCATAATTTTCCTTTGTGAGACGAGGAAATTGAAATGATGACATTCCATTGTTTGCCATCTCTAATCACACACTCTCTCTCTCACCCCTTTTTTGTGTGTGTGTTGTGTATATGTAACCGTGACTCTGATGCCACTTTGTCGGAAGAGGTAAAACACAATTTGGTGGAGGAAGCAAACTCTTATTGATCTCAAACCAAAACAACGATTACAAGAAATATATATAGGCATAGGAAATACACCTTTCAAGTTGCCTATTAAAGGCTATACATGAAAAGTCACCTCTAGAACTTCAAAATAAATTTATCATTCATGTATGCAGCCCAAAAGACAAGATATAGATAATGTCAAATTATTATTTCAACAGTCTCGTCAATTCAAATTCCACCCCGCGCCTCTCTTCAACTACAAATACTACATTCTTCTTCAATGCTATCACCGTTTCCATCAACTCTCTCTCTCTCTCTCTGCCCTGCAACAGAACAATTAATCACACACAATCTCAACCGCAAAAAATTACTCAGTTTAATTTCATTGATGGATCTGTCGAAGAAGTTGAGCATCGTGGTTTTTGTGGCGTGCCTCCTCATTGCTCTGCAGAATCACCGGTTAGCCGTCAACGATTTGCCCCCTCTTCTAGAAGATCCACTGCCTCGCCGTCATCTCGGTGACGATCATCATGCTCAGCTTGCTTACGACTATTACAGCGAGTCGTGCCCGTCGGCAGAGAGCATCATCCGGCTTACGGTCCAGCAGTATCGCGCCAGCTCTTCTCCGCCTCGTTTTCCACGACTGCTTCATCATGGTCATTTTCGTTGCTTCTAATTTTTCTGTTGAGTCATTAATCTAAATTTAATAATTTCCGAAAATTAACGTTTACATGTATGTATAGGGTTGTGACGCCTCGATCATGCTGGATTCTGACTCTAATATCAAGAGTGAGAAAGAGGCTATCCCCAACCTCACACTTAAGGGCTTCGTAGAGATCGACATGATCAAGTCAAGACTCGAGGAGGCGTGCCCCGGAATCGTTTCGTGTGCTGATGCTCTAGTTTTGGCAGCTAGAGAGAGTGTCCTCCTTGTCTCTCCCTCTCTCGATTACTCCTCTCAATACTACCAATTTATATATGCGTGTTTGTAAATATTTTTCTCTAAAACTGTATTAATGTTTGAACTTTCAGACTGGTGGCCAATTCTATCCTGTGTTAACCGGTAGGAAAGACAGCACCAAAGCATTTCAACAAATTGCAACGAATGAGATTCCTCGTCCCGACTTTGAAGTTGGGAAATCCATCAATCATTTGCGTCCAGAGGATTTGATGCAAGAGAGATGGTTGCTTTATTAGGTAAGAAAATGTTGTTGGTTTGATCTCATGTTTGAGAATCAACTTAAAACCAATCATTTGTGTAGGGTTGTTGATATATAGTTATGTGTGTGCTTTTGTTTTTCTTTTTTAGATACTTTCTGATTTATTTGACTCTACTTGTTACATAGGTGCCCACAGCATTGGGCAAGTCCACTGTGAATTCATCCGTGACCGACTCTTCAACTTCAAAGAAACGAACGGACCTGACCCTTCCATAGATTCAGACTTTCTAAAGGTTCTTAGATCCGAATGCAGTCATCCGTTGTCATCAGAGAACAACTCTTCAACCGCATCATTTGAGAATCGAGGAATAAGGATGGACTACGAGGGTCCAGGCTAGGCAAGGGCTTCGGTGAGGTATACTACCGTAGCATTTTGCAAAGCAAGGGGATACTCATTTCGGACCAACAGTTGCTTGAAGGTCCAAAAACCAAGCCGTGGGTCGAAGCATACGCTTCAGACATCCTTCAGTTCCGGAGAAATTTCGGCCTTGCTATGTTTAAGCTTTCCCACCTCCAGGTTGTTAAGGAAGGTGAGGTTCGTGTCAACTGCAGAAAAGTCAACTAAAACCTCGTGATTATGAAGTTTTACAAAAAAGCTTACATCTAATATCATGTACCTCTAAAACTTCTGAATGTTGTTGCATGCATTTGTGTGAACGTAATTTGAATTGAATTTGAGTGGAGAATTTGTAAATGGCTCGTTCTTTGTGGATTTAGGCATACTGCAATTTAAATCTACTGTAAATCTGTAATCTAAAATAGCCATGAGATTTGTACCCAAACAATTCGAAGGCCCAAACTAGGATTTGTCCATCTCGACCCAAGCCCAAAACTGTATATTCTCCTGACGGTAGGAGGGTAGTCTCGTCATTTTATATTCGACTCCGCGCTGCTCGTCAACTGCTGAAGTAGTACCTCTTCTCTTCTCTGTCACAAAAAACTCTGCAACTAAACAAACTAGTTTAGCGGGAAAAAGAAACAAGGGTAGTCTCGTCATTTCATGTTCCACTGGTCCAGTCCGCTCGCTTCTCAATCTCACTCACCTACTACAAAAGTGGGTATACTCTGTGACAGAATAATGCATATAGAGAGTAAGAGAGAGAGAGAGAGAGAGAGCTGATGAGCTCAGCAGATATTCAAATCATTGACTGGACCAAGCACCATTATTCGATCTCCAAAACTCAAAGCGCCCCGTTACAAGGGCCGTCTCGTAAATTTCACATCCCACTCGGTTCACCTATAAAATCGCATTTTCTCTATCGCCCTTTCCATCAACTTCTGCCAATAAAACACACACACACACAATCGTATACTCACACTAGAAACTCAGTCTTCTTTGATTGATCTCATAAATAACTGAGGCACTGATCTGCTCTTTGTTTTTGGTTTGCGTCCTCACCGCTTTGAGGAGCTGCATTTGGATGCCGGAGACGACGATAAGCGTCTCAATTACGACTACTACCGAACATCGTGTCCCTCGCCTGAGAGGATGAATGATGTCCGCTAGTAGTCGTATTCGAGACGCTTATCACCGTGTTCTGTCGAAGAGCTTAAACACTCCTAAAACTCTTATCTGCCTTGCGTTAGTGATTAATTTTCGTTCCTTCTACGTTTGATTTCCTCACAGTCCTTTCCCTTTTTTAGGTTGAATTTTTTTGTGTCCAGTTTTAATGGAGCCTGACTATCGAGCACAAACTGTGCAATTACAATTATACGACGGACCGAGGACAAAACTAACATATATATATGCATACAGAAATGTAGACAATATACAAATTGCATAATATTGCTGTTTTATTTAAAAGGAAACTTATACACAATCACAATCAGGAAACTTGCATCAAACACTAATTAGTTGTTAGATTTTACTAAAACACTAAATAATAAGATGCCTTGATTTAATATATCGCTTTACTTAAAATGCAATTCAACTATCAAGTACATGTTGATACAACAAAAGGTATGTGTTGAATCGAGTTTGAGTTATCCGTGTTGCGATTTTTAAATTTATGTAGTGTAAGTTAAAAAAAAAAAATTAATAATAATAAGTACATGCAGAAGTTGTGATTAAATTTTGCAATGTTAGATGCTTATTATTGGTAATAATCTGGATGAATGTATGTTGCAATTATTTTTAAAAAAATCACTTTCATTTTACGGTGACAAATGTTCAAGACCTCCTGTTTTTATTATATTCCTTTCGTTCTAGTAAAATATTGAGAAATTTTTTAGCGTATGGAAATTGAGATGGAGTGATTAGCACTGGGTTAGGGTGATGTATATGGATTATATTCAATTTTACTTGATTTTTAGTTTCTTATCCTTTTATTTTTATTTGAACATTGATTTTTCGATTTCTAAATTAATATTTTCATTCATAACCTTTTTACTAATTGAGCTCGACCTTTAATTACGAATTAAGGTTCTGAGCTTAGCATGTTAAGGATGAATATTGAACTACTATAAGGGTTAATGCGCGAAAATGGAAGTGTCGAGTTCAAGCCCTCCGTTCTTTAAATAAATCAACTCAAAATTAAATACACAAAATATTCTACTAATGGACTCTTCAATAAAGATACCTTGCTTGTGATCCTCTTCCGTCACCGACTCAGGGCCTCAGCTCATCAGAACACGCAAAAAGTGTTAAAAAGCAAATAAAATTGAATACTGCTTTAATTTCACAGTGGTAGTACTAGTACATTTTTCGTAATTTTTCATTAACTAAGCATATTCTACTTTCACCAACTACAAAATCACCTCTCCTCTCTCACTCTCTTTCCATCAACTCTCCTGCAACAAAACGAACACGCGAGCCATGTCCGTCGGAAGAGAGCATAATCCGATCAACGGTCGACTGAACTACGCGTCGAACATCAATCAGTATCGCGGCAGCTCTTCTCCACCTTGCTTTCCATGGTAATGTTTTGATGTTTATGTATTCGGATTTTGTTTTTAGTTTGTAAATCAGTAGGAAATGGAGAGTTTTGTTTGTCGGAGTCTGGTTTTCATGTATATGAGAGGAATTTCGATACTGATTTTCGTGAAATGGCTCGTGTATTAGGGGTACGATGCCTCGATTATGCTGAACTCTCGCCGTCTAATCAAGAGCGAGAGAGGGTCTCTCCGGCCCATGAGCGCTGGATTAGGTTTCGGTGAGGTATACTACCGCAGCCTTTTGCAAGGCAAGGGAATACTCACTGTGGACCAGCAGCTCACAACGGCTCGGGCCGAAACGTATGCATTGGATATTCTATGGTTGCGTGACGAATTCGGCCAAGCTATGTTCGAGCTAGCTTTTTCCAAGAAGAGTGAGGTTCGCCTCAATTGCAGAAAAGTCGATTTAGACTAGTCTTGGAGCAAGCAGGCCCGGTCCTGGGCCTAGGCCACGAGTGCACTCGCCTAGGGCCCAGGACAATATGGGGCCCCAAAGAAAGAAAATTTAGTCTTAATATATATACAATTGAAAATGCCCAATATTAATCAAGGCCCAGTATTCTGAAAAAATAAGACACAAGGACCCATAATATTAAAATTTTGTGTATTTCAGACATAAAAAAATAAAAATAAATAAATAAATAAATTAGAAATGTATTTTTTAACGGTAAATTCACTTTCTACGCAAACACAATTGAGATTCTTTGTAAAATTCGATCTTCAGTCTTGACACCACCAAAGGTCTTCAATCTCCAATTCTCCATCCTATTTCCTATTCGATCCACCGTCCGTCACGAATCCGATCGGAGAAAAGAACAAGGAGCAAGCAACCGAGCAAGGAGGTTGATGTTTTAGGTGTTTTTCACTATGTTCAATGTGCCAACTAGATTTATTGATGGTTTCTAATTAGGAAAACTGGAATTTGGAATTTAATACTGCTATGGGGAGACTTTTACTTTTTTAATTCAAGTAATATTGAAATTTGGGGTTCTATGGATGAATATGAAGGGAATGGAAGCGATGGCTGCGTGGCTGGTGAGAATTAATGGGATAATGGTGTTTTGGAAGTTTTATGTGTGATATTTGTTAACATCGGTTCAGTTTTTATATAATAGTACTAATTCAATTTTAAATAAATATTTTTTGTATTATACAAAGAGGCCTACATTTTCGATTTCGCCTAGGGCCCCCGAAATCTCAGGACCGGGGCTGGGAGCAAGTAGCATCAAATCGTATTGTAGAAATTAATACGAGAAACAATGTTTTGAGTTAGCAATTAGCTTAGTGTTTGTGTCATCTGCAAACATTCATAGGTTTGAAACCAGAATTACTCTTGACAAATAGCACACTAGACAAAAAGTAGTAGTAGAAACTCTATGTTGTTAAGTTATGAGTTAGCTTATATATTTGCAACAATTGTAAATACTTGTATTATATTTGAAACCATGCACATATATATGGATTCACTAAAAGAGCCTAATTGTAATGTACGAGTACAATGCTTCTTTGACACAAGGTTACTCGGCTCATGAATGTAATTAAACCGCCGTGATCTATCACAGAAAAGTGAAGGTTTATCAACGAGATATTTTTAACAACAAAGAGTAGCGCAATCCAACTATGATATTGAAAGAGCTGCGGACAATTTATAGAAGGCCAAGAGAAAAATAAAATGAACGGAAAAGAGAGGAGGAAGCGGACAACATATGTATAAGCTTCAAACAAGCAATGAAGTTTGAACTTGAGCCATTTAATTTATAGCTTCAAAGGCCAAAGCTTTGGTTGATTTCCTCATGGAGTTGTGGAGACTCCTTAAGGCCGAATGTATAGAATATGGTTTTGGTTATACATCAATATAAAAAATTGTGTTCAAGCTTATACTAGTAGTAGTAGTAGATATTTAGCTTGTGATATTTATAAACACAAATCAATTGTGAAAGAAAGAAGAACTATAGTAAAAAGTACATATTCCAGTTGCTAGAGAGAAATCTAGCTAATGACATACAATAAAAATTTGTAAAAGCAATAATCTCAAAATAATAATAATAATAATAATAATAATAATAATAATAATAATGACGACGACGACGACAAGACTACCCTATGATTTGCTTAAATTCATGATAGTTTGGGCCTAAATACAAGTTAAGGATTTGACCCATAAATGGACCGGTCCATCTAATCCGAGCCCAATACGAAGAATATGAGCCGGCCCATTTAGTAACTTTTAAAATGCTCAGATCCACGTCAAAATAAGTCCCTTTTAATTTCCACAAAATTAATAAATTCATCATTCGGAAAATTGACGGACTAAAGGTCGGTTACCCTAGCTAGCTAAATATCCGACTTAGAGTAGGAATAGGTAGTAGCTCGTATTGTAACTATAAATATATGCCAATGCCATTGCCAATGCAATTCATCATAGTTAATTCTTGAAACCAAGCCATTAGCCATATATATATGGCTCCCTCTTTTCTCAACAAACTCTTCATCCCGATTTTTTTCCTCAATTTCTTGCTTGTTTCTTCCTTTTCCTTTTCTTCCCAGCCTCCGAGTGTTCATCCCCCATCCTACGTGGATCTCCCAAAACTCTGCAATTACGACGAGTTTTATAAATATGGGACCGAAATATTCGATGATATCGACAGTTGCAACGTGGGCGTCCTCCGCTCCTGCAGAGTCGACAAGATATACCAACTCGGGGATTCCATCTCCGACGTCGGAAACTTGATTCGTGAGAGTAACGCCACCGCCCCTTTCGCAACCCTACCTTACGGAAAGAGTTTTCCCGAGGGCCCCACCGGCCGCGCCTCCGACGGCAACCTCATCATCGACTATCTCGGTCAGTACCAAAAACCTTTTTATATATATATCATATGTTCATTGTTTTTCGTTTATATTCGAATTTTGTATTACTTTGTTTGTTCTGTTCGTGAAATTAATTGAACTTTGTCTTGCATGCAGCGATGGATGCGGGTCTTCCTTTACTCCCGCCCTTCAAGAAAAGTGACGCCGATTTCAGCCACGGCGTCAACTTCGCCGTTGCCGGCTCGACCGCGTTGCCGTGGGAAGCACTGTCCGATCTCAATATCTCTTCGTCAAAGACGAATAATTCCTTGTCGGTGCAACTGGATTGGATGTCTCGACATCTCGACTCCATGTGCAACAACTCAACCGATTGTGACGGAAAACTCGAAAATGCACTTTTCATATTAGGGCCGTTTGGTGGGAGCGACTATTTTAACGCCCTCTTTCAAGATAAAACGATGAAAGAGATCAGAAGCGAGTTGCTGCCTCGAGTAGTTGATGCTATCATGGCTGCGGTTAGGGTAAGTCAAATTAAATATATTACAAAATATTTTAATTCACAATTCTCGTGATTTTATATATTAATTACATCTAATTATATTGCAGAGAGTGATTAGTATGGGAGGTAAAAGGGTGGTGGTGCCCGGAGTCTACAGCATCTACCAGCTCCCAATCTTTCAGATGACTTTCTCCAACAATCCAGACATGTATGAGTGGAGCAATGATCTCGCGATCCACCATAATGTCCAGCTACGAGACGCCATCGACAAACTCAACGGACATGAAAGGCCTAATGCTCTTGTTTCCTTTGCCGATTACTATGCTGCCTATCGAACTGTGGGAGATTACTCTGGCTTTGCAAGTAAGTATCTTTCACTAGTTCAGAAATACGTACACAGCTAGAGATGATAACAAGAATATTAATCAAAATTGATCATCGAGTTTATTAACTTAATGTTTTGTGTACGTAGGTATGAATGTGATGAGTGCGTGCTGTGGAAGCGGAGGCGGACACTTCAACTTGGACTTGACACGAATGTGCGGGGCGAACGGCGTTTCTGCATGCGTGGAGCCTGATCAATACGTAAGCTGGGATGGGATGCACTTAACACAAGAAGCTTATAGAGTAATGGCGAAGTATATATTGTATACCCTCTTCTTCGACCTCCACTGCCCTTATGTATAATCTTTGATACTACTCTTTCCTCTTTAGATTAAGGCCATGTTTCTAATTGGTATATGTTATATTAGACAAACAAAATTAAATCTTATTTGGAATATTAAAGTACTTTTGTTTAGTTCGTGATGTATGTTTGATGTTTTTGAATTTCTTTCTACGTACAAACGCTAGCTATCGTTGTGTTGGAATGAAGTGTGCATGTGCGTGTATGGTTGTGGCCAACAAACTAAGAAATTATAAAGTCACGAATAACTCAAACTCGAAACATTTAGCCCTGAAACTTAACCCCATATTGCTAGTTCAACATACACGAGTTTAGAATTTGGGAGCAGTCATTTGTTCTAGATTTGATACCACATGTTAAACCAAGGGTATCCTGAATTCCATATTCACCCTTACCATAGTAAAGTCAAAGACATCCCGCTCCAAGGGTATCCCCGTCATTTCATATTCCACACTTCCGATCGGCGCTTCTCACCTACTACAAAACTACTACTCAGTCGTCGCTGCTTATATTGGATTGAGAGATAAGTCATAATAGACCACACCAAGTTTAGTATTCTGCTTCCAAATTCCATATTTATTCTTACCATATATAACAAACCCCTCAAGCCACAAGGAGTAGTATAGTCAATTCAAGATTCCATTTCCGCGCCTCTCACCAATTATAAAACTACCTCTCCTCTGTCACTCTTTCCATCAAACACAAACACAAACACGCACAAGTTTTCTTTCATGGATCTGTCGAAGAAGGTGAGCCTTCTGGTAATTGTGGCCTGCGTCCTCCTCGCTCTCAAGAATGAGCAAGCTGCTCACGATTTGCATTCCAGTACTCTCGAACATCCACTGCCTCATCGTAACCTCGGAGATGACCGCCTTACTTACGACTACTACAGCGAGTCCTGCCCGTCGGCCGAGAGCCTAATCCGATCGACAACCCGAGAGCTATACGCCTCCAACATAAGCATCGCCCCGGCTCTTCTCCGCCTTGTTTTCCACGACTGCTTCATCATGGTGATTTTCGTAATTGCTTAATTCTAGCTACATCCTAATTAATCAGCTTTTAGTATGTTAAATTCAGATGCAAATGTTGTCTGATTTATATTTTTGTGCCGAATGATCGTGTATAGGGGTGCGATGCCTCCATTATGCTGGATTCTCACGGTAAAATCAAGAGCGAGAAGGAGTCTCCCCCGAATCTAACCCTTAAGGCTTCGAAGAGATCGACATTATCAAGTCGATACTCGAAAGAGCATGCCCCGGAGTGGTCTCGTGTGCGGATATTCTAGCTCTGGCCGCAAGAGAGAGCGTTCTTCTGGTTTTTCTCTCTCCCTCTCTGACTCTCTCTCTGTTTATGTGTTGCCTATATAAATCTTAATTTCTCTTAAAATTGGTAAGATTTTTTGAATTTTCATTTTCAGAGTGGAGGGCAGTTCTATCCTGTACTAACAGGCAGGAAGGACAGCATGGCTGCATTTCAAGTAATGGCGACTCAAGATATTCCTCGTCCCGACTTCGATTCTAGACAAGCACTCCAGTCGTTTGCCTCAAGAGGATTTGATGCAAGAGAAACAGTGGCTCTGCTAGGTATAACTTCGATCTTAGTATATTTGATTATGCATGTGCATTTTGTATCATGTCGTCTTCTTATTTCTTGGTTCTTTTCTCTTGCTCTTGTTGTTACTTAGGTGCCCACAGCACCGGACAGGTTCACTGCGACTTCTTCCGTGACCGCCTGTTCAACTTCAGTCGAACCAACGGACCCGACCCTTCCATAAACGCTGAATTTCTGGAAGTCCTCAGATCAGAATGCAGCCATCCAACATTAAAAGACAGCACTTCTGCTGCATTCGAAAATCGAGGAATCAGGATGGACTATGAGGGTCCAGGCAACGGCTTCGGTGAGGTATACTACCGTAGCCTTTTGCAAGGCAAGGGGATACTCACCGCGGACCAGCAGTTACAGCAAGTCCAGAAACGAAGGCTTGGGTAGAAACATTTGCTTCGGACCTTCCACAATTCCGTAGAGAATTCGGCCAAGCTATGTTCAAGCTCTCCCACCTCCAGGTTTCTAAGAAGGGCGAGGTTCGTCTCAATTGCAGAAGAGTCAACTGAGACCGATCTCGGGAGCAAATGGCACTTGATAGTAGGACAAGTAGTATAGGTATTTGTATATTTAGTTCTGAGTTAGCATATATGTGCATAAATTGTTATTAATGGCATACTTCACATACATTTATCTTCCTTTATAATTAGATATGAAAAACTCATCAACGGTTTCGACATAAAGAGGGCACGTGAGGCGAGAGTAGAAGTGAAGAACCTTCGTCTAATACATCTAGTGCACGATCTCTCTATCATTCAAGTCCGTCATTTCTTAATCCTTCATCTTCCGAGCTAAAACATCTGCAGCGATGGATCTCCTCGACTCTTGGTGATTCCTTCTGGCACATTTTCTCACCTTCGTCTCTTCTTTCAAGTCCTCCACTGGAACTAGTCCGTCTCTCTTTCTCTACGACATTAGCATCTTTCTTCACCATCGTCTTTTTTTTTGGTTCTTGATTGGAATGAAGGATTTGAGTTTTGTGAGAGAGATTTGTTTAGGAATTTGTTGGTGTTATGAAGAGTTTGATGAACAATATTTACTGTTTGAGGATTTCATAAAATCGAGAGAGTAAAGGAGAAAAATGGAGCTAGTACTACTAAGTAAGTACCAGCTTACAACTTTTCTCTAAGGGTAGTATAGTCATTTCAAATACTCCCCAGGACCCCAGCTCCAGTCCCGCGCTTCTCTCTCTGTCCTGCAACACAATCTCGTACCACCAGAACTCACACAGACTGTGTGTTTACCATTTTCGAAGCAAACAAAATTCCATACTGCTTTCAGTTTCACCGTTTTATAATTTCCTTTTGAAAATTCAGAGAGAGAGAGAGGGCTCGTGTTTCTCATCAGAGATCTTCACCTGCACCAAGTTTGCTATTCCCTTCCCCAATTCCCCAATTCCATATTCATCCTCCTCAATCTCATACAGTAAGCTCAAAACCCTAGCGCTACAAGGTTATTATCGTCAATTTCGTATTCCACTCCGCCCCTCCACCGGCTACATTCTTCACTGCATCCATCCATCATCCATCAACTCCCCTGCCACAAAACGAAGAATCAGATACCTGCGGCCGATTTCGCATTCCGTTTTCATTTGCTCGGCGTAGGAGGTGACCGTCGGCGGCTAACTTTCGACTGTCGCAGCGAGCCGTGTCCGATCAACACTCCGGCAGATGTACGTCTCCAACAATCAGTAATGCTCCACCTTCTTTCCACCACTGAGTTGTCATGGTAAATTTTGTTGTTTGTGTATCTCAATCCTTTTTCCTTTTTCTGGGTTGTTGGTGTCTTGTTTTCAAGTATTTATGTACTAGTATTTGAGAATATTTGTTGGATTGATTCTTGGTGTTGGTTCATAGGGATACGATGCCTCGATTATGCTGGATTCGAACTGTAGAACCAATAGTGTCCGCTCGAATCTGTCCTTTAAGGGATTCCAAGAGATTGACGTTACGTCGATACTCGAGGAACTACGATTGACTGTGTAGCTTCCGTCTCCAAGTTTGTAAAACAGAGCAGGAATCGTTATAACTGCTAGCTTATATGTGTGAGTGCAATTTCTAAAATAGAGCAGTGTTCTAGCTGGCTAGTTAGTTTATATGTGTGAGGCAATTGTATATATCTCATAAAGCAATTATTGTGCTTATAGATATATAAACCTTCTTGAGGCTCGGGAGAAGAAGATGAACGTTGGTGGCTAATTCACGACTATCGCAGCGAGTCGTGTCCGTCAGCAGAGAGCATAATCCGATCAACAACTCCGACAGACGCATAATGTTGCGCCAGCTCTTCTCCACCTTCCTTCCACGACTGCGTTTTTTCATGGTAATTTTCGTTGTTTGTTATCTGAATTTGTTTATATTTTGTAAATCATTTGTAGATGGACAGTGATTTGTTTCTTTTTTATGTTTGTCCCGGCGTCTGGTTTCCATGTATTTGAGAGTATCTGTTGGATTGGTTCTTCGTGTATAGGGGTACGATGCCTCGATTATGCTGGATTCTCGCTGTCAAACCACAAGTGTCCACCCGAATCTCTCCGTCAAGGGATTCAAAGAGATCGACGTTATGAGGTCGAGACTCCTGTTTGAGCTGACCGTTATAGAGATTCAAGGAATAAGGATGGACTATGAGGGTCCGAGTCGACAGTTTTAGAGATTCGAGGAATAGGGAAGTACTACGAGGATCCGCGCAAATGTTCGAGCGAGGTGTTCTTGTATCCAAGTTTGTAAGACGGAGCAGATACCATTAGACTTGTTGTTCTAGTTTGTTTATATGAATAAGGCAATTGTAAACAAAGAATTTGTACATTATTGTTCAAGAAACATATACTTTGGTTCAAGAATTCTCAACAATTCACGCAATTCAAAGAATAAAATGAAGGGAAAGGAAGAGCAAGATTACATATGTGTATAAGGAGGTGAAATTATTCAATACAAGGATGCAAATGCAGCATCCTCTCATTATTTCAACAAGCAATGGAATTCGGAGTAGTTGAGCTACTTATAGCTTCAAAGGGCCGAGGCTCCTCATCGAATCTGAAGTTAACTTCCTCATTGAGGTGTGGAGGCTCCTCGAGGGGTGGAAGTCCGAATACATATCCATGAAGAACTCATCAACGATTTCGACATAGAGAGGGCACGTGAGGCGAGAGTAGAAGTGAAGAACCTCCTCTACATCTAGTGCATGATCTATATCATTCAAGTCCATCATTTCTAAATCCTCCATCTTCTGAGCTAGAAGTTCTGCAGCAATGGATCCTGTCTTTTCGTGCTTCCTTCCTCCACATTTTCTCGTCTTCTTCGTCTCTTCTTTCAAGTCCACCACTCGCCCGTCTTTCTCTTTCTCCGCAGTTTCTGAAACATTGGCATCTTCCTTGATCACAACCACCTCAGCAGGGGTGTTAGCACCGCAGTTTCCCGAGAAACTCGAGTAGGAGTCATCCAGCTCCTGCAAATTCGGAGAAGTGGGAGTTTTTGGCTGCTTGGTTGGAATGAAGGATTTGAGGTTTGTGAGGGATTTGTTGAGGAGTTTCTTGGTTTTGTGAAGGGTTGATTTGATGAGCATTTGAGGCTTTGGGTTTGTTGTCATAGGCTTGCTACTCATCTTCTCTCTCTCTCTCTAATGCAGTGACAGAAAGTTCCAAAATTTTGTGTGTAGTGGGTGTTATGGAAATTGCAAGTTTTTGTTATGTATACAAGAAAGAAAGATATAGGGACAAGTCAAGTTTCTTTCAGTTTACCTTGAGACAAATGGCAATATGGATTGTGACAAATTTCTCTGCTTTTTGGTCCACACTCATTATATAAAATGTGGTACTACACTAGTTTGGTTATGAAAGTAAATCAAGATTTGTCTCAAGAATCTTCCCCTTGAAACACACATTCCTGCCTCACTTGTATAATTGGATCAACTAGCAACAAAATAATTTCACGCGAGTCCGGCGAGTCCGGAGAATCAGTAAAACTCAGCTGGAGAGACATTTCCTCTTCTTCCAGGTTGAAGATCGAATAATATTAGGCATGTGTGCACGTTAGTGTGTATGCGTTGCACTAAAAAGTCGATACGAAAAAACTCGAATATATGAAATACAAAATGAATGGCGCCAAGCAAACTAGGAGTATTGTTGTCCTAGAGGTTAGTAATCCTATTGAGGCTAAATGGGTCACAAAATAAATGAGTGTGATCAATCTATACATGATTAATGCAAATTTGTGATAATTACTAATCCTAATGTTAAATTAGACCCTTATTTATATGGGCCAACTTTAAAAATACCCACTTTTATAAAAACTAATACTTCTATACCCATCATATAAGAAGTATAACTTCTATACCCATTTTGTAGTTAAAAGACATAAATACCCTTAGTAATTGGGTCCCACTTGTCTAATAAAACCAAAAAATCAATTAAAATCAATTGGATTGTGGGGCCCTCCCTCTCACGATTGATTTCTCCCTCTCCCTCTCACGATTCAATTGTAGTCGTGAACCAATTCCATAAACAAAATTCAATTTAACGTGGAAATAAAAAAAAAAAAATTGCATTAATTAACTACAACAACCAAATCTGCATATTCAGTAAAAATAGAATATGGTAGGTGGTTAGCATTGATTAAAAATCAGAAAAAGTGAACAAAACAATAGCATAGACGTAATTGTATCACAACATTACACTACCTAATTATTGAGAGTGAAAATTTGTAGATTTGTACGCATTCTCGAATTTCTGGAAATTTCGGAAGAGATTCAAGTGGTTTATTCGAGACAAAATACCAACGTAATATATGATTTTGTATATTTATTGTTAGTAATATTCCAAAAAAATTATAAAAAAGTATTGTTCTTAAGTACACGATATTATGTCCAAAACAACCGTGTATACACGGTATATTGTATGTTTTTGTCGTGTAAAGTCAACAAAGTCAACTATTGAAAGTCAAAATTGTTGACTTTACACGACAAATTGTGTAATTTAACCGTGTATACACGGTTGAATTATTTTTTCAACCGTGTACTGAAGAACAAAAAATTTTCAGATTATTAATTTTCTTTTTTTTTTTGGTACAGATGGAGATGGGTGATCAGAGAATTCATATCCGTCATAGCGGTCGTTGGGAGGGAATATCGTACGTAGGAGGAGACTCTTTTCTCGTCACTTATCCCATAGCGAGTTTGAGCTATGAAAACGTATTGCGAGACGTTCAACTTTACTTGGGTGATGAATCGGAGCACTTGCTATTCCACTTGACGAACCTCAACGAGCGGGAGATGGTGAAGGCCGTTTTAAAGAGCACCGGGGATTTGCTTAGAATGTGCATCGCGAGAAGGGAGATGTCGACGATCTACGTCATTAGTAGAGCAAATCGGGCAGCCCATACTACCCAACGATCGACGATTTTTCAGAACTATACCGTCGAAGAGGAGTCGATCCCGAGATCGAATGCATTTGAATCCGAAGTACGCGACGAAGAAGAGCCGGAGTCGGAAGAAGAGTCTCTCGAGTCCGAGGGCGAGGAAGCAAGGAATGTGGAGGAACGATCCCAATTACTTGAGAGCCTAACGGCTGAATTCGGAGCATGGATCCGCGAGCCCGGCCATATTGATAGGGTTATCGGGCTTCGTAGCATGCACTCACAAAACCAAGAGCCCCGTGACGACGAAGCTCGTGCTCGCGCTAACGAGGAGGCGGTTCGACATTGGTTGATACCGCATGTCGATCTAGACACCGCGCTCCCTTTAGGATGGATCGATCCCGACGTGGTACCGGCCTTGGGTCAGTTGCGAAAGCACGGATACTTCAAGAAGAAGGATGACTTGCATATAGCCGTCGGATTGCTGCACATGGATCTCCGGAAGGAGTATTGTATCCCTCGTTCCGACAAAGGCCGTGTGGGTTTTAGGTGCACTTCGGGGAAGGATTGCGAGTTCAAGTTGAATGCAACGCAGAAAGGCGGGATTTGGAAGATCAACAAGTACGTGGCCGATCACACGTGTCTAGTTGATTTAAATTCGAACAACAAACGACAGGTGCTGATTGGTGTTTATTTGTTAGGTTTTTCGTTGCGTTTTCGTGTTAGTTTTCATTATGTTTTTGTGTCTTTTAGTGTGTCTTTTGGCTATGATTGTTTGTTTGGAGTTTTGGGTATCATAGGAGCAAAAAGGGGAGAAATGGGAAGAAACGGGACGAAAAGTGCACGAAGAGAAGGCAAAGCCGTGAGAAGGCAGTTCCTCATCTGGACGACCGTCCAGATTTTCTTCACAATCTGGACGACCGTCCAAACATGTGTGAAGCAGTTATCCAGCAGCTCATCTGGACGACCGTCCAGATTTCACTCCACAATCTGGACGATCGTCCAAAAGTCGGCGTCCAGCTTTTCTTTCCTTATTTATCTAGGTTTTTACCTAGTATATATATACCATCCTTGTACACGAATTATAACCATCTTTTTAGCATATTTTAGCTTTAGTTTTCAGATTCAAATACTTTAGTTTAGCTTTCTATTGTTCGGATCCGGATTCGTTCTTCGTTTATTTCAATTTAATTCAAGGCGTTTATTTAATTCAAGTTCTTCGTTCTTCGTCTCAATTTTCGTAAGTTCTTTTATTGCTTTCGTTTATTCGTTTTAATTGCTTGCTTTCGTTTTAGATTCGTTTTCTTAATTGCTCCGTTTAAATTCCTTAGTTTAATTTCGTTGTTTCGATTTCTAGTTTTAAGTTTAGATTCGTTTTCCTTCGATTTCAATTCCTTCGTTTTTCAAAGTTTTCAAGTTAGATTAATTTGCTTTTAATTTCCAGATTTCAATTCATCATGTCTAGATTTATTTATGCTTCTTTCTTTGCTTTCGTTTCCTTCGTTGCTTTCTTTTTTGCTTTCTTTTCGATTCTTGCCTAGGTAGATTTAATTGCTTTCTTCTAGTTTAAGTCTTAGATTTATTTCTTGAGTTCTAGATTAGTTATTTACTTGCTTTTATTTATTGCTTTGATTTATTTTATTTGCCTAGGATTTAAAACAAAAACCCCAAAATATTCTTTACTTGCTTTCTTAGTTTTAGGTTTACTACATAATTAATTGCCCTGTTAAGTTTTCCTTGAGATTCGATACTTTGGTTTTACTTGCTAGTGCTACGATAGGATTTCGTTCTATTGCGAACACTTTTTGGTGAAACAAATTTTGGCGCCGTTGCCGGGGAAAACTTTAGGCTTTTGATTGTGTAGTATTTTTATTTGCTTTATTTTTATTTGTGTTTATTCGATTTCTTGTTTCTCCCACTCGGTGCGTTTAACCCTTTTGTTGAGTGTTGTTTATGCATGGTCGCCGAAGTCTTCAAAGGAATTTAGCGCCCTACGTCGACAACGTCCATCAAAGGAAAGCGATCTTAGCCGTGAAGGAGAAGGAGGAGATCGATTCTCAAGACTTTGGTTTAGTCTTGTTGTTTGCAGAGCCCGAAGCCATGGCAGCTAGAGTCATGGGCGATTTTGCTCGCCCCACATTCACAGCCACCACTTCGGCGATTGTCCTGACGGAAGCGGTCAGGAATCATGAGCTTAAACCTCACCACATGGCGTTGCTTCCATCCTACCACGGGCTGGCCAATGAGGATGCGTTGACGTTCATCCGAGAGTTTTGCACGGTGGTGCAAACTTTCCCACTCGCGGGACTCACGGAGGACACCTTGAAGATGAAGTGCTTCCCGTACACCCTCAAGGATCGAGCAAGGTCATGGTATTTGGCGCTCCCGGCCAACTCTCTCGCCACATGGAATGCGGTGTGCGAGAAGTTCATGCTAAAGTACTATCCCAACCGCAAGACTCAAGAGGTGCGGTCAAAGATTATGAATTTCTCCCAACACAACGATGAGCCATTTCACGAAGCATGGGAGAGGTTCCAAGAGCTGCTCCAACAATGTCCTCATCATCAAATGGCACCGGAGTTGCTCTGGCAATATTTCTACGACGCCCTCAACCAAACTTGCCAATTCATGGTGGATAGTTCGGCCGGAGGCAACATAGCGGTCAAGACAGCTGAAGAGTTGAAGGATATTTTCGAGACGCTTGCTGCGAGTTCTCAACAAAAATCAGTTAGACCGAGGAACGTGGAGGCGAGTGCAATTTCGATGAGCCCCGACTTGAAGAAGCAAATTGCCGACATGTATAGGGATCTCGAGAATTTGAAGGTTAAGCAAAGTGCACCGGCCCCGAAGGAGGAAGAGAGGAAGCCCGATCAATGCGAGATTTGTGGAGAGCTTGGACACATCAAGGAGGTGTGCCACAACATGGGGGAGTTTCAATACGAAGGAGGAGCCGAGGTCTACGCCGCTCAAGGATACCCACCTCAAGTACCACCTCAAGGATACCAAGGGGGATATAATGGACGCTACCAAAATCCGAGGCCGACACAAGGGCAAGGTAACCCCCCTACCTATCCAAATAGGCGTCCTCCACCATATAATAACCCCTATCCTCCTCCACCAAATCCCTACTACCCTCAACCTCCACCATATTATCCACCCCCTCAATACCCTCCAAATCCATATTACCCACCACCTCCATATTACCCTCCTCAATCTAATCCTACACCACCACCACCATACCCGAACTCTCGTCCTCAAGGCCCTCCACAAAAGCCCCCCGCCGATGAGGATCGTTTCCATGCACTTGATGCAAACATAAAGCGGCTCGAGACGGCCATTGGCCAAATTTCGGGATCTATGCACTTAATGCAACAACCGGGGCGGATTCCGAGCCAAGGGATCCAACCACAACAAGCTAACGAGGTGCAATATCCCCCATATGTTCCTCCTTTTCCACCGCATCAAGCCCAAGCCGTCTCGGTGTTGCGGAGCGGGAGGCACGTGGACAATGGAGTGTCAATGCCACCTCAAGGAAGCATGGGAAATAGATGGGGCCCAAGTCCCCGTTGGAATGGACCGAAGACGCCGGCAGCACCTCCACATCAACACGCCCGTCCAGCAGCTAATCTGGACGGTCGTCCAGATGCTGGACGAGCGGCCAAAACGCAGGCGCCAGAGCCCCGTCCAGTACCTGATCTGGACGGTCGTCCAGATTCTGGACGCTCGTCCAGATTGCCCAACTCGCCCAAGAACCCAGCAGCTAATCTGGACGATCGGCCAAGTCACCCCGACTCTTCTGGCCGATCGTCCAAATCAGGTGAGCAGCGTACGGAGTCCGACGAGCCCGAGAAGGAAGCCCCACCTCTACACAAGACTTCCAACCCTTATGTTCCTCCCATTCCTTATCCAAGTCGTGTGAAGAACAAGAAGCGTGATCAACAATTCGCCGATCTTTACAAGCTTCTTTCAAAGGTGGACGTGAACTTGCCTCTCCTTGATGTTATTCGCAACGTGCCACCGTTCGTGAGGTTTGTGAAGGAGTTGACATCGAGGAAGAAGCCGTTCGATGAGATGGAGACGATTGCGGTATCGGAGGTGGCGACATCAATTATGCAACACCCTCTTCCACCTAAGCAACGAGATCCAGGTTCTTTCGTTATCACTATCTCTTTAGGTAATGGTAAGGAAGCATGTGGTATGCTAGATTTAGGTGCCGGTATTAATCTTATGCCTTATTCTATCTTTAAGCAATTAGAGTTAGGAGAACTTAAACCCACTCGCATGAGCCTTCAATTGGCGGATAGGTCTATTAGGTACCCTAGAGGTATTATTGAGGATATTCTTGTTCGCGTAGGGGGTTTGATTGTTCCCGTTGATTTTGTGGTTTTAGAGATAGGTGAGGTACAAGAAAATGGTATTGAGCACACACTTTTGCTAGGTCGTCCTTTCATGGCTACAACTAATACTTTGATTGATGTGAAGAGTGGTGTGATTAAGATGTCCGTTTTAGGAGAGGATGTCTCGTTTTCTGTGCATAAGAGTCGGCCTATGTCATCGGTCAATTTAATTGATAATTGTTCTTTCATCGATAAGGTTGATGCCTTGGCCGAGTGCTCTTTTGTGCAGGATTTTGACACGGAGGAGGTGTGTTGGGGATCCGGAGATCAAATGGAGTGGGAGCGAATGGAGAGAGACATTGGGATCAAGCTACCGTTTCCACCTCAAGATCCCGAGCTCGGCTCGAAGATTCCGGAGCCGTTGGAGTTGAAAGAGTTGCCTTCGCATTTGAAATATATATTTTTAGAGGGAGGCAATCAAAAACCCGTAATCATCTCTTCTTCTTTGTCTCTTGCAGAGGAAGGAGCTTTGGTGGGCATACTCAAGGAGAACAAGCTCGCTTTTGGATGGAGCTTGGCGGATATCCGAGGAATTAGCCCGGCCACGTGCATGCATCGCATCAATCTCGAAGAAGGCGCTCGCCCCAAACGAGATGGACAAAGGAGGCTCAACCCAGATAGGAGACTGCCCCGTTTTTCACTTTCGTGGTTCCTGCTCCGTTCGTGTCCCATCCTTCCTCAAACCACTTCACATCATCACCATGAATCGTACTCCCTACATTGTGAGTCTCGATCGCCACTCACCAGGTGACCACGAGCAACAGTACGGGCGTCGCGAACAGGTTCCTTTCGAAACCGATAGGTACGCGACTACTAATCTCTACCTTCGTTTGAAAAATCTTGATATACGCCCTCCTAGGCATTACGATATGGATTTTTTGAGGCGTTTGTCTATTTTTCCGACTATTCGCGAATATGCTCTTCGACTAGGATTAATGCGATGTATGTCTAGACAATGGGAGGCGCATGATAGTTTGTGTCTAGAGATGTGTAGTAGTTTTCGATCTAGACGTGGTGATGAGGTTGTGATGGAATGCACCTTTCGTGGTATCTTGTGTGAAGTTTCTAAGGAAACGATGAAATCAGTATTTGGTTTTTGTGCTAACCCTAATATCTCTGATTGTGTGCCTGCTGATTTTAATGTTAATGAGGCTTGGATGGAATTGACGGGTGTTAATAATTTTAGAACTTCAGGTGTGTCTAGTTCCTTTTTACGCGATGATGCTTTGATTATACTCCATCGCTTCATATCTAACATGGTCTCCGGTAAAAAGGAGGCCAGTAAGGTAACGGGCATGGAGGTCTATTTGCTTTGGTGTGCTAGGTACAATCGGAAGGTGTGTTTGGCCCCATTCATATGGACGCAGCTCTCACACGTGCAGTCGAAGAACGGCGCCCATCCCACTCTTGGATACATCGCGACGGCCCTTGCTCGTCACTTTGGCGTAGATATTTCGGAGGCCGGAGGGTTGGTGCAAAGTGTGGAGATGTCATCCACGGAGTTGATCAATGCTCGTTTGATGAGGAGTCCAACCGAGTTCACTCGAGTTGAGGACCGAGCCTCTGTTCGTGCTTACTATTCTGACGCGCGTCGTATTCGAAGAGCCGGGCAAGATGCCGAGCACCAAGAGGAGGAAGACGCTGAGGAAGAAGAAGAGGGAGAAGAAGAGAAAGAAGAGGTGGAAGTGGAAAACGAGGACGATGGGAATGGAGACGAGGAGGAGCAGCAGCATGTTCCGGACGATGATGAGCGCATTATTAACTACTACTACACTCGAAGAGATCGCGTCCGAGCTCGCCAGGCTATGGAGGCCGAGATTCCTCCATATTGGGCTGATTTTCAACAAGGGATGTTTGCTCGTTTCGATTCCATGTCCACCCAAATGACGGGTTTGTCTAACCAAATGGCGGGTTTGTCTACACACGTGTCTGGCTTGGATAGGAGGGTGTCGAACATCGAGGGCCATTTGATGAGGTACACCGACTTCTCCATTGGCTCCACCTCCGCTCCACCAAACCCGAATGATCCCCGTTATTGGTCTCCCCACGATCCACGTTGGCAAGACCCACGGTTTGGAGGTCCATTCAATTGATCATAGCCATGTTTGTGTCTTTTATTTTTGTTGAGTCTTTTATTGTTTTCTCTTTATTTTGTTCGATTTTACGCTTTTGTGTTTTGTTTTGTGTTTGTTTTGTAGGTACTCACTTGGAACCTCCTCGGGATTTCGAGTGTGTTGTTTGTCTTCATGCGATAAGTTTTTTTCCCTTTCCTTTTTATTTTATCGCAATGGGGCCATTGCTTGATTTTAAGTGTGGGGGGGGTCTTTGAACTTTTGGCATGTAGTTTTTTTTAATTTTGTTGAGTCATTAGGAGTTAATTGAGTCAAGTAAGCATGTGATGATAGTATTGTGGACTTGGCCAATGATAGAGCATTGTTGATTTTTGGAAAAATTCATGATCTTTATTATGCATGGAACCTTGGCGAAGCGACGCATTTTATTTGACGAATTTGATGTATGCTTTGATGTCGGGAACTAGATAGTTTGAACCCGTGAGATTTGAGCTTTTTGTGCATATTTATGCCTATTCTTGATTGAGTGATCATGCTTGCTTCGTTGTTTCTAGAACTTGCCTTGTTTCTCCATCAAGACCTTAGTATATTTACGAACTAGGAAATGATCTTAGGCCATTCTTTCGTAGCCACATGATTCCTATACACTAACCTTGTTCATAATCCTTTGTTTACCCCTTTTGAGCCTTTATTAGCCGTTCTTTGTGAAACCGGGTGATAGGAGGTTTGGATGATTATGGGTATCCTTAGTTGTAGTTGGTGATATGGAAGGAGAAAATTTGAAAATACTTGTTGTGGTGTAGAAGGAGAGAAAGAAAAGAAATTTGAGATGCTTGTTTAAGTGTAGTTAGCTATCCCTATAAGCTTAGAAAAAAAAAAAAAAAAGAGAAAAAAATATAGAGCCTTTGTTCAAATTAGAAAGAACATGTATTAGTTGAGCTCTAGAAAAAAAAGGAAAAAAAAAAAAAAGAAAAAAAAAAAAAATAAAATAAGCATAAGGGGATAGTTAGCTTTGATTTGTTTAGCATCTTTGAGTTTGTAATTGGTGTGTTGGAGGGTAGAAGATGGAGATTAAAATCCATACTTTGGTTGGAGTTGAAAAAGAGGTTGATGATTTAGAGCATTTTGAGTCACTTAGCCTATATATTCCCTACCTTAACCAATGTCCCTACATTACAAGCTTATATAAAGACCTTTTTGATCCTTGTTTGTAGATATTACATTAGGTGGAGATGTTGAGATTAAAGGCAAGCTTATGGTAAACATGTTGCATTGCATTGATGTTGAGTGAACCCTCTTGATGTGCATTATATTACATCTTTTCTTTGAGAGAGTTGAGTGTTCACTTTCATATACAAAATTTCACATGTTTGGGAGTGTTCTTTGAGGGATTAGCATACTTTGAATTAGTTGAGTAGATTGTGTTGATTGATGCTAAGGTTGTGTGCATAGTTTTGATCATGAACATGAGAGTTGTTTTTGAAAAGCTTTGAGGCCAATATAGTTCACGATACTTGAGTCTATTGTTTATTTTGTTTTGCTTGAGGACAAGCAAAGGTCTAAGTGTGGGGGAGTTTGATTGGTGTTTATTTGTTAGGTTTTTCGTTGCGTTTTCGTGTTAGTTTTCATTATGTTTTTGTGTCTTTTAGTGTGTCTTTTGGCTATGATTGTTTGTTTGGAGTTTTGGGTATCATAGGAGCAAAAAGGGGAGAAATGGGAAGAAACGGGACGAAAAGTGCACGAAGAGAAGGCAAAGCCGTGAGAAGGCAGTTCCTCATCTGGACGACCGTCCAGATTTTCTTCACAATCTGGACGACCGTCCAAACATGTGTGAAGCAGTTATCCAGCAGCTCATCTGGACGACCGTCCAGATTTCACTCCACAATCTGGACGATCGTCCAAAAGTCGGCGTCCAGCTTTTCTTTCCTTATTTATCTAGGTTTTTACCTAGTATATATATACCATCCTTGTACACGAATTATAACCATCTTTTTAGCATATTTTAGCTTTAGTTTTCAGATTCAAATACTTTAGTTTAGCTTTCTATTGTTCGGATCCGGATTCGTTCTTCGTTTATTTCAATTTAATTCAAGGCGTTTATTTAATTCAAGTTCTTCGTTCTTCGTCTCAATTTTCGTAAGTTCTTTTATTGCTTTCGTTTATTCGTTTTAATTGCTTGCTTTCGTTTTAGATTCGTTTTCTTAATTGCTCCGTTTAAATTCCTTAGTTTAATTTCGTTGTTTCGATTTCTAGTTTTAAGTTTAGATTCGTTTTCCTTCGATTTCAATTCCTTCGTTTTTCAAAGTTTTCAAGTTAGATTAATTTGCTTTTAATTTCCAGATTTCAATTCATCATGTCTAGATTTATTTATGCTTCTTTCTTTGCTTTCGTTTCCTTCGTTGCTTTCTTTTTTGCTTTCTTTTCGATTCTTGCCTAGGTAGATTTAATTGCTTTCTTCTAGTTTAAGTCTTAGATTTATTTCTTGAGTTCTAGATTAGTTATTTACTTGCTTTTATTTATTGCTTTGATTTATTTTATTTGCCTAGGATTTAAAACAAAAACCCCAAAATATTCTTTACTTGCTTTCTTAGTTTTAGGTTTACTACATAATTAATTGCCCTGTTAAGTTTTCCTTGAGATTCGATACTTTGGTTTTACTTGCTAGTGCTACGATAGGATTTCGTTCTATTGCGAACACTTTTTGGTGAAACAGGTGCCGGCCATGGTATTAGGAGCATTCTACGCTCATCGATTGATCACCGAGGGCGCAGTGTTGAAGCCAAAGGAGATGGTGGACGAGCTACAGAGTGAGTACGGTATTCAGATTGACTACCCGTTCGCTCTCCGTGCGAGGAATGTCGCTATAGAGATGACCTACGGTGCCTTCGACGAGTCTTATCAGAGGCTCCCTTCTTACCTCTACCTTTTGAAGGAGATGAATCCGGGCACCCAGTACGACATCCACACCTCCCACGTCACCCACCGTCTGACCTACTTCTACCTCGCCTTTGGTCCGTCCATCGAGGCGTGGGGAAATGGTTTGCTACGCCCCGTGATCGTAGTAGACGGGGCGCACTTGAAGGGGAAGAATAAGGGGACGCTCTTTGTGGCGGTGACGAAAGACGGGAACGAGCAAGTGTTCCCCCTTGCCATTGGATTCGGTCCCATAGAGAACGACGAATCTTGGACGTGGTTCTTGGCCAAAGTCCGAGAGAGTTTCGGGGCACCCTCGGACTTGTTGATCGTATCCGATCAGCACGTGAGCATCGCAAATGCGATCGACTCAGTCTTTCCGCACGCTGCTCACGGCCTCTGCTTCGTTCACCTCCAGAGAAATTTCGTTAGGTACGGGAGGCATGCGGGGGCTATATTCGAGTCTGCAGCCTATGCCTATCGAGATTCCCAATTCGATGAATATTGGGGGAATCTGAGGGACCTAAGCAGGGAGGGAGGCGGGATCTACAGGAGGTTGAGCGACATTGGCCTGCCGAGGTGGGCGAGGTGCAAGTGTCCCGTCCGAAGTACGACTTCGAATCCCGCCGAGACCATGAATGCTCGGTTGTTGTGGGCTCGGAGACTCCCGATTTGTGCCATGATCGAGGTGTATCGGATAGTCGTCGAGAAGTGGTTCGACGAACATCGGACTAGTGCCCTAGCTCGCCAACATGAACTCACCGAGAAGGCCTATACGAAGATGTCGGCATCGTCGGAATGGGGCCGTCGCTATTCCGTCAGAGGAACGCCTACGCCCACCCTTTGGAGAGTCGAAGGTGAAAAGCAGACTTACCTGGTCGATCTCCAAAACTCGACTTGCGAATGCCGTGAGTTTGAGTTAGACGCCATCCCTTGTCGACACGCTTGTGCGGCGATAAGGTACGGCTACTTCTCGTTTTATTTTAGTTTCATGCTTGTCGTATTTCAATTGGATTTCAAAACGTTTTTGTATTGTATGTTGTTACAGGCACTCCGGTGGGCGGGCAACTGACTACGTGAGCCATTATTTCAGGCAATCCACGTTAGTTGCTACGTATTCTCCTCAGATTCAACCGGTTCCTCATCCCGAGACGTGGAGTGTTCCCGAATTCATTTCACGATGGAGGGTGCTACCCCCTCTTGTACCTAGGCAAGCCGGGCGACCATCGATGGCAAGAGCTCGATCAGCCGTTGAAGGAGAATCCTCTACGAACCGGCAAAGGTGTTCAAGATGCGGACAATACGGGTACAAGCGACGGAGTTGCCAAGCCTCGCTTCCCATTTGCGGAGTTGATCTAAACGCTCCCCCTCGACGTCCAAGAGGTAAGAAAAAATGTAGCATTTGCAAGAGCGAGGAGCATACTAGGCCTCGATGTCCGTACGATACCGATGCTTGATTGTATTTTTATTTCTATTTTGTACAAATTGACGTTTTTTGGATCTTAATGAACGTTTTTGGATGTTTAAGAATGTTATTGGATGTAATCTTATCAGATTGTGTTTGATTTGATCATTTGGTGAAAATTTGTGTTTTTTTGTGTTATAAAATGGATACCTTCGGCCAAGTACACGACAATATACTTGATTTAATCATGTATACACGGTCAAATTATCCTATTACTCGTGTAAAGTCAACAAAAAAAAAGTCAAAATTTAAAATGACCATACACGGTCAAATGTAAATTGTTATCGTGTATACACGGTTGAAAATCTAATTCAACCGTGTAAGGTCAACAAAGTCAAAATTAAATAAAAGTCAATGCCCTCTACACGAATGTTGACTCTACACGATTTAAAATGAAAAATAGCGTGTACCCTTGTCGTGAGAAGTCAAAATTGAAACATTGTTTTTATTAGTTTTTTTATCAAATTGAAATTGAAACAAATGAAAACGGAAAACGAGAAAAGGAACTTACGTAAAACGTAAGGGGCAGAACTATGTGGTGCTTGGCGGTAACTCCACTGAGAAGACGGTACCCTTGTTGGAGTCTATGTTGCCAGTAGACCGTGTACAGGTCTATCTCCTGTATTCATTTCAAAATAATCTTATTAGTACCCTAATTAGAACAAAGAACAAAATCAACTGTAAAAGTAACATAACGAAACATGTAATAAAATTACCTGGGCTGAGAGGCACTGCGTAATGTCCTCGATCGTGGAGAAGACCTCCTGTGTAAGGTAGAACCCGGTCCCGCTCATCTCCACGTGGGACTGTCCCGATTCCCTGAACCTCTGATAATGGGTGGAGGGTCGCTTTTTGGGATGCTCTACGACGTATGGAGATCGTAGAGCTTTTGAGGGGCGTGTCTCCCTCGTCGTCTCCCTCGTCGAGGCACGAGTGGCTTCCTCATCTGAGCTCGCTGCCATATGATCTATCTCGTCAACAAATTCACTCAACCCAGAGTGATGGGAGCCTTGGGAGGGGGCGCGGCTCACAGAGTGCCGTTCGTCCGACCGTCTCTGACTCTCGGCACGGTGTACGGTGTGAATATCATCAGCCGTCTCGATCGGGATATCCCTGAGCCCCCCAAGCGAGTGCTCACCGACGTGGACATCCCTGAGCCCCGCAAACGGCTGCTCACCTACACGGGACTGTCCCTCGTCCCCGGAGGAAGAACGGCTGCGGCTCGGACTCTTCCCCACGAACTTCTTCAGCTCCCCGGCAATAGCTCTAGCAAGGCGACCCAGAAATCCGGTCCCTGAGCGATCCTGCTCCCATCGGGACACCAAACGGTCCCCGAAACGGATCTCCATGTGCGCAGCAGATCAAGCCGGAGGGCCGGGGGTCAGCGTGCTCGCTCCGAGGCCTCTTCGAGGCCCATGATTCGGGCCTCCTCTGAGCCCTCGGCCTCGGCATCTCGATCCCGCCGTCGGAATGAGCTCGCTCAGCTCGTGGAGCACGACGACGAGGGGCCACCGCCTGAGAAGCGTCCCTGCATTTGAGCTTCTCCACGGCCCTCTCAATATCGCGCTTCGCCTTCGACAACCTTTGCGCGGGCGGGACATTGGTTTGTTCGTGGCGCTTGGAGGGAACGTAGGCCACGCCTATCGGCTCGATGCTCTCGAGACTTTGGAATCCAAGTTCGAGAACATCGTAATCATCCGCCTCCAGTGTCGGATGAACCTCGAGCTACAACGAAAAATAAAACAACATGTGTTAGGAGTCAAATTTAAATTTTCAATCAAAACACACGGCATAGTACACGACTGAATTGCAATTTCAGCCGTGTAGTACACGGTTGAAATTCAATTTCAGTCGTGTAAGGTCAACAATTTTGACTTTAAAGTCAAAATTGTTGACCTTACACGACTGAAATTGTAATTCAGCCGTGTGCCTCACGGCTGAAATTGCAATTCAGTCGTGTAAGTCAACAATTTTGACTTTAAAGTCAAAATTGTTGACCTTACACGACTTTATTGCAATTTCAACCGTGTAGAACACGGCTGAATTACAATTTCAGTCGTGTAAGGTCAACAATTTTGACTTTCAAGTCAAAATTGTTGACTTACACGACTGAATTGGATTCTAAAAAGGTTGACTTTGACTTTTAAAGCAAATTTACAGAAATCGAACGTGAAATAAATTAAACAAGCTAAAAAACTACTAAATCAATTACCTCGGGATTATCGAAGAATCCCCTGAAGTTGCACGAAGAGGAGGACGTGGCCCATCTTCTGAGGCGGGGGGTCAGTGTCGGACGATCCCGAACCCCGCATGCTTGCCCCATTCGGGGGATCGCCTCGTAGGCCCAAATGTTCAGGGCCCAGACCGGCCCGTACAGGTGATAGGCGGGTCGCACGCCCGTTATGAGGGCGGGGTCCCTCTTCATCACGTGCAGCTGGTAGAGCATGATCTGGAACGACCACGCTCCCCACGGAAATGCCCTCCACTGCTCCTCGAACTCCACCAGGTGCCATGCCCAGTCCTCGATCGTTGGGTTGTCGTGGCCGAGTAGCATGAGGTAGTACATGAGGAGGTTGGCCGCCTTCAGATACTGCTCGGCGTCTCCCAGTACACTCGTGTCGTCGTTGAAGTCCGCCTTCAACTTATTTATCTTAGGGGATTTGCCCCCGTACTTCGTGTAGAGGAGGCTCCTTTGGGGAGGGTCGTGACGGCCTTTAGGGTTGAAAGGCGACTCCCCGAAAGCCAGGCCCGTCACGAGGGCGTACTCTTGGGCACGGAACCGTATCACCTGCCCACCTACGTGGAACCACCTCTCCATCTCGGGGATCGACTCATCCTCGAGCTCTCGGGCTAGAAGCTCGTGGAGGGCGTTGTTCGCGCTCCCGTTCCTCCGAATCTCGAGGAGGTATCCGAACGGGCCTTCCGTAAATCTATCGAGCAAGCGTTGGCCGCCTACTCGACGCAACACGCGGGGAATCGACCGAACCACGTCGTCCCGTATGTAGAGGTTTATTTGCCCTCTAAACCCCTGCATTCGGCCCCGCATCCATTGAAACCTAGGCTGCAAATCGAGAACAAACAAAACGAATCAAAAAAATTTTTTTGTAAAATTTCATGCATTGTATTCGGCCAAGTACACGACTGAAATTCAATTTCAGTCGTGAAAAGTCAATAATTTTGACTTTTCAGTCAAAATTATTGACTTTACACGACTGAAATTGAATTTCAGTCGTGTATATACACGACTGAAATTCAATTTCAGTCGTGTAAGGTCAACAATTTTGACTGAAAAGTCAAAATTATTGACTTTACACGACTGAAAAATGAATTTCAGTCGTGTGTACACGACTGAAATTCAATTTCAGTCGTGTACATATGATCAAAAACAGTAAAATTTTCAATTTTTCACAAAATTCGATTCAAACCATAACATGCTCCATGCTTATTAAACAAAGTGCTCGAAACCATAACATGCTTCATGCTTCTTTACATTGAACGTAAACAAATATAGAAAAGGACATACCGGAGGTGGGGGATCGGGGAAGACGCGGGGCTCAACGGGCTCCTCCGGCGGCTGCTGCTGCCGGCGACGGGAGGCGGGCCGTGGGCGGCTCTCCTCGATGTTTCGGGTTCATCGTGGTCGGAATGTGTGGAACTCATGTCGGTGACGGCGCCGGAGACGGGAACGGTAAAAATTTTCCGATTTGGGGGAGGGTAAAATTCGAATCGGTCGTGTGTGGGGTGAAAAATCCAGTCGTGAGGGAGAAGGAGAGGGAGAGGGGAGGGTGGGGTAGTTAGAATATTCAATTTTGTATTTATGTCGGGTGGGGCCCACGACATAAATACCAATTTTGTTTTTATGAATAACAATTTTGTTTTATTTGATAAGTTGGAGGGTATATATGACATTTCAATTGAAAATGGGTATAGAAGTACTACTTCTTATATGATGGGTATAGAAGTACTACTTTTTATAAAAATGGGTATTTTTAACTATTATCTCTATTTATATTGTAATAATGAGAAAGAATTTGAGGAAAGATTTTGTAGGAGCATTGTATTTATTGGAGTAGAGGTATTTAGGTCCCTACCATAATAAGAAGTTGGTTGAAGGCAGCTCATGTTTGTTAAGAAGTGGGATAAGGACCTAACTGATTATAACAAGTGAGAACTCCCATTTTAATTGTTGCACGCCCCACTCACTTTCATACACTTACATTTATACCCCCTTCGTCCCCTTCTTCTTCTTGAGCTGTATCGAGTGGGCACTAATATCAAGGACGATCAGTGTGACTTTTTATGTGGCTCAAGTAAAAAGGGACGAGGGAGTATAATTTATAAATTAATTATTCGTAATATTGTTTGCTGAAAACTTTGTCTAATCATTGGTAGTTAGTTTGACGTGAATTTAAAAGGTTACAAAATTTATGTATGATATGTAGTACAAGAAAATGATAGCTTTGCCATTTTTGTTTCTAGTTTAAAGGAAAGTAAAGTGTGGCCTTCTCTCCTTTTTTTATCCTTTAGGAAGAATAAAATTCCTTTCATGTCGATGGAAGTGTGTGTCATTTTCTGAGAGTGATTCATTTTGAGCCCCGACACCCGAAAAGCATCGAGAGAGAGCTAGTACGTAATCGAGCTAAATCGAACAATGCAGCCATATACAATCGAATGTGGTCTACAACAAGACATTCGAGGCTTGCTTAAGTCGTCCAAAATCGGGTACAATTTTCTCTATATCAACTTCTATCACTTACAACCTTTTCCAGAAGTTGGCTATACATGTATAAATATAGTAGTATTATATATTTGCTGCTTCCTTACCCTTGTGAAATTTGAAGAACTGATGCAACAATCTGTGAACTTCTCCATAGTTCTTGGTTGTGGGGACCAGATGACTTTTGATCCATCGAGGCAGCTTTTCCGTTGTGTGGGAATAGCTACTCTTCATGGGATCAGAAGCGTAACGTGCATCCACCAGCAATATTGCTGCATAATCATTCACGTGCCGAATTGCTCTACCTACATTCACAATCAAGAAAATTTGAAATTGATTGCGAAGAGATGTAAATAATACTACAATATGAAGAAGATTTGTAGAAATGAAGAGTTTGATTCGACTTCTGTATATTTTGGGGTGATGGGAGGAAAGCATAAATGATTCCACTTACCTATGGATTGATTCACAGCTTTCATGCAAAGATTTTCATAGTACTCTTTTCCTCTGCCTTTACACCTTTTAAGGATTTGAAGCCCGGTTTCAACATCTCTACTGTTGCACTCACCGTGGGCAGAAGTTTCGGTTGGGATTTTCTTCCCGAGGCCCTCAATGTGCTTGATTCTCTCTATCAACTCGACATCTGATGGGCTAGGATACGGTAACCCAACCATTACTATGCACCGGCCAGCACCATCACTGAAATTTATACCTTCGGATATCTTGCCTCCAACAACAGCGAAGAGGATTGCACCACTGCAAGATGTTGAATCCTTAGTGGACAATGCATCAATTGTTTCTTTGTATTCTCTTAATAAAGCTTCAACATCTGTACTCTTTCTTGGTTCTCTAAAAATGCGCTTCTTCTTCATAATTCTTGAAACGATTCCTGATGCCTTCCATGCATCATAGACTTGGCTTTCATAGTCGAATGATGAAAAGAATACTACTATGCCTTCTGGAACAACTGTCACTAGATTAGAAAGTAGAAGACCTAGCTCCCCGATCTGTGATTTAAGTACAGGATGTAGCAGTTAATCATCCGCATAAATTGATATATGTGGGGTTAACTGGATTATAGGTAGCCGGAAGACTAAAACCTTAAAATTTTAGAAATTTTACTATGTAAAAAAAAAAGTTACAAAGTGAAAGAGAAGATTTATTACCATGGTTGATGAGCTCCTAGCTTTGTAGCTAAAATCAAAGGACTGGGAAGAAGGTCCAAGCTTAACAGCAACTGGTAAAATATTTTCGGAAGGAACTATGTGCCCACATGAAAAAAAGGGCAACTCTTTTAACTGTAGCGACCTGAAAAGTCTTTCCTTCGTTTCCTCTATAGGTTGTAAGGTTCCACCAGCCAAGATGACAGCATGAGCTTGATCTAATACCTGGCCGAAAGGAATTTTACAGGGATTAGAACTGAAAATATCTCTAATAACTTATCTAAGAGTTGGAACAACCAGGCAAACCTCAGAAAATATTTTCTCTCCAGTCAGCATAACATACTTTATATACCCTCCTTCTTGACCATTGCAAGCCTGCATCGGTCTTGAGACTATTATTTTACCGTCACTGTTATTATTGATCAAAGAGAAAAGCATATCAGCTAATGCCCTGAAACCAGATATGGCACTTTCTTCGTTACTTTCTTCACTGTCCCCACCAGTGCCAATAATTCGAGAGATGGTAAGTTTATCTCCGTATCCACATACCTAAGAAATTAAAGAACATATAAGTTCTATTTGTCAAACTCGCAGAACGGAGTGATGAAGCGCATAATGACTACGACTAGAAAATTATTTACCTTGTAAATTATGTTGCTTTCTTTCACGTATTGTAACAATTTGACCAGGTTTATGTTGTCAATATTCAGAGAAAATAAAAATTCGTTGATGGTCATTGTATCACAGGGAAGATCAGAGCGGTTCATGAGTTTCTCATCATCAGACAACATTCTTAAAAATGCTCGAGTGATGATCATCAAAGTCTGGATATATCTTCGATTTCCAGGTCCTAGTAGATTGCAAAAGCGTTTGAAATATCCATCTAAGTGAGACTGCAATTGCTTCAACTGCAAAGAATGGATAAGGTTGCCAAATTTCAAGAAGCCCCATAATGAAAAGAGGAAAGAATAGGTTAACAAGCAATCTAATCAACAGCTATTCTAGAGATGCCATGAATTTCTAAGAAACTTCTTACGAATGCAGATAGAATAACATTGGTTTTTTTTACCTGGGACCAAGTGACTTTTGCATCGTACATACTGATGAGAGTATCTGCAAGATTATGAGCTTCATCTATGATAATAACACTATCTTTTAGATTTAAACCCAAAGATTCACGTGATGATTTAGAAAGAAGAGACTGATATGGGAGAACAACGAGATCAGCCACAGGTAACATTCTTCTTGAACCATAATATGGGCAAGCTTCTATATTACGGCCAACATGGACAAGATCTTCGATATCCAGAGCCTCCATTTGGGCAATCTCATCCGAAAACTCCTCTATTTTCTTTCTCCTCAGCATTGAACATCCAGAAGAAGACTTGTTGCAACGTATCCTTTTTCCGGAACCCAACTTCTGCCAATTAGATCAAGGACTTCAACACAACAGAATACATTGCCATGGCATAAAGGCAAATATAAAAACTTTCCAACATCAAAATAAAAGGAAGCCTCATGTGCAGTTTAGTTACTAAATAATTAGTGTTTCCAAGTCCATAACTAAAGGCTGCAGCCAAATTTTAGTTTTTATTAATTGGCAGGGTATTCGACAATTGCCTCTAAGTAAATATCAAAGTGTGTAGAATAATAGAGCACTTCATGTGCAGATAGCAGCAAGTGACATAATAATCTGCATATTATAAAATAGATGATCTGTAGCCGAAGCACCAAGAATCACACTTATTAGAAATAATAGAACATAAACACTAAGCCTCGGATATCAAATGGGAACATTCAAATATCTTGATGTGTATCAAAATGTATGAAAAATTATATATAGGAGATAGATAAAACATCTATATACCTTCATTTTAGAAGCTCTATCCTTCTTATTCTTTTGGAGCTCCAAGCATTTCTCATTTATACGGGTGGAACTCCCCAGCTTCAGCACATCTGAAATTGAATGTTCAGCACTTTGAAGTGAAACATTTACTACTAAACATTGCAAGCTCCAACATCAAGGACAGACAAGTACACTACGATACCTTCATTAATACAGAAGTTCTTCCTAGAACCCAAGCACACAACCTTCAACTCCGTAGCAAATTTAGTCTTCTTCAGCTCTTTCATGAACTGAGAAAGCTGTGAATGTGTCCTACTGCAAAAATAGATCTTCAATCGCGACTCCTCTTCCTTCCCCACCAGCTCATCCACCTCGTCTTCTTCCTCACTTGACAACATATCATCCACCCCAACATTCTTTCTCTTCGATTTCCCACCAATTTCCGATTCACTGTCATACTCTTCCATCAAAAACTCCGCATCATCCACCTCATCAACCCCACCTTTCCCCTCCACACTTCTCTCCTCCTTGTTAGTCCCCTTAACCTTCTCACTTTCTTCACTACTAAAACTAGACAAATCTCTAACATTTCCTCCCTTTCCCTTCAAACGTGATCCATTTTTCCTCTCGACCACATCAGGTTCTTTCTTCGGTGCAAAATTTCTAACCCAATCCGGCTCATCATCGTCATTACCCTCGCCCAACTTCTCCTTCCCATTATTCTCCGCACCGTCAAGCTTCTTCCTATCCACAAGCCACTGCAGTGCACTGCATATCATGCTTAGAGTTTTCCCAGTCCCTGCAGCAACCCAACTTTTTCAAATCCCAATAAAATCCTCCATGAAAGAAACGGACAGAGAAAAACAACAGAATAACGGAAACCACATCCAATCGCTAATGAATATGAGCCGGCGGTGAAATAAATGGAGCTGAGGAAATGGAAAACATGTACCGGTGGGGCTTTCCAGCATCGAAAGTCCGCCTCTGTCGAGCGATTGGTAAAGGAATTTCATGAAATCAAGCTGGATCGAGTAGGGTTTGTAGGGGAAAGCCGGGAACTCCATTTCTCCGCTCTCCTCCATCGGTTAGTAGATAGTACTCAAAGCTTACCGACTTGTACGAGAATGGGTAATCGCCGGCGGCGAGAATCGAAGCTTCGCCGTCGTGGTTCAATTTTCCCGCGCTAAAACAACAAAGGCCGCTTCGTTTAATTTATTTATTTTTTTCATTTTTTTCCCAATTAAAATGTATTTTAAATCAATTTAATTCATTAGAATATTAGCTAATTGGGCCAGGAGTAAGCTGTCAGATAAAAGCCCACGTAAAGCCCAATAATTACAAAACCCAACCCTAAAACCCTCCTCTCTCTCTCTTCTCTCTCTCTACTCATTTTGGCTTCGATCCTCATATAAAACGACTCCTCGCAGCGCCGCTCTCATTTCTTCGACCGCACACCTCAGCCAAGAACCAAGGGTTTCTGCTGCTGCTTCACAGCCATGGTAACTTCGATTTCCCCTCTTCTTCTTATGTGCGTCGATTAGGGTTGTGATGGCTGCAATCGTGATGTGATTTGTGTGTGAAATTGTAGGGCAAGGGAACGGGCAGCTTCGGAAAGAGGAGGAACAAGACCCACACACTGTGTGTGAGGTGCGGCCGCCGCAGCTTCCACCTCCAGAAGAGCCGCTGCTCTGCTTGTGCTTACCCCGCTGCGCGCAAGAGGACATGTATGTTGTTCGCTTTTATCATTGCGTTATTCGATTTGATTGCCGCTTGTAAATTCAGTGTCTCATTCTTCGTTGATTGTTGCCTTAATTTTTCGAGTTTCTCTAATCCGAGTTTTTCTCATGATTGTGTGTGATTTTGATCGTGCCTTGTCTGTTTGTGAATTGAATTGTAAAGTTTGCATCTTTAGACAAATTGAGTTCTGAATATGTGGTAAATCATCGATTAGCTGAGTAATTGATGTGTCTAATTACTCTTTAGACAACTGGAGTGTGAAGGCTATTCGCCGAAAGACAACCGGAACTGGACGCATGAGGTATCTCCGCAATGTGCCCCGTAGGTTCAAGACCAACTTCAGAGAAGGTATTAACTTTGCTTACAATCGGCTTTTCGGTTGCAATTGTATGGTTTGACAATGTATTCATATGGGTATGCGATGAATGTAGGTACTGAAGCTGCTCCAAGGAAGAAGGCAGCAGCTGCATCCGCATAAAAGCCTACTTTTGGAGAGTGTTGCTGATTGTACTTTTCCTGGGTATT
This sequence comes from Thymus mandschuricus, assembly GCA_029379335.1. Lineage (NCBI taxonomy): Eukaryota > Viridiplantae > Streptophyta > Magnoliopsida > Lamiales > Lamiaceae > Thymus > Thymus mandschuricus. The sequence goes on along the minus strand of CM057080.1, from coordinate 5,903,288 downwards.
TTTATAGTTCTAGAGAGCAAATGAATTTTGAAAGCCGTTTGAAAGGCAATTTTGCCAATTGGATACTTAGTCTTGTTCTAATTATGTTGATGTACTCTGTTTCGCATTTTAATACGGATACGGATGTCTGAAAGACCATTCTTATTTGTTTTTTTTTCCCGCATGCTTTCAAATATTCGATTAACTACTCTATGTTACCTTGTTTTGATCATTTGATGTCATAGCTCTTATATATTATGTATTGACTGTAGTTGTGATGAATGGCTCAGCATTCTCAGTTCCGTCTCACTAACGAATTAGAGTCTTGTTAGTTTGTTTCAGACCTAGTCTCCTGTGTCATATGGTCTTTAATTGTGTTGGTTTCTTGTTTGTGTGGTACATATAATTCATTCTTATAGGAGGGGCTTGGTCTTTCTCTTGCTTTTGGTTGTTTTAGGCCAGCTCCAGAAACCTCTCCATGGTAGAACAGATAAGGATTTCTTGAAATTTTGATATTTGCCTGTTCCGTTGACGTAGAATGCTGTTATGTCGACCATGTGGGAACTCTGCTAGGATATTGCCTTCTCTTTTCTCTTCGTGGTCTTGCATTATTTTCTACCCCTCGTATCAGATTTCCTATTCACTAGTATTCCTGATCTTCTCTGATTAGCTATCTTGCCATTTCTGTAACTTGTTCTGTTCTATTACCTTCTGTTATTGTTGAGAATGAATTCTAACATGCATGGATTCATTATCAACAGAATGAAGGGATTACTCATGTTTTTTATGAGATACTTAGGGAAAGTTTTCCCCTTCAAGTTTAGATAATTGAGTGCGTATCTGTCGATATATGTGTGTGACTGTAGTGCTTGTTGAATAAAATAGCATGATCTGTGTAGTTATTACATGGTTTGTGCTCAAATCTAATATTAGCCTCGAACTTACCTCTCTTCTTAGCAAAATTCTCATTGAATGATTGTGAAATATTTCCGAAATGTCAATGGGACGCCATTGTAAAAATTTTGCTGCTCACCTAGCATGTGCATCACTAACAAAGTGTTTTTCGATCTCTATAACCAGTGTTCGAAAATAAATATATCCGAGCACTCTTTTTTTTTATGAAAGGCTAAGAAAAGAATTACACGCATTCTGTAATTCAAAAGGTAAAGGCACAAAAAATGCAAGCATCTCATAATATGAGAAAGCTACTGAGCAATTTACAACAATGGGAAACTAAACTCCAGCCTTTGGAATGCACAAAATGGCTGCAGAAAAAATGGTATTTTTTCAATGGTGTATGAAACTAAAGATATCGCTATACATGCTTACTTGACAGCACAATTTACTCTTCAAGCAAGAAAACCCTCTTTTTTTCCTCTCAATTCTATTCTAGCTCTCTGCAAGTTTGCCGAACTTCTCTTTGTCCTGTTCCAGTTCTCTGAAAACAGGATCAAGCTCCGGATATGAAGACGAAAGCAGTAGCTCAAGAAGATCGAAAGCTAGCTGCTTCATGAAAACAGACGACTGCAATCACAGTAAAATCACCCATCAATTATGACCCAAGAATAACGAGTAAACACGCAAGGCATAGAAGATAGAACCGGATGATTGAGCATGGCAAGATTTCTACCATTCAGCGAATCAAATAAGAGGATTGGAGTTTCTTTTTCTTGCAAGCACATATGGAAACACTGGTGATTTATCACCAAAATTGTAGAAGATGAAGTGACAATGGCAGTTTCTGGAAAACCAACATAGAATGTTTGACTGTGAAGTTCTTTCAAATAACATGATTGGATACTTCGCTTCAATACTTTTTCTACAGATTATTCATCACTTGGCACATGAGTATGACAAATAGATGCACATTAGACCTGTAGTTTCTAAGCACCGAACTTTAGCTAAGGAAGATACTAATCAGAAAATGACATGGAAAAGATATGATAAACTGCAACAGGAAATGCAGTTAAAGTGCAGCATACGGAGGTGCAATTTGTATACGGAGGTGCAAGTCAGAAAAAGAATGATTCATAACCTGAATGAAATAATAGAGATCTTTTGCACATTGCTCATATTTCTTACGTCCAACTAGCCCTACAATAGCTGATGGAGCCTTATCTGCAGGAAATGTCTTAACTCGTTACTTTCTCCAAGAAAGATTCATGAATAACTAACATTCCAATATATGACTCCAACGAAGATGATAAAAATTAAAAGGGACAGTTGAATATTACCAATCATCAGTTCATAAACTAATTTGGCTCGGCGTTCAGCTTCCTCCTTTTGCATTTCCTCCAGTGTTGGTTGATCTCCTGTTTTAGGAGAAGAATATGGAGTTGAAGCATGGTCCCCATGAGATGGGGTAACAGGAGGAAGCAGCCTTCGAGGGTGCTTAGTTATGAATATTCCATCGGGCCATAGTATCTGTGCATACCAATAAAGATTGATAATATTATACAATTTTTTCTTGGAAGAATAGCAGCAAACTGCAAGCAAATTGGGAAGCCAAGATAAATGATCAGAATGAATAGAATCGAAGTTCCGACCTACCTGCTCTAACCGCTTGATCCCAGAAGCAACCACTGATCCCCTACGAAGGCGCTGTATTTTCTCAATCAACCAATCATCAAAAGCATCACCCATTCCCAATTGTAAAACTTGTTTGGCTACCCAGAAAGCTTTTCTTCTGTAACCACAAGATTGCTCAAAAATGAGATGACAGAAAACTTTTACAAACAAATCTTAAGTTGACTTCCCAATATTTATATACAATTAATACCTGATCCATCCACCATCTTTTAGTTGTAAAATGACATCAACCAAATCGAATATGGGAACACTGAGATTTGGCGGCACCCACTGTGGGTAAAAGAAAAGGAGAAAAAACAAAATAAAATTGTCTGGAATCAAGTGGCCAGATTATGTAGAAAATTTAAGTTGGTGAAAAACAGGCAATGGAAATGACCTCATCAGGAAGCGTTGAATGAGAGGAATCTTCGGCAGCAAGAGAATGTGATTCCTGATGGTCTCTATCTACTGTCTTTTCTAAGTTACTGGATCTTTTCATGTTTATTTGCTCTGAGTTTTCTGGGCCATTATTTGAGTGATGAAAACCCTTTTTGAATTCCTTTTCGGGCTTTATTGATGAAGACAGTGCTTGACCTTTTGCTTTCAACCCTGATCCATCAGAAGCATGGTCATCCTTGATTTGACAAGCAGAATCATGGTTTCCATGACCAAGAATTTCGTTTTTGGATGATAAATGGTCATATACAGGACCTACGTTATCCTTGCTCTTCATGTGTCCTGTTTTGTCTAGGTGAGCTGAAACAAACCAGTTAGAAATTGTGAAAAAGTGCATCAAGATGAAGGGAAACCTGCTATTCAGATAGTCACCTGAAAGAGTATCAATTATGGATAATGAATCTGAAAATATGTACATCTGCAGTGCCAGGACAGAAGGTTAGAAGGCGAGCAAAGTGGCAGAAGATTAGTTAGTACCACAAGGCTTCTAAAAATGAAAGTGACATTTCAAACCTGAGAATCAACACTGAGAAAATCCCAGACTTCGATTGAACAGGAAATAGTTGGAAGTTGCAGAAGTTTCTGAAAAACAGTGAAAAAAGAGAGAAATACTAAAGGTCAGACTCCGAGAAAAACTCCACGTATTTATTTAATTTATAACAATATAAATTTCCAGCAGAGCCCCAGACCGCAGCATTTTAGAAGACAAATAAAACTATATAATAATGAAAATATTTTGTATGAGATGGATGATATCTATATAAGCTTATTATCACAATCGTGGCAAATAATGTGTAAATAATAGTTCTGCCCAACCATCGTTCAGGAAATATGTCAGCGAGGCTCGTGGCTAAGTAATGTTATTCCACATGTTCACAACCAATGCAATTCCAAGAATAATCAGTGATTGAAAGCAGCTAACTTATGATATAAGATGAATGTAGAAGAAGTATCAGATATAATATATAGATGAGTTAATTTTTGGCATAAAAATTGTTTCAGATTTTCGGAATTAATATGTCTAAACTTTGCAGAGCATTTAAGCTCTAGAGATAAGGTGTCAACAGCTTACATCATTCTCAAAAACATTTTAAGAACGTATAAGCTATACAGTCCTACAAGAAGTACGTGAGAAGGTTATAGTAACCCTTTCCAGACTAATTAAAATGCCATAGATCAAACTTTCAAGCATAATTCTACCTTATTCAGAATCAGAATCTACACAGCAACACTCAGCCCCCCTTACTTTTCCCCAGGAAAAAAATTAAACAAGATGTTGTCACACTAAGAACTCAAAAGCATGTCACTGTGATTTTCATGAAGTTTAAAATCATGTTAATATATTTGAATTTAGCTAGCTCCCTCAAATAACATGCCACGCTAATACCTTTTGTTTTCTAGATCTTACAGCAGTAATTTAAGTTAATTGCAGGGAATATCTCATCTGCCACCCCCTTCCCCAGGTAAAGGTAAAGAAGAAAGTTAATAGCAGGGAATAACTTATAACTCAACCTTTTTTTTTTTTTTACAAGCACAAGCATTATTGGATCTTATAAACATAAAATAACGCCCATAGAAAGACATCTTGATCCCCCTGCGGAAAAAAAATGATTTGCTGAGACAGGACAAAAATATCAAATTTCTACCAATTCAACTTGTTGTCAATTCTGAAGTGAGATTTTAAGATAATGATTTACTGTATTGATTTTTGTTACGTGGAGGAGCCATGTAAATAAAAAATAAACTTGTGAAATTATAGCACATATAATGAACATATCGATGCAAGTAAAGTAGAACCTTCAGGTACTGGTCGAGCAATTTGCATCGCTCTTGGACAACAAAGACATCTAATCCAGTTGACAGGAAATGCTTTGGTGGCAAATGGAGATTATATTCAGAAAACTCTTTGAGACGCCTATGTAACTCCACAAAGTGTTGATATCTGCCACCATCAGAAATAACATTAGCTTCAGAAAATTAACTTTCTTGATGGCATGGTATTCTTGTATTTTTGATGAAAAACACTATTCATTTAGATGATGACTTGAACACATGTTATCAAGAAAAATTACCCCGAACAACAAAAATAAATAAATAGCCATACAAGAATATCTTTGAAGGACTTAATATATAAATGAGAAAGTACAAAGAATATCATACTACCTTCTTTTGATAGACCAGCTGTGACTATTCATATCTGTAACAGAGATGCAATAGACAGCGAAGGTTTTCGATCCACTCTTTACAATATTTGCACCTAATACCTGAAAAAGTAAATGAGTAAAGCATCTTGAAGCATGAAATTTGTTGCAACCAAACACAGCAAGAAAACAGAAACATAAAGTGGGATGGAGTACCTCACATCTTAGTTTGAAATATGAATCGCTAATTACTGATGTTTTTGCCCAATTAGCAGCCAGACTTTGACTTTCAGGTAAAGAAGCATGGGACATAGATGATGAAGTTGTAACTCCACTATTAATTCTACCCAATAGCTCTGCCTCAGAGTCCTCACTCGAATCTCCAGGCTTGCCAGTCACGCTTGAGCAGTTTAACACATCCTGTCTTTCTCCTAATAAAAAACTTGTTCTTTCGACCTCTTGCCAGACCTGCCCATTATGAATGCTAGATCGAGATCTTTTTTTAGCAGACTTTGTTCTCTGCATTCTAGAACGAAGCTGACTATTCCTCGTTTTCGTGCTTTTGGACCTGTCAAAAGTTTCAAGGGGATGATGAATGTGGCTGAAATTTCTTTTATTTTTACTATCCCAAACTTTAACACCCGGAGAGTCCAGACCCATCACATTGTTAATATCATCATCCTCAGTATAACTACTACTTCCGGATTCAACCATATCAGAAGGCACACTTTCAAGATCTTCCTCTTTGCCGAAGGTTTCAACACTCTCTTCCTCTGGCTTTCTATTATATCCAGTTTTGGATGAATCTTTCCCCGTAGTAATAAATGTAGAGCTCTGCTCCTTATTCTTCTCCGCGGGAAGACCATTTGTCTGCATTACTGAATTTGATATCCCCACAACAGAGTTCCTCTGTGCAGGATCAGCCAACTGATTTCTGTCTTCCTTCCTTCTGTAGTCTCTTCCTTTTGTCCACATATTTTCGAAATGTTCTGGAGCCAGGGTGTCGGTTTTTCTTCGAGAAATCACATCTAGTGCATTACCCCATTCTCCCACTGAAAGTTCTTTCTGATCACCTCTTCCGTCTCCACTATTAGTGTCTGGAAGAGAATTCCAAGAGCGAGTTGACCGTGGGTCCATGGAAAGCAATGGATCCTTGACCTCTGATTCATGTCTATTGACCTCTTTGCTTTTTTCATCCTTCTTCAATCGAACCAATTCAACACCCTTGATAGAAGGATCTGCTGTTTGTGTGACAGGATCGGATGGAATCCTTGTAGCTGCATTTGCTCTAGACTCTGATGCTGTGTTTGTCTCCGAACTTTCTTTTTCAGTTTTTCTAGACATAACAAAAGATTCTATTCTCTCGTTAACAAACCTGCCAAATTTCACAAAGCAGAAAGTTAAGAAGACACCATATTAGGCAGAGGATAAAGACTAGAAAGAGTGCATGTTGAGCACCAAGCATAACGATATAGCAGGTTAAGCAATCACAATGGGCAATGTACTTACCTGGGATTAGCAAGATTCAGCACTGGTCTTATTACAACACAAGCAAGGAGTTCCCTTACAATATAGCGGAATAAAGAGCAATGCAGATCCTCTGGCTTAAATGTAAGTACAATAAGGCCATCCATAACATGCTGGAGAACCTGTTGTACTCAAAAGAGAACTGTTAGTGAAAGGGAAAAAAACACACAATTTCTAATTACAATAGGTAGACTGCAAAAACATGTGCCAAAATAAAAAACCTTATGCTCAGCTTCAGCAGAAAATAAAATGGGATGCAGTTTGTTTTCAGCAGCTAGAAGAGATTTGAATTCTATATCTCGCTCTTCAACGGTCAAGATTCTTGATTGATGCCTCTCAATCTTTGACTTTATTGCACGAAAGAGCTCCAGTCTGTGACATATAATATTGAAAATATCCCTGCAAAATGCAAGCATATGCTCATGTAAAAATGCCATTCAAATTAGACCTACAAACATATACAAGAAGAAATTGGTCAGTAAAAGGTCAGAGAATTGAACCTTGTTAAAAGATCTATTAAATTAATATTTCTCATGCGACTTGAAATTTCTCCTAGTACACCATTCATGATCAATACAATCTCTTCTGGACCCTGTCTATCCGGCGTTATGCGTGAATACCACAGACCTGTCACCCACTCAGAGACAATATGTCTTGTGAATTGGTCAATTGCATCTTCAACAATAGGAGAGTTCACATTACGCTTCCAGTCAGACCTTTCAGTCTCAACTTGGAGCCCCTTAAGAGGACTTTTATTCGGAGAAATGTTTGCAGATGTTTGCTTGCTTTTGTATGATGTAGATTTCCTCCGTATATCGATATCCAATGACAAATAGCGAAGTATGATTATTAACAATAACGCGGCAGGCAAGTTGACTAGAACGGAAGAGCTTGTTACTGCAGAAGAGAAAAAGAAATTTAATTGCTTAAACAGGGTGGATCTGCATGCATGAGTATTACAAAGATAACAATTGCACCAGAATCCACATAAATAAAGATATGGTGGGAGTCAAGTGCAACGCTAGAAGTCTTTACATTCCAATCACATCTGATACAAAAGATAAATATTTCCAATCAGGAAATGCGCGGCATTTATATGAAAGAAAATATTCTCCATTAATTACTAATAAAACATAATAAAAACATGGTATTAGGGTACCAGAAAAAAACTCGTTCCTTTTACTAACTGGTTCACAATCAGGAGGGTCACCTATTCCTAGGATTAAATCCTTTAAATTTATATCATCTCGATTAATTGCTTTTGACATGGAGAAAAAGAAATGACTGTGTGGAGACTGGAGAGGCATCCACAAGAGTTTTAGATTACAACTATCTTCTTTGTAGCAACATAAACACTGAACCTGAATAAAAGATGACCAGAAACTTTAGCTCATAGCCAGATGGATTTTTGCTTTTACCAATATATTATCACGGTGATTGAAAATCTAGTCCTCACTTGGTGCTATAAGCTATTCCTCAAAATGCTACTCCCGTGCAAGGCCTTTCAAAGCGTGTTCATAGGAGATAATGGAACATATATAGCTAATAGTCACGATTCTGATTTCATTGTCAATTTGTATTTTGTCCTATTATGCAATGTGCATCTCATATGCTAATAGTCATGTGAAGATACATGCTAATAAATAACCTGTCGATGTTGGCAACTTCATCCGAGAACAATCTAATGGCATGCAAGGAGAAAGACATAGAATCAATCAATGTAGACAATTCATCTCTGATTCTTTGCAATGTCAAGCCTAACAAGTTTAATGAAGCAGTTGTTCTCGAGAAAGATATAATAGAGAACATAAATATTTTCTCAAACACAAGTAACCACATGTGAAACATCAGTATATCATACAAATTTAGTCTTCATTTACTGAAAGATCAAATTTAACTAGGAACTACAACTACAACATCAAGACAGTAGTCAAAAACTCTATACAAGAACTTTATTGGGTAGCAAAATGTTACATACTATCGATTGTAACTTCACCTTGGCAACATAAATCCCCAAATCTCAAACTCTTACAGCTTGATTTCCAAGTGTGGTGAATTAATTCCGACAATCATCACTTTGCTAATCTTAAGTTAACAAATCTTGTGAAGAGTCAAAGAGGAAGCTAAGAGCATACATCCTAATATCCTATCAAGGATCACGAAACAGCCAGATAGAACTCCCCTAAACTCAAACTTAAGAATGGTAACAATTAAGTTTCACCAACAATTTTCGTTAAACACAATCAGTTAGCATAAACAAAAACAAGTACAAATATGATTTCCATCCTGATATATCAAAGAAAAAAATAGATACAAGGAAATAAGAAAGGGATGAACAATCACTTACATGACATGAGGTAGGACAATCCAACAACGCTTACGATCAGAAACACAATCCGCTTCCTAGCTTCCTCCGTTAGGTCGCGAACACTCGCGGCTCTCACCTCGCTCCTGCTCATCTCGCCCACCTCCAATGGCTACAACTGCCAATTCTTCACGCAACCTCAAACACTCATCTACGATTCAATATTCAATCAACAAAAACCAGAACAATCGACGATTCAAAAAAAAAAAAAAATCAGAACACTCGGATTCTGCAATCAGATTCTCCAATTCTCCAGCATTCTTCACGCGATCACTTCGAAAAATCACTCAAAAAAAAAGACATCGAGCTGAAGGCGCAATTCGATACGAGCATGGCACGCCATTTCCGAATAAATCCACTCCAAGCTCGTAGACCGTTAGGTTTTCAGTGTATCTGACTGTGCGGACTATGCCAATGTGTGCCAAATGCTCTCTCTCTCTACCCTCTCTCTCTCTCTCAAATATTTACAACGGAAAATGAGTTGAGAATTCCCAAATCTCGCGGTAGGTTTGTGTTAGGGGTTTAATTAGCAATAGTTAATCGACGTTTCCACGTTGTGATTGGGATTTTTGAAATACTATATTACCTCCATCTCACAAAAGTAGTCCCATTTCTTTATTGACATGACAGGCACGCATCTCCACCAAAATCTAGTATGAGTTTTAGATATAATTTTGAAATATTATTTCTTTTACGGGATAGTCCGACACTCGTAGTATCCCGTAAAAGAAATAATATTTTAATATTATATCGTTAAACTCGTACTAGGTTTCGGTGAAAATGCATGCCGAAAAAATTACTATTCAAAGGGACTACTTTTGTGAGATGGAGGTAGTATAAGACAGAGCCTTGCGCCATTTGATGTCGACTGTGTCCAGTTTCGTAATTTCGTAGGCGATTACCTGGTCCGAACACGTCACCCGCGGTTGGAGAAGCGGGCCCCTGCTGAACAGTAGTGTGGGCCGGCTGGTTACGACGGCGAGAGGAACACGATTCCCTGGTCAGGAGTCAATTTACGGATCTACCCCTCACGAGTCAAATGACAAAATTTTGACTCAAGAAAATCCATTTACAAATAGGCTAACCGCTATTGTCACTCTGATTTTAATTGTCATGTAAAAATGTTATTTTTATACTATGAATAAGACAGAGAAAAATTTACGAAAGGCTAAATTGTAATACATACATGTCTAGTTTGTTCTATAATCTCTTTCGAATTTTGCTACATAAGTGAATATGTTTCTTTTCTATGTACTCACTTTGCCCCTCGGAGGAGAAAAAACGTTTTTTTTTTATCGGTTTCTGATACATTTTTCCATACTTCTTGATAATAATTTTTAAAATGATTTTTTGAAAAAAAATCTTTTGCGGGATTGGATACTATCATACTACAACTATTATAGTATCTCGTAAAAGTTTTACATTTTATTTTTTTAAAATCCATTTTTAAACCATTATCAAGGAACTTGGAAAAACGTGTTAGAAATCGACAAAAGAAAATGTCTCATTTTGCAAGGGAAGGAGGGGTAATTTAAAATGAAATCCGAATTCAAGTCAACTTAATGCTTACAAGAACATCTTAATTGAACCGTAATATGCAAATCATTAAAAACACAATCATTAGCTTTTTTGTAACCAAATACTACCTCCATCTCACTAAAATAGCAACACAAGGAAATGGACCAAAAACCAAGGAAAAAAAAATCAGGGGAATAAACATCAGATTAAGCATATATTTACTGTTCAACAGGTACTGTAGCGGCGTTTACTGTTCATAAGTTTACTGTTCATACAATAAAAAATTAAAAAAAAAAAGAAGTGGGAAACAGATTGAAGAACAGCCCATACTATGATCATACTCGGTGGTGAGGGGGGGAAATTTGACATTCAAATTTCCCCCCATTTCACTAGATATGATGTATATATCCATCAGCTTAGCATCATTTGGATTGCATCTCTCTCAAGAACAGAAGAAGAAGAAAAAAACAGAAGAAGAAGAAGGAGAAAACAGAAGAAGAAGAAGAAGAAGAAGAAGGAGGAGAAGATGGGGAAGAGGGATGATGTTCCAGCAGAGAAGAAAACACTGGTTATGCAGCACTTGCTGCAGTTGGAGAAGAATGGGAAGATGGCCAGAGGGAGAATCACTGAAGCAGCAAGCATGTTCCAAATTTCAAGATTTAGTGTCCATCGAATCTGGAAATCTGCAAAACAACAAAGAGAGTTGGGTGAGGCCATTAATGTTGCTGCAAATGGTAGGGGCAGAAGCAGAAAGAAGAAGCACACAATCAACTATTCAGTTATTGAGGCAATAGACCCCAGTAAAAGAGGTACCATTTCTTCACTTAGTGATGCATTAGGTCCAGAAATTTCAAGGGCAACAGTGGGAAGATGGGCTAAGTTGCTGCTCAGACATCATAGTAATGCTATAAGGCCCCTATTGACAGCTCCTAACATGTTATGGAGGTTAGGGTTTAGTCTACAAGCCATACACTTTGATTTTACTAGAAACACTCCAACATTCAAGCCCATGGAAAATACAATTCACATAGATGAGAAGTGGTTTTACTTGCAAAGGAAAAACTGCAGATACTACCTGACCCCAATGGAGGCAGACCCCCTAAGAGTTACACAGTCCAAAAATTTCATCCCAAAGGTCATGTTTATGTGTGCAGTAAGTAGACCAGTTTTTAGGGGGGATGGGAGTGTTCTATTTGATGGAAAGATTGGTATATGGCCATTCGTAGAGGAGTATACAGCAAAGAGAAACAGCATCAAGAGACCAGCAGGCACAGTGGAGCTAAAACCCATTCAAAGCATCACAAAAACAGTTATCAAGGATTGCATATTAAAAGAGGTAAGTAGCCATTTTTAAATCTCTATCAGTTTCCATCATTAGAGAACACTCATTTTAACATCCCTAACACTGATGTCAATCTCACAGATTCTGCCTGCCATCAAACAAAAATGGCCAGTTAGTATGAGCAAGAGAATACATATACAGCAAGACAACTGCAGAGCACACATGAATAACAGTGATCCAGACTTCCAACAAGCAGCTAATGCAGATGGTTTCAACATACAGCTAGTACAACAGCCATCAAACAGTCCAGATTGTAATGCAAATGACTTAGGCCTATTCACAGCAATCCAAAGTCTACAGCAGAGGATGAAGTGCAAAAATCCAGAAGAACTCATCAAGGCAGTGCAAGAAAGTTTCCAAATAATGGACCCACAGACACTAAACAAGGTCTTTTTATCATTGCAGTGTGTATTAGTTGAGGTGATGAAATGCAGAGGACAAAACAGCTTCAAATTGCCACACATGTCAAAGGATTCATTGTTGAGGCAGGGTTTACTACCTCAAAACCTAGATGTACCAGAATACCTAGTGAGGGAATGCATTGATCACTTGATTGCAGAAGAAAGAACAGAAGGATTAGAGATTTTGATGGAAGAATTAGGCATCAATGTCCCACAAGGTTTAGGTGAAATGTTTGATTTGAATGCATAGGGTGAAGGCAGAAATGGGAAAGTAAGCATGAAGCATAGAGTGAAGACAGACTGAAGAACAGCAGCATATGGCAGTAGGTTGAGGGTATCATATAGTGTATGTTTAACTTTCCATTTCCAGTACCTTTTGTAATCAGTGAACACTTGAATGCACATCATTGAATTCATGTATTCTCAGTAATGAGTTAATGTAAAATCACATAAAGTGTAGGCACAGACAACCAAAACCATGTAACAGAGTTTGAAACCACTTCAATAGAGGCCAATGCATAAATAAAACATAAAACATGTCATCACTGCAGCTAATTGGGACCCCTAATCCCACAGTTGCCCAAGAACAGACCATACTCACATGCACATACTACCTCCATCTCAATACATAAATAGACCAGAACAGAGCATCATTTGACCATTCTATGTCATCAGTAGGTTCATATGACAAGAACAGAACATCATTTGAGCATACAACGGCATCAGCAAGTTAGAATGTCAAATACAGAGCATCATTTGACCGTTGTATGTCATCAGCATACACATACAGAAATAACACCACACATAATCCAACTATCACATAAACACAGGGAAGGATACAACCCATGTATATATCCATCAGCAGATGGTCAAATGGTTCCTCCACAGCGCCATCGAATGGTTCCTCCACAGCGCCAAATCCAGTTCACCCAACCTGCATATACAAGAACAGAACATAGCATCAAATCAACCCAGGTATCAATCTTTTTGGAACCCTCAGCGCTAAAATGAAAAGAGGAAATGAGATGAAGGATTAAACAATGCTGTGCTGAGGGTTCACAAAAAGATTGATAGATGGGCCGGTTTGAATGTTTTAGTGCTCAGAGCACCCCATCTCCATCGTCAGTGGACGGCGCCGCCTCGGAGCTCCCAGCCGCTTCAACTCCGCCGGCGATGGTGGCCCAGGATGGAAGAATCCGGTACCGGTAGAAGTAATCTGGGAGCCGCCTCCATTTGGTGGGGTCAGATCTGTCCGGAGCTGGAGGAGCAGCTGGAACGGGCAACGCCGGCGGCTCCGGTAAAGGGAGCCGCAGATCTAGGGTTTGCCGAGGCGGGGGGGAGGACGGCGGAGAGTCTTGACACTCGTCCAGTTTCGCCCCCCTTTCCCGGCGAGGCGTACGGCGGCGATTCCGACCCAGGGGGTCGTATCTGGGAGGAGGGATGGGGCGAGAACGCCTCCGCCGGCGAGAATGGAGATTTCCCGCGGGGGGAGACGGCGGCGAGGGAGGGGTAGGGTTTTGGGGGCTCCCTTCTTCATCCGAAGGGATGGAAAGCTTCGCTCCGACCATCGGAGGAGATGGAAGAGAGAGGGAGAGTGAGAGATCGGGAGAGAGAGAGGGAGAGGGAGAGGTATTTTTGCACAGAGAAGAGGGCGGCGGAGAGCTCGAGAGAGGGATGTAGGGTTTCGCAGAGAAGAGGGAGGCGGAGAAGAAGAGGAAGATTCGAGAGAAATGGAGAAAATGACAATAGTGGGAGGCGGAGAAGTGAGGGTAGGGTTTTTGACCCCTCACATATTGGGCTCCCCTCTCCCCTCCCTTACACAGTGGGCTGCACAATTAGGGCCCAATTATGGTTAATTAACCATAATTTGGGCCCTGATTTTTAGTTGATGGGATGGCCCATTAGGGGTAATTCTTTGCCAAAAACGGAAGTGTAGCTAATAGTTGAGACGGACCGAAAAGGAAAGTGTTGCTAATTTAATGAGACGGATGTAGTATAAAAAAACATTCATAAAATGTTATATCAACATGTAACAAAACGACAACGGTTCTTTCAAAAAAACCTTCGAGTATTTTTTTTACGAGTGCTCGTTATAATCAATATTAATTTTATATAATAGTGTATGAGCGAACTTTTGTCGGTATTAATTTGTAAAAAATAGATTCCGCCCAAAATTCTGACATTCAAAAACCCTCGAAGGGAAATCACCCCAGGAATCCAACATCAACAAAGAATGTCGGTTATCCACTGTGATACTTTTTACGAAGACGTACCAACTGTACGTTCATTCCGATCTTCCCTTCAAACTCCTCCCATGGATTTTCATTTTTTCTGTAATTTTTTGAGAGAATTTGGCCGGTTTTCCTAATTGTTTCTTCGTGGTTTCTCTCTTCCATTAGTTGGATGAAGTTAAGAGCGAAATTTCAAGTCTCGTGGGGCTGAAGGAGATCAAGGAGCAGTTGCAATCGATTCTGGCGAAAATAATCGATGCGGAGAAGGATGCCGCCGATGGGCTTAGGGTTATACCTCCAAAACCCTTTCACATGGTGTTCGTCGGCAGTAATGGGACAGGTGCGCCTCCGAAATTATGTAAAAATCGTGAATTTTTAATGTGTTTATCGTAATTTGTGTGAGATCTCGTATAATATTTGCGAATTCGGCGAGTAATCTTGTGTTGACCGGAGTTGTTATGGTTGATGATGAATGTTCTGGCGTGTGAAATTGGGGTAGATTAAATTTGAATTATTGGGGGAGGGTTAGAGTTTTCTGCTGTTGGATTTTTCTGGGAAAGTTTGGATTTTGATTTGGGTTATGGAGATTCTCTCCAGTTAATTAGAAAAATTGTTTGATCGTTTTAGGATGGACACCCTTATTCTGCAGATGTTAACTGGTTTGTTTATCATGCTTCGTGATTCTTTCGGTAGGCACCCTTATTTCGCAGATGTTAACCGGTTTGATTATCATCATTCTTTGTGATTCTTTCGATATAATGGCTGTCGTTTTAACTAAATAGAGTTTTATGTGCCTTCATATAACTCTGTTTTTTTCTGGAAATTTTGCTCTGCAGAGATTTAATTGTCGGGAGTTTCATGTGTTTTGGTCTAACTCTGCCTGTACTACAAAAATTTTCTGGGCGGAAACTTTATAGAATGTAGGAGATATAGCTTAGAATAACCATAGGTGCCTAAGGTCAAGTGGTAAGAGTTATATGGAAATTCACAGAAAATGATAAGGGTGCACGATGCTCTTTAAGCGGCCGACAAATTTAGGTATATGAAAAGGGCTTTGATCCTTAACTAATTTTTCTTCTTAAATGCCTAGAGGACAATAGGGAGTGTAATCTACCATTGCTTATTTATTAGGCGGTATGTTGAAATCAGCGGGCAGGCAGTGTGCTTAGACGTTAAAAATAAGGAATTATAAACATTTTCTGGAAAGAATAGTAAGTAGTCTTCACTGCGAATGGAATACAATGACGTCTTTTGATTTCCTTGAACATGTCTGATGAATCAAAGAATCTAAATTTTGCTGTTATGCACTACTTATGCTTGTAATCTGTATAAATGCATTGGAGATTCCAACAATGCTCTCTATGCACCAATTGTATGGAATTTATGATTTATCGGAAGGATTCATAGCTGTTCATTGTTTACTTCTACTCTAATTGCAGCCTTCTATGTATATGTTAACAGGCAAGTCTGCAGTAGCTCGAATAATTGCTAAACTGTTTTATCTGTCCGGAGCTTTATCTTCATACACTGTGACTGAAATGCAAGGAAATCAACAGGTTAAGCACTGTTTTGACTTAAGATAATAGTATAGTTTATTTACTAAAACGACGCTGCATAATTTAGAGTTCTTTGACAATAACCAGATGAAAGATGCAGAAGGTGGTATACTGCTTGTGAACATAGATGCAGAAGATCCAATTAATTACAAGACTTTGGATGAGATCATAGCTTCGATGGATGAGGGAGATACATCAGTTGTACTAGCCGGAAATTACAAGGCCTTAAACCAATACATGAAGTGCAACTTTAACTTGTACAGAAGGTTCTCAGCCAGGTTACAATTCGACGACTTAACATGTGAAGATCTTGCCTTGATTCTTCAGAAGAAGGCAAAGATTAAAGGGGAGAACAATTTGTTAGGTGGTTTTGAGTTGGATAGTTCATGCAGCACCGAAGGTATTGCTCAGACGATTTCCGAGCTTACGCCTGAAAATCTACGAAGATTGCTGAATGCACATTTGCTGGATCAGATGCTAATCGAGGCAAAGAAAGTGGCAATGCCAAGTGAGAAAACCGTATCTTTGAGGGACTTAGAAACGGGTATACAGAATGCGGCATTTATCTACAAGAACTTGCTCAACATATGATTTTACAGCAAACTAGGGCAACCTCTGGTCATGAAGAATTGGCAGTTTGTTGTTGTTCGATTCATACACTCGGTAGTTTGTAGTAATTTATTTTTGTTCCCAGATGTAAGATAACCCAACTCTTGATGTGCTAGTGCTAGTGCTAGTGCCAGCCAATTTTTGATGGCATTGGCATTTATTCGGTCTAAGATCTTTTAGGAAGCGTTTGTGATAGTTTAAACGATGGATCGACTAATGTTGGGACAGTACGATTAGTCCTACATCGAAGCAAGAAATATCGGCTTTATCCAAGCCTCAAAATGAGGCTCATTTTGAAGGAAGATTGATGTGCTAGAGTACCTTCTCGACATTATGTGCCTATCCGTGTTCGAACTTTCTATACTCCAAGTATTCGATTCTAGCTACACCTCGAAGATTCAACAACAAAGGTAGATGGAGAAGTAAAATGAGATCTCCAGAAATGAATAGATAACTCATGAGATTCAAGACTTCAAGTACAACACAAATGTTTTTGGACAAAACCAATCGTTGACAGCGAGCTTCGGACACATATACGAATCTTGTGGCGCTAACAGCTCGAATCTTGATCGAGATTCGATCATCGGGAGCTATCGTCGTAAGCGAGCTTCAGACACATATGCGAATCATTTATAAAGTGGGCATTGCTTCAATGTTCAAGATGTTTTAGCCATATTTCAAAGTTTACGATACCAAGTATAATTTCTTCTTAGATTTATTATGCACATTATATTTTTTGAATAGGGTTGTCCATAAATAATGTCTTATTTGAATTATTAAGCATAATTCAAGTTTTTTTTTTTTTTTTTTTTTTTTTTGTGGGTAATTTCGGAATTCATAACAAATGTAGGTCGACATGCATGCTCGTAGGCCCACTACAACAATTAAGTTGGACCATAATCGTGTCCTAATTATTTTCTTTAATAAAATTTTAGTCGACATGCTTTATTATTTCTAGGGGGAGTGGATTCTATATGTTTTCCATTTTTTCATATGAAAATAAAAAATATATAACAAAGATCATAAAGGATTTATACACATGGAAAAAATGGTACTTATATACATAATTTTGGATTTATAAACCTAATATAATCAATAAAAGTAAATAAAAATAATTTTAATTATAACTTTTTATTAGAATAAGTGAATCTTAAGAAATAACTATAAAACTTAACTAAATTATTACAAGTTAATGTATCAAAAAGTAAAACTAATTCCCTAATTGAAATTGAGAGGTGGAATATAATTGGGACACCACGTGACCTCAAGATTTTGTTTCATCTCTGATTATTACTCCCTCCATGTTACTTCACTTAACTTCTTTTTTTTTTTTTAATTGAGACGTCCTACTTCATTTAGCATGATTTCTAAAATGAAAAAAATTAACCATTACTTTTCAACGTGGACTCTTTACTTTTCACTTTTAACACTACACATAAACAACTGTATCGAATGAAACAAACCAAGTGAAATTGGACGAATGAAGTACTATTTTCTCTTTAGAAAACTAAGACTAGTCAAATTGGACGATCCAAAATAGTACTCCCTCTGTCCCGTGTCATTAGTCCCACTTTCCTTTTTTGTTTGTCTCATTTATTAGTCTCATTTCCTTAAAAGGAAATAATTTAACACACAAAAACACCTTTTAAAACCCCTTTATCTCTACATGTCTTGGTTACTGTGCCATATCCAAATGAGACTAATGTCACGGGACGGAGGAAGTATCAAACTAGATAAATAAAATAGGATGGAGGAAGTATTTTTTTCCTTGTTACTAGATGACAATCTCTTAACACAAAATTTACTACTCCGGTTTGTATGTGTTAGTTTAGCAGTCAAAAGTCTCAATTTCGAGTCCCCGTTTCGATTTTTTTTTTTTCCTTTTCTTTGGAGTATGTTAATGCATAGGACATGCTAATGGTGGAATTTGGAAGTAGGAAGGACGAAGTATGTAGAGAGATATCGACCTTCCTTAATTGCGCTGCGTACATATGGAAAGATTTTTGGTAATATCCAAATAGGCAGCAAAGCTCAGGTCTTTTGCTTGGCCCATGTAACGACGTCATCTCATTCTTCTCCTTGGACCTGTCCCTCTCCCAAGGAACCCACACGGCGCCGTTTTGTGTCGCTTTCCTTTCTCAGCATGTGTTAAGCCTGCTGCTCTCTCTGGTTTCAGGTAGCCGTCTCTCTGGATTAAACGATCCTACCAGAAAAGGGAAAAAACTGGTGCTACTCGTCGGAATATCTGCAGCAATTGGACTCCGATAATGTCTTCGCCGCCGCCGGAGGCTGCGCCGACTCCGATATATTCGCCGCCTCCGCCTGCCATGCCGTCACCGGCGGAGCTTCTGCTACCGCCGCCTCTTCCGCCGGGCGTCACTTCGGCGGCGGCGGCGATCGCGCCTCCGCCGGCGGTGGTATCGCCTTCGACGGCGGCGACGAACCGCACGACGTTGGTGGCGCTGGGGGTGGGGATAGGCATAGGCGGGACGATCGTGCTGTTTTGCGTGGGTATGTTTGTCATTTGGTACAAGAGGAGGAAGGGGAAGCTTCTGGGTTTGGATGGATTTGGCTGTTCTAATTCCCAGCAACAGGGCTCCAAAGGTTGATATATAATCTATTGTTATAAGCATGTTTTTTATTTAATTTTTTGCTTGCTGGATTAACTTTAGTGATGTGCAAAGGCTTTTGGATTCTTGTAATTTTGTTTGTTGGTTGGTTGGCTGACTTAGTAAGACAGAGACTTGAGTTGTCATCAAAATTGATATGGGGTTTTATAAAATATACTCCGTACTCGTTCGTTGAATATAATGAAACAACGTCAACTAGAATGGGACGGAGTAATTTCAAGATTGTTCTCTTAAAATAATGCATTAGATGCTCAATAAGCAATTTCTTGTCATAACCTAAGAAACATACTGTTGAGAATGTGTGTTTACTGTTTACTAGCCATAAGTGGATGTCAACATTCTTGGGTGCATGAATTCATCTTCTATATTGACAAAATAATGGAAATATATAGGCTCTTCACTTAGAAATACTTGCTGCAAGTGAATTTTCATGCTGACTAGCACCCACTTTTGAAAGATTTGTTCCAATTAATGATGAAATTTGATAATGGTAAATGAAACTTGCTTAATTTTGAGGTTTGGTTTGCTTGGCGGAGACTTGGTTTTGCAAGTTACTTGTGATTTGTGGATGCATATAGATTGAAGCTATGGACGCATGTGAGCTGCTCTCGCATTTCTTGTTGCTGTCTTTTGTTTAAGATTTCATAGTCAACAATAGGATGGATATTATTTGAATACTGTTTCGTCATCAAGGGTGCTAACTGCTAAGTATCTGTTTGTGTTTGTTTTCCGTATATTCTGAATGAAATTGTCTCTTGTGCTTTTATAGATGATCCATATCAAGTTTCAGATTACAACCGACAGTCCACTCCACCATCTAACACCAATGTCTTCGGACATCCAAAGCTCGCTCCTCCACAAATCATTGTATCAAATTCACAGCTATCTTCAATGGATGTATCCACTCCACCTTTCGTTAGTAGCAGTCTGAACTCCTTAGATGCTGCTATTCCACAAGCAACCCCTCATACAAGCTTGGGTTCAACAAAAACTACGTTCACATATGAAGAACTTTTACTGGCAACAGATAATTTTTCTCAAACCAACCTCCTTGGTCAAGGTGGATTTGGATATGTTCATAAGGGAGTGCTTCATGATGGTACAGATGTAGCAATAAAGCAACTAAAAGTTGGGAGTGGTCAAGGAGAGCGTGAATTTCAGGCAGAGGTTGAGATTATAAGCCGTGTTCATCATAACCATCTTGTATCACTTCTTGGGCACTGCATTTCAGGGTCTCGAAGGTTGCTTGTGTATGAATATGTGCCTAATCAAACATTGGAGTTCCACTTGCATGGTACGCGGTGGATCTGTCTTTGATTATATCTGCAGTGGTTTTGCCGTGTATGAAGTTTTTATTCTAATTCTAAACATATGATATGATGCGGAGGTTTCTAAAAGAAAGTTTATTTCAGTAAATGCATTATAAGGGTGCTTGATTTGGTTATGAATTCCTGTGCCAGCAATTGAAAATCTTTATTTTGCAGCCCTGAGAATAACTGGAACCTCCACCCAGACTTTTTTCGTGTACACGGTACACTATATGATTCGTCTTTTAGATGATTTTCTTACTGATGTCTATCCGTAATTTGGTTTTACTGGTATGCTTAAAATTTCTTTTCCACTGATACTGGTGTAAATCATTGCCTTCCCCTGAAGATTACTTCAGGTGCCTTAATATATCTATAAATGGCAATCTGTTTAAAATACTGTTTGATGCCTTTAACTTTGGATTTATTATTTAAAAGACGGGGAAAACCTTTTGACTTGTAATTTTGCCAGTCAGATAGCCACATGTATTTTTTTTTTTTTTTTTTTTCCCATTAAATTTCAGCTTGCAACTTAAATCTTCATCATCAAGCTTTTCTTGTCGCGACATGCAACTCTGTTTTGCCAACTTTATGGATTATGACTGTTAATTGTCATGTTCATGTAGTATATCCAAGTTGCATCTCTTTTAATATATGTGTCATCTGAGGCACACATGATGCAGGAAAGGGAAAACCTCCAATGAACTGGGCTATGAGGATGAAAGTTGCTCTAGGTTCAGCAAAAGGATTGGCATATTTGCATGAGGACTGTACGTCCTTCCTGCTCCTACTTTATGAACATTATACCTACTTCTTTTCCCGAAAGATTCAGTTCACATAACTTTAATGATATTTTTTCAGGTCATCCTAAGATCATTCACCGTGATATCAAGTCATCTAATATACTTCTTGATGAAAATTTTGAGGCGAAGGTATGCATCTATGTTTCTATTAGGAGTTGTTATCGGCATTGCAGTTACCGATTTCCTGATCTCGGCCATATTTTAAATTGGTATTCAAAGTGGTGGGTAGTTATGCAGATTAAAAAGCAGAAAATGAACAGTCAATAGAAGGAGAAGTGTTGTACTAACCATTAGTCATACCTTCAAACGTGCTTGTTAAAAGTTCTTAAGTATGCAGTTATATACTGTCGAACCTAAGTCTTTGTGGTCTATACTCCATCTGTCCTTCATAGGGCAGGTAGGTAAAGCATTGTGCTGGAGTTTTGGCAAAATTAGAAATCCAATCTACGTGAACTCGTGGATCTGAAAATTGACAGCTCTCTGAGATACAACGGTTCCAAATTAAGGAAAAAAAAAAAAATGCCCTTGTTGCATCGGTGAAGGCTTCTACAAGTCTCAAATATTGATAAGCAGGAAATTCTTAAAGTGCATTAGGAGCAAGTATATATATGCAAGGAGAAGTCTAGTCTTTGAGGCGTAGGTGTTGCTGTCATCTATGATTGAACTTGCAGAAAAGGAGCACTTGATAATATTATGTATCTGCTATCTGAAAATTTGACTATAATGTTAATATTACGTTCTCAGTTCTCGCTACTGTTATTCTCATTTGAAGTCAGATTTAAGTTTTAGTTCTGAAGTCATCATTCAATCATTTGAATCACATTTGATATTTAAATCCAGGTAGCAGATTTTGGCCTGGCTAGATTCTATTCAGATACTGATACTCATGTCTCCACTCGGGTCATGGGAACTTTCGGGTAATCCATTGGACTCTCACTTTCTGCGTCCCACTTGTGGATGCACTCCTAAATTCTGAAACAAAATTTAGTTAAGTCCTTATCTTAATTTATCTTATGCCATATTGTAAAATCTAATGTACGCCACATCATTTGCAGTTATTTAGCTCCAGAATATGCCCTTACTGGAAAGCTAACAGACAAGTCAGACGTCTTCTCATTTGGTGTTGTGCTTTTGGAGTTGATTACTGGACGCAGGCCGATTGATAGGTCTCAACAGTACCTTGATGATAATATCATTGATTGGGTGAGCTTCTCTTCAATCTTACCATTGTACTTAAATGAAGATATTATGAGGAAACACGTGTAATTTTTCGCCCATTGCACCTTTCGTTAAGTTGATTCAGTGGAGTTGTATGCTTGAGTATGCATATCAATTGCAAGAGAAGCATAGAGGCCTGGAAAATAATTTATAAAAGTTTTGTGATAGTAAATTCCTCGAAGAGTCTAGTGAGAGTCGAAGCAGATTGAAAATTTGTCTATCCTAAATGAGAGCCATGCTCGTTCTTCATTATCCTTTTGCTGGTCTCGTTCTGGGTAGGAACTTTTGCAGCTAGTTGCTTCAGATGATTAATTTTTCTTTTATTGATACAGGCGAGACCTATGCTTTCCCAAGCTCTGGAGAATAGCAACTTTGATTGTGTAGCTGATCCAAAGTTGCAGAAAGATTACGACTGTGTTGAGATGTCTCGGATGGTGGCTTGTGCTTCTGTCTGTGTGCGCCATTTGGCTCGACGCAGGCCAAAAATGAGTCAGGTATTCTATTTTATGTTCCTTACTACACTTAAATGACAGGAATGACCTCATTTACAACATCTGAAAACCTTCTGCTCCTCTTCTCAACTTGTCTATATGCAGATAATCCGAGCTTTGGAAGGAAACCTACCTCTAGATGAGATGATCGAGGGCATTCAACCCGCCCATAACATCTTAGACGATTCGCATGGCAGCTCGGACTACGACTCGTCATACAACACCACACAATACAGGGAGGATCTGATAAAGTTCAGAAAGATGGCATTAGAAAGCGCCGAACACACAGTATGTGACTACAGCGGCTTGACTAGTGAGTATGGCTGTCGGCCCTCGGGCTCGAGCAGCGAGGTTCTAAGAAACACTCGAGAGACACACAAGTGATACTGGCAAGAGGGGAGAAGTGGGTAAAATTATGCAAAGTACGAGTAGTAGTAAATGTCAATTATTTGTAGGGTAGTTTGGATTGTGTTGCTGTTTATAACTAGCATGTTCATCATTAGTTCTATTTCTATTTTTTTCTTTGTATAAAATTGAAGAGGTCCAAGTAGAGGTCTAGTAATTTAGAGTAGTAGTACTTATCAGAGGTTATATATTTAATTACGGGCATATAATTAAGTAAAAGATTTCGCAAACGATAATGCTAACGCCACGTCAAAATGAAAGATTAATTATTTAATTTGAAAAGTGAATGAATTAAAAACGTTTATATTAATTTTTTAGCGGCCTTAATCACAACGAGGAGATGTAGCGTTAGTGGGAAGAGATGGTCGGATGGGGGGCATGACGTAACGCATGGGAGCGCCTATACCGAAACATGATCCTCCCCCGATACCATCTTCAGGGGTTCGAATCCCCTCGTCTCCAATTTCTTTTTTTCTTTTTTTTTTTTAATTTGACTGTTCTAATATTATTAGTGTACTAATTAATCTCAATTTCTTATTTTTTTCCTTTTTTTTTAAATTAAATGTTCTAATATTATTAATGTATTAATTAATCTGCATGGAAATTTTTTTTCTAAATTATTAATTTATTCCCAATTAAGTTTTATATTCTGTGTAACTACGATAAACACTAATATCTAATCCTAAAGAATTATCTTTATTCCAACGTAAATTAAAGTATAATATTGTAAATTTTCTTTTTCTTTTTTATAAAGTAAGTATACGTACAATAAATCTAACGCATTTAAAAAATAAAAAATAAAAAATTATAACTTAAAACAAATTGATGTTAATACGGAGTAATTGAAAAAGGCATTTAACGAATTGAAACGTAAGAAATAAAATAGATTGACGATGACATTCGTACACTTTGCTTAATTTACAGACAACAACATCGAAAATTTGAACTAAAGTGCGAACAAAATTCTTTAAACTTACTTAAATCAGGAATAATTAAGTAATAAAATATAATTACAATTAAATTACATTGTATGTTTTAACTATTATATACTACTATATCTATTTATATAAAATATTTAATAATCATATATGTAATGAAATATTCATATTGTATTTGCAAGAAATATAACCATTAATCACATATATTCTAAAATATTTTGGCATGAACAATTATTTATTAATCCAATAATTAAGGAAAAAATTATAATAAAATTTAGTAAAAATTTCGCTAATTAGACTTATTAATTTTGGATAATGTATAGAATGAGGATGCTTTTTTTTTTTTCCTTCGAATTTCCCCTTTTTTTTTCCATAAAAAGTAAGGAGCCTTACCTGAGAATTTTCATGAACAAAAGCAGTTATATATTTGCAACTCTGTTTTGCCAACTTTAGGTGTCAAAACTACATGTAATGAACATAATGGAAATATATAAGCAACGGAAATGAAGAATTTCAAGTCTTAAAAAAAAAAATGCAAATGTGTTAATGGAATTATAATTTTAGAATTATACTATAGTTTTGTGGAATTAGTGTATACATACACGTAAGGATCATATATATATATGTTGATGGAAATTGTACAATCACATGGAACAGAACTCATATTACTTTTATATTGCATGAGGGAAATAAATCTGGAGTTACTATTATACTTATAATTAATAGCAACATGCATGCTAGCTTATTGTTACATAAAAATTAGGCCCGGTCGACGTCGTGCCGGTCGTCGGAATGGCCGGAATCGGGAAGACGGCTGTTGCGTGGGAATTTTTCGACGATCCAGAATCGGAGTTCGATTGCCGTGCGTGGGTGAGCGTAGGGAGGAAGCCTCCTCGAATAGATGTAATCAAACGGGATATTCTAAGTCAACTGGATCCAAAGCTTAGTAAGGATGGAAATTAGATTAGGGAGAGAGATATATGGAGCACTTGTTGAAGAGAATCTTCAAGGCTAAGAGATGTCTCGTCGTGTTGGATGACGTGTGGGATACTCTTATTTGGGACGGGATGAAATCGCTTTTCCCAGATTACGGCCGTGGAAAGAATCTTGTGTTGCTCACCACCAGATTAGGATATGTGGGAGGTGAGGCTGATAAAAGTTGGAGCAGATTGAGATGTGAAGTGCAGTTGCTGGACGAAGACGACAGCTGGGATCTTCTTCGTCAACGGGTGCTGTTTGAAGAAGAAGAAGAAGGAGAATGCCCTGTACAGCTCATCAAGTCAGGAAAGAAGGAGAAGGAGTCAAATCATCCAATATTCACGGCGGCGTACGACCAACTATACGAGGTACTACTTCCCAGCTATGAGTACTTACCTCAGCATTCGAAACCTTGCTTTCTTCACATGGGAGTTTTCCCCCAATTCTATGAGATCAATCGAACAAAGGTCTTGAGCTTGTGGACAGCTGAGGGGTTTGTCGATCTTACAATGGATAATTGTTTCAACGCATACTTGTGGGAGCTCATGGATCATAGCGTTGGTATGGTATGCCAAACTGGTAGCCTCAACACTGATCGTATCAAAACTTGCCGCCTCCATTCCACCTTCTGGCACCTCTGCAGAAGAGAAGCTACTGATAGCAAGTTCTATCGTGTTCTAACCACTCGCGACGATGGTTTTCAACTCAGTTTGAAGGGGCAGCGTAGATTGAGTTTCCACAACAGCATACTGTTCACCATGAAAGATTTGATTGACTCAGTAGAGGACGCTTGCGCCTCCTCTGCACGTTCTCTCCTCTTGTACGGTCTCACTCATCCATATCCAGTTCCAATTTGCTTCGGACTGAGGCTGCTAAAGTTGCTCGACATTCTTTTTCTTCGTTTCTATGAATTCCCGGAACAAGTAATTCAACTGGTCTATCTGAGGTACCTCGCCCTCACATGTAACAATGCGCTCCCTCCTTCCATATCAAGACTCTGGGACCTCCGCTACTTGTGTATCTGGAGATATGAGATGATCAGGTTCTCAAGAGAGACGCCGCGTGTTCCTATAGAGACATGGGATATGAAGCAGCTCGAGTACGTGGA
The DNA here is from genome assembly GCA_029379335.1 of Thymus mandschuricus. Lineage (NCBI taxonomy): Eukaryota > Viridiplantae > Streptophyta > Magnoliopsida > Lamiales > Lamiaceae > Thymus > Thymus mandschuricus. The sequence goes on along the minus strand of CM057080.1, from coordinate 5,876,717 downwards.
GATCCAGGGGTGGAATTTGCCGAACCCTCCATTTAGATTTAGAGGTGGTTCTTGGTCATTAGCTAGGCTCTTAACTCTTGTAGGCGTGGGTGCAGAAACTTGCACGAGAGAGATTCTTGAAGGAATCCCCCACCTATTAAAGTTGGGAATTCAAATCCAATCACACCCGGAATGTGATGATATGGAACAAGTATTGGATCATCTAAGCAATATTCACCTCTTGCGCGAGCTGGAATCACTCAAATGTATCGTTGTGAATCCTGTACTAGTGATGGGGAAGGACATCGTTCCCCCTGCCTCGATGTTCCCATCAAGCCTTACCAAGTTGTTGTTGAGTGAGATGGGGTACTCCTGGGAGTACATGTGCATCATTGGTTCGTTGCCAAATCTCCGAGTGCTCAAATTGGGATCTTATGCCTTTCGAGGGCCTGAGTGGGTAGTCAGATATGGCGAATTCCGGGCCCTCACATATCTTCTGATTGAAGGAACTGATCTAGTGCATTTTGAAGTAGAAGACAGGGGACTATTCAGTCTCCGAAACTTCCACATAGGCAATTGCTACAAGTTAAAACATCTTGTGTGGGAACCTGATTTGAGTTATCCTATTGTAATCGAAATATCCGATTGCAGCCCTGCAACAACGGCTTTTGCAGACGAGATGAGATCGAGATACGAGTCTCATTATCAAATGCTGGATCGATTTCAAATTAGTGTTCAATCTTCATGGGAATGATCAAAGTGGAGATTGCATTTTTTTTTTTATGTCTGTCTTTGGAATTTTTTCACTTGTAATTTATGTTCCTTTCTGCATTTCAGCTTCCAACTCATAGACGAGGTTTTGTTTTTGGCAACTTGTAACTCTGTTTTTCTAAGTTTAAATGTATCCAATTTGTGATGTTCATGTACAAATGATAAAACAGGGATAAATAAGGTGATATTATGGCCCTAATTTTTATCCATTAATTATTTTACGGCTCAAACTTTTAACATTACAAATATAGTCTAAAATTTATTTCATTTCTTTATTTATGCCCCCAACTTTGATTTCTTAAGTAGCCGATGGATTGGCGGAAAACATAAGCGCAAATGCACCATTTTCATGGGTCAAGGCAAGCTGATGTGGCGCAACTTGATTGGTCAACGGTTATAACCATTGGGTATTTCTATTTTTTTTTAATATTCAAAATTGCATGGAATCTACCATTTTTTTTAAAATCAACTTGAGACTTTGATCACAATTATTAGCATTCCAGGTCAATACAAATACACTAACTATTAATACTTAATCTCGCTACATTAAGTCTACATATGCGCACACAATTTACAATTTTTTATCCTATTAATTATACGTTTCTGTTATGTTGGGAATTTGGAATAAGTAGTTGCCGTATGAGTACAAAAATACTAGTGGTTGGTGTGATTACATTTTTTTGATGAGGTTGGTCGTGATTTTTTTTTTTTCCTTTTACCTTTCTTTTCAACGAGGGTGGTTATGAATATAAATAAAGAATTTAGGAACTTCGTTGAAGAGTATCACCCTGTCAATATCGTGATTCTTGATTATTTTTCTTTGACCAATAAATTACTCAAATACGAAGGCCAACAAGAGCTAGTTGGTAAGACATCTTTTTTAATAAGTTAGGTTCAAGAAATTTCCATTTTATAGTTTTCCGATTTACATTTGGTTCAGAGAATAATATATAGTAATCCCTCCGTCCCACTTAATTAGTCTAATTAGATATTTATATGTGATGTATATAATATTTTAATGAGATTAATTAAGTGAGAGAGCAAGTATATAGTTGTAAATATAAACCGGCCATAAACTCATCTTAGTCACTCGATCCATCGCCAATATTGAATTAAGGGACGCAAACTACTGCAACTCACACAATTCCTTTTTCTATCCACCACCTCCATCAATCACCCATTCCTCTTGTTTGAGAGAGAGAGAGAAATGGCTTATGCGGCAGTTACTTCTCTACTTGAAACAATTTCTGATCTTGTATATCCTGGTTCTTTTCTTGCTCCAGCTTCCCGAAGAATCGCAGAATTTGCATACATGGAGGCCTTTCACTTCCAACAAATTCTGAAAGAATTGGACAAGAGCAGCAGTGGGTGCAACAGGAAGAAGGTGAATGCTTTGGATGCACGAATCAAAGAGGAATTTTGGAAATTCGAAGATCTGCTCGAATCCCATGTCTACAACCAGAAAGTACTCGCGCCGTCTGATTCTTATCGGACGTCGTTAGAGCTGAATCTGGAGGAGCTATTAGATGATCTGGAATCCTTAGCCACAAAGTTGATAGAGGTGGAGGTGGAGTACGTTCGCGAACTGCGTAATATGGCGACGCTACCTGAAGACGAAGGAGGAGCTGCCTCTGAGTCCGCAGCAGATTCAGGTGGAGGAGGAAGGAAATTCAAGATGGTCGGATCCTCATCTGATATACTATCGTCTATAATCAGAAATGTTATGCATTACTCGCCCCCTGTCGCTGTGGTGCCGGTTGTCGGGATGGCGGGAATCGGGAAGACGGCCGTTGCCAGGGAAGTTTTCGACGATCCACTCCTCTTGTCCGAGCTGAAGATCGACCACCGTGCGTGGGTGGCCGTGGGGAGGAGGCCGGACCTTGATGCAATCAAACGAGACATTCTCACTCAACTCGATCCGGCTAGTAGCAGGGATGGGAGAGATGTGGACAAGTCGTTGAAACGAATCTTCAAGGCCAATAAGAGGTGTTTGTTGGTGTTGGATGACGTGTGGGACTCCTACGTTTGGGATGAGATGAGACCGCTTTTCCCAGATTACGGGCTTGAAAAGAATTTCGTTCTGATCACCTCCAGATTACGACACGTGGCGTTTGGGGCTGACGAAAGATGGTCCGGACTTAGATGGGGGCTCGAATTGCTAGATGAGCAGGAGAGCTGGGATCTTCTTCGTCAGAGGGTTTTTGGAGAAGACGAATTCCCTGCCGATTTAGTCAAGTCCGGTCAAAAGATCGCCAAGGAATGCGACGGCCTTCCCCTCATGATCGTTACCGTCGCTGCCCTCCTGTTGGAAGCCGAGATGACCGCAGAGTTCTGGGAGGAGGTAGCTAAGAAGGAGGGGAACCATCCCATCTTCACGGTGGCATATGATCGGCTGTACGAGGTACTATTTCCGAGCTACGACTTCTTGCCTCAGTATTTAAAACCTTGCTTTCTGCAAATGGGAGTTTACCTTCGAAAGTTTAAGATTCGTCGATCCAGTATCTTGAGCATGTGGATTGCTGAGGGATTTATCAGAGCTGTCGATCATAAAACAAAAGAAGATTGTTACGAGACGACATTCTTGAGGGAGCTCATCGACCACAGTGTTGCTATAAAATGCCTTGAAAGTAGCAACCGCGATGAGGACAAGGGCCTTACTGATGGTATCAAAAGTTGCCGCCTCCATTCCACCTTCTGGCACCTTTGTAGAAGAGAAGCTACTGCCACCAAGTTCTGTCGTGTTCTAACCTGCAGCGATGATGGTTTGCAACAGCTCGTTTTGAAGGGGCAACGAAGGTTGAGTTTCCACAACAACATACTGTTTGCCATGAAAGATGTGATGGAATTGGTGAAGGAAGCTTGTGCTACCTCTGCGCGTTCTCTCATCTGCTTCAGTCACTCTCGACCATATCCGGTACCATTTTGCTCCGGGCTGAGGCTGCTCAAGCTACTCATCCTTGGTCTTCGTTTCTATGAATTTCCATTGCAAGTAATGCAACTGGTCTATCTAAGGTACCTTGCCCTCATTTGTAACACTGGGCTCCCTCCTTCCATATCTAGACTCCGGCATCTTCGCTTCTTGATTATCCATAAAGATATCGACGTTAGATTCTCTGGGGTGACGCCATATGTTCCGGTAGAGATATGGGACATGAAAGAGCTCCAACACATCTATATCTGGGGAAGGAATTTGACAAATCCTCCTCCTAGAGATGACGAAGGTGCCGCTTCCTTGGAAAGTCTATTGTCGCTTGTTGGCGTGGGTGTCGAGACTTGCACGAGAGAGATTCTTGAAGGAATCCCCAATCTAAAAAAGTTAGGCATTCAAATTGCATCGCATCCTGATGAGGAGGCTATGGAACTAGTCCAAGATAATTTAAACAATATTCATCTCTTGCACAAGCTGAGATCACTTAAATGTTTCGTCCAGAATCCTATCTTATCAAGGAATCACAATATTGCCCCCACGGCTCTCAAGTCGATGTTCCCATCAACTCTAGTAAAATTGTCCTTGTCTGGACTCGGATATCCTTGGGAAGAATGCATGAGCACAATCGGTTGGCTCCCAAACCTTCAATCGCTCAAATTGGAATGCTATGCCTTTCGATGGCCCAAGTGGGTAGTCAGATACGGCCATTTCCGGGCGCTCATATATCTTCAGATCAGCGAAACTGATCTAGTGCACTTTAAAGTGGATGCTATGGGATTGATTAAGCTTAAAATGTTGAAGTTAAAATACTGCTACAAATTAAAACATTTTATGTGGATACCTGATGATCATCGGCCCCATTCTTTCGATATTGTGATGCATGATTGTCACCCTTCAGCTGCGACTTATGCAAAAGAAATGAGCTCCAATGGGGGTATGGTTATAGTTAAATCTTCGTGGGAAGATGGGGAATGAATCCTCAAGAGGTTGGCCACTAAACTCTTTGAAGTTTACTAGTAGAGATTGTTAAGAATATCAAGAATCCGCCGAATTCTCCACCATCAACTTCTCATTCCACGTTCCACGGCTACAAATTAGCCTATGATTTTATTGTCTGTTATTTACCTTTCTAGATTAGATCAATCACACTTATTGTACTCTTGATTGTGTATATCTCTAGCAATAGTTAGCTACCAAACTTGTACTATAAATATGTATTATATCCAATGAATAAATATCCTTTGCATACTTCTATATGGTATACAGAGCATTCCGATCAAATCCCACAACCTAGCATTTTCTTTTCCTTTTCATGGCTGCTGCCACCTCCATCACCCTTACCAGCCCGGCTAATCCCAACAACTCAATTATTATTGTTAATCTATCCCAACGCATCACTCTCACCTCCTGACCTATCTTACTTGGGCATCCAGATCTCCTCAATGCTATTTGGTCATGACTAGGGGTGGTTCGGTACGGCAAACGGTAAAATTTTCGCCATACCGTATACCGTACCGTTAGTTGCGGTATGAGATTTTTCATACCGTTGTCGTACCGTACCTTTCGGCATACCAATTTTCGGTATACCGAAAATTCGGTATGGAAAAAATCCATACCGTTATCGTACCGTCGTTTCGGTATACCGTACCGTACTTCGGTATGGTACGGTATACCGTATACCAAAAACATACGATTATCCATAAAATTAAAAATTCATAAACTAATAAAATCCATACAATAAAATCCATAAGAAATTACAATTCATTAATAAAAAGTCCAATTAATCCTTGTGCAAGTCTCTGCACCCACACCTGCAAGTGTTAGGAGTATCTCCAATGATGAAAAAGGGGCGCCATCATCCCCACCTCTAGGTGGAGGATTTGGCAAATTCCACCCCCGGATCTCCACGTACTGGAGCTTCTCCATATCCCATATCTCTACAGGAACACACGGCGTCTCTCCTGATATTCTGATTATCTCGTTTCTAAAGATGCTCAAGTAGCCGAGGTCCAAGAGCCTGGATATGGAAGGAGGCAACGCAGTGTTACAAGTGAGGGCAAGGTACCTTAGATAGACCAGTTGAATTACTTGTTCTGGGCATTCGTAGAAACGAAGAAAGGGGACATCGAGCAGCTTTAGCATCATGTCCCACGTTGAGAGGAGGGTTAGTTGAGACAAACATCATGTCCCACGTTGAAAATATAAGGTGAACGGATTTTTTATATAAAAGGAGAACACACTACATTAAGGTAGAAGCCCAAAAGCAAAATTGTGCAGATTTAATCCAAAGGGAACAATATCATACTATTGTAGCTCGATCGCAAATTTGGCCTAAATGGGACATTTTCATACTATTGTGGTTCGATCCCTCTTACACGAGGGAGTACTTTGTTTTTTTTTTTTTTTTTTCTAATTTTGTGGCTATATCATATTTTACGAGTACTTTGCATTTTCTAATTTTATAGCTGTAGTGGGCAAAATTCGTAAGCCCAAATTAAATGGCCCAACGGTCTTAACGGACCAGGCTGGACGGTCGAAATGGCCCAATAGAAAAGGCATTCAAGCCCAATTCAATTATTAGCCCTAGAGCCTATCCGGTTACGTCAGCCACAACGGTCAACACGGTCAATCGTGACTTATCATTTAAATCAAAGACCGAGTCAAATTATGTTAACTCGGCCGCGGAAGTCGGAACGGATCGAGGGAGATGGACACGAACTGATAAGGCCCATGAGCGAAACCCTAAGGGGGAGGCTGTCGTATATATACTAACTGACTGGTCGAGTCAGTCACGATCTATTCCACGCTCACACTCTCCACTACCCTCTCGACTGCTCTCACGCATTCTGCACAATCACGACAGCCGCCGCCGTCGGAGTAAGCCGAACAAGTTTCCTCCGCCGTCAATCCCCCCTCACACGTTACTTCCTGTCACCTCCTTAACCGACCGAACGCTCTTAGTCGTCCGCGACCACCACAATTGCTTTGTTATTTACATTCATTTTCATCTATTTTTATATTCGATTATCTGAATACCGTACTAACTTGAGCGTCGGAGGTCCTACGGCCGACACCCCCTCCGGTGTTCTTCGTAGGGCTCTAACGTGTCCGTTGTGTTGGTTACAGGTTGCTAGTGCCCTAATCGACCGGATCGACCGAATCGTCCGGCCAACTGTAATTGTAGATTCTACCTCTACAATTTGGCGCCCACCGTGGGGCCCTAGCAATCAAGCGAATCAGCACGATCCGAAAGCTTTCGAATTTCCGACCATGGGTGACGAACACAACATGTCCGATGCGCCTGTGGGGACTGATTTCGCCGCTCAACTTGCGGCCCTGACCGAACAGATGAACCGGGAGCGGGAGGCTAGGGAGAGGCTTGAAAAGGAGAATGCCGATTTACTCAAGCGTCTCGAAGCGGCCGCGAATCAAACCCAAAAGACTCCGACCTCTCGGTTGAAGACTCCGGTTGACCCGATGCAATCCCTGGAGTATGAAGACCACTTCACTGATGACGACGATGCCGACAATGTCAACCCCGGAGAGTCGTACGGTCCGGTAAATAATCAAGGTTTTCATCAGTTTAATCCTGATCGTACTCGTGTGTCTTTCCTTACAGGCAACCCAGTATCCCTTGATCTCGAACCTCAACGAACCGTGACACGGCCAATACGATCTGCTGGAACTGGCTCGACCGTCCCGGCAGCCGGTGCGACTGAATCAATCCATCCAGCCATCGGTCTTCAGCATGTGACACCTGAACCGGTTCGCACGACACCCGGAGTAGTTCAAGCCATGCGGTCACTGGAGGCACGGGTCTGACGGCACATGCGGGCGTTCAAAAGCCAATTCAGGGTACAATCGTTACTGCACTCCCAACAACTGGAACCATGCAACCCGAACAAAACATTGGCTTCCCCCATCAGAACCAATTCATCACCGCCGAACCAGTCCGGACGACCGCAATCGGGTCCTCCATGAACTTTGATGCGGATCTGGCCTACAAGTTAGCCGAGATGGAGGCAATGATTCAACGTATCCCCGGAGTGCCGGCACCCATCAAGAAGAGCGCCGCAAGTTGCTATGCCGACTCACCGTTCGTGGATGACATCGCGTTGGTGGAGATGCCTCGAGCTCCTAAATTCAGCTTCCCCAACATGAAGCCATTTGATGGAACTACCGATCCAGACGACCACATCGCTCAGTACCGGCAGAGGATGTTTACGGTGGCTATCCCTCGCCAGTCGAGGGAAGCCTGCATGTGTAAGGGGTTCGGTTCTAGTCTGATAGGACCGGCCCTTCAGTGGTATACCAATCTTCCAAATAACTCTATCTCTTCTTTTGCTCAACTAACTGATATGTTTGTGCAGCAATACGCCAGTAGTAGGAAGTTGGAGAAAATTTCGGAAGATTTGTACGTGATAGTCCAACGCGTAGGAGAACCCCTCCGCGACTATGTTGGACGTTTCAACAAAGAAAAGGTGTCGATAACCAACTGCAACCAGCAAACTACCATCACTGCCTTCCGCAAAGGCCTTCTTCACGACTCCGATCTCTATAAGGAGCTCACCAAGTACCCGTGCAAGACGATGGAAGATGTTCTGGCGAAGGCATGGGCGCAAATCAAGTGGGAGGAAGACCAATACAACAATCAGAGGACTCTCCCTCACAGAAATCCGAGGAGAGATACCAGAGCCGACAGAAGGTCAAGTGACAGGCGTTCCGAACCGTACCCGCCTCCTCCAAGATTCGATAGCAGGAGAAGGGATTACGGCCAAACATCTGAAACGCGGCCGAGGGAGAGAGCAAAAGTGTCAGAATATAACTTATCGATCTCGCCCGCTGAAGCAGTAATGGCACTCAAGCAATTGGGCAACAGAGTCAAGTGGCCGGAAAAGATGAGAGCACCGCCAGAACAGAGGGACCGGTCGAAATGGTGCGAATTCCATGCTGATCACGGGCACCGAACGGACGACTGCATCGCCCTGAAATTGGAGGTAGCCCAGTTGCTGAAACAAGGCCACCTGACCGACCTCCTAACTGACGAGGGGAAACAAACCCTCCAAGAAGCAAGAGACAGACGCGACGGCCGCAGAGATGTTACCCCCCCACGACCTCCAGTGCATAAGCGAACAGTAAACGTCATAACAGGCGGTTCTGAAGTCAGCGGAGTAACCCATTCGGCAGCCAAGAGGCATGCAAGAGAAGCAGGCCGATTCAGAGTAGAGTCCGGCCCAACGGAGAAGGACGCGACCGAGCACTCCGCCCAATCGATATGCTTTACCACTTCGGAATCCACTAAGCTTCTCAACCCTCATCATGATGCTTTAGTTATTTCTCTTTATATTGCTAATTGTCTCACCAAACGTGTTCTAATCGACAACGGCAGCTCCGCCAATGTCCTGTTTCTTTCCACTCTCAGGGAAATGACAATTGATGAGGCCAAGTTAGTCAAGAAAACCACATGCCTCGTCGGCTTCAGCGGAGAGCAAAAGAACACGTTGGGAGAGATCGAACTCCCAGTATATGCAGAAGGAGTCAACCTCTGCACTCGCTTCTTAGTGGTGGATTCTCCCTCCGCTTACAATGTCATCTTAGGCCGTCCCTGGATCCACGAGATGGGAGCTGCACCGTCAACTTTCCATCAAGTGCTGAAGTTTCCAACCAAATGGGGGATAAAAGAGATAAGGGGAGATCAAAAAGATTCACGCGCATGCTACCAGACTATGATGAAGGCGAAGCAAGCTACCTTATAGCAATTACAGCAGCAGGGACCGTCCGACCCGAAGCCGCAGCAGCCGATTCATCCGGACGAACCAGATACAGTCGAGTTGGACGAAGTCCCGATCCATCCGGATTTCCTAGACAACACTGTCCGCATTGGAGCTCAACTGACTCCAACTATCAGAGAAGAGCTTATCAAATTTCTATCTGATCATTACGATTGTTTCGCTTGGTCCCATGCGGACATGACAGGCATCGACCCTAACATCATTGTTCACAGGTTGCAGGTTGATCCAGACTACCCTCCTAAAAAACTAAAGAGGAGAAAGTTCGCCCCCGAAAGGAACAAAGTCATCAACGAAGAGGTCCAGAAGCTGCTCGACAATGGGCTAGTGAGGGAGGTCCACTACCCGGATTGGTTAGCCAACGTGGTGGTCGTAAAGAAGAAGAATGGCAAATGGCAAGTGTGCATAGACTTCACCGACCTAAACAAGGCGTGCCCGAAGGACTCCTTCCCACTGCCCCACATAGACATGCTCGTTGACGCGACGGCCGGACACGAGTTGCTGAGCTTCATGGACGCCTACTCGGGATACAACCAGATCTTGATGCACCCGGACGACCAAGAAAAGACAGCATTCATGACCAACCTTGGGATTTTTTGCTACAAAGCCATGCCGTTCGGATTGAAAAATGCGGGGGCAACCTATCAACGACTAGTAAACAGAATGTTCAACAACTTGATCGGTCGAACGATGGAAGTCTACATCGACGATATGCTCGTCAAGTCTCTCCAAGCAGCAGACCATATCGACCACCTCCGACAGTCATTCGACATCCTCAGGGAGTATAATATGAAACTTAACCCTACTAAATGTTCATTTGGTGTTACTGCAAGAAAGTTTCTTGGTTACCTTGTTACACAGAGAGGAATAGAAGCCAACCCGGCCCAAATCGACTCAATTCAGAGGATAGCTTCCCCGACATGTGTGAAAGATGTGCAAAAGCTTACGGGAAGAGTGGCCGCCCTCAGTCGATTCATCTCCAAGTCGTCAGAACGATGTCACCCCTTCTTCAATACGTTGCGGAAGTCAAAAACATTCGAATGGACAGCGGAGTGCGAAGATGCTTTGAAGCAACTCAAGCAATATCTGACTAGCCCGCCTTTATTGTCAAAACCTAAGGACAAAGAGACTTTATTTGTCTATTTGGTTGTATCCGACACAGCGGTCAGCGCGGTCCTTGTTCGTGAGGAAGAAGGAAGGCAATCACCCATCTATTATGTGAGCAAGTCCTTGCTGGATGCGGAAACTCGATACAATCAGTTAGAAAAGTTGGCATTAGCGCTTGTTCATGCAGCCCGGAAACTACGTCCCTATTTCCAGTGTCATCCGATTGTAGTCCTCACTACCTTTCCGCTAAAGGCGATACTACACAAACCGGAGCTCTCCGGCAGACTAACAAAATGGGCAGTGGAGCTTAGCGAATACGACATCACTTACATGCCAAGGACTTCTTTGAAGTCATAGGTATTGGCTGATTTTATTGTTGATTTTACTCCTAACTTACAAATGCAGGCCGAGAAAGAGCTATGCTACCTAACCGAAGACCAGTCGGCCGGAATCTGGAAGCTCAATGTTGACGGTTCCTCAAATAGCAAGGGAAGTGGGCTCGGATTAGTCTTAACATCGCCAACATGGGACATAATCGAGCAAGCGGTCAGATGCGGATTCAAAGCCACCAACAATGAGGCGGAGTATGAAGCCTTGATAGCAGGGTGGGACTAGCTAAAGAACTGGGAGTCAAGAGGATCAACGTCTTCAGTGACTCTCAACTCGTAGTCAACCAGATGCAAGGCCACTACCAAGCCCGAGACAACAAGATGACCGCCTATCTCGACAAAATGAAAGAGTTGCAGACCAACTTTGAAGAATTTTCCATCACCCAAGTTCCCAGAGGAGATAATGACCATGCCGACGCACTCGCTAATTTGGGGTCGTCAGTTCAGACAACAGTACCCAAAGCCATACCCATCGTCTACTTGCAGTGGCCAACCATTTGGAAAAATGAAGCGGAAGTGTGCGACATATCGGCCGATCAGTCGTGGATAACACTCATTTTTGAGTACCTAGACAAAGACGTCGTCCCTGATGACAAAAGTGAAGCTCGACGTATCAAGGCTCAAGCCGCCCGCTTCACCATTATTCGAGGTAACCTTTATAAATGTTCATTCTCTGGCCCATAATTACGATGTCTTAATCCTACAGAAGCAAAGTACGTCTGGCCGAACTACATGAGGGCGAATGCGGGAACCATTCCGGTGGGAGAAGTCTAGCTCACAGAGCCCTAACAAGCGGATACTACTGGCCGACTATGAAGTCAGACTCGGCGGAATATGTCAAGCGATGCGACAAATGCTAGGGAGACGCTCAAGTATCTCATCTACCACCGGAGCCACTCACCTCAATCAGCTCACCCTGGCCATTCATGAAGTGGGGAATGGACATAGTAGGAAAGCTCCCGAAGACACCTGGACAAAGAGTATACATGCTTGCCGTGACTGACTATTTCACCAAGTGGATAGAGGCAGAAGCATTCCACCAAGTTCGAGACAGAGAGGTCAAAGGTTTCATATGGAGGAACGTTATATGCCGATACGGAGTGCCAAAGGAAATTGTGACAGACAATGGGTCCCAATTTATAAGTGCTGACTTCCAAGACTTCTGTCACTTTTGGAACATCAAGCTGAGTTTCTCCACCCCGAGATAACCGCAGGCGAACGGACAAGCGGAGTCGTCAAACAAGACGATAATGAACACCTTGAAGAAAAGACTCGAGAAATCAAAAGGAAGATGGGCGGACGAACTTCCCGGAGTTCTCTGGTCTTACCGAACAACCGCCCGAACTTCAACAGGAGAGACCCCATTCTCACTTGCCTACGGGATGGAAGCCGTCGTTCCCGTCGAGAGCGAAGTACCTACAGCCAGATTCGAGCTGACAACTGAAGAACAAAATTGGCAAGGAATGTGTCACGAGCTTGACATGCTAGATGAGAAAAGGGAACAAGCCAACATAAGACTGGCGTCTTACCAGCAAAGCATTGCCAAACATTACAACAAGCGCATACGCACCCGAAGTTTCAAAGTAGGTGACTGGGTACTCCGACGCGTCTTCCAAAATACAAAGGAAGCGGGAGCAGGAAAACTCGCACCAACATGGGAAGGACCTTACTTGGTCACCAAGGTCGTCGGACATGGAGCTTATAAACTCCAAGCAAAGGATGGACGCGACATCTCCAACAGTTGGAACGCCGTCCACCTTAGACAGTATCATTTCTAAACTCAACCTTCCATTATTGCTTTCTTAAGTCTTTAAGTCTCGTTATATCGGTACTGACAATATCACGAAGTACATTGCGAGAACTACATTTTGTCTTGATCCATATTTCGGGTATGTAGGCAGCTCCACGGAGCCCAGCCAATATCTTCTATCTTACCCGTCGTATCAGACTGTTTATGAAACAGGCCAGACTGTCTCCCCGGAGCACGACGCTTGACCGAAAGGTCCAACTTATCAACATGAAGGAAAAATGAACTCTCCGGAGTTCAAACGCTATTTCCTACTGCCCTCAGAAGAGGGAGACCGACGTAACTTTCTCAAAGTCGACAACTACAAACAGTAACGTGGTTGCTTTCATTATTTTTATCTCTACACATACCCGTGTTTACTTCCACAACAATTCTGACAATTCCATGTAGGACCTTGTCAGAACTACATTAGGGCTTGATCCCCAACGGGTATGTAGGCAGCTCTACGGAGTGTAGCCCAATCATTCCAGTCGCAACCATCTTTCCTGATCAAACTGAGTCAAGGGAAAGAGAACAATTTACTTCTCTACACCGAGTGTACAATACAACTCTCCATTCCTTCCATTGTAGACTCATCATTCGAGTCAACTGACTCAGCCACCGAAGTCGAATGTAACCGACTGATCCAAGCTCCGTGCAAGCCTGACATGCAGAACGTGAAAAATAATCCCTTACCGAAGTCGACAGCCCACAAAAGCAAAACGTGGGCCAACCGACTCGACATAATCACTTGATTATATAGTATATTCTTTTCATCTCAGATGTTAACTAATGTAGCTGCTATAACAATATAGATTGTCCATTACTATCAAAGTTCAAGAGTTCATCTTTCTTTGACACTGAGTTCACTTTAATTGTGACTGCTACGACGACTTGACACAATGAAAAATTCAACTGTTTGGATTGTTCTCACTTGAAACCCGATGTGCTCGCAAATTTTCAGGAGCTAAAATCGGTGACACCGCACATTTGTTACGGCCGACCGAATAGACAATATTCACGGTATTCCGAGCTCTCAATTACAACAATCAAAATCGAATGACAAGACAAACGTGACTGTCGTAGAAACATTCTTCATTCTTTAAGCCAAGTAAAGATAATGGTGGCCTATATTTTATATAAAGGAATGAAATGGCAGCGGTTTCGACAGGAATATGGCGAAAGAAACCAACGATTCCGATTCAACGAATGCAACAAATCCTTCCCTTCCTGTGAATGCACCGAAGAACACAACCGCGGCCAACGAAATCTTCCATTAATGCCTTGAATTTTAAGCCACAGTCGTCAAAACAAACTCTCCAAGCGAGGACACTTACTCGTCAAGCGAATTCCCAGCTGCCAATGTCTCAACTCCTGCTCCAAGCTAGTGAGTACCAACTATTCGATGAAATGACAAAACAAAATTATAAATCTTATTCTCAATTAAATGCACAAAATCACAGAGACAAGGGCAGCTTACCTCTCGTCGCCATCGTTACCTATTGAAGCGATAAACTCGCTTGACTTAGTCGACCGAGATTCCTCTCACTTTCGGCAATAAGCGAGCAATAAGAGACTAACTAGGCTGCTCATTCTGAACAAAATCTGACAGAAGCACCGACTCAAAAATTGAGGAGAAGCCCCTGCTCTCTCTCAACGTACCGGACTGAGCAGACGCCTCTCTCGAAATAAAACAGATCAAGCTACACTTTTCAATTCATTCTTCTAACGCGCATCCAACAGTCAGACAGTCTCTACAGGCTGACTCTTGAAGGTGAAAGTAGAAACTGAGGAGAATTTCCAAACTGCAATTTCTAACTTCGAAAAGCAAACAAGTCGACTGTCTTGACTGCACTAAGGCGCAACATATTTGTTGCCAACACCTTCAACTGAGGGATCCGTGAATTACACTGCGTACAAAAAGAAACAAGGAAAAGAACATGGAGAAGGGTGAAAGAATGACTGTCCCGACTTAATTACTCCCTCCGTCCCGTGGCATTAGTCCCATTTGGATATGGCACAGTAACCAAGACATGCAGAGATAAAGGGGTTTTAAAAGGTGTTTTTGTGTGTTAAATTATTTCCTTTTAAGGAAATGGGACTAATAAATAGGACAGACAAAAAAAGGAAAGAGGGACTAATGCCACGGGACAGAGGGAGTACTTTTTTAGCTTTAACTTCTGAAACCCGACTTCTCCCATTTACTTGACCGACTCGACTGTCCCGACTGTTCAGCCAGACGGCCGTGTTGATTCCTCTCTTGAATTCTCTTACACCCAATTTCGAATTTGTCGCTTCCATTTTGAAAATACAGACAGAATCGACGTTCCCGACTGCTCAAGCCAGCAACAAACTTCACGGAACTGAACATATTTTATCTGTTGGAAATTCGAATTGAACCGCGTGCAAAGAGGAAAAAAGGAAAGAAAAGGGGGAAGAGGCGAAAAGCTGTCCTGAGCGTTCTGCTTCTATTTTTCCCCTCTGCAAATTTTATTAATTTGTGAACTTGCTGACTCAGCAAATCCAAACTTCAAATTAATTGAATATGGGATAAGTCAAATTCCTCGCAACTAAAAATAGGCATGCGGCCCAATCTTGATCTTTTTCTAATGCATGAGCCACGCCTCAATCGGCCTCTTACAGGTTAATTTTTTTATTCAAAATCGCTTAAAGCGCATGTCGAGCTCAAAAAGAGTTCGATTTCGGGTCAAAAGGACCATCTTTATGGTCAAATCTTATGACCATTCCGTACCTCGTACGAAAAATGCACCGATATAATTAATTCTCTAGTTAAAATTATTTTTACTAGAGAATGGGGGGCAAACTGTAGTGGACAAAATTCGTAAGCCCAAATTAAATGGCCCAACGGTCTTAACGGACCAGGCTGGACGGTCGAAACGGCCCAATAGAAAAGGCATTCAAGCCCAATTCAATTATTAGCCCTAGAGCCTATCCGGTTACGTCAGTCACAACGGTCAACACGGTCAATCGTGACTTATCATTTAAATCAAAGACCGAGTCAAATTACGTTAACTCGGCCGCGGAAGTTGGAACAGATCGAGGGAGATGGACACGAACTGATAAGGCCCATGAGCGAAACCCTAAGGGGGAGGATGTCGTATATATACTAACTGACTAGGTCGAGTCAGTCACGATCTATTCCACGCTCACACTCTCCACTACCCTCTCGACTGCTCTCACGCATTCTGCACAATCACGACAGCCGCCGCCGTCGGAGTAAGCCGAACAAGTTTCCTCCGCCGTCAATCCCCTCTCACACGTTACTTCCTGTTACCTCCTTAACCGACCGAACGCTCTTAGTCGTCCGCGACCACCACAATTGCTTTGTTATTTACATTCGTTTTCATCTATTTTTATATTCGATTATCTGAATACCGTACTAACTTGAGCGTAGGAGGTCCTACGGCCGACACCCCCTCCGGTGTTCTTCGTAGGGCTCTAACGTGTCCGTTGTGTTGGTTACAGGTTGCTAGTGCCCTAATCGACCGGATCGACCGAATCGTCCGGCCAACTGTAATTGTAGATTCTACCTCTACAATAGCTATATCATATTTTACTAGAGGAACTGAATTAATAAGTATTCGTGGTATGGGTACCAAAATAACCAATTTGGATTCATTATTGTATTCCTGTATGAAGTGCACAATAAATTTAGAATTAAAGATCTTATTTAATTAAAATTTTCAATTATTGCTGATTTCATAAATACCATGCACACATGCCAATTATGCGTGGATGCAATCAAAAATGTAATTACGAAATTACAATAAAGACTTGGGATGGAGTCAATGCAATTGCGTAATCCGGAAAGCGTTGACAAAATAAAAACCTTGTGTTTATTACATGGGACGTATTAGCACTTGCATAGAACATGGAAACTCACTCCAATTGCTAGTACTAAATTGCATGAGGGAATTTAGAAATACTATACTTATAATTAAGCTTAGAACATGCATGTTAGGAGATCGAAATAGTAGGCGTTGACTTAATTACTTGAATCCACTGCTACAACTACGGCAGCAGAAACCCTCATCTCTCACCACCATCACCATAACCATTCTCCATCTTTAATTGGTTGACTTTGAGAGAGAGAGAGAGAGAGGGAGATGGCTTATGCGGCCGTGACTTCTCTGATGAATGCACTGGAGAATCTAGAGTTTTGTCCTCGTATTTCAGTTTCTCCCATCTCTAAACTATTCATACACAAAGTATGGGGGGAGCTCAAGTCCTTGCAAGAAGTTCTTAAAAGGTTGGACGAAAGCAGCAAGGGCAGCAGCCGAAAGAAGGTGAATGCACTGGATGCAGAAATCAAAGAGGCAGTTTGGGAATTCCTCGATCTGTTCGAATCCCATCTCTACTATCACCTACTGCTGCTGTCCGATTCCGATCAGACCCTTGATCTCGAGGTCATCTTGCAGGATCTGAGGCACGATATCTACTCCTTCATCGAGATGCCCGAGGAAAAGGCGCATGAGTACTTTTCCGAATTGGAGAATCTCGATTTGGAGGAAGCGGCAGCACCTAGTGAAACGGCCGCCGCCGGAAGAGGGAAATGCAAGATGGTCGGAAACTCACGTGAGATGCTTTCGGAAGTGATCAGCTCAAGGCTGGCTTTCTCGAACCGGCTTGAACTCGTAGTGGTCGTCGGGATGGCCGGAATCGGGAAGACGGCCGTTGCCAGGGAAGTTTTCAACGGTCCGGAGTTGGAGTCGGAGTTCGATCGCCGTGCGTGGGTGACCGTAGGGTGCAGGACTCGAGTGGATTCGATCAAACGTGATATTTTGACTCAACTAGATCCAGCTAGTAAGGATCGAAAGAAGATTAGGGAGAGAGATGTGGATCACTTGTTGAAGGGAATCTTCAAGGCTAAGAGGTGTTTGTTAGTGTTGGATGACGTGTGGGATACAATTATTTGGGAGGAGATGAAATCGCTTTTCCCAGATTACGGCCGTGGGAAGAATCTTGTGTTTCTCACCTCGAGATTACGACATGTGGGAGATGAGATTGATACAAAAAGTTTGTCCAAAACGAGAAGCCAGGTGGAATTGCTGGATCAAGACCAAAGCTGGGATCTGCTTCGTCAGAGGGTGTTCGAAGAATGCCCTTCGGAATTCATCAAATCTGGGAAAAAGATTGCGGCAAGATGCGACGGCCTTCCTCTCATGATCATAACCGTAGCCGCCCTCCTATCGGAAGCTGAGATGACGGCAGAGTTCTGGGAGGAGGTAGCCGAAAGGAGAAATCATCCATTGTTCACAGCGGCGTACGACCAGCTATACGAGGTACTACTTCCCAGCTACGAGTACTTACCTCAGCATTTGAAACCTTGCTTTCTTCACATGGGAGTTTTCCCACAATTCCATGAGGTCTATCGGACAAAGTTCTTGTTCTTGTGGTTAAACGAGGGGCTTCTCGATCCGACAGTGGCAGATTGCTTCCACGAATACTTGGATGAGCTCATGGATCATAGCGTTGCTATGGTATGTCAATTTGGTAGCTTGCAAGCCGGCGCCGGTGGTATCAAAACTTGCCGCCTCCATTCCACCTTCTGGCACCTCTGTAGAAGAGAAGCTACCGATACCAAGTTCTGTCGTGTTCTAACCACCCGTGACGAGGCTTTGCAAGAGCTCACTATGAAAGGGCAGCGCAGGTTGAGTTTCCACAACTGCATACTCTTCGCCATGAAAGATGTGATGGATTCAGTAGAGGAGGCCTGCGCTTACTCTGCGCGTTCTCTCCTCTGCTACGGTCCCTACCATCCCTATCCAGTACCATTTTGCTTCAGGCTGAGGATGTTAAAGCTGCTCGATGTCCTTCAAATTCGTTTCTACGAATTCCCGGAACAAGTAGTTGAATTGCTCTTTCTGAGGTATCTTGCACTCACTTGTAACACTGCGCTCCCTCCTTCCATATCCAGACTCTGGGACCTCCGCTACTTGTGTATCTGGAGATATGGGATGATCAGATTCTCAGGAGAGACGCCGCGTGTTCCTGTAGAGATATGGGATATGAAGCGGCTCCAGTTCATCGAAATCAAGGGGTGGAATTTGCCAAATCCTCCTCCTAGAGATGAAGATAATCAGGATGGTGCCTTGGAGGGACTCGTAATACTTGCAGGTGTGGGTGCAGAGACTTGCACAAAAGAGGTTCTTGAAAGATTCCCGAACCTAGCAAAGTTGGGGATTCATATGGAATCGCACCCGGAGGGTGATGATATGGAACGAGTATTTGATCATCTCAGCAATATTTATCTCTTGCCCAAGCTGCAATCACTTAAATGTTTCGTTTTGAATCCTGTACTGGAGATGGGGAAGGATGTCGTTCCCCCTGTATCGATGTTCCCATCGAGCCTTACTAAGTTGTTGTTGGGTGGGATGGGGTATCCTTGGGAGTGCATGAGCATAATTGGTTCTTTGCCGAATCTACAAGTGCTCAAATTGGCGTGCTATGCCTTTCGAGGGCCCGAGTGGGTGATCAAATATGGCGAATTTCGGGCCCTCAGATATCTTCGGATCGAAGGAACTGATCTAGTGCATTTTGAAGTAGAGGATCGGGGGTTGTTTAGCCTCCGGTCCTTCTCCTTGCATCACTGCTACAAGTTAAAACATCTTCGGTGGGAACCCGATCCGAGTTATCCTTTTAGCATCGGAATCTACGATTGCAGTCGTGCAGTAGCAACTTTTGCAGAAGAGATACGAGTCTTATTCTCAAAGGCATGATCTAGTTAGTGTTCAATCTTCATGGGAATGATCTTGAATTTGTTTGCTTGGTGGGGACTTGGCTTTTTTTTCTTTTTCATTGAGAGATAATTGCAAGTTATTATTATAGTTGTGATTTGTGAATGAACATGGATTGAAGCAATGGACGCAAGTGAGCTGCCACTTGCATTTCTTGTTGCTGCCTTTTATTTAAGATTTCGTAGTTTATGTATAAGTTGAAGTGAATATATAAAGTTTCTCATGATCCTCGTATTCTATAATAAGAGGAGAGGCTTATGTCAATTATATTAGCTTGAAATTATTTGAGTGTAATTATTATATTCACTAGAGAAATCACGGCCTATGCAGTATCCGTACACAATGTATGGGCGCACCTCAAGTACTTGCAATATTTATTACTATTATAAAAGTGTGCATTCTTACAAAATATGTAATGCCAAGTATACCCCTCCCATCCATTTATTTTAAAATAATATTATTAATAATAGTATTGTTATTATATATAATAATAGTTATTCATGATTTTCGGGTTTTTTTGGATTGTATTACTATATTATAATAGTATTGTTATTATTATATAATAATAGTTATTAATGATTAAAGCATAATATAATAGTGATATGTCTTGGATTTCGACTTTTTCAAGGAAATTAAAAAATAAAAATTGTCCTAATTAATATCTAAAAGCAATTATTATTCTTTTTTTAAATTATTCTCCTAATTAATTTCTACAATCAACTATTCTATAAATATGTACTTCTTCCACACTAATTTAAAACAAACTTACCTACGCAAATTAGAGTAATATTCCGTAAGAGAAGATAGAAGATATTTATATTCTCATCTACTTATAGTAATATTTAGTAAGAGAAATCTATGATTATTCTTCATGTTTATACTATTATGATTATACTTTTATTATTTTTTTTGTTGAGATTTTTTATTATGATAAACTATATATATATAAAAAAAAAAAGAAATTCATCTCTTACAATAATAATCATAATATAATAGAAATTATATTATTATACCTATAAATTTATTATTATTTTTAATTATGAATTTCCATAATAAATTCTTTATTATTAAATATTATATTATGATTTTTTTTAAATAAAAAAATGATTTTATTATTTTTTTGTTGAAATTAAAGCATAATATAATAGTGATATGTCTTGGATTTCGTTTTTAATTACAACGACTATAAATTACTTATTTACAATTCAAATTATTATATTATTTGAATATTTTATTTTATATTTTTTAATTTTTATATTTATGTAACATTTCTCAGCTCGTGTTAGAACTCTGAATAATACATCGACAAGGGTCACGATTATAACCGAAGAAAATATTATCTCTGGAGAACAATGTCACGGCCCGATTTAGAATAAAGATTAATAGACCGGAAAGACCACAAGTTAGGGCGAAGTAAACCGAATAACATGATATTCTCAACAACTTGTTTTTACTCAATCGATCAAAACCAAATGAATCCTGATAACGAGACAATAATGTTTGTGTACCAACAGATCTAGAAGTTCAATAAATTTGTACACAAGAATAATCAAGGGTTCCAGGATCCAAGTCAAGGATAAACAAAGGTTGAAGACAATTTTTCAAAAATAACAAAAAGGTCGTCTAGAAATAACATTTACACATTTGAAACATTAGATAACTTCCAATGAAGTAAAGCTATCTCAGAGTTCCGATGAAAATAACAATTTACATATCAACTTTGAGCTCATAAGAAAAATCAACAATTACATCGAGTGTTGCAGCGGAATGGATCGTCAAAATGGACTACATGTATGAAGACATATAATCCTAGAACTCGAACTACTAACATTGTCATATACTCAAGAAGACACTTTCAATTGTAATAGTTACAATTGTAACTATAGTCCGGATTTTACCCACCCGCTGACACCCGTGGTGCAGTCTTATTACTATTGTAACTATTACATTAGCCCGCTCGATGCGCAACTGCTACTTGAGTTCTCCAACCCTACTTCTGGCAGCTATTAAAATATTCATCTTCAGCTTTTGTTGCACTATATAATACATGAAGAAACAGGTTCTTGGATTAAGAGATTATATATTCCTCCGACATTTTGGATTATGTTACCTATGTTCGCATATGAAAAAATGGATTTGTAAAATCACTTAATAATCGTCGATTTTTGAGAGCCCAATAGGCCAAGCCAAAATTATGGCAAGCCCAAATTCATCACACAAAATAGATTCTCACAATAGGCCCAACAGGCCCAATAGGCCAAGCCCAAATTCCCAGAATTTATGCAAATTCATCACAAAATTATGAATCTAACATTTTTTTAGGGTGAAAATCGGTTACTGTAATCTCGAATTCAAAACGAACGATGGAAGTTGTTGAATGACCTGAAGCGATGAATCCGCCCGTTTCAGCAGAGGAAGAGCTCCTCCCTAATGCGGCGGCGGAAAGATGCGGGAGTGAGCGGAGACGACGGCCTGCTGCACGTACTTGTTGGCGGCGCGTGGATCCGACGCCCAGCGTATCTCGCTCAGATTGGGCGTCTCCACGAATGGCATGGTGAATTCCCCCACCTTCTCGACCTTCCCCCTCTTCCCGGCCCGTAGCAGCAGGTTGTTGCGGCTGTAGGAGAAGATCCCGTTCCTCAGCAGCAGGATGTCGCCGGCCTCCACGGCGTCGCACTCGTCGCCCCACAGCTGGAAGTGCACGGCGGCGGTCTCGTCGGCGACCAGCGCCAGGCACGTTCGGTACTGCCCCTCCGCCGCCGCCCTGGCCTTGTCGAGGACTATGAATTTGGTGTTTATGTTGTTCTGCGCCGCCGGAACGATGCTCCTCAGTGGCTGCAGCGCCGCTTCCTCGCCCTCCATTGAAATCGGCGGTGATTGATTTAGGCTCAATTATTTTTTACTTTTTTTTGGAGTATATAATACTACTCCATAATCAGGAAATAAAAATAAAAATAAAAATAAACAGAGAATATTAGAATTAATTGAATAAAGTAATTTTATTTTATGTTTATCTCTCTCTCCCACTTCTTCTTCAGCCACTTCAAGCTTCAGCCACATTCATGTTCGACATTCGGACTTGCCTAGTTCGAAGCACACATATAGCAACCTCGATTGAGACTCAAAAGACAAGTTCTAGAAGTGATGAATGCAATGCATGGCAAGCTCTCAAGAAGGAAAAGAAACGTTATTTGATTCAACGTTTTTGAATCAATCATCACTAGCTTTTGTCTAGAGCTCACGTGCCTAAGCTTTTTTAATTTCCTTAATAATCTCATGTTTGATTTTCGTAAAATATAACCGAAATTCATAAAAATGAAATACATTTTTTCTCAAATTTGAAAAATTAAAAATATAAATAAGATAATATTTTTTTAGTAATTAATAATCTCATTTTTTTTAATTTCCTTAATATTTTTTAATTTCCTTTATTTTTCCCCAGACTTACACTAATTTAAGCATAAATATGTATACTAATTTAATATCCCAAGAAAGGAAGCAAGAGTAACGTGTTTTACCTTAAAATCCACTTCTGTAAGTAGAGATGGAAAATTACAATTCAACCGTAAGATATTCTTGCTACCACACCAAGAAACTAAAGAATATCATACATGACTCCCCCAAAAATCAGAACTTGTAAAACAATATTAAAGAATAGTAAGGTAGAAGGATTTGATTAGCAATGGCAAACTACTAGTCCCAAAACATTTGATAAGCAATGTCATATCCATAGAGTAAGCTGTGAAAGTCCAAAATTTATGAAAGGATACTTCGGAGTTTGTGAAAGTTTCTTTGAAAAATTAGGACTAACCATTTTTGCAAAGCAATGAGCCCCATTTAACAACAATAAGCAGTAACACATTAAACTGATGCCCAAAACTCCCATTAAAAGAAAATAGAATCCCCTGCTGTGCACAAATAAATTTTGTAGCCGAGTATCAACTACAAATTTATGACAGTTTTTGAAGTTCGATGATCAAACAAGTTAGCGACTAATTAATCCATCAAAGTAAAACTTTGATTACCTTAGGTTTAATTTTATTTATCCGACATATCAATCGAAGAAAACAATCCCAAACAGAGTATAAAACGACATCGCAGAGGTGCAGCTCACCTGCTTAAGAAGGAGGCAGCATTCGACCACAAGAACAGAAGGCCAATCGAAAGCCTTGAGAGATTGCAAAGAAGTTTTCTCGTTAGAACAGTTTAAGAGCAGTAAGAGGAAAATCAATTTGAATTTGAATAAACAAACATAAAGAGCAGTATGCGAAATATTTTTACCTTGGCTTCTAATCCATAATCTTAAATGGCAAATCCAAGATTTTTTGTTGAAATCTCGTGTCCAGCAGCAATTGTCGAAGGGAGAGTGAGCTAGGGCGA
Source organism: Thymus mandschuricus (assembly GCA_029379335.1). NCBI lineage: Eukaryota > Viridiplantae > Streptophyta > Magnoliopsida > Lamiales > Lamiaceae > Thymus > Thymus mandschuricus. The sequence goes on along the minus strand of CM057080.1, from coordinate 5,852,829 downwards.
GAGAGAAAGATATAGGGAGAGAGGGGGAGAGTCTTACCGGAGCGTCTTCTCCGGCGCAAAACAGAAGCTTCTTCTCCGGTGCAAGTTCTCGAGAACACACAGCAGCGTTTTCGATCTCTGCCGCAGGTCTATCGAGCACTCAAACACTACAAAAATGCGGATCTGGGCTAAGAGAGAGAGGTTGCGAGAGAGAATACCGGTTGGTGGTGCCAAATTCCGGTGGAGCAGATTTGTTAGGGCACACGCGAATTGAAGAATGAAAGGGAGAATTATCTTTTAATCAATTGGAATGAAATACCTACGGACTCCAACCATTTATCAGTTGGTAAAAAAAAAAAAAATTTAAGTAAATTAATTTAAAACAAAAAAAAACGGATAAATAGGATCGATAATGTTTCTTTCTTCTTCTTCTTTTTTTTTTTCCCTTTATTCTTCGGCAATGAGAAGAGAAAATATTCTCAAATTACGAAATAATAAATGAGAGTATTTTATTTGATACATTATCTTATAGAAATTAATTTATAGTAACTCCTTATTTAACTTTATATTTATTAATATTTATAAAAAAATTAATTCAAGAAAATACAAAGACTTTTTTATTTATTTGTTTTAAAAAGTCAAATTATGTACTTGTTCATCAATAAAATAAAAGTTATGGTAATATAAGTTTTCATTCTCCTAAGCTACTATATAATCTTCCAGTTCCTGGTCTATTTAAATCGTTTTATTTCTTTTTGATATAGAATTTAAGGAAAATGTGTAATATATATATATATATATATATATATATATATATATATAAATAAGAATCACATTTATCTAACAGTTAAATTTTTCTAAAAAAGAAAAAAATAAAACTACCTATAGGATAGTCCGACAAATAAACAAAATATTATCTATGGGATAGGGAGAATATAATGCATACTAAGGGAAATACATGATATGATATGTATAGTCATAGAGGTATTTGTATTTTTAAAAATTTGTGGACAATGGATTCCAAATTTTCAAAAATAAATTAAATATTTGACTAATCTGCGACACTAAGTGTAACATTCTTTGAAAGGTGTTGTATGACTTGTGACACTCAATTTATGTGATGCAAATAAATTGTCGTAACTAGAAGACATGATACTAAGTGACACATTATTGTTGCGAAATAGCGACACAATAATTTCGTGATGCAAACTTGATGAAAATATACGACACTAAAGGCGACAACTTTTAAAATTTGAAGTATAATTATGACATTTTTTTAATTGCGTGGGGAAATAATTGTTGTAATTATGAGACACAATACTAAGTGAAGCAACACTGTCGCAAAATACTGACACAATATTTTTTTTGACGCACATTGGACACAAATATACAACACTAGATTTGACACAATTCAAAATGTGAAGTATAATTATGACATCTAGTAGATATGTTGCAAAAAAATTATTGTATTTACGAGACACAACATAAAGTGAAGCATCACTATCGTAAATTAACGACACAACAATTTCATAACGCGTAATTGACGCAAATATAGGACACAATGTGTATAAATGTGGTAATTTTAGGACACTTACATATAACGTCACATCCACGTATGTCGCAAAAGGTCAGTTTTCTTGAATCACTGTAAACAAGGCATGGCATCTGGATTATAATTTCTTAGTTTTTAATTAAACTTTTTGTACGTATTACTTATTCCAATTAAATTTATAATTTTTTTTAGTGTAAGATTATTCAGATAACCATTTTTTGTAAAAGTTGTTTATTTCATAATTATATATGTGATTATTTCCATCAATATTAATAATACTTGAATATAATTTAATAGTACATCGATTTACAAATTAAACATTTACATCATCCCCCCCTCCCCCCAATTTATCGTTTTGTATCATACCAATACACCACCTCATTTTATGATATCTTAATTTAATTGGCAAAGAAATTTAAATATTGTTATACAAGTGCAAAAATAATTGACTTATTGGAGTGAAAGTAAAATTAATACTCACTCTGACACACTTTATTAGTCTTATTTGTTATTTTGGGTCATCCTAATTCACTAGTTTGTTTCTAAAATAGAAAGATTTTTTTTTTCCTTTTCAATTTCACATTTGCCTATAAATTTCTTTGTCGAAAAGAAATATGACTAGTGAAGTTAAAAATAGGGAGTAACACATAAGTGTTATTATTAAAATTTATAAAAAAGGAAAAGAAATACACGTAAAAAAAATGAACATGGAGTAAGAAATATAAGTAAAAAAAATCACCCACCATAAAAGAAAAAGAAAAGAAATATACGTAAAAACAATGAACATTAAAATAAGGAAAAGTGAAAAATAAAAAATGACATTATTGCGTCAGTTAATGGACCCCACCATATACTAAACAACCTAGTATTAAAGTAATTTGTTTTCTAAATTTACTGTAGCAAACAAGTCAAATTTAATAAAATAAACTAAATTCCACATTGACGGTTGTGATGCCCTTTCTGCACTGCAGATGTTAGGGATACTAACAACAATATTCTGTGTGCGGTACACAAGTTATAACACAACACAGAACAATACTCGTAACGCCAGAGATAACAATATCTATGAGGATGATATGAGAGCAGTACGAAATAGTTATCAAGAACACGAGCAGTTTACGTGGTTCAGCAGAATGCCTACGTCCACGGAGGGTCAACTGAATATGATCTACTAAAACGAGAGAGATTACAAAGTTAAAATGGAGAAAACACTCAAAGAAGAAAACCTATCTTTTATTCCCCAAACCCGAAAGTAACTAGAAAAGAGAAATCTCTCAGCTCACAAAACCGCAAAAGTCGGCTAAGCTCTCACCCAATGACTCTACGTCAATAATCGATGCTCTAAGACCACCGAATAACGAATACACAACACCCATATATATAGTGTTGTATATAACCCTAATTCTTGAGGAACAAGGAATCCCAATACTTGATGAACAAGTAATCCCAAAAGATATCCTAAAGATACCATACCAAATATATTCTAAAGATATAATAATTCCTCCAAGAATATAATATTCCATAATGGAATTTGCGGACGAATCTTCACAATTCTCCACCTCGAACGCAAATGACAGTAGATCTCCACCGAATTCAGTTTTCCCTCAAACGATGCCCCACCACAGGGCAGTACACAAGTCTCTCATCTTGAGAGCAAACTAACCAACTCCAAGCAGTACCTAAACTTCGCAGTTGGTAATGCTTTGGTTAGCATATCAGCAGCATTCTCTTCAGTCGAAATCTTTCGCATCTCCACCTCCTTCTTGTTCACCATATCCCTCACAAAGTGATACTTAACATCAATATGTTTCGACCTTTGATGAAACACTTGATGCTTGGCAAGATGCAACGCGCTTTGGCTGTCACAGTTTATAGAAACTGTGCCTTGATCAACTCCAAATTCTCCAATGATCCCTCTAAGCCAAACAGCCTCCTTCACGGCCTCAGTCATCGCCATGTATTCGGCCTCCGTTGTAGACAAAGCTACCATAGACTGAAGAGAAGAACTCCAACTAATAACAGAACCAAACAAGTTAAAAATATAACCTGATTGAGACTTCCTCGTATCCAGATTTGCTGCAAAATCTGAATCCACATATCCAACTAATGGATCTCCATGCACATCAGATCGGCGCTTGTACAAAATGTCAATCTTCGAACTTCCTTTGAGATATCTAAACAACCACTTGAGTCCTTCCCAATGGTACCTCCCTGGATTAGCCATGTATCTGCTTATGACGCTTATGGAATGAGCAAGATCCGGCCTCGTGCAAATCATCGTTTACATAACACTCCCAACAGCATTCGCATATGGTACCTGACTCATCTCCCGTGTTTCCTCTGGTGTACCGGGTTTCTGTTGTTCAGACATCTTGAAGTGTTTAGCCAAGGGAACCGTCACTTCCCTAGATTCATGCATATTGAATCTCTTCAATATCTTTTGCACATAATCATGTTGTGTAAGCCACAACTCTCCTCTATCTCGATTTCTGGAAATATCAATTCCCAAAATCCTCTTGGCGCATCCCAAATCCTTCATCTCGAACTTGGACTTCAAATCAGATTTCAGCTGCTCCACCTCAGCCAAATCCTTGCTTGTGACCAGCATCCACTGCTTGTTCTCCTCGGAACTCACTGCCTCTTTATAGTTCCGAGGTTCCTCTTGATGTTCCACATTTTCAGCAACATTCAAAGCATAGAAAATCATGTCGGCATGTCCGAACCTGGAAGGTGGAGTAATGTTCCTTCTGCTCCTATCTCGCGCAAGCGTGTAACTCCTCAAATCTGCCGCACCAGTGTCCTCGTCAATGTCACGATCAGTGTACTCTCTGGTGTGACCCTCGATGTGCGCAGATTGTTCTTCAGGCTCCACCTGAAACTTCAGAGCGCCAATGTCATCATTAACAACTTCACGTGGCTTGCCATTCTCCACCAAATAAGGCATGGCATCCTCCTTAAATACCACGTCTCTACTGATGATGACCTTCTGATTTCCAGGTTCTGTGCACCATAGTTTGTATCCCTTCACTCCTTTGGGATAGCCTATGAGTACACACTTCAAAGCTCTAGGTTCCAACTTGTCTTGCTTAATGTGGGCATAAGCTCTACAACCGAAAACCCTCAAGTACTTGTAACTCGGGGTAACACCATGCCACACCTCATCGGGTACCTTGAACTCAATTGCAGAAGAAGGGCACAAATTTATCAAATGGCACGCCGTGTTGATTGCTTCTCCCCAGAACTTCCTCGGCAGCCCGGAACTCAGCAACATACACCTCACTCTCTCGAGCAATGTCCTATTCATCCTCTCCACCACACCGTTTTGTTGTGGATTCCCAGGAACAGTCTTGTGCCTCTTAATCCCTTTCTTCTTGCAAAACTCCTGGAACTCATCGGACAGAAACTCCAATCCATTGTCTGTCCTCAAGCACTTGACCGAGTTTCTCGGTTTCAACCTCACTGCACCATTCTCTGAACCTTGTAAAGGCTTCAGACTTGTTCTTCAGAACATAAACCCATAGCTTCCTTGAGAAATCATCGATGACAGCCATGAAGTATCTGCCTCCTCCTTGGGTTTCGGTCCTAGATGGACCCCATAAGTCCGCATGGACATACTCCAAATGTGCAGCCGAGGTGTGCTTCCCAGTATCATAAGGCAACTTCTTGCTTTTGCCTAAGATACAATGTTCACAAGACTCAACCTTAAATGAGCCAGAATGTTGTAGCAAGTTCTGCTTCAACAATTCATTCAATCCCTTCTCTCCAATGTGGCCTAGCCGCATATGCCACAACATGGAATCGTCAACTGTATTAGCTTCAGATTCTCCAATCATCGGCTTTGCATCAAGGTAATACAAACTCCGGTTCCTAATGCCCTTCATGATAACCTTCGAATCCTTCATAACATGAAGTACACCATTGCCAGACTGAAAAACATACCCCTTCGCTTCTAACACGCCGAGAGAAATAAGATTTCTTTTAAGCTGGGGAATGTACCTAACTTCGGACAGAATCTTGAGGGAGCCATCATGCATTCTGAGAGTAATGTTTCCTACTCCCTTCACGCCACACAACTCGTCATTGCCGAGCAACACAGATCCAAAGCTCCCGTACTTGAGATCTTCGAACCACTCCTTGTGTGAACTCATATGGAAACTGCATCCGGAATCAAGAATCCACTCATCACATATGTTAGAATCTAACACATTCAACATCTCGGCATTCTCGACCATCTCAGTAACCTGGGCATTATCAGGTTTCTGATCCTTGAGGGCCTCCTTCCTCTTCAGGGCATAACAATCCTTGACGATATGCCCGGGCTTCTTGCAATACTTGCAGCTCCTGGTCTCTCTCTCCTTCGATCCCTTGTCCTTCTCATTGGCAGATTTCTTGTTGTCATGAAAAGGCTTCTTGAACTTTCCTTTCGAAAAGTTCTTCTTGACGTTCAGGCTTTCAGCAGCCTGATCTTGATGCTTGACCTCGTTCGATTTTTGCAGCTCCTTGCCTTTCAATGCAGATTGAACTTCACTCAATGTAATGGTGTTTTCTCTACCATACATCATAGCATCCTTCAGGTGTTCGTAGGACTTCGGAAGGGAATTCAACAAGATGATGGCCTTGTCCTCATCATCAATCTTGACGTCTATGTTCTCCATATCATCAAGAACCTTATTAAACTCATCTATCTGATCCAAGATGGGTTTATCCTCCACAATCTTGAAGGAATACAGCCTCTGCTTCAAGTACAAACGATTTGCAAAAGATTTAGTCAAATAAAGACTCTCCAGTTTTTGCCAAATATCCGCAGCAAACTTCTCTTTGGCGACCTCTCTCAAAACCTTATCAGATAAGCACGGAATGAGGGCACTGTGCGCCTTCTCCTTGATCTCGTCCCTCTTCTCTTCTTTAACGGCCTTCACGAAATCAGCTTCAGGTTTGATAGCATCCGCCAAGCCTTGTTGTGTCAACAAAGCTTTCATCTTAATCCTCCATAGACCAAAATCGTTCACCCCTGTGAACTTCTCTGCGTCAAACTTCGTGGTAGACATCGTAGATCCGATTCCCACAGACGGCGCCAATTGTTAGGGATACTGACAACAATATTCTGTGTGCGGTACACAAGTTATAACACAACACATAACAATACTCGTAACGCCAGAGATAACAATATCTATGAGGATGATATGAGAGCAGTACGAAATAGTAAATCAAGAACACGAGCAGTTTACGTGGTTCAGCAGAATGCCTACGTCCACGGAGGGTCAACTGAATATGATCTACTAAAACGAGAGAGATTACAAAGTTACAATGGAGAAAACACTCAAAGAAGAAAACCTATCTTCTATTCCCCAAACCCAAAAGTAACTAGAAACGAGAAATCTCTCATCTCACAAAACCGCAAAAGTCGGCTAAGCTCTCACCCAATGACTCTACGTCAATAATCGATGCTCTAAGACCACCGAATAACGAATACACAACACCCATATATATAGTGTTGTATATAACCCTAATTCTTGAGGAACAAGGAATCTCAATACTTGATGAACAAGTAATCCCAAAAGATATCCTAAAGATACCATACCAAATATATCATAAAGATATAATAATTCCTCCAAGAATATAATATTCCATAATGGAATTTGCGGACGAATCTTCACAGCAGAAGTGGGTAGCATCGCCCAGACCTGATAGGCATCTAGCAGTTCTGCTGTTTATAACTAGCATGTTAAATTGTTAATCATTAGTTCATTTTCTTTAGCATCTTTGTATAAAATTGAAGAGGGTCAAATAGTAGTCTAGAAATTTGAAAATTTTACTTGATCTGTTCAGTTCTTTTCCCCTCCCTAATTTATGTCTATTATATCATTTAGATGAAATTAATAGGTTAGCCATCCAGCGGTGAGCATCTCAGTGGGCATATTCGTAGTTTGATTACTTTAATATTATTTTGTTCGATTTTTTTAATTATTTTATATGTTAATACCGCATAAGTTAATGTTAAAATCATTATAATTAATAAAATATATTAAAAAAAATTGAAAGTTGTGTCGTTTGAGATGATACTGTTCCTAAATATTACTCCCTCCGTCCCTTTCAAGTCGAGTCAAAACTTTTCGGCACGGGAATTAAGGTAGGTGTGTTTAGTTGTTAAAAATAAGTTAATTAATTGAGGAGATGATGAAATTAAGATTATAATTTATATTTTCAATATTCAATATTAATAAAATATAATTTTCAATTTTTTTTCAAATTACGTTTAAATAATTAAATTAATTCTTTTTTCGTAAATATTTTTGAAAAAAAAATTCACAAAAATTTCAGTCGTCTTTAATTTCGTTTTAATTTTTTTTAATTTTTAAAAACTTTTTATAAATTCAAATTTTTTAAAATTTTAAATATTTCAGAATTTTAATTTTTGAATATTTTAATATTTCAAAATTTCAAATTTTTTAAATTTTTAGTTTTTAGAATTTTGAACTTTTTATTATTTAAACATTTTTTAATTAGGGTGTTAATTGAAATTAGGGGTACAATTAGTTGTGCCTAATTATGTGTTAAGAATCCTAATTTTTGCCAAAAAAGGAAATGACTCAACTTGAAAGAGACGGCCCAATTGGGAAAGTGACTCAACTTGAAAGGGACGTAGGGAGTATATGATAATAGTATAAAATAATAAAGAGAATGCGTACAATTTAAAACGAGACGGAGGGAGTACGCACTTGTTTCTAATTTTGTAGCTATAAACCATATTTTACGATACTTTGGCATCGAGTCAATGAAAATTGCCCAATCCAGAAAGGCGTTGACAAAACAACAACCCTCATTTGATTACTATTAAAGCACTTGATTGAACATGGAAACTCTCACTCCAATTGTTCGTATTAATTATTATATTGCATGAAACAACGCCCTTATTTCTAGTAATCTATTATTACTATTATAAAAGTGTGTATTCTTAGGGCTAGTTTGGTACACATGATAAAGCAAGTTAGTTAGTATTTATACAACCAAATCTCACGTTTGGTAGCTTTTTAAATTAACTCATGGGCCCGTCATAAAGTCAAGGCCCGCTCTAAAACTACTGTTCAGTCAAGATTTCTTAACTCACCAAAAGGGTCCGACAAAAGATATTGGCAATGAACAGTGTTTTGGCAGAAAAATAATGTTCCAAAAATACCCCTGCCTCTTGCCTCTTGTTCGTGGATTCATAAATCACTTTTCTCAAATCAGGGTTCTTATCTTCTCACAACACACAACGCAGACGAACTTCTTGTTCTTCTTCGTCGACGAGAAACAGTCGAAACTAAAATTGCTCAGTCTTCTCCAATTTTATAATCGGATCTACAGCCGCTGCGAGGAGGAAGGGTAGTGTGATGAAAATTTCATGATCAAAACTGAAAATAAACTTCACATTAGGTACAAGATTCTCACCGATAACTTTCCGTAGCCAATCGTCAAATACTCGTCACTCCCTCAATCGACATCCATGGTGTTGGTGTAGTGTGAAGGAAATTTGGATGCAGCTGCGTCTTCAGCAATCAGAGCGGCGGTAGGGTTCTGAAGCTCCACTATTTTCTGGTTATATAGCAGTATTAGGGAGGGATAATTTAGTAATTTTCATGATTTATCTAGGGAATTTGAAAGGTCTACCAAACACCCTTTTATTTTATTCTGGGTTTTTATATATGATACCAAACGAGAGATACCATATCATGTTTAATTTTATCCAGCTAATTTTGTTTATTTTAATCTAACTTGCCATTATCTTAAAATCCTACCAAACTAGCCCTTACAAAATATGTATTGTCAAGTATACCCCTCCCCTCTTTTTATTTTAAAATAATATTATATTATTTATGATATAATCCTTTTATTTTAAAATACAATTTTAAAATACAATTAAAATATTATTATATTATTTTTTTATTATCCTTTTATTTTATGTATCTTCTTTTATTTGTTTATTGTGTATCTTTTATTTTTATTAATAATATTCTTTATTTATTATCTATTTATTATAATATTATTGTTATTATATGATTCATGTTATTAACAGACGTATATTTTTTCTAATCAATTATTATTCTTTTTTTTAAATCATGGACTTTTTTTTTACAAGGAATTCTTTTCCTAATTCATTCCTACAATACATAATTCATTCCTACAATACATGTGTACACAAAACATAACATACGCATGTGTATATATATTTGGTGTATCTCAATTAAATATCAAATGAAATCAAATAGTTATGACATTTGATGATTAATTACTTGATAAAAAATTAGTAAATCATAATCCTTCCTTTGAATTCTATCGGTAGCAAGCAGAGGAAGCATGCGCCGCCGTAGCAATCATCGTTGGCGCCATTGTTGTAATTTTTGCCTTAGCTTGCGCATGTGGCCGCCGTGGCTGCGGCACCAGAGCTCAACAACAAAACGGTTGACAAAAAACGGATGATAGGGATCAGTGGCGGATCCTGAACTTTCAATTCGGGGTACGAAAAAATAAATTACGAATATAAGAAAAGAACGATAGTTAAATTAAAATACCATAATGTCAAATACATTTCAAAATGCACTAAAAAAAATACATAGTTACTAATCTAACTTTCGACGAGGCTTTATTTCTTGAAAACGATTGATAATCTCGTCTTCGGAAACTTGAAGAAATACGTCATTTTCAAGGTAAGTGACCAAACTGTCACACCCCAATTTTCGAAGGAAGGCGCACGTGCCAAGGGCGTGACTAGGGGTTGGAATAAAGAAGTGGGGATAGAAAGGGGATCATTACTATTCAACCATTTAATGATGTTCCCGAAAAGTTGGGCAACATCTCGTTTGAAAGAGTGAATAAACCGGAATGAAATCAAACGGTAATAAACCCAACATAACATGTATACCATTCATCATAGGATCGCATAAGATTCGATGGCTCGACGAATCAACATAAGACCATCATTACAAAATGTTAACTAAAGCATGTAAGCATCAAAAAGAGGAGGAAACTCGAAGTATATTATTAACTGAACGAGAGCACATATATATACACAAATACCGGACCCGTAGATGGGCCTAATATTAACCCTAATACTAATTACCATATATACAATTCTAACACTCCCCCTCAAGCTGGAGCATAGATACTACCTCCATCCCGTTTAAGTTGAGACGTTTCTAAATGGCACAAGAGCCAAGGAAAATGGGATAAAAGGGTGATGTGATGGAGATGTGATGGTAAATTAGAGTTTAATTTAATTTAAATTATTAGTACTACTCACATCCATTTTTAATTAAAATTAATTTAGGCTAATTAAGTGTGATGTAGATAGTGATGTGATGTTAAATTATTTCCTTTTATGGAAACAAGTCTAATAAATGAGACGTCCCGAAATGGAATACGTCCCAACTTAAACGCGATGGAGGTAGTATTAACTATGCCAAGCTTGTTACAAAGATATTCAATCCGAACCCCATTCAAAGCTTTCGTGAACAAATCTCCTAACTGATCTTCAGTCTTCATATACCCAGTAGTAATCAGCCCGTTCTTAATCTTCTCACGAATGAAGTGGCAGTCTATCTCAATATGTTTGGTTCGCTCGTGAAAGACAGAGGTAGAAGCAATATGAAGAGCAGCCTGGTTATCACACCACAACTTAGCTGGCATTGAGACCTTTATTCCTACCTCACTCAGAAATTTATGAACAGACAAAATCTCACATGTCAACTTAGCCATTGCTCTATACTCATATTCTGCACTTGAGAGTGAACAACTTTTTGCTTCTTACTTTTCCACGAAATCAAATTTCCACCAAAGAACACACAATATCCTGAAGTGGATCTTCTATCATTGTTTGATCCTGCCCAATCTGCATCAGAGAAACCCTCAATTCTATCATGGCCATGATCACCATAGACAATCCCACGTCTTGGTGCTCCCTTCAAATAACACAAAATCTGTTTTACAGCCTTCCAATGCTCTACAGTAGGAGACGACATATACTGACTCACCCCACTAACTGAAAACGCAATGTCAGGACGCGTTACCCTCAAATAATTCAACTTACCAACCAATCTCCTGTATCTCTCAGGATCTTCAAATGACACACCGTCTTTGGTAAGCCGCATATTAGGAATCATTGGAGTGCTACATGGCTTAGCTCCCAAATTACCTGTTTCAGATAGCAAGTCAAGTACATATTTCCTTTGAGACAAGAATATACCCTTCTTGCTTCTGAGCACTTCAACACCAAGAAAGTACTTGAGTTCACCCAAATCCTTAGTATTGAATCGAGTAGGCAGAAAAGCTCGCAAATATGCAATCCCTCCAGAATAACTACCAGTAATCACAATATCATCAACATACACCACCAATAAAATAAGACCACTATCAGAACACTTGTAGAAAACAGAATCATCAGATACTGATTGCTTCAAGCCAAACGCCTCAGTTGCACGTGCAAATGTGCCAAACCACGCACGAGGACTTTGCTTCAAACCATACAATGACTTACGAAGGTGACACACCTTATGAGACTCCCCCTGAGCAACAAATCCCGGCGGTTGCTCCATATAGATTGTGTCACTGAGTTCACCATGAAGAAAAGCATTCTTCACATCCAACTGATATAAAGGCCAGTGATGGCTCGCCGCCATTTTGTCCCTCTGAGCCTGTTGAACAGTTATGTCTAAATCAAGCGGAAGAAGGTCATTCAGCTCTCCATAAGTCTTCTTGAACGCCTTGAAATAATCGGTAAGAGACCTATCTCCCTTTTCTGGCCTATAGAAGGCCTGGCACACATCAAACATACGAGACACATTCTCTTTGCTCGAGTACAGAAAATCGAGATACTTCAAAAGACCTTTAACGGACTTACACTGAGTGACGAGGACAATAACAGAACTATCAATTGAGTTACGTATCTGCAAGAACAAACGAGCATCCTCACGAAGCCAAGCCTTCTTCTTAGTCTCATCAGAAGGTGCATCATCAGTCGCGTGGTGATCCTTCGAAATACTCAACAGATAGAGATCAATAGTCGAACGCCAATCCAAATAATTAGTCGAACAAAGCTTGTGTTCCGTGATTTTCGACATCACGGACACCACATCAAGAGATTTACCCTCCTCAGACATGCTTAACCAAAATCAATAATCAAAACAATATGCAAGAACACGAATCTGAAATCTTTACCCAAACTGGTCTCACACCGTCACTCGATGCAGACCGAAACCACCCTAGAGATGAAGAGGAGACTGAGACGAGTTGACGGAGACCGACCGGAAAAAATTCCGGCGCCGGACGCGCTCTCACACACCGGGAAGATGCCGGAGGGCGAAACTGCCCAGAAAACGTTCGCCGGCGCGTGGGACTCACACGTGCGGCCGCCGGAGACGAAACTTCCAGAGAAGAAGCGCCTGAAGATGGAGCACCTAGATGTGCCGGCGGTGTTGACCGGAGTTGGCCGGAAACGGAATAGGCGGCGCCGCCGTTTTCAAGCCCAAAACCCTAGATTTTTTTTTTTTTTTTTTTTGATGGCCTAAATTAATTGAACGGGCTCAACTGTCGGGCCGGATTAATAAGACCGGCCCAATTACCAGAATCAGTTTTAATTCAAGATATTAATTAAAATGATTAAGGTTATTCATGATAATAATTAATTAAGATTTAATTAATTATTAAGCTATACTTAGCTTAAGAATATGTTCTGAAAATTTCATGATTTTCGGAAATTGATTCAACGAATAAATGGTCTCGAATGATAAGAGAAATGAATGAATGATAAAAGATTATTCCTTTATATAAGGATTAAAGGATTAAAACCAATCTGTTATCCTTAACAGATTTATAAGATAGGAAAATATACTAGACGATTATTTTTCCTTAAGAGCTTTTATTATGAGAATTTAGATTCTTATTATACCTTTATGATTAGGCGCGTTTCGACAAGGTTCCTGATGTTGTTGCCTAGAACGGTCATATTCTACGCTTCAAGAGGTGGGCTTACTTCCAAAAGTATATGAGCCATGTATGCTCAATGGTTTCAAAAATGCAAAACTTATTATCCATAAAATGTTTGATGTGCTCTCTACATGTTAAATGCTCTGAAAAGTTAATCGATCGAGGTTCATTGCTTGTCTAACACACTAGCTTTGAATTGTGTATACACCCTTGGTAGTAATGCGGAGGTTGATCTCTCTCGTGTTCTATCTTTGACTGGGATTCTATGGGTTTCGGCCCGAAATCCAAATGATGAATGATGAATGGATCCGACGGTGGCTAGAAGTCCGGGATCAAAGTAAGAGTAACTGTAGAGTGCGACATAAGGGCCCAAATGAAATGTTTTGGCATGCTTAGATGTATTTGTTTTCTAAAACCTTCTAAGTCATGCTTATAATGATGGATAATATGTTATGTTTCTCAACTGTTGACAAAATGCGTAGCCCACTGAGTACATTAGTACTTAGCCCAAAATGTTTAAAATGTTTACAGGTTGATGGGGATTGTGATGACGAAGGCGGAGCTGAGGCAACGTGTTTCTTCTATTAAGCTTCCGCTATTCGTACTTCTTTTGTTAAGTACATTGTACTCTGAACTTATTCACTTACTATCGAGAACTTGAACTCGTTGTTTTGTAATGATGGTCTTATGTTGATTCGTCGAGCCATCGAATCTTATGCGATCCTATGATGAATGATATAAATGTTATGTTGGGTTTATTACCGCTTGATTTCATTCCGGTTTATTCACTCTTTCAAACGAGATGTTGCCCAACTTTTCGGGAACATCATTAAATGGTTGAATAGTAATGATCCCCTTTCTATCCCCACTTCTTTATTCCAACCCCTAGTCATGCCCTTGGCACGTGCGCCTTCCTTCGGGAATTGGGGTGTGACAGATTGGTATCAGAGCACAAGTTCTTTCATGGCTCTGATAGTTAAAGATTATTGAGGTCGAGTCTAAAATTGTTTCTCTAGACTCATAAATGTTATTCAAGTCCTCAGCTCTTCATCACAGTACCATCAACACGGGTAAGTTGAATTCTTCAACTTTTATTTGAACATGGGAATTATGTATTACTGCTTATTGCATAATACTTGCGAATGTCAAGGAATGAAATGGACTGTGTACCACATGGAAAGGAAATGAAAGATGAATGATGATGTTGCGTTGGATTCCCTGAATCCCCGCCCAAAAAGAAATGTTTCGTATTTGGTTTCATGACCATGCGATTATGAATGAAGTTTTATGATCCCACGTGGTAGGGACTAAGACATCAATAACGTTGATGATAGTTATCCTCGACTCACGTCGAATTAACTATAAAAATGAATGAGGAAAATGATTTCAAGGAGGGTTTCAACAAGGAGGAAAGGAACATGATGGCATCAACGAGGCAATGGATCGAGTTCAAGGAAATAAAGGTGTTATTAATGCGCAAGATCAAGAATCGTTGCGAATGAAGGTCGCTTAGAGTAATAATTACCTCTCGACCTAAGATATGAATGATGAACACCTTTAGAATGTTATGGTTTAAGTATATAAACTTGAACATAGAAAGAATGCTTTAAGATAAGTTTCTCACGTAGAACTTATGACGGTTTATGATTAGTTATGATTAACGAACATAGATGATGGTATCAGAGCCGAACCTCTCCCAGTACGGTGTGGTTCGGGGACGAACCAAGCGGAAGTTGGTGGGCATGTGACGTCCGGGGCAGAAGTACGGAGTGATCGCCGGTGCGCAGAAGCACGGACAAAGAGCGGCTCCTATAAGGGCTTCTAAGCGAAGGGGCACATGGACGAACCGAGACATGCCGGAATGAGAGAGATTCCGAGGGTATGCAGGAATGGGACTGCATATCCGAGAAGAGGTAAAGGATTTGATTGGTGCTACTCATACCACAAGAGCATCTTCTTTTTCGGAAGCCTGCCCATAAGAACTCCAATGTTAAGCGTGCTTAACTTGGGGCAATTGTGGGATGGGTGACCCCCTGGGAAGTTTCTCGGGGAGTGTGCGAGTGAGGACAAAGCACACTAAAAAAGATTCTGTTGGTCTGTGGGGTCAGCCGTCAGTCCGGAAGCCGGGTTGTTACACAAACAATCATTCAAAAACTGATCTCCCAAGCTATTTCTCAACTTATTCTTGATATAAGTCTTTTCGGAAATACTCTTTCCACACTTGCAGATTTTGACACTCATCGTTTCTTTTTTCTTTATTCTTGATATAAGTCATTTCATGGAAAGAGAACTAATATCCTGCAGATTTTTACACTCATCGTCTCTTTTCATACCCGCTATGAATACATCAAGTTGACAATCAACAGTAGCCAAATCAATACTAGAAAATCCATAGGGATAAAAAATATACATATATACAATATACATATATACATATACATATATATTTAAAAAAAAAAAAATATATATATATATATATATATATATATATATATATATTTATGGGTGCAATAAAAATATACATATATACAATATACATATATAGAGTAATTTTTTTATTATTTTTTTTTTTGGGGTGCAACTGCACCCCCATGCACCACATAGCATCCGCCCCTGATAGAGATGGCAACAATGTCTTAACTTTGACGGTGTACAAAAGGTCGCACAAGCCACAGTTGAAATCGGTTTAATTGATGCTAGGTTGGATGCTAATGTACTCTCCTCATATATCCACACACGTGTATTTTTAATGTTAAAATTATTTAAAATCTCACTTTCAATATATATGTACCAGAACTCTTTAAAAGTCGGTGTAACATCGAAGATACCGTTGAAATCCAACCGAGTTGATGCTGTGGTGGCGGCGGTGACGGCGTAAATAAAATAAATATTATCTACATGTATATATGTATTTAAGGGAACCACTAAAATATCCACTTTGAGATAGTCAAGGAAGAAAAAATATCCACTTATATTAAAAAAATAATAATAAAAAATAAAATAAAATAAAATAAAATAAAATAAAATATTTCTTAACAAAATAACCCCGCCCTCTCTCAATTCAAAATTTTGAAGTCGTGAATTTATCAAAAACATTAACACAAGTAACAATAGATATAAGACAGTTCACGAATTCACGGATTGACAAACCCAATACGCGAATTCACTTACATAAAAATGACATAAATGACAAATTCACGAATTCTGTAATGTAACTTATAACAACTATACTCCCTACGCAAGACACATTTATTATGTTGTTTTCTTATAACTATATATAGAACATATAGTATTTCAAGATAAAAATATATTATTATTAATAAGACTGCTCCCTCCATCCCATTCATATGGAGAAAACTTCTTTTTTTTTTTAACGAGAATTAAGGCGAGAGTGATAGTGGTGGATAAAGTAGTGTAAATCGATTTTAGTGAGTTAAAATTTTGCTACTTAATAAGGAAATATCTCTATATCAGTAGGACAAACGAAAATAGAACTTATCCCTAAATTACAAACGAAAATAACATAAAGTGATTTCAAATTTGCACATTTATGTGTTTGGTACAATTTTAACAGATTTCAAATAGTAATTAATTAGATTCAATGTACATGGAAGTCATTTATAAATTTCTAAATTCTTATTCCCCACTAAATATTAGGTATTCTGAATAATAATGATGAGGAGGAGGAGAAGATATTTAAATTAGTACATTTATTGTTAAATCACTATTTTATACTACTACTTTTATGTGTACTATTTATTTATTTATTTATTTATTTATTTCATCTGCGCACTAATATACATTTCACCTACGCAATAATTAAAAAAACTTACTTACGCAAATCACATAAATAGTTTGTAAGAGAAGACAAAAGATATTTATTTTCTCATCTACTTATTTTTTTCAAGAACATTAGGTACTCTTTCTATCTTGATTTTCTATGATTATTCTTCATGTTTATACTATTATGATTATAGTTTTTTTTTTTTGTTGAGATTTTATTTTATACTGTTATTAATTATTATTTTTGTTTCATATATTTGTATAATAATCTGCACAATTTCTTGGTTGATTGTCGTTCTTGCTATGCTGTTTACTTGAATCAACTATGATGAAGGCTTTTTTGGATTGAAGAATTTAAATTTTCGAGTGATTCCAAATAAATAAATAAAATCATGTTAGGAACTTTGGATATGGATGTGCAGTGTATGTTTGTGGCAAGTATGTTCGTGGACTTAGTGCATGAAAACGACGAGTAAATAGATTTGTATGTATAATAAATTTGTATGTATAAGCAGTTGTAAATAGATTTTTCATTAAATGTATTAATTTAGAAGTAATCTTCATAGCCTCAACTCTTTCCTTAAACTATTATAATATGAAATTGTTGTTTACACATCACATCTTCTTTACAATTTAATTTTAGTTCCGATGAAGATTCAGTAGGATGTCAAGGTCTTCTTCAGATATATTTTATAATTCAGTAATTGAATTAATTTTAAAACTAATATTTACGACAATGTTGTGAACATACTTGAATCTTTTAATATAACAGCTGCAGAGGTGTATCGGAAAAGGAGACTTTTACACATGAAAAGGAAATATTCTGAAATAGAGAAACAAAGTTTAAATGATAATTCAAGAGATTTGAATGGTAATTATTTTCTTTTGATCATGTTATGCACACAAGCACAATTACAAATATTAATACTGACACACTTTAATTCATATTGTTTCTCATAGGTACAACAGATCATGTAAATAATCTAATTAATTGTTTTCATTGTGATAATGGAAAAATTGTACTTGCATCAATTGAAGTCCCCAATGAATTGTGCTGTTCACTTCAGAATCAGAAGGGCAATTAATTTTAGGAAAAATATTCGTTCGTACAATTCTATATTTTCGTTTTCATCGTTTGGTGTAAAATTCGATAAAGAACTTGCATCTGCAAGACGGAGAGTCTATACACTTCGAGCACAAGGAATGGTTTATCATGATCTTCTGGTTAATTCTAAATAGTTCTAATACATGATTTTTTCAGTTGTATTTTTTTGAGACAGTGAAAGAGGTTGAAAATAGAATGAACAGGCTACATAATTCAAATATATTAGATGTGACGTGAAGAAGTTGATAAAAATTATGGAGACGAATTCATATGCCAAATTTTTTCGAAGATTGAAGGACTGGCCTTCCATGGATACTGTAGAACTTCATATCTTTAAAACTGTAAATTTGGTTCAACGAGTGTACAATTCGCCTACTGCAGATCAAGTTGCAACAATATGGGTAGAAAGAGATAATGATAATACCTCATATGATAGATATTGTAGTTCATGCGCATTCGGGGGAGAGGCATAGAATAAAACATTATTATGGATGTTATCACACGTTCAGTATCCACTTCTTTTTTCGAAAGGTGAAACTGATTGACATCTAATTATTAAGAAGAATATACGGCTGCAACACAAGGTAATTTTTTCCTTTAAACTCCCTCTTTATCTATCTGTTAGTTACTACGATTATAAATTATTTTTTTACAACACAAATTATCATATTATTTGAATATTTTATTTATATTTTTGTAACGCTCGTGTTAGAATTCTGAATGATATATCGACAAGGGCCAAAATATATTATACCAAAGAAAATATTATCTCTGGAGAACAAGGTATTTTTCTAACATTTTGAACATAATAATATGAATTCATGTTTCAACAATATATACGTATTAAAAATCATTTTGTATGTTCAAATATTATATATCCAATAGTTACAAGGGGACAACGTAATAAATGTGTCTTATGTAGAGAATATACTTGCTATAAGTTACAGATCAGAAATCCAAGACAATCTATTCTTTTATTCGCTGACAGATTATTCTAAGCAATATGCAGTCGACATGTATATTAAATTAGAGAGTACAAGATTGGATTTTATTCGAAGAAATCAATCAACAATGAGAGCGGAATTGTACCAAAGAATTATGAACAATGTTTTAGAGGAGAAGTGAGAGGAACTGAAGTTGACAAACGAATTGTTCTACCTGCTACATTTATAGGGGGTGGAAGAGATATGAGGCGTAGGTATGTTGATGCATTGACATTAGTACAAAATTTTGGAAAGCCGAATTTATTTATTACTATGACCTGCAATCTAGAGTGAAGCGAAATACAAGAAAATTTATATCCTAGTCAAACATCTCAAAATCGTCCTGATTTGACTTCAAAAGTTTTTAGGGCAAAACTGCAAGACTTGAAAAATCAATTATTCAATTATTCAAGCAAGAGATATTTGGAAATGTTGTTGCACGTGTTCATGCATTAAATTTCAAAAAAGAGGTTTACCACACGCCTACATGCTAATCATTTTCAAGTCGAATTATAAGATAAATACAACAAATAAAATTGATAAGCATGTTAATGCCGAAAATCCTAATCCAAATGAAAATCACGAGGTATAATTTATTATTTATTCATCTTTTATTTTTTATTTTTATGCTTCATTTTTAAGTTTTAATGATTTATTATATGTTTCGATATAAAATAACTTAATAATTTAAACAATTTTTTATCAAAATAAGTAAAAGGCTGAGTGATCACGTGCATCGCACGTGTTGTCTACTAATTATTATCAAATGGAGTAAGACGTTGACTTACTTGAATCCGTAACAACTACAGCAGCAGAAACCCTCTCACCGCCATAGCCATAACCATCCTCCTTCTGGTTGACTTAGAGAGAGAGAGATAGATGGCTTGTTCGGCCGTGATTTGTCTAATGAGTGCACTGGATAGTCTTGAATTTTCTCCTCGTATGAAAGTGTATCGCCAGACTAAACAGACTATAAACAGAGTATGGAATGGGCTCAAGTCCTTGCAAGAAATTCTGACAAGATTGGATTTGACTGGCAAGGGCAGCAGCCGGAAGAAGATGAATGCTTTGGATGAAGAAATCAAAGAGGCGGTTTGGAAATTTCAGGATCTATTTGAATCCCATCTTCACGATCAGCTACTGGTGCTGTCTGATCCTGATCATACCCCATATCTCGGGATCAATCTACGGGATCTGATGCATGATAT
Organism: Thymus mandschuricus; assembly: GCA_029379335.1. Lineage (NCBI taxonomy): Eukaryota > Viridiplantae > Streptophyta > Magnoliopsida > Lamiales > Lamiaceae > Thymus > Thymus mandschuricus. The sequence goes on along the minus strand of CM057080.1, from coordinate 5,832,258 downwards.
GCAGCGCTTCGTGGAGATGCTCAACGAAAAGGGGGAGGAGTACTTAACGCTACTGGATAATCTCGATGAACAAGAGGAAGAGGAAGAAGAAGAGGAAGAGGAAGAGGGAGAGTCAACTCAAACCGCCGGTACTGTAGGAGGAGGAGGAGGGAAAGTCGAGATGGTGGGGCACTCACTTGATATGTTATCGGAATTCATTAGATTGAGGCAGGAATGTTCCTCTGGCCCGGTCGACGTTGTGCTGGTCTTCGGGATGGCCGGAATCGGGAAGACGGCTGTTGCGAGGGAATTTTTCGACGATCCGGAGTCGGATTTCGATTGCCGTGCGTGGGTGAACGTAGGGAGGAAGCCTCCTCGGATGGATTCAATCAAACGGGACATTCTTACTCAACTGGATCCAGCTAGTAAGGATCGAAAGATTAGGGGGAGAGATGTGGATCACTTGTTGAAGAGAATCTTCAAGGCTAAGACTAAGAGGTGTTTGTTGGTGTTGGATGACGTGTGGGATACTCTGGTTTGGGATGAATTGGAATTTCTCTTCCCAGATTACGGCGGTGGGAAGAATCTCGTTTTAATCACCACCAGATTACGACACGTGGGCGATGAGGTTGATCAAAGCTGGTCCAGAATGAGTCATGACGTACAGTTGCTGGACGAAGACGAGAGCTGGGATCTTCTTCGTCGGAAGGTGTTTGGAGAAGAAGAAGAAGAATGCCCCGATGCATTCATCAAACCGGGTGAAAAGATCGCAGAGGAATGCGACGGTCTTCCCCTCATGATCATCGCTGTCGCTGCCCTCCTCTTGGAAGCCGAGATGACGCCGGAGTTCTGGGAGGAGGTAGCCGAGAAGGAGTCAAATCATCCAATATTCACGGCGGCGTACAAACAACTATACGAGGTACTACTTCCCAGCTACGAGTACTTACCTCAGCATTCGAAACCTTGCTTTCTTCACATGGGAGTTTTCCCACAATTCTACGAGATCAACCGAACAAAGGTCTTGAGCTTGTGGACAACTGAGGGGTTTGTCGATCTGACAATGGATAATTGTTTCAATGCATACTTGTGGGAGCTCATGGATCATAGCGTTGCTATGGTATGCCAAACTGGTAGCTTCAACACTGATCGTATCAAAACTTGCCGCCTCCATTCCACCTTCTGGCACCTCTGCAGAAGAGAAGCCACCACCACCAAGTTCTGTCGTGTTCTAACCACTCGTGATGATGGTTTTCAACTCAGTTTGAAGGGGCAGCGTAGATTGAGTTTCCACAACAGCATACTGTTCACCATGAAAGATTTGATTGACTCCGTAGAGGACGCTTGCGCCTCCTCTGCACGTTCTCTCTTCTTGTACGGTCTCACTCATCCATATCCGGTTCCAATTTGCTTCGGACTGAGGCTGCTAAAGCTGCTCGACATTCTTTTTCTTCGTTTCTATGAATTCCCGGAACAAGTAATTCAACTGGTCTTTCTGAGGTACCTCGCCCTCACATGTAACAATGCGCTCCCTCCTTCCATATCAAGACTCTGGGACCTCCGCTACTTGTGTATCTGGAGATATGAGATGATCAGGTTCTCAAGAGAGACGCCGCGTGTTCCTGTAGAGATATGGGATATGAAGCAGCTCGAGTACGTGGAGATCCAGGGGTGGAATTTGCCAAACCCTCCATTCAGATTTAGAGGTTTTTTTTGGTCATTAGCTAGGCTCTTAACTCTTGTAGGCGTGGGTGCAGAAACTTGCACGAAAGAGATTCTTGAAAGAATCCCCTACCTAACAAAGTTGGGAATTCAGATCCAATCGCACCCCGAAGGTGATGATATGGAACAAGTATTGGATCATCTAAGCAATATTCACCTCTTGCTCGAGCTGGAATCACTCAAATGTATAGTTGAGAATCCTGTACTGGTGATGGGGAAGGACATCGTTCCCCCTGCCTCGATGTTCCCCTCGAACCTTCTCAAGTTGTTGTTGAGTGGGACAGGATATCCATGGGAGTCCATGAGTATAATTGGTTCGTTGCCTAATCTCCAAGTGCTGAAATTGGGATCTTATGCCTTTCGAGGGCCCGAGTGGGTAGTCAGATATGGCGAATTCCGGGCCCTCACATATCTTCTGATTGAAGGGACAGATCTAGTGCATTTTGAAGTAGAAGACAGGGGACTATTCAGTCTCCGAAACTTCCACTTAGGCAACTGCTACAAGTTAAAACATCTTCTGTGGGAACCTGATCTGAGTTATCCTATTGTGATCGAAATATCCGATTGTAGCCCTGCAGCAGCGAATTTTGCAGACGAGATGAGATCGAGATACGAGTCTCATTATCAAGTGCAGGATCAATTTCAAGTTAGTGTTCAATCTTCATGGGAATGATCATGGTGGAGATTGCATTCTTTATGCATTTGTCTTTCAATTTTTTACTTGTAAAATGTAACTCTGTTTCTCCAACTTTAACTGTATCTAATTTGCGATGTTCAGGTAGAGTACAAATGATAAACCTGCTATGAACACAGTATGAAAAAGTTGATGTTGTGGCCCTAACTTTCATTCGTGAGTTATTTTATGGCTCGAACTTTTTAATAATATGAACATAGTCCAAACTTTACTTCATTTCTTCACTTATGGCCCCAACTTTCATCATTCCTTAGACAGTGTATGAAAAAGTTACAAGTTGCTAGGAAAAAAATCTCGTTTCTAGAGTTTGGAAGCTAAAATGCAGTGCAACATAGTATATAAATTCCAAAGAGAAAGGCATGAAAGAAGCAAAGTCCATCATGATCATTCCCATGAAGATTGAACACTAACTTGAACTTGATTCTGTCTTTGAGAATGAGACTCGTATCTCGAACTCATCTCATCTGCAAAAGTCGCTACTGCACGATTGCAATCGGTGATTTCGATAACAATAGGATAGCTCGGATCAGGTTCCCACACAAGATGTTTTAACTTGTAGCAGTTTTGCAAGTACAAGGCCCTGAGGCTAAACAACCCCCTGTCCTCTACTTCAAAATGCACTAGATCGGTTCCTTCGATCCGAAGATATCTGAGGGCCCGGAATTCGCCATATCTGACTACCCACACGGGCCCTCGAAAGGCATAGCATCCCAGTTTGAGCACTTGAAGATTCGGCAACGAACCAATTATGCTCATGCACTCCCAGGGATACCCTGTCCCACTTAGCAACAGCTTGATAAGGCTCGATGGGAACATCGATACAGGGGGGATGATGTCCTTCCCCATCACAAGTACAGGATTCGAAACGATACATTTAAATGATCGCAGCTTGGCCAAAAAATAGATATTGCTTAGATGATCCGATACTCGTTCCATATCACTACCATCCGGGTGAGATTCAATCAGAATCCCCAACTTTGATAGGTTGGGGATTCTTTCAAGAACCTCTTTTGTGCAAGTCTCTGCACCTACACCTCCAAGTGTTATGAGCCTTTCCAACGACGAAGAAGGGGCGCCATCATCCCCATCCCCACCTCTAGGTGGAGGATTTGGCAAATTCCACCCCTCGATCTCCATGTTCTCGAGCTCCTTCATGTCCCATATCTCTACAGGAACACACGGCGTCTCTCCTGAGAATCTGATCATCTCATATCTCCAGATACTCAAGTAGCAGAGGTTCCAGAGTCTGGATATGGAAGGAGGGAGCCCAATGTTGCAAGTGAGGGCAAGATACCTCAGAAAGACCAATTGTATTACTTGTTCTGGGAATTCATAGAAACGGAGCAAAGAGACATCAAGCAGCTTTAGCAGCCCCAGTCCAAAGCAAATCGGGACGGGATAGGGATGATAAGGACCATAGTAGAGGAGAGAACGCGTGGAGGAAGCACAAGCCTCCTCTACCGAATCCATCACATCTTTCATGGCAAAGAGTATGCTGTTTTGGAAACTCAACCTGCGCTGCCCTTTGATACTGAGCTCTTGCAAAGCCTCGTCACGAGTGGTTAGAACACGACAGAACTTGGTGGCGGTAGCTTCTCTTCTACAGAGGTGCCAGAAGGTGGAATGGAGGCGGCAACTTTTGATACCGCCGAATGAGCTACTAGCTTGGCATACTATAGCAACATTGTGATTTATAATCTCCATCAAGTATGTATAGAGAAAATAGTCCATTGTCAGATACAGAAATCCCTCATTCGCCCACAAGCACAATAACTTGTTTCGATGTACCTCGGAGAATTGTGGGAAAACTCCCATGTGCAGGAAGCAAGGTTTTAAATGCTGAGGTAAGTATTCGTAGCTCGGAAGTAGTACCTCGTATAGCTGGTCGTACGCCGCCGTGAATATTGGATGATTTGCCTCCTTCCAGAACTCCGGCGTCATCTCGGCTTCTCGTAGGAGGGCAGCGACAGCGATGATCATTAAGGGAAGGCCGTCTCATTTTTCCGCAATCTTTTGACCCGGTTTGATGAACTCGGGAGGGCATTCTTCTTCTCCGAACACCCTGTGACGAAGAAGATCCCAACTATCGTCTTCGTCCAGCAACTGTACTTCAAGTCTCATTTTAGACCAGCTCTGATCAATATCAGCTCCCACGTGTAGTAATCTGGAGGTGATCAAAACCAGATTCTTTCCACCGCCGTAATCTGGGAACAAAATCCCCAATTCATCCCAAACCAGAGTATCCCACACATCATCCAACACCAACAAACACCTCTTAGCCTTGAAGATTCCCTTCAACAAGTGTTCCACATCTCTCTTCCTAATCTTCTTTCGATGATCCTTACTAGCTGCTGGGTCCAGTTGAGTTAGAATGTCTCGTTTGATTGTATCGATTCCAGGAGGCCTCCTCCCTACGCTCACCCACGCACGGCAATCGAACTCCGACTCCGGATCGTCGAAAATTTCCCTAACAACGGCCGTCTTCCCGATTCCGGCCATCCCGACGACCGGCACGACCTCGAGCGGGTTCGAGAAAGCCAGCCTTGCACTGATGACTTCCGATAACATGTCAACTGAGTGCCCCACCATCTTCAACTTCCTTGTACCGCCTGCGATTAATTGAGTAGTAGCAGAAGAAGCTTCTTCTTCTTCTACTTCAGGTACACATTTGAGAGTAAACAATACTATTGAGTACTCCTCCCTCTTTTCCCTGAGCATCTCTATGAAGCGGTTGATACGATGCTTCAGATCCAGCAGAAGGATGATCTCCAGATCTAGGGTTTGATCGGAATCTGCAGATTGCAGCTGTAGTAGGTGGTGGTAGAGGCGAGATTCGAGTCGATCTTCGAATTCCCAAACTGCCTCTTTGATTTCAGCATCCAATGCATTCATCCTCTTCCGCCCGCAGCCCTTGCTGCTGGCGTCCAATGTTTCCAGATTATCTTTCATCATCATCGCATACACACATAAATCATTTACAACGTATCTGGAGCGGGGAGAAACTGAAATGCGAGGCGAAATTAGAAGATTATCGAGTACATTCATTAGAGATAACACCGCCGCATAAGCCATCTCTCTCTCTCTCTCTCTCTCTCTCTCTCTCTCAAAGTCAACCAAAAGGAGGAGAATGGTTATGTCTATGGAGGTGAGAGGGTTTCTTTCTACAACTGTAGTTTGTACTGTATTCAAGTAAGTCAACGTCTATTATGTTAACATGCATGTTCTGATTTTTATTTAATAATAATAGAAATAATTAAGGGTTTTATTGTATCATTCTAAGTAACCCCTCTTATATTTATAATAAAGAGTTTTTTAAAGTGAGATAGAGTATAAAAATAGTTCTATAGCTAATTGTTAGAAATTCTCATCAAAATAATTGCAAATTAGTTTGACCTATTAATCTAGCCTAGTCATGCATTGTTATCAAAATAATTGCAAATTAGTTTGACCTATTAATCTAGCCAACTCATGCATTGTTGGCATAGCGGTAGAAGGTTATATTTTGGAACCTTTGGTCTCAAGTTTGAGTTTTCCGTTTCTTATAATTAAATCGTAGAAAAAAAATTATATGCTTGGAAACAAAGATTGACATGGCGTACATCTCATTATTTATACCTCCCATAGTCACATATAATCAAGTAAGGCGTCAAACTAGATGTCACCTGACGAAGTACTAAATATGCTTTAAAACAATCGACGTGTAAGACCCCAATGGGCCCACTATGCTAATATTTGTGGCCCAATAGTTCTATTTGTGGCCCAATAGTTATGGGCTCTTCTCAAGGAAAAGAAAAGGGACAATGTTTTCAATGACTCCGTTCTATGTTTAAAATTGATAAGTTAATACATCTTCTAACAATAATTCTAATTTTATATGTACTAATTTGTCACACGCATGCATAAAATATGGAGTTATGTACCAACTTTAAGGCTTAATATTACATTTCACTCAGTTTTGACAACACAAAACAACTACTCCCTCTACCCTAAGTTAAATAAGTTAAATGACACATTTTCTTTGAGCACGAGAATTAAGATAATTGTGTTTATTTTGAATGTGTGGTTGTTAATATTGAAGTTTGAAATATTTGGATTTTCATAAATAAAAGAGTTATTTATGAAGATAATTATTTCCAAAAAAATGAAATATGTCATATAGGATGAGACGTCTCAAAAAGTAAAACGTATGACACAGAGGGAGTATTGTAGTAGTATAAAAGTACTCCATTAAGTAATTAAGTAATTAGGTCATTCTTCTTCGTCATGTATGACTAATATATTTCCCATATATGCACAACACCTAAATTTCTGTCTACCTTTTATTCTACTTAGATTTAGTATTATTTCCTATCTCAATAAAACTGAAATTTCCACGAAATAACTTTGAAGTGGAAGGACGATCCTCTACGTTAACTTAATCAATTATGATTGTATGAATGTTTGCAAATATTGAATTATAAAATAAATAAATTCATGAGATCTCATCGTTAACAATGTTGAATACATGAAAACACTATACTTGTCTATTGATTAGTGAATTTGGTGGACATTCATTTTTAAATATTGTACAAAATTATAGTATAAGGTTTGCCGTTAATAATGGTGGAATCGGAAATTGTTTTGTCCGAGGGAGCTTAAATTTCGGATTAATAAAACGAGACTTTCTTCGTATATTTTTCTTACTTGCCAAATTTTTTTATTTTACTACCTCCATCTCATATAAGTAGTCCCATTTGCCATTTTGGTCCGTCTCATCTATTAGTCCCATTTCCTAAAATGGTAAAAAATACTTGGCTAAAATTAACTCTCTCTCTTCAGAATCAATTTCAGCCACACATTTCCTCCTTTATTGGCTCTTGTGCCCATTCTAAATGGGACTACTTATATGAGATGGAGGAAGTATTTTACTTAGTATATGAATCTGCTATTAAAACGATGTTGTTAGACTCGTCATATACGTACTTAAACATAATTTTATGCATACATTTCGAACGACCGGCCTTGAGGAGCTATCCACATTTTTTTTTATTGCAAAACAACATAATTTTATACATAGAAAGTTATGTTTATAGAATGAGAACGCTACCCCGTTCGTCCGAGTTCAGTAGTCATATTTCTTTTCGATACGAGATTTTATGCGCAAGTGATAAAAGTGAAAAGTAAAGGATCCATATTAAAAATGAATGGTTAATATTATCCATTTTATTAAATATGACTAGCGAAATAAGACGACCCAAAATAACAAATAAGACTAATGAAATAGGATGCAATGTGTGTTATTTAAAAAATAATAATTTGCTATTAATTTACTCTTTCTTAAAAAAAAATTGGTTGTTGGGATATTACCTTGCCAGAGACTTAAGTGCGAGGGTGTCATTAAATTAAGTTAAATGGTGGAGTATAGAATATTTAGAATCAAAATCTCATCTGCCAAAAAAAAAAAAAAAATTATAATTCGTGTAGTGAAATCTGCTCAACTATCTTTTTATTTAGGACAACCATAATTACCAAAGGCAACAGACTACTTCCTCCATTTCATTTATATTGTCTTATTGTATATTGAATAGAGTCACTTATAATAATTAAATAAGATACTCGTAATATAAATGGGACGAAAAGAGTATCATTTTATTTTATTTTATAAAGATGGTGACCATTTTATAATATGCTGACAAAATAATAATCTTTCTTCCCTGTATGAGTATATGATTATTACTCGTTTTGAGACGGAGGGAGTAATAACTACCAACCGATTAAATACACTAGCTAGCTCCACTTATTTGATTGAAAATATTTGATTACTTCGTGTGAAGTACTTTTACATATGATATGGAATACAAAGTGATACTTCATTATTGCAAAGATAAAAAATAAAAAATAAATCGTAGCAACATTCAAGATTGTGACACGTGGCTCGTATGATCGTATCCCTTTTTCATGCAAACGTAACGTATTTTTATCCGTGACGGCCGCCGGAATCATGAGAAAAGTACATAATATCTTCCGCCGCCGTCGGGTTTCACAACGGATCAGCATCGGACGGCGGAGACGATTTCCTCCGCCGCCGTCTCGCCATCACTAGTGAAAGGGAACTTCCGCGGGATGCGGCGACTCGGAGAGTAGAAATGTGGATATGGTGGTGGGCCCTCCCCGATGCATACGTGGACGGATGGCGTCGGATGGAAATATGCAGAATCCACGAGGGCAGTTTGGGAAGTGCCGACGTGGCGAAGGCGTATAGGATAGGGCAAAATGGAAGCCAATTCTAGAAGAAGATTATGCGTGAAAGCCATGCAGGTTACGCCATTAATCGTAAACGTGATTACATTTAAAAATAATAATAAATCAGTAATCATTTCAATAATAAGAAAATTAGTCTTATTTCTTCCACTAATTAATTAATTAATTAATTAATTAATGTTATAACTCACTATTTTCACCTCTACGTGGATTAATCACTTTTTAATTATGTTGTTGACTGATGGTTACACTTGAATATATTATAATATGATTATGTTTATATTTATGAATATTAAAATTGGTGAACACCTTAATTAGTAGGGACTAATAAGTCTAATTAATTATTAAAACCTTAAATTAGTGTTTTTTTGGACTGGTATATGATCTACCAAGTCTCTAGCTCTATAATTAAAAACTTATTACTCCCTCCGTCCTCCATTTAGTGACGGAGGGAGTATGGGCACGAGTTTTTTCGCATTTTATGGTATAATAATAAATTAATGTGTTAAAGTGTTAAAGTGGAATAATTGTGGGTCCATTTGAATTGTTTAATAGTATTAAATGTTAAAATAATAAAAAGTAGATGTATAAAGTGTTAAAGTGTTAAAGTGATTGTGGGGTCTACGTCCAAAAACGGAATATGTCAGTAAATGGAGGACGTCCAAATATAGTATTAACGTCACTAAATGGAGGACGGAGGGAGTATCTAAATGTGTTGGGGAGATTAAAGATAAGGATGTGAAAAACGAACGGAAAACAAGATACTCTGAAAGGCGTGAAACACTTTCAGATTGAATCAATTTGACGATTCTATCGAATTATTCAATTGGATACAATTCAAAGTTTAACTTTCGAATGTGATGTTTTGAGATTTCGAACCAGAAGAAGAATTTATCAGAATAAGAACCATAACGTGAAAACTGATATTTATCAGTTTGAAAATATGTTGAAGCACCCTTTCGAAAGCAACTTTTCGAAAGTTGCAAAGTAGTCCTCAAAATTCCGAAAAAAAATTTTCGATGAATTTCCTGCACAGCAACATAATCGGAAATAATTCCAAGTTGACCTGGGGCTTTGCCCCTTGGACCCCGCCAGGGGCTACCGCCCCTTGGACCCCTCTCTGGGGCGCTGCCCCCGCACCCCCGCAAGGGGCTGCCGCCTGTTGAACCCTGCTATCGGGGGAGCTGCCCCGAACCCCCGTCCTTTAGGGGCTTCGCCCCTAAAATCATAATAAAATTCACATAAGCGTGCACCTCACACCTCCAAACTTATACGATGTATTATTATGATAATTCTGATCAAACTAGTCAATCCAATTAACTAAAATATCCAACAAAATGTATAATTTCTTCCTTATATTATTGGTCGAACTTAACTTGGGATTTAGTAGATAATATTTGTTGAAGTGAACAAATTGGAGAGTATAATATCTATGAAGTGTCAAACTTAATGAAGCGAAATTAATACTTGTGGGCTATCGATATTAATATTAATTAATAATAACAACACTTCTATTTTTTAGGTTGGTTGAGTAGTAATCTGTCCCTTTTTTTTATAAGGGGTTTTTAGTTTAGTCATAGGAATTAATAAAACTTAATAAATTACTTTTTTATGTTTAACTTTTTTCTCGTAAGTTACATTTTTGATGTAAAAATAGATTGAATTATTTTGGAAGAAGGGATGAACATCAATTGTGATAAATGAAGTTGATGAAAACAAGAGAAAGAAATAAAGAATAGTGAATTGAAAATTGAAAATTTTACTTAGAAATATGAAAACACCTTATAAAAAGAACCACTTATAAAAAAAAAACGGAGGAAGTAGTACTTAAATATGATTGAATTGTTGAATTTTCCTTGGCAAATTAAATTACACCCATGATCCATGTATCAATTACCCCTCTGTCCATAAAGGTTACGGACCCTGATTTTTAGATGGTTTTCGTAGTTACTAGTTGGAAAAGCTATTTTCAAAATTCATTATTGTAAAGTTTTAAAATTAATTTAAAAATTTTACGGGATCTAAAGATCGTGTGTGGGAGTATATACTTCCCTTGAACACTTGGGAAATTTAATTGTTTTAGTATTTTCGATAGGGTCTTGCTATAAATAGATTAAAACTTTATATCTTGTTGTGATTTATAACTTGTGACTCACTACTATTCAAATATAATTAATATCGTTTCTTAACTGATGTTGAAAGTGATGCCAACATTGATTGAAGGGTATAACTAATAGATAAAAATTTAAATTTACGTGTGTCTTGGCCAAACGGTAAGAGTTAAGTTATAGGATCAAAAATTTTGAGTTCGAGTCATCCGTAATACAACCTTTAAATTTTATATTAATTGTTTTAATTTTTTTTTTTGTTAATAACTTTCTCAGTTTCTTGTAGTATAATATATGCAACATTACTCATGAATGCACGATAAGATTATTAGAAAATGTTAATTGTGGTAAACATTGATAATACTTCTTGCCTCACCTAATCTCACGATATACTAGCAAATCTCCGTCTCATTAAAAATTAAAAATAGCTTTATTTCGATACGACGGACCGAGGGGTACATTATATTAATCACAACCATTGATTGAAAATTGCCTTTTTGTTCTTAGTATTACTAGTAAAAATATCATGATTATGTATTTAATAATAAGACGCGTCGAGTTCGTATAGTAGTACTACTAATTAAGTGCTAATTAATTGAGGTACAACTTGAAATTTGGATCTAAAACTTGTGTGCAATAGCTTTGGGGTCAACTGAAATTTTAATGTTCTATTTTTGTGTATATACTGTAGTATATTGGGCCTACTTTGTTCACAAGTTTCTTCTACTGATTAAGTATCGTCCCGTTTTGTTTGGCTTGTTTCGTTTCAATACGGAATTATTTCAATAAGGAATTTTAGGTGCAAACAAGTTTCTTCTACTGATTATGTACTCCTTCCGTCCCGTTTTACTTGGCTTGTTTCGTTTCAATATGGAATTGTACCTGCAATCCCGGTCCCAGAAGGGTTCGAATCCAGATTAAAGAGAGGAGCCCAATGACCAAGTGCACTAAATCACCTCGTTATGACGGAGGGAGTATTAATTATACGGCAAGTAAAATAGTTGGGGCGTCTAAACATTAATACAATTTTCATAAGTTTAAACTTTGACCAATTACTTCATTGTCGAAGTCAACAAAAATGCAGTGAATTACAAACTAGACCGTGATAATAAGTAACTTCCCCAATCTCGAAAAGGAGAGAGAGAGAGAGAGAGAAGAAGAAGAAGGAGGTAAATGAGAGTAATAATCAGTTAATTACGATAATAAACGGCAAGTACAACCACTCTGTTTGTTTGCAGTTGCTTGCTAATGAATGCGCAGAGCCACACAAAAAATCTAACCTCATTTTTTATTTTTTTCCCCTTTGTTTCTGCATATAGGGAGTTCTAGTTATTTTATTTCAGGGGATGCAGAAGTAGGGATGTCAAAAAAGTCCGAGCCCGACGGGTCGATCCGATTAGCCCGAAAAAAATAGTGAGTTAGGGCCAAAAAATAATAGCCCGAAAGTAAAAAAGCCCGATAGGGCTGGATCGAAAAAAGCCCGAGCCCGATAGGGCTGGCCCGAAAGCCCGGTGGGTTGGCCCGGTGGGTCACCATAAATTATGAATTCATGACATATTTTATTACTCTACTTATAAATTTGATAAATTAGGTTGTGTTTTTAATTATTATTGAGTATTTTTAATTTGTTTTAATAAAAATATAACCTTCATTTTAAATTCTATACGTTTTTTACTTCAGCGCTTGGTGAAAAGTAAAATAAAGATTGACATTCGAAAATATTTTTATTAAATTCACAATATGTAATAATTTATTTAATTTTTTTTATACAAGTATGTGCTAAAATAATAATTATTTTAATATGTATATTATGTCAATTTTATTTATTATAAACTTAATGGCCCGGTGGGCTAGCCCGAAACCCGGTGGGTTAGGGTTAGGGTCAAAAAATAATAGCCCGAAAGAAAAAAAAGTCCGATTAACCCGATCCGAAAAGCCCGCAACCCGATAGGGCTAGCCCAAAACCCGGTGGGTTGGCCCGTTTGACATCCTATACAGAAGTAACAATGAGAAAGAGAAAGCTGTAGTAGGAGTACATGAAATTAATCACGAGAATGAGTAGAGACTGATTTCAACACCAAGATTTTGAGAGAGAGAGAGAGAGAGATTGTTTCTTGAAAGCAACAGCCAGCTGCGTTTTTTTTAAGGTTGAAGCAACTGGAGAATCCTAGCTGCAGACAAACTTCATTTAAAGTTTTCAAGGTCCGATTTTTTATTTTATTTTTTAATAAAAATTGTTTCTTTGTTTGAATTGCTGCATAATTTTTGCAGTCGAAGGAAGGTGGAAAACGTGTAGCTTTAGCATTTTCATGTTATTTTTTAGTATTATAAGATGGAATCTGTTGCTTGTGATTTTCATCAATAACAAAGTTGTTGAGTTTGTTCACTCTCTGATGGGTCAACTCCCCACATTTTTTTCTTGTTTCATGTTTGTATTGGTTTAGTTTTAGTTGAATTTTAGCACATGGGCTTCAAGAAAGATTCTTGATCTTTTCACAGGGTGAAAAACACAATTAGGGTTCTTCAGTTTGGAGGAATTCATGGCTGAAATTGGAGCAGAATTCAACAAGGGTTTGAGAGGAAAAGCTGTAGTCTTGATTTCTTTACTTGTTTTAGCTTTTGGGATTGTTTCAGCTCAAGAGGATCTTGAGCAAGTAATTTATAAAGGGAATGGGGCCACTGAATATTCTCAATCTGGTAATTTCACCAGAATTATCAGTTTCTCGAAGGATTCTAGAGACTTGCTTTCGAAACCTGTTTGGCCTGTAAGATTAGTATATATACATTTTTTCATTTCTTTTCTGGGAAGTTCATAACTTATTGTGAAATTTTTTGTTTGGAATTTGAAGGAAATCGAATTCGGATGGCGAATAGTTGTTGGAACTGTGATTGGATTCTTGGGTGCTGCTCTTGCGAGTGTTGGAGGTGTTGGTGGAGGGGGGATTTTTGTCCCGATGCTCTCGTTGATTATTGGTTTCGACCCGAAAACTGCAACTGCTATATCAAAATGTAAGTGCCCTTGTTGATTCTGGTTCAGGACATGGAATAATTTGTCATGTTTGATGAAAATTGTGAGACGGCGTGGTGAGAATTTTTTTCGTATTATTATATCGCCTTTTTCTTCTTCTTTTTTTGCCTCTGCAGTAAGCATAAGAGTAGTGTCCTTTCTTTGATCAGGTATGATAACTGGTGCTGCACTTGCTAATATCTATTACAACATCAAGCTCCGCCATCCTTACCTCGATCTTCCCATAATCGATTATGATTTAGCTCTTCTTTTCCAGCCAATGCTCATTCTTGGAATTAGCATTGGAGTTTTCTTCAATGTGATTTTGGCAGAATGGATGGTTACTGTCTTGCTCATTGTTCTCTTCATAGGTAACTGATGTTTTCCTATGCTTCCGGCCTTTTCTTTCTTTTTCTTTCTTCGAAGCACTCATTGTTTTATTCGACAGCTACCTCTGCAAGGGCGTTCTTCAAAGGTGTCGAAACTTGGAAAAAGGAAACTATTATAAAGAAGGTGGTCTCGAATTTCTACCTATTTCAATCTTCTTTTATGCATATTTAGCATGAAAATCATGTCCTCATCAATTTGCTCTTTCTTTTCATTTACAGGAAGCTGCTAGAAGGTTTTCGTCTGATTGTAAGTCGGATTCTTAAATTTTTAATATGCATGAGGGAAAAAAATGTTACCGAGCTAATTCTTTTTTGTTTTGTATTTTAGCACGAGCGAACGAAAGTGAAGAAGCTCCATACAACCCTCTACCAACAGGCCCCACTCTTGAAAATCGAGTGAATCTCAGCGAGCAAAAAGTATCAGAGGTGATGAAATAATAACCCTCAACCTATCAAAAATAGCACTTGCTGAAGTTTATTGCAAAAGTATGCAGGTTTCCCTTATCAACAATGTATACTGGACAAAGCTCGGCGCTCTCTTTGCTGTCTGGCTCGTCATCTTCTCTCTCCATGTCTCAAGAGTATATCTTCATTATTCGATCAAATCTTTCGTTTTCTGTTTATAAATTCTTCTTCTACTATAACATCGCCACCTTTCCTTAGGATTTCATGACCACTTGTTCAGTCTCGTTCTGGATAGTAACATTGTTACAGGTAGATATCTCCGATGCCCACAAATTAAAGTAGATTTTGTCAAGAAGCTTATCAACTATTTTCACCAAAACATTCTAAACAGACCCCGGAATCCACTGCATGCTTTTGATTGATTGTGGGGTTTGTTTAGAATGCTGCCGGTGCAAATAGTCTTACCCCTTTTGAGAAATTTTCTTGATTTCCTGCAGCTCATTATCATTCTCTTCATCTATAGATTCCTGTTACCGTTGGAGCCTCCGGATATCAGGCATTGTGTTTGTACAAGGGTTGGATTGTGATAGAATCGAAAGGAGAACCGGGAATTAATTGGACAGTAAACCAGCTGATTCTTTGTTGTTTCTGTGGAATATTAGCTGGTTTAGTAGGTGGGCTTTTAGGCCTCGGAGGAGGATTCATCTTAGGTCCGTTGTTTCTCGAGCTAGGATTCCCACCACAGGTAAACTTTTGTTTGATCATACGATTGAGAATTTCAAATTTGTTGTTTTTGTACATACGATTGAGTATTTCAAATTTGTTCGATCCATCAAAGTACGTCGTGGATTGGCCCGTGTTCTTTTTTATCCATTTGAAAGCTTGGTCGTGTAATAATCGGTTTTGAGTTCTTGAAATATGCAGGTTTCAAGTGCCACAGCAACACTAGTCATGGCATTTTCGGCATCCATGTCCGTTATACAATACTACCTCTTGAGGCGCTTCCCTCCATCATACGGTACGTTCCCCCCCAACCAATAAGTACCTTTCCACAGTCGAAAAGTTGCAGATTTTTAAAGACCTCCATTCTTAACCATCCGTTTAAATTATTGGCTTTCTTTCTTGCAGCTCTTTATTTTGTTGTAGTGGCTACGTTCGCCGCATTGGTAGGATTGCACGTGGTGAGAAAGATCGTAAGTATACTCGGTAGGGCGTCGCTGATCATCTTCATTTTGGCCTTCACCATCTTCGTGAGCGCAATCACACTAGGTGAGTTAGTTTTATCCATGCATACTTACTAAGAAAGTAAATGCAAACTTACTAACTCTGTTTTCGACAGGTTGGGTTGGGATCGAAAACATAATCGGAGACATCGACGGCCAAAATTACATATGGTTTTACAACTTCTGTGAATACAAGCATTAGTTGCTGCCTCAAAAGATTGTTTGATGTGCAGACTTATGTACAATACTCTTATTTAATACAGTGTGTTACATGATGTAAGAAGTTATATTTCTTGACTTTAGTTTGGCCATTATTTAAATTTTACACCAAAAAAAGCATCATGAAAAAAAAATTACACACCCCAAAACAGTATATATCTTGAAGCCCAGAGATCGTGTTTCGTCGAAAAATCTACGAACTTCTATAAATGATTACAGTAAAGAGAAATTTCTGCTCATTTGATCTGTTACAAACTAAATTTTACAGATAGTGTAGGTTGTTTCTCTGCAGTATAGGATCACAAATTGTGTCGATCTTCGAATGTAATGTTGCGATCGTGCTTCTTGTGATCGTTGTATGACTAAGAGATAAATTAGCTTACAGCAATGTCAGTCAGCTACTGATCACAGTTCATCCTTGGATGTGGAGTCTTGAGTTTTCAAATTTTTGTTGACAACTGCTGCCAATTCCTTCAAGTTGGATTTTGTCGAGAGCTTAATCTGCGTATGAGAAAGTCGGATGTTAAATTTCATGTCTTTAGAGTATAAGAAGTCGAATGTTTGATGATGAAGAAATATGGCATGTACCGGATTTGACTTGTCGTTTGCAGGGTAGAAGAGTAGTGCCGGATAGTCCTCAACCTGCAAATACAGTTCAATCTCAGATGAATATATGAATGAATTGCATATTGTGTTAAATAGCATAATAATCGATGCAGACAGGCAAAGGTGGAAGATATCATCCCTTACTGACTGGTAATATCGAAGCAGAAAATTTATGCTCATTCGACAAACTTTCAACGAGATTATCGAGTTAACTTGGTATGAATGTAACGTAAGAATTGAAGATAAGGAAGATGTGATTTCATACCTGCAATTTCGGATGTTCATTTGTTGAAGCATCTATCCTTGCAAAGACCAAATTATCCAACCCCTTGAAGTGCTTTGCCAATTTCTCTACGTGTTTGCTTGTAGTTTCACAGGTGATGCACCATGGTGTGTGGACCTAGGAAACGTGACAATGTAAGGACTTCATTGAGATAAGAGGGAAGAAGTTCCGATTTTCATATGTAACACAGTAGATGACAGAAGAGAGTTGGAAGTTAGACGAACCTCCAATACAATGTTTGCAGGACTGTTAAGGACCAGCTCATCAAATGTCTTTCCCACGACAGTCAGAACGCTGGCATTTTTCTGCAGTAACAAAAAAAGTGTCGTGTTACTGATATTGTAAAAGAAATATGCACGAATGACACAAATTGACGAGCATTTCTCCTCTCTTAAGAGGGCAGGAAAACCACGATTGTTCATAATATGGACTCGACCTCCTAATGATGATAATATAATCTCACAATCACCCAAAGTGATTTAAATATATAATCTTGCAAAAACGAAATAATACTAACAGTTCCCTTCCATTCCTAGACCTTCCACAGAAAACAATACGAAAGTGAGAAGAAATCCTTCAACCACGAAGCAGCAAATCTCTTTCCCCTGGTTCTTCTCGCTGTTTCTCTTTAGCCAAAACAGTAACACGGAATATACTGACTACAGTATTTATTAAGTAGAATCCCAAGACTGCAGATATGAACATAAAATTTATACGATTTTGAAGAATACTGAATCAATTTTAGAAAATGTGATTTGGATTAAACAAATGAAACTCAAAGCAATAAACTTTTACAGGTCTGCATACATGAGAAACTCACATTATCAGGAATTGTTTGAGATTTATAGTACGACTTCAGCTTCCCTTGGACGAGGCTCGTACAGAAATCCTGCATACCAATACGTGTAATTATTGAACGAGAAATTACATGATGACTAATCATCAAAACACAATAGAAGAAAATTATTACTTCAATATTTCTTGATGTGACATCAGATTCCATCAGATACTTCGAATTGCTGTTGTAGTCAAACGAAATCACCTACAGACAAGGGATAAAAAGAGGATATAAATTATTAAGAAATTTTAATCAAGAACTGTACATGAGATGCATGAACTACTAGAGATTTTACCACTGGGTCCTCGGACTCTTCTAGACCAAATAAAGTCAAGAAGGGCTTCGCGAGGTTGTCCTCTTTAATATCGGCAGCTACAAACATCAACTGCAATACCATAGGAACATCTTAAGACATATGTGAAGTCAAAATGAAAGAAGACGAGTAGAAGTCTGAAGCTCGGTCAACCTGTGACTTGAATTTCTTGGCAATTTCTTGTAATGGCTTGAGAAGCTTCTGCAAGTCGTCGTCCTCAGCAAAGATGTACACCTAGTTGAACATACAAGGGAGTAAAAAAAGGAACTTTTAATGGACTCCCAAGCCCCAGCAAATTTATTTACCGTGATTTTAAATATACATTACAGGACAATGGATGCTAATGGAAGGCTTTCGAGAGAGGAACTTTTAGATTTTACACACAGGAAAAAAAGTAACAAAAATAATTGCAGCTGTTGAAAGAGCAACCTGTTGCTTGTTCGTGCTGGCGTAGACTTTAGCAGAATTGAGCTCAGTCATAACAGTAACTAACGGGAATTTGTTGTTCTCCAAAAATTGCAAGATTTCGTCTGAACTGAAGTGTCCATCTGCAAGCAACAAAAATATACCTCTTCAGCTGAAATAAAATGTTTGAATAACGAGATAGACAGTGCACAAATGGATGACAATGTTGCTGTTTTATGTTCTCTTGAGTATGTAACACAAAAATACTCCTCAGAAACACACTCGTGACACAACTGTCTCCTGTAAATGAACTCACCAAACGACGTATAATGTTCTGGTTCGCTTTTCACAAGACCAAAGAAGCGTTTAGTTGGCGTCCCAGAAGGGTATAATACTTTGGCTACTTCAACACTGCTTGTTTCTATAAACTGAACTTCATTGTCAGCGGCAGCAGCTTTAACAAATTCTCCATAATCGGGACCCTGAATATATTATCTGTGATTTAGTATGTCTGCACCAGCTAGATCTATTTCACATTTACGCAAGAAATCAAGTAACTGTTACAAGAGTTAAAACAAAACGAATGCAGCATCTGTTGAAAAGCTCAACCAACAACATCTTCTATTGCAATGTACATCAAAGACTAGAACTGGAAGTAGCCTGGACTAAGTAATGCAGAGTGCTAATCAGTACTCTAGAAGGTATATATCTTTCTCAATGTGTTGAACAAAGAAATTAATTACATGGCATCCATTACACATGTGGCTGAAGATATAAAAAGGAAACGGATAAACTCAGCAGGGTCACGTTCATGCTAACTGAAGTATATCAACCAGTTCTAACACCTATTAATTCGCCAGAAACAAAGAAATCATTAAATAACTCAAGTTCTTAACGTCCACGAACCTCAAATTTATCGAATAGCCCAACAGCATACATGGAGTGCTGCTTGAGGAATCCATTTGCATCAGCAACTGAATCTATTCTAATAACAGGTGCCCCAGTCTTCTTCCTTATCCATATCACAATTTCTTCCCTTTTCCCACAAAATCCACCAAGAGACAGCTCCATATCAGTACAAGTCCACAAACAGAGCACATTGTATATCTATGATAACTCAATCAGTTGCAAATCATCTTAATTTCGATCAAGAATTTCGATAGGGATCATTAAAAGGATATAAATCACATAATCAACAAATCAGCATAAACTATTTCCAAAATCTGTTAATTTCCTCTATCAAAGCAATAAGTTCAGGAACTTGAATTCGAACTCCACCAACGACAACATTGCACATCAAGCACAATTCGGCTTACTCAATCTCTACAAAAGCTAAAAGCAAATAAACAAACACTTACGATGAAAATCCACCCTTGTAAGGCTGAGAGGTGCCATTGACAAACAGCAGCAGCGTCGGGAATCCTTTGATCTCGAGGCTCGAAGCCGCCTTCGAATACCTCTCGCCATCGATCTTCGCCATCAAAACCTTATTCCCTAAACCCTTGAGCACATTAGCAGCCTCCGCGAATCTCGGCATCAATTCAGCACTCCTGTCGCACCACGGCGCGTAGCCCAACACCATCACATACTCATTCTCCTCAATCGCCCTCTTCGTGCTGTCGCCGCTGAGCTCGAGCACTATCCTCTGAGCTCTGCTCAACACATCCGATTTCTTCCCAGATTCCTTACCGTCGAAATCGGCTGTCGTGGGCTGGGAATTCTCTCCATTCCCTTGCTCTTCATCAATCGCCATGAGCTCGTCAATGTCCTCGAGATCATCTGCATCCTCATATTGCGACGAAACAACTGCTGCAGCAGTGATGAGGAGGAAGAGGATGATTAATGGAGAGAGAAGGGTTCTTGAGCTGAACTTGGGCCGTCTGTACATGGCGATTGCAGGTGAATTTACAGGATTCTTGAAGAATTTTGAAGTAAAGATTGAGACTTTTTTGTGTGAGATCTGTTGATTATATAGTTTTGTTTGATGGTTGAGTTGAGTGTGAAAGATGGAGGGGTCTTTGAAGTTAATGCGGCAACGTGCAGGGGGTTTACAAGAACTCCATAATTTAGTACTAATGGCCGCAAATCAAGGCCATGGCGAAAATTTTGTTCGACACTGGAAATAAATACTCCCTCCGTCTTTAAATAAGTGTCCCCTCCTCTCTCACGGAGGGGGACACTTATTTAAAGACGGAGGGTGTATTCATTTCTTTTTACGATTATTGGACTTTTTTTTGGCATTCTTAAATCTTAATTCTATGGATTGTCTTGTTTTTGTTGATTGAAATCTTAAACTCAAATTCGGAATCTTTGACTTTGAAACTTAAACCCCTATTGTTTGGCCAACACACGTTCACAATTCACGTTTTTTATTTTAGGTTCACTTGCCTAAGCTTGAATCGGGAGGTTTTAGATTTATAATCGAAATATTTAGTACTCTTTCCTTCTCAATCTAAATATATTTAGAGATTGTGTCAATTAAAGTGGGAAGGGGAGTGACAAAATATTTTCTTGAATTAAAATGTCAAAGAAGAGCGTGGAATTAAATTATTATAAAAAAAATGTTAAAATTGGTGCATGGTAGTCAAGGGGACTAAACGTTAGTATGTTTTCTTTTCTTTTTCTTTTTCTTTTTCCCCCTTTCATTAAAGTTCTCTTTTTTTCTTTTCTTTTCACTAAACGTTAATGGATTACATTTGCTCGTTCTGCCATTATTGTCAAGGTACATTCAAACAATAGATTTGGAATTATATTAATTGCAATTTGAATTAAATTTAGAGGTTGGATTTCCTTCGCGAGATGCTGAAATCTTGTTTTGAATTAGTATTTTCTCTTTCGCCAGATTCTCATTATCAAACCTAATCCTAAATATTTGATTTCGAACATTTTGTTTTATAGCCTGCACTGTTATTAAGTGGGAAATAGACATTAATGTATATGGGATCATTTGTTTATTTTACAATAATATCGACTTTGTAATGATCACGACTCTAACATATAAGATGGATAACCGACAATGACTTTGATTTGTTCACGTGTAGTGCCTATGGTGGCCTTAGGTGGCTTAAGTTTTTATGACTCACTTTAAGTTTGTATTTGCTTTGCTGCTCATAGAATGTGTATAAACTTCTTGTTTGTAGAGTTCATGTTTCATCTATGCTTCAAAGCTCTTGTTTGGAATATTTAGTTTCTGAATCTTGAGCTGATGAACTCATGTTGATAAAATGGTGTTACACAGGTGTGCATTTCTTTGTTGCAAGGACAAGTTTTTAACTGGAAATCTACGTGTAATTCGGACCTCATTAGCTAGTTCTGTATTCGTTCACGGTGTTGATTTCACGTAGTTGATATAGTAAAACTGCACCATATATAGACTCAAGAGGCCACACCCTTTCTGCTTTGAGGAATCTTCATGAAATTGTATCTCAATGTTTCAAAGGTTGGATAGAGACCGTGCTGTTTTAGACGAAGCCTCGTTGTTTAGTAAACTATGGTTTTCGTGGATTAGTCCATTACTTTGCTTAGGTAACTCTAAGTCACTAAATCTTGAAGATATTCCTTCTCTGGGATCTGAAGATGAAGCCCTTGTAGCCTATAAGAAATTTAACGAAGCATGGATAATAGTCAAGAAACGAAATGGCACAAAAGGCTCGAATTTTCTTGCCTTGAGGGCTATCACGAGAGTTTATTGGAAAAGTATGGCGTTGGCTGGGATTTACGCGTTGCTTAGAACAGTTTCTGTTGTAGCTACTCCGTTATTGCTTTATGCTTTCGTCAGCTACTCAAAACTCGAGAAGAAAAATCTCAATGAGGGTGTATCTTTAGTAGGGTTGTTGATCTTCTTGAAGGGTGTCGAATCTCTCTCTTATCGACAGTTTTATTTCTACTCGAAGAGAATAGGCATGAGAATGAGATCAGCTTTGATGGTAGCAGTCTACCAAAAACAGCTCAAGCTTTCTAATTTAGCCAAACAGAGGCACTCGACCGGTGAGATAGTTAACTACATAGCTGTTGATTCTTATCGCTTAGGAGAGTTCGTGGTGTGGCTTCATCTCAGCTGGACTTCGGTAGTTCAGCTTCTGTTAGCCGTTGCTGTCATTTCCTCTACAGTAGGCCTTGCTGTGGTTCCTGCATTAGCAATTTTCCTCGTATTCGGCCTTCTGAATCTGCCTTTTGCAAAGATGCTGCAGAAGTTTCAGACCAAGTTCATGGCTGCTCAAGATAAGAGGCTGAGATCACTGTCTGAAATCCTCAACAGCATGAAGATAGTCAAGCTGCAGTCGTGGGAGGAGAATTTCAAGAGTTCGATCCAATCTTTGAGAAGAAGAGAGTTCAAATGGTTGTCTGAATATCATTACAAGAAAGCGTACAGCACGGTTTTGTATTGGATGTCTCCTAGTATTGTATCTTCAGTGATATTCTTCGGATACGTTCTTCTCACGAGTACGACTCTCGATGCTGGCACTGCCTTCACAGTAATGGCTGCACTTAGAACCATGGCTGAACCTGTTAGGTTGATACCGGACACCCTCTCTTCCTTGATTCAAGTTAAGGTTTCTTTCAAAAGGATTGACGCGTTTATGCTTGAAGACGAGCTCAAACAGGACCATATACAAAGTTCTTGTACAGGAAAATCGAACCACGCCATATTTATACAAGGAGGTAGTTTCAGTTGGGATGGAGACAAAACATCTCTGTCTCTGAAGGATATAACGATGGAAGCAAGATTAGGGGACAAGATCGCGATTTGTGGGCGACTTGGCGCTGGGAAATCGTCACTTTTGCTTGCGATTCTTGGTGAAATACCGAAATTATCTGGAAATGTAAGCTATTATCCAACTTCTTCATCAAAGTGTGCTTAATATCAACATTGGATCGTCGTTTTCTTTTTTCAGGTGAGTGTTGTTGGATCAGTGGCCTATGTATCTCAGGCCTCTTGGATCCAGAGTGGGACTATCCGTGAAAACATACTCTTTGGGAAGACGATGGATAAGGCCAAATACGAAGAAGCGATTAGAGTTTGTGCTTTGGACAAAGATATCAAGACTTTCGATTATAAGGATTTCACTGAGATAGGACAGAGAGGGCTTAATCTGAGCGGAGGGCAGAAGCAGAGGATTCAGTTAGCTCGAGCTGTGTATAACGATGCTGATATTTATTTGCTAGATGACCCTTTTAGTGCAGTAGATGCACATACGGCAGCAGCTCTTTTCAAAGTACAAAATCGATAACATTAGTGTTCGTCTTTCGTTTATTTAGTTCGACTAGTAATCGTAAAGTTTTTGTTTTTTTTCGAGTTATTTTACTGCAGGATTGTATCATGAATGCACTAGCAAAGAAGACAGTAGTTCTTGTGACTCATCAAGTGGAGTTTCTCAATACTGTGGACAAAATTCTGGTAAATCAATTTGAAGGAATTGTTGGGACGACGTTACTTCTGTTTCTAGTCTTTTGACTAAAGCTTTTGTTTCTGTTTTGAGGTTGTGGAAGGAGGACAAGTTACTGAATCTGGAAAGTACGAAGAACTTATGATTGGAGGAACGACCTTTGAGCAGCTCGTGCTTGATCAAAGAAGTATCATAGGATTATTAGACGGTGAATCCGGTCCAAACGAACATGAGCAGAATGTAGAAAGTACGGATGAAATGAAAGAGGATAAGCCTGATCACAGCGACGAAGAAAAGGAAGTGGAAATTGTAATAAAACCAGCATTCCAGTTGATCGAGGAAGAGGAGAGGGAAATTGGAGTTATAGGGTGGAAAGATATCTCGGATTACATTATTATTTCGGATGGATTGTTCTATGCTTGCTGTTCCACGATAGCTCAATTAGGCTTCGTGGCTTTGCAAGGTGCTGCGAGCTACTGGCTAGCGCTCTCAGTTCAAAAATCCGACAAAAGCAGCCTATTTGTTGTTGAGGTTTATACTCTGATATCATTACTTAGTGTTGGTTTTGTGCATTTAAGATCACTGTTTGCAGTTTTCTTAGGCCTCAAAGCCTCAGAATCCTTCTTCTCCGGTTTCATCAACTCCATCTTCGATGCTCCAATGCTCTTCTTCGATTCCACTCCAGTCGGGAGGATTCTAACGCGTGTATGCTCTTCTCCCACCATCCTTTCTTGAATTTTATTTAATATTTGAATCTCTGCTTGAATCATATGTTCTTTTGTTTCATGCATTCTCGATTCAGGCCTCATCGGATTTGAACGTACTCGATTTTCAAATCCCTCTTGCCTTCCAACTAGTCATGTCCGGCATAGTTCAGATTCTTGCAACGATAGTCATCATGACTTCTGTCACATGGCAAGTTCTTTTCGTGGGTATTTTTGCTATCGTGTCCTCGAAATATGTTCAGGTTAGGCTCGAATACTGATTATAGCTCGCAAATGTTATGTTATGTCATCGCATCTTTTGTCTGAGAATTCAGTTTTCATATGAAGGAATACTATCAAAGATCTGCAGGGGAGCTGATGAGGATAAACGGAACTACAAAAGCCCCCGTTATGAACTACGCATCCGAAACAGCACTTGGGGTTGCAACAATAAGAGCTTTTGCTGTTTCCGACATGTTCTTCTCTAACTACCTCAAACTCGTCGATACAAATGCTAAAGTCTTTCTTACCTCAAGCGCGGCTTTGGAATGGCTCGTTTTGAGAACCGAAGCACTTCAGAACCTTACCTTATTCACTTGTGCCGTTTTCTTAGTATTGATCCCAAATAACTACATTACTCCAGGTAGTTACTTAGCTTCTCTTCTCTTTCTGCTAACGACGTTTGAGGCTAATTCGGACATTATTTTGTTTCGTCTCAGGTCTAGTAGGACTGAGCCTTTCTTATGCATTTTCATTGAGCAGTACTCAGGTGTTTCTCTCTAGATGGTATAGTAATTTGGCTAACTACATCGTCTCCGTAGAAAGGATAAAACAGTATATGCACATTCCTTCACAGCCTCCAGCTGTGGTATCAAATAACAGGCCTCCTACCAAGTGGCCTTTCGAGGGTAGAATAGAGTTGCTGGACTTGAAGGTTAAAAATCGACTACGATTTATGCAATGTTATTTTGGATTTCGTATCAAGAATGATGTGTTAAACCGATGTTATACTTTTCCCAGATACGCTACCGTCCCAATTCTCCATTAGTGCTGAAGGGGATCACTTGCACTTTCGAAGAAGGGAAGAGAGTGGGAGTAGTGGGGAGGACCGGAAGTGGGAAAACGACGTTGATCAGTGCTTTGTTTCGTCTAGTCGAGCCTCACAGTGGGAGAATTCTTATAGATGGACTCGACATTCGCGAAATGGGATTGAGGGATCTGAGGATGAAACTCAGCATTATTCCTCAAGAGCCAACTTTGTTCAAAGGAAGTGTTAGAACGAATCTTGATCCTTTAGGCCTTCACTCTGATGATGAGATATGGAAGGTAAAATTTCACTTATATTAACACGAAGGCGGCTTCACTTTCGAACTTGCTCGATTCTCGATTTGCAGGCCCTTGAAAAATGCCAGCTTATGTCCACAGTCAGCAAACTGCCAGACTTGCTCGACTCTTCCGGTAACAATAACAATACGAAATGTGGTAATAAAATCTGAGACGAGAACTCCACCGTTGAAAAGTTTCTTGGTTTTGATGCAGTGAGTGATGAAGGGGAGAACTGGAGCATGGGGCAAAGGCAACTCTTTTGCCTAGGAAGAGTTCTTCTCCGATGGAACAAAATCTTGGTCCTCGACGAAGCGACTGCCTCGATTGATTCGACTACGGATGCTACCTTGCAGAAGATAATAAGGGAAGAGTTTGCTAACTGCACTGTGATAACTGTGGCACATAGAGTTCCAACTGTCATAGACAGTGATATGGTGTTGGTCTTGTCTTATGGTAAGCTTTTGATAATGTAGAGAGAGAGAGAGAGTGTGTGTGTGAATTCCATATACACTATATTTATAAGGTTTCTTGACTCTGTTGCAGGGAAATTGGTGGAGTATGATGAACCCTCAAAGCTTATGGAAATTAATTCTTCATTTTCAAAGCTTGTTGCTGAATATTGGTCAAGTTTCAAGAAGAATTAGATGTGAAATTTAACGAACTTGTTAACTTTTTAGCTCGTTTCGAGGGTTTAAAATGAACTGAACTGAAATTCTTGGTAATATGGTACACATTACATATTTATTACCAAAATCTTCACATTCTTTACACCTCTCACTTTCAATCCCAATCTTCATAAATGGGAAGCTTCACATTTCAAGTGAACAAAAAAAAAAGGAAAGAAAAAAGAAATCTTGCTTTAACTATAAAAATTTGGACAGAGTTTCATCAATACATGTTCTGTTGAAGTGGTTTAATTCAGCTGTAAGTGCAAGTATCCTTCTTGAATATGATGGGCTTCGTGCTACTCGAATCCATGATCAACGGGCAAGACACTCTTTTCCGGTGCTTCGTCCTCACCAGTTTCCCCACCACGTCGCCTCGAGTTCTCACTTCAAACTCCAAACTCAGTGAAACCACGACACCTTTCTCAGAAACTGCCAGAGTCGACCCTGCCCCGTATAATGGAACTTTGGTTCCTTCGATGTGCACCACCACATTCTTGTGACTTTTCCGGTGTTGATAGTACTTCTTTAGCTGCATTCATATGCACAACTGATCAACAAAATGTACAAAATATAGTCCAATCCTTCAAATACTCGATCCTATAGTATATCATCCGAAGTAAACGTGTCCTCAACTAGTTCTCGATGAATGATAGATTGGAAGCATTGCATATGCAGCTATGCACTAACTAGCAACAACTAAGGCACTCGTGTAATGGTGTGGAAGTATAGCTTTCGTACAGGGCCACTCAACATCATAACCCAACGATCTATTTTTCTTAATATGCATTGTTCCCTCGTAAAAGATAAAAATGAAAAAACTACAAAATAGCCTATTAGACAGATGCATACCTCTCCGGTAGCAACAACAACGTCTGAGTAGATGAGATTGACTGGAGTCGAGCTAACATGAATGCCGTAGAATGTAGCAGGATTGTATACACTGATCCTCAAGGATCCATTCACATTCAGCAACTTTGTCGGGACGCCTGTGAAGTCCGCACCCGATCCCACGTACAAGTTGTTGACAGTCAAGCTCTGCAGAGATATATTCAGAGATTTTCAGCTACAAATTACAGTTTACCTTCAAATATTTTACGATTATACGACATGCCCTTGTGAAGTAAAGAGTTCAGATTACGTAAAGAATTCGACATTTCTGTGAAGGGTAAGGTTGCATAAATGCAATCAACAAGTAGCAGCTTCAATGCAATAACTAGAATGAACAAAATTTAAAGTTCTACCTTACATTTTTGGAATTTATGCAGCAATCAATTTGTCTTCACCAATCATACATTTAACTTTCTCTATTAGGCAAATTTAGCTTAATCAAATGATGATTACAAAAGCAAAAAGGTTAAACAGAGTGAATCCTCAACTCTGTAATCAGAACTTAAACCATCAGAATCCATTCTCAACCCAGAATTTGCAGAAATTTTCACACAGTCTGGCATCCTCAGCAAACTAATGATAGAATCCCATCTCATCGAAAAGCTCGAACTTGTCGAGAGGAGTGAAATCTATTGGTTTATAGTGTTATATTTCCCAATAACTAAATCCCCAATTCCTCAATTTCCCCCAAATTCAACCTCAAAACAATCAGAATCAAACATCACCAAAAACACACACGAACAAACAAGAAGCATCTCAAAATCAAACGGGGGGAGAAGAAGCTTTTACCTTGACGGCGACTTCCGCCTTGAACGGCCGGCCGGCGCCCCAAATGATCAAGCAAAAGACGGTAAACAGCACGACAAACCCAAGCAGCGCCATCAGCGCCTGGCACCGCCGCGTGTAGGACTTCTCATCATCGAACTCGTCGTAATTCCCCTCCTCCACAATCACATTGCACTCCGGCCACCCCTTGTCGTTGCGCTTCCGGCCGCCCTTCCTCCCCGACGACGACCGGAATATCCCGGAGAACCTGCTGGCGGAGGAATTCCGGGAGTGGCGGCCGAAGGAAGGGTGCGAGGGGGACTCCATGGGGCTGTGGAAATTGGGGGTTGCATGCATGGACGACGACTTGTCGCCATCGTGGGAATCCCGGGAGGGGCTCTGCACGTAGTAGACCGGCCTCTTCGGAGACCGCGACGGCGACGACGGCGCCAGGCTCGTTACATCGGATTCCGATTTCGCGTGCTGCATTTTTCCTTTCTCTCTCTAGATTTCGGGAGAAATTGTAAAAAGGTGATGATTTTAGCTCATCTACACTCAGAAATCACAATTGAAGCCAAAAAGAAACCAACTTTTTTCTTCCAACTCAAAACCCATTAATAAAAAGCATAATTCTTGGATTAAGCTACCTTAATCAAGAACGAGAGAGAGAGAGAGAGAGAGAGTAGTGTGCATGGCAGTGGAGGGGAAAGTGAGGAGGGGAAGTGGTTGTGTGGAGATGAAAAGCAACTAGCTTTGTAGGGGGAAGAGGGAGTCACAGGTGACAGGTAATCTATCCGAGCCTGGGGCCGGACCTGGATCCGAGCCTACGCGGTTTTTTTTGGTTCGGTTCGGGGCGGAAGTGTCGGCAGCCAGTAGTCGTTTTCGCAACTGAGTGGAGAGGTGGGACCCGCCTCTTCCTATGATTTGTTTGATTTTAATTTAGAACTAGTTTTGTCCACCCGGCTTCGCTCGGGCAACCTTATTTTGTTATTTTTGTTGATAAGTTTGTTTATAAATATAATTATGATTTTTTATTTTATTCAATTTTATGATTTTGACGACTATATGTCATCACATGATATATGCTATTGCCAAAAAATAATATTATTCTAAAAAATATTGATTAACCTTTGGTTGAACATGTATAGTTAAGAATGTTATGAGCTGATATGGTGGAAGTACCTAAGACTCTCTTTAGTGTGACGTCCACGATTTGATCCACGCTACATCACGTAGTGTATTGTATATTTTTCTCACATTTATATGAAATACTCCCTCCGGTCTTTTACAGTTGAGTCGAAACTTTTCGACACGGGAATTAAGAAGAGTTGTTTAGTACTTTAAGTATGTTTGGTAATTGAGAAGAGAATGAGATTATGTTTATAATTGAGAAGAGTTGTTTTAATTAATATAAAACATGTTTTTTATTAATTAATATTTTTTTTGTTTTTCAGTTTATTTTAAATTAATTTAAAATTTTCTGGAATTTTTTTTTTTATAAAATTATTGTTGATGTTTAAAATTAAAATAAAAAACTTTTCTGGATTTTTTTTTTATAAAATTAAAACTTTTCTGGATTTATTTTAAATTAATTTAAAATTTTCTGGATTTTTTTTTATAAAATTATTGTTGATGTTTAAAATTAAAATAAAAAACTTTTCTGGATTTTTTTTATAAATTAAAACTTTTCTGGATTTATTTTAAATTAATTTAAAATTTTCTGGATTTTTTTTATAAAATTATTGTTGATGTTTAATAAAATAAAAAACTTTTCTGGATTTTTTTTTTATAAAATTAAAACTTTTCTGGATTTATTTTAAATTAATTTAAAATTTTCTGGAATTTTTTTTTTATAAAATTATTGTTGATGTTTAAAATTAAAATAAAAAACTTTTCTGATTTTTTTTTTATAAAATTAAAACTTTTCTGGATTTATTTTAAATTAATTTAAAATTATTTCGAGAGAGACGGCAATGGCGATAATGGAGAAATTGAGAAATTGGGGCGTAATTAGTATGTTAATTAAGTAAAATAAGGGGTACAATTAGTTGTGTGTTTAATACTTAATTTTTACCCAAAAATGAAACGACTCAACTAGGAGAGACCGGCCCAATCGGGAAAGTGACTCAACTGTAAAAGACCGGAGGGAGTAAGAGTTTTACCAATGTATAGAAGAAATTTCATATATGAAATAGAAAGTGTGGTTTGATTGTTAAACATGATAAATACTTTTCTATACTTATATTGTGAAGGAAAAAAATATAGGAAAGTTATAATGACAATTCGAAAAAAAAAAAAAAAAAAAAGCATAATGAAAAATAAAACAAACAGGGAATTAAACATGTAAATACTTTGCTATACTTATTTTTTAAATGTTGAAAATCTTAGTAATCGACTCCCTAAAATTAAGGGGAAAATGTTGTTATGACTTATTTATAGATATACATAGTTAATAACTGATTTTTTAAAATTAACTTCTCACAATAAAAAGACTATTTTATTCTTAATTTGGAGGGGAAAAGAAATTAACTTTTCGATTTGTTTTAATATATTAATAGATTACTAACGACCACCGTGTAAGACCAAATTAATATTCCACATGGAAAAACATGCCCAATGAAATTTTCCCATGCCCAATGAAACAGAAAAAAGTAACTCTGCCTTTTAAAAACAAAGTACACACAAAATCAATCTTGATATCAACAATATGTCAATAACCAAATGAAAGTGAAAGAATGAGATTACATAACGTAGTAATGTTTTTATTACTATACACATACACACAGATTTATTTTAAAGGCTGAAATATTAATATTATTTAAAAACAAAATTCAAAATTGTAGAGATGAATAATATGGAGTATTATACCAAGAGAAATTATGTTTCTTAAAATTATAAGGCTAAGTATCTCAATTTGAAGCAAATTACTATTAACTAAATAATTATAAATAATTTGAGAATAATAATAATAATAATAATAGTACTAAGATAAAAAATATATATAAAATAAATAAGAGATGAAGTCATAAGAAGTTGACACAAAAACAATTATTGTAGTAAAAAATTGAAAAAAGTAAAAATTAGTGGAGGGATTTGGCTTTTTGCATGGGCCATGCAACTATGGAGGAAAAACCAATAGTTTGAGCGGGAAATGATTTCATATATAGATTATGGAGTTATGATTTATGACTGATTTATGACCACTTACCAAAACCCAGGTTAATTAGGGCTTTTTTAGAGAGCGAGAGAGAGGGGTTTTGGCATTATATTTGGTTGGGGATTTTGACTAAAATGGCACGTTTTGATTCTTACAATACATGTTTTGTCGGTCGAGTAGAAAAGGTGGAAATTGAATCCATCTTGTGTTAAATTGTAGCGAAATATTTAATTCATTATCTACACATTGCCATAATTTAATAATCTAAAACTAGTATATATTCTTCATGCAAACATGCAAAGTTGTATTAATATCCAATTAATTTCAAATGGTGATGTCGAAAAGCTTCGTTGTCCACCACGAACACGTTAAGTACACGTTAAGTAAGCTCACAACTAAAATGAGCATTTTCTTTATCCATAGTTTACTTCTGTCTTAATTCTCACGTCGAAAAAAAAAAAGAAGCTTTTTTCAGTGGGACGGAGGCAGTAGATGATAATCCACTATTGTACCAACTTCAAGTTTGTTCATTCTCTTCTCTCATATACTGTAATTGACATTTTCTAATTCACACCATTTTTGTCTTCTTATTTTCCATATTAAATTCCAAGTAGCCACTATAATATTATGGTTATAATATACGCCTTGTCATATCTTCATTTATTATGTATTGTAAGTATTTGGTATAGAAATATTAAATAATAATAATAATAATAATAATAATAATAATAACGTCATGGTATTAATCATGTTACATACGTTAATTGTAAACCACAAACTATAACGAATCAAGATAACATAAATATTTTAATCCAAGTTGCTTATTAATTAATTATATGTTGGCAACATATAATCAATTGTTTATTTATATATAGGGTAGGTTCCAATTAATAATTGAAGTTTGGTACAATTTCTTATAGCGTGTTGTTACTTATCCTAAACTCCTAAATTTAAATTATTAAATTCAATCCTATTTAATTATATATTAGCCATTTTTTAAAATTCGATGAACTATTCATTGATCATAGGTTTGCATATATAAATAATTAATTAATTAGGATTAATAACAAAAATCGGTGCTGAGGAAAGTAGACATTTTCCTTTATACTGTTTCATTCACATTAGTTATCTACAACTTTAGCAAAGCATCAAAAAGTAAGTCCCCCACTTTGTAATACAAATACTCTTCA
Source organism: Thymus mandschuricus (assembly GCA_029379335.1). Taxonomy (NCBI): domain Eukaryota; kingdom Viridiplantae; phylum Streptophyta; class Magnoliopsida; order Lamiales; family Lamiaceae; genus Thymus; species Thymus mandschuricus. Next base: position 5,799,745 of record CM057080.1, on the reverse strand, counting down.
TCTCTCTCTTGTTTATAATGACAATTTTTTCGGCATATATATTTAAAGTTCGTTTAGAACCTTTTTAAAATTAGGGCATCACTAATTCATATAAAAAACAATACCAATGATTGATCTAAATCGGAAGATAAATGAGCAAATATGAAACTTTTAATTTTCGTTAGTCGTCGAATTATATTGAGAAACGTATACTGAATGGCCGATTAGATTGGAAACTTAGTTTAATAACATAACATGTCTCTATTTTTGGCCATTTCATAAATGAGTCATTAATCAACGAAACGTTTAGAATTGAAAATTGAATCACGGTGGATAGAAGAGAAGGAGTATTAATCGAAAAATACACACATTATTAAAAAAGAAAAACCCATTAATTTTTTGTTTGTTTGTTCTAATTCTCATTAATTTAATCCGACAGCATTTTTTGTTGTGTATCTAGATACTAGAGCTAGTTTGGAGGATATGCATTCGATTGGGTTAGTGGAGATTCCTTAGGTAAATGATTCCAATTTTGTTACAAATTTATTCACCATTCACTGAAAGAATAAAACAAGGAGGAAACATTTAATTTGGAACGGTGGTACCATGTGATTTTTTGGTTAAGTATTAGTAATATAATTATCTTTGAATAAAGTAACTTGCCTTCCCCCAATAAGTGACATCATATAATTAGTTAATTACTATGTGAATTTTTGTCTTTATTTCCTTAACTATCATAGACCTCCAATATATTTTTTTCTTGATAAAATTAAAACACTTATCATGGTTGTGTATTATGTTCCGCATGATAATTTTGGCTGACTATATTCCCAACGTCATTTGAACACGATGACGTATTCTATACTTTTTCCGTCTCATCTCATTATGCTACTTTTTATTCAAAATGGGTCTATTAAAATAATAAAAGTGACATAATTAGGCGAGAGGAAATATTCCTTCAAGAAAGAAAATAAAATCATGCATGAAATAAAAAAATTGTTGCAATTTACAACTTATGAGTAGATCTACCATAGCAGGCTTTGGCTTTGGCCCATATACATTTGAAGGATGGGCCATTACAGATCCATACTATGCATATTTAGCTCCATGAGAATTTCATGTTGCAATACATTACTCTCCGTCCTACTTTACTTGATTGGACGAGATTTTATATCAATCGGCTCGTTTACAGCCCTACGCAGTCATTAATGTCCAATTATTAGTCTAGTAGTAATATTATGAAAGCGAAATACTCCCTCCGTCCCCTAATAAGTGTCCCCTCCTCTCTCACGGAGGGGGACACTTATTAGGGGACGGAGGGTGTATTGGACTAGAATCATCTAAATTTGACTTCCTCAATAACTCTTTTCTCACACGTTCCTAATTACTACTACTTCTATAATTCTAAAAGAGAGCCAAATTTCAAATTGTGGATCAAAAAAAGAAAAAATTCAAATTACAAACTTGGAACATTTGAAAAGTAGAAACTACTGATATACACTTGATTAATATACCTTATTAATCCGAAATTCCTTTTTGGAGTTCTGACGTTTCCGTTCAAATACTTCCTCCGTTTCTTTCGAAATTGTCACGTTTCCATTTTGAGACGTGTTGTTCGAAATGATCAATTTTCTATCTTAGTCCAACAACCAGAGTGCACTCTTCATTAGCTCCTTAGTAGACTATCTTTATACACTAAACTTTCATTAAGTAAGCATGTCCAAAAGGAAGTGATCACTTTGAAAGAAACGGAGTGAATAATTATTTCAAGTACGACTTCATTTTTGTATGGGCCTAAAAGTATATAAAAAAAAAATTCTGCTAAAAAAAGTACTATAAAAGAAAATTAAATCGCAACACGTTTCTAACAAACTCTCTCAAGAAAAGAGTAAAGTAGTTTGATTGTTTCTTTCTTCCAGCCGACTCGTGACTCACAAAATACGCTAGAAAATAGAAATTGAGCATTCAATTACTTCAAATCGTACACATTTCATTTTCCTTAGTCTCAAATTTCAAAAAAATCCTCTCTCTCTCCCCCCAAATAGGACTATGAAGGGGATGCAGGTGGAGGTGGGCTAATCCACAGTACAACTGGAATTCGCTATTTTGTCTACAAAGGGCAATCTTGTAAAGTTACAATATAAATATAAATATTTAATAAATAAATTTTATCTACTATGGTTAGGGATTCCCACCGCCCCTCCTCACTTTTAGACCGCACCACCTCTCGACCCCACCCCCCTCCTCACTTATAGACCCCACCACCCCCTCCTCATTTTAGAACCCACCACCTCTCGACCCCACCCCGCCCCTCCTCACTTTTTTACACCTCACCACCCCCTCCTCATTTCAGAAACCCACCACCCCACCGTAGACCTGCCCATTTTGAGTGAACCGGCGGGCCCGAACCGGAACCGGCCCGCCGGTCAACGGTTTTTAACCGGCCCCTTGGTCAACGGGCCAAAAACCGGCCCAGAACCGTTAGTAGGCGGGCCGGTTAAGGTTCAAGCATTTGAAGGCCCGTGGCCCGGCGGTTAACCGCCGGTTAGGGCCCGTCGGTTTTGTCTTTGAACCGGCGGTTCAATATATACTCATAGGAATGGCGGTTAACCGTCGAACCGGCGGTTTAACCTTTGAACCGCCCATAAAATGTAAATTTTTTATTAATTTTAATATATTTTGTACACTTTGGGGGTAATGGTGTACTAAATAGAGTAATTATTAGTATAAAATAAATATAAATAAGTAATATTTAAATAGTAAAAATCCTAATGACCAATACCTAATTAAACTAGTCCAGCGCTTCATCTCTATCACTCACCCGCCGCGGCGCCGCCTCTTCCTCTCCTCCTTCTTCTTATGTTTTTTCTCCATTCCTGTCCAGGTGGCCGTCTCTTCTTCTTCTTTTGTTGTTTCTTCTCCATCCCGTTCAGTCGTTGTCGTCTCTTCTTCTTCTTCCGTTGTTTCTCCCCACCCCGTCCAGTCGTCGACTCGTCGTCGCCTTTTCTTCAAGTCGTAGCTGCTTCACAAGTTCTTCTTTATCTTCTTCTTCTTCCCTACTTCTTCTCATCTTTCTTCTTCCACGATTCTCGACGAGTACATCGCCCAGAACCGCCACCACCACCGGCGATTTTTTCCAAAAACCAGTTGGGGAAAACCCGGCAAAATCGGCAAAACCGGGGGTTTTGAACCGGCCCGGAACCGTCGGTTAAAAAACCCGGCCCGTAACCGGCGGCCCTGTTGACGGGCCGGCTACGGTTCACGTTTTTCCGAACCGTGAACCGGCGGGCCGGGCCGCGGAACCGGCGGGCCTTAAACCGCCGGCAGGTCTACGGCCCACCGACACCACCATAAAAATATAAAATAAAATAGAATATCTATTTATTGTATCGTATCTATAGATCTGTCATTTCTTCTCCATAATTTAAAATAAACTAAAATGAAGGGTTTAAATTATGAGGGGAAAAATAAAATACCCACTATGATATAAGGAAATCAAATTAAGGACTAACATTTAAAAAACACAAAAAATACCCATTATTGATGTGCAATTACACAAATACCCTTAATTATGCCTTCTCGTTTCCCCCCAAAAAACCAACTACCCGCCTTTCTCAAAACTTGCCTGCGACGCTTCAACTCCTCCACATTCATTCGGTTTTCTCCACTCCGACACGAAACCCTCCTCTGCAACCCTCCGACGCGAAAACCTACTTTCCGATCAACCACCGCAGCCACCTCCGTTCAACCGCCGCCATACAAGATGCCTCGACGTTCAAAGAGAAAACTCAGCACAGAGGCGGCGTCAACAAGCCGTTCGAAAAAGAGAAAAATGAGAAGAACTTCCAATGTCCGTCCGACAAACGCAACTCCACCCCGTCCGCCGTCGCCAATAGAAGAGGTGATTCCGACCGGGTACCCATTCGTCGAATACGAGGTAAAAATTAGGGTTCACAGTTTAAAAATTTTTTCGAGAATGCATGTATGAGATGAATGCTTGATTTGGGGATTTTTTTGTCGGATCTAGGGTTTTCTAAACCAAAAACACTACGATTGAGTACCAAAACTACTGCGATTGAAATATTATTGAATTTAGGGTTTAGATTTGCGTTTTTCGCACTGATTTTACTATATTTTGCACTGATTATGGTTAAAATATATGAAATATGTTGATATTGGTTCTGTTTTACACTGATTATGTTAATATTGGAGTGTTTTTTCATATCATGTGGTTCGAAATGATGTCCTGTACACTGAATATGCTCTGTTTTAACTAAAATATGGCAAATATGTTGAGATAGGTTGTGTATTACATTGATTATGTTAATATTGGAGTATTTTTCCATATATTGTGGTTCGAAATGATATAATTCGTACTGAATGTGGTGTCCTGTACACTGAATATACTCTGTTTTGGCAAAAATCTTGAAATATGTTGTTATTAGTAATATTTTGCATTGATTATGTTAATATTGAAGTGTTTTTTCATATCTTGTGGTTCGAAATGATCTCCTATACACTGAAATATGCTCTGTTTTGATTAGAAACTGTGACATATGTTGACATTGTTTCTGTTTTGCACAAATTTTACTAATATTGAACTGCTGTTATAAACTATGAAGAATGTTAATAGTTGCTTGGACTGATGATTTTATGTGTTTTTAGGTTGATTGGGAATACATAAGGTACCATTTGCATGATCGGCCAAACAAGACAATGTTCATGGGATATGAACAAATGGCTGGAGATGTCCGAGTTTTACTTGAAACTTTGCCCATCAACTGTCTGCAGAAGGTACAGAACTCTGTAATGGGTACCTTCAGTCATCTACCTGATTACAGCACAAGGAGTGGGAAAATGATACACTATGTCATTTCCCGTGAGGTTAAGCCATCACCAAACTTTGATAGGACTGCACTATGGTTCAAGATAGGAGATAAGGTACTCCGCTTTTCTAGGGTTGAATATGCACTCGTGAGTGGGCTAAAGTTTGGCCGTGCTGAATTCAATCCATACAAGAGACACCAGCTCCCACCAGATTCAATTTATGAAAGGCTTTTTGGAGCAAACCCCGAAACAACAACTGCAATGGTACGCACTGCTTATATAGATAAGCACTTCGAAGTCAATGGTGAGGAAGTGAAAGCCACAGATGAAGACTATGTGCAGCTTTCAAAGTTTTTATTGGCTCTGACTTTTGCACTCGGGATCGACCAGACAAAGAAGAAAATTCCATTGTGGTTATGGGTGTTGCTAGAAAACAAAGAGAAATGGGAGGCCTTCCCATGGGGCAGCTATTCATACCAGCTTCTAATTGACTCGATTCAAAAAGTTCAGAAAACAGAGAGGGACACAAAAACTGATAGAGTCAGTTATCACATCAAAGGAAATACGATAGCATTTTCAGTAAGTATTATTTTATTTTAAGTTGTAAGTAATATCTATTTAGTAAATACTAATTCAATGCACTTGTAGGCTTGGATTTTCGAAGCCATTCCGGCTTTTGGTAGAGTTATTGGGTACAAGAAAACAGAACGACAGAGGCCTAGATTTCTTAGGTATAAGTATGTGAAGGAGAAGGGATTTCCAGAAGAGGAAGAAATTATTCAGGTATGAAAAAATAATACTTAAGAGGTATAAGTACGTAATTTGTCAATTCGTACCATATATTATGCATTTTATACTACATTTATTTGTGTATAGTACGAAATGTAATATTTCGTTCCACTGATTATTAGGGACTCGTGCCAATGCTAAAACCACACAAAAAGGAACTTGGGAAAAAGTACTGGAAGTCTTTAAAGAATGATCCAGAAGGTGAACCATTTGTTTTCCAGTTTGATGCATTTGAAAGCAAGAAAAAGAAGCCAAGAGATGCTGATGAGGATGAAGAGATACCAAACACTGGGAATGCCACTGCCAATACCACTGCCACTGCCACTACCACAGCCACAGCACCTGTCAATGAGGAAATGATGCAAAGGATGGCTGATATTGCTGCAGAAAAGGCGAAGAATTCATTCGAACAAATGCTACATTCCTACCACCAAACACTTGTGGACGATGTGACGGAAAATGTCATCAAAAAATTGCTAGACCTAGTTCCTGAGTATACCAACCAGGCACCTGAGACAAACAAGCAAACTGGTGTACAAATGCCGACAACATCTGGTGGAAGTGCAACAGTGGTAAAAATGGCAGGAACAGTGGAAGGAGAGAAAGAAGCATCTGAAAAACAAGACAGATCAAAAACAGAGAATGAAATGGACAAGGAAACAGAGGAAGGAGACGAAACAAACAGAATTGAAGTGGATGAGGAAGCAGACCAAATAAACAGAATGGAAGTGGATGAATCAGAAGAAGATGGAGGATATGAAGAACAAAGAGAGGAAGAAAACATTGCTGAAACAGTGGAAGCAACACCAACAACAGAAGAAGCACAAAGAGAGGGGCCCGATTCAAATGATGAACAGGTACCTTAAGGCATTATTAAAATGTTGTATTACTGTAATGGTTTGTTGGATTATCTGGCTTTTATCTTTATAGTACGAAATTATCAAATGATAACTATTTTTAAGAATATATTAAGCAAGTATATTACATGGTACGAATTTTATACAATTCGTACTAAATATTATAAAATGTTTAAAAAACAGGTTATACAAGAAGACACCGAAGAGATCGTGCTAACAAATATTATGAACCAGGTATTTGATACACTTGAAGAGATCACCCCAGTGCGTACTCTTGCAACAGTCGAAAACCCACCAGTTGTCGCACGGCCAATCCGGACAAGATTCCCAGCAGCAGCATGTAGGAGCCCATTCCTTAGGCATGATATACGTCCAGGGCCCAATGCATTTGAAACTTACATTGCTGACGATGATGATGAAGATCAAAATGCCAACAGACAGTAAGTAACATTATAAAATCAAATTAAATTCAGAAAATTATGATAAATTAATAAATTTTCCACAAAATGAACCTCAGGAACAAATTGCTGAGGAATGTGGGTTTACCATATGCTGTTGACAAGGAGTTTTTCAAAACCATATTAGACCCGGATCAAATGCTTGAGGATGACCATATCAACTCATACCTCGCAATTCTAGTATCCAACCCAAGATTTGCTGGATTAAATGAAGTGAAAAGCAGAGTTACTATAACTTCATGCTTCTTCATGGTAAGTTGTTTATAATATACATGACGTTACAAAACTATACAAATCATTCAATGATGTGTACTTGTTTTGTAATTTGCAGAGTGAGGTTGAGTCTGTCTTTGACTCCATACATGAGAAAGAGAAGGCATCTTATGATAGCCTATACAACTACGAAAAATTTGAAACAAGCAAGGAGGAGGAGATACCTCAAGAACAGATGGAAAAGCTACTGTTGTTTGCTGATGGAATTATTCCAAACTGGGGTGAAAATGTGAAACACTGGAATGACTGTGATCAGGTACGATATACATCATTTCGTACCAATGTTTGATACATTAAATAACGAATTGCTAACATTTCGTACCTACGTTGTTTTTGATAAATGTCAAGGTTGTTGTTGTGTGCAACTTCAGAGAGCATTGGGCCACACTGCTGATAGACATGAAGAAACAGAGACTTGTGCTCTATGATCCAAAAGCACATATGTTCGAGAGCCAACACACAGAAAATCGACTGTCAATCTTCCTACCGATGGCCAGAGTGGTTCCACAACTCATGAAGGAGATAGGATACTACTCTCACAACAAAATCAAGATGCCACAGTACGCACAGTGGGACATTTGCTTCGCACCTGCTACAGGAAGTAATGCGTACTAGCAAGAGGAAAATGACAGCAAAAGCTGTGGACTTTATTGTCTGAAATATGCAGAGAGACTAATCTCTAGAAGGCCAGGGAACAAGGGGCTGGAAAACCCACAACAGTTGCTCCTCTACCGTCGACACATTGCAAGTACAATCTATGGCCACAGCACAGACGAAACAACCATTCCAGTGAATATGCAAGATTTGTTCAATGCATGATGGGGGATCAAAAAACACTTTCATTTTGAAATATGCTTATATTAGCTAGTGCATGGGATGCAAAAAACAATTACTCTCTGTTTTTTTTCTTTTGTTTTTTTGGATATATGGGGTTACTGAACAAGCAATATTAGGGGACCTCATTACTTTTGTTATAAGTATTCTGGAATATGGTATGAAATATATAGTTTTCGAGTATTTTTATAACTTTTTTGATGGTACGAAATACCATGTATTCGTACCATATAACAACATATATATGATGTTTAAATCCTGTGAAACAGTATGAAATATACATAGCTTCCAAATAATTCTGTAACTTTTTTAATGGTACGATTTATCGTGAAATCGTACCACACTTTATTAATGGTACGATTTATCATGAAATCGTACCACATAACCATGCATATATAATATAGCATAACAGATGTGTATAAAACAAAAACACAAAAAAAACATGTAAAAGTTCAAATTTTCAAACTTTCAAATTTCCTGTGTTCACAAAAAAAAATCAGATAAAATGTCTATTCAAACCTATGAGGGTCATTGCAACGTTGACGTGTATGACCGACAACACCACATATTCCACATTTTTTGGGTTTTCTACGTCGTTTAGCACCAACCTGACTGCCACTTGCTTCTTCCCCATTGGTAATTTGCATTTGTATTAACTCGGTGCACGTTCTTTGATAATGACCAGTTTTATGGCAACGTGCACAAATGCGATTATCCTTTGTAGTTTCTCCAGCTTCCATCCTATTTACACGAGGACGTCCAGCTTGCTTTGGATTTTTTGGAGTACCAACAACTCTTGACTCAATATCAACCGGAACAAGCCAATCACAAGGATCAGGGACAGGCATAACCTCAGGTGAATAAGTTGAATGCCACATCTCAGTACTATAATATGCATGGACATATGCTGCTGGTGTTAGCTTAACAAAGCTGCAAACATAAAGTACGAAATCAAATAAAGGGTACCTAATTTAAATAATATAAAAGGTACGAATTATGTTAAAGTGTACCTTATAGCTGCAGAGGCATGCGAGCATGGGAATAAGTCTTGTTGGAAAACTTGACATGAGCATTCCCTTGAGTTGATATCAACAATATTACTTTTCGTACCTGAAATCACCTTAAACTTAAAATCAGAAATGGGTTCAACTTTCATTGAACTACCTTTCTTCATAACAAAACCCAGCCTTTTCAGTGCACTTTTCGATAACTCATCTCCACTATTCTTTGCTGTAGAACGCCGCAAGAAAAACCATGACTGAACAAGATTACGACAATACTCCATAAGAGAACAAATAGGCAATTTCCTTCCCCATTTCAATCTAGAGTTTAGAACTTCCACAGCATTGGAGGTACCAAATCTATAACGTCGTACCGGACATCTGCACTTTGCCCATTTTATAGGATCAATGGCCATGAGCTTAGCATGCGCCCCTGGTGCAGACAAGGCTATATTCAACATATGCGCGTTGAAATCAGATTCCCTGTATGCTGTTGCAGCAGCTTGAAACAAATCAATAATAGGTTTACCCCAGGATTTTAAGTTGCCTTGTATGTGATATGAGCAAAGACCATGAGCAGTGCCTGGAAAAACATATTCAACAGAATTCTTTATGCTTATGTGCTGATCAGACACAATCAACAAATTGTCCGGCACCCCAAAAGATTGACGTATATGCTCAAGGAACCAAGTCCAAGACGAATCGTTTTCTTTATCACCAATACCAAAAGCCAAAGGGACTATCTGCTCATTAGCATCCTTTGTAGAGGCAACAAACAATACACCTTTGTATTTCCCCTTCAAGTGCGTGGCATCAATGACAATAACAGGACGACATGAACGAAAAGCTACAACACATGCTGCAAGTGAGAAGTAGCAATACTGAAAAGAATGGTCATCACAAGTTTGTAAATCAACAACAGAACCGGGGTTTAATTGCTCCAGCATGTAAAAGTACATCGGCAGCATCTGCAAACATCAAAAGAACAAAATATAAAAAATCAAAAATACATGGTACGAAATGACAATAATTCGTACAATACACCAAAAAAAAAAAACAAAACAAAAAAGAACATGTAACCTGGAATGACGATTCATGGTCTCCATATTTCATTTTCAAAGCACGATTCCTGCCAGCCAATGCAGCCGAATATCTCAAATTAATACCAAATTCCCTAAGTACCTGTCCCTGAATATCACGTGGTCTAAGAACAAACCCATCCTCTGCCATATAAGAAATACAGTGATCTGAAATTGCTTTAGAAGAAACTTTAACTTGACAACCCCTTCTCAAATCCCTCTCACAAGTGTGCTCAATCATTTTTTTAATTATCCACTCTTTCCCATAGGATTTACTACGGATACAGAATTTGCACATTTCAAACTTGCAAACAACGTAGAGTCTACCTTTATCTGAACGTTTAGATATACACTCTAAGAAATTTCGCAAATGAAATGTACCAATAGCTGAAATCAAGCTATCTTTGCTAGGGAATATAGACCCACAAATAAGTTGTTCCCTCGATACAGGTTCCAACAAGGAAGAAAGCTCATCAGGTACAACACCAACTTGTTGCGATACACCCGGTATAATCCACTGACTTGATACACCATGATTTGACGATGTACTTCCACTCAAGGACTGAACTATAGGAGGCAGGGTACGAATTGAGCAAACATTACCGCCCCTATCAATCCTCTCACATGCAATGACATAGATTGTAGGATACTTGTTTAAGTCTATTAAAGACCTCCACTCAAAATCATCAGTTACCTTCATCCTAATCTTTTGGCCTTGATCATTAGTGAATAACGCATCTATGTCAAATGTATGTGTTGACAAGTCCTTATTTAATCGAGATTCAAGCTTTGACAACAAATCTTCATATCTCATACCACCAACAGGTATAGGAACATAATCTCTTAATCCATCCTCATATTTATCTTTATTCCAACTTCCACCATGAACAATAACAAATGATGAAGCCATCTGATTTAAAATAACAAAAAAATCAGCAAAAAACAGTATCTGGTACGAAATAAAGAATTGTGTTCATACTAATATATGTACTAAAATTCAACCAAATCACAAAACATTCAGGTACAAATAAGTGAATTTCGTAACTTCAACAAAAATATGAACAAAAATAAGCAAATCATTCATGTAAATAAAACACACAAAAATCACATAAAATCTCTTCATCAAATGCACGAAAAACAACAACAAAATCAAATCAAAAACAACAAACACAGGAAAACACAGCAACAACATATATAACGCCGACGATAAAAACATCAAAATTCCGAGCTAAACGCCGACGACAACAGGAAAAAAAATGCAAAACAAACACAAAATAGAACTACAAAATCGAATCAGAGATACCTTGGACGCCGAAAACTGAGTAACAATGAATCGCCGCCGATGAATCGCCAAAAGCAACACAAAAATCTGAGATCTCACGCCAATTCAAAACGCCGACGGCCAAAAATCAAAAAACAGAACTCTCACACCGGCGCCGCCACATTCTGTACAGAATCGAGAAGCGATAATCGCCGAAGAGAAGAGAATCGCGGAGAGAATCGCGAGAGAGAATCGCGAGGAGTTAGAATCGGGGAGAAATTCGATTTCTGTTAACCAAATTGGAAGAGAGAGAAATAAAGGAGCTGTGAGGGAAAAATCTGTTATGCAAAAATTCAGTTACCAAAATAGGTTAGGGGCATTTGTGTAATTGCGCATCCAAAATGGGTATTTTTTGATTTTTTTAAATGTATGACCTTAATTTGATTTCCTTATACCATATTGGGTATATTATATATATATATCTCTTAAATTATATCAATCGAAGAAATCCTAATAATAGAATTTCTTATCATTATCATTGTTTAAATTAATTAGATATCATATCAATTTTTAAAATACTACATAAAAAAACGAAAGTATGTCATACTATCCTCTATCCTCTATATATATAATAGCAATGCGGATTCGAAGCAACACGTTCATTTATATGCTTACGTGGGCGTATGTTATGCTTTCCATTTCTATTTATCAAAAAAATCAATTTATTAATAGTAAAATATAATTCTATCGAATATAAAATTCTACGTTTGACATCAAAATTATTTTAATACGGATAATTCAAAATTATAATATAATGACAAATTTTTTTATTAAAATAAACAATGGGTGGTTTGACATATTTTAATATTTCCACTTATATTTTATTTTATAATAACATTATAACAGTTTGATAGAAGTGAATCCGCTTTCAGAAAAAAATGATGGCAAAAAGTTTCTAATAGCAAAAATGACGATGATTGCATTAGATCTAATTAATTCACCGGTTATGTTCCAAAGGAATCATTTTTCACTGTCTATTTGCTTTGCTATGACAATAAATAAGAGTCAAGGACAATCCATCTCTAAAGTAGGGTCATACCTACCAAAACCGGTCTTTAGACATGAACAGTTTTAAGTCGCACTATCGAGTGACTAGAAAAAAAAATTATATCAAATTCTTGATATAAGACTTTAAATGTCAACTTTTTTTAAATATAATATGAATCTGCATTGGAATGGTTGTTCACATTTATTATTCTGAACATCCTTTTATTGTTTTTAAGTACATAGAAATCGATGAACATAGTATGAATTATTTTAAATAAATTTTACTGATAAAATATTTAAATGTAAAAAATAATTGGCACGTGTCGATTTCGACGGATAGTAAACTAGTGAATATAATATAATGTTATATAATCAAAAGATGTTTCATGAATATGAATACAATGTAAGATGATTGTTTATAAGGTGTCGTTTGATATCCATAAATGTATATCATATCAAGATATGGATATCTAATTTACTGATATCCTATTTTTTAACTCTTTTCATATACTGTTTTTTATAGAGGTATTACTCATATCTAGGGGTGAGCAAAATATTGTTCGACCCGAAAATCCTAACCGAATATTGTTTTTTAGGCGGTTTGGTCCGGGTTCTATATCCTTTTGGTTTGGTTTGGGTTGAAATTTGGGACCCGAAAATATTTCGGTTCGGGTATGGGTTTGCATAGAAAATTCGAGTCTAACCCGAAACCCGAATTTATATAATTCTTTAAAATAATATTATATAATTTATGTGTATTTAACTATTTATTAATTATATATCATAATTCCCACACATTCAATTCTGTATGCCCTTATTTATGCATTATACTCCATCCGTCTCACTTCACTAATCCACTTTCTTTTCAGCACGTGATCTTATGCGCAGTGTTAAAGTAAAAAAGTAAGGGGTCCACATTAAAAAGTAAGGGTTAATTTTTGTCATTTAAGGAAAGTGGAATAGTGGTATGGGACGGACCAAAATAGTATATTGGACTAGTGAAATGGGATGGAGGGAGTATATCATGACATAATTCCTACACATTCTTTAAGCCATAATTGTTGATTTCGTTGAATTTTGAATTAGCTTTGTATATTATGCTTAGATTATAGATTTATTAGGTTGAATTAAGGATTGTTTTTGTTGTATTATGGTTGAATTTTGTGTTGGTTTGATGTTATTATGTTGTTTAAATATTATTAAAACCGATAAATGCTCGTGTTTAAAGTATAAATTTCATGTATTTGCTCAAAAAAAAAAAAAGAAGAAATAATTACATTTCATGTATAAATTCGTGTTAGAACCGAACCGAACCGAACCCGAACCGTAAATTATGGTTTTGGTTTGGTTCGGTTTAGATGTTGGTTTGGTTTGGGTTAAAAAAATTGTAAAATTCGGATCTTGGGTTTTTCGGGTTTGGTTCGGGTTATAACCGAACCACCCATAACCCGAACCACCTGAATGCTCACCCCTACTCATATCTCCATTGCACTTATAATAATAATAATAATAATAATAATAATAATAATAATAATAATAATAATAATAATAATAATAATAATAATAATAAATCGTTCGATAATAATTTTAGATGTAGAATCTACGATTACAGTTGAGCCGGTACGTTCGGCCGGAATGCCTCTTTTATTACGTCGTTTCGACCGTTTAGTCTGGTCCGTTAAGACCGTTGGGCCAGTTAATTTGGGCTTATGAATTTTGCCACTACAGTTTGTTCCCCGTTCCCTAATCAAAAGAATTTTAACTAGAGAATTAATAAAATCTCATAATTATGCCGGTGAATTTTTCTTACGATGTACGGAATGGCAATAAGATTTGACTACAAGTCTACAATAGTGAGCATTTTAACCTGAGATCGAATATTTGTTTGGGCGCATGCTTTGAGCGATTTTGAATTTCAAAAAATTAACCCCAAACATGTGTTAATCGGGATAACCAATAAATTAAGAATCAAGATTGGGCCGCATGCCAATTTAATTATGATGTATTTAAAAATTTGTTAAGCTATTTAAGATTGGGCCGCATACTTATGTATTAAATATTTGGAGATATGCCTTTCTGATTTCGCTTGCAAATTCTAGAAAGGCATCAAAATTAGGCCCATGGACCATGTATTAATGAAACAACATTATTATGTTATGTTATTACTTACTATTTAACTTGTTTCTTTGAATTTCGTTTTCCCCTTGCCTGTCTTTCCTTGTACGTGAAAATGTGTCGGGTTCAATTTTTAAGTTTGATTCGGATTTTTCTTCAATTAAGTTATGAAATTGGGCCCTTTCAATTAAGCCCAATTGGAAAAATAATGAAATTGAATTTAAATATTTCTAAAATACAACTATTTATTTTAATATTTTATCCAGTACAAAATACAATTAATTTTAAATTTAATCGTCTCTATTTCTATAAATCTGAAATTAAACAAAATAATTATCAAATATTCTCAAGATAATTCCATAACAAAATCAAGGGTATATAAATTCAATAGTTAACAGTAAAGGACTTAGAAAAAAAAGGAATTATTGTGGCACAAACGACCTTCCATTCGGACGGCTGGAAAAGAACGATCATCGACGTATTATCTCTGAAGGTCGATCGTTTTCGGCAGCCAAAATACCTAGTAGACTATGCCAAATAAAGACTTAATATAATTCTAACTAGCTTAGGGGAAAAAAGGAATTTTATGGCATATTAGACCATCCGTTTTGACAGCTCGAAAAGGATGACCGGAGACGTCTTATTCTCTCCGCCGGTAGTCTGATTATGGCGGTCGAAACGTCCAGTCGGATATCCCAAAAAATTTCAATTTTTTAACTAATATACGTTTAAATATTTCACCCACCAAAATGCTCTACCCCGCGCTGAAGAGAAGAAGTTAAAACTAATAGACAAAGAAGTGTCACAGAACCTTTCTCTAGCCAAGAATATACAAAATACATTTAAATTAGCATTTAATCATCTCTATCTCTATTTTTCTTTTATGATATTGAGATTATACAAAATAAAAATAAAAAAACATCCCAAGATAATTCCATAACAAATTCAAAGTATATAAAATCAATACTTAAAACTAAAAGACTTAGGCTGAATGTCCATTCCGGCCGCCGGACTTAGGCTGAATGTCCATTCCGGCCGCCGGAAAAGGACTAACAGCTACGTATTATCTCCGGCGGTCCAAATTTTCGGCAGCCAAAACGCCCAGTTGACTAGGCCAAAGAAAATTAGATTTTTTCTAGAATACAACAATTTGTTCTAATATATCAACCAAAACAAAATACATCTAAATTAAAAAATAATCTATAATACTTAAATAATAATAAGGAAATAAAACTCAATAAATCTATAAAGACTAAAGACTAAAGACGGTATGAATTATAAATTATAACGTATCTAAATTCGAATTCTTAATATAATTAATGTCCTCGGAAAAAAAAAAAAAGAATTTTATCGCATAGTAGACCATATGTTTTCATTGCCGGAAAACCCGGTCGTATTATGTCGGTCGGGCGGTCGGCCGAATCCATGGGGCCGTGCCATTATTTTTAAATATCTAGTGTATTTGTAAAAATTCATGGGTAATCATATCTCCTATATCCATTTTTTTCTATCTATATGAATGATGAACCTTCGATTAGCGGCCCAAGTTTGTATATAATTTGTGTGCGAAAGTGAGAAGGAAGACAAGGATTTACGTGGTTCGATCGAGTTGATCTACGTCCACGGGGAGAAAATATGTATGATTTGTATTCAAAATAGCGTAAGTGTTTACAATACAAGTGATTCCTCTATTTATACTTGCCGTCGACGTTGGTTGAGGAGTGGAGGACGTGGGGTTCATGGGCAGTTGTCTGCTCCGGTTTCTTCTCCATCAACCCACGTTTTGGGTTTCTAGGGCTCAACTCCCTGGGCTGTATTTGGTGTGGACTGGGCCGGTTGGGCTTGTGCCGATCTGGGCCTGTTGGGCTTATGCCGATCTGGGCTTGTGCCGATCTGGGCTTGTGCCGAACTGGGCCGGTGACTGGGTTTTGGGCCTTTGGGCCTAGGGAGATGGGCCATTTCCTATCACACCCCCCCCCCCCCCAAAAAAAAAAAAAAAAAAAAAGCGTGGGGTGATGGAGGTGATAGTTGTGTCGATCTGGCTGTGTCGTTGCTTAGTTCGGTAGAGCCCAAATTTGCCTTGGCGCATCCCCTTGAAATTTGGTTTGGGAGAGTCCGAACTCAACTTGGCGTACCCCCTTCTGAAATTTGAGAGTTCGTTGAAGGTCGAACTCAACTTGGCGTACCCCTTCTGAAATTTGAGAGTTCGTTGAAGGTCGAACTCAACTTGGCGTACCCCCTCTGAAATTTGAGAGTTCGGTGAAGGCCAAACTCAACTTGGCGTACCCCCTCAGAGAGTTCGGTGAAGGCCAAACTCAACTTGGCGTACCCCCTCTGAAATTTGAGTTCGGAGTTCGGGAGATGCCGAACTCACCTCCAGCCCAAACTCATAAAGTTGTCAGCCGCATTTAATGCGACGCTTGGGGTACCGATAAAGCGCGGATTGGACGGGTTCAAAACGCCGTCGCATTAACTAGCGTCTTCAATACGCATTAACTCTTCCCCCTTTAATGTTCATGATTGGAAGAAATTAATCACACTCTCTCTTCTTGCAAGAAACGAAAACCCTAATTTTGGAATTCTCTCGACTGTTCATCGCCACCAACCTCAAATTTTCTGCAGATCCTCCAAGAACTCTTCCAAAAAGTAAGTTATGTCGTCGATAATGTCGATTTCGACCTCTCTTTCTAACTCTTCTGTCCGGGAAGTTCATTCCCCGGTTCTATCTTCATCTTCTGCGGCGGCGACGGAAGAAGCCGCCGCTTCTTCATCTACTTCCATCCCAATAGTCTTCTCTGAAAACAAGCGCCCGTGTGTGCGGTCCGATTGTGAGACCCCGTACGGGCAGGAGGTTGAGTTCCCCGACACTCCTGGTGTCGTTGGGAGCGTGGGTAAACTCGATTCCACAGTATCCACTTCCACCCTCTATCAACTCGCCGTCAATTTTAACTTCCCTCCTTCTGCCCTTCTTC
Source organism: Thymus mandschuricus (assembly GCA_029379335.1). NCBI lineage: Eukaryota > Viridiplantae > Streptophyta > Magnoliopsida > Lamiales > Lamiaceae > Thymus > Thymus mandschuricus. The sequence goes on along the minus strand of CM057080.1, from coordinate 5,782,253 downwards.
TTCGACCTACTCCCGACGACAGGGCTTGCCGGCCCCACGGGGATTTGTGACAGTTTACGTTGACCAGTTCGAAGCTGGTCTCCGTGTTCCTTTTCCGGCTATATACGCCGATATCCATCGTATTTTTGATCTTTCCCCCGCCTAAATTTCTCCCAACAGCATAAGCCAAATAACCGGGCTGGGGGTTGCCTGTTCTCGGCTGGATATACCCTATTCGGTCGAGATTTTGGGGGGGGGGGATGGTGTCCTTCAAGGACAGGAAAGAGGGGTGGTATTACTCCTCATACCGGCACAAGGGTTTTTCTGTCCTCGTGCCCTCGAAAATTCAGAACTGGCAGAAGAAATTTTTCTACTGCCAGTTCGAGGGTGCCACCGAGGTCGGGTGGCACTCAGGTCCCGTTATGCTTTTGCCGAAGCGGAAGCATTTTGAAGAAATGGCAAAGCGTTTTGCTAGTCTCGGCAAAATGCCGATGTCCGTTGCTGATCTCGCGTCGGCCGTACCGAGCCCCGATGAACCTTCCACTTCGGTGGAGCCGGGGAGGGGTAAGGTCCCTTCCCTAGCTTTTTTTTTTTTTTTTTTTTTTTTTTTTTTTTTTTTTTGTTTTTGACTTCGGTACTAACGTTGCTCGCTGTTCTCTTTGCAGTGAACATGTGTAGGGGAAAGAAGAAGCCCGCCCAGAACAAAAGGAAGGGCGAGCCTACCAGTTCGTCTGCCGACCTGAAGAGGCAGGCGACCGGGTCTTCAGAGCAGACCCGGTCTGAAATTCCGACCCCCGAACTCACAGTACTCCGCCCTTCGTTGCGGAGGAACTTGACGTTGCCGGGGTACAGAAGCTTGCAGTTGTCACCGCCAGCTCGGAGCCGGAGCTTACTGTGACCCGCGTCCGAGCTGCGACTCCAGCTTTTCCAGCTGTAAGTAGTTAGTCCGTGTATTCCTCTCATTTTTTTTTTTTTTTGACTGATCGGTTGTTGCGTTCAGGGAGTTGACACCGCGGTGGAGGACTTCGATCACGTTGCGGACGTGATTAAAAGTCTGTTGAAGGGCTCGGTGGCCGAGCATGAACGGGCCACCGAGAAAATGAAGAAGCTGGCCAGCGACAAAACCAAGCTGGCCAAAGAACTGTCCGCGGCGGCAGTTCGGGAAGACAAGCTGAAGGACGAGCTGGCCGCTGCTCGGGAAGAACTTGCTGCCGCCAAGGAGGAGGCCGCGGCAGCTCGCGCCCGCGAACAGGAGATCGTGGCTGCGCAGGGCGGCGCTCTCCGGGCTCTTGCTGAGAGGATGTTCCTCAGCAAGAGATTTAGTGCCCTTGTGAGGGACGTGACCGAGCCGGCGAACACCCAGGCTGTTGCCGAGGTGCTTGATCTCGTCGCCGCCGATTTCCCCGATCTTGACAAGGGGAAATACGGTTATCAGATTTTGGAGGACGACGAGATGCTCCGCATCTACTACCGGAAGATGGTGAAGAATACCTCTGCCTTCCCGGTTATTGAATACTTTGCCGGGAAGGGCACACCATTGACTGCTGATGAGGTGACGGAGTGTCCCGTAGATCGGGACGTGAAATTTGAGTCCATGCTCGGGCCGTTCAGGGAGGAGCTAGAAAGATGCCCGGTCTCCCCTTACGTTTCCTACGTGGAGGCGGAGGAGGAAGAGCACGTGCAGAAGGATGCCGAAGTGGAGGTGTCCAAAAATGCCGAAGAGCGGCCACCGAACACCGAGGCCGACGCTTCTGGCGGGGTCAGTTGATCCCCCTCCTCGTAAAATTTTTTTTGTTTCTTAATTTCTCCGCGCCGGACTGTAAAATGTACTCACTTTCCCATTAATGAAATTTTTTTTTAGCACATGCTTATCTCTGTTCTTTACCTTCTGTAGAACAAATCCGAAACGGACGAAACTGCGCTCTTGAACGAAATTAAACGACTTAAAATTCTTCTCGATCTCAAAGATGGCGAGATCGGACGTCTTGATAAACTTGCCGAACATCTTCGAAATGAGTTCGATGCCAAGTATAACGCCTTGCAGATCAATGCGGACGCCAATAAAGCTCGGTATCTCCAATTGAAAGAAGATTATGCGGATGCTGAGAAGATCGAAGCCGAGCACACGGAGTACGAAAGAGTTATTCACGAGCTCGGTGGAAAAACGATCTCCGAGGTTGAGGCTGAAGCTATTGAGGCTGTCCGCAGTGTAGTGCGTGAGTGCAAGAATCGGGGTTCGGGCTCTTGGGAAGTTGCTGACTATATATCTGAGCTTCGATACCTGACGAACCTATTCCCACTAATCCTGACTCGCCACCCAATCATGACGAGGTGGCTAGAGCGGTACCCGCAAGCAATGTTCTAAAAAGCGCTAGGCGCTAGTCGGGCGGTGGAGGGGTGACTAGCGCCTAGGCGGCTAGGCGGGGCCTAGGCGGATTTGAACTATAATGTTTATTTTTACTATTCTTACAATATTGTTGCCAAATTTATAATAAATACGCATATTATGACAATTGATAGATAGTTTCATAATTATAAATCCAAATTCATACATAGAGTAGCATAGCTTGCCTAAAACTAGATTAATTAACACATATAGACTATTAATTAAGCTTCAAGAGCGATCCGTTCGGTATCGCATAGAGCCTAGGCGGATTACATATTAGTCGGGCGGCGAGGCACTGACTAGTGCCTAGGCGCCGCCTAGGCGGACCTAGGCGGCGTCTTTTAGAACACTGCCCGCAAGTGCAGCCCGCTAAACATAATGTCTGCCGATTTCGGGCTTTGAGTCCGACTGTGCCATCTCGGTTAGTGAAGGATCGGCTAGACATGCTGTTGCCTGTGCAAAACCGTAGGCCTATCCCGAACCGCGGGGATGGGAACTACCGTGCTCCTTTGGTGATTCCGCGGAGCCGGAGTTCTTCTCGAGGAGGGGCGAGCCAAAGTGGAAGGACAAGCCGAGGTGGCAGTGGCGGACGCAGTTCGGGGCCGAGTTCCCGGAAGAAGGAAGATGTAAATATAGATTTTTTGCCTAATCCCCCAACTATCGGTTGGGCTAGTTACTTTAATTGTAGTAAGAGGCCAGATGAGGGCGGTCCTTCTAATGCATAAACTGTAAAACCTGCAAAATAATAAATACTCTTTGGACATGTCATGTCCTGTTAATATGTTTTTTTTTTTTTTTTTACTTGTTGGCTGATGGCCTATTTTCGAATTGGCATTTCTGCTCGATTCGTTTATCGAACTGACACGTAGGTCGTTGTTCGGTTCTTCCGAAGTGGCTTGGGAGCCTGACTTCGGCTTCCGACTGACACTTGGGTCTTCCCCCGGTTTTGGGATGGCATATTGCCTATTATCCACGGCCGAGGTGACACTTGGGTCTTAGGGTCTTAGTCGGGTTCCTGTTCTGCCGACCAGGTCGGTAGGGGTGGTCCCCTTAGTCGTACGATTGTTTTTATGTTCTTAACACTTGTCCTCGTCAGGATAGTGTTTAAAGTAGAGGTAACACACATATAAGTGGAGTAATGCAAAATAATGCGAACACAATGAAAGGTAGAAACTGCAAACTTTCATTACTTGAAATAATTTTGAGAAACAGGACCGAACTGAACAAAAGACAAACTGACTCAAACAAACAAACGAACTGACGGACTGACTGACAGACGAAACTCTACCCTACATGATACTCCACATCTATGCATAGTACCTCTTCAGATGGATCACATTCCATGGTCGCTGTATGGGCTCCCCGGACAGAGTGGAAAGCCTATAGGCGCCTTTACCAAGGACCTCGTCCACTCGGTATGGGCCTTCCCATGTGGCTTCCAGGTTGCCGAGCTTACAAGCCTTGCTAACTTCATTGTTTTGGAGAACTAGGTCTCCTACGCAATATTGCCGGTCTCGAACTTGCCGATTGTAATATCGGGCTATGAGTTGTTTGTACCGGGCTTCTTTGACGTAAGCTGTATCCCGTTTCTCTTCTAATAGATCGAGATCTGCACGCCGGTTCTCGTCATTCACTTCGGCGACGAAATGAGTCGTGCGCGGACTGGGCAGTCTGATTTCGACTGGGATGACAGCTTCTGTTCCGTATGCTAGGCTGTATGGTGTTTCGCCATTCGCTGTTCGCGGAGTAGTTCTGTAGGACCATAGAACATTTGGAAGGTTCTCCACCCATAACCCTTTGGCTTTCTCCAATCGAGTCTTGAGGCCTTTGACGAGCGTCCGATTCGTCACTTCGGCTTGACCATTTGCCTGGGGGTGGGCTACCGATGTGAAGTGCTGCTGGATTCGCAGTTCGTCACACCACTCCCTAAAAATTCTGTCCGTGAACTGTGTCCCGTTGTCGGATACTAGAACATGAGGTATGCCGAATCGGCACACTATGTTCTTCCATACAAAATTGCGGGCACTCTTACTTGTGATCGCAGCTAGGGGCTCCGCTTCCACCCATTTCGTAAAGTAATCAACTGCAACTATGAGATGTCGCAACTGCCCTGGTGCTTTATCGAATGGGCCCACTATATCTATTCCCCACTGCGCGAAGGGCCAAGGACTCTGCATTGCGGTCAGCTCGGTCTGTGGCAGCCTCGTCACATTGCATGTAACTGGCACTTCTCACACCTCTGCACGAGCTCGGTGCAATCCTTGAGCATCGAGGGCCAGAAATACCCCCACCTCATAATTTTCTTGGCCAAGGCCCGAGGTCCGATGTGGCTCCCACAGGACCCCTCGTGTACTTCTCGCATAACGTAGTCTGCTGAGTTCGATCCGACGCACTTGAGTAAGGGCTGGAGGTACAATTTCTTGTAAAGGACATTGTCCAGAATGGCATATCTCAATGACTTCGACAATATCCTTCTGGCCTCCGATTTGTCTTCGGGCAACTCCCACCTCACCAAATAGGCTAAAATAGGTGTCATCCATGTCGGCTGTGGTTCATCGTCCAGATCGTTGACCTCGGCTTCGTCTATACTCCTATGTTGGACATCCTCCACTGGCAAAGTGCCAGGTGCTGCTGCCAATTTGCTGAGAACGTCAGCTCGGGAATTCTGAGTCCGGGGGATGCGTTCGAGCTGAAAGTATGTGAAAGTTTCTTGCATGCCCCGTGCTTTAGCCAGATATTTCTTCATCCTCTCTCCCTTCGCTTCGTACCTTCCTAGCATGTGATTCACAACTACCTGTGAGTCACTGTGTACTTTTATGGCTGTGACCTTCAGATCCGTTGCTATTCGGAGTCCGGCCAGCAGCACTTCGTACTCTACCTCATTGTTGGTAGTTGCGAACTGAAAGCGAAGTGAATAGGTGGATTCTTTCTTTTCCGGGCTGATAAGGAGGACTCCTGCCCCGCTTCCTGTCTTTCCTGAGGCCCCGTCCACGTACATATGCCAACAGTCTTGAGGTTCTGCCATAGTTGTGCGAACTGGCTCTGGTGCCGAGATCGGTACTTCGGCTATTGAGGTTTCAACCAAGAAATCTGCTAAGGCTTGCCCTTTGATGGCCTGGCGAGGAGCATAAGTGATATCATACTCTCCCAATTCTATGGCCCACTTCGCTATTCGCCCTGATGCTTCGGGCTTCGTCGGTACCTGCCGAAGTGGGGAGTCTGTTCGGACCTGAATAGAGTGCGCGTGAAAGTTCGGGCGTAAACGCCGAGCAGCGTTGACCAGTGCCAAAGCTAGCTTTTCCAATGGCTGATATCGCACTTCGGGTCCCTTGAGTGATCGGCTTATGAAATACACAGGCAACTGGCGACCCGCTTCTTCTCGTACGAGCACCGCACTGATTGCTTCCTCCGAAGTTGCCAAATATAAAAAGAGCACTTCTCCCTCCTTTGGTACCGACAAGGTCAGTAGGTTTTTGAGATAAGCCTTTAACTGGTTTAGCGCGAGATGGTGCTCCGAACTCCAGTCGAATTGGGGTGCCTTTTCAAAATCTTGAAGAAGGGCAACTGCTTCTCTGCGGCTTTGGAGAGGAATCTACTTAGTGCGGCAAGACACCCTGTAAGCCTGTGCACATCGTTGATCGACTTCGGATCCTTCATCTCTAGCACAACCTTAACTTTTGATGGATTCGCCCTTAACCCCTCTTGGGAAATCCAACAACCTAAAAACTTCCCCGAAGTCACAGCGAAGGTGCACTTTTGGGGGTTAAGTTTTGGGTTGACCTCGCGAAGGAGGGAGAGCACAGTTCGGAGATCGGCGACACTGGTGCTCTCTTCCTTGCTTTTTACCACTATGTCATCAACATAGACCTCTACCTCCTTCCCAATGTGTTCTTTAAATATCTTATCTACCATCCTCTGGTAGGTAGCTCCTGCATTCTTCAATCCGAACGGCATTTTGCGGTAGGCAAAGATGCCGAAGTCCGTAATGAATGCCGTCTTGGTTGCGTCTTCGGCATCCATTAGGACTTGGTGGTATCCCTTGTACAAGTCAAGGAAGCTGAAAATCTTGTGGCCGACCAGGGAATCCACCTTCTTGTCGATGTCGGGCAGAGGGTAACAGTCCTTGGGGCAGTGTTTGTTGAGATCGGTATAGTCAATGCACATGCGCCACCCTCCACCAGCTTTCTTGACCATCACCGGGTTCGCTATCCAGGTCGGATACGTGACTTCGAATAGGATCCCGGCGTCAAGCAGTTTGAGTCACCTCGGCTTTTATAACTTGATTTCGCTCAGCGGCGAAAGAGCGTTGTTTTTGTCTTATCGGCCTGACCTCGGGGTCTATCTTAAGCCGGTATGTGATCAGCTCGGGTGATACTCCTGTCATGTCCAATGGGGACCATGCGAAGACGTCTCTATACTCCTTTAGAAGCCGAATAACCTGTTCGCGAAGATGAGGGTGCTCGGTCAGTCCAACTTTGACGACCTTAGCTGGGTCGTCCTCATATAAAGCCACTTCTCTCTCTTCGATTGGCGACGTCTTCTTCGGCTCCTCGGAGTTCGGTAATTGCTATGCTTGGGGCAATTGGGGTGATGCCCAATGCCCTTTGAGTGCTACATGCAAGCACTCCCTTGCCACTTTTTGATCGCCCCGGATCACAGCTACCCCGCCCTTAGTTGGGATCTTCACAGCTAGGTGATATGTGGAGCAGATCGCTCTCACCGCATTCATCCAAGTGCGGCCTAGGATTATGTTGTACGGGGACTTGGCTTCCACTACTACGAACTCAGTCACGTTAGTGGTGCTCCTTGGTCCTTTTCCTACCGTGACAGGGAGTTCAATTGTTCCTAAGGGATGGGTTTCCTCTTGGGCGAAACTCCGCAGTGGCCGTGTAGTCGGCATGACCTTTGACTTGTCCAGCTCCATGTTGTCAAAGCAGTGTTTGAACATAATATTCACCGATGCTCCGGTGTCGAAGTGAATTCTCCTGATCAGCTTGTTGGCTACCACGGCTTCGATGACGATGGCGTCGGAGTGCGGCACCATAGGGGGGTACTGGGTCTTCGGCTGAAAAAGTCACAGCCTCTTCTGTCTTGAACCTTTTATTGGCGGGCTCCCTGTTCGGAAGATTCCGCGCTCCATTCTTGAGGGACGACTTGGTTTGCCCCTTGGTGAGTGCGGAGATCGTGGCAACAATCCCGTCATACTGGTAATCTCCATCCTCATCAACATCGTCCTCATACTTCACTTTCTTCTCGGTCTCCGTGTTGCAGCTTCCTCCTTTATACTGCCTTTTCTTCTTTTGACTTCGGGGGGCATCCACTTGGTTGACCTCCGCGCTCCGATCTTGGTACTTCTTGAGTTGCCCATTGCGAACTAGGCTCTCGATGTCCTGAGCTAGGTTCCTGCAGTTTTCCGTTTCATGTCCGTAATCTTCGTGGAACTGGCAATACTTGTTCTTTGACCTAGGCTTGCCATCTTCTCGCATCGGCCTAGGTTTCTCGAACAGGTTAGCGTGCAGCTCGAGAATTTCGGTCCTCGGTTTGTTCAACGGAGTGAACTGTGGAGGGGACCGCTGTGCGGGCTGGGACGTGGGCGGACCCCGTTGCTGTTCTGGATTCTGCCGAGGTCCGAGACGAGACTCAATCGAACCCCGCTGAATTCGTTCCATCACACCTTTCCGGGGTTCATCTTCTTTCTTCTTTGAGGTCTCACCTCGGTCCACCTCCCTTCGGCGCCTGGTCGCTTCATCTATCTTGGCGAACTTGTCTGCTATGGCCCACAGCTCGGTGGTAGTTTGTGGTTCCTTCGCCAGAATCTCCATGTAGAGTTGGTCCGAGCTGATGGCATTTTGAAATGCCGAGATGATAAGGAGATCGTTAGTGCAGCGAGTCGATAAACACTCCCTGTCGAACCGGGTCATGAAGTCTTGTAGTGATTCACCTCGGCTCTGCTTCACAGTTAGCAGATGAGCCGGAGTGTGTCTCACTTCGGCACGCTGGGAAAAGCTCCTAGCGAACACATTCATCAGATCGGCGTACGATCTGATCGACCCGGGAGGCAGACTATCGAACCATTCCCGCGCATTATCAATTAGCAACTCGGGGAATAGTTTGCACATGTGAACACTCCCTAGATTTTGGTTCAACATGCTGTATTTGAACTGACTAAGGAAATTGCTCGGATTTCCCACTCCATTATATGCCTTGATCTTTGGCACCGTGTACCCAAAGGGCATGGGTGTATTGAGAATTTCCTCCGAGGGCGGACTGATAATCCTGCCGAGCGCGTCGAAAATCTGCGCTCCCCCCGCTAGGTGTCCTTGGGGAGGTGCGCCATGGGGCGGTTCGGTAGCGTAGTTCGGCTGGACCACATGAGAGTTCGGCTGAGGATATCCTTGTGTCTGTCCTCGGACTTGCTGGAGATAATGCCGCAAATCCTGTCCTTCGGGCCGGAGGTGAGGGACCCCTTGCCCGAAGTGAGGGACTCCCTGTCCGAAGTGAGGGACTCCCTGTGTACCGGTGTACTGGCTGAGGAACTCGCGCCCCGGTGCAGTGGTGAGGTAGCTTCTCAGCAGTTCCTCGATTCCAGGAGGTGGCGGGGCTGCTGAGTTCGGCTGGATGACTGGAGAGAGACGAGCTGCTAAGCTCGGTCGGATAACTGGGGACTGGCGTAGTACTGCTTCCGGGCCGAACAGCTCGCGCTCCCGATTTGCTGTGAGGTCCTCCACATGGCCCTCTGGTGTTTGATGAGCCTGCGGCCCTAGACGCGAGCTCACGGGAGCTCGGCGCGACTGGGCTGGCTGCGAGGATTGGGGTGCCACCGTGTTATCTGCAGCGTTCTGTTGGCCGGAGTTTGGGACCTCCGGGAACTCTCCAGTTCCGGTCTGGTCGTCCACAGGAATGTCGTTGTGGGGCTGCTCCGCGCCCACCGCCGAGTCCGGTTCTTCGGGTTGTCGCCGGCGACTCCGTCGACGGCGGGGGGTTCCCGGCAGTGATCTATTCCCTTGTGGCATGGATGGTGATTATGAGCAGCAAAAATCGAAAATTCAAGCACAAAATTTGTTTCACACAGATGGCGCCAGTGATGAACCTTCGATTAGCGGCCCAAGTTTGTATATAATTTGTGTGCGAAAGTGAGAAGGAAGACAAGGATTTACGTGGTTCGATCGAGTTGATCTACGTCCACGGGGAGAAAATATGTATGATTTGTATTCAAAATAGCGTAAGTGTTTACAATACAAGTGATTCCTCTATTTATACTTGCCGTCGACGTTGGTTGAGGAGTGGAGGACGTGGGGTTCATGGGCAGTTGTCTGCTCCGGTTTTTTCTCCATCAACCCACATTGGCTCAACTCCCTGGGCCTGTATTTGGTGTGGACTGGGCCGGTTGGGCTTGTGCCGATCTGGGCCTGTTGGGCTTATGCCGATCTGGGCTTGTGCCGATCTGGGCCTGTTGGGCTTGTGCCGAACTGGGCCGGTGACTGGGTTTTGGGCCTTTGGGCCTAGGGAGATGGGCCATTTCCTATCAATGAAATAGCTATTTAATGTTTCCAATTTTTTTATCCAATCTATATGAAATAGCTATTTAATGTATCTTAGCAAGTATAATAATTATAAAAAACTAACAAACTATATAAATTTACTTTATAAACTATCAAACCCCTAAATAGTTCATCTTTTAACACTAACACTTAATGTAACACTTATTGTGATAATGTGTGTGATAATGTCAGATGTAATGTAACTTTCAATGAATAATATACATAATAAATAATATACACACATAATTAAAAATTTTATTTTAAAAATTGTCAATTTTAAATGAGGCAAAAAAGAAAATACCCATTTTGACTTTGTAAAATCAATTTTAGGTATGGAATATAGTTTACAATAAAAATACCCATATTTTGGTATGGTGGACAATAATACCCTTACTTTTAGTACATGACCACTCTCTCCTCCCCTTTCTTCTCCCTACACGTGTTTCCTCATTTTTTTTTTCTTTTTTTTTTTTTCTTTTTCTGTGTTATCTATTTATTTTTTTATTATTAAATTATTTATTTATAATATTTTTTTTCGTTTTTTTGCATAAAATTTCAGTTTTTTTTTTTTTTTTTTTTTTTTTTTTTTTTTTTCTACCATTTTTTTTTTGTATATTTCGATAAGTACAAGTACACAGTAAATTTAGGTTTTTTTGGTACTGTGTACCGGTACATGGTAAACCAAAATAATACTTCTTATAGTACACAGTAAATTTAGGTTTTTTTGGTACTGTGTACCGGTACATGGTAAACCAAATAATACTTCTTATAGTACTGTTTACTGGAAGTAGTAAACGAATAATATCAAATTGTACCTATATTACGAAGTACGTTCATGTTGTTTTACTATTGTTTACCGGTAAGTGGTAAACAAAAATAAAACATTTCCGCAACAGAGATCCGAGTACTACAACAGGTTTTAGAGCAAGTAAATAAAAAACAATTCTTTAGCATACTGAAGTAACAAGCAAAATCAAGAGCTCCTCCTTTGCTCCTGTCTCTCTGTCTCCCTCTTCCGCAAAACACAAAGCTTAATATCCAACAATGTATGCATATAGCCTAAATTAAAAAGATTAAAATTTGTATAAGGAAGACTGAATTAAAAGGAACTTTAAACAGCTATCGAAAAAGAAGGAAACAACAGAATAAGGCATTATGTTGCGATAAAATGGGGTGCACTGACATTAATAAATCAGAGTATACTTCCAACGGAAAGCGTTGATCGGCAGAAATACAAAGCAAGAAACCTGCGTTTAATCTCCTTTGAAGGTGAAGTAAAATGATTGTCTAACTCGTCTAGGCAATAATAATGTAAACCTAATGCCGACTAGTGCTTTTAACTCAGCAAAACAAATGGTACAAGAACCTCTTGAGATCAGTCGCAACTCGCACGACTTATCCGAATTTAAAAAAAGGATCAAAAACTGCAGCAATCATATGTTTATTGGGGGAGGACAAAAGGCTTGCAAAGTCTTCAATCACGAACATAACAAGGCAATAGTAATCCACCCAAAATGAACAACACTAAGAGGAAAACAATGAAAATGCAGAGAGCTTACATTTTCCTCAGAGTAGATGAAGTTATCATGAAAAATGATGGGGCAGCCATCCTTTGTCACCTACAAAAAGCAGAGTTGTATTCTATACTCCCCAGTCTAACACTTTCGCTCCATAAGTACTCAGATTCAGTACTTCTTTATTCATTCAAGAGCAGACACCATAAACAAATCATCCATGGAACTCACAAATTTCCTTCAATTTTCAACCTACAACTCAAAATCTCTATACTCATTCAACACAAAATGCAAAATCAAACTCAATTACAATCACTCGCCCTCGCATCACCAAAAATCCTCAAAGAAACACAACACAAACACATCGAAAGGCAATGATTACGGAGCCGAACATCACGAATTCTGGAAACAATGTACTCTACAAGGCCATTAAAGACAGGCTTTAACAATAAATCAGCATAGTGCTTCTCAGCAAAAGCACGATCAACACTGATCAGCTTCAACCCTGTTTTTCAAAACACATGTACTAACTCAATCTGTATCCCCATGAATAGCCGTAAACGAACATCGAATTCAATGGAGTTCACCGTTTCTGGTTTCCAGAATAGAACACAGTATACACAACATTGCTATGGCAGACTGTAGAATATTTCCATCCCAACTTTTACAAATAATAAACACAAATAAAACCCTAACTAAAACAACAAAATTACCAGATTATGACTACACAATTATGGGTTGAAGATCATCATCAATGGCAACATATTCAATGATTTCAATCAGAAACGAATAGCCACAGAGATCCAAACTCATTGCACTCACGATCAATCGAAATAAGACAAACAAGCGCACGAACAACTTAAATCGAGATAAATAGCTCAATCGAAATCAAAAGGCTGCAAAAGGTTGATCAACTTCACCGTATCTTACTTCCTCATCGATTAATTGCCGATCAAACGCTTCGAACCAACTGCAGCTGCTTCTTCTTCGCTAAGGAAATGAGATTTCACCGTATTAGTTAGCGCGGTGCAATGGACAACTACGATTACCTTCACCGACCTCCCCGTCCTCGGCCACCTCGCTGCCGCCTTCTCCCTCCCGATCTACACTCCCATCACCGCCTCCGCTCGATGCTTCTCCCTCACGACCTCCCTCTCCCACCTCCACCGCCGACCGCCGCGAGTTTGCAAAATCCGCCGAAATCGAAATCCCTAGCTCTAGGTATGTGAGAGAAAGGGAGGGAGAGAAGAGAAGAAGAAATCGTACGGGCAAATGGGCAATGATAAATATCGGGGTATTTTTGTCCACTCAAATCAAAATTGGGTGTTTTTATTGTAAACTATATTACATACCTAATATTGTTTTAACAAAGTCAAAAGGGGTAAAAACATATATTATCTCATTTTAAATTATATATATATATATATATATATATATATGATCGATTCTACAGCATCCATCAATATTTTAATATATAAGAATACAAATAATACATAATTATAAATAATCATCTAATATTATATCTTTTTTGAAAATTGATATTATATCTATTTAAAATAAATTTTAAATAATGATATTGGAAAAAGTAATTATTAATTTAGTGTGAGAAATCCTTATTTTTATTTTTACATTGTGGAGAAGGGGATTTTTTTTATAATATGGAAGTGTAAAAAAACTTATTATAAAATTAAATTTTTATGGTTGGCGGTGGGAGCCTTGGCGGTGGGAACCCATAGGCCAAATTTGCTGATAACCACCGATCAGATAATAGGGGTGCAAAATCGGTGGGAGCCTTGAGCGGTGATAATTTTTAGGTTAGCGGTGGTGCACCTATAAATAGCATAAAATTGTCCCATCTCCTACCCTCCCCTAAATTTCTAAATTTCCTATTAGTTAGCATCGCCCCAGGACCAAATCATTCCAAAACCCTCTCCTTTTAACTTCGTCAGTGCAGCTACCTCGCCACCACTGTCCCTTGTCGGACCCTCCTTCGCTTCCAATAGTTTGAGGTTTCTTTCTATCGATGCTGCTACAGTCCATCCACAAGTTGTTTCTTCGATTCTGAACAACAACAGCCGTCAATCGTATTGTTACTTCATCCTCTTCGCTCCGTCGTTGTCCGTCCGGTTGATGTTTGTGCTTCGTAGTCGGTTGGGAATATTTACCTATAACTGCTGATTGAAAAGGTAAAGTGACATATTATATGGAAATATCCCCACTTCTACTCTGATACTCATAAAAATAAAACTCTAATGTGCTCTAGGTTGTTATCTATAGGTTGTTATCTATAAAGGTGAACCAGGTGGTGAAATGATAAATTATGGTGGAGAATAAATAAGGCGGTGAGTTGCTATGAGATACTGTAAAATATTTTTTTTTTTTGCAATTCACATTCACTGTAAAATACATTTTTTTCCAAAAGAATCTGGTATGACTCGAATGACTTGGTCAGTAGCCGTTTCCAGTCTAAGGAATATGGAATATGGAATGGGGATGAAAGCGATCGAGAAAACAATTCTTTTAGTTTTGTAGTTTTTAAATATTTTTTAATGATTTTGTTAATATTATTAGTATTTTATTTTTCTACAACTGCGTTCCGTTAACTTAATCAAAATTTAAAATTTATTTGGTGTTTTGTAAATTTAAAATTTATTTATAGCACAGTTATAAAAATAATATAAAAAAAAAAACCAATTCTATGTGTAATTATGGTTATGATGATGGGTGGATAATTTTGTTTTTTTACTAGGCCAAACTGTTATGTTATTTTTGATGATGATTAGGCCAAAGATAATTTATTGATATTTTTAGCTAAACTTGTTTTTTTTTTTTTTTATATATTTTGTTTTCAATTTTGATTTCAACCCTTTACATTTTTCCTCTTATCATAATTTATACAAATAAACATTGCAGGAGTGCAAATATGTATTTGGCTTACGGCAAAGAAAATTGTGGACGCACTAGTCTTCTTCAAGCAAATCTTCTACAAGAAAGCGACTAATTTTCTTTAAGCAAGTAAGTCATGTATGTTTATTTGGTATATTAAAGTGATTTATAGTTATCAAAATATATATTTTATGTATTGTCAATAATATATAACGTATTATTTAATCAGGTTATACACTACATGTTTCTTTTACACGTGTAATTGTGAATTCAATTTGAAAATTAGTTAACAAAATTGTGTGAGCTGAAGAAGTCTTATGTGCTAGAGAGTATGGCCTATAGCTTTTTTTTTTTTTGCACGTAAACTATTATAGTTCTCAAAATACCTAATAAGATAAACCTAAAGTAGTATTGTAGTTGTTAATTGATAATGTATTAATTTGTAACTAGTATGTCACCGGTACTATGCACGGGCACGAGTTTCTTGTATTTTACTTTTATACACATCCAATAACATCTCCAGCAATAATAGTATATTTTTAAAATAATTCGTAATATAATTATAAATTTGCGCTGTATATATATAAAAATAAGTACACAGTTACAAAAAAAAAAAAAAAAAGATTCTTGTTCTTATAAACAAACTAAACACATGCTATATTGCAACTATAAAATAAAATTAAAATAAATAGCCCCATTAGTGAAATGTCTCATAACGATTGTGTCCGTAAATTCCATTTAGTTCATTAAAAAAAATTGCGTCATTCTCTCTGTTTTTTTTAAGTGTTCCTATTGTGAAATTTTTTGGCCCCATCACAAAATATTTTATTAAAAGTAAGTAAATTTTTAATTTTGCCCTTACAAAGGTTTGGTGTTTCAATTATCAATACAACAATTTGGAGCTAGGACATTAGATTTACATATTTCCTTGGTTTATACAATTAAAAGAGTCGGGAATCTTCAAATTTTCGTTTGTTGTCCGCTGCTTTTAAAAGTAATTGTGAGATATAAAATTAGTAAACACCAACAATGAAAATCTTTGAGAAATTCTAAAATACAAAAATATAATTTTCACCTTTTTTGATATTGTAAATAAAGAACATAATTGATAACGAAATTGGGGAGTCAATACAGATAGAAGGGCATAATTGTGAAGTTTTTTGTGGTAATTATACACAATTGAACCCGACACATTGTTCTTCAATTCAATTTCATAACTTAATTGAAAACAGACAACAATTAGCCAACATGAGATCTAGGTAAAAGATCTTGTTCGATCTTGTAAAGTAGATCTTGAAGAGATATAATGTTGATGGGTGGTGTAAACTTGGAGTGGTGGGGTGGTGAAGAGTATGGTAGAGAACTCTCCCTATAAATACCCTATAAATAGTAGTGCTCTTTTTTGCTAAAAATACATATTAATAAAAATAATTTGGTCACGATCCCTTCCCTTGTATTGCACAGGTGACATACTAGTTATCAACAAAGAATAAATTATATCTCCTAAAACAATGACAACCTTCCCTTGCATTGCACAGGTGACATACTAGTTATCAACAAAGAATAAATTATATCTCCTAAAACAATGACAATGAAGCAAAAATAAATAACAGTAAAAAAGAAAAGAAAGTAAATAAGGTTGTAAATAAGGTTGTAAGGGTAGAGATTGGAGTAATTAATTTTTTTTGAGATAAAAAAAAATAAATAATGATAATAACATGTGGTGGGGTCCACCTCACAACCCTAAGTTTTCCTACCACAACAAAACACTACAACAAAACACTGTACCCGCTTTTTCAAAACAATAATAAAAAAACTCTAGATTGTGGAATCGATTTCCCCATTTTCCCAGGTATCTTTACATCTGCCGCAGCGCATCGAAGATCGAACCGTCGGACTTAATATTCCCCCTCCACCACCACACAACAAATCAACTTCATACATCATACTACTCTCTTCTCTTCCGCACCAAACCCCATTATTTCTGCACCTCCATTTTTGTTAATTCATTCTGTTCTGTTCTCTTTTCTTCTTCACCCTCTGCAGTCTCTTTTCTTCTTCACCTCCACAACAGTACAACAATTTTTCTTGGTTGTACCATAGGAGAAATCGGGGCCATGACGAAACTAGTAGAGAAGTCTCGACTATCTAAGGATAATGATTAGAAAGTAGGCTTCCACTTCGCCCTATACTTACCGCGAAAATTCCACAACCGTTTGGTTGTTTTTTTGTATGTTGGAAAATATTGATGCTACTAACCCATCTTATTTATATCTTACTTATTGACATGAATTATTTACATTTGTTTGTTTTATATTTAAGGTATTCCCTGATGATTTTTGTAATGGCTTGATCGGGTGGATACGGACTGGAAGGTAACTCTAAAATGTCCTAATTTAAACCAATGGTTAACCTTCCCCATCAAGAAGTGTAGGAAAGATGAAGGGGCATACTGCTATATTAGTTTTTCTTCTTGGAAAGCTATACCATGCCTCTCAGTACGTAAATTACACGAATTGGTTTGGTTTGAATATCAAGGTATGCTTGTGTTTGAGGCATTCATAATGACCCAGAAATATCATATGGATTCTCGTTTGGTTGAATTCCATGAAGTTAAATTGAGGAGTTCGGCAATCAAATCCCGCCTAAAGGCCGCAATCTGTCCGAATTGCCCTTCCATGAGAGAATGGGAAGCTATGAACTGCCAAGGAGGAACAAATCACCCCATACTAGATGGTAAAATTAATTTTCGTGCTACTGTTACTGTTAGTCTTTGGCTCACAATCGGTGAGTTGAATAATAAAAAAAAAAAAAAAAAAACCAATTTGCCTGCCTATAAATATAGGCACCTTAATATTTCCACTTCACACAGAACCTATTATCTCTCTCTTTCTTTTAATAACTTCTGCAACTCATACAAAATGGAAATTCCAATGGAAATTCCGGCAATGGAAATTCCAGTCTGGTTTGTCCATGAGGAGATGAGGTTGGCAAACCTCCTCCTGAATCGGATCGGCTTCGTCGATATCTCGCTTGATCTCGTTTTGGTTAAGCAGGTAAACTCCCTAGTGGTGGAAATGGGCTATCACTGCCCTCGCTTCGAGGGACCAGCGTTCACAACACTGGACATAGCCCATAAGCTTTGGCAGTTGAAGAATAGGCTGGAAGATTTTGAGAACTTTATAGAGATAGATGGTATCTCATATTGTCCCTTCACCAACGAAGTGAAAGCAACCACCGAGTATCTTGAGAGGACCATATTCGTAAGTTTCAGTAGTCTAGTCCTTAGAAAATGATATATTATTTGATCTTTTCCAATTTTTATAACTATAATTTATTTTCTCTCTTTACCCAAACCTAATTAAACCAAATTAATCAGGTGGAACCTGCTCAGCACGCCAAAGGGAACCTCTCTATGAAGCTCTATTTGGCGTGCTGAGCAGGTTCCACCTGATTAATTTAGTTTAATTAGGTTTGGGTAAAGAGAGAAAATAAATTATAGTTATAAAAATTGGAAAAGATCAAATAATATATCATTATTCTAAGGACTAGACTACTGAAACTTACGAATATGGTCCTCTCAAGATACTCGGTGGTTGCTTTCACTTCGTTGGTGAAGGGACAATATGAGATACCATCTATCTCTATAAATTTCTCAAAACCTTCCAGCCTATTCTTCAACTGCCAAAGCTTATGGGCTATGTCCAGTGTTGTGAACGCTGGTCCCTCGAAGCGAGGGCAGTGATAGCCCATTTCCACCATTAGGGAGTTTACCTGCTTAACCAAAACGAGATCAAGCGAGATATCGACGAAGCCGATCCGATTCAGGAGGAGGTTTGCCAACCTCATCTCCTCATGGACAGACCAGACCGAAATTTCCATTGCCGGAATTTCCATTGGAATTTCCATTTTGTATGAGTTGCAGAAGTTTTTAAAAGAAAGAGAGAGATAATAGGTTCTGTGTGAAGTGGAAATATTAAGGTGCCTATATTTATAGGCAGGCAAATTGGTTTTTTTTTTTTTTTTTTTTTTTAAATTATTCAACTCACCGATTGTGAGCCAATGACTAACAGTAACAGTAGCACGAAAATTAATTTTACCATCTAGTATGGGGTGATTTGTTCCTCCTTGGCAGTTCATAGCTTCCCATTCTCTCATGGAAGGGCAATTCGGACATATTGCGGCCTTTAGGCGGGATATGATTGCCGAACTCCTCAATTTAACTTCATGGAATTCAACCAAACGAGAATCCATATGATATTTCTGGGTCATCATGAATGCCTCAAGCACAAGCATACCTTGATATTCAAACCAAACCAACACCTTGCCCGATTCGTGTAATTTACTTACTGAGAGGCATGGTATAGCTTTCCAAGAAGAAAAACTAATATAGCAGTATGCCCCTTCATCTTTCCTACACTTCTTGATGGGGAAGGTTAACCATTGGTTTAAATTAGGAAATTTTAGAGTTACCTTCCAGTCCGTATCCACCCGATCAAGCCATTTACAAAAATCATCACGGAATACCTTAAATATAAAACAAACAAATGTAAATAATTCATGTTAATAAGTAAGATATAAATAAGATGGGTTAGTAGCATCAATATTTTCCAAAATACAAAAAAACAACCAAACGGTTGTGGAATTTTCGCGGTAAGTATAGGGCGAAGCGGAAGCCTACTTTCCAATCATTATCCTTAGATAGTCGAGACTTCTCTACTAGTTTCGTCATGGCCCCGATTTCTCCTATGGTACAACCAAGAAAAATTGTTGTACTGTTGTGAGGTGAAGAAGAAAAGAGACTGCAGAGGGTGAAGAAGAAAAGAGAACAGAATGAATTAACAAAAATGGAGGTGCAGAAATAATGGGGTTTGGTGCGGAAGAGAAGAGAGTAATATGATGTATGAAGTTGATTTGTTGTGTGGTGGTGGAGGGGGAATATTAAGTCCGACGGTTCGATCTTCGTTGCGCTGCGGCAGATGTAAAGATACCTGGGAAAATGGGGAAATTGATTCCACAATCTAGAGTTTTCTTATTTTTTATTTTGAAAAAGCGGTACAGTGTTTTGTTGTAGTGTTTTGTTGTGGTAGGAAAACTTAGGGTTGTGAGGTGGACCCCACCACATGTTATTATTATTATTATTTTTTTTATCTAAAAAAAAAATTAATTACTCCAATCTCTACCCTTACAACCTTATTTACAACATTATTTACTTTCTTTTCTTTTTAACTGTTATTTATTTTTGCTTCATTGTCATTGTTTTAGGAGATATAATTTATTCTTTGTTGATAACTAGTATGTCACCTGTGCAATACAAGGGAAGAGATCGTGAACAAATTATTTTTATTAATATGTATTTTTAGGTAAAAAGAGCACTACTATTTATAGGGTATTTATATGGAGAGTTCTCTATCATACTCTTCACCACCCCACCACTCCAAGTTTACACCACCCATCAACATTATATCTCTTCAAGATCTACTTTACAAGATCGAACAAGATCTTTTACCTAGATCTCATGTTGGCTAATTGTTGTCTGTTTTCAATTAAGTTATGAAATTGAATTGAAGAACAATGTGTCGGATCAATTGTGTATAATTACCACAAAAAACTTCACAATTATGCCCTTCTATCTGTATTGACTCCCCAATTTCGTTATCAATTATGTTCTTTATTTACAATATCAAAAAAGGTGAAAATTATATTTTTGTATTTTAGAATTTCTCAAAGATTTTCATTGTTGGTGTTTACTAATTTTATATCTCACAATTACTTTTAAAAGCAGCGGACAACAAACGAAAATTTGATGATTCCCGACTCTTTTAATTGTATAAACCAAGGAAATATGTAAATCTAATGTCCTAGCTCCAAATTGTTGTATTGATAATTGAAACACCAAACCTTTGTAAGGGCAAAATTAAAAATTTACTTACTTTTAATAAAATATTTTGTGATGGGGCCAAAAAATTTCACAACAGGAACACTTTAAAAAAACAGAGAGAATGACGCAATTTTTTTTAATGAACTAAATGGAATTTACGGACACAATCGTTATGAGACATTTCACTAATGGGGCTATTTTTTTTAATTTTATTTTATAGTTGCAATATAGCATGTGTTTAGTTTGTTTATAAGAACAAGAATCTTTTTTTTTTTTTTTTTGTAACTCTGTACTTATTTTTATATATATACAATGCAAATTTATAATTATATTACGAATTATTTTTAAAATATACTATTATTGCTGGAGATGTTAAAGGACGTGTATAAAAGTAAAATACAAGAAACTCGTGCCCGTGCATAGTACCGGTGACATACTAGTTACAAATTAATACATTATCAATTAACAACTACAATCCTTTTAATACTACTTTAGGTTTATCTTATTAGGTATTTTGAGAACTATAATAGTTTACGTGCAAAAAAAAAAAAAAAAAAAGCTATAGGCCATACTTTCTAGCACATAAGACTTCTTCAGCTCACACAATTTTGTTAACTAATTTTCAAATGAATTCACAATTACACGTGTAAAAGAAACATGTAGTGTATAACCTGATTAAACAATACGTTATATATTATTGACAATACATAAAATTTATATTTTGATAACTATAAATCACTTTAATATACCAAATAAACATACATGACTTACTTGCTTCAAGAAAACTAGTCGCTTTCTTGTAGAAGATTTGCTTGAAGAAGACTAGTGCGTCCACAATTTTCTTTGTCGTAAGTCAAATACGTATTTGCATTCCTGCAATGTTCATTTGTATAAAAATATCATTATAATTAAAACTTATGATAAGAGGAAAAATGTAAAGGGTTGAAAAAAAAAATTGAAAACAAAATATTAAAAAAAAAAAAAAAACAAGTTTAGCTAAAAATATCAATAAATTATCTTTGGCCTAATCATCATCAAAAATAACATAACAGTTTGGCCTAGTAAAAAAACAAAATTATCCACCCATCATCATAACCATAATTACACATAGAATTGGTTTTTTTTTTTTTTTTTTTTTTTTTTTTTTTAATATTATTTTTATAACTGTGCTATAAATAAATTTTAAAATTTACAAAACACCAATAAATTTTAAATTTTGATTAAGTTAACGGAACGCTGTTGTAGAAAAATAAAATACTAATAATATTAACAAAATCATTAAAAAATATTTTAAAACAACAAAACTAAAAGAATTGTTTTCTCGATCGCTTTCATCCCCATTCCATATTCCATATTCCTTAGACTGGAAACGGCTACTGACCAAGTCATTCGAGTCACACCAGATTCTTTTGGAAAAAAATGTATTTTACAGTGAATGTGAATTGCAAAAAAAAAAAAAATTTACAGTAACTCATAGCAACTCACCGCCTTATTTATTCTCCACCAAAATTTATCATTTCACCACCTGGTTCACCTTTATAGATAACAACCTATAGATAACAACCTAGCGCACATTAGATTTTTATTTTTATGAGTATCAGAGTAGAAGTGGGGATATTTCCATATAATATGTCACTTTACCTTTTCAATCAGCAGTTATAGGTAAATATTCCCAACCGACTACGAAGCACAAACATCAACCGGACGGACAACGACGGAGCGAAGAGGATGAAGTAACAATACGATTGACGGCTGCTGTTGTTCAGAATCGAAGAAACAACTTATGGATGAACTGTAGCAGCATCGATAGAAAGAAACCTCAAACTATTAGAAGCGAAGGAGGGTCCGACAAGGGACAGTGGTGGCGAGGTAGCTGCACTGACGAAGTTAAAAGGAGAGGGTTTTGGAATGATTTGGTCCTGGGGCGATGCTAACTAATAGGAAATTTAGAAATTTAGGGGAGGGCAGGAGATGAGACAATTTTATGCCATTTATAGGTGCACCACCGCTAACCTAAAAATTATCACCGCTCAAGGCTTCCACCGCTATTTTGCACCCCTATTATCTCATCGGTGGTTATCAGCAAATCGGGCCTATGGTTTCCCACCGCCAAGGCTCCCACCGCCAACCATAAAAATTTAATTTTATAATAAGTTTTTTTACACTTCCATATTATAAAAAAATTCCCTTCTCCACAATGTAAAAATAAAAATAAGGATTTCTCACACTAAATTAATAATTACTTTTTCCAATATCATTATTTAAAATTTATTTTAAATAGATATAATATCAATTTTCAAAAAAGATATAATATTAGATGATTATTTATAATTATGTATTATTTGTATTCTTATATATTAAAATATTGATGGATGCTGTAGAATCGATCATATATATATATATATAAAATTTAAAATTGACAATTTTTAAAATAAAATATTTAATTATGTGTGTATATTATTTATTATGTATATTATTCATTGAAAGTTACATTACATCTCACATTATCACACACATTATCACAATAAGTGTTACATTAAGTGTTAGTGTTAAAAGATGAACTATTTAGGGGTTTGATATTTTATAAAGTAAATTTATATAGTTTCTTAGTTTTTTTAATTATTATACTTGCTAAAATACATTAAATAGCTATTTCATATAGATTGAATAAAAAATTGGAAACATTAAATAGCTATTTCATATAGATAGAAAAAAATGGATATAGGAGATATGGTTACCCATGAATTTTTACAAATACACTAGATATTTAAAAATAATGGCACAACCCCATGGATTCGGCCGACCGCCCGACCGACATAATACGACCGGGTTTTCCGGCAGTGAAAACATATGGTCTGCTATGCGATCCTTCTTTTTTTTTTTTTTTTTTTTTTTTTTTCCGAGGCCATTAATTATATTAAGAATTCGAATTTAGATACGTTATAATTTATAATTCATACCGTCCTTAGTCTTTAGTCTTTAGAGATTTATTGAGTTTTATTTCCTTAATAGTATTATTTAAGTATTGTAGATTATTTTTGAATTTAGATGTATTTTGTTTTGGTTGATATATTAGAACAAATTGTTGTATTCTAGAAAAAATCTAATTTTCTTTGGCCTAGTCAACTGGGCTTTTTGGCTGCCGAAAATTTGGACCGCCGGAGATAATACGTCGCTGTTAGTCCTTTTCCGGCGGCCGGAATGGACATTCAGCCTAAGTCTTTTAGTTTTAAGTATAGATTTTATATACTTTGAATTTGTTATGGAATTATCTTGGGATGTTTTTTTATTTTTATTTTGTATAATCTCAATATCAGAAAGAAAAATAGAGATAGAGATGATTAAATGCTAATTTAAATGTATTTTGTATATTCTTGGCTAGAGAAAGGTTCTGTGACACTTCTTTGTCTATTAGTTTTAACTTCTCTTCAGCGCGGGGTAGAGCAGTTTGGTGGGTGAAATATTTAAACGTATATTAGTTAAAAAATTGAAATTTTTTGGGATATCTGACTGGACGTTTCGAACGCCATAATCGGACTACCGGTGGAGAGAATAAGACGTCTCCGGTCATCCTTTTCGAGCTGTCAAAATGGATGGTCTAATATGCCATAAAATTACTTTTTTCCCCTAAGCCAGTTAGAATTATATTAAGAATCGAATTTACGAGTTGTGCTTTATTTATAATATGTTTAGAGATATATTGAGTTTTATTTCTTTATTATTCAATATGATTTAAATATAATAGATGGTTGTTGAATTTAGATTTATTTTGTTTTTGTAGAAATATTAGCACAAATAGTTGGAATTTAGTTTTAAAAAAATTTTGTTTGGCATAGTCGACTGGGCGTTTTGGCTGCCGAAAACGATCAACCTCCAGAGATAATATGTCGATGATCGTCCTTTTCCAGCCGCTCGAATGGACGGTCGTTTGTGCCACAATAATTCCTTATTTTTCTAAGTCTTTTACTGTTAACCATTGAATTTATATAACTTTGATTTTGTTATGGAATTATTTTGAGAATTATTTGATAATTATTTGGTTTAATTTCAGAATTATAGAAATAGAGACGATTAAATTCAAATTAAATATATTTTCTACTGGATGAAATATTAAAACAAATAGTAGTATTTTAGGTAATAAATTAATTTTTTTGGCATAGCCGACCAACTGTTTCGGCCACAGAAATCGGCTAACTGCAGGAGATAATACAATGTCGCCGTTAATCCTTTTCCGACTGTCAGAATGGACGGTCGAATATGAAAAAAAAAATGTTTCCTTTTAAGTTGTTAGTATTACAAATTTAATTTATATGTTTTGAATTTGCTTGGATTCATCTTGGGAATTATTTGATTATTAATTGATATGAAATATAATACTGTATAATTTTAATATTTTAAAAAAATTTAAAAATCTAAATAAAATTAAAACGAGAAATATTAAAATTTTAAAAAGTTTAAAAGAAAAATATAGAATTAAAATTTTATAAATTGTAATTGTTATAAATTTTAAGAAAAGAAATATTTAACAAGAAGGATTGAAAATTATGAAAATTTTCTCAAAAATATTTTTAAATAATAAAATTTTTAATTAATTTAAATAAATAGGAAGATGACAGAAGTTTAATTAATATTTTACTAATTTTATATAGGAATTTGGAGTTGAGGAATTTGGGTGTGAGGACCGAGCGAAGTGGTGGGATGCGAGACTTCCATCCTATGGTTAGTGTATAGTTAGTGGTAACTATGGTAGGAAGTTTAACATGAAAAAATAAAAAGAATAGTATTTGTATTTTGTTTCTTACAAAACTACCCTTTGCAGGCAAGATTGTGTAATCCACGTGTAGGGTGGATTAGCCCACCTCCACCTGCATCCCCCTTCATAGTCCTATTAGCCCTCTCTCTCTCTCTCTCACATCAAGATGCTTTCATTCAGTTAATCATCCCAAATTATGGCAACTCAGATAAAAACAAACAAAAACCAATGATTATTTGCTTTTTATTCAGCTTGTCTTTCCAAAATCATGGCAATTAAAGTAGAAAGAAATAATTTTTTAACAAAAAAAAAAAAAACAAGAATAAATTAGGGCCTCACTCTCACCCCCTTTATCCATAACATCGTTATCCAGTGGTATGACGCCAGAAAAGAGTGTCAATAAATAATTTTTTTTTTAAAAAAAAGGGCAAAGAAAAAAGTCCCTAAAGTGAGGAAAGAAAAGAAAAGGGGGCAAATAAAATTAATTGAAAAATGTGCCATCCTCATCAAATCATTCCTCTACACATGGAGATCGCCCATATCTCCCACATATATACCCCTCAATGCTTACAAGGCTCAACCAGATTACGACCATCTCATTTCTTGATCTCAGCCTCTCTCTCTCTCTCCTATATAAACCTTAGGAGAGAGAAAATTTCATCTGGGCTCTCAAGATTTCAGCTTTAACTCCAAGAAAGAAGTGTTCTTTGAGTTTGAAGGAAAGATGTTAGAGGGGAAGGCTTTGATCGAGGACACAGACATGCCATTGAAGATGCAGATCCAAGCAATGGCATATGCTTCTCAAGCTTTGGATCTCTACGATGTTTTCGACTGCAAATCCATTGCTGCCCACATCAAAAAGGTCAGATTTTTTTTTTTCTGGGTTTTTAAGGAATTTCAAGATTCTGTTGTTATTTCAGTGATGATATCTTTGGTGGTGATTAATGGCAGGAGTTTGACAAGAAGTATGGGAGTGGATGGCAGTGTGTGGTGGGATCCAACTTTGGGTGCTTTTTCACCCACTCCAAAGGGAGCTTCATATATTTCACACTAGAGACCCTCAACTTTCTCATCTTCAAAGGTGCTTCTTCCCCTTGAGAGAGAGAGAGAGAGGGAGGGCGGGGGGGGGGGGGGGGGGGGGGGGGGGGGGGGGGGGGGGGGTGGATATGAAGACTGTGGAGAGAGAAGGTGTAGTGGAGCATGTAGTCTGTTAGGGCTATAGTAAAGTAGGAGAAAATTGGTGTTCATTTTCTGTTGTTGAGGAACTCCTTTTGATGTTCCTTGTGTGCAGAAGTTTTTTAGGTTGTAATGTTAACTGCTCTACTGGGCTTTGTTCATGATCCTAATGGAGAAACTTGACTGCTCTAAAATGGGCTTTGGTTCTGCAAATTTCTTGAAGCTAACACACTTCTCTCCTATGATCAAAGAAATGTTCATATATATTTGGAGGTATTGATGGATAGTTCTATCTCAGAAAAGATAGGATAAGGTGATGAATGTTTTGGATAAGCTCAACCACCTCTTGCAATTGCACTAAACTTATGATGCAATCTGTAAATAATTCAAGTTTCAAGAAGATTCTAGCATCCTAGCCAGTTTTTTGGAGCATCTGATTATAAAAATAGAAAGAAAAATGCAGTTTGTAACAATACTACTATAATAATGAAGTCTGTTTGAGGAAATAGTAGACAACTCCCCCTCCCTCCGTCCAATTTATAACGAGTCGTTTTATTAATAATAGACCCGTGTGAATAAAAGACGTTTCATTATAAAATGGACGGAGACTAATTTTCTACCCTCTAAAGTTTCACATGGTGTAACTAATCTCATTGTCAGAACAAGTCTTGGACAAATTTGTTAGGTATGTAATCTTACAGCAGTCTATTAAAATAAGGTTGAAGTTGATGAGTTATTACAGCAGAACCATGTGAGATTAGATAACAGAGGTCTAGTAATGGAAGTGCTAAGCATGACTAAAAATTCATTCAACCCTACTGGCAATCTACAGTTTGGATCTTTACCCTCTTCTTCGAAACGAATAGTTTGGATCTCCTATTCGTTGGGAAAAAAAAGGGGGTAGAGATCCGTAAGATTTACAGTAATGAGCAAACACCTCCGGAAATATGTATCATCTCGATCATGAAAATCATGCTGAATAACAGATGATCTCGTTAGTCTAACTAGAGGGACCTAAAGGAGCAACTAAAGGGGTACTAACTTCCCTACAAACTTGTAAAGACCGTAAACATGCATATTAAGGGCATCATTTCTCATCAATAAAGAACCGGAATCCCAAATAACAATAGTGAGCTCGATTACATGAGAGTCACATACCTGATCAACTATTAGACGACCAGATAAAGCAACGGCTTGTTTGCAAAATGCGCCTCAAGGCTTCCAACAACGAGGTCTGCCAGTTTCTTGCGTGTTTCAAAAGTGCTTGCTCCAGCATGAGGCGAAAGAACTACATTATCAAGCCCAGCTAGGAGAGGCGGAACTTCAGGTTCGTGTTCCAGCACATCAAGCCCAGCTCCTCCCAGTCTGCCTTCG
Source organism: Thymus mandschuricus (assembly GCA_029379335.1). NCBI lineage: Eukaryota > Viridiplantae > Streptophyta > Magnoliopsida > Lamiales > Lamiaceae > Thymus > Thymus mandschuricus. The sequence continues at coordinate 5,754,763 of CM057080.1, read as the reverse complement.
GCAAGAGCAGAGATCAGCTCAGCTTCATCAATGTGAGAGCCTCTTGCTATATTGACGATGATCCCATCTCTACCTAATGCATCAATCACAACACGATTGATGATGTGGTGAGTTTCGTCCGTTAATGCACACGATACAACAAGGATTTGGGAATCCGAGGCCAAGTCAGTGACAGAGGAGTAATATTTGTATCTTGAATCTGGTTTCGGAGAACGAGAGTGGTAACCGACTGAACAGTTGAAAGCTTCGACTCTCTTGGCGATGGCCGAGCCAATCCTTCCCAATCCTACGATGCCAACTGATTTTCCACTGAACTGATAGACACCAGGATTACTAATTCATCAATGGAGCAGAAAAAAATCATCATAGATCTTGGCAAAAACATAAACACAAAAGGGCTAAATTTCTAATCACGATCAAAGCTTCAGATTTCCTCTTCAGATCCCAATTTTGCCTCTTCAAATCCCAGTTTTGCACCAGTAGAATTTATCCTTTCCTTATTAAGATAAATAAATCAAACGAAATTAAATTCAAAATGTCCAGTGAAATTCAAACCTAATTGGAAACAAATACTACAGAAATTACCCAAAATTTCTCGCAGCAAAAATTGCAAAAAATAATTGAGGAAAATACTAACGAAATTCACCTTTGCCGTCAACTGGAAATCGGATTTCTTCCACTCGCCCCTCCTGACGAACCGGTCCGCCGCACAAATCCGCCGCGCCGTCGCCAAAATCAGGAGCATCGCCATGTCCGCCACCTCATCGGTCAAGGCGTCGGGGGTGTAAGTAACCCTAATGCCCCTCTTCCGGCACCTATCCAAATCGATCTTGTCGAGGCCGGAGCTGTGGCTGGCGACGATCTCAAGGAGCGGCAGCGCGTCGATGATCTCGGCATCGGCCCCCTGCACGCCGTTGCACACCACCGCCCTAATCGAGCTCGAGTGCTCTCCGAGGAAGTCGCGGCGGAGATGCGGCGGCGATTCCCAGAATTTGAAGAGCGCGTAGCGTTCGGACAGCTCTTGCTGGAGGTACGGCGACAGCGGGCGGAGCAGGAGAACGCCGATTGGGTTCGGAGTGGTTCCCATGGTTTTTATCTTCAGAGAATTCAGTTGGGTTTCGCGGGTTTTTGTGAGAGAGAATTCTCTATATTGAATGGAGAGAGAGAGAGAGATTATTTTCCATTTATTTGGTTCAGAAATCATCTGTTGCTGCTTTTGTTACTAACAAAAACACGAGGTCCCGAGTTCGACTCCTTCTCGTCTGCAGAGTTTGCTAGACGAAGAAGTTCTTAATTTTTCAGCACAGGAAGTTGAAATTACTAGTAAAAAATTCTGATCTCGAGTGATACATGTAACCAAACAAAAAGGAGAAAATTCTATTATGATAGTAACAAATGTAGTCTGCCCCCAACCCAACCAATAAAATAAAATAAAATAAAAAACAGAGAGAGAGAGAAAACCCAACATACAAAATGATTTTTTTTGACACTGGTTTTTATTTGAATGAAGCAATTCACCCCAACTGTAACAGAGGTTACCGTACCCCATCAATAAATGCTTGCTTTCACCGATCAATTCCAAACCTATCAAACCACAGGAGTCAACAAGGGCTTACTGGAGAAGTGAGCTTCCAAATTTCCCAGAACAAGATCGGCCATGGCCTTGCGCGTTTCCACGGTTCCGCTCCCGACGTGTGGCAAGAGCACTACGTTTTCGAGCCCAAACAGTTGCTCTGGCACCTGGGGTTCCTTCTCGAAGACATCGAGCCCGGCGCCACCCAGGCGGCCCTCCACTAGGGCGGAGACTAGTTCAGCCTCATCAACGTGGGGCCCCCTTCCGATGTTGATCAGAACTCCCTTCGGACCCAAGGCGTCGATCACTTCCCGATTCACAATGTGGGTTGTTTCTGGGGTTAGGGCACATGCTATTACGAGTATGTCGCTGTTTGATGCTAATTCGACGACGCTGCTATAGTAGGTGTAGTTTGTGTTGGCTTTCTTGGATCTCGAGTAGTAGTTGATGGGGCAGTCAAATGCTTCTGCTCTCTCAGCAACTGCCTGCCCGATTCTGCCTAATCCTAGAATGCCGACTCTTTTGCCACTGAACTGCAGATCAGATATGAACAAGACAATTAATCCGTGTTGAAGATTAATATTCCACTACGAGTAGCAAGTCAAAAGGAAAGAGTATGATAAAGACTCTGAATATAACAACATTAATACGACATGAGACATGGTATGCAAAGAAGCCTCAAGAAAAAAAAAATCATCAAGTCAAACAGGGAAGCGAGAAGCACCTAGACAGGATTTCTCCTAATACCACGACTCACTCAAATCCCATTTAAGACTCGGAAACTTCATACTGATACTTCATTAGATTACAAATCATGCAATGGAATATGCATTTTTCTTCCTGATTTCAGATACAAGCTATGACCTCAGCCTAATGAATAACGAGATTTTCTGAACGACGAATTCAACCAGTTATGTACCTAGACTTGCATACAGAATAAATGGATAATACGTACAAAGGACTTGACTACAGTTCTAACATTACAAGAAGCCAAGAATACATAGGTTTGTCCTAGTTGACCCTCTTGTGGTTAGGTCACAATAAGGCTACTCCCCTATTCCTTAAACATGCAAAACATGAATGAAGAGATAATACAAGAAGATTCTAAGATACAACAATCATATAAATTTCTGATGATCGTGAAGCGAATTGTCAATATCGAAATAAAAAGTCAGTTCCTATCCTCAGAATTGAAAATGCTTTTAATAGAAAATTAACATCTTTAGGCATCAACAAGCGAAGAAATGCTAAGAAAGGATATACACAACACATCTCAGCGAAAGTCAGCAAACAGAACAAACTTTTAAGAAAATGAAACAATAGGTTTTGACCAAAAAGTTCAAACACTGGTCCTCACAGAAGTAACTACAATACTCATTTCCATGCCTTTCGTGCAAAGACACTCGATTCCTCTACTAATTGTGATTTATTCTAGCCTTGCACATATGCAGACATGTGAATTATAATGTACTATTATATGAACAGATTCCCCTCACACATCCTTTCTCGAAGACATAAACTTTATATGCAGAAACTGCTCTCAATCCCCAATGATATTAACCACAAATCAAGATTTAGGATTTGGAGTCTGAGTATCATTTAATCAACCAAACAGTCCAGAAATTTCCAAAATGTAGTAAGCACAGAATTTAACATTGCATCAAATTAAGAACTCAACTACAAAAGCCCCAAATCAAGGTATCGAATCCCTCCCCAGAAACCAAAATACAAAGGGCGGAAATCACAAAATCCAAAGAGCATACCTTAGTAGTCAACTTGAAGTCGCCCAACTTCCACGCCCCTCGCCTCACATACTTATCGCACTCGCAAATCCGCCTCAGGACCGCCAGAATCAACCCGATCGCCAAATCCGCCACGTCATCCGTGAGCACATCGGGCGTGTTGGAAACCCTAATCCCCTTCTCCTTACACTTGTTTAGGTCGACTTTATCCAATCCGACGCTAAAGCTCGAGACGATCTCCAATTTCGGCAGCGCGTCGATCAGGTCGGCGTCGGCGCCAGCGGTGGCGTTCCCCACCACCGCGCGGATCGACTCGGCCTGCTGGGACAGGAACTCGCGCTGCTTCGGCTGGGTCCAGTAGCGGAAGAGCTTGAACCGCTTGTCCAGCTCCTGCTCCAGGTAGTTGTTCATTGGGCACATCATCAGAACTCCGATCGCCTCCATTCTCACGGCAGCGGCGGCGGGGGTGGAGCGAGATGGCGTTTGTGTGGTGGTAGTTGAGAAATTGAGGGAAATGGAGAAGCGGTTGGTTAATATAGAAGAGAAGGCAGCACGTGGAAGCGATGGACGGCTGAGATTCGGCTCGGCTCGGCGAGAGAATGTGGCTAGCATCTTCCACCCTTGGTAACGCGCCTGCGCCATGACTGTTATTTTGTACGCTAGCGCTTTCGGTTTTTATCCTTTTCAATTCCATCGTTAATTTAGGGAATTGCAGTTTTTTAATGCGGCAAATTAGTACTCCCTCAATCTCGTTTAAGTCGAAACATATTTCTAGTACTTATATATATTGAAGAAAGTGTTATCTTAAACGAGATCGAGAGAGTAGAAAATTTTAATATTTAATGCTTAAAATTAATTGAATTCTTAATATTTTATGGTCGGACCATTATTTACAAGTCACTCACCGTTAAAATAAAGTAAGCTAGCTGTGTTTGGACATGTAATTAAATACTAATAGTGTAAGAGTGTGAAGTGTATGATTGAATTCCAAAAACAGTTGCCCCTCGCGGTTGGTTGGTGCGAATTTGGGTTAGGTGGCCACTGGCCTCTTTGGGCACCGGTGCCGGTGGCTGCTGCCTACCTTTTCTGTTGCACATACACTTCTTATTATTTAACAATATAATTTTTCATTATAGGTATGTTCCATTAATTTACGTTTTTAATATTATATAGTAAAATATCCGTCCATAATATAAGTGTTTATAACCTGTCGATATACAAGATTTGGTCTCATCTATAATATCGTAACATTTCCTATAAGAATAATAGGCTATAACAAATGAAAAGTAGACATTATTGTAATATTTACTGGTAGATGAATCGAAATGTATGTCGAAAGATTTTAAATGTGTGTATTGTGAATAGAATTTGTGGTATTCAAAGGGGGGTAAAATGCTAATTAAGTATATTAATTAATGAATATAGTTTGTGAAATTGTATAATCCCTGCTTTGGTAGGTATATGTAACTCAACACGTAACACAGAAAGTAACACAGTTGAGAACACAAGTTGGTAACCCAGTTCGGTGACAAATACACCTACGTCTGGGGGAAGCTATTCCAAGAAATAATTCACTATATATGATGAGTATAAGGGATACAAGATATATGAACGTCAGCTACACTGAACGTTCTCTCCTCACCCGACTCTACCCCTCACCAATGAATCCTCACGGTAAACTCTCTCTAGTCTACCCGAAGCACTTTTCTCAAATTGAAAAGATTAAACCCGATCTTGAACAAGGAATTGTTCAAGATATTACAATCACTCACCAATAAACAACCTACCCCGATTGATGAATGAACAGAATAAACTCAACTCCCTGATCGCACGAAGAAGACAAGCTCTCAATAATGTATCAAAACGCGCAGCGGCTCCAGAGCAATCTTCGAGCTTATATACATCCGCATAACCCTAGGAGATAAATAAGACATATCTTAAAAGATATCCTTAATAGGGTAAATATAATCTTCATGCAAATCTTCTAATTAATGCGGGAATATAATACAATCTTGATCCACAAGGAATTCCACTCCACCGAGAATTCCTACGCATACATAAATTATGCCATACAAAGATACTCCATGCAATCCATGCAGCAACAATCTCCCCCTTGGCATTTTATGTATGCAATCACACCAACACATGCAACTCACACAACTCCTCCAAGATACAAAGCACCCAATGCAAAATCAAGTAGGCAAGGAGCGCACCCACATAACCATACTCGAATGCATAGTGCGTAAAAAACTCCCCCTTGCTACAAACACTCTCTAAAATGAAGTACTAGCCAAGCGCACCCGAACTAGAATACCACATATAGAGAGAAGATAAATCCACTGCATAACACTACTCAGAACACCACATATAACACCAGCTGATCAAACTATGCTTCACCAGAAACCAAGCATCAATAGCAGCAACAACGGCCTATTTACTATTACAGACCAGAGAACCAAATATTCACTTCATCAGCAAATAAAAGAAAACCAAATATCTGTTTGTTTGACCAGCCAACCAACAACATAGCAAAGCAAAAAAAAAAAATACCTACATACTCCCCCTTGAATGCAAACATGAAATGCCAAGCTAAGGCAATTCAGCTTCAAGCTCCTCATCCACAGCCTCATCATCATCAGCACCTTCACCATCTGCACCAACTGCAGCACCATCAGAAGCAGGAGCAGGAGCAACAGTAGCTCCCCCTGGCTGAGTTCCACCGGCCAAGATGAGCAGTTTTTCAATCTCCTCCTTCTTCTTAAACAACATCCGAATCTGCTCACATGTCATTTCATATTCCACAGAGATAGCCTGGAACATGAGCTTGGAAATCACTGGTTCATAGTGCGGAGGGGCATGACCAAATGGCAGCTGAATATCATCAACATTCACCTCATGAAGCATCGAGGAAGAAGATGCCTTATCTGTCTTCGTGCTGAATGGAGGAGACTCAGGCGCAATACCAGTCTGAGCCTTGGTGAATCTCATGAAAGAGGCAGCAGGAGCCTTTGCACCATCTGGAATCTCAAACTTCACAAACTGGCGAAAATAAGCATACAAAACTCGAGGAAAGCAAATAGCTTTGTTAGCAGACACCACCTTCTCAGCATGCTCAGCAAGAGCCTCAAATACCAGTCTACCAAAGGACACAGGAAGTCCTTGCCCCACCTTGAACAGCAACGTAGCCAAAGAGAGATTCACATAGGTCTTATGGGTCGTAGGCACCCAATTTCTGTTGGCAATGTAATACAAAGCTTTGTACTTAGGAGCAAGAGCGGAAGCCCGAAGCTTCTTGGCCTTCACAGGCCACTTAGCACCTTCTTTGTCCAGCAAGGTAACAAGTTAGCATCGATAGGCTCAAGACTTTCCATCACAATTTCACCACAAACGAACACAACAATGAGAGAGGGAGAGAAATTAAAGAACTGTCCCCGAATGAAAGCACGATGATAATCAGGGGAAGAAATATCAAACATGGACAAGCTCAGATTGGAGTAAAACTCCATGATCACATCCTTGACCCAACAAAATTCTTCGGCCAAGGTAGTCAACAGCCCCGACTGAAAAATGCACTCAAAGACACCTGCCCTTCGCAAATCGAATTCCCTGGCAGGTCTATCTACTATGATGATCTTCTCTCGGTTTATATCCCAAAACTTAGCGAAAGAGGCACTTCGGAAAATAGGCATGAAAGTATAACCAGCAGGCAATGATGAACCTTCAGTACCTTTCGGAGGAGAGGGACGAATCACGTCTTCATCGTCGGAACCACTGGAACAGGGACCTCGGCATCAGACTCCGAGTCCAATTCGATCACAGGCTTTTTGCCCTTTCCCCTTGCAGACTTCTTGCTTCCCTGAACAGAGGCAGGAGTGGAGGCCTTCCTCTTCTGATTTGAGGCCGAGCCAGAAGCGCTGGGAGGCACACGGGCTTGAGACCGCGTGCGACGGGCGACGCCACCAACAGGGGGCGGCGGAGGAAGAGGGGACTTTTCCTTCCGAGCAACCTGCTTGATTTTCTTTCTTCGCTGAGGGGGCTCCACCGAAGAAGCAGAGGCAGAAACCCTAGCGGAGGGTTCTGACGGCGGTGGAGGAGGAATGAAATCTTCACCAAAAAGAGGTTGAAGGGGCTCTTGGGAGACTTCGTCCCTGGGCGGAGAAGATGGATGAACTAAATCATGCACCGAAGATGGAGGAACGATATCACGGCGAGGAGATAAGGGAGCGACCTCCTCGACTAATCCGGCGCCGTACCACGGCAGCAGAGGGATTCTGGCCGCAGGCTGAGCAGCCGCAAACAGCAAATCAAGATCGATTCCTTCAGGAAGCATGAACGAAACCATGGTTGCAGCACACAAAAGTCAGAAAATCGGCAGAGAATCAAGAGAAGATCGGAGAGGGATGAACGATTCAGGCGGAGGAAAATAGGCACCAAGAAAACCCTAGCACAATAGAGAGCAGCGATGATTAACCCTGCAATAGGCAAGAGACGGTTCGAATTCCAAAGACCAACAGTAATAGCAAAAGGGCGTGCAGAAAAATAGCCCATTTTCAACTGACAAAAATACCACGTCAGATAATAACTCAAAGGATAACACCAACGATAACACCACCCATCACACCAAGAAAGCAAATAATAGATGAAGTCAAATAATCATAATCTGAGGAGCTCAGATTATACACATCCCGAGTGACTTTCGTAAAGCCTCAAACCTTTCTCCATCTAAAGGTTTGGTGAAAATATCCGCAACTTGCACACGAGTAGAGACATGCTGAAGAGATAAGGTCTTGTTTTCAACAAGATCTCTAATAAAGTGGTGTCTGATCTCAATGTGTTTGGCCTTCGAATGACTGACGGGATTTTTTGATAGATTGATAGCTCCAATATTGTCACAGAACAAGACATACTCTTTCTCATCGATCCCATAATCATACAGCATCTTGGTCATCCAGATTAACTGAGTGCATGCACTCCCAGCTGCTATATACTCTGCTTCTGTAGAAGATAGAGAGACACAATTCTGCTTCTTGCTATGCCACGAGATTAGATTATCTCCCAAGAAAAAGCATCCTCCAGTGGTACTCTTACGATCATTTGGATTTCCAGCCCAATCAGCATCACTGTATCTGGTAAGCTTCAGAGAACTTCCTTTCCCGAACCATAGGCCAATCTTGCACGTTCCCTTGACATACTTTATAATGTTTTTCACAGCCTTGTGATGACTCTCCTTCGGATTTGATTGGAATCGCGAGCAGACCCCAACGCTGTAAGCAATATCCGGTCGACTGGCTGTTAGATACAATAGGCTACCAATCATGCTTCTGTACTCTGTTTGTTCCACAGGTTTGCCTTCTCCTTCTTGGGTTAATTTAACCGATGTACCCATTGGTGTCCTCTTTGACTTAGAACTCTCCATGCCAAACTTTTTCACCAAATTTTCAGCATACTTCTCCTGACTCACAAAGATGCCATCTTCGCACTGCTTGACTTGAAGCCCCAAAAAGAACTTCAATTCCCCGAACATACTCATTTTGAATTCAGAGGTCATCAATTTCACAAATTCATTCACAAGAGCCTCTGACTTAGACCCAAAAACCAGATCATCAACATATACCTGGACAATAAATATGTGACCTCCATGTTGCTTAACAAACAAGGTCTTGTCAGCACTTCCTCGAGCATATCCCTTCTTCAGAAGAAACTCAGCCAGCGTGTTGTACCAAGCTCTGGGAGCTTGCTTCAGTCCATATAGAGCCTTGTTCAGCCTGTAAACATACTCTGGGTGCTCGGGATCTTCAAATCCCTTCGGTTGCTTAACATATACCTCCTCTTCTAAATTCCCATTCAGAAAAGCACTTTTGACGTCCATTTGGTATAGCTTGAAGTCTAAGCTGCTAGCCATACCCATCAGAAATCTCACAGATTCCAATCTGGTAACTGGAGCAAAAGTCTCCCCGTAATCAATGCCTTCCTCCTGTGAGTACCCTTGAGCAACCAATCTGGCCTTGTTACGAGTGATGTTCCCTTGTTCATCTGTCTTATTCTTGAATATCCACTTTGTTCCGATCACATTAGCACCTTTGGGGAGAGAGGTGAGATACCATACATTGCAGCGCTGAAATTCCAAGAGTTCTTCCTGCATGGCAGCTATCCAGTTTTCATCCTGAAATGCATCAGTGACATTCTTGGGCTCGATTTTTGAGACAAAGCAAACCGTAGCAATGTGAGAAACTAACTTCTTGAAGTCTATCTCTCTCTTCCTAGTCTGTATCCCATCATTAATATGCCCAATCACATCTGAAGCTGAGTGATTCTTATGGACTCTTGTTTCGGCAGTGTCCGAAGTACCAGTTGAAGTACCATCTTGAGTACCGTCCAGTGTCATCTCCTCAACTTTGGCATCATTCTTCTTACTAGGATTCTGAGAACTCTCTGTAGGACTGGTGATCAGGACCTCTTCTTCAGTATTTACATCGCCTTCCACTGAGTCATCAAAAGTAACATTAATTGACTCAATGACAGTGCTTTGTTTTTTCAGGTACACTCTGTAAGCACGGCTGTTTCTGGAGTAGCCTACAAAGATTCCTTCAATTCCCTTGTCATCAAGCTTCTTCCTTTGCACTCTATCATTTACCACAAAGCATCGTGAGCCAAAAATGTGAAGATGTTTCACATTTGGCTTCCTTCCTCACCAGATCTCATAAGCAGTAACCTCTGTCTGCGGTCTGAGGTACACTCTATTGCAAATGTAACATGCCGTATCAAATGCTTCTGCCCAAAGTCTAAGGGCAATATCTTTCGCCTTCATCATGGTCCTGGCAGTGCTTTGCAAGGTCCTGTTTTTCCTTTCAACTACACCATTCTGTGTAGGTGTGATAGGTGCTGAGAATTCATGTCTTATCCCTTTGGATTGGCAGAACTCCATTAACTCTTGGTTCTCAAACTCACGCCCATGATCACTCCTGATGGCCTTGAGTTTGCTCTCCTTCTCTACTTCTAATCTCAGGCACATAACTCTGAATTCCTCGAACGTGTCTGATTTTTCTCGTAAGAATTCAACCCACGTGTATCTGGAGAAGTCATCCACGCAAACAAGAATGTATTTCTTTCCTCCTAAGCTTTCAACTTGCATCGGTCCCATCAAGTCCATGTGCATGAGATCAAGGACTTTAGCTGTTGTAATCCGGAGTACTCTCTTGTGTACCTCCTGAGTCTGTTTCCCTTGTTGACACGGTCCACAAAACTCCACATCTCCAAATCTGATCTTGGGAATTCCTTCAATGGCATTCAGTTGAATAAGCCTCTGAATGGTCCTGTAGTGTGTGTGCCCAAGCTTCTGATGCCAGATTTCACTCATCTTAGAGACGACCCTGTAGCTTGTGATCTTTGGAGTGAAGACGTAGCAATTATCAGCCGATCTGGTTGCCTCCAGAAACTTATCTGTTCCTTTGTTGATGATGCAGCTATTTTTCCCAAAACTTACGCTCATTCCATCATCACACAACTGGCTGATACTGACCAGATTTGCTCTCAAGCCTTCAACATATAGGACCCCTTCCAGGACTGGCATCCCAGGTACATTCAGTGTACCAATTCCTCGAATTCTACCTTTTCCACCATCACCAAACACAACTGACTCATTTGAGCAACTTTGCATATTAATAAGGAGATCCATGTTGCCTGTCATGTGCTGCGAGCAACCACTGTCAATATACCAGGAGTTCCCCACTCTGGAGCTATTACTGGTGTGAACAACATAAGCCCTATAGCCCTGGCCTTGATTCCTTCTATTTTGATATTTGATCATCTCCTGCCTCTTATCACCAAGGTAGAACCGACATCTTGGTCTGATATGGCCAAGTCTATGACAGTAATGACAGAGAGGAATGAATACTTCGGAATCTGGATTATGCTCGGGTACCTTGTGGTGTTCTTGTTTGGGTACCTCCTCTGCAGCTCCTTGTTCTTCAGATTTCTGTTCAACAGCGACTAAAGTTTCGGTTAGTTTAGGCCTCCATTCCTCACGCCTAACTGTTTTCCCACTAGATTGAGTTCCAACAAAGTCATTGGATTGTCTCCATCCTTCGACTCCTCTCTCTAGCTTGCTCCAGTCTTGTCTTTGAGCTCTTTGTTGATATTGGTATCCAACTTGTTGATAGTTGTTTCGGTTGAATCCAAGACCCTCCTTATCTGCAGCTCTCTTTCCAAGTCTGAGTATTTCGTCAAGCTTCTCGGTGCTGGAATTCATCATCCTTATCAACTTTTGAATATGACTCAGTTCTTCATCAGTCTCCTTTCTTCCGACCTCGCAGCTTCTGAGCTTTTCTTGAAGAGATTCAATCTCGGATCTTAAAGTGTCTCTTTCCCTTTCAAGATTCTTCACCTGCTCCGTAAGGCTCTGGTTCAAAATTAGAGCCTTCTTACATGCATCCATCAACTCATCATAGTCCTCCTGATCATCTTCTTCTTCCTCCACATTTCCAACTTTGAACGGATCTTGATCAGCGACAACAGATTGAATCCTTGGACCATTCACGGTAGCAACATGAGCAGTATGAGAAGCATCATGTCCTTCTTCAAATTCAGTATCGGTGACCTCCTCATCGCTGTGAGTGGCTTGAAACGCCTTTTTGCTGATTTTTTGATATTTGAAGGTATTCGCACATTCGCTCTTGATGTGCCCAAAGCCATCACACTCATGGCACTGTGGTCCCCTATCTCCATTTTCTTTCTTCTCCGAACCATTAGGACCTCTGTTCTGAGAACTACTTTGATTCTCAGTCCGGCGAAATCTGGAGTTACCTTCACCATTTCCTTTCCTGAAAAATTTCTTCCCACATCTCTTTGAGATGTATGCCGCAATGCACTCCGCCATGTCTTCAGCAGTCAACTCCTCTTCAGACTGGCTTGTAGATGAAGCCTTGAATGCTACGGACTTCTTCTTTTCACTAGGATTCACACGCATACCCATCTCAAACGTCCTCAAGGAACCAATAAGTTCGTTTGGAGATAGTTCATCAACATCCTTAGCTTCCTCGATAGCAGTAACTTTGTAATCAAATCTCTCTTGAAGAGATCTCAAGATTTTCCTCACTATCTTAGCTTCCGTGAGCTTTTCTCCCAACGAAAAGAACTCATTCGATAGACTCAGCAGCTTAGCATAGAAATCTGAGATGCTTTCATTCTCGTCCATTCTGAGTGACTCAAACTGTGAAGTGAGTTGTTGTAGCCTCTGATTCTTCACCTGTTTATTTCCTTCATAAGTAATCTCCAAGATATCCCATGCTTCCTTGGCAGATCTGCACGTGGAGATAATAGCAAAAACTTCAACACTCACACCCGTGTGAATAGCGTTGATAGCTTTCTGATTCATTCCAGACGACTTTAGCTCCTCTTCCGTCCATTTAGTTCTCGGTTTCTCTGAGCCGTCTTCATCTTTTGGGGCACTCCAACCAACCTCCACTGCGGTCCATGCAGCCTCGTCAATGGATCTGATGAACGAAGCCATTCTGATCTTCCAATACCCATAACTTGTGCCATCAAATAACGGTGGTCTAACTGTAGAACCACCTTCCCTGATAGTACTCATTGCAAGCACCACCAAACTACCAAAGGGTTATACAGATATCCCAGGATCTAACACCGCACCTCGATGACCTGCTCTGGTGCCAATTGAAATTGTATAATCCCTGCTTTGGTAGGTATATGTAACTCAACACGTAACACAGAAAGTAACACAGTTGAGAACACAAGTTGGTAACCCAGTTCGGTGACAAATACACCTACGTCTGGGGGAAGCTATTCCAAGAAATAATTCACTATGATGAGTATAAGAGATACAAGATATATGAACGTCAGCTACACTGAACGTTCTCTCCTCACCCGACTCTACCGCTCACCAATGAATCCTCACGGTAAACTCTCTCTAGTCTACCCGAAGCACTTTTCTCAAATTGAAAAGATTAAACCCGATCTTGAACAAGGAATTGTTCAAGATATTACAATCACTCACCAATAAACAACCTACCCCGATTGATGAATGAACATAATAAACTCAACTCCCTGATCGCACGAAGAAGACAAGCTCTCAATAATGTATCAAAACGCGCAGCGGCTCCAGAGCAATCTTCGAGCTTATATACATCCGCATAACCCTAGGAGATAAATAAGGCATATCTTAAAAGATATCCTTAATAGGGTAAATATAATCTTCATGCAAATCTTCTAATTAATGCGGGAATATAATACAATCTTGATCCACAAGGAATTCCACTCCACCGAGAATTCCTACGCATACATAAATTATGCCATACAAAGATACTCCATGCAATCCATGCAGCAACAGTTTGGAAGTGATGTTGTTTAATCACCACTCTATCATACAATTAATGTCTATTTATTTCTTTCGTTCCACTTATAAAACAATTGAATTGACCTTGGAAATAACCTAAAACGAACCAGATTCAAAGAGGCTATCGTTCGACATTAACGGTCCCATTTCCTCCTACTTAGAAAACAAAAATATTTCCCTTTAATCTTTTTTCACTTCCTAATAAGTCTTATCTTAATTTGCCCTAACACTTACTTATATATGGAAAGAAAAGATGGAAGAATTAGAATTACAAACCATCCAAAAAAGGGCAACTAATTTTTGGCATGTGTACGTATTCTACTGCGTGTGTGTGTGCGTATTTGGATTTGGCGCAATTGAGTAACAGAAAAAACTGATTCCAAATAACAAAACATTCATTCATTCATATTCCCTTTCTCCACTTTCATCAAAACTAGTGTGTAATTCTTCCTTTTCATTCTCCAACATTCATCCTTCAACAAAACCATAATTCAATCAACAAATTCAACATTGAATCAATGATAAGCGGCATCGCTTTGTATCTATCGATTGCGTTGGATTATTAATTAACGACGAAAAGCAAATTAAGATAATGGTACGAGCTATGGAGGAGGAAGAAGAGAGCTCGAGATCCTCTCGGCTAGGGCGGTTCAGGGGAATGCTGGAGAGTGGGGCCAGCAAGTTCAGGCGCAGCCTCAACGACAACAATGCCGCCAACAATTGCTCCTCCCCTTCCCCTTCCCCTTCCCCCTCCACCTTACCCTCCGACGACGAGGCCAAATCCGCCACCGCCGCCGCCGCCCCGTCGCCAAGCGAGGATCCTCCGCCAGTGGCCTCTCCGGCGCCTAAGCTCGGCGGACTCCTCAGCCGTACGGAGAATGTCAAGTCACGCGCCAGCGTCGATGGGATCGCCACCACCCCTCCCCCTCCCCCCAAGGAAACCCCCCCTAGCCCTCCCCCTCCCGTCCGAAAAATCCCCACAGGCAACCCTAATTTTTTTCCCCTTAATTTCTTCTTCTTCTTCTTCTTCTTCCTCTCTCTCTCTCTCTCTCTCTAATAATTGATTGATGAATCTGTATGTATATAGATATGGATTTGATGAAGGAGAAGTTTGCGAAGCTGCTTCTGGGCGAGGATATGTCGGGAAGGGGGAAGGGGGTTTCGTCGGCTCTGGCGTTATCGAATGCAATCACGAATTTAGCAGGTGAATTGAATTTTTTAATTTTTTGATGTTGATTTAGGAGTTATTGGTTTATGATTCTGTGTTTGTGTGTGGGGAAATGCAGCTTCTGCATATGGAGAAATGAAGAAACTGGAGCCCATGGCGCCAGACACCAAAGCAAGGTGGAAGAAGGAGATTGAGTGGCTTCTCTCTGTTACCGATTACATCGTCGAATTCGTCGCCGTCAAGCAGAAGAACAAGGACGGAACCACCTTCGACGTTCGTTCCTTCTCTCTCTCTCTCTCTCTAGATAGTTGAGATGTTGAAGATGATGATGATTGTTCCTTCTTTGGGCAGGTGATGGCGACGAGGCAGAGGAACGATCTGCACATGAACATTCCTGCATTGCGCAAGCTCGATATGATGCTTCTTGTAATTTGATCTGATCTTCATCTCTAAATTCCATTAAATCGATCAATCAAAGAAGTAACATATGTTGATCATGAGCAGGATTGTCTGGACAACTTCAAAGAGCCGCACGAATTCTACTACGGGTCGAAGAACGACGATGACAAATCCGAGAAGGCCCAACGGAGCGACGACAAATGGTGGATTCCGGTACCTAAAGTGCCCCCGAACGGACTCTCGGAGAACACTCGGAAATGGCTGCAGTACCAGAAGGACTCGGTCAATCAAGTACTTAAAGCAGCCATGGCTATCAATGCTCAGGTCTTGGCTGAAATGGAAATCCCGGAATCCTACATCGAAGCTCTCCCTAAGGTAAATCCAAGCTCAAAAAACTCCGGCTCGTGTCATAGAATCCGACCCTCGAATTCGTTCTCACGAGCTTGCATTATTCGTGGTAGAATGGGAGGGCTAGTTTGGGGGACGCAATATATAAGATGATAACAGAGGACTTCTTCGACCCGGATTACTTGCTCTCGTCCTTAGACTTATCGTCGGAGCACAAGATAGTCGACCTCAAGAACAAGATCGAAGCCTCGGTTGTGATCTGGAAAAGGAAGATCACTAACAAGGACAGTAAATCTTCATGGGGTTCAGGTGTGAGCATGGAGAAGAGGGAGCTTCTAGAGGATAGAGCTGAAACTGTTCTGCTCATCCTCAAGCATCGTTTCCCCGGTATCCCTCAATCCGATCTCGACATCAGCAAAATCGAATACAACAAAGTGAGACCTTCTTGATCACCATGACAGTTGCTAGGAGTGAATTAATCACATCTTTTATTGATATGAGTTTCTTTGTTTAGGATGTGGGGCATGCTGTTCTTGAGAGCTATTCAAGAATCTTGGAAACTTTGGCTTTCACCGTACTTTCAAGAATAGAGGACGTCATGAGTGCCGATTCTCAAGCAAGAGGCTCGTCGAATGCAGAGAAGAAGAACTCCTTGAAAGAGAGAACGGTTTCTGATAAAGTTGCTGCATC
This sequence comes from Thymus mandschuricus, assembly GCA_029379335.1. Classification (NCBI taxonomy): domain Eukaryota; kingdom Viridiplantae; phylum Streptophyta; class Magnoliopsida; order Lamiales; family Lamiaceae; genus Thymus; species Thymus mandschuricus. Next base: position 5,738,492 of record CM057080.1, on the reverse strand, counting down.
ACCTAAAGAAGACGGTGGTGGTGAGGCTGAGACGCCCAACTCGAAGACACTGCTCGACTTCATGGGTTGGAACGCAGAGCAGGGAGAGACGGATGGGAAGAAAGCCAACGACGAAAATGCAGATACGAAGACCCTCGTGAAGCAAGAAAACATTGCGCCAAACAAGAAGTTGTCCTATATAGAGAGGCTAGAGGTCTTAGGCGGTTCGAGAAGCCCTACTGCACGCCATTAAGGGTTACACTCGAAGACGGAATCCGTGACGAAGGAAATGAGGCCGGAGAGGCGATGTGTGTACAGAAATGTGAAAATTCATAGGGAGATTTTTATCAAGTTACAAAGTTGAGCTATGCAAATAGCAAGCAATGGTAGATTAGTTGGAATTTTATGTACTTATAGATGTGTATGGAGTCAAATTAATGACTCATGGATGTTATATAATAGTCAAATTATATGATTCAACAAAGCTATTAACTCTTGATTGAACAAAGTCGATGCTACACCCGAATCTTCTGTGCGAGTATAGTGTTTTTACGGTCTACCTAGTATCGAGAAAACCATTAACGAATGGAAAACGAAACACTAAATTCAAGATTTGTTGATGATCAACATTGTGACAAAGTAGGTTTGGGATTTACTTACAAAGCTGCAGAAATAAAAAACATAGATAAATTTCAAGAAAAGATTAGATTTTGCCACGTGGGCCGAGCTTAGGTGGAAGTTGAGGGCCCTTGACAATGGGAAGAACATCACCAGTTGCTTGGGAGCTGACGTAAGCAAGGGTGGCCCCACCACCGATGATCAAGAATTTGAGGAGGAGACCTCTCTTGGTGAAGGGTGCAGCAAATGTTTCAAAGAACTTGCTCTGCACAAAAAAGGGATATGCAAATTCTTCAACATCAAGAATGTTCTAAATTACTCCCTTCGTCTCGTCACGTATATTCAAGAAACGAACGAATTTTACCTGAAGTGAGTTGTATGGGGATGGTGCATCTGATCCATACAAGTCCCATTGGCCAGTGGTGTTGCCAATGTCTTCCAAGTCAAAGTACACACTCTTGTCGCCATACTTCGCAACCACACCACCACTCCTACAATAACAATTTATTATTGAATTTCGTCGCATCGAAAAGCTCGAACTTGTAAAGAGGCTTGAAATCTATATATCACTTTATATTATTATTCCCGATAATTTCCAAATACTACAAACAATAACATGATTCACTTGGATGTAAAATTCTAGCATGCTAAAAAAAAAAAAAAAAAAAAAAAATAGCTAAAAAATGTAGTAGAAAAAAAAAAACAAATTACAGCAGCTAACAAAGTAAGTAAATTACCTGTTGTTGGTGGGCTTGAAGCTGAGGCGAGAAGGCTTGACATGGAGCTTGGTTCCGGCGATGGAGCTACCGGCGAGGCCCTTCACGGCGGTGGGCTGGGCGGCGGCGATTGCTAGTGAGGCCATTCTCCCTCCTTTTCCTTTCTTTCCGGTGCAACAAGCCTCTGTGCTTAGAGTTGTAAGGGCCGAACTGAAAATCAACTACTTGATTCTTATTTGGGAATTTGATTGTTTTCTTGTGATTCTTGATTGGATGGCGTCTTGCCACGTGGAAGTCTAGCTTCGCTTCAAGAGATATGGGATCCCATTTCAGTGGTGCCACGTGGGATCGGCTTGGATAACCCTATCTTTTGTAATTTAGTTTTATTTTGTTATTGGTTCGAATTATTACATTGCCACAAACTACAATTTTTGTGAGAAAAAGGAAGAAAGAAATTCTAATAGTATAACTCTAGAAAAGGGTATTCTATTAGGCTAATAATGTGCTTTTGGTGTTTAAGAAAAATGTAACACAAAGAAAGTCCTCAAAGACAATTGAACATCTTAATTATAATATCCCGTTACGTTTGACAGATAGATTTTAGTTAAACGTATCAATATACGAGATGGATAGAATATAAAATTTGACGAAACTCACATTTAATAATTGCGCGTATGCATGACGCATAATTCGTTCTACTTACCAAAGATTTTAATCCATTTGAATTTAATGTTAAATTTTATGATAGAATTTTGATAAAAGTTGGTTATGGAGCAATAAGTTGTGTGTACTCTCCTCGTCCCATATTAGATGATATATATATATATATATTTTTTAACGCGGGAATTAAGAAGAAAATATTAGGAACTTTAAATATATGTAATTAGTATATTATGTTAAGTCATTTATATTTTATTTTCAAAATTGATTAATTTGTATATAGTTGTTTATACTAATTTGAGTATTTAGATGCATAATTTGTATGATAATTGAGTGTTTAAATGCCAGGTCATCTAAGGTGAGACTTTCAAAAAGGAAAATGAGTCATGCAAAATGAGACGGAGATAGTAGGTTTCTAACCATTTAAATCTGAAGAAGTTGTCATTTAAAAAAAAAAACAAAAAAAAAAAAAGAAAAAAAGGAAGAGTCGTGTTGGTCGGGATAAATGGCTAAATTAAGTCCAACGACTTTATCTTCTCTGCTACTCACTCCCATATCTTCTTCTTCTTCCTCTTTTTCGTATCAGAACCCAAAATCAAGAAGGAGAAAGGATGCTTCTCACATCGCCCCCAATCCTCCAATTCAAATCCCTCTCCCTCACAACCCCCTTCCTCCATGGCGCCACCGCCGCCCCCTTCAAACCCTCCTCCGCCGTCGCCGCGCGGCCTGCCCCCGCCGTGCTTCCCGTCATCAGGGCAATGAGGACGCTGCAGGGCAGGGTGGTGTGCGCCACGAGCGACAAGACCATCGCCGTCGAGGTGATGCGTCTGGCCCCGCACCCCAAGTACAAGCGGCGCGTGCGCCACAAGAAGAAGTACCAGGCCCACGACCCCACCAACCAGTTCAAAGTCGGCGACATCGTCCAGCTCGAGAAGGGCCGCCCCGTCAGCAAGAACAAGACTTTCTGGGCCGTCCCCCTTCCCCCCCGCTCCTCCTCCAAGCCCAAGGCGGAGGCGGAGGCGGCGCCGCCGCAGGGCCTGGGGATCCCGCTGGAGTCGGAGCTCAATCAGGCTTAGCATTCTTGCGTTTGGTTTGTAAGAGTTTTTAGCGTTTCTCGATTTAATCCCATTTTGTATGATTGTAAGAATGCAAGAATCTTTTGCTTCATTTGGAAAAATATATATTTTGCAGTAATTTAGTTTCTTTTTGCTATGATTCTCGCTTCTTTTACTTGTTTTTGGATTTCAATGTTTGTTTGTGATGTTAGAATTCGATTTCGTGGAGTTTATATGATTGCATCATCTCGAATTCTTGAAATTTTTGTTAAATTTCTAGCAAAATTTCTCATCACTTAATCGAAGAATGTGAAATGTATACAGCTGTCTTATCATAATCTGCAGAAATGTACATTGTAACACAAAAATAATGGTATGTCTATCTTCATACTAGCTCTCTAGTTATGCAGAATAATGATGTTAAGACTACCGTGTTTCGACCGGTGTAACTATATGTATGCAAATGTGTTCAATCTTCGCACTGCAGAGCAGTCTTTATGTTCTGCAGCGTGGAAGAGATGAGGGTGTTAACGGAGTCTACTGAATCGAGTGATAGTTTTGGTGTCGAAGAGTTGCTGATTAGTATTTGGAAGGCCATGGTAAGCAGTGATCCGCCTTCTGTGCTCTTCTCCTCTGGTCTGGATGTGATTACCAGAGGCCTCGATTCGACTCCATCTGGAAGAATTGAGAAACCAGAGGGCAGAACGGCTATGTTGCTAGAGTCGCAGCCTGTCATTACTGATTGAAGGCCGTTGATCTCTACAGGGGCGTAGATGACCATGGATTCGTAGGCGTTTGTACTGCTATCTTGGAGCACCCACATCTTGTGTTCTTCGTTCTTCAATTCCTGAATACAGGATCACACATCACAACTCGGGTTAGTAAAGTGTGGTTTAGTTTGCAAGATTTTTGCTGGTTTATGTGCTTTTTACCATGATCGTGACTGCATTTCCGCGGTCTTGGCCTTTAGCTAAGTTTGCTATGGTTTGAAGTTTGCTTCCTTTACACATTATGTCCCACTGAGATATTGGCAAAGAGAAATGGTTAGGTGAAGGATAATCTAGTGATGAAAGCGGGGGGTTTGGTTTAATGGAGAAGGGATGTACGGACCTCGTTTCTTCGAGTCTCGTCTCTTAAAAAGTCGAAGAGGATGTGATGAGAAACAGGCAACCAGACACAAGAAACGGCAGTCAAGATCATGCCAAGAGGCTCCCCCGGTTCGTTGTGATTCTTCCTCGTAGCGACTCTGATTTCCTCCCCGTTCTTGGTTGTGATTTTGTTCCACGAATTGAAGCTCGAGGCACCTAAGGCTCTGCAGAAGCTTCTACTCATTCTCTGCGCCAAATTAAGTATGCTTTTTCTCCCAGCAAGTGTAGCAACACCTGATGAAATTTCAAAACATATCTTCAGCTTCGTAATTACTTAAGAAGATTCAGACATTTTCACAAGGAAGTAATCTATTGCTAGTTTTTACCGCTTGAATCTTTTACAGGAACATTCGTGGCCACAAGGAAGACGAGGCGCTCACACTGCTGTTGCAATGTGGAAAGCCAGTGATTTGCACCGAAAGCTAAGCCACTGTTGACGATGGTTCTGTACAGAGAATGGACTGTGATTCTCTGGCATTCGAAGTGCTCAACCCAAGTCACCTGAAACGAGTACTAGTAATGTAAGCATTATTATATAGTTTGTAATCTACGTTCTTCGTTGATTTCTAATCTCTTACGACCTTACAGTGGCCATTGGATTTGTCCTCGATGATGCAACCAGAAGGACGCTTTCTGCACTTGTGCAGAGATGTATCCACGGCGTCCTCACCTTTCTCAACCGAGACATCGACAATTGCCCATTGATTCGAGCTTATTTGTTTGCTATACCGAACAAAATACACTTCTCTGGTGGCAACTAATGGGGTCAGCATTTGAATCTCCGCAAACATCTACAGTTTAGCATATTCGAGACTTATGAAATTCATCAATCTCATTTCGTTTGATATTCATCTTTTATCATATAGATTGTAGATTTTGCAGTTAAGGTTTGTCATTACCAAGTGAGCAGCACCGTCTCTGTTGTCACCTTCTCCGTTGCAGATAACATCAATCGTAGCTGCCTTTGAGATCAAACAAGGAAACAGCTCTTTCCACTGATTCTGCAACGAACAATACACTGTTCATCGTATTCTTCAAGCTCTATTTGATGAAATATAATGGAAGAACTTAGAATCAATGGACTTACCGCGTCCATGAAAGTCTGGACGAGCCAAGGAAGATCAACAAAGATAAGTCCACTCTCCCTTGAAGCCTCTATGGATTTTCTACCCTGAATGCTGTTCGAATTCTCAGCACAGAAGTCTTTCCTGTACTCGTCGTAGTTGAGGATCTCACGCCCCGTTTCATAGCTCCTCATCCACAACGGCTCATTATCAGCAGCCATCTTCCTCAGCTCATCCACTGCTTTGCTCACAGCTTCCATTGTGCGTGTTTTCTCTAGGGCGGAACCAGAAGTGCATAATTTGAACGAGCTTTTGTTTTCTTGATCGTTGCCTGAGGAGTACGAGGAGCTTCTGGGCGATGTCCCATGTGGGTATTTTCCTATAACCGACTTCAGCTTCTCTACCTGCAGATTTGAATGCATGCATTGTCTGAAAAACTGAGGTTTAGGATTAAGACATTCTTGAAAATGCAGACGTTTTTTTTTTCGTTTCTTCAGCACGATCACATGTTTTCGTACCTCGGCTTTGAGCTTCAAGTTCTCCGTTCTGAGCTTGTGATCTTGAGTTGGTGTAAGAGCTTCCTTGCTAGTAGGGCTAGGGAATCCACAGTTGGGACAAGATTGCTTCTTCATGGACTCTCTCATCGCTCTGTGCTCGTCGCGTAGTTTATCTATCTCGGATTTTAGCAGCGAGTTTTCATGGCGTTCCTGTATTGCCTGCACAGCAAAGAGCAAACAGACACCTCTTGTGTGACTGCTTCGACTTTCAAGCATCGTAGTCACTTAAATTGGTATTCGAGCTAGGTTCGTATTACCTTAATTTGGGTTCGACGATTCTGAAACCAAAATTTGACTTGCCTAGGATGAAGCCCTAATTGCTTACTCAGCTCCATCCTTTGCTTCTCATCTGGATGAGGAGACTCTTTAAATAATCTGCAAGAAAAAAATATTACTCTTCGATTTTCTATTTACTAACACTCTTATTAAACATGGACGTCTTCCAATTACTGAATATTTTTGTTTCTGAGACTTAGATCCATAATCACTTTAACATTTTACCGTCATTAAGAATATTGAAAGGACCTACAATTATTCAACCTTTTAACACGTTAATTTATTAATATATCATCAAAATAATAATAATCTACAATAAACTATTATTTTGCCATTTATGAAATGAAAATAGAAATAAAAGCATCATACAATAAACTATACAAACAGTAATCACAAGGAGACAAAAAAAGCTCTCTTGCATGTGTTCGATCGAGCGGTGGAAAGTTAATGATCGAGACGATAAGTCTGTATGTATTATATTAATTATTTAAAAAAAAAGGTCCCACTTGTATGTCACAGCCTAATTAAATTAGGAGGAAAAAAAGGAAAGTGTTATAGTAATTGAATAATATAAATTCAGTTTCCCTATATAAGAAATTGACAACTTTGGACAGCTGAAAATAACTATACATACATCAACAAAAACGTGGTGCTTAATTTACTAATGTATACCTCTTTCAAATCTTGTCATAATCTTTTATTTTATTTTTAATTATTCCACCGGTATGAACTTAATCTCTTTCTTCGATTTCTCCGGCCATTGACCGACTCTCGGAGCAAGGATGACAGACATAAATCGAGAAACGACTTCAAAGATAATAGCGTCTTTCATAAAAATGGACCCTCTTTTTTTTTCACGTTCAGTCGTGATGTAAACTACACATACAAAAATGTGATAATAAAAAGAAAATTAACTTACGTTTCCATTTCTCTAATCTGAAAGGGTGTGTGCCGGTGGTATTTCTTCCTCTTCCTTTTCTTGCCGCCGTCGTCGTTGTCGTTGTCGTCTTCGTCTTCGTCGTGCTCGCCCTCCTCCGCCGCAGCCTCGTATTCGTCGTCCGACCGCCACTTGCCGGCGCCGGAAGTCTCGCTGCTTATCTCCACCGTGCCCTCCCCCCGCCCGCCGCCCTCCTCCGCCTCCCCGCTCGCCGCCTCCGCTCCGCCATCCTGGAATATACCAGCCTAGCTTCCACCAAAACAAATCAAAGACTTAACAAAAAAAGCTTCAAATAAAAAAACTTCTCATAGTAATAAAAAAAATCAAGAAAAGGGAGAGTAGAGAGAGAGAGAGAGAGTACAAGGGTTAGAGTGAGAGCTGGAGAAGAGAGGAGAAGATCTCTAGGGTGAGAAGTGGGAAGGTTCATCGCATTCTAGAATTGCTTTCTTTGCTTTCTCTACATATGTTCAACTACTACTACTATTTTTTTTTTTTTTTTTGGTTTATAGTAATTTTATATGAACCTCGTTCGAACCCTTGTGATTTTGTAAAGAGAAGAAGGTGGGGGGTGGGGGTGGGGGTGGGGGTGGGGTGGGGTCTCTTCATTAAGGATATGAAACAAAAGGAGACTAAATTGTGAGGTGTGGTGGCTAATTAAACGATACTTTATCTCATGTTTTGTGTACATTTTTAAACTAGCACTATTTTAAGATTTAATTAATATTCTTTTGGATTTAATTAATGTTTTTTGACTTGGTTTCATAAATTAGTTGTTGGTTATAGATCTAAGAAAAGGAAAGGTTAATGAATTTCACCAGCTTCGGTGTGTGCGTATGTTAGCTAAATACATGAGGAATATATAAGTGTATATATGATCGAAGGTCTCGTATTCAAGTGCTAGCTAGCTACGACATGACACGTCTTTCAAACTTTCTCTTACGAAATCATGCTATTTTTAGATATCAGATCATGTTTTGGTACGAATTAGCTTAGAAATCATGCTTATTTAGTACTGCAATAACGCTTTCTATCATGACTGTCGTTGATCTAATTGAGTAAATAAACTTTTGTTCAAGTTGATCCAATTTTATTACCTATGTATTTGTGTATCAACCCAAAAAAAAAAATTGTTGAAAGTAGTAGCTCAATTTACACATAGTTAATTTGTGCACAATCAAAGAGTCAATGGTTGGAACATGGATGTTATCATTCTGTATAATTTAATGTGTACATTTGTTTATTTTCATTTATTACAATATGATAAATGTTACGAATTTTGAATAATATAAGGAGTGGTAAGTGGGGTTTGACAGTTAGGTATCATGGAATTGAAATTGCTTTTGTTCATTCAATTTGTACATGTATAGCTACTTTGTATCAAAATAGGCATTACTTACTATTTTAGGGTTTTGTTCAGAACACAAACACATACTACTAAAATGAATAAAAATTGATTTTGGTAGCTATACTTTTATGATTATAGCTAAACTTTGTATAGTTTCCAAAATAAATCAGAACTTTATGTTATATCCTCTTCACCGTCGTTGTTATGCTACTATGAGATATTCTGAAAACCATATTTATTTTAGAAACCGAAAACTTATATATGTATTATGTTTTTCTGTATATACAATAATGCTTCTTTTATGTTAATCATGATGTTTTTTATGATTATATTATTATGTGTATTACAATGAAAATCAATGGTATATATAAATTTTGTAACTACAAAGTGAAAACATGATTATGTACATAGAGTATGATTGAAAAAGAAGCATGTAATATTTACAAAAAGAAAATATGTATAGATTAAAAAAAAAAAAAAGCGTGGTTTTCAGTTTCTTGAATAAGGATCGATGGTTTTTATTTGAACTTCCTCAATCATCATCGATTAGAGATACTCACCGACAATATGAAATGCATAATATGAGCATAATTATTAATCCTTAACCAAAACCACAAAAGAGAGGGAGCTAGAGAAGCTAAATCACAATGAAATTGACCTAAATTAAATAAACTCTTACAAAATGTAGAGTAACTTGTTGAAGTTAATAAAAATTAAATTGATTGATCAAAGAAAACATGGATAATATATAAATCACGTCAAGAAGAAAAGCAAGATATTATATAAAGTGGGATTATTGATGAACTTTTTGAACATTGTGAACCCACTACACTCATGCAATCCATTTAACCCAAATGTGTGGTGACAATTTGCACTTGCCCTTAATTATGAGAAAAGGAAACATACTCTACATTTCTTTTAAATAAAACTGAATTTATAAGTTATGGTTTATTTCATATTATAAATATACACGTATACGATATACGTAGAGTCAAAATAAAGTATAAGAAGCCCCTACAGAATAACCTAGTGATTGAAGGATCAGCCCGTGGTCGATAGGTGATCACGTGTTTAAATCCCTGTAACAATCTTTAGGTCTTTTATGAATCAACACGAATGTTAAGAAACGAACTAGTATAATTAACAAAAATATGAATGGACACAAAACTGCGATCGGATAATTAGCCTTTTATGGTGATGTTCATCAATTAATTTGAATTTATTTTTGGATTTGTGTCAAATTCTATATATAGAATTAATAATTGAATTGCGATGAATGAATGAATGATGGTTAATTAATGACGCACGGTGGTCTGATGCTTTACTAGTCATAATCGATTCGTCTATATCCATCAATTTGTATACTCTTGTACAATTAGTTTCGTAATCACTACGTCCCATTTTAATTATCGTCGTTCGTTGAATATACTTAAAATATAAAATAATGAAACACGTCAATGAGATGAATGGAGTAACAATTATCAACATGTTAAAAAGGAAATAAATTAAGGGAACAAAGTTAAATACTAGTAATCGAATCAAGATACATGCTTTGTTTGAGTTGGGGAAGAGAAGAGTTGTATGGTTTGCGTTAGGCTCGTATATAAGCATGTTCATCAAGTTCTTCAAAACAGAACCTGAACGAGATCGTACAATTAAAAAGAAATTCTAATTTAGCTAATTTACTATAGACCACGGAATGATAAACAATAGATAGTTACAATAACATTTAGTTGAAATTGATTTGACGAAATTATTTTAAAAAAGTTGGAAACATGTGCTAATTAAAGAATTTAATGATTATGGATTTAGGTAAAATTAGAATTTGAATGTTAAAATAATTGAAAAGAGGTTATAGACACCACAAATAAGGAAAGAGGTCAAAGTCGAGTTTCACGTGGAAGCCATCATAATTTATAGTACTACCATAATGTTAGCATAAGCACTTATATTTCAATAACAATAGCAATAATAGACGACGAATATACGCAGTGGGTGAGACGTTTTCGTTTCAATTAAAAAGTCGGGAATTAAGTTAAAACGTGTGTGAGTGTGTTTGTCTGATAAAAAAAATAATAATAATCGATAAAAACTGTATGTAAACTGATTGATCATCTGCTATGTCTTTCTTTTTGTTGGCAATGTATTAATTGATTACAGACAAATTTTTAGGAATTTCTCTCATTTTTTTCTTTTCAATGCTCATTTCCCTTTTTTTTTTTTTTTTTTTCAAAAGATAAATATGATTAAATAGTTCTGCTTCGAATGCGAACCCTACATGACAACTCGAAAGGAAAACGAGACATTTTAAATGGGACGAATATAGTTTTAAAGTGAATATACAATCAATATTCTCCGTGAATAGAGCGAGTATTAAACATGTTTTATGATTTCTTCGATAGGCTCTCGTATCGGATCCAAAAATCTTGAAATTTATATTCAAACGATACTTTCTTACTTTACATTTATCGATAAAAGTGATTTCAATCTACAACATGTATTTCTTGATAAAACCCTAATTAAACAATGTAGGAATCCCCTTTCTTTGGAGAGCATAAAATACACATTGATTTGTTACCAATTAATTGAAAGGAGGGACGAAAATGGGTCCTCTTTGTATAGTATGGCTTTGTCTCATGCACATAATTGAGACTTGTACGTTTGAATATTGACGTGGACACAGATTGTGGGCACGTTAATGAATTAAGGAATACAAAACAAAATGGAATGAGAGAGAGAGAGAGAGAGGTTGGCATTCATATACCATAAAATTATAGTATTGGAGTACGACACGCACAATCACATTCGTGTATATTGATCGATCGCAAAATTTCGAGTGAGCCTGGCCTCTTTGTACAATCGATTTAAACGTGACAATCTTTATTTTAACAAAAAGTAACAATTCGAAAATTGACTGTCGGTGTGAGGAAACAATTTCCGATAATTTTTTTAAGGCGTCAATATAAAATAGCGTATAGCTAACCATCAAAAAGAAAATCGATTATTATCTTAAACACATTATGATGATTTGACAATTGTCATTAAAAAAAATGATACTTTTCTTTACCCCAACAAAAGATAGACGTTTCATAATATTCTGCATCGGTTAGTACGTTATTGTCTCAAAAATCATAAGAATAATTGATGAATTGGGAAAGAGAAATTGTAGATAAAATATCGAGGGATAACACAAATAGAACCACACATAAAAACCCACATGTTTATTGTTTGATGCATAGTGATGATGGTGGTTGGCCTTTCAAATTTATAACAACTTGGATTACTTTAGGGTCGCTATATATAGCTACAATCTTTTTTGTACTAAACGAAAAAATATAATACTATATCATAACTATTATAGTAATTGTTGTGTTGCCCTTTTGCTATATTAATGATAAATATTTGATTTTAATTTTTTAATATTGTCTCTTCATCAGGATTAGTATTTTTTGTATTGTATTAAGCATCGTTGTTATATATAGATAATCGTTACGGAGGGAGTGGTTCGTGTGCAAATAAATCCTTGCGAGCTAAAATGCGAAAGATGCTTAAAACTATACAAAATCATGCTTAAATCAGTATATATTTATGCTTACAACATCATTATGCTTTTTAATGTACAAATTCATGCTTAAACCTAGTCATGCTTATGATACCTTATAATCATGCTTAAATCAATTACAGCTACAGATCAAATCAAGATCAATGGTCAAGATCTATTCCTATTTCTCACACCAGGACTTATTTCTATATGATACATCCTCTCGTTACGGAATTATTAATTTATAGAAGTTTTATTGTATTTACATGGTTTGCCTTCATTTGTATGAGGCGAAGTGCATGGGTATGTGTCTGACTGCGAGTAAATAAAAAACAAAGTAATGTTCTCTGCCGACCGTGGGCACGTTTAATAAAAAACGTATACACGAAAGTGGATTTTGTTTCATCAATTATTGGACTGTGAAATACCAGTGTGCTAATAAGCAGTCCAAATATGTATTGGGCCTTTTGTGTATATACCAATAAGCTAAACAACCCACCAATAATAATTTGGGGCTTTTACGGCCCATTATAATTTGGGGATCTAGACTAGATGTTCTAACTAACTTTCGAAATTTTATAATATTATCTTCGTTCCATTTTACTAGTCTTATTTTTTTTCGACACATAATTTTATACATAAGTGTTAATAGTGAAAAGTAATGTGTTCAAATAAAATAAGGGTTAATTCATTTCTTTTAAATAACAAGATTATTAAAGTAAAACGATCTAAAATAACGTACATGATTAATGAAGTGACCGAGGAAGAAAGTACAAATATTTTCTTCTCACTATAGAAAAAGCGTAAATGATAGGCCCATTATTTTGACATTTGCACGCCCACTTTTACTAAATTGGAAACAATACTTTTAGAAATTTGATTTTTTTTTTCTTTTTTTTAATTCAAACGTTTATTTAGTTTTGACCTTAATATGTATTGTAATGAATTTTGTTTTTCAGCTAAAATAAATACTCCAATAGACAGGAAATTTAATATTTATTGTAATGAATTACTCCCTTAGTTTTTTCATTCAAGTGTTCGGATCTACACATTGTAAAATTTGGGGAAATTCGTAAATTTATATTTTAACCTTCTTTATGATTCAATTTTTTTATATAACATTAATTATAAATGAAAAAATTGTAGCTATTATATTATCAAATTACGAAATGAAACACTCGAAATCAAATAACAAAAAATCGTAATTAGAAAAAGACGCGCGTCGACTGCACATAATTTAGAAAAATAAATGACGTATCTACGTACAGTATGTGAAGACAAGAAAAAGACTAACTTAATAAATTATAAATAGATCTAAATATCTAATGCTTTTATCACATGTTTAATTACAGAGTAGAGATGCTTCACCTGTACAAAACCACTAGTATTCATATTTGGAATTATTCCACCGACGCCATACCATACTATTACTCCATTATTTATTCACAAATCGACACAATGCATCATTATATTCAAATCGAAAACCCTATTTATTCCTCTACTATCTCACTTGAACATTAAAAGTGATTTGTGCATTAATTTAGTGTGGGGGTAGATGGTAGACCCATGAATTATGTTGATCCAATGATAAAAGGATACAATACACTAGAAATCAACCCGTTGTCGACAAAGTTATCTTGTGGCCTGGACATTCAGATTCGATAGCATTTTAGAACGGAAGAACTATTCAAAATGGTAAAGTGTCTGGCGAGGCGAGATAATTTTCTAAAGATCGCTTTCGAGGCAGGCTGTATCTTGAAAAATGTGGCCGATCGAATCTATTAATTAAAGTTCCGATAGCCCGATCCGACCCAACCCGACCGGAATCATTTGAAATTGTGCACAACGTTAGTGCAATTAGTGCACTATTGAAATGCGGGGTGTTATCGTATTAAGCCAATATATAATTATAATTAATTAATCATCAAATATAAAAAAGAAGGGGCCACACAACAACCATCCCGATGGACCCGAACGCGTATAAGCAAAAAACTGCAGCGAGACACGTGTCAGTAAAATAGGAGGAGAACAAATCTCGGGAGTGGACCGCGCAACAGCAGAATCTAGTCTCCCCCAACAATACGTGACAGGTGTCTCCCTGTGACTCGCAGTATCTTCGCCGTTTAAATTCTGCTTCTTCCTTCAAACCACAGTTTCTTCTCTCACTCCACATGCGCACCTTCCTTCTATCTTACGCCCCCCACCCCCCACCGCATTCTCTCACTCTGCATAAAGCCAAATCCCAAGCTCGCGGCGCACGTTAACTATCCCCCGCATTTCACACTTCACACTGCGGCAATCGAGCTCCTCCTTCCTTCTCTTTGTTTCTCTGGATTTTCTGTCGATCAATTTCGCCGGTTTATTTACGAATTTCGTTCATCGGCGGTGCATTGCGAGGTAATCTAGCAGTCGGAATACGTATTTTATTGTGGACAGTGTCCGAGCTTTGCATGTAGATTTGTTGATACGGCGTAATGTGTGTGGATTTGGATAGGTTCGTCGGCGTATTCGTATTGGTTTACGGTTGAATTAGTGATGCATCATGTTGTTTGGCATTTTTTTTTTATCCGAGCAGATTTGGCATTAGTTGTTATTTAGCTGTTAAATCTTGAGGTGATGCGAATATTTCATTTGAAGTTTTCGATTTCGAGATTTTCGTAAGAAATTGGCGATCAGCTGACGAGCTTTATTTATAGTTTGGAAGTGTTCGAAGAGAAGATTAGGTTTTGAAATGATTTTTGAGGGAAATCTGAAAAAAAGGATGTGTTTTGTTTTTTTTCATGAAATGTTTGGTGATCACTGATCAGTTGTAGTGCAATTTCTGAATCTTGATTGATATGTTGATTGATCCAATGTAGCAGCAGTCGCGTTGATCTCTTTGGTGAAATTGAGGTATGCGAGGACGCCACAGCGAGACCTTCTCAGTGCACAAGCGTGCATCGTCTAAAGAACATCTTAATGGCTATGAATATGACAGAGAAGGATTAGTAGGTAATATAGTCCACTTATCAAAAATCCTGCTTCTTGTTTTTACACATTGAAGTTTGTTCTTGACGCATGTTTATACAATATGTTAGTAACAGAGTATAGCCAGGACATTTAGTGTAATTTAAGAAAGGGTACATTTTCACGAGATTCTCACAAATTCAAGAACCTGGAGTTCGTATATAGCTTTGTTACGAGATATTCTGAAATCCTCAGCTCATAAGTCCTGATGTTTTTTAGTTTTCCGTTCCCCTTTCATATGGAATTTCAGGTTACCCACCGAGTGTTTATACTAGTAATCCTTCATGGAAGCGTCCTTTGCCGCATGTCCTAGTGGCAACTCTCTCATCATTCTTGTTTGGCTATCATCTCGGGTTTGTCCAATCTCTTTGAAATCTATCTGCTGGGATTTGGCAATAAGGTTAGAGTTTTTCCATCTCTTCTTATTTTTTGACATACTGGATGCTATTCAGGGTTGTTAATGACACATTGGAGAGCATCTCTGTGGAACTAGGTTTCAGCGGTAGTACTTTGGCGGAAGGTACTCCCACTTTCCCAATGTGAATGAGTTTTTTGTTTGCTACACTCATCATATCTCCCTTCCTTTGATCAGTCTTTATTGTGATCTGTAGGTTTGGTAGTTAGTACATGTCTGGCTGGTGCACTTCTTGGTTCTTTATTTAGTGGTTGGATATCTGATGGCCTTGGGCGTAGGCGAGCATTTCAATTATGTGCTATACCAATGATAATTGGTGCTTGCATGAGGTAAACTATCTTTATTTTGAATTTTTTCCATCTCATCTTCTAAACATGGCGATTAAAAACTTTAGCTGCTGAGGACATTGAGATCTATATGTGACTGAATTGACGCAGTTATCCTGAATGATTGCTAATTAATATTTCTAATTTGTAAACTGAACTGTTTGTAATATGCTTTTAGTGCCACTACTGGTAGTCTGGAGGGTATGCTTCTCGGGAGGTTCTTTGTTGGAACTGGCATGGGTGTTGGTCCTCCAGTTGCAGCACTCTATGTGTCGGAGGTATAGACTTGCCACCTGTCTTTGCGCTTTAAAGAAACTTAAGCACTGCCCCGTCATCTTCAGAGCTTGTTCATTGGTTATGCATCATCCATATTATGCAGGTTTCACCGGCTTTTGTGAGGGGAACCTATGGGAGTTTCACCCAGATTGCAACATGCCTTGGACTTATGGCAGCTCTCCTCATTGGAATTCCTGCTAAAAATGATCCTAGCTGGTAAGCAGCATGACAGAAGAATGTAGTAGTTCAGTAAAATGTCTTCTTTTTTCTTGAAATATTACCTACCTAACAGCAGCGTAAGTTGGTACTAGTATTTCTGATTCTGATGCAGCCAAATAGAATCTGTTGCAATGAACATTTTCACCGAACTGCATAGAAGAATAACAAGTTGCTCTAGTTTGAGCATCTTACATTTATATTGGTTCTTGCAGGTGGAGGGTTTGCTTTTGGGTATCTACTATTCCTGCTGCCTTGCTGGCTGTTTTAATGGAGTTCTCCACAGAGTCTCCACACTGGCTTTTCAAGGTGTTTGGATTTCTTCCTCCCTCTGAGCTTCTTCTGTTACTTCCTTCCATTGCAACTGATAATCCTTTCTTGTTTCTATTGTAATGCTTCTACATAAAGTGAGACCGGCCCAGTTGGGTGCGTAATTGTGCGCTTCCAGTTAAATTGTAATCCTCCACACATCTTATTCTGACATATTCCGCTAGTTGCTTTTGTGATGATAATAAAGGTGCCATTATCATTGGCTTGTCTAGCTGTATTCCCTCTACTAATTTGTTATCTTTCTTAATTGGTGTAGAGAGGAAGAATTGCTCAGACTGAAGAGCAACTGGAGAGGCTCTTTGGAGCATCACATGTTAAACCTGCAATGGCAGAATTTTCAAAATCAGATAGAGCAGATGAGCCGGATGCTGTTAAATTTTCCGAATTAGTCCATGGGCGTCATTTCAAAGGTATCTCTCTCTCTCTCCACACACATATATATTATTGGTTGTTGCCATGCAAAGTCTTAAAGTTTTGATTCTTTTATTCTATTTATATTGTTTTTGCAGTGGTGTTCATTGGGTCAGCCCTATTTGCTTTTCAGCAGCTATCTGGCATCAATGCTGTATTCTTTTTTTCTTCGACTGTTTTTAGAAGTGCTGGAGTGCCTTCAGATAGTGGAAACATATGTATTGGAGTAGTAAACCTATCAGGTAAGTAATGACACATAATATATTTTCGCTTATTCTTTAGCTATAGCCTTATCATAGGAACTTCTCAGGATCTATTGTTGCAATGATTCTGATGGATAGATTAGGGAGGAAGCTGCTTCTTCTTGGAAGTTTCTTTGGAATGGCAAGTAAACTCTCACCTCAGATCTTTTTGCAGTGATCGACAAATTCTCACAATCTTTTTCTCGCATGGAAATTACATTCTAAAGATTATCTGATAATTTCCCAACCATCCATTTTTTTAATCGGTCATTCTTTGTTCAGGCAGTGGCTATGGGTTTTCAAGTTCTTGCAGCAAGTAATGTTATGTCTGACGCTATAAATTTGTATCTTTCTATCGGTGGAATGCTTCTGTGAGTATCTGAACCAAACCAATTAAGTCTTAAATTAGATGCTGGTTACTTGTTACTCATTATAGTATTTAATATATTTACATACTATTATCCTTCCATTGGCCAAAAGTTGCCTTCCACTATTAGTAAATGAAGCAGTCCATGCGGATCGGATATGTTTTATTCGCGACTGCTAATAAAATAGTTCATGTTGTGATTACTCTCTTCTTCTGGTACAGGTTTGTCTTGACATTTTCTTTAGGTGCTGGACCTGTTCCTGGTCTGCTCCTATCAGAGATACTTCCGAGCCGAATTAGGGCTAAGGCAATGGCTATCTGCATGTCTGTACATTGGGTAATTCTTTTCTTCTAAGATGAGAGATTTGCAATGCAAGTTTCACTATAGGAGTTTGATTTATTATTAAACTTGCTATGTTCTGTTTTCCGATCACCCTTGTAGCTTCAAGCCTAATTTAATCATCCCATTCCAGAAGATGTGCTTTGCTTATTGATGGAATTGTTACTATGCATTGTCTTTCTCTCCTATCAATTAATATCGAATGTTCCTTGACACTTGCTTATGTGCTCATCCTACTCTCTGCGGGCACAGGTGATCAACTTTTTTGTTGGGTTATTGTTTCTGAATCTGCTGGAGATGCTGGGGCCACAAATTTTGTACACAATCTTTGCCATGTTTTGCTTGATGGCGGTCGTCTTTGTGAAGAAAACCGTTGTTGAAACTAAAGGGAAGTCTCTACAAGAAATTGAATTGGCCCTTACTCCAGTTTGATCAGAGTGGTAAGTTGTCTTACCTGCACGAAACAATTCAATCCACGCTCTGTGGACCCAATTACTCTGTGCTTCATTGATTTAATGATACGATGCGTATTTGTTGCTCATTAGGGGTCTTGATGCAAGAGCTTTCGCCTACTTACACTCACTTTCCATCATCAACTTCGTGTGCGTTAAATGTGGCTCTGCTACGGTTAGCTACTTGAGAAATGTGCATAGAATTTGTCCATCCTCCCATGATTGATTTGTCTCAACATGGCTGAGATGTGTGCACTTAGTATGGCTGCGGAGTAAAAGATGCAAGGTTTTGCTAGTTGGCATTCTGCGGTGGAGAGCCAATCGAACAACGGTGCTTACAAAGCGATAACTTTGGAGTATGTTTTTCAGTTTTGTTCTTTTACATCAGAATCAGCTTTGTGTTAAACACATAATATCTTCCTTCATGAATAATAATGAGTTATTACTTTAAATAGAGTTATTTAGCTAGAGTCGTAATTGTAAGCGAAGGCAATACAAAGAAACCAATAGAGGATCCCATTCGATTTCAAGTGATTTTATACTTGTTCATCGGATGAATGGACCATAATTGATATTTGTAAAATTAAACAAACTCACAAGAGACCGAACATAATCAAGCAAAACAACGGAGAATCAATATTTATGTGGAAAATTAAGCGTAAAACTTATATATTCATGCAATGTTGTATAAAGTCGTTCAATGATCCCCACCATCCATGTAACACTTAAGCCAAATAGCACCGGCCATTCCCTCGGGGCTAAAGCAATTTTGCAGCGGAGGGGACGAATGGTTGGCGACAG
Source organism: Thymus mandschuricus (assembly GCA_029379335.1). Lineage (NCBI taxonomy): Eukaryota > Viridiplantae > Streptophyta > Magnoliopsida > Lamiales > Lamiaceae > Thymus > Thymus mandschuricus. The sequence goes on along the minus strand of CM057080.1, from coordinate 5,719,414 downwards.
TGTAGTAGAAGCACTCTGGACTTACATTATTGAATATGTTTTGGCAGCAAACTTCGCTTACATGTATCGGTTCTCCCCTACAAAACGCCTTATACAACTCTTTCCTACAATCTTCTCTCAAACCCTTGTCGCAGCCTTCTCCGGGGGGAGTAGACCAAAACTGGGATTCACTCACTTCTACCCTAATCGTAATCATCATCAAAATTACAAGTATTCTCCGGTATTCTCTACTACTCAACATCATTCTTCTTCAATTTAATTATAATAAAAATGCTAGTATAATTTATTCATCGGAAACTCAAATATTATATAAAATAAACGCATTCGCTCGTTACATCCCCATAATGTTGTTATAACGGCATTTTGTAAAATCACTACAAATTATAAAACGGAAATGGTTACATTTATACCATACTAATTAATACTATTAAATAAACTGATTCCGACTACATAGATTCAAGCATTAACATCTTTTTTGTCAGTTCTACTTCTGCAAGGCAGATTCGATTCTAAAGACAGAAAAAAGCGTCTTCTGCACAGACCCTCCATTCATGCCTCACCTTGGTCTTGTTTATTTTTAACACGAGCTTATATATGCAAGTGTTAAAAGAGGAAAAATAAGGGCTCAACATTTCATTTTAGGAAACATGACTAGTGAAATAGGACTAATCAAAATAGCAAGCATGACTAATTAATAAAACGAGACAAATGAAGTAGTAATTAATAAGTGAAGAAATCAAGTGTGCATGTTTTAACTAAACGATAAGAAGTTAAGTTATCTCGAGTTCGAATCCTCGGACAAGCGGCTTTTAAATTTCTTGATAATATTTAAAAAAAATAAGTGAAAACATGACACGTAGTCTAATAGTTAGCCGCCCAACTTCTCCCAAAAATTATAAATTAGTGCTATGATAAAATTGGATTTATGATTTATTAATAGTTAATTTAACAAAAATTACTAATATCGAATTTAACAAAAAACGCAAGTATATGGCGATCATTAATCATCAAGTGAATTAATAGTGTTAATATTTATTTGTTACCGTTAAATTATGATTAATTTTTTCATTCATACATTAAGGGCCTGTTTGGTACATCAAATAAGGCCATGTTTAGCTTCTTATTCGGGCCGAAACGGGCGTTTGGTATCCGAGAAAAACAATCTCAAGGCCTGTGATAATAATCTCGGCCCGGCTTTTTCTACTGTTCACCTTTAGTGATCTTAACGTGGGGGGGAGGGTGCGTTTATAATCTCACTTTGAACAGTAACCGTGATAAGCTAGGCAAATATCCAATTTACCCTTCAACCCTACCTCACCATACTCCTCTCATTTATGCATATCAACAACGTCGATTACCCTCCTCTCCGCCTAATCCGGCACCGCCACTTCCTGCCGCCGTGCTAGTCCTCCGACGAGGCCATAACCCAAAGCTCGAAAATAGTAATTTCAGGTGTCAAGGATGTTGGAGCCCGAAATGTTGGCGATTGCTGTGGAGGCGATGTGCTCGGCGTCGTTAAACAGAGGGGCGGTGGAGGCGGCGTTGAACTCGCCGGAGCTGCGAATTGCTGGTGAAAGGGGCGGATACAACCCTTCGGAGGCGCCACTGCCTTGCTGCTATCGTGACGATTGCGAAGTCCGTCGGATTTGGCGAAGAAAAGGACAAGCACAGCCGATCCTCCCAGTTATTGATTTCTAATCGATGCCGGAAAAGCTCCTAAGAGAGAGAGAGAGAAAGAGAGAGAAGCGAACCGAGATGGTGGCTGTTCCTACTGCCAAATATAATTGCTTACGACGGCGGCGCTGATACTTCTCCAGCGGCAATTTCGCTGGAAATCGAAAGGAGAAGAAGAAGTTGGAGGGTTTTTTTGTCATTTCACCACACACCCACGTATTTAAACGTTGATACCAAACAATCAACTAATATATGCCCTTAACTAAACAATGATACCAAACAACGAAATAAATTTTAATAAACATGAACTTTAAGATAGTTATCAGAACTTCGACTTCGGGCCCTATATCCCAACATCCTTACCAAACGAGCCCTAAAAGGGATAACTAAGATAAAAGGGAAAAAAAACATTTGATAAAAAAACAATTAAAAAAATAACCAAATTGTTCGAATGTAAAGAGTGGAATAAAAATTCATAATCATCAAGTTTCTCATTACTGCTGTTGCTTCCAACGTACATATCTATAGTAGTCGTGTGATGCTAAACACGAATACTAACTTACGGGATTAAAACCCTAGCAATCTAAGCCAAACACGTGACACTTAATCCAACGGTTACAATTTAAATATAACTAAATGAAATGAAAGCAACAGAGATCGAGTTCCATTAGCAACAGTTCCATGCAAAACAATATAAACTTCATCTTCTTCATCTTCGAGTCACTCCATCAACTTCATTCCTCAACACAAATGCTAAAACCTAAAACCAGCAGTGTAGCATAGTGGAGAGGGAGACATCTTTGGGTGTCTTTAGTTAGGATCGATCGAAGCTCCCCTTCTGCAATATATACATACATATGAGAGAGATTAATAACCATTATTAATGATACTATTTCTGTTAAAACATTAAAAACCATACTTATGCTATGAGATATTAATCCAAAACTATTTACCATGCATTGATCAACGGCCACAGTTAATTGGATCTGGATGCTCGGTGTCTATGAATTGAACAGTACTTCTGTCAAAGTACCAATCTCCGACTACCTGAGCAATCGTCTGCAAATCACAATATTATTGTAAGTATATATATCATATATGTATTGTGTTCGACTATATAATTCTTTTAAATAACAATACTCAGATTGATATTTATACTATACTTAAATACTTTTTGTTCATTGACAACATTGGGGAGAGAGGAGAGAGAGAGCTTACCAGATTTCGCAGTGTGGGTACTCCTTGCCAGTTGCTTTGCTTAATAACAAAATCATGTATAAAACATGAATTGATAAAGATTCCTCTCGATGGATTGTAATCGAGACCCTCAATCGCTTTCAGGAATTCATTTTGAAAATCTGGAATCAACATTAGATGTGCAGTATTAAATAAAATTTTAAACTGAAAAAGAAAGAAGAAGCTCTAAACAGTAAACATACCCTTGATTAGCTGAAATTGGGTGGCCGTGCAGTTCCGCTGCGTACTTTCAAAGTTCGAAGTGCAATTCTTCCACCCATTGTCGTTTGGAGGATTGGGTTTCAGATGCACGCTAACCTGAAAAAAAAAAATGAAAAAAATTGGCCAACTTTAGTTAATAAGTAAATAAAAATCTGTTGTAAATAAAGAATTTTAATTAACAATACCTGATACTGATCGAAGTCGGAATTCAACAAAAACAGCGGAGTCTCCACATCTCCAACCACATTTTCAGGATATAGGCACTGAGTAAATGTATATACATTCATTATTTTTAATAAATTAAGCTAAATTAATAATTAAGAACTTAATTATTACTATAATTAGCAATAGACTTGAAGAATTAAACGAAGTTAAATTAAATGTGAGGTTTTAATTCACTTACCAAATGTGGTGATAGCCTCCAGGTGCACGACTTCGGTAAGACATCAGCTAATTCCTTCAAACAGAAATTAATTTTCAGTACAAATTAATAAATTAGTATTTATTTGAAAAACATGTCATAATATTTTCTTACATGAAATTCTGTCACGTTTCCATAAATATTATCTGCAATGGATTCGGGAAGATCTTTCCTGCCATTGTTAAACATACATAATAATTATAATTAATCATTTTGAAGTTGCAATAGTTTAATGAATACATAGGTAGTAGAATAGAATATTACGCCCGAACGAAGAAACCCGAGTCTGAAAAGCATTTAACCCGACAAGCAAGAGGGAGAAAAGAATGGAAGAAGTCACAATTGAGTATTGTGGCCAAGCCCCCAGCAGAATTTCCGATGAGGAAAGCCTGTATTTTTTTTCTTGATAATTAATAAAATATTAATAGTTGAAAATTGAGTTAATTACTATATGTAACTATGGAATTAAAGCATACATTTTCGGCAAGGCCCATCCCTCTTTCTAAAAGCTCCTCCATTATAGAGATGAAGATTCTTCTTCCCCTACGATAGAGTTTATTTTCCTGCAAAATTAATTACTGTAATTAGTAAAAAATCTGTACTAATTAATAAGCACATGTATCAATATGAATTAATTAATATTAGTACGCATACTCTTAATAATTATTTAAAGAAGAGATGGTGTACAGTATGTAGTGGTACTTACGGGGTCAACCTCTTCTACATCGGCCATAAAGGACGCCCCATCACAGTACAGAACAAATACTCTATTCCAGTTGTAAAAATCTACAAATACAATAATGTGTTGAATTAATTTTGTCAGATAAAATCATCGGACTTAAACGAGACGGATATAACGGGACGAAAGAAGTACGTAATTAAATGAATTACCTGGGTTAGTTGCCTGGTCTGCACTCAATATCGTCTGGAAAGGCAGACTGACACTTGCGTTCTTTGTGCTTCCGAGACTTGAATTCTTCGATCTATAAAGACACGATCCCAGAGAAGAGCACCATCCTCCGCCCTAAATAAAATAATTTCGAGACTAGTTTAGTTTCATTAACTGTACGCATTTACTCATTTGATACAGTAAATTAAAAATCAATACTCAAGCCAAAAAATGTAGAATTTGATTAATTAGGTCAAAAAAAAAAAAAAATAAATCAATATACATAATTCAAATAAACCTGAAGATCAACGATCCAGCTATTCACACCACTTCCGAAACCGCTCGCAAAGTAATAGGCACCGGGGCTCCCGTCCAAGCATACTATAAACATACAAGATTTAATTTTTAATTATCAAAAGTTGAATAAAACAAAATAGCGAATAATTCAGTGAGAAGCTAAAAATCATTTAATTTATTAAGAAAAATACAAATAACCTGCCCCCCTTTCAACAGCGTTCTCAATAAAGCTTAACTTTGCTTCTTCAGTTTGCTGGGTGTATACTGGAGTGAAGAGCAGAAAACAAAGCGCCAACAAGCAATGTAGATCCATATTCCTTCACATCAAAGAAAGGTACGTAGTTAAAAACTAAATCAGAATAAATAATCGATAAAAATTGCAGCAGCAGCTGAAGGTGCAGAGAAGAAGAAGGAGAAGAAGAAGAAGAAGAAGAAGAAGAAGAAGAAGAAGAAGAAGCTCTGTTCAGTGAGGTGAAAGAGAGAGAAGAACCTTGGTTCTAGTATGGTGAAAGAGAGAAGAAATTAAAGTGCAGAGAGAATAGGGTTTCCTCCTCTCTTTTTATAAAGAAGTGAAGGTAATGTTGGGGCATATCTAGTGGGTGTGTGGAGAGAGAGAGAGAGAGAGAGAGAGAGAGAGAGAGAGAGAGAGAGAGAGTGTGTGGGTAAGAGTAGTATTACTATTTAACGTGGGATTTCAAATATAGCATATATTTTGAATAATATATATATTGTATATAATAAATTCTGTAATATGCTGTATTTTGAAGGAGTTAGGAGATCGACGAGGATGAGCACATTACAAATTATTGTCCTTTTATCCTCAATCAACAAAGCAAATCGATCGAGAAAATAATACTCCTTCGTTTTCGCGCCTTTTTATTATTTTATACTTTGCATTTGAATATAATAGGTGTCGGAATACTAACTCTGTCTAATTCCAATTCTAACGTGTCAGAAGAAAATGTGATGTTACCCATTTTATATAGTGATAGAGCTTTTAATCTTGTTCACACATTTGTTTTGAAATACACATTTGTTTTGCATGCAATGCATGCATAGTTATACAGTGCAATTTTGAATTAATTGAAAAATAATGCGACAAATAAAATAAAATAAAATAAAATAAAATAAAATACTTTTGCCTAACTTATTTAATTTGAACATATATATTTATATTGTGTATTGAAGTTGTGGATGAAGATTTATAGAGAATTAATTGAGAGAGGATGGTGGTTGTGAGTCAAATCCACAAAATTATTAGTTTGCTTTTTTTAGCAAAACCTAGCTAAGAAGAAAATAACTTGAAGATTTGTAGTATAGGTTGAGAGAGAGAGAGATTTATCCATGTAACATTATTATAATTTATTGATGGAATATTAGGTAGTTGCCTACTATATGATCAAATTACGTCAATACTCCAAAATAATTTTGAATTCAACGTGCAATTCTCTGCAATTCTCATTGAACTTGAATTATAATTCGTCTAGATAAATATACTCAAGGTGGAAGAGAATGGGATAGAAGAAGTATTAGACGATAGTAATAGGTGTAATCTCCTCTCTCTCTCTCCTAATCTCCATTCTTTTTTTTTTTTTTTTTTGAGAAGAACCTAATCTCTATTCTTATCAAAACGTTAGTTAGATATCTTCTATTTACTAAGATTAGAAGTTTTTAGTAATTTCTTAACAGAATTCGATTGTATTCTTGATTTCGTACTTATGTTGAAAATTTTAAAGTGTGCTTTATAATTTAAATATTAACTTTGTAGACACAGATAATTTGTACTACTATTCTCTAAAAACCTATCTACTCCAAAAAAATATTATTTGTCTTTTTCGTCTGAATATTTCTATTTTAGTTCGGGGCCCTCTTACGTACCCTTTTATATACTCTAATTCGTTATTTTCTCTGTTCATCATTTTTATTAATATAAGAAAACCCAATATTTTACAATTCAATTATTTCTTTATAGTTGGTTCCAAAACTTTCGGAATTTACCCAATTTCTTTTGATCCATATATAATGAAATTCCATAATTCAATTCAAATTCCAAACGTAGTCTCAATTCAATTCCAGATTAGGACTGCTGCAATTTTCAATCTCGTCTCTTAACGTAAAAAAAAAAAGCTTCGTTTTCTTAATTTGTTTTGAAATATTGTTCATCACTTTTCATTTGTGGAGAAAATCATTTGACATATTTACTTTAGTCATAAATAAATTATACTACTACTACCTCCGTTTCACTCCATATTTACTTTCATTTCGACGAGCTTTTTTTAACTCCCGGTCTTGTCCAATTAAAAAAAGATGTTAACAATATTGGATTGGTGAACCTTACTTGCAATCGTTACCTACTCGTCATTCTGCACTAACGATCGAACTATCCATATTAAATAACAACTGATTTTTCAGTCGCTAAAACACATAATTTTTTTTATCATAAAATTGAAGACTTAAAAATTGAACAATAAAGCAAAATCAATTGCTGCAGTAAATGTTTAAGAAACTAACTACAGATTTTATTCTATTTCTTTTTTCTTTTATTACTTTTTAGGTTTGCTAAAATGGATATAGATATTGAAATTTGTGTTATCACAAAAAAGGGAAATTCATAATTAATTCTTGGAATTTGACCCATAACCACCCCTTCCCTTTTTTTTTTGTACAACTCTTCATCCACAACTAGCTTTACCATCACTGCATACATATTAATTCATAGAAGCTAGGCAAAAGTTTTAAATTGAATATTATTTTATTTATATAAATATTTTCCCATCAATTTATTAGCGTATAAAGCTACGGAAAACTTACAATTAAATGTGTATTTTTTCAGAAGAACAGAGCACTAATTGTTTCACAGGTGCATGCAAACAGAAATTAATGATGCTTTGATTTCTTTTAGGTCTACCCTTGAAAATATATGCAGAAGAATGTAACAAAAATTGAATTAATCCTAGCCGTACGTCTATTGCTTGTTAATTAATTACTCAAGATATGTGGCCATGATTATTCAGGAATTTGAATGGGGAAAAGTAGCAAATTCGTTTGCCATCAAGAGTAAACTATGAGTAGCAGCATGTGATACGATTAATTACACGCCCATGAGTTCATGAACCCTAAAATGTTTGAGGAGGTAAAAAGTGTGCTGTAGTTTTTTTAGGAAGATAATGAGCGGTTCTTATGATTTTCATAGTTTAGGATATTTATTTGGAAAATTAAGCGTAAAACTTATATATTCATGCAATTAACGTTGTAAAGTCGTTCAATGATCCCCGCCTTCCATGTAACACTTAAGCCAAATAGCACTGGCCATTCCCTCAGGGCTAAAGCAATTTTGCAGCGGAGGGGACGAATGGTTAGCGACAGTGTGGTAGAAGCAATCTGGACCTACATTATCGAATATGTTTTGGCAGCAAACGTCCCTCACGTGTATCGGATATCCCCTACATAACGCCTTATAAAACTCTTTCCTGCAATCTTCTCTCAATCCCTTGTCGCGGCCAAAATTGGGATTCACTTACTTCTATCCTAATCGTAATCATCATCAAAATTACCACTATTCTCCGATATTCTCTACTACTCAACATCATTCTTCTTTAATATAAAATAAAAATGTTAGTATAATTTATTCATTGGAAACTCAAATGTTATACATAACAAAAACTCATTGCTCGTTACACCCCCATAATGTTATTATAACGACATTGTAAGATTACTACTAATTAAAACAGAAATAGTTACATTTACACCGTACTAAATAATACTATTAAATAAACTGATTCTGACTACATAGCATGCGGTTTCCTCTTCCATACTTGATTCAAGCATTAACATTTATTTTGCCAGTTCCACTTCTGCATGTATAGTTGTAGATTTTAGGGTTACAATATTCACCAAATTGCATGTAAGGGTTAATTAGAAATGGAAATCGAGAATTGAAATATCTCTTCCATATTCAATCATAGCCACATATTTCAATATCTATATCCGTTTTACCAAACCTAAAAAGTTAAACGAAGAAATAGACAAAAATCTTTAATTACAGTAGTTTCTTAATCACCTACTGTACTCGGTAATTGATCATTTTGCTTTATTTTTTATTTTTTAGTTCTCAATCGATTACAAAAATTATGTGTGTTAGCGACCGAAAATCGGTTCATAATATGGATAATTCGGTTGTTAGCGAAGAATGTCGAACGAATAACGGTGGCTCACCAATCTAATATCTTTTTTTCTATCAGACAAGACCTGGAGGTAGGAAGAAGCGCTCATTGATATGAAAGGGAAGGTGCATGGGTACAAATCAATTACTATTGTAAAAGATTGTATTCTTACGAAATACTATCATTTATCTATTTTATTATTCTATACTTAATCTAAAGGTATTGATGTAATTTTTATAACTGTTAGCTTCCTTCCTTATAAATACTGAGATGAATTAACTAATGAAGCCGTTACAAACTCATTGTAATAATTTTTGTGAAACCTTATTACATCCGGTATGTACATTAAAGAGGCTTTAACAAGAATACTATATTTTTTTCAAAGCATTTACAAAAATACTCATGTTTATACAAAATTACAAAAATACCCACTTTAAGGGACTATCTATTATACCCCTTATTTGTTTAGCTGATAAAAATTGACTAGGTGTTGATTCGCGTCACTTTAATTTCCGATCGCAGCTAGGATCCGGAACCGGTTGAAATTTGAAGGCATTTCCTATCCTTGTTCATATTTTCTGATCTATTACATATCAAACCCTATATATTTCTCTACAACTTGAATTTGTTGAAAAACTTACTAATCCAATTGTTGTGTAATTTTTCCACTAATTATGCTAATAAAATAACGTGAGGAATAAAATAAAATAAAACACTTTTGCCTACCTAAGTTGAATATACTATATGCATGCAGTAATTGTAAAGCTGTGGACGAAAGGGATCTAAAAGAAAAGGGAAGGGGTAGTTATGGGTCAAATTCTATAAATTAATTATGAGTTTTCCTTTTATGTGATTACACAATTTTCAATATCTATATCCATTTTAGCTGTGGACGAAAGAGATCTAAAAATAACAATTTTCCTTTTAAGATCGTGCTCCGAGTCGTGGCCGTGGTCGTGGTCGTGATGGCTGTATTTCTTTCGACCAGACCGTCGCAAGCAGTCGAAGAGCCTGCTGTAGCGAACAAGAGCGGAAATGGAGTTAACGTGAAGGAGTGCTACAAGAAATTATCAAAAGATTGTGTGAATTTGGTATTGAAAAAGACGTGCTTAGATCCAAAATATGCACCATTTGAAACATGTTGCTCGCAAATAGCAAATGTAGGCTACGATTGCTACTTTGCAATTTTGGATGATTTTCAGTCCCATAACAAATGCACCTCTTCTATTAAACAAAGGGCTGCGGCCGCCAATTACTATAGTCGTAATTCGGCATGAGATAATGTACCCGTTTATTACTCGCTCCGTCTCATTAATTAATTAGTCTACAATGGTGAATGTGTTATATTTTACATATGTACATTCACTTTTGTAGACTAATTAAGTGGGACGGGAAGATAATTTGTTTTCTTTATATAATCAATCGTAAACCAGTGAGAAATTTGGAATCATTTTTATATCTTCTTTTATATACACCCTTTTAACATTGCGTTACAGTGTGAGACAAACTCGATTTATTTACGAGTTGTATTTAGTACTCTCTCTGTTCTACTCCATTTGACATGCTTTATTATTTTATACATAACATCGATTCATTCTATAAGTCAAATGGAATGGAACGGATGAAGTAAATAATTGATTGTTATATATAGCTCTTAAATTCATATCGTAACTACGAATTGTTGTTCCTATAAGCTTCAAAATAATTTATTATTATAGTATCTTTTATACCTTTTTAACGCTACATATTTATTGAATTTATCATCTAAGAACCACAACAGTTACTAACTTAATTGTTCTTAAAAATTCAGGGGAAATTACACTTTTATCCTAAACTATTGACCTTTTAATAAAAAATATTCTGAACTATGGCTAATGATACTTCCTCCGTCCATTCTCTCGGTATGGAAACTAAGACGAGAGTGATTGTAGTGGATAAAGTAGTGTAAGTGAGTTTTAATAAGTTAAATTTTGCCGTTTTAGATTATACTGTAATATTCCTATATCAGTGAACAGACGAAAATAGAACTTATCCCGAAATCAATAGGACAGATGAAGTATTAAATATCCTAAACTATGAAAATCATAAGAACCGCTCATTATCTTCCTAAAAAAACTACATCACACTTTTTACCTCCTCAAACATTTTAGGGTTCATTTTATGGGCGTGTAATTAATCACATCACATGCTGCTTCTCATAGTTTACTTTTGATGGCAAACGAATTTGCTACTTTTCCCATTCAAATTCATGAATAATCATGGTCACATATCTGAGGTAATTGATTAACAAGCAATAGACGTACGGCTAGGATTAATTCAATTTTTGTTACATTCTTCTGCATATATTTTCAAGGGTAGACCTAAAAGAAATCAAAAGCATCATTGATTTCTGTTTGCATGCACCTGTGAAACAATAGTGCTCTGTTCTTCTGAAAAAATACACATTTAATTGTAATTTTTCGGTAGCTTTATACGCTAAGATATTAATTAATTGATGGGAAAATATTTATATAAATATAATTATATTCAATTAAAAACTTTTGCCTAGCTACTTTGAAAATATATGCAGTAATGGTAAAGCTGTGGATGAAGAGTTGTAAAAAAAAGGGAAGGGGTTGGTTATGGGTCAAATTCCATGAATTAATTATGAATTTCCCTTTTTTGTGATAACAAAAATTTCAATATCTATATCCATTTTAGCAAACCTAAAAAGAGTAAAAAAGAAAAAAGAAATAGAATAAAATCTGTAGTTATTTTCTTAAACATTTACTGCAGTAATTGATTTTGGTTTATTGTTCATTTTTTAAGTTCTCAATTTTATGTTTAAAGAAATTATGCGTTTTAGCGACCGAAAAAATCGATTGTTAGTGCAGAATGACGAGCGGATAACGATTGAAAGTAAGGTTCATGATCAATCCAATAAATTAATCTGACGAGACCCGGAGTTAACAAAGAGCTCATCGAAATGAAAGTCGAAATGAAAGGAAACATGCATGGGTACAAATTTAATCAAGGCATGCATGATCTAAAGATATGCAACATAAAAAGTTGGCAGACAAAAAAAAAATATTAGTCAAATTAAATTTGGTAATCGAAAATGAGAGAAAAGAACCATTAGAAACTTGCATGAAAGCGTGTTAATAATTAACAAACTTCCAGAAATAGGGAATGTAATGAAAAGAAATTAAGAATAATCCATCATCATCCTACCTAATAACCTAATACTATTATCCGTTCCACTCAATATGCACTATTCGATTATTTTACATCTCATATCTATTCACGCTATAGTCAAAAGTGAAACGAGGTAGTATTAGTCGTAGATAATTGATTTATGGCTTCAATTCATTAAATTTAAAAGACACGTCCATAATTTATGAACAAAGTAAATATGTCAAATGATATTTCTCCACGAAAGAAAAGTGATGAATAGTATTTCAAAACAAATTAAGAAAACTAAGCTATTTTAATATAATCTGGAAATTTAAATTGCCCACCCCACCAAATTCATTGTCTCTCCCAATCTTTTCTTTGTGTGTATTGTGATTTGGATTTGAGTTGAATTATGGTTCAGAAGAAATTGGGTAAAATGAACCGAAAGTTTTGAAACCAACTAAAGAAATAATAGAATTATATTAAAAATAATGGACAAAGAAAATAATGAATTAGAGTATAAAAAGGCACGTAAGAGGGTCACGAACTAAAATAGAAATATTGAGACGAAAATAACGAGTTAAAAACATACATTTTGTTAATGGAAGAGGCAAATAATATTTATTTGGAGATTGACATATATGGTAGATAGGTTTCTAGAGAAGAATAAAAATTATCTACGGTACGTGCATGTCTACAAAGTTATTACTTAAATTACAAATTACACTTAAAAAATTTCAACATGAGTACGAAATATCAAGAATAAAATCGAACTCCGTTAAAAAATTACTACAATTAAACTTCTAATCTTAGTGAATTGAAGATATATAACTAACATTTTGATAAGAATTGAGTATAGTTATCTAAACTAATTATAATTCGAGTACAATAAGTACTTATAATAAGATAGCGATTTGCAGAGAATTATCGAGGCAGCATTGGTACTTTGAGAGGAGAACAATTGTTGAATTCAAATTAAATAATTTTGAGCATTGACTTAATTTGATCATATCATAGGCAACTACCTGATATTCCATCAATAAATTATAATAATGTTACGTGAATAAATCTCTCTCTCTCAACTAATATCATAGATCTTCAAGTTTAGTAATGCAAAAACCCAGCTAGCTACATTTTCTTCTTAGGGTTGCTAAAATGAATATTCGAATTGTAATTTGTGTAATTAATAAAAAGGCAAACTAATAATTTTGTGGATTTGACTCACAACCACCATCCTTTCTCAATTAATTCTCTATAATCTTCATCCACAACTTCAATACACAATATAAATATGTTCCAATTAAATAAGTTAGGCAAAAGTGTTTTATTTTATTTTTCGAATTATTTTTCAATTAATTTAAAATTATACTGTATAACTATGCAAGTATTGCATGCACAACAAATGTGTATTTCAAAACAAAAAATATATATATACATATATATTTAAGATGCGTGAACAAGATTAAAAGCTCTATCACTATATAAAATGGATAAAAACACATTTTCTTCTGACATGTTAGAATTGGAGTTAGAAACAATGTTTTTAAACCCGACCCGGACCGGCCGGTCCGACCGGAAAACCCGGGAACCGGTCCCTGGTCCGGTCCGGGTCTTTGATTTTCGTACCTCTCCACTGGCCCGGCGTGAACCGGTCAGACCCGTCTGAACCGGTCAAGACCCGGTCAAAATCGGTGACCGGTTCTCTTAAAAAAAAATATTTTTTTTGTGTTCAACAGGATTTGAACTTGTGACCTCCAGTTTGTTAGTCTACGATAATTACCAACTGAAATAACTTCACATGTATGTTCTAAATTTACAATAAATATATCAAATACTAAACAATATAACATATATATATATATATATATATATATATATATGGGTCATCCGATTTTTTAAGAACGGGTCAACCGGTCGACCCGGTGACCCGATGACCCAGTTGAATGACCGGTTCGGTCTCCGGTCCGGGTTTCAAAACATTGGTTAGAAAGAGTTAGTATTCCGATACTTATTATATTCAGGTGTGAGGTATTATTTTCTCAATTTGCTTCAATGATTGTTTTAGCTTTACAGATTAATAATTTGAATTATGTATATTGATTTTTTTTTTGACCTAATTAATCAAATTCTTAATATTTTTGGCTTGAGTATTGATTTTTAATTTACTGTATTAAATAAGTATATACGTACAGTTAGTTAATGAAACTTAACTAGTCTCGAATTATTTTATTTAGGGCGGAGGATGGTGCTATACTCAGAGATCGTGTCTTAATAGATCGAAGAATTCAAGTCTCGGAAGCACAAAGAACGCAAATGTCAGTAATCCTTTTGGGACGATATTGAGTGCAGACCAGGCAACTAACCCAGGTAATTCATTTAATTACTTCCTCCGTCCCGTTATATCCGTCTCGTTTAAGTCCGAGAGAGGAAGATGATTAATTCAACACTCACTAATATGATAGTATTAATTATTGTATTTGTAGATTTTTACGACTGGAATAAAGTATTTGTTCTATACTGTGATGGGGCCTCCTTCATGGCTGATGTAGAAGAGGTTGACCCCGTAAGTGCCACTGCATACATCATCTATTCTTTAAATAATTAATTGGTTTTTATTTAATTATTAAGTCTACGTACAAATATTAATTAATTAATATCAATACATGTGCTTATTAGTACAATTTATTTTATATATCTAAAATCATTTTATAGATATAATCAACGGTGATTAAGTATATCTATAGATAATTTATAGATAAAATAATTATGGATATATACGTTAAGATGATGTGAATCGAAGAAATTTGGAAGAATTATTTTATAATATTTTTTTTATATATAAATTGAATTTTTGGATAAATAGAAACGGAGAGCATAGGAAGCGCCACGTAGGCACGTGAATTAACGTGGGGCTCCGAATTCGCTTTGCTATTATATATAAATAAAAGGATGTTACATCTTAATTGCATTTATTATTCTTTAATAAACAAATAAATTTGACATTACAAAGGATATAATTAAATTCTTTTTATTTATATAATTTTTTAATTTTTTTTTGCCTATAGCGTAGAATACCACAACTAAATCACCATACTGCAACCATTTTAGTATCATTTAGTACATTTTTTGTCCAATTTAAGGATGTGGCTCCATTTATGAATAAGATTTTAAATTAATTTATTAGATTGCTATCAACATTGTGAATAATTTTCACTCAATATGTATTACAATGCTTTTTATTTTGGTAAATTGTACATAGTGTATATTGAAATGTATATGGTTATCAAATTGTTTATTATGAACAACTTTTTTTTTCTACATTAAATCAATAGGTCATGTACTTAATGAATATATATTAAATTTATTTATTTGACATTGTGTAGTTCTGTAGAGTTTAATATCACAAGACTTTAACATCACATTTTGAAAGCTATGATATATTCATATATAAACATAGAATAACATATTACTGTCAATAGATATTGATCCATAAAATATCACTCATCCCTTCATATCTAATTATGTTATCAATATTAGTATAATCATAACCAATAAAATATCATAGCAAATTTATATTAAGCAAATTTAAAAAATCTAAATCTTTTCAATAATATAATACTATTAGTAAATTTTAATAAATGTTTTAGTTTAACTCATGCGTGGCACTGGTGAAAAAATATTAAGTACTAATCCCTCCGTCCCACTTCACTTGTCCACAATACTATTTTCGTCCGTCCCATACCACTTGTTCTCTTTCCTTAAAAGGCAAAAATTAACCCTTACTTTTTGATGTGGATCCCTTACTTTTTCAATTTAACACTACGCATAAAATCCCGTGCCGAAAAGAAAGAGGACAAGTGAAGTGGGACAGAGGGAGTATATAATAGTAGTTTCATAACTATTTATGAAAAAAATTAGTTTATTAATTATATGCGTTCATTAATGTTAATGAAGTAATATGTAAATATAATTAATTTTGGTTAAATGTACTTAAATTGTGTTAACAATTCACACATTATTAGAAAAAATTACTCAATTTAAAGTTAATTCTTTTACAAATTAAAATTTAATTATCAAATTACTACTCAATATGTAAGTAAAAAATAACACACACGAGATGTAATGAGTACAAATCGAATTTTGACGTACAATAAAAATTAATTGTAAACAATTTTTAGATCCAAAATTAATAAAATTAAATACTTTTATATTGTTTCTCAAATTTTAAAAATTAAAAAACCAATATGATAATACAATTTTAGTTATTCATAATTTTATTTTTCTCAAATTCATATTAGGGAAACATTCTTATTAATGGTATACAATAAATGTATTTTAATAACATTTATTGAAATAATTAATAAAAACGTTACAAAACCAATTATTATGGGAAAACATAAATATCTTTCCTAATTTAATCTATAGTTTTGTGCCTATAAATTTAAAAATTTGCTAACAGAAAACATACTTTGTACATGTTCACGGTGGAGGAAGAAGAATGCTAGGTCAGATCATGAAGGTATTTTCTACGTATTGAAACTTTATTAGATTGTATATAAAGTTATCACGCATCTATGAGTTCATGCGATGCATAGTCCTGATTAGAAGATTAAATATTTTTGATCATTTCTTGATATGAGTTTGTGTATTCAAATCATGTAAAAAGATTGTTTGTAAATATGTGTGATGTGACGAAGTAGGTCATCAAGTTGAGAGCAGTGCCCCACCAAACAGTGTCAGAAATGTAGCCGAAGAGATTTTGCATGCGGTGGGTGATGCGTATGGAGTGTTAGATTTTGATCAAGAATTTGAAGAAAAACATCATCAGCGATACCGTCGCCATCAGTACTTCATACTCATAGTAATATATATTCTTATTGTAGAATGAAATTTTGTGTATACTTTTTCTATACTCATGTATCAATTTTTATTCCAAATAAGATTATAAGAATGTATAATAATATATTTGTTCTCATTTATTCTCCAAATTATTGTTCTAGCTATAGAAAAGAAGATGTAAAAATAATTTATGCTTCAAGTTTTCAATTTATGCCAACAATATACTGTACTACAATATTAGATATATTTGTTTAAAAAAAATGCAATTTTAAAAGAATATTTCAGTTTATCCCGTGCATCGCACGAGTGGAAATAACTAGTATTATATATAACAAACTCATTGCTCGTTACACCCCATAATGTTATTATAACGGCATTGTAAGATTACTACTAATTAAAACGAAAAGAGTTACATTTATACCGTACTAAATAATACTATTAAATTAACTGATTCCGACTACATAGCATGTAGTTTCCTCTTCCATACTTGATTCAAGCATTAACATTTTTTTTGCCAGTTCCACTTCTGCATAAATACATGGAAGAGAGAGGTTAATAATATTGATTATTAATGATACTTTGATGCTATTGATCCAAAACTAATTACCTTGCATTAATCAAAGGTCGCAGTTAATTGGATAGGGATGCTCCATGTCTATGAATTGAACAAAACTTCTCTCAAAGTACCAATCTCCGACTACCCGAGCAATAGTCTGCAAATCACAATTTTATGATAAGTCCGACTTTATAATTATTTTAGACAACTATATACTCTATTAAGATTTATACTATAGTCAAATACTCTGTGTTTAGGAATACACTCAAGTCCATACATCTAGTAGTTAATTAATGCCATAAGGCCCATAACAAAAATAATGAGAAAAGGAGAAACTTTCCATATTTTGCAAGGCGGGTGCTCCTTGCCAGTTGCCTGGTTTAGTAACGAAATCGTGTATAAAACACGAATTGATGAATATCCCCCTTGATGGGTTGTAAGGGACTCCCTCAATTGCTTTCAAGAATTCAGTTTGGAAATCTGAGATCAAAATTAGATATGCAGATGAACCAATAATGCTAATAATATTAAATAAAATCGTAAACCGAAAAAAAGAAACTAAAATGTATACCCTTGATTAGCTGAAATTGGCTTGCCGTGCAATTCCTCGTAGTGTCATTAATTGTTGGGAATTGTTATGGACCAACTTGTTAAGGGGGAACTATAAGGGATACTTGATAAACGAAGTCATTTATTTTGATTGGATCCCAAAACCCCAAGTGTCCAACTCCCAGGCGACCCATTTTGATGTAATTAATAGGTTAGAATTTTTCTAAGCCTAAACTGTTAGGATGGCTTTATTTTGCTTAGCTATAAACTGCAGGAATTCAAGTGAAGGCCACTCGCTTGAGTGTGTTTTTCCAAAGCGAAGCAAGTCTAGCAAACTGAAGTGAAGCGTGCCGAAACCAGCGAAGCGAAGCGACCGCTACAGTGGAGTCAAAGTAAAGCCACCAAAGCGAAGCAAAGCGAGCGCTACAAAGAAAAGCTGAAGCGAGTCAACGTGGGTCAACGCTTATTAAAGCGGTCACTACGAAACTTTGTTTTCAAAGCGACCCACTACAGTATGATTCTGAAGCGACTCACTTCAGAGCGGACGCTACAACTTCAAAGCAAAGCAAGCCACTACCTACCAGAAAGCGACAGCGCAACTCCCGCCCATATTTTGAACTCCAGTCAACAGGAGATCGTAGCATTAATTACGAAATCTCCACGTGTCGAAAGCGGAGTGGAGCGGAAGAGTTGACTGCCAGGCCGACAAAGGCACCGCAGCAGTACTGGCTCGCCCCAGTTACTGTTAAGTTTGTAACTTAGCCATTTTCGGCAAAGAGACAAACTGGGCTCCTGCAAAAGCTACTGCCTGCGCAAGTACTGTCGAGAGGAGGAGGGACAAGGCCACCAACCAAGCAACGGATCTAAGCCATCCCTCCGCCTATAAATAGTGAAGGATGAAGACGAAGAAAACAGAGAACACTACTTGAGCATTCGAGCGCATACAGCAAACAAATACTCCCAGCCTTCGAGCAAATCTTCGAGTTTTTGTTTCCAAGTGTTCTCCGAGTTTCCAGTACATCGGAACTCGTCTTCACTGCCTTCACACTTAGATTCTAAGCCCACTTCATACATCCGAAGCTTAGAAGAAGAACTCTAGCCAATCTTTGCATCTATTGTAAAGAGTTCTTCATAGTGTGTTCGTCAACCAAAACCCTATACTTCATTTGTTAGGTTTTGAGTGTGTCGTTAGGTTGTCCAGATCCAAGGCCCTTCTTTCATCGATTGAAGAAGCCTCGATCGTAGAGTTGAGATCCAAGCCTACACTTACATCGTTTGTGTAAAGCTCGATCGAAACTAGGCCGTAAGGAGAGCCCGGAATCTCCCTGTTGTTCGGACAGAAACGAGTGAAGTTTCGTGTCCAGTTTAGGTCTTAGTAGTGAACCCGTAATCACTGCATTGTTCGTCAGATCCAGGCGAGTGAAGCCCGATCTTGACCAGGTTTTTGAAGGACCCGTAACCTTCAAGTTCTTGAGTGAAGAGAACAGTTGCCGTCGTGCAACAAAGTGGACGTAGGAGCGTTATCTCCGAACCACTATAAATCTTCGTGTCGTATCTCTCTAACCCTAAACTCTTTATCTTGTTTATCCATTGCACTTGCATCTAAACAACTTAATCTGGATATTTTAAATACTTAGGAGAAGATTTTAGCTCACCAAATTCCGCATATACGAGTAAAGACTCCCTCTTGATCAAGTGTTCACTTCGGTCAAGCAGGCAAGCTACATACTATAGATCTAGCTTCAGCTAGGTCTTAAGTTTTCACGAGATCTTTACTTGTTACTCTGAGTTAAGGGATTTGAAGTTGAAAAACTTCAAAATACGTATTCACCCCCCCCCCCTCTACGTATTTTTCCCATTAACAAACCGGGGACCAACAAGTGGTATCAGAGCCAGGTTCTTTCGAGCCTCTGCTTTGCATATCCGAAGTGAGTCCCCACTCACTTCACGTTGTCTCACTGAACCGGATCCTATTTCCTAAGTGCATCAAAATCTCACCCACGCATACTGCATTACTACTAACTGTTTACCATGAATGCTTCTAGTCTTCCACAGTTTTCCATTGAAGGCTACGAGATCTGGAGCTTCCGTGTGGAGAGCTTCTTATGCTCCGTCCATGACCGCATGTGGGAGGTCATAGAAGATGGACCTATCACAATCAAGAAGAGCATCACTGTGGATGTTCCAGCAGCGGAAAGACGAGCAGCTCATGTTCGACAACAACTAGTAGACAAGGACAAAGATGAGTACACTCCCAACGAATTCAAGATTGCCAATCTTGACAAGATCGCACGCCACACGATGCAGAGCACCGTGTCGGACGCCTATCTTCCAAGGATTAGGAAGTGCGCAACAGCGAAGGAGATGTGGGAAACCCTAGCTCTCATTTCTCAAGGCACTGACAAAATCAAAGAAAACAAACTTGCCGTACAAATGCGGGAGTTTGAAAGCCTGATAATGAAGCCAGGAGAATCCATCGACACCTTCGAACTGAGAGTCACCAACATCACTGCAACTCTCAACTCGCTTGGGAAGGAACTCACGGATAAGGAAGTCAACCTGAAGATTGTTCGAGCTCTCACTAGGAAGTGGCAGACAATGAAGGAGCTGTATCTAGCAACCAAGGATCTATCAAAGCTCACACCGGAGATACTGTTTTCCGAACTCAAAGCTCACGAATTCGATCTGAATCGAATGAACCTCGACGAAGAGGATGAAGCGCCCACTACGTCAAAAGGAGTAGCTTTTAAAGCTGCTGAAGGGCCAAGCGAGCAGTCGCTAGCCAAGATGACGAGGGAAGAGTTGGAAGAACACTTTGCGTTCTTATCCAAGAACTTCAACAAGATGAACTCTCGAGTGGGCAAATACAAAAGGTTCTACAAGCAGTACAAGGGGAGGAGCACTGATGCTCGAGAAGGAAAAGGGAAGAGAGAAGAGACGACAAAGTCGATCCCGAGAGACATGATGGAAGTGGAGTGTTACCACTGCCACAAGATGGGTCACTACAAATCCGATTGCCCAAAGCTGAGTGCGAAGGAGCGTGAAGAACTCAAAGCAAAGAGGGATGCTCCAAGGCGAGCGCTTGTAGCAAGTGAAGCTCCGGTCGCTTCAACTGAAGATCCACAAAGCGACTCAGACGCATTCACTGATCCCAACTCCAGTGATGGAGAGGATCTTGGATTTATGGCGCTCACCGATGAAGAAACAGGAGAGGTATTCATCTATCCCTCACCCAGTTCAATTACACTCGCACACACACACCAAGAGGAAGCAAATTCCTCTGCATGGAGTGGTTTGTTTGACAAACACCAGAAACTGTCAAGTGACCACGAAGTGCTGCAACAAGCTCTGTCTCAAAGCGAGAAGGAGAACCGAAAGCTAGCCACTGAGCTTGATCAAGTCAAACTTAATCTAAGGGCTATGACTAGTAAGTTCGAGGATCTCTTCGCGAGACATCAAAGCTTGGAGGGAAGGTATGAAGCCCAATCCACTCTAGTTGCCAACTTAAACAAAGCTTCATATGCTAGACAGGCACTAGAAAGTTCTCTTCTACCTTTTGGTAGAAAGGGAGGACTTGGATATGAGGGTGGACCTTCCAAGCCAACTGTCTTTGTTGGTGCTTCAAACACGACACCATCAGTCACTTTGGAAATGCCCACTGCATCCAAAGCGACCACTAACAAAGACAAAGGCAAAATGGCTGAAAACCCTAAGAAGAAGCCAATGAAGATGTCTATATCTTTAAGGGCAGAATCTAAGGGTAAGCAAAATTCAACAATCCCTAGCACTCACCATGCTAAAGTTTACCAATCCAAAGGTAGTGGAAAAACTGTTGAAGCTTCTAAGTTTCAGACCAAGACACCAGAGACAAAGGATCTCCCTTTCAAGAAAAGGAGTAATGTCTATGTGTCACGTTATCCGGACTGGAGATGGTCCAACCGGACTAACATTGAGGGGGAAGAATTCGAAGGACCAAAGAGGTCGCTTCGAACTTCCAAGGTTACTCAAGCGAGTCAGGGTCAAAACCCTAGTTGGACCGCTTTGAGGAAACCAAGCGAGCCGCTTCGACAGACTAGAAACCCTAAGTCAGTCTCTAAACCCAAAGCTAATCCGAAGCGAGTCGCTTCAGGATTTAAGCAAAATGGGAAGAGCATAGGTAGGACTGAAGCGAGCCGCTACCCCTCTTGCACACACTGCTGCACATGTGAAGCTGCTTTAAGGCAGAAGTCACAGTTTTCGAAGGTCGAGAAACCCAAAGCACAAGCTCCCTTTCAAAAGAAAGTGAAGCAAGTGTGGGTACCTAAGGGAACTAACCTGCAAGGACCCAAACTGATTTGGGTACCAAAATCTGTCTAATTGCAGGTGGGCGCCGTGGATCCCATGCCAAATGAGGGTCATCAAGTCTGGTACTTGGACAGTGGATGTTCGAGACACATGACCGGCATGAAAGCTCTACTTCTAGACTACATTGAGAAGAAGGGTCCACACGTAACCTTTGGTGACAACTCTCGAGGAAGCACCAGAGGATACGGCGCACTGAAAGTTGGAAAGCTCACGATTGAAGAAGTCTCCTACGTGGAAGGACTGAAGCACAACTTGTTATCCATTTCACAGTTCTGTGACAAAGGATACAAGGTGGAATTCATTTCCAACAAGTGCATAGTAAAGAGCAACCTTTCATCCCAGATTGTGCTTACTGGAATAAGACAAAGGAACGTCTATATAGCACAATGGGATAGCTGCAAAGTGGAGACGTGCTTAGTAGCAAGGAGTGCTACAGAGATTGGATGGCTATGGCACAGACGCTTGAACCATCTTAACTTCAAAGCCATCAATCGCTTAGCTCGTAAGGGTTTGGTGCAAGGCATGCCAAATGAAGTCTTCATCAAAGACCATCCATGCTCACCATGCCAACGAGGGAAGCAGACAAAGACGCACTTCGCCAGTCTTGAAGAAGCCTCTTCCAAGCGAGTGCTCGAGCTGCTTCACATGGATCTGTTTGGTCCAGTTACTCCAGTTAGTATAAATGGTAGGAAGTACACTCTAGTTGTAGTCGACGACTTTTCTCGCTACACTTGGGTCGTATTTCTCTACAGCAAGAAGGAGACTCTGACCAAGCTACCACAACTGCTCAAGCGATTGGCTGTGGAGAAGAATCAAGCTATCGTGACCATCCGCTCCGATAAAGGCACAGAGTTTTTGAACTCTACCATTCAAGCTTACTGCACGGAGCATGGCATAGCACATCAGACCTCCTCAGCACGCACACCACAGCAGAATGGAGTTGCTGAAAGAAGAAATCGAATCATCAAGGAAGCTGTTCGAACTATGATAGCAGACTCAAAACTTCCAATGAAGTACTGGGCTGAAGCTGCCAATACTGCATGCTACACGCAGAATCGAACACTTCTCTGCAAACGGCACGACAAAACACCATATGAAATATGGACAGGGAGAATTCCTAACATATCTTATTTCCATATTTTTGGTTGTAGGGTCTTCATCCATGACAATGGGAAGTCACAGTTGAAAGCCTTTGAAAGCAAAGCTGATGAAGGAATATTCTTAGGATATTCTACATCAAGCAAAGCCTTTAGGGTATTCAACTGTAAAACCCTAATTGTGGAGGAATCACCCCATGTCGTATTTGATGAATCTTCTTTAAGTCATCCACAGGAACAGGATCAATCTAAAGACGAAAAGTCAAGCGAGGAACCCATTAACACTCTTACTTGGGACATAATTGAGGATGAAGAAGAAATCAAAGGCTCAAGCGAGCAGAAGGTCCAAGGAAAAGATGAAGCTGCCCCCAAGACTCCTGAAGCGAGTTCAGGCGAAGCACCCAATCCAGTCGCTTCAGATGGTGAAGCGAGTGACAAGGAAGACGATGAAGATGAAGCTGGCGGATCCAAGCGCGCGTGGCTCAAAGATCACTCACCAAGTCAAATCATTGGAGATCCATCCAAGGGTGTAGTGACCAGAAGACAAGTGTTTGGAGAAAGTGCCATGTTCAGCTGCTTTCTCTCAAACATTGAGCCGACAAGCGTAGAAGAAGCCTTAGCCGATTCAAATTGGGTGATCGCCATGCAAGAAGAGCTGAACCAGTTCACCAGAAACGACGTATGGTACCTCGTGGATCGTCCCAAATTTCAGCACGTTATTGGCACCAAATGGGTGTTCAAGAACAAGACGGACGAGGACCACAACGTAGTAAGGAACAAGGCGCGTCTCGTTGCCAAAGGCTACTGCCAAGAGGAAGGAATCGACTTTGACGAGACCTTCGCTCCAGTGGCACGACTTGAAGCTATCAGATTGTTTCTAGCCTATGCAGCAACCAAGAAGTTTGAAGTCTATCAAATGGATGTGAAGAGCGCGTTCCTGAACGGTGAATTGAAGGAAGAAGTGTATGTGGAGCAGCCACCGGGTTTCGAGCAAGGAGACAAAGTGTACCGCTTGAAGAAAGCTCTATATGGGTTGAAGCAAGCCCCCAGAGCTTGGTACGATACACTTTCTCAATTCCTAGTGGAAAATGGATTTCACAAAGGAAAGATAGATCGAACCCTATTCACGATCAACCATGGAGAAGATATGCTATGGGTTCAGATCTACGTAGATGACATCATATTTGGGTCACCAAATCAGTCGCTTAGCGAGAAGTTTGGAGAGCTGATGAGGACCAAATATGAGATGTCAATGATTGGCTTGATGAGCTGCTTTTTAGGTCTTCAAGTGAAGCAGCAGGATGATGGTATCTTCATCAATCAAGCAAAGTATACTAGAGACATGCTTGCCAAGTTTGGTATTCAGCATGCTAAAGCTGTGAAGATTCCAATGAATACCAACTGGAAGATGGAGCCAGACGAGGAAGGAAAATCTGTGAATCCTACAGATTATCGTGCCCTAATTGGGTCACTCCTCTATCTCACTGCAAGCAGGCCAGATATTGCTTTTGCAGTCGGAGTCTGCGCTCGATTCCAAAGCAACCCCAAGCACAGCCATCTTGAAGCTGCCAAAAGAATTCTTCGATATTTGAAGGGCACTATCAATATGGGGCTGTGGTATCCAACGGAGGACAATCTGGAGCTCACTGGATACTCAGACGCTGACTATGGAGGGTGCCGAATTGATAGGAAATCAACTTCGGGCACGTGTCAGTTCTTGGGAAGCAAGCTGATCTCATGGTTCTCAAAGAAGCAGACGAGTGTAGCCACTTCAACGACTGAAGCCGAATATATGGCCGCAGGAAGCTGCTGTTCTCAAATTCTATGGCTTCGCCAGCAGTTGAAGGACTACAATGTTGAAGCGAATGAAATTCCGATTTTCTGCGACAACAACAGTGCTATATGCATCTCGCAGAATCCAGTGCTACACACCAGATGCAAGCACGTGGAAATCCGACATCACTTCATTCGTGATCATGTCGAGAAGAAGGATATCAAGCTCGAGAAAATTCATACCGATCTCCAGCGAGCAGATATCCTCACCAAGCCTCTAGCTGAGTCTCGTTTCAATCAGCTATGCATGGAATTAGGGTTGTTAGACCCTGGTGAAGAATGCTAGATCCAGGATGCACGAAGGAGTGGTCGCTAATTTTTCGTAGCGTCACTCGCTTCGGATCTTCACCTACTCAAGCGAATCACTTTAAGATCTCACTCGCTTGAAGAAGGAGAAATAAGGTGGAGCAAGGTGGAGTGTTGGAAGACGTTCCCTACCCGCTTACAGGAATTGTTAAGCCATTGGTTAAGGGGGAACTATTGTTTACTCTCGGAGCAAGCTACTTCCAAAGCGAGCAAGGAAAGCTGCTACCTAGCCTAGGATTCCTAGCGAGTGGGTATAAACACTCGCAAGTGCCGTTTCTAGTAACGGTTGTGGGGTCTTGTATCGGGC
This sequence comes from Thymus mandschuricus, assembly GCA_029379335.1. Classification (NCBI taxonomy): domain Eukaryota; kingdom Viridiplantae; phylum Streptophyta; class Magnoliopsida; order Lamiales; family Lamiaceae; genus Thymus; species Thymus mandschuricus. Next base: position 5,693,528 of record CM057080.1, on the reverse strand, counting down.
CTTCCCACGTAAAAATGGTGAAAGCTTAGGCAGGGCTGGCACCTAGACCTTGTGTCCTCTTCCCATCTTTCCGCCGAAGAGGAGCAAGTCTTCTCATCTCCTTCATCGTGGATAAATATCCATTCATTACTCACTCTTCACTGAGTTGAGCTGCCAGATGTCTATCCATTCCCCTCTCATCTTGAACTTTGCATCGCTTCAATTTGCCCAATGTTTGGTCAAAGCGAGTCGACTGCAAGTTCATTCTGTAGCATGTAGAAGGATGCTTGAAGGTTTACCTTTTTCTACAAAAGGTTGCAGGGCTGGTGACATGCTTCTGCGTAAAATACGAGATTGTCTTGTCAGAGCATTCTCATTGTCATCCTGTCCATTTCTGCTCTGAGATAAGGACTTGTACTCATCCCCCATTCATCGTGAATATGTACACTTATGTGAAGCTCCCCTCTGGGTTGTAGTAAGCTTGTGTACTATATTCATTTCCTCCCTCATTCACTTCGATAGAGGACTCTCTAATTCGTAGAGGAAGATGAATGCCATGAAGACGAATGCCAAGAAGATGGGATACACAACAAGTAATAAACATTCCAACAAGTGGAATCAACACACGCAGTCATCAACAAGTGGAATCAATCAATCAACGTGTGGTATCAATCTCCTACGAAGTGAGATTGACTGGTAAGCATTTCAATTTTAAGTACACTAAATGAGCTGAAGCGTGCTTGAAACCTTCACTCACTACGTGGAAAATATGAAATGAATCTGACACAAATACGAAGAGGAAAACACTCTTGTTTATCCTCGAAGTATGTAAGTCAGAAACATTTTAAATTAAGTAAAGAAATTTAATTTCTTATTCCAGTCGCTTCAAATGGCCAAGCGAGTGCTTCGTCACTCAATGCTAGCCATCGCAAGCGAGTGCGGAACAGTCACGTAAAGCAAGTACTCCGCAAGCGAGTGAATGCCGAAGTGGCTACACTTGAAGCGAGCGGATACGAAGCAAAGCGTATGAGCTGTCTGCACTCGAGTGCCTATTTTACTTTCTGCCAAGCATTTAATGCAGTGGCGCGTAGAAGAAGAAATGACAGGCGCGTGGACGTCAAAGCCGAGGAAAGCGGGAAAAATCGCACTCAATCCAGCCGTCGAATCTGAACCGTCTCGAAATCCCAACCGCTGGATTGACTACTGTTGGAGAGACGAATCATCAACAGCCACGTGGCCACGTCAAGCGGAATTGGCGGTTCACTTTTCAGTGATGACTCCGGACACGTCAGTTCCATCACCGGAGGTCGCCGCCTACGCACAAAACCCTAGGAGTGATTTTACCAGAATGCCCCTGCCACGTCAGCCAAGATCTTACTCTATATATATTTGCAACGAGGCAGAACTGCAAAACTTTCACAGCCTTCAAAATTTTCCATTCTCGTGCTTAGATTTGCAACCTCTGCAACTCACGAGTCTCAACCCCTTTCTATTTCATCGTAAAAACTCTCTTCAAATTCCTTTCAAATTCACGATGGGCAAGAAGAAGAGTACAGAAACGATGGAGAAGTTCATGTCAAATATTGGCGATCACATCAACGTCGAGCCCCATCTCGACCCGATCGTCATAGAGAAGGATGGTTTCTTCCGTAGAGCCGTGACCACGGCCGGTCTATGGAAGTTCGTAACTTTGGTTCCGACGAAGATTCTGGCTAAAGCCATCGGAGAGATTCTGCTGAATCTGAAGAAGGAACAGAATACATCTTCCTTCACCAATCCACGAACCAGGAAGCCGGTGGAAGTTGATATGAGTGAACTCATCAAGGTGTTCGATCTACCAAGAGAAGGAGGAGATTCTCTGCTAGATCTAGGCCTTTCTGCCGAAGTTCAGTATGATCGATTTAAAGTTGCCGGAGCAGAGCCGAACTTCAAGGAGGCAAATTTTCGCAAAAATTTGAAGGAACCGTTCAATCTCATCTGCGAACTCTTTACGAGAAGCATTGCATGCTATGTCGGTTCCCTCGACACGCTGTCAGAGACGAAGATGATCGGCACCACCATGATCGTCGACAGCCTCACAGGAACGAAATTCAACTGGCATGGGTGGCTTCTCAAGCAAATTCACGAAGCTGCAGAAGACTTTGCATTCGTACCAGGAACTCCAGATAAGATTCTACGCAAGGGAAAGTTGAAATTCTTTTCAAGACTGTCAGTCGCGTTGGAGCTAAAGTATCCGGAGATAAGATGGCCGGATTCAGACATGGCTATATACAGCAAGAAGACAGTCTTCTATGAACAGTGGAAGTCAACAAAAATTCCAATGGATAAGGGACTTCTAGTTGTAGAAGTGCCCGCAGCAAGCAAAGTTGTGAAAGCAAAAGCTGAAGCTCCCCGAACGAAGCGAGCCGCTTCACCCTTGAAGCAAGCGGCTGCAAAGCAAGGGAAGAAGAAGAAATTGAAGCAAAGCACTTCATCTGTCCAAGAAAGCGAGGCGGTAGAGAAGCCGCTTGAGGACACTGAAACCAAGCAAACTCATCCAGTCACAAAACCTACCCATTCTACTAAAGCTACACCATTCCAATCCCCTTCGACATCGGTGGGAAAAGCCGATACCGCCCATACTCCCATTTTTCCCCAGTCCCAAACCTCCAAAACCCCCACACGGATGAATGCTCTCAAGAGATACAAGAGAGACAGAGAGCAAGCTGCTGAAACCCTCAAAACTCGATATCCTTCAGTGCCAGTGTCAAGTGACTTCTTCACCAAGATGGTCGATTTCTTGACATATGTCACCTACCGCGGCACAGAGTTCTACAAAGTCTTCAAGCTTCTGGAGGCCTTCTCAAAGGAAGACCTCATACAGATGGAAGGAAAGCTTCTGGACTTCATCGGTGAGAGCGGTTTTCATGCATTTCTCACTGGAACCAGTTTCTGGGATACGCTGGACGCGAAAGTAAAGCGTGCCTATCCGAATGCTAAGATCCCTGAGCACACCCCAACCACTCATGAGAAGAAACTGATGAGGGATCATGCAGAGGAAATGGAAGTTAAGAACGCAGAGATCTTAAGTATGCAAGACGAGATCACCAAACAGAAGATGGAGTTGGAGGAGAAGGAGAAGGCAATGGAGGCTCAAGTGAAACTCGTGAAAGATCTCAAGGGCTCGCGTGATGCAGAAAGGAGCCGCTTGAGAGAGGTGAATACCAAGCTTGTCACAGTTGGTAAAGAGAAGGAGACGTTGGAAAAGGAAGTAAAGGAGCTGAAAAAGAAAGTGGAGAACAAGGAGGGAGAATTGATGATGAAAGAAAGTGAACTCCTCAGTACCAAGAAGACTCTTGACTTACTTCGAACCCAATTGAAGGAGGTCAAAGGAAAGAGTGCCATTGACAAGAGAGAGCTTACTGGAAGGACAATCGCGGAAGAGCAAGTCTTCGCGTCACGAACGGAAGAAATGTTTCATGCTGTACTAGATAAGATTGAGGTACTTCACAAGTCCCTTACTGGAAAGACAATCGTCCCTACCCCTGGTTTTGATGATGCCAAAAAGGGGGAAGGGATGGTACTGAAAATTGATGGGTTGGTACAAGGGATGTTACAAGGGATGCCACAAGGTGGAGTAATTGGAGCTGCTGAAACAGAAAGTTTGTTGGAGGAAAGTTGTCGTACTGGAGAAGAGGAGAGAGAGGCAAAGTCTGCAAAGAAAGGCAAAGAAAAGCTCACTAAGGAGGAGTTGCTGAAAAAGCCTGAAGAACCTCGCAAGCTACTTGGAGATAAAGTGCTTGCCTCTTCCATTGCTCGACATCCTCCAGTCACTGTGCTAACAAAGGAGGAAAGGCGGAAGCTAGCAGAGGCGAGCGAGGCTATGGCTTGGGTGGAGAAGAAGCGCCAATTTATTTTGGAAACTCTTGCAGGTACTTCAAGCTCTCAGGCGGCCACTTCAGCCGAAGCACCCACTTCAGCTGTCGCGCCAGCTTCAAGTGCTGCATTTACTTCAGCAATTGCAGAAGCCACTCCATCTACAGATGTTTCTTCCAATGCAACCACAGAGAGAACTGGTCCAGAAACTAAGCAAGATGATTCAGCGACCAAGCGTCAAAAAATTGAGAAGGTAGTTGCTTCAAGGGCAGAGAAAGAAAAGAGGATAAGGACAAAACAACTGCAAATCATTGACGAACGGATTGAAAAACAATTCAATGAGATGAAACTCATCCAATCCGTCTTGGTCAGAAGTATCCTTGTTCCAACCACGCCAGAAGAATCCGAGGCATGCCTAGATCAGGCTATGATCGATACAGTTCACAAGACTGCAAAAGAAATAATTGACTCTGGCCGCTACCCTCTCAGAGAAGAACGCAACTACATTCGGAAGCAACTCAATCAGAAACTTCCTTCCTGGAACGGCGAGTCAGGAAAGAAGTTCAAAATGATCATAGAACAGATGTCCAGCCGGTCGGAAGAAGAGTTGGCTGTGCGCAGAGAAAAGCACCCTGATGCCTGTGAGATCGAGCAGTTCATTCCTGACGAACTACTCGAGCAATGGCTATACTACAAGGAGAAATTTATCAAAGCATACTACTATTGGGAGGTAGTGCCATTGCAGACTGAATGCTCGAGGGTCACTGCGCTCAACAACTTTCTTGGTGCCTATGATGAGAAGTTCAGGCAAGAGGTCTTCGCGTTTGCACAGTTTGCAAAACCCGCACCGTTAATCATCAAGGTACCAGCCAAGGAGGTATTTCCTATGCCATTCCTACCTGGCACCAGTATCCCCAATCGCAGTATCATTGACGCTGAGGTGGATGAAGCCTTCCAACTGGAAGAGATGTGGAGAAGGCCAAGTATCCACAGCGTTGACTCGATGGAAGCAAAGGTTTTCAGTGCATACGCCATACCAGAGGAAATGATTGCAAAGGATTTGGAGGCAGATGTTGAAGAAAAGAAGAAGGTGGAAGAAGAGAAGGAGAAAGAAGGGAAGTGACGGAAAGAAGAAGGAGGAAGACGGAGAAGGAACTGCAGGAAACCTCTGAGTTTCAAGTTCCTTACATAACATTTTGTGTGAACTTCTTGTTCATATATCCTATTTTTAAATTTCTGTCTTTTCTCGTGTCATTTACTTGCTTTGTGAATGACTTCACCTTTTTGCTACAAAACTCAAATAATTTAACCGAAAAAAAAAGGGAAAGGAACTTAAAAGAAAACTTACAAACGAAACTGCAAAGGAAGCAGTCGCTTGGAGTTCCCTTCACGGTTAGGTAGGCTTGAATTTTCTAAATCTTAGCCTTTGGGTTTTGGCATCATCAAAAAGGGGGAAATTGTTGGGAATTGTTATGGACCAACTTGTTAAGGGGGAACTATAAGGGATACTTGATAAACGAAGTCATTTATTTTGATTGGATCCCAAAACCCCAAGTGTCCAACTCCCAGGCGACCCATTTTGATGTAATTAATAGGTTAGAATTTTTCTAAGCCTAAACTGTTAGGATGGCTTTATTTTGCTTAGCTATAAACTGCAGGAATTCAAGTGAAGGCCACTCGCTTGAGTGTGTTTTTCCAAAGCGAAGCAAGTCTAGCAAACTGAAGTGAAGCGTGCCGAAACCAGCGAAGCGAAGCGACCGCTACAGTGGAGTCAAAGTAAAGCCACCAAAGCGAAGCAAAGCGAGCGCTACAAAGAAAAGCTGAAGCGAGTCAACGTGGGTCAACGCTTATTAAAGCGGTCACTACGAAACTTTGTTTTCAAAGCGACCCACTACAGTATGATTCTGAAGCGACTCACTTCAGAGCGGACGCTACAACTTCAAAGCAAAGCAAGCCACTACCTACCAGAAAGCGACAGCGCAACTCCCGCCCATATTTTGAACTCCAGTCAACAGGAGATCGTAGCATTAATTACGAAATCTCCACGTGTCGAAAGCGGAGTGGAGCGGAAGAGTTGACTGCCAGGCCGACAAAGGCACCGCAGCAGTACTGGCTCGCCCCAGTTACTGTTAAGTTTGTAACTTAGCCATTTTCGGCAAAGAGACAAACTGGGCTCCTGCAAAAGCTACTGCCTGCGCAAGTACTGTCGAGAGGAGGAGGGACAAGGCCACCAACCAAGCAACGGATCTAAGCCATCCCTCCGCCTATAAATAGTGAAGGATGAAGACGAAGAAAACAGAGAACACTACTTGAGCATTCGAGCGCATACAGCAAACAAATACTCCCAGCCTTCGAGCAAATCTTCGAGTTTTTGTTTCCAAGTGTTCTCCGAGTTTCCAGTACATCGGAACTCGTCTTCACTGCCTTCACACTTAGATTCTAAGCCCACTTCATACATCCGAAGCTTAGAAGAAGAACTCTAGCCAATCTTTGCATCTATTGTAAAGAGTTCTTCATAGTGTGTTCGTCAACCAAAACCCTATACTTCATTTGTTAGGTTTTGAGTGTGTCGTTAGGTTGTCCAGATCCAAGGCCCTTCTTTCATCGATTGAAGAAGCCTCGATCGTAGAGTTGAGATCCAAGCCTACACTTACATCGTTTGTGTAAAGCTCGATCGAAACTAGGCCGTAAGGAGAGCCCGGAATCTCCCTGTTGTTCGGACAGAAACGAGTGAAGTTTCGTGTCCAGTTTAGGTCTTAGTAGTGAACCCGTAATCACTGCATTGTTCGTCAGATCCAGGCGAGTGAAGCCCGATCTTGACCAGGTTTTTGAAGGACCCGTAACCTTCAAGTTCTTGAGTGAAGAGAACAGTTGCCGTCGTGCAACAAAGTGGACGTAGGAGCGTTATCTCCGAACCACTATAAATCTTCGTGTCGTATCTCTCTAACCCTAAACTCTTTATCTTGTTTATCCATTGCACTTGCATCTAAACAACTTAATCTGGATATTTTAAATACTTAGGAGAAGATTTTAGCTCACCAAATTCCGCATATACGAGTAAAGACTCCCTCTTGATCAAGTGTTCACTTCGGTCAAGCAGGCAAGCTACATACTATAGATCTAGCTTCAGCTAGGTCTTAAGTTTTCACGAGATCTTTACTTGTTACTCTGAGTTAAGGGATTTGAAGTTGAAAAACTTCAAAATACGTATTCACCCCCCCCCCCCCCCCCCCCCCCCCTCTACGTATTTTTCCCATTAACAAACCGGGGACCAACATTAATTAATGCATATTAAATGACAACCGATTTTCGATCGATAACACGCATATTTCTTTAATCATAAAATTGAGAACTTAGAAAATGAAAAATAAAGCAAAATCAATTACTGCAATAAATGTTTAAGAAACTAACTACAGATTTTATTCTATTTCTTCTTCTTCTTCTTCTTCTTTTTTTTTTTTTTTTTTTTTTTTTTAGGTTTGCTAAAATGGATATAGTCATAGATATTGAAATTTGTGTTATCACAAAAAAGGAAAATTCATAATTAATTCATGGAATCTGATCGATAACCACCCCTTTCCTCTTTTTTTTTTTTTTTTTTTCCTTCTTTTTTTTTTTTGTCTGTGTGTTTGTAGAACTCTTCATCCACAGCTAGGATGTCAATGGGCCGGGTACCCGCCCCATTAAGCACTTTCCAAACCCAAATCCGTTAAAATTTTGTATACCCATACCCGTCCCAAACCCGTTTAAAAATTCAATTTTAATACCCATACCCGGCCCAAACCCATCGGGTAATACCCGTTTATTACCCGTTAAACCCAAATAAAATTAATAGTAATATTTTTTTACAAAAAAATTATAACTTAATATATACATACAATAATCGAAAATTTTAATTTAAACGTGTGCATCTCAATAAGTGCTAACGAACGATATACAAAATGTAAAACAAATATCAAAATAAATGTTAACAAATAACAAAACTAACGATATATGTTTTTTATCAAGTAGATTTTTTGAGATATATATTCTTTCAACTTTATATATATTAATAAAAACCTTAAAATTGATAACAGTTATAAATTTTTTTTATTTCAAAATATAAATATAGTTTTTATATACATGTGAAATATATATATTTACCATATATATAAATAGGTTTGGGTAGTGGGTACCCAGAGGTGTATACCCATACCCGACCCAAACCCGTTTCGGGTATCTACTTTATTACCCATACCCGTCCCAAACCCAATATACAATGCCCAAACCCGTCCAATTGAGTTTAGGCGAGGCGGGTACCCGCGAAAACCCAACCCGTTGACATCCCTATCCACAGCTAGTTTTACCATTGTTGCATATCAATTCAAATTAGCTAGGCAAAAGTGTTTAATTTAATATTATTTTATTTATATAAATATTTTCCCATCAACTAATTACAGTAATATTTTAGCGTACAAAGCGTAAAGCTTATATATTTATGCAACATTATAATTTATTAACGGAATATATTAAGCCAGATTATCCGCGCCTCCCGTCTCACACGTCATCCAAATAGCCTCAGCCATTCCCTCAGGGCTAAATAAGCAATTTTGCAGCGGAGGGTTCGAATGGTTAGCGACTGTGTAGAAGAAGCAATCTGAACCTACATTGAATATGTTTTGGCAACAAACATCGTTTACGTGTATCGGAGCACCCCTACATAATGCCTTATACAATTGTTTCCTGCAATCTTCTCTCAAACCCTTGTCGCAACCTTCTCCGTGGAGAGCCGGCCAATAGTACTCTGCTTCACTCACTTCTACCCTAATCGTAATCATCATCAAAATTACCACTATTCTCCGATATTCTCTAATACTCAACATCATTCTTCTTTAATCTAATTATAATAAAAATGTTAGTGTAATTTATTCATCGGAAACTCAAATATTATATATAACAAACTCATTCGCTCGTTAATTACACCCCCATAATGTTATTATAACGGTATTGTAAGATTAGTACTAATTAAAACGGAAATAGTTACATTTATACCATACGAATTAATACTATTAAATAAACTGATTCCGACTACATAGCATGCGGTTCCTCTTCCATACTTGATTCAAGCACTAACACCTTTATTGTCAATTCTACTTCTGCAATATATACATGTGAGAGATATTAATAATCATTATTAATGATATTGTTTATGTTAAAACATTATATATATATATATATATATATATATATATATACAACACTGCCTCGGCAATTCTCTGCAAATCGCTATCTTATTATAAGTACTTATTGTACTCGAATTATAATTCGTTTAGATAACTGTACTCAAGGTGGAAGAGGATGGGATAGAAGAAGTATTAGATTATAGTGATAGGTGTAATATCTCCTTTCTCTCTCTCTCTCTCTCCCCTAATCTCCATTCTTATCAAAACGTTAGTTAGTTAGATATCTTCAATTCACTAAGATTAGAAGTTTGTAGTAATTTCTTAACGGAGTTCGATTGTATTCTTGATTTCGTAATTCGTACTTATGTTGAAAATTTTTAAGTTTACTTTGTAATTTAAATAATAACTTTGTCGACAGTATAGTAGATAATTTGTATTCTTCTCTAAAAACCTATCTACTCCAAAAAAATATTATTTGTCCCTTCCGTTCACAAAGTGTATATTTTTAACTTGTGTTTTTCGTCTCAATATTTCTATTTTAGTTCGTGGCCCTCTTCCGTACCCTTCTATACTCTAATTCCTTATTTTCTCTGTTCATCATTTTTATTAATATAAGAAAACCCAATATTTTATAATTCAATTATTTCCTTGGTTCCAAAACTTTCGGAATTTTTTGATCCATACATAATGAAATTCCATAATTCAATTCAAATTCCAAACGAATTCTCAATTCCATTCCAGATTAGGAGTGCTGCAATTTTTGATCTCGTCTCTTAACGTTAAAAAAAAAAAAGTTTAGTTTTCTTAGTTTGTTTTGAAATATTGTTCATCACTTTTCTTTTGTGGAGAAAATCATTTGGCATATTTACTTTATTCATAAATAAATTATACTACTACTACCTCCATTTCACTCCATTTAACCTATAGAAATAACAGATGTGAAATGTAAAATAATCGAACATGTTAAATAGAGTGGAACGGAGGATCGGAGTATATATGATCATTATCTTATTATTCATAGTATTAGGTTATTAGGTAGGATGATGATGTAATATTCTTAATTTCATTGCATTATATTCCCTATTTCTGGAAATTTGTTAATAACACGCTTTCACGCAAGTTTCTAATCTCATTTTCGATTACCAAATTTAATTTGACTAACCTTTCTTTTTTTTTTTCTTTTTTTTTTCTCTGTTAACTTTTTATGTTGCAAATCTCATAGATTATATATGCATTGTGATTAAATTTGTATCCATGCACGTTTCCTTTTCATTTCGACAAGCTTTTTTTAACTCCGAATCTTGTCCGATTAAAAAAAGATGTTAAAAATATTGGATTGGTGAACCTTACTTGCAATCGTTACCCACTCATCATTATGCACTAACAATCAAACTATCCATATTAAATAACCGATTTCTCAGTCGCTAAAACGCATAATTTTTTTAATCATAAAATTGAGGACTTAAAAAATGAACAATAAACCAAAATCAATTACTGCAGTAAATGTTTAAGAAACTAACTACAGATTTTATTAGGTTTGCTGAAATGGATATAGATATTGAAATTTGTGTTATCACAAAAAAGGGAAATTCATATAATTAATTCATGGAATTTGACCCATAACCAACCCCTTCCCTTTTTTTTGTACAACTCTTCATCCACAGCTAGCTTTACCATTACTGCATACATATTAACTCAAAGTAGCTAGGCAAAAGTTTTTAATTGAATATTATTTTATTTATATAAATATTTTCCCATCAATTTATTAGCGTATAAAGCTACCGAAAAATTACAATTAAATGTGTATTTTTTTCAGAAGAACAGAGCACTAATTGTTTCACAGGTGCATGATCAATGGTGCTTTGATTTCTTTTAGGTCTACCCTTAAAAATACATGCAGAAGAATGTAACAAAAATTGAATTAATCCTAGCCGTACGTCTATTGCTTGTTAATTAATTTCCTCAGATATGTGGCCGTGATTATTCATGAATTTGAATGGGGAAAAGTAGCAAATTCGTTTGCCATCAAAAGTAAACTATGAGAAGCAGCATGTGATGTGATCAATTACACACCCATAAAATGAACCCTAAAATGTTTGAGGAGGTAAAAAGTGTGCTGTAGTTTTTTTAGGAAGATAATGAGCGGTTCTTATGATTTTCATAATTCAATTCAAATTCCAAACAAATTCTCAATTCAATTCCAGATTAGGACTGCTGCAATTTTCAATCTCGTCTCTTAACCTAAAAAAAAAGAAAAGAAAAAAAAAAAAAAACTTAGTTTCTTAATTTGTTTTGAAATATTGTTCATCACTTTTCATTTGTGGAGAAAATCATTTGACATATTTACTTTAGTCATAAATAAATTATACTACTACAACCTCCGTTTCACTCCATATTACTTTCATTTCGACGAGCTTTTTTTAACTCCGGGTCTTGTCCGATTAAAAAAAGATGTTAACAATATTGGATTGGTGAATCTTACTGGCAATCGTTATCCACTCATCATTCTGCACTAACAATCAAACTATCCATATTACATAACCGATTTCTCAGTCGCTAAAGCACATAATTTTTTTAATCATAAAATTGAGGACTTACAAAATGACAATAAAGCAAAATCAATTACTGCAGTAAATGTTTGAGAAACTAACTACAGATTTTATTCTATTTCTTTTTTCTTTTTTACTTTTTAGGTTTTGCTAAAATGGATATAGATATTGAAATTTGTGTTATCACAAAAAAGGGAAATTCATAATTAATTCATGGAATTTGACCCATAACCACTCCTTCCCTTTTTTTTACAACTCTTCATCCACAGCTAGCTTTACCATTACTGCATACATATTAATTCAAAGAAGCTAGGAAACAGTTTTTAATTGAATATTATTTTATTTATATAAATATTTTCCCATCAATTTATTAGCGTATAAAGCTACCGAAAAATTTCAATTAAATGTGTATTTTTTCAGAAGAACAGAGCACTAATTGTTTCACAGGTGCATGCAAACAGAAATCAATGATGCTTTGATTTCTTTTAGGTCTACCCTTGAAAATATATGCAGAAGAATGTAACAAAAATTGAATTAATCCTAGTCGTACGTCTATTGCTTGTTAATTAATTACCTCAGATATGTGGCCATGATTATTCATGAATTTGAATGGGAAAAGTAGCAAATTCGTTTGCCATCAAAAGTAAACTATGAGAAGCAGCATGTGATGTGATCAATTACACACCCATAAAATGAACCCTAAAATGTTTGAGGAGGTAAAAAGTGTGATGTAGTTTTTTTAGGAAGATAATGAGTGGTTCTTATGGTTTTCATAGTTTAGGATATTTAATACTTCATCTGTCCTATTGATATCGGGATAAGTTCTATTTTCGTCTGTTCACTGATATAGGAATATTACAGTATAATCTAAAACGGCAAAATTTTAACTTATTAAAACTCACTTACACTACGTTATCAAGTACAATCACTCACGTCTTAGTTTCCATACCGAGAGAATGGACAGAGGAAGTATTATTAACCATAGTTCAAAATATTTTTTATTAAAAGGTCAATAGTTTAGGATAAAAGTGTAATTTCCCCTGAATTTTTAAGAACAATTAAGTTAGTAACTGTTCTGGTTCTTAGTCTCTTAGATGATAAATTTAATAAATATGTAGCGTTAAAAAGGTATAAAAAATACTATAATAATAAATTATTTTGAAGCTTATAGGAACAACAATTCGTAGTTACGATATGAATTTAAGAGCTATATATAACAATCAATTATTTACTTCATCCGCTCCATTCCATTTGACCTATAGAATGAATCGATGTTATGTATAAAATAATAAAGCATGTCAAATGGAGTAGAACAGAGAGAGTACTAAATACAACTCGTAAATAAATCGAGTTTGTCTCACATTGTAACACGATGTTAATTAAAAGTGTGTATATAAAAGATACTATAAAAATGATTCTAATTTTCTCACTGTAACGATTGATTATCTAAAGAAAACAAATTATCTTTCCGTCCAACTTAATTAGTCTATAAGAGTGAATGTACAAATGTAAAATATAACACATTCACCATTGTAGACTAATTAATTAATTAGACGAAGGGGGTAATAAACGGGTACATTATCTCATGCCGAATTACGACTATAGTAATTGGCGGCCGCAGCCCTTTGTTTAATAGAAGAGGTGCATTTGTTATGGGACTGAAAATCCTCCAAAATTGCGAAGTAGCAATCGTAGCCTACATTTGCTATTTGCGAGCAACATGTTTCAAATGGTGTATATTTTGGATCTAAGCACGTCTTTTCCAATACCAAATTCACACAATCTTTTGATAATTTCTTGTAGCACTCCTTCACGTTAACTCCATTTCCGCTCTTGTTCGCTACAGCAGGCTCTTCGACTGCTTGCGACGGTCCGGTTGAAAGAAATACAGCCATCACGACCACGGCCACGACTCGGAGCACGATCTTCCATTTCACTAATGCAATTACACTCACCAGATTATTGTTTTTTTTACTTTTTAGGTTCGCTAAAATGGATATAGATATTGAAAATTGTGTAATCACATATAAGGAAAACTCATAATTAATTTATAGAATTTGACCCATAACTACCCCCTTCCTTTTTCTTTTAGATCTCTTTCGTCCACAGCTTTACAATTACTGCATGCATATATATATTCAACTTAGGTAGGCAAAAGTGTTTTATTTTATTTTATTCCTCCCGTTATTTTATTAGCATAAACAGTGGAAAAATTACACAACAATCGGATTAGTAAGTTTTTCAACAAATTCAAGTTGTAGAGAAATATATAGGGTTTTTTTGAGAAAGATCAGAAAATACGAACAAGGATAGGAAATGCCTTCAAATTTCTACCGGTTCCGGATCCTAGCTGCGATCGGAAATTAAAGTGACGCGAATCAACACCTAGTCATTTTTATCAGCTAAACAAATAAGGGGTATAATAGATAGTCCCTTAAAGTGGGTATTTTTGTAATTTTGTATAAACATGAGTATTTTTGTAAATATTGAAAAGAATATAGTATTCTTGTAAAAGCCTCTTTAATGTACATACCGGATGTAATAATGTTTCACAAAAATTATTACAATGAGTTTGTAACGGCTTCATTAGTTAATTCATCTCAGTATTTATTATAAGGAAGGAAGCTAACAGTATCATTAATAATCAATATTATTAATCTCTCTCTTCCATGTATATATGCAGAAGTGGAACTGGCAAAATAAATGTTAATGCTTGAATCAAGTATGGAAGAGGAAACCGCATGCTATGTAGTCTGAATCAGTTTATTTAATAGTATTAATTCGTATGGTATAAATGTAACTATTTCCGTTTTAATTAGTAGTAATCTTACAATGTCGTTATAATAACATTATGGGGGTGTAACGAGCAATGAGTTTTTGTTATGTATAACATTTGAGTTTCCAATGAATAAATTATACTAACATTTTTATTTTATATTAAAGAAGAATGATGTTGAGTAGTAGAGAATATCGGAGAATAGTGGTAATTTTGATGATGATTACGATTAGGGTAGAAGTAAGTGAATCCCAGTTTTGGCCGGCTCGCCGCGGAGAAGGCTGCGACAAGGGTTTGAGAGAAGATTGCAGGAAAGAGTTGTATAAGGCGTTATGTAGGGGATATCCGATACACGTGAGGGACGTTTGCTGCCAAAACATATTCGATAATGTAGGTCCAGATTGCTTCTACCACACTGTCGCTAACCATTCGTCCCCTCCGCTGCAAAATTGCTTTAGCCCTGAGGGAATGGCCAGTGCCAATGATACGCCTCAAAGATCGAGACGTATCGATAAACGTCACTCTTCGAGTGAGGCCAAACTCCAAAGGTAGAACGCAGAGACGAAGAAGGGAAAAACTTCAATATTCATTCACGATAATAGACGGCCACAATACAACGAACCTTAAATAGGTTGGACACCCTAAAACCTAATGGACCTAGACTTTCTAATTGGGCTTCTAACCTCGGCCCAACTACAATACTACAATTAAATAACATAATATAAAATGCTAGCAAATAAACATACGTTCTCGACTACTATCTCGACTATTTCTTGATCGTATCACTGTATTTTGAAGGAGTTAGGAGATCGACGAGGATGGGCACATTACAAATTATTGTCCTTTTATCCTCAATCAACCACACATTCAGTTGTAGAATTTCGGTAGAATTATCAATCTGTATAGCTAAAACAATCAACAAAGCAAATCGATTGAGAAAATAATACTCCTTCGTTTTCGCACCTTTTTATTATTTTACTAATTACCGAAAAACAAAAATGCAGGCTTTCCTCGTTGGAAATTCTGCCGGGGGTTTAGCCACAATACTCAATTGCGACTTCTTCCGTTCTTATCTCCCACTTGCTTGTCGGGTTAAATGTTTTTCAGATTCGGGTTTCTTCATCCGAGCGTAATATTCTATTCTACTACCTATGTATTCATTAAACTATTGCAACTTCAAAGTGATTATAATTATTATGTATGTTTAACAATGGCAGGAAGGATCTTCCCGAATCCGTTGCAGAGAATATTTATGAAAACGTGACAGAATTCCATATATGTAAGAAAATATTATGACATGCTTAAATACTAGTATTAATTAATTTGTACTGAAATTAATTTCTGTTTGAAGGAATTAGCTGATGTCTTACCCAAGTCGTGCACATGGAGGCTATCACCACATTTGGTAAGTGAACTAAAATCTCATATTTAATTTGTTAATTTAGCTTAATTTATAAAAATAATGAATGTATATACATTTACTCAGTGCCTATTTCCTGAAAATGAGGTTGGAGATGTGGAGACGCCGTTGTTTTTGTTAAATTCCGACTTCGATCAATATCAGGCATTGTTAATTAAAATTCTTTATTCGCAACAGGTTTTTATTTACTTATTAACTACTCCATAATTGAGTGGGGCTTATAATTAATTAAATAGTAGAGAATTAAAGTTGGCCAATTTTTTTAATATTTGTTTCTTTTTCCAGGTTAGTGTGAATCTGAAACCCAATCCTCCAAACGACAATGGGTGGAATAATTGCACTTTGAACTTTAACACTACGAGGAATTGCACGGCCACCCAATTTCAGCTAATCAAGGGTATATACATTTTAGTTTATTTTTTTCGGTTTAAATTTTTATTTAATATTATTAGCATTATTAGTTCATCTGCATATCTAATTTTGATCTCAGATTTCCAAACTGAATTCTTGAAAGCAATTGAGGGAGTCCCTTACAACCCATCAAGGGGGATATTCATCAATTCGTGTTTTATACACGATTTCGTTACTAAACCAGGCAACTGGCAAGGAGCACCCGCCTTGCAAAATATGGAAAGTTTCTCCTTTTCTCATTATTTTTGTTATGACATTAATTAACTACTAGATGTATGGACTTAAGTGTATTCCTAAACACAAAGGAGGTGCTTGGTATGAGGTAATGCAATAGGGGTGGGAAAGGAATGGAGGTGGGAAAGGAATAGGCATGGGAAATGAATGGAATGAAATTTTCATTCCCTTGTTTGGTTTGCACAAGTAATAACCAAAGTAATGCAATCAATTTTTTTCTTTAACATTTATGTAATAAAATAAATTACAATTTTGTATTTAAATCATACAACTATACTATTTAATAACGATGAGATAGAAAAAAACTAGAAAGAGAAAGTAATAAAAGATAATATTTAGAGAGAGAAAACGATGATAGAAAAAATTTTAGAGAGAAAAAGTGACGAAAGTGAAATTTTTAGAGAGAGAAAGAAAATTTTAGAGAGAGAAAGTGACGAAAGTGAAATTTTTAGAGAGTGAAATAAAATTTTAGAAAGAAAAAGTGACGAAAGTAAAAATTTTTAGAGAGAGAAAAAAAATTTAGAGAGAGAAAGTGACGAAAGTGAAATTTTTAGAGAAAGAAAGAAATTTTTAGAGAGAGAAAGTGACGAAAGTGAAAATTTTTATAGAGAGAAAGTGACGAGAGAAAAAAAAATTTAGAGAGAGAAAGTGACGAAAGTGAAATTTTTAGAGATAGAAAGAAAATTTTAGAGAGAGAAAGTGACGAAAGTAAAATTTTTTAGAGAGAGAGAGAAAGTGACGAAAGTGAAAATTTTTAGAGAGAGAAAATGACGAAAGTGAAAAATTTTAGAGAGAGAAAAAAAATTGAGAGAGAATGTGACGAAAGTGAAATTTTTTAGAGAGAGAAAGAAATTTTTAGAGAGAGAATGTGATGAAAGTGAATTTTTAGAGAGAGAGTGACAAAAGTTAAAAAATTTTGAGAGAGAGAAAATTTAGAGAGAGAAACTAAGTGGCGGATAAAAAATATTTTAGTGAACAAAATTTATGAAAAAAATTTAGAGAGAGAAAGTTTAAGAAAATTTTTAGAGTGAGAAAGTGACGGTGTGATAATTTTTTTAAAAATAGAAAGTAGTGAGATACAAAAATTTTAGAGAGAGAAAATGATGATATAAAAATTTTAGAGAGATAAAGTAATGACGAAATAGACTCATATATTAAAAAAATTATTAAGGTAAATTTAATTATTTATAAATAAATTAAATAAGTATTTGGTAAATATAAGAAATGGGAATAGCTATAACCATGAAAATTCAAGTAATGCTTATTCTCATGGAGGTGGGAATAGTCATTCCCTCGGGAATGTGTATTCTCGACACAAAAGTTGAACCAAGCGGAGTAATGGAATAGAGGTAGGAATGGCTATTCCATTCTCACCCCCATTACCTCATACCAAGCACCTCCAAAGAGTATTTGACTATAGTATAAATCTTAATAGAGTATAGTTGTCTAAAATAATTATAAAGTCGGACTTATAATAAAATTGTGATTTGCAGACTATTGCTCGGGTGGTTGGAGATTGGTACTTTGAGAGAAGTATTGTTCAATTCATAGACATGGAGCATCCCGATCCAATTAACTGTGGCCGTTGATTAATGCATGGTATTTAGTTTTGGATTAATATATAATGTTTTAACATAAACAATATCATTAATAATGATTATTAATATCTCTCACATGTATATATTGCAGAAGTAGAATTGACAATAAAGGTGTTAGTGCTTGAATCAAGTATGGAAGAGGAACCGCATGCTATGTAGTCGGAATCAGTTTATTTAATAGTATTAATTCGTATGGTATAAATGTAACTATTTCCGTTTTAATTAGTACTAATCTTACAATACCGTTATAATAACATTATGGGGGTGTAATTAACGAGCGAATGAGTTTGTTATATATAATATTTGAGTTTCCGATGAATAAATTACACTAACATTTTTATTATAATTAGATTAAAGAAGAATGATGTTGAGTATTAGAGAATATCGGAGAATAGTGGTAATTTTGATGATGATTACGATTAGGGTAGAAGTGAGTGAAGCAGAGTACTATTGGCCGGCTCTCCACGGAGAAGGTTGCGACAAGGGTTTGAGAGAAGATTGCAGGAAACAATTGTATAAGGCATTATGTAGGGGTGCTCCGATACACGTAAACGATGTTTGTTGCCAAAACATATTCAATGTAGGTTCAGATTGCTTCTTCTACACAGTCGCTAACCATTCGAACCCTCCGCTGCAAAATTGCTTATTTAGCCCTGAGGGAATGGCTGAGTCTATTTGGGAGACGTGTGAGACGGGAGGCGCGGATAATCTGGCTTAATATATTCCGTTAATAAATTATAATGTTGCATAAATATATAAGCTATACGCTTTGTACGCTAAAATATTACTGTAATTAGTTGATGGGAAAATATTTATGTAAATAAAATACTTGATAGATCCGGGTTAGAGATCCACAACAATTTAGGGTATTGTTCATCATGTTTTGCAAAGAGCATTTATGGATAATGCGTTAGAGCAGTAAAGAGCCAGAGATTCATGCGCATATAGAGCTATAAGTGAGTATTTTATGCAGAGTATGAATCGCGTAATGATAACGAATAATAGTTGAGCTATGAGTAGGGCGTAAAAGGCATGTTTAGCCACAAACTAGCAAGATTCATGGAGTTTCGCACTCATATAAGCAGATAATGAAGAAATGGCACAGGAAAAAGGGGGGAAACAGGGAGAACAAAGCTCCATCGGGCCTCATTTCCTTTCGGCAATGAGGGTTTTACCTTAGGCTCAAGGTAGCGCGTGTAAGAGAGAAGTTCTTCCCGGCGTCGAGAGGAATGGATGGAGGTGAAGGGAAACTAGAGCTTCTCGGTAGAAGGCTTTGAACGCCTTGGCTGTCTAAGCTCGGAGGAGCTCGTAAAAGAAAGTGTGGAATTGAATGGAACAGTACGCAGAGATGCGTGTTGTTCGTAGAGAGGGATGATGTGATGATGTTTGCGTTCACTTAGTATTTATAGGTATGAGGAGGGTGCAAAGTGAGCATCCGTGTGAAGGGAGGACAGAAAAGGAATTCCAACGGGGACAAAGTATCCTCCGTCATGAATGCAGTGGTCCTCACTCTATGGTACATAGAGTCACGCGGATCGTATGTTACGCAGAACCTCGAGCTTCTATTAAGCGCTTATAGGGTCTGGTCAGATCCTCCTGCCTTTGCAAATGCTTACAGATCCCACTGGGCTTATGAGAAGAGTTAGAACCACACAGCTCCTACATGGCATGCGATTCTTGATTGTGTTGAGCGTCTAGTGCTCATGGAGTCTCTTTGATAATACACTGTGGTGTGGGCTAGCTCCTATTGATCTCTATTGGAATGAATGTTAATTTCTCTTAATAACAATGATAAGGCTTATATCACCTAGAGCCTATCATTCCATTCCTTTTCAGCAAGATTTCTGTATTTATCGTGGCGCCTGGTATACTGTATGGCTTCTCAAACTATAGCTTAAGGTTAAGGAAAGTGCGCTTCTCCATTAATTTGGTTTATTTGTGGAATATAGCTGATATTAGTCCCTATCAATACTATTGAATTAAACACTTTTGCCTAGCTAATATGAATTGATATGCAACAATGGTAAAGCTAGCTATGGATGAAGAGTTCTACAAACACACAAAAAACAATTGTGAATCAGATTCCATGAATTAATTATGAATTTTCCTTTTTTGTGATAACACAAATTTCAATATCTATATCCATTTTAGCAAACCTAAAAAGTTAAAAAAAAAAAAAAAAAAAAAAAAAAAAAAAAAAAAAAGAAAAAAAAAAAGAAAAAAAAGAAGAAATAGAATAAAATCTGTAGTTAGTTTCTTAAACATTTATTGCAGTAATTGATTTTGCTTTATTTTTCATTTTCTAAGTTCTTAATTTTATGATTAAAAAATATGTGTTTTATCGATCGAAAATCGGTTGTCATTTAATATGTGTTAATTAATGACACTACGAGAAATTGCACGGCAAGCCAATTTCAGCTAATCAAGGGTATACATTTTTTTTTTTTTTTCGGTTTAAAATTTTATTTAATATTATTAGCATTATTGGTTCATCTAAATATTTAATTTTGATGATTTTCAAATTGAATTCTTGAAAGCAATTGAGGGAGTCCCTTAATTACAACCCATCAAGGGGGATATTCATCAATTCGTGTTTTATACACGATTTCGTTACTAAACCAGACAACTGGCAAGGAGCACCCGCCTTGCAAAATATGGAAAGTTTCTCATTTTCTCATTATTTTTGTTATGTCATTAATTAACTACTAGATGTATGGACTTAAGTGTATTCCTAAACACACAGAGTATTTGACTATAGTATGAATCTTAATAGAGTATATAGTTGTTTAAAATAATTATAAAGTCGGGGATCATTGAACGACTTTACAACGTTAATTGCATGAATATATAAGTTTTACGCTTAATTTTCCAAATAAATATTGATTGACCATGAAATCATATTATATCGTATGTATTAATTCAAGGGTAGACCTAAAAAGAATCAAAGCATCGTCGATTATTTTTCTGTTTTTGCATTGAAACAATTAGTGCTCTGTTCTTTTGAAAAATTGGCATTTAGCCCTAGTTTGATTCATCTTTTTTTAAGGAAAGAGAAACAATTAAGTGAATCAGTTACTTATTGTTTGGATTGAGCAACAAGTTAACATTACCCTTACTTGAGGGTAACTCAATTCCTTAAGTTGTTACCCCTCAAGAATGAGTGGAAACGGAATCCCTCACAAGTGACTCCCTTACTACCCTGAAACCAAACACTTAATAAAAGTAACCATTATTGTTTTCATTCTCTTACTTGACTTGATTTCATTCTGTTTCCGTTACCCAACTTGAATCAAACGAGCACTTTGTAATGTTTCGGTAGCTTTATACGATAATATATTAATTAATTGATGGGAAAATAGTTATATAAATATAATAATATTAAACTAAACATTTCTGCCTAGCTAATTTGAATATATATGCAGTAATGGAAAGTGGTGGTTATGTACATTAAAGAGGCTTTTACAAGAATACTCATGTTTATGCAAAATTACAAAAATACCCACTTTTTAAAGGGACTTTCATTATACCCCTCATTTGTTTAGCTGACAAAAACTGACTAGGTGTTGATTCCCGATCGCGTCTAGGATTCGGAACCGGTTGGAATTTGAAGGCATTTCCTACCCTTGTTCGTATTTTCCGATCGATTACATTTCAAACCCTAAACGGTGGAAAGTCTAAAATTAATTCTTTAAAGATATGGCAGTAACAAGACTTGTATAAATTCTGCATGAGACTAAATTAGAAACATAACGTAAACCCGCATGTATAAAATCTTTCCGTTTCAAAACCTTAATAAATTGAGCTTTAACACAAATTCATCCATCCATCTCTCATAAAATGACTAATGTATATGGTGTGTATGAATGTAGAATAACAAGATCAACAGATAATTCATAGTAACAAAATATAGTCAAACATATCTAATTTTGATTCTAGATTTTCAAATTGAATTCTTGAAAGCAATCGAGGGTCTCGATTACAATCCATCGAGAGGAATTTTTATCAATTCGTGTTTTATACATGATTTCATTACTAAGCAAAGCAACTGGCAAGGAGTACCCACCCTGCGAAATCTGGAAAGCTCTCTCTCTCTCTCTCCCTCCCTCCTATGTTCGTCAATTAACTAGATATATGGACTTAAGTAGTATTCCTAAAAAAAAAGTATTTAAGTCTAGTATAAATATCAATCTGAGTATAGTTATTTTTGAAAGAATTATATAGTCGATCGCAGTACATATATACTTACAATAAAATTGTGATTTGCAGACTATTGCTCAGGTAGTCGGAGATTGGTACTTCGACAGAAGTATTGTTTAATTCATAGACAAGGAACATCCCAATCCGATTAATTGCGGCCGTTGATATCTCATAGCATAAGTATGGTTTTTAATGTTTTAACAAAAACAGTATCATTAATAATGGTTATTAATATCTTGTTGAAATTTTCAGCTGTGGTAATGGAGAAGATGATGGATGCGTGAAGTTTGCATGGAGTTTTTCATTTTGCTACTGTTACTGTTGGGACTCGTATCTTTAGTTTTAAAGCTTTGTAAGTGGTTTAATCGTGGCACTACACGTGGACGGAGATGATGCAGGTTTTAAGTGATTGTGTAGAAGTCGTGTTTGATGTAAACACGACTTTAGTTTGTATGAACGTTGCGGCAATATTATGGAAAATATTTTATCATGAATTCTCTTTACATTTCACGTTCCACAACATATCTCCCATATGTATATATTGAACTGCCATGGAAGAGGAAACCGCATGTTAATAGTATTAATTAGTATGGTATAAATGTAACCATTTCCGTTTTATAATTAATTTGTAGTGATTTTACAATGCCGTTATAACAACATTATGGGGATGTAACGAGCGAATGCGTTTATTTTATATAATATTTGAGTTTTCGATGAATAAATTATACTAACATTTTTATTATAATTTAAATAAAGAAGAATGATGTTGAGTACTAGAGACTATCGGAGAATAGTGGTATTTTTGATGATGATTACGATTAGGGTAGAAGTGAGTGAATCCCAATTTTATCGGGGTTTCCGCGGAGAAGGCTGCGACAAGGGTTTGAGAGAAGATTGCAGGAAACAAATGTATAAGGCATTATGTGGGGGAGCTCCGATACACGTAAGCGATGCTTGCTGCCTAAACATATTCGATAGTGTAGGTGCAGATTGCTTCTTCCACACTGTCGCTAACCATTCGGCCCCTCTGCTGCAAAATTGCTTATTTAGCCCCGAGGGAATGGCTGAGGCTATTTGGGAGACGTGTGCCACGGGAGGCGCGGATCTAACTTAATATCTCTTCCATTAATAAATTACTAATGTTGCATAAATATATAAGCTTTAAGCTTTATACGCTAAAATATTACTGTAATTATTTGATGGGGAAATAGTTATATAAATAAAATAATATTAAGTTAAACACTTTTGCCTAGCTACTTTGAATTGATATGCAACCACGGTAAAGCTAGCTGTGGATGAAGAGTTCTACAAAAAAACAGGAAAGGGGTGGTTATGGGTCAAATTCCATGAATTAATTACGAATTTTCCTTTTTTTATGATAACACAAATTTCAATATCTATATCCATTTTAGCAAACCTAAAAAGTAAAAATAAAAATAAAAAAAATAAATTTGTAGTTAGTTTCTTAAACATTTATTGCAGTAATTGATTTTGCTTTATTTTTCATTTTCTAAGTTCTCAATCTAATTATGATTAAAAAAATATGCGTTTTATCGATCGAAAATCGGTTGTCATTTAATATGGACAATTCGGTCCTTAGTGCAAATGATGAGTGGGTAACGATTGAATGTAAGGTTCATCAATCCTATAAAATTATCATTGTTAACTTTT
This sequence comes from Thymus mandschuricus, assembly GCA_029379335.1. NCBI lineage: Eukaryota > Viridiplantae > Streptophyta > Magnoliopsida > Lamiales > Lamiaceae > Thymus > Thymus mandschuricus. Next base: position 5,669,676 of record CM057080.1, on the reverse strand, counting down.
TCTTTTTCTTTATTTTTAATCAGACAAAGAGCCTGAGTTAAAAAAGAGATCGTCGAAATGAAAGGAAATGTTAATGGGTACAAATTTAATCAAGGCATGCATAATCTATGAGATTTGCAACATAAAAAGTTGACAGACAAAACAAAAGGTTAGTCAAATTAAATTTGGTAATAGAAAATGAGAGAAAAGAACAATTAGAAACCTGCGTTAAAGCGTGCTATTAACAAACTTCCATATATAGGGAATATAATGAAAAGAAATTAAGAATAATCCATCATCATCATACCTAATAACCTAATACTATTATCCGTTTCACTCCATTTGTCTTGTTCGATTATTTTACACCTCATATCTATTCACTATATAGAGTGAAACGGCGGGGTAGTAGTAATAGATAATTGATTTATGACTTTAATTTATTAAATTTAAAAGACACGCCCATAATTTATGAACACAGTAAAAGTGTCAAATGATATTTCTCCACGAAAGAAAAGTGATGAATAATATTTCAAAACAAATTAAGAAAACTAAGTTTTTTTAACATTAAGAGACGAGATCTGAAAATTGCAGCACTCCTAATCTGGAAATTGCCCACCCCACCAAATTCATTAATTGTCTCTCCCAATCTTTTCTTTGTGTGTAATGTGATTTGGATTTGAATTGAATTATGGTTCAGAAGAAATTTGGTAAAAAATTCGGAAAGTTTTGGAACCAACTAAAGAAATAATGAACAACGGTAAAGCTAGCTGTGGATGAAGAGTTCTACAAAAAAACAAGAAAGGTGTGGTTATGGGTCAAATTCCATGAATTAATTATGAATTTTCCTTTTTTTTATGATAACACAAATTTCAATATCTATATCCATTTTAGCAAACCTAAAAAGTAATAATAATAATAATAATAATAATAATAATAATAATAATAATAATAATAATAATAATAATAATAATAATAATAATAATAAAAAATCTGTAGTTAGTTTCTTAAACATTTATTGCAGTAATTGATTTTGCTTTATTTTTCATTTTCTAAGTTCTCAATCTTATTATGATTAAAAAAAATATGTGTTTTATCGATCGAAAATTCCGAATGTTTTAGAACCAACTAAAGAAATAATTGAATTATATTAAAAATAATGAACAAAGAAAATAATGAATTAGAGTATAACGAGCGGTTTGAATTTTCCAGCGACATTTGTCGAGCGATTTGAACTTTTTCGGCATTCTCGTCACGTATTCAGACATATTGGGTACAAACCGCTCGACAAATGTCACCGGAAAATTCAAACCGATCGAGCGGTTTAAATTTTCTGATGACTTTTTCGACCGATTTGAACTGATTCAGTCTTAATTTGTTGATTTTTGTGTAATTACCTTTTTTTTTTGTGCAAGCATGCTGAAAGACTTTGAACCGGTCAAAAATCTCGCCGAAAAACATTATTAATCACATTTGAAGATGTGATATGTGAACTATTACATAAGTTGAGACCCATCTCAATTGATTAAAAAAAATAAAATGGGTATATTTCATATATATAAGGATTAAAAAATGGGTAGTTTTCTTATGAAACTTTTGAAAAATGGGTAAAAAACTCAATTAACACTATATACTAATATATAGCAACCCACATTCAATACCACTCTCTCACACTCTCTCTCTACACCATAATATGTCCTAACACCTCACTGGAACAAAGGTTCTTCTTCTTCACCTCCTCTCCTTCACCTCCTTGGAACAGATTTGCACCTTCTTCTCTCTTTCACCTCACTGGAGCAAAGTTTCTCCTCCTCCTCCTCCTCCTTCTTCTTCTTCTTCTTCTTCTTCTTCTTCTTCTTCTTCTTCTTCTTCTTCTTCACCTCACTGGAACAGAGTTCTCTCTGCACCTTCTTCTCTCTTTCACCTAACTGGAACAAAGGTCTTTCACCTCACTAGAACAAAGTTCTCTCTACACCTTCTTCTCTCTTTCATCTCACTAGAACAAAGGTGCTCCTGCTGTTGCTGCAATTTTTATAGATTAATTCTTTTGATTTAGTTTTTAATTATGTACCTTTCATGTGAAGGAATATGGATCTACACTGCTGGTTGGTTCTTTGTTTCTCCTTTTCACCCCAGTATACACCCAAAAAGGGAAGAAGCAAAGTCAAGCATTATTGAGAAAGGTGTTGAAAAGGGAGCAGATTAATTGTTTATTTCTTTTAAAAATAATAAATTAAATGAATTTCTGCGTCTCATTAAATTTCGTATTTTTTTTCCTTTCAAGTTTTGACGAGATTTAATTTATGTCGACAGTATGCTTGGACGGACAGAAGCTCCGGTGCCTATTACTTTACTAGCGGCTTCGAAAGTAGTGTGAATAATTTGACCATTGAACTTCAGGTTTATAATTAGTGCTTTCATTTTATTTGAATTATGTATATAGATTTTTTGGAGAAAATTAAAAATACTCATTTTGAAAAACACTACTACCTTCATCTCATATAAGTAGTTCCATTTGCCATTTTGGTCCGTCACATCTATTAGTCTCATTTCCTAATATGGTAAAGAATATTTGACTAGAATTAACCATCTCTCTTCAGAATCAATTATAGCCACACATTTACTCCTTTATTGGCTCATGTGCCCATTCCAAATGAAACTACTTATATGAGATGTAGGAAGTATATGAAAACTACACATTTTATTAATACTAAGTTAAAACTACCTATTTGAATTTTTTATTTTTTTTCAATAAAAAACCTTACCCTACTCTACCCCAATATTCACAAGAACACACTCTTCCCCCACCTCCGGTCAAAAAACTCTTCCACACCACCAACACTGGTCAAATATTTCGTCGGAAAACTCAAACCAGTAGACCAAAGGTCGAGCGCTTTGAATTTTCCGACGAGATTTTCGACCGGTTAAAGGTCTTTCAGCATGCTTGCACAAAAAAAAAAAAAGCTAATTACACAAAAATCAACAAATTAAGACTGAATTAGTTCAAACCGGTCGAAAAAGTCGCCGAAAATTTCAAACCGCTTGACCGACTTGAATTTTCCAGTGACATTTGTCGAGCGGTTTGTACCCAATCTGTCTGAATACGTGATGAGAATGCCGAAAAAGTTCAAACCGCTCGACAAATGTCGCTGGAAAATTCAAATCCGCTCATCACTGCCAAAATTATCAGCTCCATTATTGCGGTCCTCGATTTCGAACAACTCAAGTTTGACTATATCATAGACAACTACCTAATATTCCATATAATGTTACATGGATAAATCTCTCTCTCAAATCTCAACTAATACTTTCAATTCAATAATGCAAAAACCCAGCTAGCAACATTTTCTTCTTAGCTAGATATGCTAAGATGAATACAGAGATAAGAATTTATGTAATGACTAAAAAAGGCAAAATAATAATTTTGTGGATTTGACTCACAACTACCATCCTCAATTAATTCTCACGTAGATCTTCATCCACAACTTCAATACACAATATAAATATGTTTAAATTAAATAAGTTAGACAAAAGTATTTTATTTTATTTTATTTTATTTGTCACATTATTTCCCAATTAATTTAAAATTATACTGTAAAACTATGCATGCGCATGCATAACAAATGTGTATTTCATAACAAAAATAATAATATATATTTAAGATGTGTGTACAAGATTAAGAGCTCGATCTATTACTATATAAAATGGGTAAAAACACATTTTCTTCCGATACGTTAATATTGAAATTAGAAAGAGTTAGTATTTCGACACCTATTATATTCAAATGCGAAGTATAATATAAAAAAAGGGGTTGGAATACTTGATCCGGAGGGAGTATTATTTTCTCGATTTGATTGTTTTAGCTATACCGATTGATAATCTACAACAATTCTACAACTGTAGGTCTGGTTAATTGGGGATAAAATGACAATAATTTGTAACGTGCCCATCCTCATCTCCTAACTCCTTCAAAATACAAGCATATTACACAATTTATTGTACACAATATATCAAAAATATATGTTATATAATATACAACAACCCACATTCAATACCAATCTCTCTCTCTCTCTCCACCCACTAGATATTATGCCCCAACATTAACCTCACTAGAACAAAGGTTATTCTTCTTAACCTTCTTCTCTCATTCACCTCAATTGGAAAAAGGTTCTTCTTCACCTTCTTCTCTCTTTCACCTGCTCTCTCTCTCTACACCCACTAGATATTATGCCCCAACATTAACCTTCTTCTAACATCAACCTTCTTCTTCTTCTCTCTACAAATTAAGGTTCTTCTTCTTCACCTTCTTCTCTCTTCACCTTCTTCTCTCTCTCACTCTCCCTCTCTACACCCACTTGATATTATGCCCCAACATTAACCTCATTGGAACAAAGGTTCTTCTTCTTTCACCTTCTTCTCTCTTTCACCTCTCTGAAACGAAAGGTTCTTCTTCACCTTCTTCTCTCTGCTGCTACTGCAATTTTTATTGATTAATTCTTCTGATTTAGTTTTTAATTACGTAGCTTTCATGTGAAGCAATATGGATCTACACTGCTGGTTGGTTCTTTGTTTTCTTCTTTTCACCCCAGTATACACCCAAAAAAGGGAAGAAGCATAGTCAAGCATTATTGAAAAAGCTGTTGAAAAGGGAGCAGGTTAATTGTTTATTTCTTTTAAAAATAAATAAATTAAATGAATTTCTGCATCTCATTAAATTTCGTATTTTTTTTTTCCTTTCAAGTTTTGACGAGATTTAATTTATGTCGACAGTATGCTTGGACGGACGGAAGCTCTGGTGCCTATTACTTTGCTAGCGGCTTCTAAAGTAGTGTGAATAATTTGACCATTTACCTTCAGGTTTATAATTAGAGCTTTCATTTTATTTGAATTATGTATATAGAATTTTTGGAGAAAATTAAAAATACCCATTTTGAAAAACACTATATGAAAACTACACATTTTATTAATACTATGTTAAAACTACCTATTTGAATTTTTTATTTTTTTTCAATAAAAAACCTTACCCTACTCTACCCCAATATTCACAAGAACACACTCTTCCCCCACCTCCGGTCAAAACACTCTTCCACACCACCAACACTGGTCAAATATTTCGTCGGAAAACTCAAACCAGTAGACAAAGGTCGAGCGCTTTGAATTTTCCGACAAGATTTTCTACCGATTCAAGGTCTTTCAGCATGCTTGCACAAAAAAAAAAAAAGTAATTACACAAAAATCAACAAATTAAGACTGAATTAGTTCAAACCGGTCGAAAAAAGCCGTCGAAAAATTCAAACCGCTTGACCGGTTTGAATTTTCCGGTGACATTTGTCGAGCGGTTTGTACCAATCTGTCTGAATCCGTGACGAGAATGCCGAAAAAGTTCAAATCGCTCGACAAATGTCGCTGGAAAATTCAAATCCGCTCATCATTGCCAAAATTACCAGCTCCATTATTCCGGTCCTCGATTTCGAACAACTCATGTTTGACTATATCATAGACAACTACCTAATATTCCATATAATGTTACATGGATAAATCTCTCTCTCAAGTCTCAACTAATACTTTCAATTCAATAATGCAAAAACCCAGCTAGCAACATTTTCTTCTTAGCTAGGTTTGCTAAGATGAATACAGAGATAAAAATTTATGTAATGACTAAAAAAGGCAAAATAATAATTTTATGGATTTGACTCACAACTACCATCCTCAATTAATTCTCCGTAGATCTTCATCCACAGCTTCATTACACAATATAAATATGTTCAAATTAAATAAGTTAGGCAAAAATATTTTATTTTATTTGTCGCATTATTTCCCAATTAATTAAAAATTATACTGTAAAACTATGCATGCATTGCATGGATAACAAATGTGTAATTCAAAACAAAAATAATAATATATATTTAAGACGTGTGAACAAGATTCTGAGCTCGATCTATCACTATATAAAATGGGTAAAAACACATTTTCTTTCGACACGTTAAATTTGAAATTAGAAAGAGTTAGTATTCCGACACCTATTATATTCAAATGCGAAGTATAAAATAATAAAAATGTGTCGGAATACTTGATCCGGAGGGAGTATTATTTTCTCGATTTGATTGTTTTAGCTATAAAGATTGATAATCTACCAAAATTCTACAACTGTAGGTGTGGTTAATTGGGGATAAAAGGACAATAATTTGTAACGTGCTCATCCTCATCTCCTAACTCTTTCAAAATACAAGCATATTACACAATTCATTGTAGACAATATATCAAAAATATATGTTATATAATATACAACAACCCACATTCAATACCAATCTCTCACTCTCTCTCTCTCTCTCTCTCTCTCAATATGCCCCGACATTAACCTCACTAGAACAAAGGTTCTTCTTATTCACCTTCTTCTCTCTTTCACCTCAATTGGAACAAAGGTTCTTCTTCACCTTCTTCTCTCTTTCACCTGTTCTCTCTCTCTACACCCACCAGATATAATGCCCCAACATTAACCTTCTTCTAACATTAACCTTCTTCTTCTTCTCTCTACAAATTAAGGTTCTTCTTCTTCACCTTCTTCTCTCTTCACCTTCTTCTCTCTCTTACTCTCTCTCTCTACACGCACTAGATATTATGCCCCAACATTAACCTCATTGGAACAAAGGTTCTTCTTCTTTCACCTTCTTCTCTCTTTCTCCTCATTGGAACAAATGTTCTTCTTCACCTTCTTCTCTCTGCTGCTGCTGCAATTTTTATTGATTAATTCTTCTGGTTTAGTTTTTAATTATGTAGCTTTCATGTGAAGGAATATGGATCTACACTGCTAGTTGGCCCTTTGATTTCTTCTCTTCACTCCAGTATATTCCCAGCAAAGGGAAGAAGCAAAGCTAAGCATTACTAAGAACGCTGAAAAGGGAGCAGGTTTATAATTAGTGTTTTCATTTAATTTGAATTATGTATATTGATTTTTTTTTTACCTAATTAATCAAATTCTTCATATTTTTGGCTTGAGTATTGATTTTTAATTTACTGTATTAAATAAGTATATACGTACAGTTAGTTAATGAAGCTAAACTAGTCTCTTATTTAGGGGGAGGAATAGGATGGTGCAATCCACATAGATCGTGTCTTGATATATCGAAATTGAGTGGAGACCAGGCAACTAACCCGGGTAATTTCATTTAATTACATCCTTTGTCCCGTTTATATCCGTCTCGTTTAAATTGGAGAGAAGAAGATGATTTTATATATCTGACAATTAATTAATTCAACACTCGCTAATATGCTACTCCCTCCGTCCCCTTATTGATGTCCCATTTGACTTTTTGACTTTCCGGCACACGTTTCCACCGACACGTAGTACGGGTTTTACGATTTAATTTTGAAATATTATTTCTTTTACGACACTCGTAGTATCCCGTAAAAGAAATAATATTTCAAAATTATATCGTAAAACTCGTACTACGTCTCGGTGGAAACGCGTGCCGGAAAGTCAAAAAGTCAACTGTGCCATCAATAAGGGGACGGAGGGAGTACTATTAATTATTGTATTTGTAGATTTTTTTTAATTGGAATAAAGTGTAAGTTTTGTACTGTGATGAGGCCTCCTTCATGGCGGATGTAGAAGAGGTTGACCTCTTCTTTAAATAACTAATTGGTTTTTATTTAATTATTAAGTATACGTACTAATAATAATTAATTAACTTTATAATAGAGGAAGAAGAATCTCATCTTTGTACTTGAGGAACTTTTAGAAAAAGGAATGGACCTTGCTGAAAATGTATGCTTCCAGACTTACATAATTAACTCAATGTTCAACTATTAATTAATATTTTAGTAATTATTAAAAAAAAAAAAAAAGACTTTATTCATTGGAAATTTTGCTGGGGTTTGGCCACAATACTCAATTGTGACTTCTTTCATTTTTATCTCCCTATTGCTTGTCGGGTCAAATGTTTTTCAGATTCGGGTTTCTTCATCCGGGCGTAATATTCTACATTATTCCAACTTTAAAATTATTACTATGATTATTATATATGTAGTATGTATGTAATTTCTTCTTTGACAAACATGGATATTTTCCCATATGTTAATTTAACAATGGCAGAAAAGATCTTCCGGAATCCCTTGCAGAGAATTATTATGGAAACTTGACATAATTTCATGTAAGAAAAACATTATGAGATGTTATTCAAATAAATTAATACTATTTGAAAATAAATTAAGTGACATCCTTCTTTATTCTGTTTTAAGAAATTAGTTGGAGTCTTACCTAGCTAAGTCATGCACATGGAGATCACTATCACAAAATTTGATAAGTGAAATAAAATCCCATATTTAATTTAATTTAATTTAATAGTATACTACAAAAATCCGCCCATATTGCGACGGAAAATTCCGTCGCTAAATGCCTAAAATCCGTCGCTATTTTCAAATAACGACGGAAACGCGACGGACAACAGACGTCGGTAAAATGAGCGTCGCCGAAGGTTTAACGACGGATTAATTTCCGTCGCCGGACTAGGGCGACGGATAGACGACGGAACAAACGTCGCACAAAACGCCGGCAGTGCTCCGGCACCGGAAAAGTTAACGACGGAATGCCGACGGCTAATTCCGTCGCCAGTTTCTTTTCCGTCGTCCTTCCGTCGTCTTTTTTAAGTTGTTGACCATTGTTGACTTTTTTCCGTCGCGAATCCGTCGCCTTTCCGTCGCGAATCCGTCGCCTTTCCGTCGCTAATCCGTCGCTGTTTTTTTTAATACAGCTTAATGCTTTCTGTTTTCTTTTTTCCCAGCCTGTATATTAACATTACAATCCATCTAAACAATTTAATGTTACGCATATACATATACTTAAATGTAAATAAAAGTAAAACAATTTCAATTCAAATATCCATAGACTTCAATAGTAGTAAAACATAAGTAAACAAAAGTAAAAAGCTCATGAGTTATTGAATTTGCTAAAAGTAATATAAGTATAGTGTTAGTCAGTTTCAATAAAAGCTCAATAGATATCATGGGGGAGGTGGAAGGTCTGAATCGTTCCTTGACGACTGTGCCATGAATTGATCAAGTCTTTCTTCGAGTTTCTTTGCGTGCTCTTCCAGTTTCTTTGCCATGCTCATATATACATCTTTACTGGAATCAAGAAAGAAAACATAAATAAATTAATCACTTTATTCACTTTATCTTTTTTCCTTTAATAATCACAAAATTCAAGCTTGTATTACAAGATTAATTAAAAAGGCTTAATTAAATAAAGATCACTGCACACTTTTTGACAAAATGAGAAAGGTGTCACCATTTTTTTTTATCTATTACTTTCCATTTACATCATTTGATGAGAGGTATACTTCATGCAAAAAAAAAAAGAAAAAAGTCTAAATAATAATTCAAGATTCTTTTATTGACTTTAATTCCAGAAAAATAAAATAAAAAAGTCCTCAATTTCTTACACTTGAATCACACTTTTATTATATTTCAAGAGATAGACTAGCACAAAAAAAACCCAAAACCTAACTACACTGTGCATCATGCAATTTGCTGCGAACTAATGCCTTAATTACAAACTAGAGTTAAAAAAAGAAGAAATCATAGAATACTAACTTAGTTAAAGCAAAATAGGCATTTATTAAAGCATCCAAATTAAAAAAAATTAAAAGCACAAATGAAACAGAATACTACTCCACTACGGCACTACCACTCAAGAATTTTAGTATAGGATAAAAATATCAGTTGCAGTATGTAAAAGTGATATAAAGAACAGCAATTTGCTATCAGGTGAAGTATTAAAAGTCGAATCCTATGACAAAGAATGTGTATATAAGCACAGTAAGTGAAAGCCTGAACAGAAGAGCCGACCCAAAATAACAGAGGAAGCAGAGGCTTAAACCCAAAATTCATATTCTACACATGTTAAGGACTAACCTTGAGAACAGAGCCGTAGCTCAATTTCGGAAAAATGGCGAGTCGACGGTGCCGACAACGATGAACAGCTCGAAGAAGAAGAACTGCCTCTACTGCCGCCGAAATCGCTGTTCTCAGAATCGCTGCTGCAGCGGCAAGTAGTGATTAACAGAGCAATTAACAGAATTTTAGAACACTTCCAGCACCCAATTTCAGAATAAATTATGCGAGAAGCTTACCTTGAGAGATTCAGAGATTGAGAGAGAGATGTCTTTTTCTGTCCCTTGAAATCAGAGAACCCAATTTCTCCTCAGAAATTGAGGTTTCAATTTCGCCTCTGTACTCCAGCACCCAATTTCTAAGTGAGAGGGAGGGAGAGAGAGGCGTGAATGAGAGATGGCTCAACTCTTACCTCCGTATCTGAAATCGGTGGGCCTCAGAAATTGAGGTTTCAATTTCGCCACTCTTCTCCGGCACCAATTCAGAATGCGTTGAACCAGAAAAACTTCATATTTGCAGATTTAAAAAAAAAAAAAAAAGAGTGAGAGGGAGGGGGAGAGAGAGAGAGAGTGCGAGGAGGACTGAAGGGGAATGTGAGAGAGATGGCTCAACTCTTACCTCTCGGTCTGAAATGGGGCAGCACCGCGGAGGAAGGAGGAAGAAAGGGGGTTTAGCTAGGGCTCAATTGAAAAATGAAAGAGGATCTGAAATTTCACAAAGTCGTTTTAAAATTTTATAAATTAAAAAAAAAAATTAAAAATAATATCACGACGGACACGTGTCCGTCGCCCTAAACTCCGTCGTCCTTCCGTCGCGGATCCGTCGTCTCATACATCGGCAATAATTGACCCGGCTTGCCTCCGGCATCAACGTCGTTGGTCCGTCGTCCGGTGCGTCGCCTTAATGAACCGTCGTCCCTCCGTCGCCTTTCCGTCGTTAAAGGGCGACGTCGTAAAATTCCGTCGCCCCGTCCGTCGTTAAATTCACTGTTTTTTTTGTAGTATAAGTTGTTGATTGTTAATTTAGCTTAATTTTTTAAAAATAATTAATGTATAATACATTTACACAGTGCCTATTTCCCGAAAATTTGGTTGGAGATGTGAAGACGCCGCTATTTTTGTTAAATTCCAACTTCGATCAATATTAGTATTGTTAATTAAAATTCTTTATTAATTCGCAACATATTTTTATTTACTTATTAACTACTCCATAATTGAGTGGGCTTATAATTAAATATATAATAGAGAAGAAAAGTGAGTTTATAATGATTAGTATAATAAGTAAAAATGTTGAGCAATATATTATACCCCTGTGAACTATTTGGAACGAAAGAATACATACACAGTATTATTTTGCTAAATAGCTAGCATGTTACTTACTAGGTTGCCTAATTTTAACATGAATTTGAGACCCAATCTTTCAAACAAGAAAGGCTTGGACGAATTGCACTTTGAACTTTGACACTACGAGGAATTGCACGGCAAGCCAATTTCAGCTAATCGAGGGTATAAATATTTTAGTTTCTTTATTTCGATTTAAAATTTTATTTTATATTATTAGCATTATTGGTTCATCTGCATATCTAATTTTGATCTCATATTACCAAACTGAATTCTTGAAAGCAATTGAGGGAGTCCCTTACAATCCATCTAGGGGGATTTTCATCAATTCGTGTTATACACAATTTCATCAATTTCGTTATCAATAGTACGTTGTATTTTGAAGGAGTTAGGAGATGAGGATGGGCACGTTACAAATTATTGTCCTTTTATCCCCAATCAACCACACCTACAGTTGTAGATGGTAGATTATCAATCTGTATAGCTAAACAATCAATTATGAAGCAAATCGAGAAAATAATACTCCCTTCGGATTAAGTATTTCGACACCTTTTCATTATTTTATACCTCATATATATTTGAATGTAATAGGTGTTGGAATACTTAACTCTTTCTAATTCCAACCACATATATTCCAACTTTATAAGCATATATGTGAAAGATAATTAAATGGAAACATAATACACTCTCAATCTCATATTGAATGACTCGTTTTTTATATATACGTGAAGTCTATAATAATATAAGTCACTAGAGAGATAGGGAGTACTGACTACTGAGTAGTATATAAATATGCATGGCATTTCCTGTTTTTTTGGATGTCGATCTTATCCCATCAATAATATTATATCACAACTTCCCCAATAAATTATTATAATTCTAGTGATCTTTATTAAATATTGTTAAATTCCTTGTTTTATTTTTTAAGTAGCAGTACTATCTTCCTTCATACATTAATTATTCTAAACAAATATCTATTAATTAAGTAGTAGTTTATCCACCATTACACTGATTACGCTAACACACGCGATGAGTTGTCTAATAGCTAGAGAATCTTATGTTATTCGGTTATATACTCCTTATACTCCCTCGTTCGTCATACTCCCTCCGTCCCACTCATGTGAGGATAGTAGATTGATGATCGGAAGGAAGGAAAAGGATACAAATCTTTATTCAATGCAGTTCAAAAGCACACGGGCGTCAGATACACGCGGAAGAGAAACATGCATGCAAAACAGAGTGCATGCATGTATATAGTGAAGGAAAGCCTTAGGTCCACGTCCATACTGGTATGGGCTCCACTGATTTAATACGAAAGTCGAAGTTGTAAGAGTTAACGGCGGTGTAGATGCCGTCAACCTGCTCGCTTGAAACAGGCTCGGCGTCGGCGGAAGTCAGGTCTTCCTGAGTGTAAGAAAAGGGAACATCGCACGTGCTCCTCGTGCCAACGTACTCCACCATGGCCGTTGCTTTGGCCGGCACGGTAACCACACCTAACGCCGTCAGCGTCGTCGTAGTCGTTTCGGTGGTGTTCCAGTGGAGCGGCATCCCTTTGGCCTCGAAGGAGACCGTCAGCCCTTGCTTGTCGATGAATGGCACACCGACGTCGATGGTGGTGGGGACCCCTGCCGACAGCGGGAAGCTACGGTTGAAAGTGTATGATCTAGTGTCTTGGTACATGATGGACACTGGCATAGAGACCTCCACGTCCGCCTCGTTGGTGACGGGGATCTCTCCGGCGAAGCAGGTCGTCTCATCATGGACCCTAGCGTCCTCCGTTCGGAACTTGACGTTCGAGATGTTCCTCTTGAACACGAGCTCCTTCACCCGGAACCTTGCCTGGCTTGTGAGGGTGGGTTCCGTCGCAGCCAGACAGTCAGTGACTCCGGAGGCGGTGAGACGCTTGCAAAAGTTTTCGCTGCGCGCGTTCCGGAATGAGATGGTGTTGTCGTCGATCCTGACTGGCCAAAAGAGGGAATGGGGGCCGCCCTCTGCAGGCGAGTCGGCCTGGATCCACTCGTCTGAAGGGCGGCGCCTCCAAAAGAAGTTGAAAAGGTCCGAAAGTAGCCGGACGTGTCCGTCGGGCATCAGGTGTACCTGATGTCCCGACAGACTATCCTCAGCGTCTGCAGACCCAAACTGGAGGAGGTTGAGGCCGTCCGGGGTCTGCAGAGGTTGCAGGTACTTCCCGTTGTCACCCATGAACGCCACGTGTGCAGGCAGTTTTACCAACTCGTCCCAGTCCTCGAAGTCCAGGAAACCGTCAGAGCCATCGCCCAAGTACAAGGCCGACGTGGCCTCGTCTATCAGCACTCTACCCCCACTCGCCACGTGAGTGAGGTAGAGTGCATCTGCCTGCATGCTGGGCTCGAAGAGCGTGCATGCAGGGTTTTCAAGGTCCTCTTCGGGTTGCTTCGACTCTGCAGTGATGAACTTGTCGCCGGCTTTCTGCGCCCAGTATCTATTGGAATAGGTGAAGCGGAGGTGGACGTAGGTGGCGTTGGTCTTTGCTTGCTCCACTTCAATCTTGACGGCGGTGCTGAACACGCTCTCTTCCCCGACGATCACAGAGCCGTCGTCCTTGTAGTGTACGAGGCCGTCGTTGGGGGCGGGAGCTTTCGATTTCAGCACCACGTACCTTGGGATGGTTGCTGCCATCCTAATTTTACTAATTAAAGGATAGGATGGGGAGAGAAGAAAGATTGACGCAAGTAAATAAGGCCTTGATGGAGATTTTGTGTGAATCTTTCAAAAATGCATCAAGTCGATTTATAGACGAGTTTAGCGTCGCATAATTGTGTTGAGAAAATTTGTTTAATTAATTTCCGTACATGTTGATGTTCTTCTCAGACTTATTAATTAGGAGAAATTAATTATTGTTTAATTATCTCAATTATTGGCCGGCTTTTTGTATTTAGTTATATCATATTCCTATTATCATGTAAAAAATATTGATCGACGTGGCATCTTCTGTTTGAATGTTTTATTTATATTGTCTAATCCAAGTGGCCATCCCCACTAGAGAATATCTTGGCGCACCACAAACCAAACAAACTTTTCAAGGACTATATGTGAATATTTTTAGATACTTAAATATATTTTGTGTTTGATAATTCTTGGAGTTGCTGCCAATTGAGATTTGAGCATAATACATCGACGTTAACCAAAAACTTTGATATTGTGATAAAATTTTATCTCATCGAAAAGTCATTTGGTAGCCATAGAAAGAGTTGTAGTGTTACACAAAGATATCCACAACGAGTTGTACTGTGAGGACCAATATGCTGAACTCAATTGAAATGAGTGTGATAGATGAATCAACATTAAAAACACTAATAATGGGTATGTTATAGTGTGTCTCTATGCAGATGACATGTTTATCATGAGTAGCAATACCTAAGCGATTAACGAAACGAAAAGCATGCTAAAGAGAGACTTTGACATGAAAGAATGAGATTAATTAGCGGGCGTTATCATTGTAATGAAGATTATAAGAAGATCTTGCGGGATAGTACTTAGTGTCACAATCTCGATCACTATGTTGAAAAAGTGCCCAAGAAATTCAATGCTTTTGAGAGCGTGCCTGCTAAAACCTCTATAGAACTAAATGTTTACTTAAGTAAAAATAGAGGTGAGCATGTTGTTCAAAAAGACTATGCATGGTGATTGGGTGCTTAATGTTTCTTGCAAATTGGACTCGACCTTATAACATGTGATGTGAACAAATTGAGTCGTTATACGAGCAATTTAAGCAAAGAATATTGGGAAACTTTGGTATGAGTATTGAGGTACTTAAAGTACACTCAATAGTATGAGCTACATTATTCAAAATACCCCTCAGTACTTGAAGGGTACTGTGATGCGAATTGGATAGCCGATACGAAAAATTCACTTTCAACAAGTGGATATGGGTTTACCATTAAGGGTGGTGCTGTCTCATGGAGGTCCACAAAATAAATGTGTATAGCCCGGTCAACCATAAAATTCGATTTTATAGTTTTGGATAAAATTGGGGAAGAAGCCGAGTGGCTAAGAAACTTCCTCGATGACATTCCATGCATGTTAGTCAAAATCACTATCTTCAGTGATGATTCACTGTGATAGTCAAGCTGGTATTGATAGAGCAAAGAGTGGTTTGTACAACGGTAAACCTCGCGACGACATGTATAATACCATGAAACAATTGATCATAACAGGGATTATCTGAATTGACTACATAAAGTCACTTGATAATCTAACGAATTTGCTACCAAATGGTTGAATTGTGATCAAATGATTAAGTTGCTAGAAGAAGTAACGAGTTGAACAAATTAGTTTCATTAATCTCCGCACATGTTCTTTTCATACTTAATTAATTAGGAAAAACTAAGTATAGTTTAATTGACTCAATTATTTGCCACCCCCAGCTGGCTTTTAATTTGTACGTAGTTATATTATACTCCTGCATGCGAATAGTTAATATTGATCGACGTGGCATGCATCTTTTGTTTGAACGTTGGTATATCCATTTCACTCTTGGAATATGCCGTAAATTGATTTAAGCCTAGGTTTTGTTTATATTACTATAAGTAGTGAAACACATGAAGGCATGAGTCACCATGCAAGTAGTATATACTTTATACTAATAAATTTAATATTTTCTTTTTATATTAAAGGATTGGATGAAACGGAAACGCACTAACCGTATTATGCACAATAAGTTAGAACGTGACTCATGAAGCCGGCCGGCGAGTTGTCGGTAGAAAAAATTAACACAACAAACAAAAAAAGAGAAAGAAATAAAAATGAAAAGAAAAGGAAGAATGTGCAAAAATGAATTAATTTACGGTATTTAATTTAAAATGAACTAATTTACTATTTAAGCAAAGAATATTGGGAAACTTTGGTATGAGTATTAAGGAACTTAAAGTACACTCAATAGAATGAGCTGCATTATTAATTCAAAATACCCCTCAGTACTTGAAGGGTATTGTGATGCGAATTCGATATCCGATACAAAAGATTCACTTTCAACAAGTGGACATGTGTTTACGATTGGGGGTGGTGCTGTCTCATGGAGGTCCATGAAATAAACGTGTATAACCCGGTCAACCATGAAATCCGATTTTATAGTTTTGGATAAAGTTAGGGAAGAAGCCGAGTGGCTAAGAAACTTCCTAGGTGACATTCCATGCATGTTAGTCGAAATCACTACCTCCACTCCAGTGACGATTCATTGTGATAGTCAAGCTGTTATTTGTACAACGATAAGTCTCGACATATCCGTCGACGACACAATACCGCGAAACAATTGATCATAACAGGAATGATCTCAATTGACTACGTAGAGTCACTTGATAGTCTAACGAATTTGCTAATCAAATGGTTGAATTGTGATCAAATGGAATGAGTTGGACAAATTAGTTTAAGTAATTTCCGCACATAATCTTCACAGACTTAATTAGGAAAAACTAATTATAGTTTAATTGACTCAATTATTTGCCACCCCCGGCTGGTTTGTTGTACGTAGTTATATTGATCGACGTGGCATCTTTTGTTTGAACGTTGGTATATCCATTTCACTCTTGGAATATGCCGTAAATCAATTTAAATCTAGGTTTTGTTTATATTACTATAAGTAGTGAAACACATAAAGGCATGAGTCACCATGCAAGTAATATATACTTTAAACTAATAAATTTAGTATTTTCTTTTTATATTAAAGGATTGGATGAAACGGAAACGCACTACATCACTTTTGCTAGCTTTAATTTTTTTTTTTTTAATAGGCATGGCTAACCGTATTATGCACAAAAAGTTAGAACGTGATTAGTGAAGCCGGCCGGCGAGTTGTCGGTAGAAAAAATTAACAGAACAAACAAAAAAAGAAAAAGAAAGAAAAAAGAAAGAAAAACAAAAAAAAGAAAAAAAAAAGAAAAGGAAGAATGTGCAAAAATGAATTAATTTATTTAATTCGGTTGAATGGCGTGCTAAACTCATCTATAAATAGATGGAGTTGAGGCGTTACGGTAAAACAAACACACAAGCTTCAACTGAAAAACATATCATCTCCACTTTTCGATTTTTAATTCGGTAATCTTCTCTTCTCTTCTCTTCTCTACTCTTCATTTTTAGTTTTTAGTTCTATTTTTACTCGCAAGTCTGTATAACGTTATACTTTTTATATCGGGTATCTTATTTATCTTGAATCATTTCTTAATATAAAAATAATTAAGCTTGACAAAACAAATACACCCTTTTTCATTTTATTGGATTTCTTTTCTAATCGAGACGTCTCACTTAATTGATTTGATTCCTAAAACTCAAATAATTAACCCTTACTTTTCAATATGGACTTCTTACTTTTCATTTTTAGAACACTGTGTCTAAAATCTTGTGTCAAAATAAAACATGTCAACTGAAGTGAAACGAATGGAGTAGATAAAAAACCACACTCAGTCCTTAATCTATGAGCCCATATATTCAATAGGGTTTAAGAAGTATGCGAGGGATGCACCAGTCTAGAGCCCATGTCGGGAAAGGGTTCATTTCTAATAATCTCATTGTTAAATTTATAATAGTAGTACTCCCTCCGTTTTTTTTTTCAGACGTCCTGTTTCTTTTTGTCACGATATTTAAGAAATATAATAAAAAAGTTAATATGTGGTGTGAGTTAAAAGATAAATGTAATGTTAAAGATAAAAGTGGTGTTTGTTGGGCCTTAAAAGGAAACAAGACGTCTGAAAAAAAAAAAAAAAAAAAAAAAAAAAAAAAAAAAAAAAAAAAAAAAAAAAAAAAAAAAAAAAAAGGTCCAAAATAGAAAACATGACGTCTGAGAGAAAACAGAGGGAGTATATTTTATGATTTTTTTGTTGTTGGGCTCAATTTAAAAGGATCCATGTTCTCCAATAAATCTGATTTATAAATTTGATTTATTTTGAATAGATCCTCTATCCCATTTTTATATACCCACTGTGAATTAAAGTAATTATTCTTATTAGTTTAATGATTTCTTTACAAAAATAAAAGATGAAATATTATAATAAAATAAAATAATTTATATCTCAAAAAAATAGAATTTTAACAAATTATGTGCCCTAAGTTTCGACTTATATATTAGCCTTATTTTATAAATTCGAAAGTAAATGTTAAAAAATATAATTATATACCCTAAAATGAATGAGTTGACTCTTGAAAATAAAACGGAGTACTATTATTCGAAATCATTACGTTGAAATTATTGGACAAAAATGCATTAAATTAATAAATTTGAACATTTGATATACGATTGACATATGTATTATTACAACTATTATGAAAGTGTGTATTCTTGGGATGTACTTATTTTGACATTATTCAATATAGGATATTATAATTTTGCATTATTATCATTATAAGAATTAAGTAATGAACTTGTTATGGCCTGGCCGGATATGACAGTGGTATTAATTTTCTATATCTCTGTTATTTAATTTAATTTTATTTTTTGTACTAGATGGCAGGGGTGTTTCCCAGGTTGATCGTGGTGAAATCATTTTACTATCCTGCACAAGGCCACGCCAACTACAAAGACGACGGTTCCGTAGCCCTAGGCGAACAGGAGGTCCTGAGCACGCGCGTGAAGATCGCAGTTGAGAGAGCAACAATCAACCCTAGCTACATCCATCTACGCTTCTCCGGCTCCAACAGATACTGGAGCCGGAGCTCCGTCAGCACTTCCATCGTCGCGGAGACGATGCAGCCCAACGAGGATACTGGACACCCCGGGTGCACGCTGTTCGAGCCAGTTGACGTGAACCAGAACATTTACATGCTAAGGCACGTGAGGACTGGGGGAACAGTTCGGAATAACACATCTGGGAGCTTCGGCCTGTTCGTTAATCCGAGCGCCGGCGGCTCCTTAGACTTCGACCGCTACTTCACTGTTATTGATTGGGACACGCTGGTTAAACTGCCTAGTCGGGTGGCTTTCAAAGGATACAACGACAGCTACGTGGCGGGGATCTGGGCGGATAACCGGCCCTTCCTGCAGCTGAACGCCTCGGATCCGAACGAGCGGAAGTGTGGCTACCGGATCGACACGATGCCCGACGGCCACGTCCGGGTCTACTCGGATCTCTTCAGCCGCTTCTGGAGGCGGGACTGGAACTGGATACTGGCCGACAACAGTGACGCCGGGCCGACCAACGCCAACACCGTCTACTGGCCCGTCAAGATCGACGAGGGCACCATCGCGCTGCGCAGCAACGGGAACGGCAACTTCTGCAAGAGCCACGCGGACCAGGGGTTCAGCCGTTGCCTGAACGCGCAGCTCCCGCAGATCACCCGAGGAGGCGAGGCTGCGCGTGGAGGAGCTGGTGATGCAGCGGAGCATCTACGACGTGAGGTACAGGATGGAGGACGCCAGGTTGCACGGAGAGACGCCATACGTGGCGGGGGACGACACAGCTCACCAACGACGGTGACGCGGAGGCGTCCATGGCCGTCTCCATCACCTACGAGGACTCCAAGTCTTACACCTTCAGCCGCGGCTTCTCGTTGACGCTCGGGGTCAGCACCACCTTCACGGCCGGTATCATCTTCTTCGCGAGTGCCGAGTATACCATCTCCTTCGAGATCAGCGGGAATTTCCAGTGGGACACCACAACGACAGTTACGACGACGATTTCAGCCACGGGGTCCGTCCTCGTACCGGCCAGGACTAGGGCTACCATCGAATACGTTGCGACAAGGGCCACCTGCGACCATTCCTTATTCTTACACTCAGCAAGACAGGAGCTCCACCGACGGTAAAATTCTATATTCTCACTTCGGACGATGGGACTTACACCGGCGTCAGCTGTTACAACTACCACTTCGTTGTTAGAGAAGCTCAGAGTCTCTGATCTCTCTCTCTCTCTCTCTTCTCGCTTTCTTTTGCTTTTATCAGTTGATTTGCTTTCCTTGTGCTATGTTGTGCGTGTGTGCTACTACATGTCGTTTGAGATGCACAAAATAAACTTGTAGACTTCAATCTCATATAATATACATATTTAATAAGTCAAAACTAAGGGCGTATTACACTATTACTATTAAATAACTGTCTTTTTTATTTTTATTTTATGATTATTTACGTTTTTATTATATTTTTCACACTTTTAATTATAATGATTTAATTTAATTTTATGATTACTTTTGGGTTTCACTAATCCCGTTTTATAATTATTTTAAATATTTAATTTCGTTTTTGTTGTTTATAATAGAATCGATAAATCTGAATTAGAGTATATGAATATCAAGAACATTAAAATTTTATTTTAAATATTTGTCAAATATTATAATATGGGTTTGAAAGAAAGTAAGGGGGAGAAGGAGAGGGAGTGAGAAGGTGGTTGTGTTTTGAGAGAGGGGGGGGGGGGGGGGGGGGGGTGGGGGGGGGGGTGTGGGGGGGGGGGGGTGGTTTGGGTTTTGTGTGTGCTGTGTGTGTTGTGTGTATTTTTGGTAGGGGTGGAACCAGGAATTTTTATGATGGGCTTGGGTTGCTTAGTGGTATAATCGAAACGAGAATTATTCGTTTTTTTCACTATTGGCATGGGCTGATGAGAACAAAATTCAATAAAAATTGAAAAATATAACAACTAATTTTTTTAAAAAAATGGTTGGAGTGGCTTGAGTTGAGCGCCATTGTTGGGTCAACGTGGCTCCGCCACTGATTTTTGGGAGGAGGGGATTTGTTTGTCTTATAATTTATTAAGGATATTAATGTATTTTTACTGCAAAAGTGAGTAATATTTTTTTATTTCACTAAATCTAGGTGGGTATTAACCTACTATACTTGTCCCATCTATCACCTTCAAAATTCAATAGATCCATCTTAATAGCAATTTCACTTTAACATCGGCTCATAATAAAAATTAAAATTTACAGCAAACAATTCTAAGCATGATTTTGGTGGACATACATTAAAAAATTTCAACTCATTATAAAACATATCAAGATATATCCGTACTCGAAAAGTTGTAGAGTATTAAATTGATGGAAATAATTAGAAAAAAATGGAAGGGTACAAGTTTATTCCATGCATGTCTAAACGACAGCGCATGCAAATTACGTAACCTAGCTGGCTAGCTAGGTAGGTTTAAACAAAGCAAACACGTACACAGTATATAATTCATGCATGCATGCATGCAATGTTGAGATGAGATTCAGATGATGGATTGAGGAGCGCTCATCTTGAAGCTGAAGTTGTAACAACTGACGCCGGTATAAGTACCATCGGTCTTCTCGTCACGCTTGATTTTACCGTTGGTGGCGCTCTTGTCGAGCTGCGAGTAGGGGTAGGGAATATTGCGGGATCCCCTGGTTCCCACGTATTCGATTATAACAGAACTCCGGGGAGGTACGTCAACGGAGGTGGCGGTGGTGGTGGTACTGTCCCACTGGATATTCTCGCTTACCTCGAAAGAGATGTCAATCTCGCCCTCCGAGATGAAGGGGACGCCGGCCTCAATGGTGGTGCTGACCCCGGCTGTCATGGATATGCCGCGGCTGAAGGTGTAGGATTTCTCGTCCTGGTAGGTGATGGTGACGGACTCGGTGGTCTGGTTGTCGGTGGCGTTGATGAGCAAGGCGGTCCCCGCAAGGTAAGGCTGCTCGTCGAATATCCGGGCGTCCTCCATCCTGTAGTCCACGTAGTAGATCTTCCTGTCCAGTGTCAATTCCTCAACCTGAAGCTTCGACACCGCCGTGATGGTGTTGGACGCCGAAGCCAGATTGTCCTTATTGTCGCCGACGTTGTAACGGTTGCAGAACGTGCCAGTGTTCTTGCAGCGGAGGGCGATGGTTGAGGCGTCAACCTTGACAGGCCAGAAGAGAGTGGCGCTGTCACTAGCAGTGGTGTCGGAGGAATCGCCAAATATCCAATCACCGTCCATCCGCCAGTACCTGCCAAAATGGTCTGAGCGTATCCGGACATGGCCGTCGGGCAGCCTTTCGATCGTCTGGGCCGACATAATATCGTTAGGATCGGTCCCGGCAAATTTAAACTTGCTATTATCCGAGGTTTTGAGGTACATGCCGTTCTGGCCCTTGAAGGGGACGTGGTCGGGGAGCTGGACCAGCGTCTCACAGTCGACGACAGTGAAGTAGTTGTAGTCTTTGGGGGCAACCTCACCGTTTGCATCGAGCCAAATTTTCGCCATGGTGCACAAGCCATCCCGTCTGAACGTGCCTAAAGTAGAACACGTCGCTTGAACCGCTCTTGAGGAACGGCTCGAACAACGTGCACCAAGGGTTCGACGTGTCCTCTACAACCTCCTTCAATTCGACTCAGCAACTAGCCTGTATGGATCCACTTCTTCCGTCGCCCTCTTCCAGTATCTGTTGGAGTAACAGAAACGGAGGTGGACATAGTTACTGTTGATCTTGGCTCGCTCCGTCTCTATCTTTGCCCAGCGGATCAAACACGTTATTCTCTCCATCATTTACCCAAACCAATCCACCCCTACCCTCCTCCTTCTTGTACCTCCACGTCCTAAGGGCTTCATCACTAACAACTGTGGAAGCGCTCTAGCTGCCATTGTTTCCCCAACCTACACACACGAACAAGCTAGGAGACTATATATTATATATGCATGATATATCCGATCCATTATGACATGATCGATCACCGTATATACGTGTTTTCTTATGACCACGCAACTAACCCAGATCGATCTAGCTACCAACAATTTGAGGCAAATATATATATGCTTAAAAGTACATACATGCATCAATACAAACAAGAATATCAAACAAATTAACATGAATATACTTGAAGAAAAGAAAGCAAACTAAAATACATCCAAACAAACTTCAATGGTAAATAAAAAAATAAGTACCAAAACAAAATGAGAGAGAGAGAGAGAGGTAATGATGATCGAGGAGAAGAGATTAATTACCGGAATTGAAGAGGTGAAAATGGGTTCTTGTGTGTGAGCTAGCTAAAGGGTTTTGGTTGGAGCTTTGTGTAGCGTGTTTGTATGTGGAGATGGTTCCATGCACTCTATTTATAGATAACTAGAATATTTACCCGAGCGATGCTCAGGAATAATATTACATGTGTATATTTCTAATCTATCATGCAGTGTGGGTATTTTGTTGATAATATTTTTCATTAATTTAACTTTTTTGATATTATATCAATGTTAATGTCATATATATGTTTACATTTGTCGCATGGTATCATTGTGTTCTAAAGATCCAAAATAAATTGCATCGCATCATTACTCCAATTCCAAAATTAGGTCACATTATTATCTCACATTATATTTTAGTGAAATGCATGATACATAGAAAATCATGTTTTTTTTTTTTTTTTTTTTTTTTTTTTTTTTTTTTTTTTTTTCTGAAATTCTTTTTTTCACCTTCTCCCTTCTTATTCTTCTTATATTTTCCTAAATCTGCTAGACTCTTATTCTTTATTTTACAAAAACTGTATCTTTCAAAAACTTTATCAAATACAATGCAGAATCCAAGAAATCAAAAACACCATCTTTTTTATGCTAATAATAATAATAATAATAATAATAATAATAATAATAATAATAATAATAATAATAATATAATTCAATGTATATATTGAATGCCACCGGAACCTATAATACTATTATAAATGAATTTACAAAAAAAGTGAACAAAATTTTCGTTATATATAAAAATGCAATCGAGCCGTTTCACAACTACATGTATAAGTTAGTTTGCACATCATTTGCCGTTACCGTTGCAATTTTTGTTTTGTTTATCCAAGTGTTCTAGCGATAAGAGATCTCTTATTCGATAAGAGCATCAACACATCTACATTAATTGAAATTCAAAAGTTATGATTTCCTCTAAGAAAACTACAGTGTGATTTTGGTGTATATGGATATATAAAATACACTAAATTATTTAGTTGCAGTTAAATAATAATACATTTTTTCCCTCATTTCTCCGCTCGACGTGCAATGTGAAGCAAAATCAAAATGGATGGTAACAACTAACATGTATACAATGGAAATTATCGACTCATATAGACACGTGTATTTATATAGGCGAAAGGAAAATCTAACCTAAAAGTAGGGGTGTTCATAGTTTGGTTTAAACCGTAAACCAAACCGAATTAAATCCTATTTTGTAGTTTGGTTTGGTAACTTTGGTTGATGGTTTGGTTTCTTATTTCCGCAAATTATGGTTTACGGTTTAGGTTTGGTTTTTTAAAATACATAAATCAAACCAAACTGTACACCATAAAATCTCGATTTAATTATAATAAACATAATATTAGTTATAAAATTTGACATAACTTACTTTTTTAATACATTGCCATTGAGGGTTGAAATAATAATAAGAGATAAGTAACTAACACAGAGTACAATTTAATATAATTGTTTTTATATAAAATATTATATCCAACTTTAAAGATTCTTTTTACGGAATAAAAAGATCGATTGTGTTTACTATTCATACTTAAATACAAACATATAGTACTAAAGCCGCAAACCAAATCGTACCAAACCGCATTAATATGGTTTGGTTCGGTTCGATTTTAGTATTAATGTGGTTCGATTTGGTTTCAAAATATTAACAAATCGTATTATGTGGTTTGGTTTGATTTTTTCGTTGAACCGTTCCAAATCATCAAACCGTGTACATCCCTACCTAAAAGAGTCGTGTCATGCTCAAAAAAAGAATTAAACAAACTTTATTGTTAAAGAATGTGTTTGTTCACAATTTCTAAGTAAATTTAATAGGAAAAAAATAGATAAGAATATTAGAAGTGTAATCACAAAAGTACCCTTTGAACTCTATCATATCCATGCTATGCTTGGACATATAGTATTAGATTGAATTTAACATATTATCATGACTAAATTATGAATATAATAATGAACGTCTTATAAATATTAATTATACATACACCCTATGCCCGCATAATCTTATACAACGATTTTAATTATACATACACCCTACGCATAATCTTATGCAACGATTTTTTTGTAAAAGGAATTACTTATTTCTTAAATATCGTGTCGAAAAAAAAAAAACAGGACATCTAAAAAAATAGAGGGAATATATAATTTAGATAGACTAACACCAAATAAAAATAAGCGCATAATCCATTGGTTCATGAATTTGAATTTGACCCATACATAGTTGGCCATAAAACTGAATCCCCTCCTCCTCCTCCTTTATAGTTTATACCATGTAAGTCGTCGTTCAATGATTTGTCAGTTTGTAGAGTCATTTTGCAGATTCATTTCCCCCATTGTTATGAATTATTTTCTCCCATTGTAATGAAAACATTTGATTAATTTAAAGATGTGTATTAATACCATGGTTAGACATATCAGTCATGATAGAATGAAACATAATATAATATAAATATAATCATAAATTCATGCAATAGTAATTAAAATATAAAGTCATACCTGTTTCTTTCTCACGGACATTTCTCGGAACAATTGTTCATTCTGGCCGGAACGCCATTCTTATTGGATTTTTTTTTTTTTTTTTTAATTTTTTAATTTTAAAATTTGATTTTGCAGTTACCACTCCATCCCATATATATTGAACTAGATTTTGCACCCGTGCGATGCACGGTTTAGTTTTTGGTTCGAGCAAAAGCCAAATTGAATTGGATCAACTAATATTGGAATATATAAATTGAAGATTAAATTGGCCAAAACTATAAGCACATAATATTCGCAATAAGAGAAATATGAATATACTCCCCGTAAATAAAATTGAAAAATCTTTATATAATTTCATTTTAGACATATACTATCACAGATTCACAATACCTAACATCACATAAACTGTAGTTACCGACCACATAACAATAAAATGGCGAGCCTCGAAGTTTACTATCAATAAACAATATAAGTCAATTATATTATTTTTAAAACGTTTTCAATATAGAGTAATGTGAAACAGAGGGGTATCAATAAAGTTACAGAGAGTGAAACAATACGTTTGTCACCTTACTCTATTAAAATGAGCGTGTGAGGGAGAGAAATATATTTATTTTTTGGATTATATAATTAATTAAAAAAATTTAATTTAAAATGGTGGATGATGATAAAAAGATAATGGGTAGTTATTAACCATTTTGAAGAATAATAAACGGTTAGTTTTTTTTTTAACATAATAATAGGTTAGTTTAGGACCTTCAAATTAAAAAAAAATTACAAAATTGTCATTTTAAAATTAATTTCAAATTGAAGGATTCTTGTTTTATATATATATAAATTGGAAAATTTCAAAGGACACGTTGATTTCAAAGGACACGTTGGTTTGTTCTAAAGAATTATGACTTTTCATTTTTCACATTAAGATGCGATTTTAACATTTGGAAATTGCCACTTTAAATTTAAAAGTGAAATTACTAAAATATCCTCCGTACTTCACTTTTATATAATATATAGATTTTAGCAGTGGAGGCAGGGGCGGACGCATGATTTTGAATTAAGAGGGTCAAAATCGTAATAAATGAGATAAACATAAATCCCCCCTCATTGAGAAAAAATATTTTTTCCACTTCATTTGCACTACAATGGAGAGAAAATATTATCTCTCTAATTTAGTGTTGTAAATATTTTTTCTCCAATTTAAGGAGTAAAATCCCCCCTCATTGAGAAAATGTGAGGAAAATGGTGGAATTTATAAGGTAAATTTCTCTTTTCTCTCATTTTCTTTCGCATCAAAGAGAACGCAACCGTATATGATTAACACTCCTTTCATCTCTACCTTTATGTCATAAATTCGAATTTCTTAAATACGGTGCCGAAAAGAAAAAGATGTTAAATGAATTAAGATAAACGGAAGGAGTAGATCTTAATTTTTGAGTTGAGTGGTAGTTGGTTTTAGGTAGCTAGGAAATAGAAATATTAATTAATACGTATTTGTCACAGACCCATTTGTTCAAGAGAATCTTGTAGTACTATCTATTGTCAATTTATCATATCCCAACCTTTTCTACCTTGTATCGAATCACATATCACATGCTAATTAAACACAGCTTCAGAAAATAAGTACTATATCAATATACTAATACAGCTACTCCACATAACTTTCTCGCATGCATATTATAACAGCCCGACTCTAGCGACCTGTTTGGTTTCCGAGCCGTCCCACTTCACTTGGCTTCCTTTTATAATTGTGACGTTTCACTTTAATCATGAACAAAAAAGTTTTTTTGGTTTGCAAGATAATGTTGTGATGTCACTGACAATTAATCATGTTTGGTTTGTGAGATTATATTGTGCAATAATATTGAACATTTACTGATACACCCTTACAAATTTATTTAACAGAAACATTTATAATTTATTTTTGCTTGCAAATATTGTAATCAAATTTGTTTTATAAAAAATTGAAATCCTAAAATATATTTTGTTTTAAAAGAAATAGTGTTAAGCAATGTTGCATATCGCACAATTGAATTAAATAAAAGAAATCGTAGAACACTTTCTAATTATTGCAACATAGCCGTGGAGCAATGCCTGTGCAAATTATTATTATTTGAATTAGTCGTAAAATTAATATTATTCGGATGATATTGTAAGGAATTAATTATTTAAGTATAGTAAGAAAATTAATTAATTAATTAATTAATTAATAGAATGAAGTTACATTTTGAGCACAATCCATTCCTTTAGCTAATAGGTCTTCTACAGTTCTACTATAGACTTAAATATTCCCCCTATCCTGCGATAGAGCTTAGTTTCATGCAAAATAATTAATATTAAAAAAAATTAATGGCATGTTTATTATGAAACTGAAAAAAAATTAATTAAATAAATTAAAAGAAAGAAATTAAAGATGTACATACAGGGTTAATTTCTTCTTTTTTTTTTTTTTTTTTTTTGATCGGGCAAAGTTAGTTGTTAGATTAGATGTTAGAACCGCCAATCTCCCAAACTCCTAGTATATCTCCAAGTCCACCTTATATCTCCCAATTCGCTCCCATGAGGGATCGAACCCAGGTCCACTCATTCAAGAGGGGAGCCCGGTGGCCAGGACAGGGTTAATTTCTTCTACATCAGCCAAAAAGGAGGCTCCATCACAGTACAATACATGCACTTTGTTCCAGTTGTAAAAATCTAAAAAAAATTGCAGCAATTTTAACCAAACCAAATTAGTTAATCAGTTCATTTGAGCTTATGAACTTAAAAAATTAAACTTAATTAGTTAATTTATTGTTACCTGGATTACTTGCTTCGCCTCGACTGAGTATCGTCCCGAAAGACATTTTTGTGCTTCCAAGATATACTTTCGATCTATCGAGGCATGATTTTTCGGTTTCGCACCATCCTCCGCCCTATAAGAATTCCGAGCCTTCGTTTAGTCCGTTGTTAAAAGCAAAACTATTCATCAGAGAACAATATTTGCTAACTTCGTTTAATAGTAGTAGTAACCTCAAGTTCAATGATCCAATTGTTGACGCCACTTCAAAATCTAGCAGCGAAGTAGTAGGCCCAAGGGTTCTGTCTAAGCACACTATAGTAAAATGGAAATCTTGTCAGGGTCGAAATTTCATTTAATAAGAAGTAAAACAAGAATTAACAAAACCTGCTCCCCTTTCCACATCATCCTCAATGAAGGTTAAGTTGGCGACGATCAGTTGACTGTTGTTAACCGGAACGAATAGAACGAGACAAATTGCTAAGTAGTGTAACCAGCAACATCTGTCCATTGATCTATCAATTAATTATAAGGAATAAAAAATTGTTTGATTTTCTGTTTCGAGAGAAAAAAATACCTGAGTTCCGAGCTCATTCTTCAAGGTGCTAAAAGCATGAGCATTCAATTAATGCATTTGATCCGACACGCTAAAGGGTGATACGGACGAAAGAGGTCACAATTTAGAATTGTGGCCAATCTTCCCGTAGAACTTACAAAGAATTGTGGTCACTATATCTGTTGTTGTGCATCAACCGTTAAATTAATTATTTTGAAAATTAGTAAAATTTTATCAAATAATCGATGTTAATTTAATTACTAATTTCAAATTAGGTTTTACGTTACATTTTCAGCACAATCCATTAGGTTCTTCTACTACTTATTTAAAGATTCTCTGTCCCTGCGATAGAGCTTAGTTTCCTGCAATATAGCTTAACTTTAACAAATTATGCAGGGTGGATATTCCTTGCCATTAGTCTTGATTACTATGAACGGTATTATTTTGACTCGATAATTACAATGTTATATTATTTTTACCGATGTTATTTGAATTTCATTTTAAATTCAGAATCACGCAGTGTAAACACTTGGTGAATGATTGTATACAGTACTAAGCATTCGACTATGAGCACATACTAAACAAGGAATAGAAAAAATTAGAAAAGTGCACGTACATTAAATTGAGATTTTATATCTAGTTATCGCCTAAAAGGGTTATAGATCTATGGCTAAGGGTGACAAAACTATAGTAATGGAGTCGGAAAGAAAATAGGGAAAATCATTGAGGGTGACAATCTATTCCTCTGTTGGCTAAGAGCTCTCTACTACATATTTGAAGATTCTCCCTCCCCTGCGATAGAGCTTAGTTTCCTGCAAAAAATATTAACATTCAAAATTTTATGATTTTTTTTTATTTAAAATTGAAAGAAATGTACATATAGGGTCAACTTCTTCTACATCAACCATGAAGGAGGCCCCATCACGGTACTTCACATACATGCACTTTGTTCCAGTTATAAAAATCTAAAAAGAAAAAAATAATTATTTTGAGCTTCATTAATTTAGAACTTCAAAAATTAACTTAGTTATTAATTAGTTACCTGGATTTGTTGTTTGGCCTCGATTGAATATTGTTCCAAGAGTGGCAACACCACTTGCATTTGTGGTGCTTCCAAGGTCTCCGTTGGATCTATTGAGGCACGATTTTTCGGATTCGCACCATCCTCCGCCCTATATGAATTTCGAGAGTTCGTTAATTCGTTGTGATAAGCAAAACTACTCAAAGAAGTATAATAACGACTGTGGTTAGTTATTAGTAACCTCGAGTTCAATGATCCAATTGTTGATGCCACTTCCAAATCTAGCAGCGAAGTAGTAGGTCCCGGGGGTTCCGTCTAAGCACACTTTAGTAAAATGGAAATCTTGTCAGGGGCGAAAATTCATTTAATAAGAAGTAAAACAAGAATTAACAAAACCTGCTCCCCTTTCCACATCATCCTCAATGAAGGTTAAGTTGGCGACGATCAGTTGACTGTTGTTAACCGGAACGAATAGAACGAGACAAATTGCTAAGTAGTGTAACCAGCAACATCTGTCCATTGATCTATCAATTAATTATAAGGAATAAAAAATTGTTTGATTTTCTGTTTCGAGAAAAAAAATACCTGAGTTCCGAGCTCATTCTTCAAGGTGCTAAAAGCATGAGCATTCAATTAATGCATTTGATCCGACACGCTAAAGGGTGATACGGACGAAAGAGGTCACAATTTAGAATTGTGGCCAATATTCCCGTAGAACATAAAAAGAATTGTGGTGACAATGTTTGTTGTTGTGCATCAACCATTAATTAATTATTTTGAAAATTCGTAAAATTTTATTAAATAATCGATGTTAATTTACCACTTTCAAATTAGGTTTTACGGTACATTTTCAGCACAATCCATTCCTTTGTAGATTCTTCTACTACGTATCTAAAGATTCTCCTTCCCGTGCGATGGAGCTTAGTTTCCTGCAATATAGCTTAACTTTACCAAATTTTGCTGGGTGGGTATTCCGATTCCTTGCCAGTAGTCTTGACTACTATGAGCAATATTATTTTGACTCGGTAATTACAATGTTATATTATTTTTACCGGTGCTATTTGAATTTAATTTTAAATTCAGAATCAGGTTAGTGTAAACATTTGATGAATGATTGTATACAGTACTAAGCATTCGACTATGTGCGCATACTAAACAAGGAATAGAAAAAGTGCACGTTTTGAAAAAAAATTAGAAAAGTGCACGTTCTAAAAAAAATAGAAAAGTGCACGTACATTAAATTGAGATTTTATATCTAGTTTTCGCTAAACAAGGAATAGAAAAAGTGCACGTTCTGAAAAAAATTAGAAAAGTACGCGTTCAAAAAAAATTAGAAAAGTGCACGTACATTAATTGAGATTTTATATCTAGTTATCACCTAAAAGGGTTATAGATCTATGGCTGAGGGTGACAAAAAAAAAAAATAGTAATGGAGTCGGAAAGAAAATAATTAGTAAAATTGATACCTTGTATACATATACATATTAGTTCATCTGTGGCATTAATACAGTGAGTTGGATAAGTATCACTACAAAAAACACAGATTTTAGCGACCGAAAATTCGGTTGCTAAAATTAATATTTCGATCGGTAATGTACCTTAGCAACCGATTACCGACCGACACAAAAAGTCGGTAAAATCCTGGTCGGCAGCACTATTAGCGACCGAAATATTCGGTTGCTAAATTAGCGACCGAATAGCGACCGAATATTCGGTCGGTAATGTTCGGTCGGTAATTTAGCAACCGATTTGCAACCGATTTTGTAGGTCGGTATTTTCAAATTTCGGTCGTTATTCGGTCGGTATTTACCAACCGAATATTCGGTCGGTAACTTGGCGACCGAAATTCGGTTGCTAATTTTGTTTTCGTAAATTGGATTATTCGGTCGGCATTCGGTCGCTATTTTTTTTTTTTTTAATAATTTTATTTGTTTTTCTGTTAATATTTTGTAGCATATAAAACCTGCTCAAATCTTCATTTATACCAGATTGATAGGCATATATATCCACAAGTTTAAATTCAACATCCAACATACAATCAAATTCGAAATAACAATATCATATCCAACATCACAATCCAAACACAATCCAAAGTTTCAAACATAGTAATTAACAAACTGAATTCAAACAATCTAACATATTTCTAGTTAATCCAGTTCAACTTAATTCAAATCAATTCAACAAGTTGAAATAAAACTAAGGTGGGGGAGGGGGTCCTGACCAATGCCTCATAATATGCTCCAGCTGAGCCTTCATTTGTGCATGCTCTTCAGCTTGTTTTTGAAGCTGCTCTTTGAGCTCCTCTTGTATTGTTTGACTTTGCAAGCGCTCCTCTCGCTCGGCACTTAACTGAGTCTGCAAAGAGCTGATCTGATCCTCCATGTATGCACTACTAAAGTCTGATTCTGCCGAAGATACATATGATTGTGATGCTGTAGTATATCGACATCCTTGGCCAAAAAGTCGATTTTTCTTTTCAAGAGCCTTGACCACTCGTAGATATATTGCATTCATATCAACCTCACGTTCTTCAGTGGTACCGGGAAGGGGTGCACGCTCCTCGTCTGCAATACGATATACCTCTTCCTGCAATTGGTGAATGAATGAATATGCAAACAATAGAGGAAAGAAGAGAAATGGCAGTTTATTTTATTTTGTAAGGGAATATATTCAACAAAAAAGGGGTTGCTGCTAATATATGCACATGCTAGTACTATTATCAAAAGAAAAGAAAAGAAAAATAAATAAATAACGAGATCGAAAAGACTGAATCTGAATCAGTTAATTGGGGAATTTGATAAAGTAGTGAAATAGAAATAGAAATAGCAGCCGCCGCCGCATGCATTGCATTCACAGTAAGATCTATATATATACTATATGCTAATTAATTAATTAATCAAAAACACTTACTTAATTATAAATAAATAAATTAATTAATACTCCTGTTCCTATTCCTGTTCCTGTTCCTGTATGTGTTTCCATTTCAGCAGACACTTCTCTGACCACCTCATACTACTAGTATACATTTTCTCATTTTGCGTGTGTGTTTGTTTTAATTAAGAATGTTGGGAGTATATAACTTTTCCAACCCTTCAATTTTATAGTAAAATAAAGCACATAAGTCATAACATACTAGGATTAATTACTCAATTATTTATGCAAGGACTAGAAGCTGTTATCTACAGCCACCAACTGAAAACACTTCTATTAATTAGAAGAATTCTTCTGATCAAACACCAGACACTCAATATTCCAAGTGTTAAATGAAGAGGAAGAAACTGAAGTTGGTTTCATTTACCATTAATTAATTCATCAATTAAAAAAATAAAAATGTTAAACCAGTCAAAACTTACAGCAATCTTCTTCGATTTCAAATCTGTGTACTCTCCACCTTTATAGTGATATCTCAAAAAAACCTCCCAATCTATCTTTTCCTCAGGAACATTCAACTGTTCTGACTAAAAGAATTTAATTATGAAAAGGATTAGTTAAGAATGGTCCAAGACTAAGAAATATTAATAATAAAAATGAATAACTTCAATAAATAATTACCAGCTGTATAGCATAATCCTGTGCACTCCTCGATCCTCCTCTGTGTATAATAAGTCCAGTGCCAGGTCCCTCGGGTTCAGACATTCTGTTTAACTTGGCTTGCCTTGATCGCTCTATAACATCCTCCCTTAGCCAATAAGCCTTCCAGTGCTCCCACTCATCATCAGTAATAAACGGAGGCTTTTTTCCACGTGCCTTCATGTCCTTAAAGTCGTGCACCATATCCTTATAGCGAATTGCAGCCTTTACACGCCAAGCTCTATGCACTAAAATCTCGATAGCAGGATCCCAAGTATATTCTTTCTGTTATAAAATTAATATGCATAAACAAAAATCAAGTACATATCATCATAAAACATAATTGATGTAATTACACTAGAAATATCAAAAATAATAAAACAAAACAAAAGTATATATATTACCCGAAACTCCTCAAAATAGTCCAACTTCTTATCCTCTGGCACCATCTTCCATGCAAAAGCTCTGGGGTATAGAGATCTTTTGAAGCAACTTGTGATAGCACCGGAAAGTCCACGACTTGGCTTCAACAAACTGCAATATATTTATATATAGAACAAGCACAACACACCTTTCAAAACCCATAATAACATCTTAAATAAATTCAGCTAGTTAAATACGAAAGAAGAATATATTATACCCC
Source organism: Thymus mandschuricus (assembly GCA_029379335.1). Lineage (NCBI taxonomy): Eukaryota > Viridiplantae > Streptophyta > Magnoliopsida > Lamiales > Lamiaceae > Thymus > Thymus mandschuricus. Next base: position 5,635,519 of record CM057080.1, on the reverse strand, counting down.
CTTGATACAGTAAGTGTCGTCAGCCCACCAACATTTGTCGATGTTGCATCAGCAACATTAGTAAGATTGTTCCCTGTGCCTGCAGCTGAAGATAGATGAGACGAGTTTGATCCATTCATCGCAAATTCAATGCCTCTGCCCCTACCAGCCCCCGTAGGTGTAGAACCCTCCGAAGCACCCCTCTCAGTCCCTCTAGGTGTAGAACCCTCCGCTGCACCCCTCCCAATCCCTCTAGGTGTAGAACCCTCCGATGCACCCCTCCCATGACCTGAGCTGGATGCGTTCCGACCAAGTTCCATGGCTCTACCCCTTCCACCTCCTCTAGGCGCCATCTGCAAGGATGTAGAAATTAATTAGATATAAAAACATTGAAATAATAGTAAATACATAAACGAACGTAGAAATTATTACAAATTCAAATAATACATGTTTCATACACTACTCATCGTCGCAATCGTCGTCGTCAATATCACTATCATTATCTTCTTCGCTGCTTATGACATTATCTTCTTCTTCTGTATTGTTATCATCTTCTTCAATGTCTATCAAACAACCGTCTGGATGCATTGAGATGGGATCATCATCTACGGTTAGATTGATAGAAGGACCACCTTCATCTTCTTGAAATGGTTGTGGCACATGTAAGGAAGATGATGGAGTGGGAATATCTACGTTTGATCTGGCTCTAACCTTACACACCTCCCACCAATCTTTTCGAGATTGATTTAAACTTGGATATGAGCAATAATAGACTTGAACTGCTTGACTTGCAAGGACAAATGGTTCATACTTATTGTATCTGCGCTTATGGTTTATGGAAACCAACTTATAATCTTTATGAACCAATGTCCCTGATGGTGATGGATCAAACCATTCACATTTGAACAAAGTGGTTTGTTTGATTGGTAAACCAGTGTATTCCAGTTGTACTACCTCAACCAAACGACCATAAAAGTCACTATCATTTGCACTGTAGTTGGAACCCTTAATACATACTCCACTATTCATGGTAGCTCTATGTGTCCCATGCGACATGGTGTGGAATTTATATCCATTCACAATCCAACCATGAAATGTCTTTACTTGTCGTAAAGGACCTTTTGCAAGAGAGATCAAGTACTTATTAACAACATTGTTTTTGGGATCACTTACCTACAATATAACATTGGTTCTAAATAATTAGTCACAAAATATACATTGACAACTATGTATTTTCAGATCAAAGCTAAGCAACTAATTATGTATACTTACATAGGTCTCGAACCAAGTAGCGAATTCTTTGTCCAACAAACTATCAATTGTCTCACTTGAGATTAGTGGATTTTCACTCTGCATTTGTCCAATGAATAATCTAAATTCAAAACATAAATTGATTAGTGGTGAAACTAAGTAATATTATAAATATGTAAGTGTTGTAAGATACGTACGGCATAAAATACTCTGTAACTTCATCGCAGTTCAATAGAACATAAATCCGGGCAGCATCATATTCTCTCTCGTCCAAATATCTCTTCGATACATGCCCCAATTTGCGTCCAGCGGGCATGAAAATTGATAAATTATCAGGATCTTGATTCTCTTCAATTTCACAGTGAACATCATAATTACGAGGCACAACTCTGTGTCTTGTCATTACATGATCCTCGAAGTAGTATGAGCAGAATGATGAAGCTTCTTCGACCAAATAAGCGTTACATATAGACCCTTCAACTCTAGCTTTGTTCCGAACATTATTCTTCAATTTTCGTAAGTACCTATACATGCCAAATAGTTATATATATAAATATATACGATTTTTTAATCATCATTTGTCTAGGAATAAAGATATTACTATATATGTTTAATTAAATTGATACCTTTCAAATGGATACATCCATCTATATTGAACGGGACCAGCAAGTCGAGCTTCATCAGCCAAATGGACCGGGAGGTGCTCCATTGAATCGAAGAAACTTGGAGGAAATATGCGCTCAAGCTTGCACAATATGACTGGAATGTTCTCGTGAAGATTTTGCATATCATCAATCTTAATGTTTGAAGAAGTCAATTCTTTGAAAAACAAACTCAATTCTGTAATTGTCTTCCAAACATTAAGCGGTAGCAGTTCACGAAGTGCAATGGGCAGAATGCGTTGCATAAAAACGTGGCAATCATGGCTTTTCATCCCAAACATCTTCAACTTCCTCATGTCGACACATCTGCTCATATTGGATACATATCCATCAGGAAATTTCAGTTGCTTTATCCACTCAAACAATACCTTTTTCTCATCCTTATCAAGTGTATAGCAAGCTTTGGGAAATTTTCCTGTCGATGCATTACGCCTCAGTTCAGGTCTATTGCAGAACTGGTTTAGCTCCTCTCTGGACTTGCTTGTATCCTTAGTTTTACCTTGGATATTCATCACAGTATTGAAGAGATTGTCAAATACATTCTTCTCAATGTGCATGACATCCAAATTATGTCTAATTAGTAATTTGCTCCAATAAGGCAAATCCCAGAAAATGCTTCTCTTTTTCCATCCAGAAAGAGCCTGTTTAGACCGTTTAGAAGGTCTATTACTAGACTCCTCATCTTCAATCTCTGTTACCTTCTTCAATCCCAATTGATCTATCTCATTCAAAAGATCATCTCCGGATCTCATTTCAGGTGGTGGTTTGTGAATTTCCTTATTCTTCGTGAAAGCTCTTTTATTGCGCCGAAACTCATGATCTGGAGGAAGAAATTTTCGATGGTTATCAAACCAAGACTGCTTGCAACTACATGGTAGAGTAAATGCATCAGAATCTCCCATACAATGTGGACATGCTAGTTTTCCTGCAGTACCCCATCCTGACACCATAGCGTATGCTGGAAAATCACTAATTGTCCAAAGCAAAACTGCTCTCAACTGAAAATTTTGTTTCGAGGAAATATCATAAGTGAGCACTCCTACTTCCCATAGGTGTATCAACTCAGAGATCAACGGTTGCAAGTACACATCAATTTTATCCTTTGGATTGCGTGGGCCGGGTACTAAGATCGTAAGAAACATATGCTGCTCTTTCATACACATCCATGGGGGAAGATTGTATGGTGTTAGTATAACAGGCCAAGAAGAATATTGTTGGCCTGATTGACCAAATGGCTGAAAACCATCTGTCGAAAGACCTAACCTTATGTTCCTAATTTCTGAGGCGAAATCTGGATAACTTTCATTCAAATGTTTCCAGGCAGGAGAATCTGCAGGATGACGTAGAACTCCATCATCAACAGATGATGCATGCCACCTCATTTCTTCAGCTGTAGCAGTAGAAGCATATAAGCGTTGTAGCCGAGGTGTTAGCGGGAAATAATACATCTTCTTATACGCAACTTTTTCTTTCCTACTGCTCCTGGAACTTCGGCTAACATTCTTGAAACGTGGATGTCCACAAAACTTACAATGGTCTAAAGAGCTATCTTCTTTCCAATAAATCATGCAGTGGTTTGAGCAAGCATCAATTTTCTCAACCGGTAATCCCATGGCACGCAATAGCTTCTTTGTACTGTAGAAGTTCTCAGTCACACAATTATCTTCTGGAACTATCTCCTTCATTAGTTGTGTGATCTGATCAAAACACTTCTCGGTCATGTTATTCTCGGACTTCAAAGTCATAAGTCGCGCAACTAGTGACAACTCCGAGTGGTTTTTACAACCTGGCCACAACTCCTTATCTACAGCATTCAACATGTCGTAGAATTTTTTCGCTTCAGGATTTGGCTCCTCTTCCATGTCTTCAAGATTATGTTGATGAGACATAGCAGCATCCATTACCATAGTGTGGTATGAATCAGCCTCATCTCTCAAATTCCTTTCGTTATTCGATGGAGTTCCACACTCTCCTTGATATTTCCAAACATAGTAATTTGGAACAAATCCATTCTGTGCTATGTGGAGCCTCACTGTGTAAGGTGGCTGATAAGGTATGTTTTTACACCGTTTGCATGGACACTTAATTTTCTCCCCGTCCAAAAATGCCGGTTGATTAGAGGCGAATGCAATGAAAGATTCAAGACCATCTAAAAATTCTTTGGTCATTAAACCATTCGCACGACGCTTATACATCCACTCTCGATTTAGAGACATTTTGCTGATAAGATTTTCCAAAGTTAATAAAAAAACTGAAGTAACTTATCTAAACTTATTGCATTAATTTAGCTCTACATCTATAGTTGCATGTTCTCCAAATAACTATAGAAACGAAGATAGAATAACGAGGATGTTGGACTAGTAGTTATATATGTAGTAGTACTGTATGATGGAAACAGGTAGTGACTAGTAGTAGTTAATTAGTTGTGGTACGTATAAATTAGTTTATATTCCCTAATGTTGAGGCACATATATAGTATACATAAGATAAGTTTTTCTATAATCTGTCTGTCATCTACTTATTATTTTCACATAAATTAAAAGAAAAAGGCAATACTTACTTTTTCTGCTCAGCTTCCTTGTCACTTAACCAATTGCTCAACTTATCGAGACTTGTTCTTTTCCCACCCTTCCACAATCTGAATGTTAAGGGTAACAAAAACACATTGTGAGAGATTGACCATATGATAAAAGTACAAGCATTTTACAGATTTAAAACCAGTGCAAATCTACTTTTTCAGCATTTAACTTTTAAAAAACTATTTTTTCAGCATTTAACTTTCAAATATTATCCTCTTTTTCAGCATTTAACTTTCAGCAGTTATGCAACTAAATCTTTTAGGATGTTGTTCTTCAAATGAAATGCCTCAAAAATTGCAGCCCGATATAATTTCAGAATTCATTATATGAGATCTGTAGGAAATATTGATCTATCCACAGCAGGACTTCCAACAATCAAACCATCACACGAGCCATACATTTATGCACCAAGAAAACCAATCACAGTGCACAGAACAATTTTAAAATGAAGAACAATATGCCAAATTGAATCGATTTTTCTTCAGTGTGGAAACACAAGCACATGTTTTAGATCTGTCATTGATTGTTGAAATAAGTCAACTAATCAAAGTCAAGCATGACAGTTTACCATTCTGTTCTACAATTGCTAAAAATTGTTTAATTATAGGCAGTCATTAATCACGACTTGTGAAATTGATTAATAAATCTATAGTTACATAGATCAGATTATAACTTGATCTACTTTCGTATATTTGGAAATTTTAATGCTCTCTAATCCACAATATTCGTAGCTACTTTTCTTTTTGGCCCGTCGAACAAAATAACATTGTGTTCATTTTGGGAAAACATTTGTATGTTTAACACTCATTCTCCGTCAAATATATACTATTAAGAAAAGAGTCCTAATGAGCTGTGTTATTAAACACATAATCCATTTAGAAAAGTTCACGAAGAACCCATTTTCAGGCTACTTTTTTACCTTTAAATTTCAATAACAAAGAAACATAATCAACGCAGTACCATTAGTGAAAATTTGCAGTGATAATGGCTGCCAATCTTCTGTCCAACAACCTTATGCATGAAATTCACTCTAATTATTCTAGAAATTCGATTCCAAAATTACAGAAAATTAAATTACAGATAAATTTTCAAATTTCGCAATGCAACTATACAAGAAGGTGGATTTTCCATCAAAAACTAAGGGGGAATTTTATCTAAGAAGTAAAGATCGAAGCAATTTTTTCAGAAATTCAGAGGCAAAGCACTTTATAAATGAGGGCACTAGAAAAGGCCAGATTTTTTCGGATCGGAATTAATGGAAGCAAAGTATAAACCCTAAAATCGAATCACTCAACAAGCCACCTAAAATACTCAAAAATACATAGGGAAAATCACGAAAATTAAAGAAAATCTTGAAATAAAAACAAGAACACAATCACTCGTTTGATCTAAAATAACCCCAAAATACACCGATAATGCGAGAATCCAAGAACTTCAAACAACAAGAAAATGCAGTACTTCAATGGTGGGGAAACGAAAAACCGAAAAAGGAAAACGGAAGTACCTTCTTCCAAGACAGAGAGAGAGAGAGGAGTGAGACTGAATGGGAAACGAGATTAGAGTGATGAGAGAGAGAGAGAGAGAGAGAGAGAGAGAGAGAGAGAGAGAGAGAGGGCGGCGTGAGAGGGAGTTGCAGCGTCGGCCGCCGGCGGACCAGGCCTCCTCGGTGTCGACGGCGACAAGAGTAGAGGAGATTGGAAGAGAAAATTAGGGCTCAATCGCGCGTTATTACTCAATTTGAAAGTTTCAGTATTATTCAGTCTAATTATACATTAGCGACCGAATTTTTCGGTTGCTAAAATAAATAATTAATAAAAAAAAAATTCAATTCTATTTAGCAACCGAAATATATTCGGTCGGTAAAATAGCAACCGAAAATTTCGGTCGTTAAAATTGGCGACCGAAATCGGTTGCTAATCAGTTGGTAATTAACGCGCCTAACTTTCGCGCCATGGTCGGTCGTAACGTAGTCGCTAATTCGGTCGGCAAGTTCTGAAATTTCAGGTAGTCGTAAATCAGTCGTAAATCGGTCGCTGATTAGCAACCGAATTGTTTCGGTCGGTAAATCGGTCGGTAATTCTAGTGTTTTTTGTAGTGTATGTTGCTCCTCTATCAACTGGACGCTTCTCCTCTCGAAATACCAGTCACCGAAAGCCTCTTCAATCGTCTGTGCATATCAATATTTAAAACCAAATGAGAGAGAGAGAGAGAGAGAGAGAGAGAGAGAGAGAGAGAGAGGGAGATTACCAGATTTTGCGGGGTAGGTTTTCCCTGCCAATTGATGGATCTAACAACAAAGTTATGAATGAAGCATGAGTTGATGAATAATCCAATTGATAGATTGTTATGAATTCCCTCCAATGCCTTGAGGAATTCAATTTGAAAACTCTGAAATATTTAAATTAAAAAAAAAAACATGGATAAGTACTAATGATTATAATTATAAGTAGATGATACTAATAAATTGTAATCATGCACGTACGTAAGTACCCATGATTAGTTGCAATTGCACGGCCGTACAGTTCCCAAGATTTCTAAACTTTTTCGTGCAATCAACCCAGCCTTCATTGTTGGGAGGATTAGGTTTTAAATTTGTATGAATCTGACAAAACAAAACAAACAAACAAACTTATAAGGGTTAATGCACTGTAATTACACTAAATATAATATCCATATAATATATAGAATTTAAAAATTCAAAAAAACAAATATATATATATATATATATAATTTTTCTCAACCAAAATATAAGTATTTTAATAATGAAATATAATTTATTAATGATGTAACAATTCAATAAAAAATACTTATAAAAAGTTTTAAATAAAATAATTTTATCATTTTAAGCATATGATTTTCTTTAGTATTTCATATTTTATTTCTTACTTTCTTTTTCTTTATTGAATATAAATTTAAGTCAAATTAAAATAATCAATTATTGCAAAGAATAACCACAAAAAATATAAGTTTTCAAGAATAATTTCACTTGTGTTCACTTTCCTCACAAGATTCGTCAATCTACACTCTCGAATTCACATATCCAATATTTTTTATTTTTCATTATTTAAGGATTCGACACATGGCGAATCCGGTGCGAATCGCACGAAAATCTCACGAGAATTGCACCCTATAAGAATCCGGTATGTGGAATGTGTTATATTTTGAAGAATCCGTGCAACATAGTCACCCATGAAGGAGGCTCCATCACATTACTTCACATACACTTTGTTCCGGTAAAAAAAACCGAAAAGAAAAAATTAATTATTTTGAGCTTCATTAATTTGAAATTTAAAAAATTAACTTAATTAATTACCTGGATTTGTTGTTTGGTCTCCACTGAGTATCGTTCCGTAATTGACAACAACACTTGCATTTTTAGTGCTTTCAAGATCTCCGCTCGATCTATTGAGGCACTAGTATGCGGAATCGCACCATCCTCCGCCCTATATGAATTTCGAGACTTTGTTAACTAGTTGTGATAAGAAGCAAAACTATTCAAAGAACAATAATAGTAACCTGAAGTTGAACGATCCAATTGTTGACGCCACCTCCGAATCCAACTGCGAAGTAGTAGGCCCCGGGGGTTCCGTATAAGCAAACTATAATAAAATTGAAGCCTTGTTAGGAGCAAAAAATTCATTTAATCTATGTATATATAAGAAGTAAATAAGTAATTGGTATAAAACCTGCTCCCTTTTCCACGGCACCCTCGATGAAGGTTAAGTTCAAGGTGGTTATTTGACTGTTGTTAACCGGAACGAAGAGAACGAGACATAGTACGTGCCGCTATGTGTAACGCTCCGTATCGATCCATTCTTCACATGAATGAAACTTAACAAAAGGAAGTAAGAACCGTGAAGTGTTGCTTACTAGGAAAAAGAGAGAGAACATTTAGATCATATGATTATGTGCATGCATGAGAATAAATTATTTAATATTCTGTTGTAAGAAGAAAAATACCTGAGTTATTCAAGCTTCAATAGTTGAGGAGAATGAGAGAGAAGTAGAGTTTAAGTAGGTGTCGGTTGATCTCCTCTCCTTTGTTTTATGATAAAAGTGAAGTGAAGTGATGAGGGTGGTTGAGGGTCAAATCTCATAAATTGCACGAGAAGCGCACGGTAATCGCACCCTATAAGAATTCGATATATGCAATGTGCTATAGTTTGAAGAACCGTGCAATATAGTCTTTTTTATGTTGTCTATATGATAATTGACCACGGTCATCATGGACGGTGTTGTTTGTACCGTTGTTGAAGTCAAAACAACAATATTATTTTCCTTGGATGTCGTTTTGAAATTAGGGAGCTTTTTTTTTTTCCAACTCTTTTCTGAATTCTTCTCCTGCTCACACTCGCGATCCCTAACCCTCTTCATTCTCAAGTCTCAAAGAAAAAAGTACCATCGCCGGCCAAACCTTTTCCCATCGTCGGTCGTCTTTCCGTCAGTCGTTTGTCGGCCCCTTCTTTCCGTTAGCCGGTCGCCGTCACCACCACTCGCGATTATCCTCTCAATTTTCACCTTCAAATCCCAAATTCTGCTTTAACGTTTTCAATCTTTGGGACCGATTTTGTGGATTAATTGGTGTTTCGAGTTATTGGGAAGAATTTTGAGATGATATACGATGAAGGAGGCGCAAAGAGGATTTCCAGGTTCGTCCCCCTTCACTCCCGCTGCTGCTACGTAAGTTTCAAAACCCTTCTCCATGAACTTTCAACTTTGTCACAAAAATACACGAACTTTGGGCGGTTTTCGTTTTTTTCCATGAACTTTCAACTTTGTCACAAAAATACACGAACTTTCAAATCGTTGCAATTTTCCAAGAAAGCCAATTCCGGTCAAATTGAATCCTAGTTGTCAATTAATTTGCATGACGTGGCCTTAATGGGCTGATTTGGCGCTGAGTAGGCAATGATGTGTCGAAAATATTGAGGGTTACTATCATTTAAATACATGAACTTTGGGTGGTTTTCTTTTTTTCCATGAACTTTCAACTTTGTCACAAAAATACAAGAACTTTCAATTCGTTGCAATATCCCCATGAATGTAAATTCCGATCAATTTGAATCCTAGTTGTCAATTAATTTAAATGATGTAGCCTTAATGGACTGATTTGGCGTTGAGTAAGCAATCACGTGGTGAAAATATTAAAAACGACGTCGTATTGATCATTGGGCAACTTAAAAAGCGACATCCAAGGTTTGCTGCCGTACGCGCCGTAAGAATATCACAAGACAGGTCATTCTCACAATTTGGGGTGAATCTTACTCTCGAGGGCTTAGACGAATTGATGAGGATGTCATTGCCAAAATGAGGATGAAAGAAGAGGAACGACGAACCGGAAGAATAAGGTATGAAGAAGAAAGAATAAAGAAAAATGAACGACGAAGCCACTGCAATTGTTTTTTATTAATTGGAAACCATAAATTGATGTCAAAAGACGTTTTTGGCAGTTTCAAAACGACGTGTATTTTACCGTCGATCAATGCCACATAATTATAAACGGTTGCTACGTAGAACACAAGTTGGGGAAAATTGACTTTCATGGAAAAATTGCATTAAATCGAAAGTTCGTGTATTTTTTGTGACAAAGTTTAAAGTTCATGGGAAAAAATGAAGAACAACCAAAGTTCATGTATTTAAATGACACCATTTTTTGCAGTTTCAAAACGACGTCGTATATTTTACCGTCGATCAGTGCCACGTAATCATTCCGGTTGCCACGTAGGATACAATTTGGGGGAAATTGACTTTCATGGGAAAATTGCAACAATTTGAAAGTTCGTGTATTTTTATGACAAAGTTGAAAGTTCATGGAAAAAAAAGAAAACCACCCAAAGTTCATGTATTTAAATGACATTAACCCTTAAATTAATTGACAACTAGGATTCAAATTGATCGGAATTTACATTCATGGGGATATTGCAACGAATTGAAAGTTCTTGTATTTTTGTGACAAAGTTGAAAGTTCATGGAAAAAAAGAAAACCACCCAAAGTTCATGTATTTAAATGATAGTAACCCTTAATATTTTCGACACATCATTGCCTACTCAGCGCCAAATCAGCCCATTAAGGCCACGTCATGCAAATTAATACAACTAGGATTCAATTTGACCGGAATTGACTTTCTTGGAAAATTGCAACGATTTGAAAGTTCGTGTATTTTTGTGACAAAGTTGAAAGTTCATGGAAAAAAACGAAAACCGCCCAAAATTCGTGTATTTAAATGACATTAACCCTATAGTGTATTACCAGTATTCAATTGATCAACCTAATATGACGATGATCAGTGGCGGAGCGAGGCTCACAGGTACGTACAAAAGAGGTACAAAATATAAAAGTTCGTACATTTTTTTTTGGCACGTTTTTAAACTTTTGGCGGGACAAACATGAGATATGTTATAAATTTACATAACCAAATTTCCTAAAATTTTCTTTAACAAGATAAAATGTAAAAGTCGTGTCACAAATGACTTGAACTCGAGAAAAACACCATTTTCTTTCTTTCATTTATGTAATATTCTTCACTCTATTAATATGAATGGGATAATCTGTTTATCATGCGATTACCCGTGGTGTTCTTCCTATTTCCTAGATGTAGATATAATATGTATTAAATTTCCATATTATAAAGTGATGATTTGGTTTGGAGACTTAGAAACATAAGGTACACCCCCACTAATACAATCTTTCGGTTTCAGAACCTTAATTTGAACTCTATTACACAAACAGATATTGAACTCACAACTATTTAATTTGTTCAAATAAAACTAGCACAATTAAATGAATGAATAAATAATAAATTCACCCACATTTCATTACTAATGAGAATGTACAGTAACTTGAAGGACTTCATTACCCATGCTTGCTTGCTCCTCCAATATTTCCCTTGCTGATTCTGCTGCAGAGGCTGTGCAGTTATCCACCTCCATCGTTTCCAGTGTTGCTATATCTCCAACCCCGGAAGGAATCCTCTCGAGCCTCGAGCAATGCCTGATGATGAGACGCTCGAGGCTCGAGAAATGCATCGCCTCAGCTATCCAGCGGATGAGATCAAGACTCTCCATGAGCAAGTACTTCAGCGTGGGGAATTCTCCCTCTGCTGCCTCCCACTGTTCTCCCACGACGCTCATATATAGCAGTTTCAGCACTTCGAGATTCGGCAACGAACCTATAGTCCTCATATCTTCCCAAGAAATTCCACACCCTCTGAGAGTAAGCTTCTTAATACTCAGAGGCACACCAAACTTCACAGGGCCGTGACCCATTAGAGAAGAAGCAACGAAGAAGAGGTTCAACGTCTCGAGTTGATTCAAGTGGACAAGATTTCCAAGTTCGTGATCTGATCTCACTTCACGGGTGTAGATAGCCTTAAGTTTCTTCAAGTTTGGAATCCTCTCAATGGCTTCTTTTGTGAAACTGAAGTTTTTCACTTTGGAAAGTGTTTGTAGGTTTTCTAGGAGGCGAGGTTCCTCGCCATCAAGAGCGAGAAACGGAGCAGGCGACAAAGTTATGTTGAGAAAGACAAGATGTCTGAGTTTCGGCATGTCCCAAATAGGCAAGGGGGTAACCAACCTGTACTCGTGCGCATTAAACTTAACCGATGAACCCACAATCAAGGTCTGAAGATTCTCAAGCTTCGGTAGTGATGGAGGAAGAGTGCAATAACGAATGAAGCCACTAGTAAAAGCTATGAACTTAAGATGGAGGAGTTGCAGTATTTCAACTGGAAATGACTCAAAGTTCACTTCAAGAATGTGCAGAATCTTGAGACGGTTAAAACCTACGAGTACCTTGTCATTGTAGGAGCAGCAGAAAACAGAATGAACAGGGGAGAGCGCGGTGTTCGCGTTCCTGAAGTGGAACCACTCGACACATTTGGAGAACCAAAGGCGGCGCTTGCGCTCCATCCTTTCTTGAAGTCCATTCATGGGATGGAGAAACTTCTCGTCACGAGCTCTACTTATGCAGAGATCCCTCAAGAGATCGTGTATGCTGCAGAATCTGGACTTGTTATTCGACCTCTTGGTAGTGATCAGTACTAGACTTCTCTTGACAAGATCCTCCAAATACACTTCGGCTACTTCTTCTAAGCTTTTTGACTCTATTGGTTTGAGGAATCCTTCTGCAACCCACAAACCGATGAGGTGAAAGACGGGGATTTGGTAGTCTTCTGGGAAACCTCCCATGGAGAGGAAGCACGGCTTTAGATGATGAGGCAAATGGTTATAACTCAAAGAAAGGAGCTTCGATGTAGGATTCTCGTCGTCACTTTCTGTCACTGCTAATCTCACATCTCTAGCTATATTCTCCCATTGATATTTCACCCTATTGGTCTTGAGGAGTCCTGCAACCACAATGACCGAAAGTGGAAGCCCGCGACAGTTTCTTGCAATCCATCTCCCAGTCCCCTCCAATTCAGGAGGACAATCTTCTTCTCCAAATACCTTCCTCTTAAAAAGGTTCCAACTTTGCTCCTCGTTCAAGAACCGCATCTGATGAAAATGGCCTCTAGAGTTGGCATGAGCAGCCACATCGACTAGTCTAGTAGTTATAATAATCCTACTTCCGTTATGGTCATTGGGAAAGATCATATTCACCTCGTCCCATGCCTCTGAGCTCCACATATCATCCAACACGATGAGATACCTTCTCCCCTTGAGACTCTTGTACACACGCTCATCTAGCTCTCCCGATCCTCGACTCAAATTCTGAGATGGTGTGGTCATCGAATGTAGGAGGCCTCGAAGAATATTTGGCCTTTGATGATCTTCAGTTATGGTTGTCCAAGCACGAAGATCAAAGCGATATGCAATGAGGGGGTCGTAGAAAAGATTCGCGGCCAGAGTCGTCTTACCAATTCCGGCCATTCCAACTAATGAAATGATCTTGAGATTCGACGAGTCTCCACATAATTCGTCCTTTATCTGCATCAGTTCATCATCAAACCCAACCATGACTGTTTCATTAACAGGCGTTGTCACTCTTGAGGTACCAGCATCAGCAGTGTGATCAATGAATGGAAACGCTTCGATTTTGCGATTCTCTCTCATCTCTACCACCTTCTGCACGACGTAATCAACTTCATCCACCACACTCTGAAAGTCTTGATAGAGCTTTACATAACTATCAACTCTAACATTCTTATTTCTCTCACACTCTTTTTGTAATGACAAGAGCCTCTGAACCGTAGCATAAGTCCGATGACCCTGAGAACTGCTCTTGGCACGAGGCAAAACAAGGCACTCTTTAGTCGGGCTGATCTGATTCTGAAAATAGAGCTCGATCATATCTTCAGCTCGATACGCGACTTCTGTAATTAGTCCTTCTAGAAAATAAACGAACTCTTCACCTGCGGGTGGATCATTTTCGAGGAAGTCTTGCAAGAAACAGAACTTCTCACGGAGAGCCGTGATTTGCTGTTTAATTGTGAAGAGATTGTAGAAGCAATGTTGCTGTTTCACCTTCACCAGCGCTTGTACTGAAAGAAGCGCAGCATATGCCATATCTAGTCTTCTTCCACTTAGAAACAGAGTAAAACACTATGCTTTATGGAAGAAATTTCAGAAGGCAAAACGTAAACCCTTCACTCGAGAGCCGGATTTGAAATTAAATAATCGAGTAAATATTATGGAAACTAGTAAAAGTAGTAGCTAAATATCTGCTTCAAGATCAAGAAAACCTCCTTTCATCTTTGAACTGTCTATCAGGCATTCCATCAAACGTCTTCTGTGCACAACCTTGAACTCTCTCTCTCTCTCTCAGTCTCTGTTGGGTGTTAGGGTTTGAGTACGAATCGTAATGGCTTTTGTTTACTGTATATCGATCAATGCAAAGATAATGGAATAGGCTTCGTCTATAACGTCTATATATACTGGTAGCTTTTGAATGAAAACGGGGAGAGAGAGAGAGAGAGAGAGAGAGAGAGAGAGATTTGCTTCCTTAATTATGCATATATGGAAATACTATTCACATATGGAAACATTAATTAAACTACAGGCTTTCGTCTATAACGGTCTCTTTTTTAAAATTGCTGGGACTTATTTTTGGAATTTATTTTCTTGAATCTCACGTATTAATTATTTATAATTTCAAAATATAAATTAAAAAAATTCCTAAACTTTAGAGAAATTTAAGATTAGCCATTGCTCCACCATCACCGGTTCCAAAGGCATGCACCCTACAAAACAAGAACATAGCATAGTTTATTATTTAAAAATTGAAGAGGTTGAATAAAATAAATTATTATCGAGCAGTTGATACACAACCTAATTTAACAATTTTATTTATTATACAAATTTAACTTTCCATCTCCATAATTTCCTGCTTAATTGTCATTAATTATAGTTTCAACATCAAGTGAATAATTACATATATTTATATATCGTCTAAAATTTTCATGCAAATTTAAACTTTTGCAGATTTATTTTACCATTTAAGTAGCAAAATAAATACACCTTTGTTCCGTGCATGCGCGCAGAATTACTATCTTTTTTTAGTTTTTGGCGGCGATGTAGAAGTACTACCTTTGGAACTAACCAGGGGCGGTTTAGGGGCATGTGCGGGGTGGGCGTCCGCACAGGGCACCCGAAATACAGGGGCCCCCTAATTTCTAGGTCCATGTACTATGGACATATATAAAATTTAACCCATTATTTTTTGATGTATGTGTTAGAGTAGTTAGCAAATTTCTTAAGTTTTTAACATACTGACAGGGTTCGAGTCCTGATGAAAACATTTTAGGCCCCTAAATTTTTTCTTAAAAAGCATTTTAACATACTGACAGGGTTCGAGTCCTGATGAACACATTTTAGGCCCCTAAATTTTTTCTTTTGCTCTTTAAGGGGCCTATTTTCCCATTTTAACTTTTTGGCCCATTTATTCTTCCTTTGTCTTGTTTCAGGTAGAGGTGCCCACGGTTCCGGTTCCGGTTCTAACCGGAACCGAACCGCCGGTTCCGGTTCCGTCGAGGGAGGAACCGAAACCGAACCGCAAACACACGGTTACGGTTACGGTTCCGGAACCGCCGGTTCCGGTTACGGTTCCGGTTCTAATCGGAAAAAACAGGACAATTATTTATTTATTTTTTAATTTTAAACTTTTTTATTTCATAAGGCTTTGAACATTCTTTCAATTTTATAGGTGTTCCTCATGCAACTCTTCTCATAGTTTGAGATGTGTTAGATATCACATATCAAATAAATAAGAAGCTTGAAAAGTGTAATACTCTTATAAAAACAATAAACATACCTCACAATGAAGAAATAACAAATGAGTGTTTGAGAGTAACACTTATAAAATTGAAAAAAGTCCAAATTATATATATATATATATATATAGAGGATATATCAGGTGAAAACTAATGTTAAGTTGAAACTTAGAAACCGATCACATCCGTTGATTTTGAAGATCTAATGGATGAGATTTTATTTCAGTTAAATTCTGAAAAAATCAATTTTTGATTTTTTTTAATGATTTATAGTATTATATAGGGATAAATTTGACATTTTAACTTTGTGTAACTGATTTTCCATAAATATAGGATCTTCATTTTATTTTTTTCCTTATCGGATCTTATCTTATCCTGCGTCTTCTTCTTCTGCGTTTTCTTCTTCTTCTTCTTCTTCTTCTTCTTCTTCTTCTTCTTCTGACCTCTTTTCACAACTTTTATTGGAAATTCTATATAGTTTTATCCATAAAATTACAAAGAATCACATCTCAATAAAATAACAATAGGATCGATCGTGATATCGGCATAGGAGGGGGAAGAAGGAGTTCTGGAAATTACGTATTGTTTGAGTGTATTATCGATTACTTCTATTTCAAATTAGGGTTCAAGGATGTCTCGTCACAGTAGAGAAGACGGTTGCAGGAGTTCGCAGCCTTACGACGATTCGTTGAGAGATCGGCACTCCCATCACTACAAGGTGTATTACTTTGCTACACCATTCAATTTTTATTTGTATATTGTGCCTGAGGATGGTATGTCCTTTTGTTTATGTGAACTTATTTGTTGACAAATACTCGAAACATATGAATGACCTTAATATGGCTTGTTTCTCGTTCCCTCTTTCTCGAATCTCCTTGCACACCGTTATGGCAGCCAAATACTCCAGTGAGGGCGCACACATATGTGAGCTTTTAATTTACATCTTAACATTCATTATGTACGATCATTAAGCTTCAAGGTTTCAATAATGTCTCTTGTTTTCCTGATTTCTTATTTTCATCTTGTCGATCGTTGTTAGAACTGTCGTAGATGGTCAGATTGTGTTGCTCACTTTCAACTCCTTATTTCAGTGCGATTAACTGTTCTTTCCTTTTGATTGATGCAGACCTCTTTCTACTGCAGAACTGAGGAAAATGGGGACCACCATTACAAAGTTGTTCTCAGTTTCACAAAGTACATTTCTAGAGTAGTTGTTCTTCTCCTCCTTCTTTGTAATCTGGGATAGTTTCGAAAATTTTATGCAGGTTCGTATGAGAAAACTATAATTGGATTAGTTTCGGATTAGATCGAATCAGATTGTAATTTTATGTTGTAATCTGGAATAGTTTCGGTTGATTTTTTGGTCCTATCCTAAAAATTTTCAAGTTATTTGTGTATATTGTACATAATGCATATTATGTCGATTTTGTTGCATTTTAAAGATCATTCTGTTGCATTTTATTTTTATTTTATAACGAGGCTTTAGTTTTTCGTATTATGGCTCAGTTTTCCATACAAGTTAGGGTTTAACTTTCCCAACATGTTAGGGTATAGCTTTTCCTACAAGTTAGGTTTAAACTTTTCCAAATAGTGTTTCGATTTCCCTAATGGGTTATAGGGTTTTAGTTTGGTTTTTTTTATACATATTAAACAAATTTTGTGTATTATATATATTTTTTTGTGTATATATATTTGAATGCATAATAAACACATATATTACTTACTACATTTATATTAGATTTTGATGCATTGTATATCTAGTTTTGTAAATTTTTATACGTTATGTGTGTTTATTGGATATAATGCATATTAGGTCGATTTTGTTGCATTTATTATTCAGTCTGATGCATTTTCGTTTCATTATCATACTTGGCTTCAGTTTGTCCTGTTAGGGTTTAGTATCCATACGAGTTAGGGTTTAACTTTCCCTACAAGTTAGGGTATAGCTTTCCCATATAGGGTTTTGGCTTCCCTTATGGGTTAGGGTTTATCATTCACTACAAGTTAGGGTTTAGCTTTTCTTACTGGGTTAGGGTTTAGCTTTTTTTACTGCGTTAGGGTTTAGCTTTCCTATTGGCTGAATCTAGTTCCATAAAAATTATGCAACATTATATATTTTGTGCAACAAAAATACGTATGTAGACGAGTAAACTAAATTATTTAAACGAAAAGATGATCTATTAATATGCAACAACTTGTGACCTAATATGCACCAAAACTATTTGAATATGCAACAATTGTTGAGTAATCATCATAAACAAACTCATCGTAACTCAAATTGAATATCGTAACTCAAATTTAATATCAATGCATATTCTAGTCATTTTGATGCATTTTTTATAGCTATCAAATCTATCAAAATTTGAACTCAAATCTCATTCAAATCGGATAAGACCACCCAGAAATATGTTCTACACTTCAAGAACAAATTGAATATCAATGCATATTCTAGTCATTTTGATGCATTTTTGATAGCTATGAAATTTATAAAAATTTGAACTCAAATCTCATTCAAATCGGATGGAACCACCCAGAAACATGTTCTACACTTCAAGATGTTTCCAACGGTAGGTCGACCATCTAAATCCGATCGACGATGAGGCCGGAATTGCGTCTCGAAGTTTACATCGCCGCTGAAGTCGCGATTTCCATACTGGTCCGACTTCTTCAGCGAATATCTCCTTCGTTTCTCCATCAAAACGAGCGATCCACCCATGAATCTCTTCATCTTTTCGAGTAGAATAAAACTCTGTTGACCGTTTTATGATTATCATTAAAATCTGGCCAGATATTGCATTGTTGCAAGAGAAATGGAGTAGTGTAGGTTGGTTATGGAAAATTCCTATTATTATGGAATGAGATTTTATTTCTTTTTTTAAATTAAAATTCTGGACGAATTTGTCCTTAATGACACAATATTTTATTTTTTTAATGCATTATTTCATTTAATCTCACCCATTGGATCCTTAAAATCAACGGATATGATCGGTTTCTAAGTTTCAACTTAAGGTTAGTTTCCACCATAGTGCTACCCTATATATATATATATATATATATATATATATATATATATATATTTAGTTATTATTTATGGAGTTTAACAAATAATGTTATATTTATTTATAAATTATATTTTAAAAAATAAAAATAATAAAATTTATATAAATTGGACGGTTCCAAAATTTGGAACCGCCGGTTTGGAACCGGAACCGGAACCGAACCGCCGGTTACGGTTCCAAGCCTTAGGAACCTTAACCGAACCGCCGGTTCCACCGGTTCCTTTTCCGGTTCCGAACCGCCGGTTCCGGTTCCGGTTAAAAAACCGCCGGTTCCGGTTACGGTTACAGTTTTAACCGCCGGTTCCGGTTCTTTTGAACACCTCTAGTTTCAGGGCCTTTTCCCTCACTTATATTTTGATTGCATACGGGTGCTATTCATATTTTATACTACCTTTTAAATATATTTTTATCTCTTTATACGTATGTTTTTGTGTTATCTATTTTTATAAAGCTGCTACTTTCAGTCATAATAATAAAGTAAATTGTAATATTAATAAATATATATATATCCACATACTAATATCGCAAGTGTCAGTAATTTTCTTTTATAAAATGCAAGTTTTGAAATATCTTTATCTTTATCATACATTTATCAAATAACAGGATAGCAGAAAAAATGAAACTATCGTATTGTAAAAAATATATAATTATATCATAGTCATGGAAAAATACATTACTAGTAATTTTAAATGATATATAGCCATAAAAAATAAAAGAAAGGTATAATCTGGTTCTGGTGTGTATATGGATATATAGTATTATATTTAAACCTATGAATTATGGGCATAATTTAGTAAATTTGCACAGGGCCCTCGTTGAGCTAGCCCCGCCCCTGGAACTAACTGTCGATTGCCCCCTGTAAAAGTCGGATTGCAATTATTCGAGTGACACTGTTATAATTATTGTAATAAAATGGAACGAGATAGTTGGGACGGATAGAATATTACACAACATATATAAAACGAGAATGAAGCAGAATAGATTATATATATTATCAAAGTACATATATATCATATTTTCCCCCTTTCTCAACACTAAAATACAAATGAATATTAATTAATTCTTGTTAATTTAATGAATTTAGCCAAAAGCTACACTGCATGCATGCATGCTTTCATCTCTTTGAAACTATAACTATAAACTGTACTACACCACAATTCGACTAAAGAAAATTAACGACAATGCGGTCGAAACTCTTTCGCGGCGGCCGAACGAGGCCGTCGTCGATCGCGTAAACCTAATAATTAAGCTTGACAAATTAACCTGTCCAGCAGCCGTGTATCCACGTTGAGAATTGTCACAAAGAACTTTGCCGCAAACCATGCAGCATCTGTTGATTTATTATATACGGAGTATAAAGTACGTTACATGCACACAACAATATAACAATCATTCAGTTTACAAACAATTATTTAATTAAAGAGAATATAAATAAACAGCCACGGTTAATTTAACGGCGAACTTACGTGAAGCCGTTAATATATGTAATAAAGTAGCTGTACTTCATCTTCGTCTTCGTCTTCAGCTTCTTCATTTATTCATTAAAATAAAATTGTAATAATACGGTTATGGAAGAAAAGGGCAGGCACAGCCTCGCAACAAGAGCAAGGACCATATATGCAAACATTAATCATTAAAAACTTACTTAGCTACCACAATGAAATTGATCAATATATAGTAGTAGTATATATAATGTTTTTTTTGGTAATTAAGATTGATAGTAATTCTTACTGCCGGTTTTGTCGGTGACTCGAGCTGCGTCCGATGCCAAAAAGAGGGCGAGGACGACGAAGATTAAAATCAACAATGTTATCCTCAAACTCTTAATTCTTCATGTTGGTGTTGTTTGAATCTCTAATTATTGTTATATATGGTTGAAGTTGAAGCCTATTTATACAGAGAGATTGTGTGCATGTTACTACTGCATGCAGCGCTGTGATTGAATTAATTACTTGGAATTTTTGAGTATTTTCCAAAATCATAATTAATTAATTTAATATTTGTTCAACTTAACGTGTAAAATACTTAAAGAAAATACATACTAATGAGCACCTCCTCTGTGGAAAATTATGCCTGGTGAGAGTGTGACAAGAACTATATATTATTTTTTTTGTGATTCCAAAGTGAGAGTAGGAGAATATATATTAACCTTGTTCGATAATATGAAAAGTGATGTAAATCCAAGTACTACTGCTACTATGTTGGGCGTTTCTCATGCCAAAGTTGATTAGTTTTTTATATTTTGATGATGATCGATCTACTGGGCGTTTTATTTCAAATAAATTTGTTTATGCTAGTTGCAATTTTCTATGTTTATGGGACTAGTTTGCAATAAGTATTTAATAATGAGGGATCTTTAAACATCCCGTTTCCTTTTGTATTCAGCAGTGGAAAAGTTTTATAGAACCTTTGAGATTTCATCTCTCTCTCTCTTGGTGCAATTTTCCGGCATTGTTAGATCAACGGAAGAATTGCTTTTTGGGTTTGTTTATTTTGTTTGTTTCTGATTACTTGTGAGAGAATTCACATCAAAAAGTTTGCATCTATACTTTTGGTTTGAATTGCGGCCTTAGGTTTTCACTGAAATGCTTGTGTTCTCTGCTCTTCATATAACAGAACAGCTCTATTGGGGAAGGAGGCCTTGATTGAAGATTAGTTAATTACTCCTTCCGTTTTTATTTGTCTCGTTTACTATTTTTGGTGTTTGGATTTATGTGTCCCATCTCGGATTGAATAGGTAAAAGTTTACTATTTTACTACTCTACCTATATAATAATATATCATAATTTACTTGTGAAATTAAAGCATATATAAACACAAATGTAATTGATTTATTTCATGGGCAAAAATTCGATGATATAACAAATTAAAGATCTAGATATATCATAGGCCGGTCATCTCACATTCGATCCAAATCGCATCGGCCATTTCCTCGGGGTGATCACTACGGTGTTGCAGCTTGGCTTGTGCAGCCACGGTATAGTCGAAGCAATCCACTCCGACATCATTGTAAAGGTTCGAACAACAAGTTTGGCTTATGCGTGTACTCCCCGCGTCTATCGCCTTATACAATTCTTTTCTGCAATCTGCCGTCATATACTTGTCACAACCTGGTCCAGGCTCTTGACCGTAAATCTGGGCTGATGCTCCGCTCATCATCATCATTATCAACACAGTCGTCGTCAAAGTTATAAAGATGCCCTTAAATTTCCGGTCTCTATTAATCATCCTTATGAATATGAGAGGGATAATTTGTATGTTTTCTTGAATATTGAAAACAGTGTTTTTGGTTATGATCTCTTATAGAGGCCGGATTGGACTCATATTAATGAATCTGTTACAACATGAATGTAATAATAGTAGGTGTATATATTAAGTTACATAATTAAATACCACTATTAATGCGTTTGCGTTCTGGATTGTTCAAATTACAAGATACACACCACATACTACGCAATCGTAAGAATAGTAATTAACAGAGGCTAGGGTAAATTAATTTCACCTAATGAATCAAATTTATTTTAATGAGTTTGTAACGCTAATCAATTAATTAAGTAATACTATAAATGAATATCTCACTTATTAATTTATTTATTCACAAGGAATTGAAGGAAACAATAATTAATTTTGAAATATGGTGGGTATAGAGAACATTGGAGAATTTTGATGATGATATTTTAGCATTAAATTATGTGATATATAAGCAACAGACATTTTATAAATAGTATTGAGGGAATACATATAACTTTTTACGCTTAACAAATTATCTCATCTAAAACAAAATATACAAATTATAACTGCCACTTTCCTTTTTCTTTTATTTTATTTTAGGTTTGCTAAAATGGACATATAGATTGAAATTCGTGTAGTTATATTGTTAGACCCCAATAACCGAGGGAAGGCGCACGTGTCAAGGACGTGACTAGGGGTTAGAATAAATAAGCGGGAATCGGAAGGGGATCATTATTATTCAACAATTTAATGAAGTTCCCGAAAAGTTGGGCAACATCTTGTTCGAAAGAAGGAATAAGCCGGAATAAAATCAAGCGGCAATAAACCCAACATGACATTAATATCATTCATCATAGGATCGCATAAGATTCAATGGCTCGACGAATCAACATAAGACCATCATTACAAAATAACGAGTTCAAGTTCTCGATAGTAGATAGAAAATAAATTCAGAGTACGATGTACTTAACAAAAAAAGTACGAATAGCGGAAGCTTAATACTACCTCCATCCCGTTTAAGTAGGTTGATATTCCTTTTTGGGACATCTCGTATATTAGACTCGTTTCCATTTATGACAATAAATTAACATCAACTCAACATCAACATCAAACTTAATTCCTACCTAATTACTACCCAACCCACTAATTTTGGCCCATTAATTATTTTGGCCCATACCCACCACCCAACCCACTACATCTAACCCTAATTTTCATTCTCATCTCCCACTTTGTGCCCTCTCCACCGACTGCTCTCTCTCTCTCTATCTCCACCGACTGCTCTCTCCCTCTCTATCTCCACCTATCTCTTCTGCGATTCTCCGCCGCATCTCTCTCCCACCACTCCCCACCACCTCCGTTCATGGATTGTGAAAACCATATATACGCCGGTGTGAGGGGTGCGAAGCTTGCAGAGATCCCAGATCTCAGTCCAGAAAAAACTTCCTCTGCGACTCCACCACCCCCGATCTCTACCCGCCGTACCCCGCGTCACCAGCTTCACCTGATCTCTACCCGGCGTACCCCGCGCCGGCCCCCTTCTCGCATGTTTCGCCGCCCGAGGGGGGCGAAGCTGGCGGAGTTTGAAGAAATCCCACCCGAAATCCCATCTGATCTGACTCCGCCGCCGTCCTCTAGCCCGGAATCCGTAGATCTGGCAACATCTTTGTCGCCTCCGGCGTTGCCCGCTCCTGCAGGCGACTCGCCGTCGGACCGTTCAGACCCGAAGTTGTTCTGTCGCCTTCCAGATTACTCCTACAAGCAGGCCAAAACGAATCTGCCCCGCCGCCTTCCAGATTCATTTTTGGTGTCTGTTCCGGCCACCGGTGATGCTGCCGCAGAGAGGTCCGAGGCGGCGCCGGCCAGTGCAAGAAGAGCTGAGGGGGTTTCAACGCCGCCGCAGCTTTCGGGAGACTCTTCAACTCCCAATCCCCTTTCCAGATGAGGGGGTTCCTTCCACCCCAATCCCCTTTACAGATGAAGCTGGCCGGAGCAGATGAATCCTTTTTGGAGCAGAGGGAGCCGGCCAGCTGTCTGTAAAGGGGAATCGGGTCAGGAAGGAGGTGGAAGACGACTGAGGACCGTGAAGATTGGGTGAATTCTGTCCTATCCTAGATTACTAACCTATGTTTTTCCTTTTGTGATGATTGGGTGAATGAAGCCTGCTCCTCTGTTTTGTGTATTCCTTCCTGTAATTGTGTGATCTAATTATATTCCTATTTAATGAGAATTGAATTTTGATGGGATTCATCTTTGGTTTGTACAGGCTGCGTGTCATAATTTACTTGATGGACATGCATACACACACACTGAGCAGAAGAGATAAAATCGAGCTCACCATACACTGCTATCATCTTAGTTCAAGATGATGTCCTAAATTGGTGATTTCTATCCTATCTTCTGTGGTTTTGTGCTTTATTCGATTGCATCATGGTATACTGTGGGGAGTTGTGGCTAAATTGTTCTGCAATGATGACATGGTGTTTTAACTCTCTGATGACATGATTTCTAGTCAAATGATGGGATTCAAATTGTAATTGTGTGATCATTCCTCTCTGATGACATGATTTCTAGTCAAATGATGGGATTCAAATTGTAAAATTGCAATCATTAAACTTAAAATAAACTGCTGCTTCATTACAAAATGACTGAACTAATTACATTTGGTGATTTCCATGGCAAAAAAAGGTTGAGCTCTACTGCTTGGCTCCTTACATGTTTTTTCATGAATGTTCAAAAACTGAGATTGAAAATGAACACAAGTGAAACTGCATAATCACTTCACTTCCTACTGTCTTCATTTCACATGCAAAAAAAAACTTGTATACAACTAACTACATGTTCAAATCTGGAAGCCCTTCACCCTGATGTGGAATCTGGATTCCCATGTCATGCATTATGCCTTCAATCCCTTCTGTGCTTTCCTCTGAAATTAAGTAATCAATGCACTCCCTCACTAAGTAGTTTGGCACTTCAAGGTTCGTTGGTAGTGTGCCCTGTCTTAGCAATGCATCCTTCTTCATATGAGGGACTTTGAAGTTGTTACTACCTCTGTGCTTCATGATTTCTGTGAGAACACATTGAAGTGATAGGAATACTTTATTCAAAGTCATTGGAGGCAATATGTTGAAACATTCTGTGACTGCAGCTATTAGTTGATCTGCATTACTGCATTTTTTCCTCTGTTGTAAGGCTTGAATAGCACAAAAAAAGCCTAGGTCATTAACATTGCACTCAGGTGAGTTTGGTGGCTGTTGGATCAGGTTGATGTGAAAGCCATCTGTGTTGGCTATCTCCTGAAACTCTAAATCTGTGTTGTTGATGTGTGTCCTTGCATTATCCTGTTGAATCATGATATTCTTGCTTAGGCATTGAGGCCATTTGAGTTTTATTGTTGGCAGAATCTGAAATGTATAGAAAGTAACATCAGTTATGCATGTTCGGCTCTGAAATAGGCTCTGTTGCAGTTAATGCTATTGCACTATTACTGTATAAGCTATTCACCAATGAAAATAAAAGCATACATACCTGTTTGATGATGCAATCTTTGATCACTTGCCTAGTGATGGATTGGACAGGCTTCAGCTCTCTAGTTCCTTTTTTCCTGTGAATGCTATCCCTCTGTGCTGTTATTTCTTGAACAAATGGCCAAATTCCTATCTTTCCATCAAACAAAACACTACCATCTACATGGAAAACTGGTCTGCTTGCTGCACACATAAACATTACTTTGGGAATGAAGTTCTTTGACTGACATACCCTTAATGGGTCTGCTTCCATTAAAGTAAGATAATACCTACAGCTCTTTCTTGATAGGTAATACCACTTCTCATCAATGTGTATTGTGTTTTCCATGGGCTTGAAATAGGCTCTGTTGAGGGCAGAATTGAATTGTAGGGACTGTAGGCTAAATGCTAACCTTCTAAGCATGTTTTCTGGTTTCAAAAGAGGCCTAATGGCATTGGTATGAGGTCTGAGCAGGTGATTTTTAGCCCATCTCCCCACTGTTGTCTTTGGTACTCCAATAGCATCTGAAATTGATTGTAGGGTACCTCTTTTTTGGACTTCAATTGCTTCAATTTGTGCATAGTTGATTACATGCTTCACTTTTCTGTTTCTCTTCTTTTTGTTCACCATAATCACCTCACTTCTAGCTCTTTGATCCCTTGCAGTTTTCCAGACTCTCTGCACACTTTGCCTACCAATGTGTACAGAGCAGCAGCTTCAGCTATCTTCCCTCTCTGTGGTCTCCCATTTTTGCAGCTCTCCAACAAGAACTGCAACACAAGCATCCTTTGAGCAGTAGTGACATCTGCCTTCTGCCCCATGGCTGCTTCAACACTGCTTTTTCCAGATTACTCCTTCAACTCTGCTACTTCTTGCTGCTCTGCTCCTTTCAGTTTTGAAGTGTAAAATGCAGTGATGTAGTGTGTGTGTGTGATCTCTATTGGTTATATAGACATAGATCAGCTCGTTTGGGAGGGAATTCACATGTATTTGAAAAAAATATCTGCTCAAAAAAGGCTCCAAAACTGTATTATTATTTTTTTAATTTTTTTATTGATGAACAGTTAAATGATGCTACAGTACCTTCGCTACAGTGATTTTTGAACAGTAATCGAGCTGCTAATTTTCTGCTTAATTTTGCACTAATACTCCCCTTATTACCTTTACTTGGTTGGTGTGCCATTTGGAAATCAACCTACTTAAATGGGTTGGAGGTAGTAGAAGATAAACATTGCCTCAGCTCCGCCTCGTCATCACAATTCCATCAACCTGAAAACATTTTAAACATTTTGGACTAAGTACTAATGTACTCAGGGGGCTACATTTTAAACATTTTGGATCCAGTCTCAGACTTCGGGTCGAAACCCGAGAGTCCCATTTAAACATATGAATTCCGGGTTGAAATCCAGGAAATTCCATTGAAATAGAATGCGAGAGAGATTAACCTCCGCATTACTACCAGGGTGTGTACACAATTCAAAGCTAGTGTTTTAGACAAGCAATGAACCTCGATCGATTGACTTCAGAGCATTTAACATGTGGAGAGCAAATTAAACATTTTATGGATAATAAGTTCTGCATTTTCGTAAACATTGAGCATACTTGACTCATATACTTTTGGAAAATAAGTTCACCTCTTGAAGCGTAGAATATGGCCGGTCTTGGTAGACAGACAACGTCAGAAACCTTGTCGGGTCGTGCCTATTCATAAAGGTATAATAATAATCTAAACTCTTATAATAAAACTTCCTAAGGAAATATAATCGTCTAGTATATTTTCCTATGTTATATAAATCCGTTAGGGTTAACAGATTGACTTGAACCCTTTAATCTTTTCATTAAGGGATTAATTATTAATTATTTAATCACATTCTTTCATTATTCGAGACCGTTTATTTGTTGAATTAATTTACGAAAATTATATAAATTTTCGGAACATATTTTTGAGCTAATTACAGCTTAATAATTAATTAATATTAATTAATTACAATTTACTTTAATAATTTTATTTCATCTATATATTATATAAAAACGAAGTACGAAGGGACAATTTTGTCATTTTGATAAGTAAGTGGTTATCTTAATTTTTAGTTTCTATCTTTTGAGAAGGTTATTTGAATTTTGAAATTGATGCGAGGAGACGCATCCATTCAAAAGAGGCTATATCCATAAATCTCTATATATCAAACCGTTAATTTGTTTCTTCTCTCTCCATTAACATGGTTTCCACCACTCCTATGCAATACATAAAAACATCTCCCACCTTTCTTTGAAGTATCGAGCGGTAGTGATGAACTAGAAATTTCTATATTTGAGGGAGGCAAACCAATGAACATGACTCATTAGAAATTTATGGTTTGAGGTAGATGGGAAATTTCGGTTAATAAGGTTCATATATTATTTTTACCAATACGGTTTAAGAATTTGGGAAAAGTACTAAACTTTATGCCGTATAATTAATTCTCCAATCCCTCCGTCCTCTTATAAGTATCTATGCAATAAAACTCATTTTATTAGAGAAATCAAGCTTAATTCAATAAATTTGACAATCATGCAAATAGGCTAGCTACGCATATTTCATATGTCATCCGATGATGGAGAAATCTTATAACGCACACATATGATACATATATATATACTTCTACATTATAAACAAGCGTGATTCACTGAAAATACATTATAAAATTCTAAGATATTGACCTTTGGAGAGTTTTGAAGAAAAAATTGTTCGTATGTGGACTGAATAAAATATTTAACCATCACTTTTGAAATTGCTACCACTACTTGTGAAAAATAATTGAGAATAATCATAGGACCATGTTAATAATTTATGAAATATCAAAATTCAACGATTAGTAGGTATGTAAGAAATATTTTTCAATTCTATTTCCATCAAGGAAAAAAAAAACTAAGTTATATTATCTCCGTCTCTTTATAAGTGACTACGTTTATATTTATATATAAAGTATAAAATAATAAAAGAGGTCATTTAAAAAGTGGTATAGGGAGTATTACTTAAAATTGAATTCGTGCCGCAAAATATTCTAGTTTTAATTAAACTTTAAAGCTTAAAACTTATTTTAATAGTCGGGCCGTCCTTATTAATCGGACCCGACAGTCGAGTCCGTCTAAATTAATTCATTGCCCAACAGTGTTGGGCATCAGCCAACTTATATTTAATTCATGGCCCAAATCTAATCAATTCTCTCATTCTCACTCTCGCCGCTCGTCTGCTTCTATCACCGGCGGCCGTCTCTTCGTGGCGTTCCCCCCGTCCCTCTCTTTCTTCAACTCTTTCCAACCGAATCGGAACACTAACCCCCAAATCAAATCAATTTAATCCATTCTTCTTCTCCCCTTCTGGTTTCCCGGCGAAGTCGCCGTCGACCTTGCCATATCCACCGCGCTGCCGTCGCCTTCCTCGAAGTTGGAGGTGGCCACCAGCGCCGTCGCCGAGCGCTGCCATCGCTGCAGCAGGTCGCCGCCCTCGCTCTCTCTCTGTCTCTTTCGCAACTCCGGCCGCCGGGTCCAATCGCTCGTCGTCGCCTTCGCAGTCAGAAAGCCGCCACAGCCACCCTCGCTGGAAGTCGTGACCAGCACCTCTGCCGTCGACGCTGCTGCTGCAGGGCAGAGGCGCCCCTCGGCCTTCTTCGATACCATCGTGCCTCCGGGATTCGCCGTTCGGCACCCGAAATGGCAGACGGCAGAGCTTCGCCTCTGCTCTCCCGTGATCCTGTTTCAATTCAAGAACGGTAACCCCCTTCCTAAGCAAAGAGTTCTCCTTCTCCCTCGTTTGATTAATAGTATAGTCTTGGGGCTTGATTAGGATATGAATGTTGATTGAAGGGAGGAAATGAAAGTTGAGAAGGGGTCGTGATGGTTCTGAATTGAAGTCAAGATTTGATTTCAGATTTAGTTGAATATTGCCTTCTCTGCTGCCCTGCTCCACTTTTCTTCATCTTTTATTTTCTTTTTCTTATTTTCTTTTCTTTTAATTGCTGAATGTAACTAATTTAGTTATATTTTTGGGCTTTTAGTTGGGCGGGCCTTTTCATTAATAATTTAGGGGTAATTCTATACATAGCCATCAAATTACTCTTCACAGCCACAAAATTTAAAATATCCTAAATTACCCGTTTTTCTTTCATTGAAATTTCTTTCTTCAAATCATATATGAACCGGATATTTATCGATGTGGCTATGAAGAGTAATTTATCGATTACTGAAGCTTCACCACCTCCGGAATGTGAACCGGATATTTATCGATGCAATCGGCCCACGGACCGTCGACTGGCGGCTTGATCGTCCGGTTGCATTTCCAGACGGCGCTGTTGCACTTAAATCCACTCCCGAATGCAATCTGCCAAACCCTATCTCCTTTCTTCATCCTCCCCTTCGACTCTATGTAGTTCAGCTCGTACTATAGGGAAGAGAAGGAAGTGTATCCGAACATATGCAGCGTCATTCTAGAAGCTTCAACCTGCTCGTGGGTGAGGCTGAAGCTCTTCTGCATCTCGTCGATCAGTTACCTTCCGCCGGCGTGGATGCAGAAGTGCTCGAACGCCCGCTTGAAATTCGGGATGTAGGGTTTCCACTTTGATTTATTGATCTTTCTCCCGATGAGAGAGAGAATGAACAGAAACTTCTCCGACGCCGGGAGGAAGAGGGGGCCGACGGCGGCGATGTTCGATTTCACGGTTTTTCCGGCGACCGCTACGAGGTCTTGGTTCAGTCTAACTCCGATGATCCCTTCCGAGTCTTCTTCCTGCGATACGCAGCCGTACGATTTGTCTTCGGCGCCTCCGTGGGTTCTGACCAGGTGGAGGAGCCGGTACTTTGCGCGGTGGCGGTCGGCGCGGCGGTTGGATAAGAGTACGGCGGCGCAGCCCAATATTCTGAACAAGACGTTGGGGAGGAGCATGGATTTCTCCTTCCCGAGATAGCTGAAGGGGGTGAGGATTTCAGTGCTGATCACCACAGCGTTAGAGTTTGGGTAGCATTTCAGAAGATTCCTCGCTAAATCGACGCCGATCAAACCGGCGCTGCATCCCATTCCGGTGAGATTGAAGCTTTTGACGTCGCTCCTCATTTTGTACTTGTTGATCACCATCGCCATCATCGACGGCGTCGGAGAGTACAGGCTACAGTTCAATATCAATATATCGACTTCCCTGGGATTGAGGGTATATGATTTGAAGAAAGAAATTTCAATGAAAGAAAAACGGTGGCTATAAGGGTAATTTAGGAAATTTTAAATTTTATGGCTATGAAGAGTAATTTGATGGCTATGTATAGAATTACCCATAATTTAGTTGCGCAACTTTCTAATTGTTGTAGCTGGTTAGATTTTGTTCCTTCTTTGAATAATGAAATTATATGTATATACGTACCGAGCAATTTAATTTGTTCCCATGCACGCATTATAAACAGTAAACACTATAGGTAGAAGAAAGAAACTTAATTAATCATCCAACACACGCACGTACGTGCTTTCGAGTTCGACATAAGGAAATTAACAAACACACAACTAATTAATTAACTAATCAGTACGATAATCAGCAACATGGAGTAGTTAATTATAGCATAATCTATCCTCCTAGCTTGCCATAGAGCTGAGCTTCTTAATCATGCTGCAAATTCAAACCACCACGTACTGTCCTTTTAAGCATCGACCGTCATTCTATCCTGCAATCAAATACGCATCTATAATTTTATATCAAAAGGAAGAAGAAGAAGAACGTAACATGCATATGCATGTAACTTATAAATTAGGATCGATCATATCTATATATATATGAACTGATCAATATTAATTAAGTAATTACAGTACTTAATTAGTAAATATAAATATTACTTAATCTGTGGCGTTGAGGCAATGTGTTGGATAATCACGCAGCTCCTCGATCAGCTGAATGCTTCTCTTCTCGAAATACCAATCATTAAAAGCCTCCTCAATCGTCTGTGCATATCCATCACAAAAACTAATTTAATTAGTGCTGTAATATCATGAGAGAGAGGGAAAGATCTAGAGAGAGAGATCACCAGATTTTGCAATGTGGGGTTTCCCTGCCAGTTGACGGATCTAATAACAAAATCATGAATGTAGCACGAGTTGATAAATAATCCAATTGATGGATTGTTATCAGCTACTCCCTCCACTGTCTTCAGGAATTGGATTTGAAACTCTGAAATATTAAAATTTTAAATAATTAAATATGGCTAAACCTAAACTAATGATTAATAGATGTGTAAATACGTACCCATGATTAGTTGCAATTGAGCTGCAGTGCAGTTCCCAAGGGTTCGAAATTTTTGTGTGCAATCAGCCCAACCTTGAAAGTTGGGAGGACTGGGTTTCAAATGTGTATGGATCTGAAAGTAAATTCAAAAATTAAAATTAAAATAATATACGTATACATTTTTATATTTCATATTCATACAGTAAGTAGTATCCAAAATAAGCGCCGTGCGTAAATATAATCAAATTGAGAAATATTTCATAGAGTACCCAATTAATTATAATCAAATTGAGAAATTATATGACAACTGGAAAATGGAAGCAGTGAAAGAATAAAAATATATGTGAAATTTTGGTTTTATTTTTGAAGAAAGAAAGTGAAAATTTTATACTATGAGTTAATTAGTGAATATCTAGAGGGAGAAAATATATGGAAGATTAACAGTAAATAATAGAGAGAGAACATATACCTGATATTGATCAACATCAGAATTCAAGAGAAAGAGAGGCGTCTCAATATCCCCCACCAAGTTTTCAGCAAACAAGCACTGATCAGTAAATTTTCATTAGTATTGTTAAATGTTCATAACAAAATTTGAAGATATTAACTTAATTAATAGTACTCCTTCCGTTCCGACTTGCCCAAGTCGGCCGGGACGGAGGGAATACTATATAATTAATTTTACTCACCAAATGCGGCGCTAGTCTAAGCGTGCATGACTCGGGTAAAACATAAGCCAATTCCTAATGAGTATTAAAACAATGTAATTAATCAGTAATTCAGTACAAATCGGTAATTAAGTGTGGATCGGAACAGATTATGAGCAATACATATACTTACATGAAATTCAGTCACATTGGCATAAATAGCCTCTGCTATGGCTTCGGGGAGCTCTTTCCTGCCATTTTAAAAGACGATCGAACACTGTTATAATTAAGTTTAAACATATCACAATTTTCAGGTTGTAAACAATTAATCTGTCGGAGAATTTTTACGCCCGAATGAAGAAACCGGAGTCCGCAAAACACTTGACTGGACAGGTGGCAGGCAGATACCAATGGAAGAGGTCACAATGAAGAATCGTGGCCAAACCCCCGGCTGAACTTCCATACAGCAATGCCTGTCCAGATTATTTGAATTGCTAATTTTAATTATGATCAGTGTAATCACATATTTATATATTTTTTGTGTATTAATCTAAGAAAACTTACATTTTCAGCCCAAGCCATTCCCTTTTTAGTCAAAAGCTCTTCCATCACAGACTTAAAGATTCTCCCTCCTCTGCGATACAGTTTAGTTTCCTACAAAAATAATTAACATTAAAAATTTTATGCCATGTTTGTTATTTAAAATTGAAAGAAATTTAAATAAATTAAAAGAAAGAAATTATAGATGTACGCACAGGCTCAAGTTCTTCTGCATCGGCCATGAAGGAGGCCCCATCACAATACATAACAAACACTTTGTTCCAGTTATAAAAACCTAAAAGAAAAATCAATTATTTTGAGCTTCATTCATTTGGAACTTGAAAAATTAACTAACTTAATTAATTACCTGGATTTGTTGTTTGGTCTCCACTGAATATCGTTCCGATATTGGCAACAGCTTTATAATTTTTGGAACTTCCAAGATCTCCAGTCGATCTATTGAGGCACCAGTATGCGGATTCGCACCATCCTCCGCCCTATATGAATTTCAAGACTTGTTAACTCGTTGTGATAAAAAGCAAAACTACTCAAAGAACAATATAATGGTAACCTGAAGCTGAACGATCCAGTTGTTGACGCCGCCTCCGAATCCGGCAGCGAAATAGTAGGCTCCCGGGGTTCCGTCTAAGCACACTGTAGTAAAATCGAAACCTTGTTAGAATCGAAAAAATCATTTGATCTATGTATATATAAGAAGAAAAAAAAAAAAAACGATATAAAATTAAACCTGCTCCCTTTTCCTCGGCACCTTCGATGAAGGTTAAGTTCAAGGTGGTAAATAGTTGACTGTTTACCGGAACGAGAAAGAGACAAATTGCTATGTAGTACCAGCAACATCGATGCATTGATCTTCACATGAAGATAGATATAATTAGAAAAAAAAAAAAAAGAAGAAGAAAGAAAAGAATTAGTGTAACTACTAACTAGCCATATCGGAATATATATACATTGAAGTTGGGGACGAAGAAGAAAATACCTGAGTTGAGAACTCATTCTTCAAAGTGCAGTAATGGAAGAGGATGAGAGAGAATAAGTTGAAGGAGCCTTTAGTTTTGAGCGATGCAAAGGTTAACAATCTCCTCTCATTTTTTATAATAGAAGTGAAGCTGCGAAGTTATGAAGGGTTAGTTATGGGTCAAGTGTATGAATTTATTACCTTTTTCCTTTTTAGGGTTTACATCAGGTTTTGATGTCTACATATATTACGGTAAACCTAAAATATTGATAAAAATATTGGAATTTCTTACATATTTACACACATAAGAATTGAGTTGAATCTCTGCTCTTTTGAAATGGACATTTAATATTATACGCATGCACCTCTAATTAATTTATCAACTATTTTTTTCCAATCAAAAACTGAAGAATTGCTGCTTATCTATGAATAAAAAAGATTGAAGTTTCTATTGTTATGAAGTATATGCAGATGCTGAGAATTATTTCTAGAATTATTTCTAGGGCTACGAAATAATTAAATGAAAATAAATTTGATCGATATTATTTCTGGTATGAGATGTAATTAAATGAAAAATGATTTGAGAAATAAAAACAATATAATACTCCTTATTTTGGAGTAGTTATGAGAATTCGAATAATTAAAAAAGTTGTGGATGAAGATAGTATCGAGTCGAGCACGGAGGGTTGATAAACTCATAAAAGGGTGGGTGAGGGTCAATTCTCGTAAAAATTATTACTTTTCCTTATTTTGCTATTGATTAAATGAAGATATCCAGAGCTATGTTCTATTAGAGAGAGAGAGATGAGGAGGGGGGAGGGGGGAGGGGGGATCTCTAGCTATAGCTGTATAGCATACTGCATATATATACTTTGAACATAAATTCTGAAAAATAAACTAAAACAATTTTGCCTAGGTTATCGGAATATATATACATTGAAGTTGGTGACGAAGAGAATATATCGAATCTAGGCACCCTACATATGTATAGGAATTAAGTTGCTCTCTTTGTTCTTATTTAATTGCTCATGATCGCCCAAACCGGTTTTGAGCAATTTCGAAGCTCATGTTTGAAAAAAGTTCGTTTGATATTCTTTTATTAAGTATGCGGGATGATAAGACAAAGTTTTCCTGATGCCAAATCTCATATCATGCCAAAATTTTTACCAAATCGAGCTCTCCTATACAGTACTTTGAATCGAACTCGAGCCTAAATATTTTGCGTAATATTCGACTCGATTAATAGAAAAATGTTCAAGTTGATCTCTTTCATGTACCTCATTTAACCCAAAAGCAAAAAATAAATTGAAAATATATGTCCTTTTCCCTTGCAAAAATAGTTGAGAATTGAATATTTATCGAAATTGTGAAGGTTTCCATGCAGAGTAAAGATTTAATTTTTTCCAAGCCCTTTTCCTATGAAAACTGGTTTGTGCATTTAAATCAAGATTCAGTAGTTGAGGAGAATGAGAGAGAAGAAGAGTTTTTAAGGAGGCTTCAGTTTTGATGTTCGAAATGTTTGATCTCCTCTCCTTTTTTTTTTTTTTTTTTTTTTTTTTTTTTTTTTTTTTTTAATAATAAAAGTAAGTGAAGTGATGAGGGTGGGTGAGGGTCAAACCCCAGAAATGATTAGTTTTCCTTTTTTTTGCTATTACACAAATCTCAATATCTGTAGCAAACCTAGAAAAATGCAGCGCATGGGTTTGTTGCATATGTTAAGTGAATTGAAGAAGATATTTAGCTATGGTCGAGAGAGAGAGAGATGACAGAGATCAATATACTAAAATGCATGTGCTTAGCTTAGCTTATCGAAATTAATATATTATCATTGAATTTGTGCAGTAGTGGAAGAGAATGAGAGAGAATAAGTTTAAGGAGGCTTTAGTTTTTGATGATCGAAAGGTTTTATTGGGAATCATTATATGAGCCAATAGATTCTCACAATCTCACCCTCTCTACAAGTTCAAGCTTTAAAATGAGACGGAATTCTATCGGGTTTAATCTCCTCTCATTTTGTATAATAGAAGTGTGTGGTGAAGTGATGAAGGGTTGGTTATGGGTCAAGTGTATGAATTTATTATTACCTTTTTCCTTTTTAGGGTTTACATCAGGATTTGATGTCTACATATATTATGGTAAACCAAAAATAATGCAACTCTGCTCTTTTGAATATGCATGCACCTCTGATTAATTTATGGACTTTTTTTTTTTTTTTTCAATCAAAACTGAAGAATTAATTGCTGCTTATCTATGAATAATTAAGATCGAAGTTTCTATTCTCATGAAGTATATAGAGATGCTGAGAATTATTTCTGGGCTACGAAATAATTAAATAAAAAATGATTTGATCGAGAAATAAAAATAATACTTTAGTTTTGAGAATTATTTCTAGTATGAGGAGTAATTAAATGAAAAATGATTTGAGAAATAAAAACAATATAATAGTTCTGAGAATTCGAATGATCGGGAAAGTTGTGCATGAAAATAGTGTCGAGTCGAGCCGTACATTTTAGGTTGATAAAAGGGTTGTGAGGGTCAAATCGTAAAAATTATTACTTTTCCTTATTTTGCCATTGCACTCTTCGCTTCTTTTGCTTTCCTTGTGCTATATATGTTGTGCTTGTGCTACTACATGTTACATGTCCTCCGATCCCTAGCCAGCTAGAATAGTTTAGTTTATTTATAACTCCAAATTTAAAGCTAATTTATATCTCTTCTGCCTAAGTACCTAATTTGAATATATATGCATGCAGTCTGTGGATGAGAGAGATCTAAAAGAAAAAGGAAATTGGTAGTTATGGGTCAAATTCTATAAATTAATTACTACAGTATTAGTTTTCCTTTTATATAATTACACAAATTTCAATCTCTATATCCATTTTACCAAACCTAAAATATATATATTTTTTAAAATCTGGTGAGTGTAATCGTATTAGTGAATTGAATTTATATATTATGCTAAACTTAAAATAATGCAACTTTGCTATATTGATAAAATTATTGGAATTTCGTCAACGGAACACAGTCTAGTGGTAAAACATTCCTCCTTCAATCCAAGAGATTTTGTGTGGGTGTGTGAGTTGAAAAGTTGTGGATGAAGATAGTATCGAGTCAAGTCGTACAATTTAGGTTCACGGAGGGTTGATAAAAGGGTGGGTGAGGGTCAAATCGTAAAATTTATTATTTTTCCTTATTTTGCTATTACACAAATTTCAAGTGTGTGCATATATTATTTTCCTATACAAATCTTGCTATAGCTCTATAGCATATACTTTGAACATAAATTATGAAAAATATATAACAATATATATTGAAGTTGTGGACGAAGAGAACATATTGAATCTAGGCACCCTACATATTAATTTGTAGGGAATTAATTGACAAGAGTGGTTATGGGTCACATATCTAGAAGTTAATAGTTTGCCTTTTTAGTCATTGCACAAAATTCAATCTTTATATTCTTTTTTGCAAACCTAACACAATTTAGCTAGCTGGGTTCTGCATTACTGAAATTAAACATCAATAGCATTAATTGAATCATTCTCATGAGAGAGAGAGATAGAGAGAGAGGAGAAGTTTAAGAAGGCTTAATTAGGTACGTAATGGATGATCATCAATATAGGTTAAATCTCCTTTGCTTTTATGTAAGAGAATATATATGCATCGCACGTAATCTCGTCTAGTATCGGAAGTCATTGTGATCTGGATTCAAGCACTTACAAGCAAACATGCAAAAAGATTCGTAAAAGATTGCATGTGCTCATAATATATACTCCGTATAATTCTTTTCTTCTAACAAAAAATTAATAAAAAAAATAAAACATGTTTTTAAAACCCAAAAATTATTTGTTTTAATTATTATTTATAGAGTGAGACCTTTATTCCACTACCACCTACTTTTTTCACTTATACCTATCATTTTCATAAAATATGTGCCGTCCTCTCTCCACGCTTGTACAGGGACGAAGGGAGTATTTAAAACAACAAAGTACATGAAGGTTACTTCCATAATTTCACTTGTGACTTTTTATTTCAATTTTTCTGTTTTTTATAAAAGTTTTTATAATAATAAACATCGATCATGTGGTGTTTAATTGAAAAGGAAAAGGTAAAAGGAATCATCTAGTAATAAGCAAATATAAATATAAATTAGTGCATATATAATATTAGTAATACTCCCTCCGTCCCTTTCAAGTTGAGTCATTTCTTTTTGCAGTTTTTCGGCACGCTTTTCCACGCTCTTAGATCACGAATTTTAAGATGTATTTTTTAAAAAATAATTCTTTTACGGGATACTACAAGTATTGTAGTATCCCGTAAAAGAAAATTTTCTTCAAAAATCCATTTTAAAATTCGTCATCTAGAAGCGTGGAAAAGCGTGCCGAAAAACTGCAAAAAGAAATGACTCAACTTGAAAGGGACAGAGGGAGTAATAAATACATATGGCTAAGAAAATATTTGCCTTACAAAATAAACTACTACTAATATCAGTCAACAAGTAGCATGTGACGTAGTAGTTCTAAACTAACAAATTACAGAAAAATTACTCTAAAATGTAAAACCTACCACACTAATCTCTAAATGTGATGTAGCTTTTCTAGTAACAAAATGATTCCTAACAAAATGTAACTTTTGATTTTGTGCAATTTTTCCACACTTTCTATAAGCTAGAGCCTCGCTCCGCCACAGATTATCGTGATATTAGATTGATGAAATGAATACTACTATATTAATATACTATAAGAGTCAACTCCTGTTAATTTTTATAAAAAAGTTAAACATGTTAACTAACGATTCAAATCTAATATACTCTCAATGTCTATAATCCTAACTCTCCAATTCCAACAAATCCGATGAATATTGGTCCATATTGAATTGCTCCACTGCCGGCGCCGCCTGAAAATGACGCCGGCAATCGGGCTTCTTCTTTACGCATTCGTCATTTTTTTGTTCATTTTTATTGCTATTTTTTCCTCTCTAATGTATTACTAGTACTACTATTATTATTAATGTGTGCATGGCTAAGATTAATCACCATTACCTTTTTATGAAATGGGTAAAAGCACATTCTCTTCTGACAAGTTGGAATTGGAATTGGAATTGGAATTGGAAGACTGATTTTCAAGATTACTTTATTGAAGATGTTTGGTAATACAATTTTATGAATCTACTAAATTATGCCAAATTCTGTAGCTACCATTGTGTGTGTTGATAGAGAAAAAGTACAATAATTTGAACATGCCCATCTCTCTCTCTCCCTCCATTCGTATGTTAGATAATATTTAAAACCTAATTATATTGGTATATTACTAATTAAATATTTTTTTTCAATGCTTGTTTCCCAAATATATATGTGGTTGATAATACAGACATTCCCCTATTTCTCGTAGCCTCTGTTAATTACTACTCTTGCGGTTATGTAAATTAGTAATGTTTTAACCGGCATAGATTAGTATAGGAAGGGTTAATCACGGGGTGCAAATATGTGAAAAATGTTTAAAATTATATAAAATCATGCTTAAATCAGTATATATTATAATTATTACACCATGTGAAAAATGTTTAAAGTTATATAAAATCATGCTTAAATCAGTATATATTATGATTATTACACCATTATCTATGAACCAATTCATGCTTAAATCAAGTCATACTTATGATACCTTATATATAATTATGCTTAAATCAATTACAACCGTAGATCAAACTAAGATCAATGGTTCGAATTCATTCCTAATTTTTTACGCTAAAATTTATTTTTATATGAACTAAATTTTATTAACCATCCAACACATGTTCGACTTAGGGAAACGAACGCAATTAAATTACCGACTACGCATATTAATTAGTACGACAAGTAGCAACATTGAGTAGTTAATTACTCCTTCCGTTTTTATTTGTCTTGTTTACTATTTTTGGTGTTTGGTTTTATGTGTTCCATTTCGGATAGAATAGGTAAAAGTTTACTATTTTACTACTCCGATCCTACCTATATATCATAATTTACTAGTGAAATTAAAACATATATAATCACAAATGTAATTGATTTATTTCATGGGCCAAAATTCGATGATATAACAAATTAAAGATCCAGATATATCATCTGCCGTTCATGTAACATTCGATCCAAATTGCATCGGCCATTTCCTCGGGGTGATCACTGCGGTGTTGCAGCCTGGCTTGTGCAGCCACGGTATAGTCGAAGCAATTCACTCCGACATCATTGTAAAGGTTAGAACAACAAGGTTGGCTTACGCGTGTATTCCCCTCGTCTATCGCCTTATACAATTCTTTTCTGCAATCTGCCGTCATATACTTGTCACAACCTGGTCCAGGCTTCTGACCGTAAACCTAGGCTGATTGTAGAAATCTTAACAAGTCTTTCAAACAGAAAATTCGAATAATTCATACTTTTTCATTACTTTCTACCATTATATATGCTATACATACACCAGTCGATTTGAAATCAATTAGATTGGTAATCTTGTAAATAAAAAAAAAAAAAAATCATCCTTGATTAGATAATTAAAACTTACAACTCTGCTCCACGTCCATTAACTCTTCCACCGATAATTACGTGTGGATGATGGATTAATTTAAGATATACTGCACGATTAATCGAACATCGTTCACTAATTTATTTTCAATTAGGGATGTATTTGATGTTCATTTATAAATTGTTCCAATTATAATTGAATATTTATCTCCAAAATACCACATACGCGATTAATCCTATTATATTAGGGTTTCTTATGATTTATTGGTTGTTTTATATCACTAAAAATTGCACCTAATATTATTCAGATCAAATCCCTAAATATATGTTCTCCAAAAATATTAGCCTACATAATCATCTAAGTAAGTTATTACGGAGTATTATTTTTACCACTAAATTATTCAAATCCCTATACATTTGCGTGGTTTGTTAGGTTTGGAAATAGTATGAAGTAAAGGAAATGAGATTAAATTTGGAGTTTGTGTAATCTTTATTAGATTTGTATACAAACTGAAAACCCTCGATTTCACGCCTACTGAACCGTCCCTTAACAAGGCTAAGGTGATCTACCGAACTGGGCCCCCAAATAATTAGGGGCAAAAATTTTTAAATTTTTTAATACACATAGCCCATCCGATTATTCTTAAAAATTATTCCTCTTTAATCTCTATTTCTTCTTTAATACTCTATATTACTAATATTTTTCTTGAATATGGGCCAAAAATTTTAATGCAAGTCCAATTATTTTATTTTTAAAATTTTAATAAATAGAGGCCCGTTATATTTTTTCTTGAATATATTGTTATAATTATTTTATTTAGTATTTATTTATTTTGTCATATTTTAGTAAAAAATTAGGGGCCTAAACACCCCTACAGCATTATTTTGTCATACTCTGTGCTATTACATATAAGGCCATTTAAACTTTACAAAAAAATACGACTTAATAAAATATTTAATAACATATTAAATAAATGTGTAAAGAGAATTTAAAAATACAAATCAAATTTACTTGTAAATAAATAGTAAAAAAAATCATTTGAGTTTTAATTGTGAAGGAAAAAAAAAAGTCACCAAATCGAAATAACAAAGGAAATAGCTAATATCCCAACACAAATTAAGATGAAAAAGAGAGATAATTGGGCTTTGATAATAAATTAGACTTCACAAATGGAATGAATAAAGAGAGTCCAATTAATATTCTATTATATTGAGAATTTAATAAGAAATAAAACGTTTATACATTTGGGCTTTAAAACTGATTTGAACTTAACATTTTGTTGGGCTCAATTCTTTAGGGAGCCCTTTTATGTAAAAAATATAAACAAAACAATTCCCTTAATACGAATCGAAAACACAACCGACTAGTAAATACCCCTACTACTTACACGTTCGGCCCACGTTAGCCTCGCTACAAACCGCCCTAAACGGGCGTCATAAACGGATATATATAAATACAACCCCGGTCCTGACATTTCAGGGGCCCTAGCCCAAACTAAAAATAAAGGCCCCTAATTATTTTTTTTCTTTTTCAAATTTATAGTATATACATTTTAACATCATAATTTACAAGTTTATTCAGAAATACTAATATAAAACTATATTCGAAAAGGTAGAAATATATGTGTTTGTGCACGCGAGTACGCATTTGTTATTACTTTTTTATTCAACACTATACCCGTTTTCACATGAGATATTGTAATTAAAAATATATATAAAAATCAAATTCTAAAAATTTTATGAAAATGGGCCCTTTCTTTTATAAAAAAAAAGACCAAATGGATCAAAAAATTAAAAAACAAAAAATCAAAATTTAAAATTTGTATGAGAATGGACCCTTTCATTTAAGCCCAATCAAAAAATAATAAAATATAGCATATAAAAATACACTAAGCATATATTTTTTTGGGGCCCCTTCTTGGTCTGGGCCCTAGGCAGGAACACTCCTGGCCTAGGCCCAGAACCGGGCCTGTATAAATATGACATCTATTATTCCCAATTTTGTGACAATTTAAAAAATATATATATATTCACCATCCCATTATTAAGGGGAATAAAATCTTTAAATTCGGAGAGAGTTATTGAGATGCATTAGTGACTGGGCTAATTAAATAATACACCAACGTTGTTTATGGATATAAATAAGTTAATTGATAAGAAAATCTCGGGGATAAATATTAAATGACATAAAATTAGGAATACATATATCTATGGATACGAAAATTTAAGGAATATATTTTTATGAATAAGAATCATTTATGAAAGTCTATTTATGGAACATAAAAATTGTATTACGATATATTTAATAATAAAAACAAACTTAAATAGGTACGTATCTATATATATATATATATAAAACAAGACTGCTTCAATTGAAAATCAATTTTAAAATGCCAAATTTTTAAATAATATCAATTAGAATGTTAAAATTTAAAAAATAAGATATGACAATTCAATCCAAATCTTTATTTACGGTAGTTTTAAAACAAAACTGCTATACAACCTCTCTCGTCATATTTTCGCCCTCCTCCAATATAACGTTTTCCTTATTTTCCTTATTGAAAAATTTCCAGCATTTTTTATGTAAACAACTTATACAATATTTATATTAAGTTAAAAAGTTTAAAATAATCTTTAAATGGCCATAATAGGTTGAAACTCGGATGAAGAAGATTAATTAAGTTGTGATTGAAGATGACTAAATATTTATTCATTTTATAGCATAGTTTTGATGCTAGAGTATTTGTATAATATTACACACCACAACTATGTAATTCGTGAAACCACGGCCTTGATATGCTCTGAAACAATAAGTAAAAGTAAACAAACACTGTCCAAATCATTTCAAATCCATGACATGCGAATTGCTAACACTTCACCCTATTCTACAGTGTGGGAATGCCTAACGATATCGCACACCTCGAGCCGAAACTAAGAATGGCTCGGGTCCCCTCCGGTCCTCGGTCTCGCATCCGGCTATCCGCATAAGCTCCTTCCTAATGTCGGGGCCGAACTCCCTCTCCAGCTCCGAAGGCCCCATCACGCGCCTCTCCCATGCCACGTATTCCTTGATGGCGTCTACAGCTCCGGACTTCACTCGCTCCTCCAGGTACCTCTGATATAGACTCTCCCGAGTTTCACCTTGGGCCCAATCCAGCCTCCCGGACTGACAAGACACGAATCCTTTACGCCACGTGTCAAGATCGTTCGTCCACATCCCAGCCCACTTTGGCTGCTATTTGAGCTGAAATCTTTCTAATGTTTATAAATGTTAGGATCTGAAGTTTGGAGAAATAATTGTATTTTAAATGTTAATTAGTCTGTCGAGGGTTAATCTCGGCAATGTAAGTTGAAATTAAATACGAAAATTTGGGACGAAGAGAGTACGAAAATGTCACCTTACAATAAATCATAGCTCAACAACAATGTTCAAATTTAATAGAAATAAATTAAAATAGTACGTG
Organism: Thymus mandschuricus; assembly: GCA_029379335.1. Lineage (NCBI taxonomy): Eukaryota > Viridiplantae > Streptophyta > Magnoliopsida > Lamiales > Lamiaceae > Thymus > Thymus mandschuricus. The sequence continues at coordinate 5,591,685 of CM057080.1, read as the reverse complement.
ATTAGTAGTAGTAGTGCAGCTCAAAATATAATTAAAAATCCTAAACTTTAGAGAAATTTAAGATTAGCCATTGCTCCACCATCATCAGTTCCAAAGGCATGCACCCTACAAAACAAGAACATGGCATAGGTAATTAATTATTAATAACTGAAGAGGATGAATAAAATAAATTATTATCGAGCAACTGATACATAACTTAACCTAATTAGCTTCTTATTAAACTATTTTATTTATTATACAAATTTAACTTTCCATCTCTATAATTTCATGCTTAATTATCTTATAATTTTCATTAATTACAGTTTGAACTTCAAGTGTATAATTACATATATTTATATATCGTCTAAATTTTTTCATGCAAATTGAAACTTTTGCAGATTTTCCATTCAAGTAGCAAAATATATATACCTTTGTTCAGTGCAGAATTACTATCTTTTCTTGATTTTGGGCGGCAGTGCAGAAGTACTACCTTGGGAACTAACTGTCAATTGCCCCTGTAAAAGTCGGATTGTGATTATTCGAATGACACTATTATAATTGTAATAAAATGGAACGAGATAGTTGGGACGGATGGAATATTATACAACATAAAGGAGAATGAAGCAGAATAGATTAAATATATTTTCAAAGTACAGATCATATTTTCGCCCTTTCTCAACACTAAAATACAAAACGAATATTAATTAATTCTTGTTAATTTAATGAATTTAGCCAAAAGCTACACTGCATGCATGCACGCTTTCATCTCTTTGAAACTATACCTACAAATTGTACTATACCACAATTCGACCAAAGAAAATTAACGACAATGCGCGGTCGATCGAAACTCTTTCGCGACGGCCGAACGAGGCCGTCGTCGATCGCGTAAACCTAATAGTTAAGGTTGACAAACTAACCTGTCCAGCAGCAGCTGTGTATCCACGTTGAGAATTGTCACAAAGAACTTTGCCGCAAACCATGCAGCATCTGTTGATTTATTATATACGGAGTATAAAGTACGTTACATGCACACAACAATATAACAATCATTCAGTTTACTAACAATTAATTAATTAAAGAGAATATAAATAAACAGCCACGGTTAATTTAACGGCGAACTTACGTGAAGCCGTTAATATAGTTGGTTGGAACAATTCTGCAGCAGCATGAACACTCCATCATCATCTTAAATTTTCTGTTGGATGTTAGGGTTTAGGCGCGAATCGTAACGGCGCTTGTTAACTGTAATTTCGATCAATGCAAAGATAATGGGACGATGGTTTCTTAATCTATATATATTGGTAGCTTTTGAATGAATATGGAGAGAGAGAGATTTGCTTCCTTATGTATATACAGAAATTACAAAATCGATTTCGGAATATCAACACAAAAGGCAAAAAAAAAAAAAAAAAGATAAAGAGTTCCTCGGGCAGCCGGGTCATGTCTCCTTAAGAATTAAGGATTCAGAGGTACGAGCCTAAAGGAATTAAGGATCCTATTCAAGTAAGGTCGTGACATTGCTTCAACTTCCCTCCTTATGAATACATGTTAATCTCTTCTTAATTGTCCGATGTGGGATATTAAACCCCCTTCACGTTCTCTATAAACTAATGATTTCTCCATCTAAGTTTCTCTCTTAATTCTTTGTCAAAATTCTTAATACGTTCATACTACAAAAACTCTGCACAGTGATAGCATATATATGCAAGTAAAGTCCACAAAAGCTTATTATTGTTCTGTATAGTATACATGCATCTCTCCTTTTCTACTCTTTTGCCATACATATGTGATAAAGTAGCTATACTTCGTCTTCGTCTTCGTCTTCATCTTCATCTTCATCTTCTATATTATAAAGTAGCTAGGCACAGATGCAGCAAGGCAGCGTCTCTGCCTAGCTCGCAACAAGAGTAAGGACCACATATCTTCTCTGCATATATGCAAACATTAATCATTAAAAACTAACTTAGCTACCACAATGAAATAATAGTAGTATATATAATGTTTTTTTGGTAATTAAGATTAATAGTAATTCTTATTGCCGGTTTTGTCGGTGACTCGAGCTGCGTCTGATGCCAAAAAGAGGGCGAGGACGACGAAGATTACGATCAACAATGTTATCCTCAAACTCTTCTTCATGTTGCTGCTGTTTGAATCTCTAATTATTGTTATATATGGTTGAAGTTGAAGCCTATTTATACAGAGAGATTGTGTGCATGTTACTACTGCATGCAGTGGTGTAAACGCTGTGATTGAATTAATTACTTGGAATTTTTTAGTATTTTCCAAAGTCATAAATTAATTTAATATTTGTTCAACGTGTGAAATACTTGAAGATAATACTAATGTGGAAAATTAAGTCTGGTGAGAGTGTGACAAGAACTATATAATTAATTATTTATTTGGATGAATGGACATGTTTTTATTTTTTCTTCTACGATCTTATATCATATAATCCAATGAATTAACTGTAGAAGCTTTGAATTCTGCATTTTAAACTTTGATAGCAATTGATGTAAACAAGAGCCTGCGGTTGACTCTCAACTACCACTCCGGTCCTAGGCAATTGACTCATTTGCTTTATACCCGGGAACTAAGACGAAAATGTTTATTGTATAAAGTGTATTTTGTAGGGAATGTAATGTGGTTTATGAATTTAGACATATTTTAGAAACAGAGCATCATAGATGCATAAAAACATGTTCTTGTCTGATCTTAAACGAAAGATCGTATCAAGACCTTTAATTTGATATAAAAATCATAAAAATTCGATAACAAGCCAGCAAGTTATAATAATTTAAACTTTCGAAATTTAAATTATATTGAACTACGTTCAAAAAAATGAGTGAATAAGATTTAAGTATGGAATGTTAAATGTAATAAGGGGTTTACTAATTGTACTAATTATACTCTAATAATCTAATTATTTCTAAAAAAAGAAATGAGTCAATAGGTGTGGGACGTCCCAAAAAGGAAAATGAGTCAACTGCCAGAGTGGTAATTTATAAGCTCTAAAATGTGGAAACTTGGACCGTTTCCTTGTCCTCCTTTGCCATCTCATTCTTTTTTTTTGATCGGGTTTGCCATCTCATTCTAATTTAGATTTAAATAATTACCCGTTCCGTCTACTAAAAACATGGACGAAGTAATTTAAACTTAAATTAGAGAAAGTAATATATATGATATATTTCATTTGTCTCACTTCACTTGACTCTCTTTCATAATTGAGATGTCTCATTTCAATTGACATGTGTCTTAAAGTGGAAAGAATTAACCCTTACTTTTCACTTTTATCACTGCGCCTAACCTCTCGTTTGATTTCTTAATTATTACATTTATATAATACATTAAAATACGATCTTTCCTTCAAGATCATCAATATATTTTTATACATATGTAATGTTATTTCATGATACGTGCATGGAGGTGAGAGAGCCGCGGATGGCTTCGCCCGAGGTGCATGACGAGGCGTCGTTCGACACGAACGAAGAGACCGAGGAGAGTCGGGTGGATGTGGGCCGCTCTAGCCGTCCTCAAAGGCGGAAGGAAGGCCCGAGGAAGTTCGATGATTTTATCGTTTATCGTTAATTGTTATTTTCTTTGTTGGACCTTGTTGGGCTTAGCCCTATTTCTTTATTTTTGAGTCGAGCGATCTATAAGCTCCGTATCGGGTTTTCTTGTTGGTTCTTTCCCGATTCGTAAGTCGAACCAACCCTAGGGGTCTAGTTTATATAGAGATTATGGGTGAACGTTTTCATTATCGTGAAATATAAACCCTAATTTCTCTTTTGCCGTTGTTCTTTTCTTGTGCTTCTTGGTGTGTACGACGGTCTTCGGGACTCGCGTCTACCACAATCGTGTCGATAGGATCCTTCGTCCTATGACCAGGGACGGAGCCACAATGGGGCCAGGGGGGCCATTGGGCCCGGGTAAGATTTTTTTTTTTTTTTTTTTTTTTTTTTTTTTTTTTTTTTAATATATATAGTAATTTTACAATAATTAAGGATTAAATATATATTCCTATATACTTATATTTGACAAATTATATTATAATCAAATCCTAAAATTATAAATGACCGCATTTTTTTCCTCCAAATTTGATATGTGGCGATACCATTACATGATTCCGACCTCCAATTTCATAACATGCAGATAAAAATTTCTCTCATTTTCAAATATTCACTATTGACTTTTGTTTACGAAATTTTGTCTTTAGATATTCACCATAATGAAAATAGTATTTTGATTGAGTACTACATTAGTACTATTTAATTGTTATTTTGTTTTAAAACTCTCATGAACTTCTAAATTAAAATTACTCCCTCTATTTTTCTTGCAACGGCTCTATTATTTTACACTCAAATATATTCTAAAAAACGCGTAAAAAAGAAGAAGGATGGAGTAACTATTTTGGACCCCCCATGAGCAAATGTCTAGCTCCGTCACTGGTCCTATCATTTCATCAAAATGATGCATTTAAATGTTAACACAACACTTGAACACAAAACTTTCTTTACTCACTCGCCTAAATATTTTGTGATTCCAAAGTGAGAGTAGGAGAATATATATTAACCTTGTTCGATAATATGAAAAGTGATGTAAATCCAAGTTCTATTGTTGCTATGCTGGGCGTTTCTCATGCCAAAGTTGATAAGTTACAATTTTCTATGTTTATGGGACTAGTTTGCAATTAGTATTTAATAATGAGGGATCTTTAAGTATCATGTTTCATATTGTATTCGGCAGTGGAAAAGTTTTATAGAACCTTTGAGATTTCATCTCTCTCTCTTGGTGCATCCGAGAGTTTTGCTGCGTTGAAGGAAGCCATGACGTTGGCCCCGGTCCTTCGTTTACCGGATTTTTTGAAGACTTTTGTGGTAGAAACTGACGCTTTGGGGCTTGGCATTGGCACGGTTTTAATGCAAGATAACCATCCGTTGCCATTTTTCAGCAAGAAGTTGGGTCCCAGACGGAGGGTGACGTCGACTTATCATAAAGAGCTATATGCTATAGTTGAGGCGGTGCAAAAATGGCGTCAGTATCTCTTGGGACGGGAATTTGTGATTCGAACGGATCAGAAGAGCTTGAAAGAATTGTTGCAGCAAGTTATACAGACGCCTGATCAACAACTATACGCTCGGAAGCTGATGGGCTTCAAATTCAGAATTGAATATAAGCCAGGTGCGTTAGATCAACGGAAGAATTGCTTTTTGGCTTAGTTTATTTTGTTTGTTTCTGATTACCTGTGAGAGATTTCACATCAAAAAGTTTGCATCTATACTTTTGGTTTGAATTGCGTCCTTAGGTTTTCACTGAAATGCCTGTGTTCTCTGCTCTTCATATAACAGAACAGCTCTATTGGGAAAGGAAGCCTTGATTGAAGATTAGTTAATTACTCCTTCCGTTTTTATTTGTCTCATTTACAATTTTTGGTGGTTGGATTTATGTGTCCCATCTCGGATTGAATAGGTAAAAGTTTACTATTTTACTACTCCTACCTATATATCATAATTTACTTGTGAAATTAAAACATATATAAACACAAATATAATTGATTTAATTATTTCATGGGCCAAAATTCGTGATATAACAAATTAAAGATCTAGATATATCATAGGCCGGTCATCTCACATTCGATCCAAATCGCATCGGCCATTTCCTCGGGGTGATCACTACGGTGTTGCAGCTTGGCTTGTGCAGCCACAGTATAGTCGAAGCAATCTACTCCGACATCATTGTAAAGGTTCGAACAACAAGTTTGGCTTATGCGTGTACTCCTCGCGTCTATCGCCTTATACAATTCTTTTCTGCAATCTGCCGTCATATACTTGTCACAACCTGGTCCAGGCTCCTGACCCTGGGCTGATGCTCCGCTCATCATCATCATTATCACAGTCGCCGTCAAAGTTATAAAGATGCCCTTAAGTTTCCGGCCTCTATTAGTCATCCTTATGAATATGAGAGGGATAATTTGTATGTTTTCTTGAATATTGAAAACAATGTATTTGGTTATGATCTCTTATAGAGGATTGGACTTCATATTAATGAATCTGTTACAACATGAATGTAATAATAGTAGGTGTATATATTAAGTTACATAAATAAATACCACTATTATTGCGTTTACGTTCTGGATTGTTCAAATTACAAGATACACACCACATACTACGTAATCGTAAGAATAGTAATTAACAGAGGCTAGGGTAAATTAATTTCACCTAATGAATCAAATTTATTATAATAAGTTTGTAACGCTAATCAATTAATTAAGTAATACTATAAGGGGCCGTTTGGTATCCATATACGTATATCATATATGGGTATCAAAAGATCTCATACCCATACCATGTGTTTGGCATATCAGTATATGGATATCAAATTGATATCTTTGATATCCTGATATCCTCTCTTTTAACTCTTTTCATATACTGATTTTTATAGAGGTTTCACTCATATCCTAATAATAATAATAATAATAATAATAATAATAATAATAATAATAATAATAATAATAATAATAATAATAATAATAATAATAATAATAATAATAATAATAATAATAACAACTAACGACTTATTATTTTGTAATTATTATTATTATTATTATTATTATTATTATTATTATTATTATTATTATTATTATTATTAACTAACGACTTATTTTGTAATTAAAATTAATTAAATAATAAAAAAAATTAAATTTTTTTATTAATTATTATTATTGTTATTATTATTAACTAATGAATTATTATTATTATTATTATTATTATTATTATTATTATTATTATTATTATTATTATTATTCTTTTTTATTTTTTATTTTTTTAAATTTAGTTTTGATATCCCACATCCGAACAATCTACACCAAACGCATATATCGGATATCAATTCCATACCCTTATCTGATATCTGATACCTATACCCTTATCTGATATCTGATATACTAGTATATGGATACCAAACGAGATATCTCACTTATTTATTGATTCACAAGGAATTGAAGGAAACAATAATTAATTTTGAAATATGGTGGGTATAGAGAACAAATTATCTCATGTAAAGGAAAATATACAAAGGATAACTGCCACTTTCCTTTTTCTTTTATTTTATTTTAGGTTTAATTGCTAAAATGGATATAGAGATTGAAATTCGTGTAGTTATATTGTCAGACCCTAATTCCCGAGGGAAGGCGCACGTGTCAAGGACGTGACTAGGGGTTGGAATAAAGAAGCGGGAATAGAAAGGGGATCATTATTATTCAACAATTTAATGAAGTTCCCGAAAAGTTGGGCAATATCTTGTTCGAAAGAAGCAATAAGCTGGAATAAAATCAAGCGGCAATAAACCCAACATGACCACATTCCCGATAGTTTTGGTCTAACTATGCTGGATCTGGGGCGAAACAACATCAGCGGCCACATTCCCGACAGTTTTGGTCTCGGTTGCTACCTAAAATATTTAAATCTTAGCAACAACACTCTACAAGGGAAAATCCCAAAGCATACAAAGTCTTCAACATCAAGCTAAAATAATGAATCGCAAAACAGGGGAAAGGAAAACCTGCATCGCCATCATCGCCGCCAGAACCTTTTCGCACAATAACACAAACACCTTGTGTGCTGGAGATTAAGCGGCTATTTATGCATGGAAATAATCTGCCAAAAGGAGAGGATTTTGAGTAATAAAAATATCAACCTCAAAATAGAAAAAAAACAAATGGAAATGAAAAAATTCCTTCAGAATTGAAATGGTGCGCAAGAAAGAAAAGAATAGGGGGAGCAGGGCCGGCCCTGAGGGTGGGCCGGCATGGGCGACCGCCCAGGGCCCACGATTTTTCGGGGCCCAAAATCGTTTTAGATATATATTGTTATATATTAAAATTTTGAAAAGAAATCTCAAAATTAGCAATGTAGCCTGGTGGATGGGCCCTTATCTTTTAGTTTTATACTTTTTCTTATCTGAGAAGTCTTGTGTTCAAATCTCCACTCTAACATATTTTTTCCAAATTTTACTATTTTAGATTATACTACAATTGCTAATTTTAATTTTATTGGAAATTTTCAAATACATTAATATCACAAGTCTAATCTCAATATTATTGGAGTATATTCACTATACTTACTTATTTACATGTAAATTTATTTTAATTATTTTAAAATTGAGTCCAACATATAAAACTTTTCTTTTAGAATTTTATGTAATATGTATTTTTTTAGATTATATGTATTTTTTAAATTATTTTCCTGGAGAAAGCATTGGATATACTTGCGTTCCTTTTCTTTTCTTTTTATCATTTTTCACATTAATACAATTTTTTTTCTCTTTCAACTCTGAATAGCTTGGGAAATTCTTATGTGGGTGTAAGTGTATCACACCCACCTCTCAACTTTTTTTTGTAAACTTTTTAAGTTTTCTAAACAACAGTAATTATTAAGAAATACTTTTAAAATATGAATAAGGTTAAAATGCTAAGATTTCTCATAGAATCTTCTTCATTATGCTTGTAGATTTAGCACCCTTTAAGAATTTCACAACGTTAAAATTTTAAATGAGAGCATAATTATCGCAAAAAATATTGAATGGTTTGACAATTACAATTATGTTTAATTGCCAAAAAAGATATTTTTAAATGCTTTAAAATAAAAAATATATATATCCAAAATAGAATAGTTTAAAAAGTCTAGAAAAGCCCCTTTTTATGACTTTTTTTTAATAAATACTACTATTATGTGTTTACGATAATCGATAGGAGGCCCATTTTTTTTATTTCGCCCAGGGCCTCTGTTTTGTCAGGACCGGTCCTGAGGGGGAGAGAGAGAGAGAGAGTGGAAATTCGTAGCTGCTGCACTTAGATATGTTGTTGGATTAGGAAGTAAACTTATTGGAACAAGAGTTTAGGTACGGAGGATCTCATCCGATCCGATGCAACTATATTTGAAATTCAAGTTGGGCCTAGTATCCATTTCTTGTTGGGCTTTCTAAACCATGAGACTTCAAAATTCAAATGGTGCGGCTTAATTAAGAAAAGTCTATTAAAAGACTTACTATTTCATTTCCGTTGATCCATTAATGATCGATAGAGAAATCTCAACAATATTACATTCATAAATTATTAAATTTGGCTTCTACCTTCTTTTTTCTTTGGTGCATTTGACTTTGATTTTTCTTCACTCCCAGTTTTTCAAACATTCGTAACTTCGGAACAGAAAATTCTCATCTTTTTAATAATGGCAAAGTTCAAACAATTAGATAAAAAATAATAATACTCTCTCCGTCCCACTTCGTTAGTCTTATTTGCTATTTTGGATCGTTTCACTTCACTGGTCATGTTTCATAAAATGGAAAGTATAAACCCTCACTTTTCAACGTAGACGCTTACTTTTCACTTTTAACACTTGCGCATAAAATCTTATGGCGAACATAAACAGGACTAATGAAGTGGGACAAGGGGAGTAATAATTATTGAATATGGAGTATACTTTGAGACTTTTTATTATGAGGCTAGGTGGAATTGCTATCACCAAGATTTGAACACTAAATCTCAGTTTAATACTATCATAATAAAATTTTGTCACATTTAAAAGTTCAATCTCATAGAAAATGGATGAATTTATCAATTTATATATTATTCCGATAAACCATATTCCAAAATTCTCATGTTCTTATCAATCTGGCAGACAATCCGGGCAAGGGCAAGTGTACACTTTTAATATGAGACTTTTAACTATGATGTTTAACTATTAGTTAGTCTTGAACATATGATCTCAGCATTGGCCAAATACATTGATACCATAATGAAATTTCATCACATCTAAGAACTTCGAACTTGTAGAGACGAGTGAAATTTATTAATTTATATTATATTCCCAGAAAGTCCTTTTCCAATTAATAGTTTGATATTATTTGAGAATCGGGATGACGACAATTTTAAGCCACACACATATGACATATATATCACTGGTCCAAAAACGTTCACAATACACACTCATCATCTTCATCTTCATCTTCATCTTCATCTTCTTCCTCTTCGCAATGCTTTCATATCTCTTCTTCATCACCATACTTTCTTCCTTCGCCTTCACTCCTTCTCATACCCAATGCCTCGACCATCAGAAAAGCTCGTTGCTCGAGTTCAAGAACGGCTTGAGCTTCAATTCTTCAACTTCAACAAAACTGGTTCAATGGAACCAAACTGATCAAGATTGCTGCAAGTGGCACGGCGTCGAATGCGACGGTGCAGGAAACGTGGTAAGCCTGCAGCTCGATAGGGAGGCCATCACCGGCGGAATCGGGGATTCTTCGACTCTGTTCAGACTCAAACATCTGGAGAAGCTCAACCTTGCCTACAATAGCTTCGACTACGCTCCTATCCCCAAAGGTATTCACAATCTCACATATTTGACACACTTGAATCTGTCGAACGCCGGTTTTGGCGAACAAGTCCCGTTCGAAATCACTACCTTAAAGAGATTGGCTAGTCTCGATCTCTCCAACAATGTAGTAACTCTCGAGTCCCCGAATTTGGAGACGCTTGTCCGAAATCTATCCGGCCTCACCGAGCTCTATCTCGATCGTATCTTCATGTCGTCCGACGAAAGCTCGAAATGGAGCCACATTATATCATCAAACCTACCCTACCTCAAGTCTCTGAGCTTGATCGGTTGCCTCTTATCCGGCCCTTTAGCCAGTTCCTTCTGGAAGCTCGAATCCCTCTCTGTTCTTCGACTAGATAGCAACGATCTGTCACAAACCGTCCCGTCTTCGTTCTCCGGTTTCTCGAATCTGACATCGTTGAGCCTCTATGGCTGCAGTTTGAAGGGTTCTTTTCCTAGTACGATCTTTCAAATACCTACATTGCAAAATCTTGATTTATCTTACAATTTCCAGCTCAGTGGAAGCATACCGCCGTTTCCTCGTAACGGATCTCTCGAGTCTTTGAAGGTGAGGATGACGAACTTCTCGGGGTCGATACCAAGTTCGATTGGCAATCTGGAGTCCTTGTCGGAGTTGGATCTTTCGACTTGCAACTTCACGGGGCCGATTCCGTCGACCTTCGCTAGCCTAAGCCGACTAGTGTATGTCAACCTGAGGAATAACATGTTAACCGGCTCACTTCCTTCCTCTCTGTTTGAAGGCCTTTCGAGCCTTGTGCATCTGGATTTGGGGAATAACTCGTTCACCGGTAACATACCTCGATCCATCTTCGATCTCCCGTCACTCGAAAAACTATGGCTAGTCGAAAACAAGTTTACAGGGCAAGTCGAAGAACTCACCAATGTCAGTGCCTCCAAGATTGCTACTCTAGATTTGAGTGGAAACCGGCTCGAAGGGCCTATTCCGAACTCTTTCTTCCAACTCCGGAGCCTCAAATCTCTAGTTCTCTTGAGAAACTTGTTCAATGGCAGTTTTCAACTCGACAAGATTCGAAACCTTCCGAATCTTACCACCCTTTATCTCTCTTACAACAACTTGTCAATAGATTACAAAAATGGAAAATCAGGTAGATACCGACTTTCCAAGCTACAAGAGCTAGGCCTAGCTTCGTGTAACTTGTACGACTTCCCGAATTTCGTACAACACTCCGATATGAGAATACTGGACCTCTCGAAAAATCGGATTTCCGGGGAGATACCTAGTTGGATTTGGGGAAGGCAACTGGAGTCCTTGAACCTTTCTTTCAATCTTTTGACAGAGCTCCAAAATCCTTACTATATCCCTCCCTCTCTTCAATTACTTGACTTGCATGCTAACCGGCTCGAGGCCGAGCTAAACCTTCTCATTCCGCTTAACACCACCTTAGATCTTAGCTACTTATTAATAGCTAATAATAGTTTCAGTGGATCCATCCCGACCTCCCTCTGCAATGCTGCAAACCTCGATTTCCTCGACTTGTCCGTCAATGAACTGAGCGGAAGCATACCCTCGTGCCTGCTCGAAAGCATTCAAGTGGTTGATCTAGGGCAGAACAACGTCAGCGGCCGCATCCCGAGTAATTTCTCCACCGATTGCCGCCTACGTTATCTCAATCTCAACAACAACACCTTGGAAGGGAAAATCCCGGAGTCCCTGGAGAGGTGCATGGAGTTGGAGTTCATGAACGTCGGTAACAACATGATCGGCGATACTTTCCCATGCATGCTATCATCGAGCATGAGAGTTCTTGTTCTCAGCTCGAACAGATTCCATGGAGAGGTGAGATGCAACAACAGCTGGCAAGTTCTTCAGATTCTCGACGTATCCTCGAATAAGTTCAGCGGGAGTTTGGAATCGATCAACTTCTCGAGTTGGAGGGCGATGGTAGCAGCGAGGAGCGAGTCGAGAAGAAACGAGCTGAGCTACTACTCATTATGGAGCTTTGGAGTTACACTTACCATCAAAGGGCTAGGGCTGGAGCTAGTCAAGATTTGGCCGGAGTTTACCACTCTCGATTTCTCTTCAAATAAGTTCGCCGGAGAGATACCGGATGCAATCGGAGACCTTACCTCGCTTCGTCTACTCAACATATCCAACAATGCAATGAATGGGAGCATCCCAAAGCCATTTGGCAAGTTGAGGTGGCTCGAGTCACTCGACCTTTCTCGGAACAAACTAACGGGGGCGATCCCATCGGAGCTCGGAGGGCTAACGTTCCTCTCATTCTTGAACGTGTCCTACAATGAGCTTGTGGGAGAGATTCCGAAAGGGCGTCAGTTACAAACATTTTCGGGCGATTCGTTTAGAGGAAATCCGGGGCTATGCGGTTTCAATATCAACACAAAGTGCGGCACGAGTACTAACGGTGATGAAGAGGAGGAAGAAGAGGAGAGGGAGATAGAGTGGAAATACGTAGCTGCTGCACTTGGATATGTTGTGGGATTGGGAAGTATTTCGTTGCTGCTCGTATTTTGCCGGAGATTGAGAGAGAAATGGTTTGAGAGAGTTGACGATGTTATTGAAAAAATATTGGATGCTGGAACCTTGATGAGAATTTATGCAAGAAGATTAGTTAATTAGGAGACACCAGTGCTTGTATTGCTATTAATTTGTAGTTTCTTTTTGAGAGTGTGTGGTTTTGTTTAGTTTGTTTGAATCCTGTGTACCAAATTATGTGTCTCAACCGTTTCAAATGTCAATTTTTATTAGTCTTATACATTTTTTTTAATGTTTTTTAATTTATAATGTTTTCTAAATATCTTAATCAGCGGTGGACATAGTAAGAATGTCCACAATAAGTAGGGGAGCGTTTCTCAAGTTTTATAATATGGATTTAAAAGATGAAGAGGTGTTTAGTAAGTTCACTATAAAATTTTGAAATAAAATTCAGTTTGAATCTATTGTGAGTTCAAATGGGGGTTTGGGCCTAATCTATTTCTTATTGGGCTTAAAAAAAAAGTACCCAATAAATAAATAATTTAACACATATTCAAATATACTACTATATCTTAAAAAATTCTCAAGGCCCAATAGGGATAACTAAATTAAATCTTTACTCGATGCATAATACATTTTAAAGCATAAAAAAGTGGGAATTTCAAAATTTTAGTGGCATTTCATCGAACAACTGCTGTGCTCATTCTATTGGAAAAGTTTCTACTTACATGAAAATTATGGAATTAGTGTGCGTGTGTTGGCCAAGCAGAGGGATTAAGATATGAGGCCAAAGGTCCCGAGTTCGAATTCTCCATGATGCGGGTAAATCTCCTTAAATCACAATGGGGAAGGGTGATTATGCAAATGTTTGCAATGCAAACCCTCTAATCCAACCATCCATTTGAATTTTAAAAAGAAAAAGGAAATTAAATAATATTTTCTTTTAAAACCAAATCAAAAGGCAGCCTTAAAAGTCACATAACAATGCAATTTTTCTACTTTGACAATAACAAAAGTTCCCTGAAGTGGGAGACTCACTTTTTGGGTTTTGTATATCCTACCCCTCGGGTAGGGGTGAAAACGGATCGGATACGGTCGGATAGTGCCTTTCCCGTATTCTATCCCATATTTTTTTTTCGAATTCGGAATCGGATACGGGAAAGCCGGATTCGAATACGAATTCGGAGTATTCGGTAAACGGACACGCGACGGATACGGAACGAATTCGGGTCGAATTCGAATAAATATAATCGGATAGTATATTTCAAACGAAAATCATTAGTATGTGATTGAAACACATAAAAAGTAAATACCTATGCAATATTTCATAAGTTCATTTGGTTAAGAGTAATTATTTTCCACAATTTAATGGTCAATTTCCCATGCCTTGGAGAGGAGAGGATAATTTATTCTAGATTGCTTAGCAAGATAATGAATTGAGTAACCCACGTAATTAGCTTAATCCAAACAGACGTCGTGTTCTACTTCTCACACAAGCTACTGATATAACAACCTCTGTTAGTCTGTATCTTCCCCAACCTTCTTTCTATAATCAAAGAATTTCATCACTTCTACAGTACTACACTATCAAACACCAACAAAACTGGATAACAACACCATAACAAGAACAAATTATCTTAATTTTTCTGCAGTTTCACGGAAAAAAAAAAAATGCGAATTCAATAAAATTATTGAAATAAAATTCAAACACACAAGAAAGTACTGCAAGCAGCAAACCTAATCTCTTGGTGTTTGACAAGGAGATTTAGAGGTTGTGAATTGTTGGAAGCGTCGGGCACCTCGCCGACGGCAAGACTCATCGGCGATGACGAATCTTCTTCCATTTGAGACGACCTCCTTGAATGCCCCTTTCTATTGGCCGTGTCTTCTTCCATTTACTAGTAATCCGGCACCGGTGGCCGGATGGATGGCCGGAACTAAAGTGATTTGGAGTTGCGGCGGCTTGAGTTAACCTAAACTATCGACTCGACGAAGACTGAATAAAGAAGACGAGAGTTTTTTTCTAATTTTTTCCTTTTTCCTTTTTAAAGAATAATGACATAAATAATACTCCCTCCGTCCACCTATTTCTGACACGTTTGCTTTTTGCACGGGTTTTAAGACGGGAGTGGTTAGTGTGTTAAGTGTATAGTGTTTTGGGGTGTAGTGTATAAAGTGTATTTTGTAGGGAATAAACATATTTTAGAAACAGAGCATCATATATGCATAAAAACATGTTCTTGTCTGATCTTAAATGAAAGATCGTATAAAGACCTTTAATTTGATATAAAAATCATAAAAATCCGATAACAAACGAGCAAGTTATAATAATTTAAACTTTCGAAATTTAAATTATATTGAACTACGTGCAGAAAAATGAGTGGATGAGATTTAAGTATGGAATGTTAAGTGTAATAAGGGATTTACTAATCAACCTACTTAGTGGCTAATTATTTCCGAATAAGGAAACGTGTCAGAAATAGGTGGACGGCCCAAAAAGGAAAGCGTGTCAGAAATAGGTGGACGGAGGGAGTATATTATATTATTTATATGACATAAATAATTACCCATATATATATATATATGGGTAATATGTAAAATATTAAATATATTAAAATTTTAAAATATATTTAAAAAAAATCCGGATATCCAGATTTATAATCCGGGTAGTATCCGAAAAAATACGGGAAAATTTCGGATACGGGCGGATATTAGCTAATCCGAATCCGAATCCGAACTCAACTATCCGGATTCGAATCCGGATCCGATCGGATACTGATTTTTTTACCCGAATTCGAATTCGACCGGATTCGGCTCCGGATCGGGCGGGAAATATCCGACCCGTTTTCACCCCTACCCTCGGGGGTATTGCCTCCCCTCACATGAGTAGAATAACATATATTAATATTTAATACCAATGTGAGATGGTGAAGCATTACCCCAAGGGGTACCCAGGGAATAGGGTATAGGTTATCGCTTTTTGAGTTGAGTCAACTGGAGTGGAAGAACTCAAGTCAACGTTTTTGCTTTTTTTATTCCCCCAATATTTCATAATTACTTTACTTTTGTTTATTCCTCCTTTACTGCAACAGTCTTCCAAATTTAAAGAAATAAATGAAGAAAATAGGAAAATAATATCAAAATGTTTAATACTCCACTATAAAGCCATGTTGTTTAGCTGCAAGCTTTTTACTACACAAATTCGATCCAAACACCACCCTCTTTATCATGTTTCTAAAGTACTAGGAGAGGCAACGTGCGTTGCACGTTAAACCAATTTTTTTTTTTTTTTTCTCTTTATGTAATAGAAGTCATTATGCATAAACTTATAAAAGTAGCAAAATAAATTCATTTCAACCTTTACTATCAATCATAAAAATGAAATATTGCATATTGTTTATGCATACCGACTATACAAACAAGGGAGGATCTATATACACGGGACATAGGATATAAGCTCTTTTTTTGTTTCTTCTTATAAATGTTCAAAGTCATGAATATAATGTATAATATGCAATATATGAATTTTAATCCTCATGGTAATAACTTAGCATGAATGCTCCCCTGCCCACCGTGAAAATTCTTAAGGTGCCCATAACTAATATGTCAGTGATAGAGTTTACTTTTTTTAAAAATAAGTTATGATATATATTTAAATATTTTATTCATTAATAGTATGCACGTTATTCGTGAACATATTAAAAATATCAATGGTGGATAGTAAATAATTCCTCAATAATTTAGTGTAATATTTATTATAACATATAATATGCATAATATGTTTTAAGCCACACATCCAAATTAAAATAAATCTAATCCTAATAAATTATTAATTTATTCCTAATTAAATAAAATAAAATAAGTTGACGAAATAAGTTTTCTATAGAATAGACTTTTAGTTGAATACTAACCTATTAAATATTATGATTATATTGTAGTAAGGGTAAAATAGGCAAATCAAATTTTGTAAACAAGACACTTTTTATAATAGTATAGATTTGTTTTTCATCTCTTTGCTTTTTAGCTCCTTAATCTTCACTCATTCTTACCATAATATCCAATGCCTTGATCATCAGAATAACTTGTTGCTCCAATTCAAGAATGAGTTGATGTTCAATTCCTCTCTTTCT
The DNA here is from genome assembly GCA_029379335.1 of Thymus mandschuricus. Taxonomy (NCBI): domain Eukaryota; kingdom Viridiplantae; phylum Streptophyta; class Magnoliopsida; order Lamiales; family Lamiaceae; genus Thymus; species Thymus mandschuricus. The sequence continues at coordinate 5,574,730 of CM057080.1, read as the reverse complement.
ACAAAGCTGGTGCAGTGGAATCATACAAACAACTGTTGTCACTGGCACGGCGTGGAGTGTGACGTTGCCGGCCACGTTGTAAGCCTGCAGCTCGATGATGAGGCCATCTCTGGTGGAATCGGGGATTCATCGGCTCTGTTCGGACTAAAGTATCTGGAGAAGCTCAACCTGCCTACAATCACTTCGACTCCTCGTTGATCCCAAAAGGTATTAAGCATCTCAAGTATTTGACACACTTGAATTTGTCATATGCCGGTTTTAGTGGGCCGGTTCCTCTTGAAATATCCTCATTGAGGAGACCAGTTAGTCTCGATTTGTCGTGTGGGATTGTGCCTCCGAAACTCAATTACCCGAATTTGGAGACGCTTGTTCAAAATCTAACGGGGCTTAGGGAGCTCTATCAGCTTGATGGTGTCGATATTACTTCCTCTCGTGATTGGAGCCACATCATATCATCGTATCTACCAAACATCACCATCTTGAGTCTTGCCTATTGCAGTTTGAAGGGTTCTTTTCCCGATAAAATCCTCCGAATACCTACTCTGCAACATCTTGACTTGTCTTACAATCAACACCTCAGTGGAAGCTTGCCACCATTTCCTCACTCTGGATCTCTCGAGTCTTTAAGGCTTACCGGCACCAACTTCTCCGGGTCGATACCAAGTTCAATTGGCAATCTTAGAACGTTATCGGAGATAGACTTGAATTATTGCCGATTTGGAGGAACCATTCCATCCACCTTCGCTAACCTAACCCAACTCACTTATGTCAACTTGGGATACAACTTCTTCACGGGCTCCCTTTCTCCTACCATGTTGAAGGTTTTTCCAATCTTGTTTATCTAAGCCTAGCATTCAATTCATTCACGGGTATAGCATTCCCAGCCCGCTCATCGGTCTCCCTTCACTGCGCACACTTCATCTTAACAGCAACAATTTTACCGGAGTGATTGAAGAATTCCCAACCGCGAATGTCACTCAAATTGTCATTTTAGATTTGAGTAAAAACCAACTGAAAGGGCTTATTCCCAACTCATTCTTCCAACTCCAGAGCCTCGAGGATCTCCAACTCCAGAGCCTCGAGGATCTGCTTCTCAATGAAAACTTGTTCGATGGCAGTTTTCAACTAGAATTAAAAGATTCAAAGCTTTGCCAATCTTACGCTCCTTTATCTATCCGGCTACAATTTATCGGTACAAGTCAGCAATGACACATGGAGTAGCTATGGACTTCCCAAGTTAAGATGTTTGTCCTTGGATTCATGTAACCGGCATGATTTTCCTCATTTCATAAAACAATATTCTAATTAGTTGTAGGAACTTGACCTCTCAAATAATCGGATATCCGGAGAGATACCTAGTTGGATTTGGGGAACACAACTTTACTATCTGAACATCTCCTTCAATCTTCTTACACATGTGCAAAAGCCTTACAACACCCCTCCTTCTCTTTATTACCTAGACTTGCAATCGAACCAGCTCAAGGAAGTGATGCACCTGCCCTTTCCACCAACATCACATCTTATCTTTACTACTTGTCACTTGCTAATAACAGCTTAAGTGGATCGATTCCGACCTCCCTCTGCACTGCCACAAACCTTCTAGCTCTTGACTTGTCTATGAATAAATTAAGAGGCACAATACCCTCTTGCCTATTTGATGGCACCATGGATCTAACTGTGCTCGATCTAGGGCAAAACAACTTCAGCGGCCACATTCCCGATAGTCTTCATCTCGATTGCCACCTTCAATATTTAAATCTAAGCAACAACACTCTACAAGGGATAATCCCAAAGTCCCTCAAAAGTTGCAAGTGGCTAGAGTTGATGAACCTTGGGAACAACCTCATCAACGACACTTTCCCATGCATGATGTCATCGAACTTGAGGGTTCTCGTTTTGCGCTCCAACAGATTCCATGGAGAAGTAAAGTGTCACAGCAACGACATCTGGTCGTTGCTTCAGATCATAGATATTTCTTCGAATAATTTCAGTGGCACTCTGAAATCAATAAACTTTTCTAGTTGGAGGGGAATGGTGCAGGGGAGCTATCCGCAAATTGAGCTCACCGAGTTAAGCTATAATCATTTAGAGGCGCCAAAGGCTGGGGTGAGAATAACCATGAAAGGGCAAGAGGTTGAGATTGTCAAGATTTTCCCATAATTCACCACCATTGATTTCTCATCCAACAATTTCCATGGAGAGATACCAAAGGCAATAGGCGATCTTAGCTCTCTCCGTCTTCTCAACTTCTCCCACAATGCCCTCAAAGGAAGCATCCCAAGGTCATTTGGAAAGTTGGGGGATCTCGAATCACTCGATCTCTCTCAAAACCAACAGACAGGGCATATACCAACGGAGCTTTCACGTCTCACGTTCCCCTCGGTGTTGAATGTGTCCTACAATGGGCTGGAAGGAGAGATTCCGAAAGGGCGTCAGTTACAAACATTTCCGGCCGATTCCTTCTTAGGAAATCCGGGGCTCTGACGTTTCAATCTCAACATAAGCTGCAATGTACATACAGATGATGGAAGCGATGAAAAGGAGGTGTAGGTATCGAAAATTTGAGAAAATAAATAAAATATTTTATTAATTTTATACATTAATTTGATTTGGATTATTATGAAATTTAAATTAAATAATGTATTTAATTAATGAATATATTAAAGATAATTTCTTTGCCAACAAGTTAAATCTTTTATTGATATACATCAATAATTGATAACCAATAAAATTGTGACACCTCATCATGGAGGCCCAATTTGGAGCCCAAAAGCCCATCAAGTCTGCTACCTCTACACCTATAAATAGGGGTCAAATGAGAGCTCAAAAATCACACCAGAATTCATGAAGTTCTAACTCAAAAATTAACAGTTGAATTTCTTACGAATTCTTTTGAATATTCGAGGTATTCTTCGTAGAACCAATATCGTTCTTCGTGGAAATCACCAATAATATTCAAGGTGTCCTTCGTAGAACCAATATCGTTCTTCGTAGAAATTCTCATAATCAACGTTTTATTCGAAAATAGGGCAAATGTCCTTCGAATAAACGTTATAAAAATCCAAGTATCAAAGCCGAGGAGATCAAGGAGAGCCAAATTCTCCATAAATCTCGGAAGTTGTTCAAACAACGTTCAAGCATCAAGTTGAAGAGAAGAATCAGAGGAAACATAGAGATCGCAGCTCGCAATTTACTCAAATCTTTAAATATTTATTTGTACACATCTTTTATATTTATTTTATCAAATAAATAAAATTTGTGTTTACAAATTTTGGCACGCCCAGTGGGACTATCTCTACCTCTCATCTCTACTCTTCACTCAATCAACCAAACATCAAGATGTCTTCAACATTGGAAGAACAAATCGCAAATTTGACAAAGCTTGTTGAAGGGCTCGCCAAACAAGTTCACGAACAAGATGTTAAAATTGCAAAGTTGCAGAAAAAAAGAATTGTTGATGCAAACAACGAAGAAGAAGAGGATGACTATGAAGATGAAACTTTCGAAAAGCCGCAAACGGAGAAAAGTGGAAAACCTCCAGCTACAAAGCTCGAAATCCATTCCAATAGTTCATTCCATGTTGATCAAGTTAAAGAATTCATCGTGGGAACGATCAAAGAAAAACTTGAAGTAAACTCCAAATCATCATGGACATATATCAAACCATATACTCCAAGAATTGATCGCTTGAAGATGCCATTCGGCTACCAACCTCCGAAGTTTCTACAATTTGATGGTCAAGGCAATCCAAAGCAACATGTAGCCCATTTTGTTGAGACTTGCAATAATGCTGGCACATACGGAGATCACATGGTGAAACAATTCGTACGCTCCTTAAAAGAAAATGCATTTGATTGGTATGCCAACTTGGAGCCGAACTCAATTGACACTTGGGGGCAATTGGAAAAAGAATTCCTTAATCGCTTCTACAGCACTCGAAGAACGGTGAGCATGGTTGAGCTTACAAAGACAAGTTAACTCACATATGAGTCTGTCATCGACTACATCAATCGTTGGAGAAATTTGAGTTTAAATTGCAAGGATCGATTGTCTGAAACTTCTGCTATTGAAATGTGCATCCAAGGCATGCATTGGAGTTTGTAATACATCTTAAAAGGAATTCAACCAAAAACTTTTGAGGAATTGGCAACTAGAGCTCACGACATGGAGTTGAGCATGAATTTATATGAAGTTGAAGATATCGCAACACAAAAGCCCCACGAACTACAAGAAAGTCGAGAAATAGAACATGGGGGCAAATCATTTGAAGAAACTCCAAGTGAAGATGAAGAAGAGGCGAGTGAATCTTCCAATCCATATGGCGATTTATGAAAATAAGTGAATACTCCTAAGCAAGAGTTTAAACTGTTCATAAAACTCCTAGATGCGAGTCAAAACCATCTAAATTCTCCAAATAAAGATATCAAGTGATACTCCTTGACACGAGTATAAAATGTCTACAAATCCAAATCAAGTATACTCCTTGACACGAGTATAAAATGTCTACAAGCCCAAATTGTGTGAATACTCCTTGACACGAGTATAAAATGTCTACAAATTCAAATCAAGTGATCTTCTTGACACGAGTATAAAATGTCTACAAATTCAAATCAAATGGACACTCCTTAACACGAGTATAAAAGGTTTACAAATCAAGTTTGTTAAAGCTCCTTGATACGAGTATGAACTATCTAAATTCAAATCAAGTTCATCAAGCTCCTTGACACGAGTATAAACTATCTAAATTCAAATCAAGTTCGTCAAAGCTCCTTGATATGAGCATAAACTTTCTAAATGCAAATTCAAAGCTCCTTGATAAGAGCATAAACTATCCAAATCCAAATTCAAATTAAAGAACTCCTTGAAACGAGTATAAACTTTTTAACAAATCTCAAGCTCAAGAACTCTTGAATATGAGTATAAACTATTCGCAAATTTGAAATCAAGAACTCCTTGATAAGAGTATAAACTATCTAAATGTTTCGAGACTCGTCCATTTCTACATAAGTCGTCATGAACAAGTCTCGAGGGGGCAATTTGTAGGTATCGAAAATTTGAGAAAATAAATAAAATATTTTATTAATTTTATACATTAATTTGATTTGGATTATTATGAAATTTAAATTAAATAATGTATTTAATTAATGAATATATTAAAGATAATTTCTTTGCCAACAAGTTAAATCTTTTATTGATATACATCAATAATTGATAACCAATAAAATTGTGACACCTCATCATGGAGGCCCAATTTGGAGCCCAAAAGCCCATCAAGTCTGCTACCTCTACACCTATAAATAGGGGTCAAATGAGAGCTCAAAAATCACACCAGAATTCATGAAGTTCTAACTCAAAAATTAACAGTTGAATTTCTTACGAATTCTTTTGAATATTCGAGGTATTCTTCGTAGAACCAATATCGTTCTTCGTGGAAATCACCAATAATATTCAAGGTGTCCTTCGTAGAACCAATATCGTTCTTCGTAGAAATTCTCATAATCAACGTTTTATTCGAAAATAGGGCAAATGTCCTTCGAATAAACGTTATAAAAATCCAAGTATCAAAGCCGAGGAGATCAAGGAGAGCCAAATTCTCCATAAATCTCGGAAGTTGTTCAAACAACGTTCAAGCATCAAGTTGAAGAGAAGAATCAGATGAATCATAGAGATCGCAGCTCGCAATTTACTCAAATCTTTAAATATTTATTTGTACACATCTTTTATATTTATTTTATCAAATAAATAAAATTTGTGTTTACAGGAGGAAGATAAGAAGAGGGAGATAGATTGGGATTACGTATCTGGTGCACTGGGATATGTTGTGGGATTAGGAGGCTTTGTGTGGGTACTGATATTCTGTGGAAGCTTCAGATACAGATACTTTGGGAAAATAGAAGAGTTTGTCGAAGAAATGTTCGATGCCAGAGATAGGAAAAGAAGAAGAAGAAGAAGATTAGATGCAAGAAGAAGAGAGGCCAGGAATCGAAACAGAAGACATGAATAGTATAATTGGTAATATATGCATGGTATCTAATAATTAGTGGATTAATGTGCAACTTTACTAATGTTTTTGAATAAATTATGAGCGATCGAATTGCTTCTCATGTGATAGCTCAAACTTATAGAGAGAGGAGTGAAATCTATTTGTTTCTATCTTTTGAGAAGGTTATTTGAATTTTGAAATTGATGCGAGGAGACGCATCCATTCAAAAGAGGCTATATCCATAAATCTCTATACTATATCAAACCGTTAATTTGTTTCTTCTCTCTCCATTAACATGGTTTCCGGCCGCCGACAGCCACCACTCCTATCAATACATAAATTTGACAATCATGCAAATAGGCTAGCTACACATATTTCATATGTCATCCGATGATGGAGAAATCTTATACCGCACACATATGATACATACTTCTACATTATAAACAAGCGTGATTCACTGAAAATACATTATAAAATTCTAAGATATTGACCTTTGGAGAGTTTTCAAGAAAAAATTGTTCGTATGTGGATTGAATAAAATATTTAACCATCACTGTTGCTGCATGTTTTGCATGGAATTATTTTATATGGCATATTTTATGTATGCGAAGGAATTCTTGGTTGCGTGGAATTCCTTGTGGATCAAGGATTACAAGATATATTATATTCTCTCCTTAATTAGAAGATTTGCATGGAGATTATATCTACCCTATTAAGGATATCTTTTAGATATGCCTTAATTATCTCCTAGGGTTTTACGTGGAGTATATAAGCATGAAGATCTCAATTGGAGCGGCTGGGCGTTTTGGATATTTTTGTTGAGAGCTCGTCTTCTTCGTGCATTCGAGAGTTTGAATTGATTCTTCATTCATCAATTGGGGTAGTTTGTTCTTTGGTGAGTGATTGTAATATCTTGAACAATTCCTTGTTCAAGATCGGGTTTAATCTTTTCAATCTGTGAAAAGTGTTTGGGTAGACAAGAGAGAGTTTACCGTGAGGATTCATTGGTGAGGGTAGAGTCGGGTGAGGAGAGAACGTTTCAGTGTGGCTGACGTTCATATATCTTGTATCCCTTATACTTGTCATAGTGAATTATTTCTTGGAATAGTTTCCCCCAGACGTAGGTGTATTTGTCACCGAACTGGGTTACCAACTCGTATTCTCAACTGTGTTACTTTCTGTGTTACGTGTTGAGTTACATATACCTACCAAAGTAGGGATTATACAATTTCAATTGGCACCAGAGCAGGTCATCGAGGTGCGGTGTTAGATCCTGGGATATCTGTATAATCCGTTGGTATTTTGGTGGTGCTTGCAATGAGTACTATCAAGGAAGGTGGTTCTACAGTTAGACCACCGTTTTTTGATGGCGCGAGTTATGGGTATTGGAAGATCAGAATGGCCTCGTTTATTAGATCCATTGACGAGGCTGCATGGACCGCAGTGGAGGTTGGTTGGAGCGCTCCAAAAGATGAAGACGGCTCAGAGAAACCGAGAACTAAATGGACGGAAGAGGAGCTAAAGTCTTCTGGAATGAATCAGAAAGCTATCAACGCTATTCACACGGGTGTGAGTGTTGAAATTTTTGCGATTATCTCCACGTGCAGATCTGCCAAGGAAGCATGGGATATCTTGGAGATTACTTACGAAGGAAATAAACGGGTGAAGAACCAGAGGCTGCAACAACTCACTTCACAATTTGAGTCTCTCAGAATGGACGAGAGTGAAAGCATATCAGATTTCTATGCTAAGCTGCTGAGTTTATCAAATGAGTTCTTCTCGTTGGGAGAAAAGCTCACGGAAGCTAAGATAGTGAGGAAAATCTTGAGATCTCTTCCCGAGAGATTTGATTACAAAGTTACTGCTATCGAGGAAGCTAAGGATGTTGATGAACTATCTCCAAACGAACTTATTGGTTCCTTAAGGACGTTTGAGATGGGTATGCGTGTGAATCCCAGTGAAAAGAAGAAGTCAGTGGCATTCAAGGCTTCATCTACAAGCCAGTCTGAAGAGGAGTTGACTGCTGAAAGAAGATATGGCGGAGTGCATTGCGTACATCTCAAAGAGGTTTGGGAAGAAATTTTTCAGGAAAGGAAATGGTGAAGGTAACTCCAGATTTCGCCGAACTGAGAATCAGAGTACTTCTCAGAACAGAGGTTCAAATGGCTCAGAGAAGAAAGAAAATGGAGATAGGGGACCACAGTGCCATGAGTGTGATGGCTTTGGGCACATCAAGAGCGAATGTGCGAATACCTTCAAATATCAGAAAATCAGCAAAAAGGCGTTTCAAGCCACTCACAGCGATGAGGAGGTCACCGATACTGAATTTGAAGAAGGACAGGATGCTTCTCATACTGCTCATGTTGCTACCGTGAATGGTCCAAGGATTCAATTGTTGGAGATTTAATAAAATAAATCTGAAATTACAATGAACTTGCCGGGCGTAATACAACTCAAGAAGATAGAACAAAATTACAAGAAAATGACGAAAATAAATTAGAAGAACTTATTTGGCCGAGTCGAGGAATGTCCTCTTTCCGCAAGACGAGATACGCCCCGGTAGTGCTCTCGGTTTTGGCGTATCGTCCCCAAAGATAAAACGACCACGTCTCGAAGGCAGCAGCACCGCAGAACCTTGGAGCTCCGACGAACTGAAGGAGGCGAGGACTGAGCTCGGAAAATGAAATGCAGAAGAGAGAAGAGTGCAAGTGCAAAGAGATGCTCGATTTGCGGTGTGTCTGACAAATGCATGCGACTCCTCTATTTATAGGCGTGTCATCACCCGAGGGATTAATGCCGTCATGAAGACGTCATCATGGTTCGTTGGCGGTTACGCACGAATCATGATGGCTCGTTGGCAGTTACGCAACGAGTCATGATTGCTCGTTGGCAGTTACAAGCGAGTCATGATTGTTCGTTGGCAGTTACGCAACGAGTCATGATTGCTCGTTGGCAGTTACACACGAGTCATGATTGCTCGTTGGCAGTTACACACGATCCATTAAAGGGTCGTTGGCAGTTACGCACGAGCCATGATGGCTCGTTGGCGGTTTCGCTCGACCCATTAAGGAGTCGTTGATGATTGCGTTTGTAACCTCCCGTGCATCATGATGTAGTGGAGGAGTTACACTCGTAACTCCCAACGGTTACAAACGTTACACATTCAAATGTTGAACACTAGGTTCAACGAATCTGGACGCAATTTGGTTCAATGAATCTGGACACATTTCTGGCCCAAAACTCCGAACCCCGAAACCCGAGCTCGAGCTCGAGCTGACCAACGACGCTTGCGTGTATCTATACACGAGAGAGCCCAAACTCTCTAGTCCACTTAAGTCCACTTGATTCTAAGCTCACTTGTTTAATTACTTTAAACAAGTTTAATTATGAAGCTTAATCAATGTGGAACAACTTAAACATTCATTAAACAATGAATTAACTCCACCAACACTACACTTTAATCATTCATATCTCACTCACCACATATTGGTTTCGAGAATATGAATATATCACGTTAATCAACTCTCGGATTAACGATTAACAAACTCATATTTAATTTAATAAATAAATTAAATATATTTAAATATTGATTTAAAAAACCAATATTCCAACATCAATCTGTTGTCGCTGATCAAGATCCATTCAAAGTTGGAAATGAGGAGGAAGAAGAAGAGGATGATCAGGAGGACTATGATGAGTTGGTGGATGCATGTAAAAAGGCTCTAATTTTGAACCAGAGCCTTACGGAGCAGATCAAGAATCTTGAAAGGGAAAGAGACACTTTAAGATCCGAGATTGAATCTCTTCAAGAAAAGCTCAGAAGCTGCGAGGTCGGAAGAAAGGAGACTGATGAAGAGCTGAGTCATATTCAGAAGTTGATAAGGATGATGAATTCCAGCACCGAGAAGCTTGACGAAATTCTCAGACTTGGAAAAAGAGCTGCAGATAAGGAGGGTCTTGGATTCAACCGAAACAACTATCAACAAGTTGGATACCAATATCAACAAAGAGCTCATAGGCAAGACTGGAGCAAGACGGAGAGAGGAGTCGAAGGATGGAGACAATCCAATGACTTTGTTGGAACTCAATCCAGTGGGAAAACAGTTAGGCGTAAGGAATGGAGGCCTAAACTAACCGAAACTTCAGTTGCTGTTGAACAGAAATCAGAAGAACAAGGAGCTGCAGAGGAGGTACTCAAACAAGAACACCACAAGGTACCCGAGCATAATCCAGATTCTGAAGTATTTATTCCCCTCTGTCATTACTGTCATAGACTTGGCCATATCAGACCGAGATGTCGGTTCTATCTTGGTGATAAGAGGCAGGAGATGATCAAATATCAAAATCGAAGGAATCAAGGCCAGGGCTATAGGGCTTATGTTGTTCACACCAGTAACAGCTCCAGAGTGGGGAACTCCTGGTATATTGACAGTGGTTGCTCGCAGCACATGACAGGCAACATGGATCTCCTTATTAATGTGCAAAGTTGCTCGAATGAGTCAGTCGTGTTTGGTGATGGTGGAAAAGGTAGAGTTCGTGGAATTGGTACACTGAATGTACCTGGGATGCCAGTTCTGGATGGGGTCCTATATGTTGAAGGTTTGAGAGCTAATCTGGTCAGTATCAGTCAGCTGTGTGATGATGGAATGAGCGTTAGTTTTGGGAAAAATGGCTGCATCATCAACAAAGGAACAGATAAGTTTCTGGAGGCAACCAGATCGGCTGATAATTGCTACATCTTCACTCCAAAGATCACAAGCTACAGGGTCGTCTCTAAGATGAGTGAAATCTGGCATCAGAAGCTCGGGCACACACACTACAGAAATATTCAGAGGCTTATTCAAATGAACGCCATTGAAGGAATTCCCAAGATTAGATTTGGAGATGTGGAGCTTTGTGGACCATGTCAACAAGGGAAACAGACTCAGGAGGTACACAAGAGAGTACTCCGGATCACAACAGCTAGAGTCCTTGATCTCATGCACATGGACTTGATGGGACCGATGCAAGTTGAAAGTTTAGGAGGAAAGAAATACATTCTTGTGTGCGTTGATGACTTCTCCAGATACACATGGGTTGAATTCTTACGAGAAAAATCAGACACGTTCGAGGCATTCAGAGTCCTGTGCCTAAGATTGGAAGTAGAGAAGGAGAGCAAACTCAAGGCCATCAGGAGTGATCATGGGCGTGAGTTTGAGAACCAAGAGTTTATGGAGTTCTGCCAATCCAAAGGGATAAGACATGAATTTTCAGCACCGATCACACCTACACAGAATGGTGTAGTTGAAAAGGAAAAACAGGACCCTGCAAAGCACTGCCAGAACCATGATGAAAGCGAAAGATATTGCTCTTAGACTTTGGGCAGAAGCATTTGATACGGCATGTTACATTTGTAATAGAGTGTACCTCAGACCGCAGACAGAGTTTACAGCTTATGAGATCTGGCGAGGAAGGAAGCCAAATGTGAAGCATCTTCACATTTTTGGCTCACGATGCTTTGTGGTAAACGATAGAGTGCAAAGGAAGAAGCTTGATGACAAGGGAATTGAAGGAATCTTTGTAGGCTACTCCAGAAACAGCCGTGCTTACAGAGTGTACCTGAAAAATCAAAGCACTGTTATTGAGTCAATTAATGTTACTTTTGATGACTCAGTGGATGGCGATGTAAATGCTGAAGAAGAGGTCCTGATCACCAGTACTACAGAGAGTCCTCAGAATCCTAGCAAGGAGAATGATGTCAAAGTTGAGGAGATGACTCTGAATGGAACTCAAGATGGTACTCCAACTGGTACTTCAGACATTGCCGAAACAAGAGTCCATAAGAATCACTCAGCTTCAGACGTGATTGGGCATATTAATGATGGAATACAGACTAGGAAGAGAGAGATAGACTTCAAGAAGTTAGTTTCTCACATTGCTACGGTTTGCTTTGTCTCAAAGATCGAGCCCAAGAATGTCACTGATGCTTTCCAGGATGAAAACTGGATAGCTGCCATGCAGGAAGAACTCTTGGAATTTCAGCGCTGCAATGTATGGTATCTCACCTCTCTCCCCAAAGGTGCTAATGTGATCGGAACAAAGTGGATATTCAAGAATAAGACAGATGAGCAAGGGAACATCACTCGTAACAAGGCCAGATTGGTTGCTCAAGGATACTCACAGGAGGAAGGTATTGATTACGGGGAGACATTTGCTCCAGTCACCAGATTGGAATCTGTGAGATTTCTGATGGGTATGGCTAGCAGCTTAGATTTCAAGCTATACCAAATGGATGTCAAAAGTGCTTTTCTGAATGGGAATTTAGAAGAAGAGGTATATGTTAAGCAGCCGAAGGGTTTTGAAGATCCCGAGCACCCAGAGTTTGTTTACAGGCTGAACAAGGCTCTATATGGACTGAAGCAAGCTCCCAGAGCTTGGTACAACACGCTGGTAGAGTTTCTTCTGAAGAAGGGATATGTACGAGGAAGTGCTGACAAGACCTTGTTTGTTAAGCAACATGGAGGTCACATATTTATTGTCCAGGTATATGTTGATGATCTGGTTTTCGGTTCTAAGTCAGAGGCTCTTGTGAATGAATTTGTGAAATTAATGACCTCTGAATTCAAAATGAGTATGTTCGGGGAATTGAAGTTCTTTTTGGGGCTTCAAGTCAAGCAGTGCGAAGATGGCATCTTTGTGAGTCAGGAGAAGTATGCTGAAAATTTGGTGAAGAAATTTGGCATGGAGAGTTCTAAATCAAAGAGGACACCAATGTGTACATCGGTTAAATTAACCCAAGAAGGAGAAGGCAAGCCTGTGGAACAAACAGTGTACAGAAGCATGATCGGTAGCCTATTGTACCTAACAGCCAGTCGACCGGATATTGCTTACAGTGTTGGGGTCTGCTCGCGATTCCAATCTAATCCTAAGGAGAGTCATCACAAGGCTGTGAAGAACATTATAAAGTATGTCAAGGGAACATGCAAGATTGGCCTATGGTTTGGGAAAGGAAGTTCTCTGAAGCTTACCGGATACAGTGATGCTGATTGGGCTGGAAATCCAAATGATCGTAAGAGTACCACTGGAGGATGTTTTTTCTTGGTAGATAATCTAATCTCGTGGCATAGCAAGAAGCAGAATTGTGTCTCTCTGTCCTCTACAGAAGCAGAGTATATAGCAGCTGGGAGTGCTTGCACTCAGTTAATCTGGATGACCAAAAATGACCAAAATGCTGTATGATTATGGGATTGATGAGAAAGAATATGTCTTGTTCTGTGACAATATTGGAGCTATCAATCTATCCAAAAATCCAGTCAGTCATTCGAAGGCCAAACACATTGAGATTCGACACCACTTTATTAGTGATCTTGTTGAAAATAAGACCTTATCTCTTCAGCATGTCTCTACTCGTGTGCAAGTTGCGGATATTTTCACCAAACCTTTAGATGGAGAAAGGTTTGAGGCTTTACGAAAGTCTCTTGGGATGTGTATAATCTGAGCTGTTCAGATTATGTTTATTTGATTTCATCTATTATGTGCTTTCTTGGTGTGATGGGTGGTGTTATGTCTGGCGTTACATCTTGGGTACTTATCTGACGTGGTATTTTTGTCAGTTGAAAAGGGGGCTATTTTTCTGCGCGCCCTTTTGCTATTACTGTTCCTCTTTGGAATTCGAACCGCCTCTTGCTTATTGCAGAGTATATCTTCTCTGCTTCTCAATTTTGTTAGGGTTCCTATTTCCCTAAATTCCTCCGCCAGAGTCGCTCATCACTCTCCGATTATCTCTCGTCTCTCTGCCGGATTTCTTGAATTCTTTGTGCTGCAACCATGGTTTCTTTCCAGCTCTCTGAGGGTATTGATCTATCGATGCTACTGGCGGCTGCTGTTCCCGTACCCACTGTTCCTTTGTTGCCGTGGTACGGCGCTGGGTTGGTTGAGGAGGCGGCTCCCTTATCTCCTCGCCGTGATGTTGCTCCTCCATCCCCGCTCCGTGATTCCGTTCCTCCATCTCCTCCCAGGGACGAGGTCACCCAGGAGCCCCTTCACCCTCTATTCGGTGATGATGATTCCATTCCTCCTCCGCCGCCGTCTGAACCCTCTCCTAGGGTTTCGGCTTCTGCCTCTTCGGTGGAGCCCCCTCAGCGGAGAAAGCGAATCAAGCAGGTTGCTAGGAAGGAGAAGTCCCCTCCTCCTCCGCCGCCCCCTATTGGCGGCGTCGCCCGTCGCACGCGGTCTCAAGCCCGTGTGCCTCCCAGCGCTTCTGGCTCGGCCTCTAATCGGAAGAGGAAAGCCCCCTCTCCTGCCTCTGCTCAGGGAAGCAAGAAGTCTGCAAAGGGAAAGGGCAAAAGGCCTGTGATCGATTTGGACTCGGCGTCTGATGCCGAGGTCCCTGTTCCCAGTGGTTCCGATGATGAAGACGTGATTCGTCCCTCTGCTCCGAAAGGTACTGAAGGTTCTTCATTGCCTGCTGGTTATACATTCATGCCTATATTCCGAAGTGCTTCTTTTGCTAAATTTTGGGATATAAATCGAGAGAAGATTATCATAGTAGATAGACCTGCCAGGGAGTTTGATCTGAAAAGGGCAGGGGTCTATGAATGCATTTTTCAGTCGAAGCTGTTGACTACATTGGCCGAAGAATTTTGTTGGGTCAAAGATGTGATCATGGAGTTTTACTCCAATCTTAGCTTGTCCATGTTTGATATTTCTTCCCCTGATTATCATCGAGGTTTCATTCGGGGTCAGTTCTTCAATTTCTCTCCCTCTCTCATTGATGTGTTCGTTTGTGGTGAAATTGTGATGGAAAGTCTTGAGCCTATCGATGCTGACTTGATTGCTGCTACCTTGCTGGGCAAAGAAGGTGCTAAGTGGCCTGTGACGGCCAAGAAGCTTCGGGCTTCTGCTCTTGCTCCGAAGTACAAAGCGTTGTACTGCATAGCCAACAGAAATTGGGTGCCTACGACCCATAAGACATATGTGAATCTCTCTCTGGCTACGTTGCTGTTCAAGGTGGGAAAAGGTCTTCCTGTGTCTTTTGGTAGACTGGTATTTGAGGCTCTTGCTGAGCATGCAGAAAAAGTGGTGTCAGCTAACAAAGCGATTTGCTTTCCTCGAGTTTTGTATGCTTATTTTTGCAAGTTTGTAAAGTTTGAGATTCCAGATGGTGCAAAGGCTCCTGCTGCCTCTTTCATGCGATTCACCAAGGCTCAGACCGGTATTGCGCCTGAGTCTCCTCCATTCAGCACGAAGACAGAAAAGGCATCCTCTTCCTCGATGCCTCATGAGGTGAATGTAGATGATATCCAGCTGCCATTTGGTCCTGCTCCTCCGCACTATGAACCAGTGGTTTCCAAGCTCATGTTCCAGGCTATCTCTCTGGAATATGAAATGACATGTGAGCAGATTCGGATGCTATTTAAAAAGAAGGAGGAGATTGAAAAGCTGCTTATCTTGGCCGGTGGAACTCAGCCAGGGGGAGCTGCTGCTGCTCCTGCTCCTGCTTCTGATGGTGCTGCAGTTGGTGCAGATGGTGAAGGTGCTGATGATGAAGATGCTGTGGATGAGGAGCTTGAAGCTGAGTTGCCTTAGCTTGGCATTTCATGTTTGCATTCAAGGGGGAGTATCTGTAGGTATTTTTTGATTTTGTTGCTCTGCTGCTTCTGATTCGATATGGTTGTTTTACCTCTTTGCTATTCTGGTTGGTTGGTTGGATGAACAAACAGTTTGTTTTGTTGTTGATGGAGTGGATTGGACATTCTGTTTCTGGTCTGTAATAGTTAATAGGCCACTTTGTGCTGTTAATGATGCTTGGTTTTCTGGTGAAGCATCTTCTGGTCAGCTGGTGTTATATGTGGTGTTATAAGTGGTGTTATGCAGTGGGTTCATTTTCTCTCTTCATGTGGTATTCTAGTCCGGGTGCGCTTGGCTAGTACTTCATTTTAGAGAGTGTTTGTAGCAAGGGGGAGTTTTCTGCACTATGCATTCAAGTATGGTTATGTGGGTGCGCTCCTTGCCTACTTGTTTTTGCATTGGGTGCTTCGTATCTTGGAGGGGTTGTGTGAGTTGCGTATGTTGGTGTGATTGCATACATAAAATGCCAAGGGGAAGATTGTTGCTGCATGTTTTGCATGGAATTATTTTATATGGCATATTTTATGTATGCGAAGGAATTCTTGGTTGCGTGGAATTCCTTGTGGATCAAGGATTACAAGATATATTATATTCTCTCCTTAATTAGAAGATTTGCATGGAGATTATATCTACCCTATTAAGGATATCTTTTAGATATGCCTTAATTATCTCCTAGGGTTTTACGTGGAGTATATAAGCATGAAGATCTCAATTGGAGCGGCTGGGCGTTTTGGATATTTTTGTTGAGAGCTCGTCTTCTTCGTGCATTCGAGAGTTTGAATTGATTCTTCATTCATCAATTGGGGTAGTTTGTTCTTTGGTGAGTGATTGTAATATCTTGAACAATTCCTTGTTCAAGATCGGGTTTAATCTTTTCAATCTGTGAAAAGTGTTTGGGTAGACTAGAGAGAGTTTACCGTGAGGATTCATTGGTGAGGGTAGAGTCGGGTGAGGAGAGAACGTTTCAGTGTGGCTGACGTTCATATATCTTGTATCCCTTATACTCGTCATAGTGAATTATTTCTTGGAATAGTTTCCCCCAGACGTAGGTGTATTTGTCACCGAACTGGGTTACCAACTCGTGTTCTCAACTGTGTTACTTTCTGTGTTACGTGTTGAGTTACATATACCTACCAAAGTAGGGATTATACAATTTCAATCACTTTTGAAATTGCTACCACTACTTGTGAAAAATGTGAAAAATAATTGAGAATAATCATAGGACCATGTTAATAATTTATGATATTTAAGATTTAAATGAAGAAAAAAATAAAATTATAAGGACAAACAGAAAAATAATTCTAATGTACAGTAGTCGATATATCACAAATTTAAAACACGCATGCATGAAAATAAATAAATAGACAAAGACTTTGACCTTTTATAAGTAATAATAGTAACATTTAATGATTAGTTTTTTTCTCCCAAATAATTAGTACTCATATTAATAAAGCAAAATATCATGTCAAAAAGAAATGATTCCATACCCATCATGAATATTTTTAATGTGCCTACAGCTCTTTCTCTATGTCATGATGTTAAAGTTACCACAAAACTTAGTGTATACAATTTAAATAGTTAAGTTACAGAATTGATTTTTTCTCTTTTTTCGAACCTGGGAGTGAATATCAAAATTCAACGATTAGTAGGTATGTAAGAAATAATTTTTCAATTCTATTTCCATCAAGGGAAAAAAAGCTAAGTTATATTATCTTCCCGTCTCTTTATAAGTGACTACGTTTATATTTATATATAAGGTATAAAATAATAAAAGAGGTCATTTAAAAATAGGTATAGGGAGTATTACTTAAAATTGAACTCGTGCATCGCACCGGAAAAATATTCTAGTTTTAATTAAACTTTAAAGCTTAAAACTGATTTTAATAATCGGGCCGTCCTTATTAATCCGACCCGACAGTCGAGTCCGTCTAAATTAATTCATTGCCCAACAGTATTGGGCATCAGCCAACTTATATTTAATTCATGGCCCAAATCTAATCAATTCTCTCATTCTCACTCTCGCCGCACGACACCTCTCTCTCTCGTCTGCTTCTATCACCGGCGGCCGTCTCTTCGTGGCGTTCCCCCCGTCCGTCTCTTTGTTCAATTCTTTCCAACCGAATCGGAACACTAACCCCCAAATCAAATCAATTTAATCCATTCTTCTTCTCCCCTTCTGGTTTTCCGGCGAAGTCGCCGTCGCCTTCCTCGAAGTTGGAGGTGGCCACCAGCGCCACCGCTGTGCGCCGTCGCCGAGCGCTGCCATTGCTGCAGCAGGTCGCCGCCCTCGCTCTCTCTCTGTCTCCCGTGCTCCCTGTTTCAATTTCAATTTGATACGTGCATGGAGGAGAGGGAGTCGCGGGAGGCTTCGCCGGAGAGACACGAGCTACCGTCGTTCGACACGAGCGAAGGAGTAGAGGAGAGCCGAGATGAGTTGGGCCGATCTAGTCGTCCAAAAAGGCGGAGTCAAGGCCCGAGAAAGTACGACGATTTTATCGTCTATCGTTAGTCTTATTTTTATTCTCGTTAGACTTTATTGGGCCTAGCCCTAATTATTTCATTATCGAGTCAAGCGATCTATAAGCTCCGTGTCGGGTTTTCTTGTTGGTTCTTTCCCGATTCGTAAGTCAAACCAACCCTAGGGTCTTAGTATTTATAGAGATATCGGGTGTATTTTTCAATCATCAAAAATATAAACCCTAATTTTCTCTTATCGTGTTTTGTTTGCTCGTGTTTTGGGTGTGTACGTCGAGCTCTGCATCTCTCGTCTCCCTTCTTCTTATCGATAGGATATCGATTCCTATCAACTGGTGCTTTCATCCCGAACCATGGAGAATTCTCATCGGAACGTTGTTCGGCGGGATACGCCTCTCTTGGGCCAAAATCAACCTCCTTTTGGTCACGATCAACCCCGCCGAGAGGTGGCGTTGTCATCGGGTTCGGCTCTACAGGGAGAGATGGAGACTGTTTGGAGAGGTTAAGTCGGCTGGAGGCACGGTTCGCCGACGGGGATGATCGCGGGGGGGGGGGGGGGGGAAACAACTTTCGGCGTCGGGGTTCTCTTCCACGCCCGTCCTGCAATCTGCGCCCGAAACTAGGGTTTTGGGTGGAAACCATCAACCGCCAGGGTTTCGTCCAACCCATGTCAGCCCCCCACACCAGCCTTCGACTTGGGATCTCGGCCCGGTGCGTTCGTCGTGGGAGCACCCTGCTTATCGGTCCGGGCCACAGTTCGCCGGGAGTGACCCAACTCGTTTGTTCAAGTTGGAGCCGCCTATTTTCGATGGAACGGAGGCTCATAATTGGACCACGTGAGTTCAATATTATTTTGACCACATCATGTTACCCGAGGAGCATCGCCTGCATTATGTGGTCATGTTTTTTGCACCGTCGGTGACGGATTGGAATTTCTCCTACCGGGCGAGCAACCCCACGGTTTCTTGGCGCCAATTTTTTGATGACGTTCGCAGAAGATTCGATCCACATTATTTTGTGAACTATGTGGAGTTGTTATCAAAGCTCACACAAAGGGGTTCCCTCGCCGAGTACAATCGAGAGTTCGAACACATGATGAATCAGATTCAAGGGGTTTCAGAGGCCACGTTGTTGGCCATGTACTTCAGTGGGTTGAGGCATCCTTTGCGAAATCAAGTTCGTTTTCAGCACCCGTCGTCAATCGCATCCGCTATGGCGTTAGCAGTGGAGTTCGATGTGGTTTATGATCGCGGCACCCCCCAACGACGGCCATGGCAGGGTCGGGATAGCCGGTCGTCGACCCCCGCGGGGCCCACACCTCCACCCTCGGACCAGCAGCCGCCCAACGTGTCCTCTTCGACCGCCGCGCGCCCTCGGGATTATTCTAAGCTGCCAGTGGTTCGTTTGTCGGTAGCCAAACGAGCCGAGAAATCCAAATTGGGGTTGTGTTGGTATTGTTCGGAGAAGTGGGTGGCCGGGCACACGTGCAAGGGACGATTCTTGGCATATATGGGACCCGACGATGAGGATGACGAGACTGAGGAGGCGACGGACCCTACAACGGGAGCGTCGGAGGTGATATCGGGGGATCTTTCGCATTTATACAGCCTTGACGGACAGCCCCGGGCCTCGGCCTTGGAATTTCAGGGATTTCTGGGGAACACGGAGGTGCGCATTTTGGTGGATTCGGGTAGTACACAATTATGTGGTGTGTATTTTTTAATTTCAACAATCCATAACGCAAACGCATTAATAGTGGTATTTAATTATGTAACTTAGGGCCCGTTTGGTATCCATATACGTATATCAGATATGGGTATCAAAAGGTCTCATATCCATACCATATGTTTGGCATATCAGTATATGGATATCAAATTGATATCTTTGATATACTGATATCCTCTCTTTTAACTCTTTTCATATACTGATTTTTATAGAGGTATCACTCATATCTCCATTTCACTTATAATAATAATAATAATAATAATAATAATAATAATAATAATAATAATAATAATAATAATAATAATAATAATAATAATAATAATATTTTTTATTAATTATTATTAATATTATAACGATTTAATTATAAATAATAATAATAATAATAATATAATATTTTTTTTATTAATTATTATTACTATTATAACGATTTATTATTATTATTATTATTATTATTATTATTATTATTATTATTATTATTATTATTATTATTATTATTATTATTTCACATCTGAACAATCTGCACCAAACGCATATATCAGATATCAATTTCATACTCATATCTCATATCTCATATCCATACCCTTATTTGATATCTGATATACTGGTATATGGATACCAAACGAGCCCTTAATATATACACCTACTATTATTACATTCATGTTGTAACAGATTCATTAATCTGAAGTCCAAACCTTTATAAAAGATCATAACCAAAAACACTGTTTTCAATATTCAAGAAAACATACAAATTACCCTCCCATATTCACAAGGATGATTAATAGAGACTGGAAATTTAAGGGCATGTTTATAACTTTGACGACGACTGTGTTGATAATGATGATGATGAGCGGAGCATCAGCCGAGTATTACGGTCTGCCGCCTGGACCAGGTTGTGACAAGTATATGACGGCAGATTGCAGAAAAGAATTGTATAAGGCGATAGACGCGAGGAGCACACGAATAAGCCAAACTTGTTGTATGAACCTTAACAGGGATGTCGGAGTGAATTGCTTCGACTATACCGTAGCTGCACAAGCCAAGCTGCAGCACCGTACGGATCACCCCGAGGAAATGGCCGATGCGATTTGGATCGAATGTAACATGAACGGCGATATCTAGAACTTTAATTTGTTATATCATCGAATTTTGGCCCATGAAATAAATCAATTACATTTGTGTTTATATATGTTTTAATTTCACAAGTAAATTATGATTATATAGGTAGGAGTAGTAAAATAGTAAACTTGTACCTATTCAATCCGAGATGGGACACATCAAACCAAACACCAATAATAGTAAACGAGACAAAATAGGAGTAATTAAAAAAAAAAACAAAAAACAAAAAAAAAAAAGCAAAAAAAGCAAAAAAAAAGCAAAAAAAAAAAAAAAAAAAAAGCAAAAAAAAATGAGCATAATAGAATTCGAACCGTAGTCCCTCGAGGAGCAACTGTTTACTGGCCTGAATACCAACTGGTCTGGAGAGCCAACTTGGTAATAATCGCACAAGACTATTAATATATACATTAGTTTATATTTTCTACCCTTACCCAGCCGCGCCCCTATCTTTTCTGTTTCCTCTCCCTCGATTTTCATCCCTTCCGCCTTCTTCCATGGGTGTTTTCGGATGATAATAAAGTGAATCAGTAGATAGGGTTTTGATTTGGAGCATTGCAAAGCTTGTTATGATTTGGAGGCTGAAGATGAGTAGGTAGGGTTCTGCGGTGGTGCCACCTTCGTCGGAGTTTACACGTCGCCATCGGCCACCTTCGTCGGAGTTTACGACGGCGGATTTGTCAACCGCCACCTCTTCCTTTAACTCCTCAGTAATTTTTTGCGAATTTCCTCTTTTTTTTGCCAGCTATTTCTTTTCGTTTTTTTTGCTGTTCCTCTACTGTTCTATTTCTGGCCGTTCTCCCTTGTTCTGTTTCCTGCTGTTCTCGAACTGTAGCGAATTTTGATTTTTTTTCTGAACATAGACTGTTGTTTTGTTCTTTGCCGTTAATTTGTTTTGGGGGGTTTCAGTGAGCGGGGAGTCGGGAAAACTGATTTGTTGATCAATTGACGCTGCAATCTTCGAGAATTGGCTGCGTTTGATCGGAATTGGAGATGTCTGGACCCTTGGACTGATTTGCTAGGCCTTGTAAGTGAAATTGTTCTCGATCGCTTGCTGTTTTTCATCGGCATTCACGATTTTTGTTTAGGTTTCTGATTCTGATGTTTATCTGTCAAATGTATCTGCAGATTAGAGTTTCTTGAGCTGTTTTTGCCTGTCATGATGTTGCTTATTTGTCATTTTTTTGGTTGCAAAATTTGTGGGATTATGATTTTTATTTTTAAAATAGTTGTTTATTATGTTTACCTGTAAAAGAATGTGAAATTTAATGAACCTATTTGAAGTTGCGACTGCAAAATTTCAGTTAGGCTAACTCAATACTCTGTGTTGATTTAATGTGTATCTCTGTTTTGAATTTGATGGAGTTTAGGGTTTTGCAAATAGCATTATTATCATTAGAAAAAAGGTAGAGGTTTTGACTCATTAAAGTTGTTAGATTTTCTTTGAGGTACTACTTTGGTTTGGATTTAGTAGATAAAAGACTTATGTTGTGAACTTTAGATAAAAAACTTAAGTTGAAATTGTTCTCAATACTCTGCCCTTGTGCTACATGTGGAAATCTAAATAGAACAAATGCCTCCACCATAAGTTGGCCAGTTTGGGTGTTGGTTTTCATTGTTTAGCTTGGAATAATTCTTTTTCAGGTTGTTGACTATCTTATCAATCCTTTTGTTGCTGGAACTAGTGGAGGAGATCCTGAGTCTCTATCAGTGAGTAGTTGCACGTTTATGTATTGATTGATGTATATGTATTTCTTAGACTTGCGTAATGGAAAAAAGACAAGATACTTGGACTTCTTTAGTTTACTTGTCACTCTTTTGCTTGCCCTTATAATGAAACTTGAACTGTCAAATGATACTACTTATTTCTCATTGTCTGTACCAGATGCAACATGTATTTCCAGAGATATGGAATCATGAGAAAAGGTAAGCTTCGCTGATAGTCTATTTAGATTTGATTCTTTGAAAACAGTTCGTTCCATTTCAGGTCCATAAACACAGTGGATTACAGCATGTCTGCAGTTTCGAAAATACCTCAATAATACACTAAAAAATATACTTTTAAAATGATTATAGGATATTTGATAGCAAGCCTTTTCCTCAGCATTGTTCTTGATCTGGTTCTAGTATCATACATGGTGATTTCAATTGCAATATTTATTTGCTTCATATTTAGCTGTTCACATATCCTATATACTGTATAAAGATATATGATCATCATTCAAGTAAATTTGCAAATTTACTATTGAGGTATTTTTACGACTGCTGACATACTCTCTTAAACTGAACATTCCTCTGTTTTTCTCTTAAACTGGACATTGCATTCCTCTTTATTTTGAGCAAGCTTTTTTCTGCTGCATTGCTCTTAGTTTGGGTTTAGTATCATACTTGGTGATTTTCAATTGCAATACTTACTTGCGTCATATTTAGCCTTTCGCATTAGTATTTCATGGACATGTAAAAACAAATTTTCTCTTCTGGTTTCTTCGCGTTTTCACTCTTGTGGGCTCTCTTTATCTTTCTTAGTGGGATCATGATCTGCATACAGAGTTCCATTCCCAGTTTAGTTTCCAAGTTCTTTTCTGAAATAAGATTGTATATTTATTGAAGTTTATTGGAGTGATAATCTTACTTTGTAGTGTGCTTTTAGCAGTTTTCCTGTTGGGGACGTGATTCTGATGGATCACTCTCTGCAGAAGGCAACTCTTTCGGTCGAGACGACGAGGAGCCCTGCTATGGGACCTGCTGTTGTTGATAAATAGCACTGAGAAGCATTCAACAGTTTCTCATCATCGGTAACGTTGATTTTCTGCTGAATACTTTCTTGACTCCACCTACTTGGAGAATCCTCGCATCTAAACTCAGTTTCTCTTTCACAGTTTCGCTCAGTTTTGGTCCTAGTCTCACTGCAAAAATCAAGAAAATCTCTACATCAGAAAACTGATTCATGATTCATAGAATCTATCGTACATATACTCGTTTAATTTCTCCGAGTGCATACCATGCTCTCGGATTCCTTGAGCAATCACATCCATGGCTTTGACCATTTTGATCATCTTAGCAATCACTGAATTCCCTCTATCTTGAAATCTTGTTTTTCTCAGGACTAATTCAAGAATGAAGTGCTTACTAGTTCTTATTTTGGAGTAATGATTGGAAGAAGACGACAACAGCTGATATTGCAAATCAGGATCAGGTGAAAGCTCCTTCAAACTGTTCTTATACGCAAACGCATACATTGCTAAACTGATCGGCACTCCAACTACATGTTCCTTAAGCATACTACTCTTCTTCCTAAACCTTGTCCCTTGCCTTCTTATTTCGGAAAATGCTCGTCTCTGAGAATGCTTGTCCTGGTTGATAATTGTTGTTCAAATTTCACTTATATATATACACTTGTTTTTATTTTTAAAGCAGGCTAATGAAGAGGTTAATGGATTGGAAGATTGGAGCCTTCTTGGAATTTTGAAGCTTTTGTGTTTTCATATGGAGGAGAAGGTATGGAACTACTTGCATTGTTTTTTTTTTTTTTTTTTTACATGAAATATTGTGGTGTTAAATGCAAAATTTTAATATGATGTAATATTTATTATTCTCGATCAATTTTAATATCAATATTTTTTTATTAAATTATTTTATAAATATCAAATTTATGGACTACAGTTTAGGACCAGTGTTCTAAAAGACGCCGCCTAGGTCCGCCTAGGCGGCGCCTAGGCGCTAGTCAGTGCCTCGGCGCCCGACTAATATGTAATTCGCCTAGACTCTATGCGATACCCAACGAGTCACTCTTGAAGCTTAATTAATAGTATATATGTGTTAATTAATCTAGTTTTAGGCAAACTATGCTACTCTATGTATGATTTTGGATTTATAATTATGAAACTAACCTATCAATTGTCATAGTATGTGTATTTATTATAAATTTGGCAACAATATTGTAAGAATAATAAAAATAAGCATTATAGTTCGAATCCGCCTAGGCCCCGCCTAGGCTCCCGCCTAGCCGCCTAGGCGCTAGTCACCCCTCCACCGTCCGACTAGCGCCTAGCGTTTTTTAGAACATTGTTTAGGACAACAAGCATGAGCAATTAAATAAAAATATGTAATTAAAAAATAGTAATAATTTTTTACTACAATTTAAAATTGTAGTGTATAATACCAAACTGTAGTAAAAAAAGACTTCTCTCTACGGGGTAATTCTATCCACAGCCACCATTTTACTCCTTAAAAACCCCATTATTATTATAATATTCAATTTATTAGGAAATGTACTCTTATACCCTTTGACCTCCAAATTAGATTTCACTCTCCCCCCACTCTCTGCACGCAGCCCCCTTTGCTTTTTCTTTAAATCTACAATGGCTCCGGCTGCAGCCCCTGGTGAAATCTATCGTTTTTTTTGCTATTGTAACCATATAAGATGGAACAAAGTTAAAGATATGGAGTGGGTAACAGATTAATCGAGAGACAATAGAGGGCGAGATGAGACAAAGAGAGAGAGTAGAGAGAATAGATGGAGGAAATGGGGCCTGTGGGGGGGCTTTCGCCGTCGATCAACAGTTTTTGATAGAGGAAAGCATATTTGAGTGAGAAAGCAAATGAAGAACCGGGGCTGTGGGGGGGGCTTAATAGTAAATTCCAAAATCATTTTCTTTTTAAATAATTAAGGGGGCTGTGTGGAGTAAAATGCGGGCTGTGTATAGAATTACCCTTTCTCTACGGTGGTAGCCAATTATTGTTGCAAATGATTTCAAACTTTGAATGATCGACCATTATTTTTTTTTATGGTAATTCATTCTCACCAACTTTACTTAAAACTCCAATCATATTTTTGAATCAAGTAGGAAGTACCAAACTCTTAATATTTCCCAAGGATTCGACCTCGTTGGAACTGTTGCTACGCGTCTCGAAAACCTTTCGGTCCTGAGATATTTGGACATCAGTTCCAATAATTTCATAGGCCTCTTACCAAATTGCGGCGTCTGAACTGAAGGGAACAAATCAATTGCCAATTGCATAACTTGGGGGATAGTAACATGCTCGTAGGTCCGATCCCTGAATGTTTGGGTGAGGTTAAATCATTGAGATACCTCAACTTAGGCTCCAACCAGCTCAATTCCACCATCCCTCCCAGCTTATGGACCTCTTAACTTTGAACTTGTCCTCAAATTATTTCACGGATCACTCTAGACATGTCCGTCAATCAGCTGGTAGGCGACATTCCCAGCTTGATCGATGGTTGTCAGTTACTAATATATCTTTCCTTATCAAACAATTTGATAAGTGGATCTATTCCTCAATCCATGGGGAACATTAAGGGTTTGCTAACAATGGATTTATCCTACAATAACCTTTCTGGAGTCATACCCAAATCCTTAGAACACCTCTCATTCCTTCAGAATTTCAATGTTTCTAACAATCGGTTGGAAGGCAGGATTCCAGATGGGGATCGTTTTGGTAACTTCACTGCTCAATCCTTTTACAATAATGTACATTGTGCCCTCATTCGTTTTACTAGTCATCGTGCTGATTGTATTGCTCGTGTTCATGAGGAGGCGGAAACAGAGAAATGTGGTGATTGTATTGCTTAGTACTAATGTGGCGTGTGATACAATTAGAGCTTGGAACGTAAGGGAAAGTGTCGATAGAAGGGGACGTGTGCAGTTTTGGGATAACGATGCTGGAGATGTTCACAGGGAAGAAGCCGACAGATGTTATGTTCGATGGGGAAATGAGTTTAAAAGATTGGGTAAGTGAAGCCTATCTTTTTTATCAAGGCAAGATCAGCATTTTTCTGCTGAGGAACAATGCGTGCTCTCTGTTTTTCACTTGTCAATGAAATGCTCAGCAGTTTCAGCGGACGAAAGAATCAATATGACTAAAGCAGCGGCTGCTCTGCGCAAGATCGAAGCAACACTCGTAGCAGGCACAGCAACACAAACGCGACGTCGTTCTTAATATGCTTTATATATAGTCAACAAAACGAAATGAATAATAAACGAAGAAGGATGGAGAAACAAAAACGACCAAGGGCGAAGACTGAATCATAAAAACATTTGATTAATATACCACAGACGCATAGAAAGAATTAGATAAGAACTCGTC
Source organism: Thymus mandschuricus (assembly GCA_029379335.1). Lineage (NCBI taxonomy): Eukaryota > Viridiplantae > Streptophyta > Magnoliopsida > Lamiales > Lamiaceae > Thymus > Thymus mandschuricus. The sequence goes on along the minus strand of CM057080.1, from coordinate 5,547,717 downwards.
TCAGAATCACAACGAATGTAAAATGTCACACTACAAAAGAACAAAGAAAGATGCACCAAACAATTTACACAAGATATGCAACACAAAAAGTTAAGAATGGAGAAAGGCAGTGATTCATTATGGAAAGATTAAACTCGAAGCACACAATTAGAATGACACATTATCAAGAGTTCTCATCAAAACATTGAAGAACTCGACAGTATAATAGTGGACAAACGATGAAGGCAAAGAACACCTACCTATAGAAGGGCAAATACACAGTCAAAAGATCTGCATAAAGAATACTCGCCAAAAAAATACGACTAACATAAAAAAGTCGCAACAAAGATAAGCAATCGGATAGTAGAAGAGGGAAAAGTATGCAGCTATTGAATACTCAACTCAATCACCATAACCATAGGATGAATATAAAAAAATCCTCAATAGACAACTAACATGAACAGAACAGATCTTAGAGAATTGCAGAAAACTCTAACAACTAATTCACACAATTTCAATCCGAATACATGAACTGCATAAATCCCACCATCACTAGATTGAATGAAAAGATGAACAGTCGAGCACCAAACTAAATATAAATATTACTTAATCCGTGGCGTTGAGGCAATGAGTTGGATAATCACGCAGCTCCTCGATCAGCTGAATGCCTCTCTTTTCAAAATACCAATCATTAAAAGCCCCTTCAATTGTCTGTGCATATCCATCACAAAAACTAAATTTAGTACTGTAATATCATGAGAGAGAGGGAAAGATCTAGAGCGAGAGAGAGATTACCAGATTCTGCAGTGTGGGGTTTCCCTGCCAATTGACGGGTCTAATAACAAAATCATGAATGTAGCACGAGTTGATAAATAATCCAATTGATGGATTGTTATCAGCTACTCCCTCCACTGTCTTCAGGAATTGGATTTGAAACTCTGAAATATTAAAATTTTAAATAATTAAATATGGCTAAACCTAAACTAATGATTAATAGATGTGTAAATACGTACCCATGATTAGTTGCAATTGTGCTGCTGTGCAGTTCCCAAGGGCTCGAAAGTTTTGTGTGCAATCAGCCCAACCTTGAAAGTTGGGAGGACTGGGTTTCAATGTGTATGGATCTGAAAGTAAATTAAAAAAATTAAAACTATAAAAATATATGTATATATATTTTTATATTTCATACAGTAGTATCTAGAGAGAGGGGGGAAAACATACCTGATATTGATCAACATCAGAGTTCAAGAGAAAGAGAGGCGTCTCAATATCCCCCACCAAGTTTTCAGCAAACAAGCACTGATCAGTAAATTTTCATTAGTATTGTTAAATGTTTATAACAAAATTTGAAGATATTAACTTAATTAATAGTACTCCTTCCGTTCCGACTTGCCCAAGTCGGCCGGGACGGAGGGAATAATATGTAACTAATTTTACTCACCAAATGCGGTGCTAGTCTAAGCGTGCATGACTCGGGTAAAACATAAGCCAATTCCTAATGAGTATTAAAACAATGTAATTAATCAGTAATTCAATACAAATCGGTAATTAAGTGTGGATCGGAACAGATTATGAGCAATACATATACTTACATGAAATTCAGTCACGTTGGCATAAATAGCCTCTGCTATGGCTTCGGGGAGCTCTTTCCTGCCATTTTAAAAGACGATCGAACACTGTTATAAGTTTAAACATATCACAATTTTCAGGTTGTAAATAATTAATCTTTCGGAGAATTTCTTACGCGCGAATGAAGAAACCCGAGTCCGCAAAACACTTGACTTGACAGGCGAAAGGGAGATACGAATGGAAGAGGTCACAATGAAGAATCGTGGCCAAACCCCCGGCTGAACTTCCATATAGCAATGCCTGTGCAGATTATTTGAATTGCTAATTTTAATTATGATCATTATTTATTTTTTATTTTTTTTGTATTAATGTAAGAAAACTTACATTTTCAGCCCAAGCCATTCCCTTTTTAGTCAAAAGCTCTTCCATCACAGACTTGAAGATTCTCCCTCCTCTGCGATACAGTTTAGTTTCCTACAAAAATAATTAACGAAAAAAATTTTATGGCATGTTTTTTTATATTAAATCGAAAGAAATTTAAACAAATTAAAATAAAGAAATTAGAGATGTACATACCGGCTCAACTTCTTCTGCATCGGCCATGAAGGAGGCCCCGTCACAGTACTTCACAATCACTTTGTTCCAGTTATAAAAACCTAAAAGAAAATATTAATTATTTTGAGCTTTATTCATTTGGAACTTCAAAAAAAATTAACTTAATTAATTACCTGGATTTGTTGTTTGGTTTTGACTGAATATCGTTCCATAATAGGCAACAGCTTTATAATTTTTGGAGCTTCCAAGAACTCCGCTCGATCTATTGAGGCACCAGTATGCGGATTCGCACCATCCTCCGCCCTATATGAATTTCGAGACTGGTTAACTCGTTGTGATAAGAAGCAAATTAAACTACTCAAAGAACAATAATACTAACCTCAAGTTGAACGATCCAATTGTTGATGCCGCTTCCGAATCCGGCAGAGAAGTAGTAGGCCCCGGGGGTTCCGTCTAAGCACACTATAGTAAAATCAAAGCCTTGTTAGGATCGAAAAATTCATTTGATCTATGTATATATATTTGAAGAAAAATTGATATAAAATTAAACCTGCTCCCTTTTCCACAGCACCCTCAATGAAGGTTAAGTTGAGGGTGGTTACTTGACTGTTCATGGCCGGAACGAAGAGAAGGATACAAATAGCTAAGTAGCAGCAACATCGATCCATTGATCTTCACATAAAAATAAATATAAAAAAACAAGGAAAAGAATTAGTGTAAATACTAACTAGCCATTGATCTATCTAATTATTTGGAATGAAAACTGTTTGATTTTGTGTTTGAAGAAGAACATACCTCATGAGTTGAGAGCTCATTCTTCAAAGTGCAGTAACGGAAGAGAATGAGAGAGAATAAGTGTAAGGAGCCTTTAGTTTTGAACGATGCAAAGGTTAACAATCTCCTCTCATTTTTTTATAATAGAAGTGAAGCTGTGAAGTTATGAAGGGTTGTTATGGGTCAAGTGTATGAATTTATTACCTTTTTCCTTTTTAGGGTTTACATCAGGTTTTGATGTCTATGTATATTATGGTAAACCTAAAATATGGATTAAAATATTGGAATTTCTTACATATTTACATACATAAGAATTGAGTTGAATCTCTGCGATCTCTTTTGAAATGGACATTTGATATATGCATGCACCTCTGATTAATTTATGAACAATTTTTTTTTTTCAATGAAAACTGAAGAATGGCTGCTTATCTATGAATAATAAAGAGTGTACGTATGCAGATGCTGACAATTATTTCTGATGCTGCGAAATAATTAAATGAAAATGATTTGATCGAGAATTAAAAATAACTACTATAGTTTTGAGAATTATTTCTGGTATGAGAAGTAATCAAATGAAAAATGATTTTAGAAATAAAAACAATATAATACTCCTTTGGAGTAGTTATGAGAATTCGAATAACTAAAAAAGTTGTGGATGAAGATAGTATCGAGTCGAGCCGTACATTTTAGGTTCATGGAGGGTTGATAAGCTCATAAAAGGGTGGGTGAGGGTCAATTCTCGTAAAAATTATTACTTTTCCTTATTTTGCTATTAATTAAATGAAGATATCCAGCTATGAATCTAGCTATAGCTATATAGCATACTGCATATATATACTTTGAACATAAATTCTGAAAAATAAACTAAAACAATTTTGCCTAGGTTATCGGAATATATATACATTGAAGTCGTGGATGAAGAGAATATATCGAATCTAGGCACCCTACATATTTATAATAAGAGTAAGTGAAGTGATGAGGGTGGGTGCATGAGGGTCAAATATTCCCAGAAATTATTAGTTTTCCTTTTTTTTGCTATTACACAAATCTCAATATCTGTAGCAAACCTAGAAAAATGCAGTGCATGGATTTGTTGCATATGTTAGTGAATTAATTGAAGAAGATATTTAGCTACGTTGTACTCCATTAGAGAGAGAGAGAGAGAGAGAGAGATAACAGAGATCAATATAGCATATACTTTGAATATAAACTCTGTAAAATAAACTAACATACATGTGCTTAGCTTATCAAAATATATTATCATTGAAGTTGTGCAAAAGTGGAAGAGAATGAGAAGGTTAAGTTTAAGTTTAAGTTTAAGGAGGCTTTAGTTTTGGATGATCAAAAGGTTTAATCTCCACTCATTTTTTTTTTTTTTAAAGAAGTGATGAATTAGGGTAAGTTATGGGTCAATTGTACGAATTTAATTTAATACCTTTTTCCTTTTTAGGGTTAACATCAGGTTTTGATGTCTGTATATATTATGGTAAACCAAAAATTAATAATGCAACTCTGCTCTTTTGAAAATGGACATTTAATATATGCATGCACCTCTGATTAATTTATGGAGTGTTTTTGTTTTTTTTTGTTTTTTTTTTTTTCAATCAAAACTGAAGAATTGATTCTTATCTATGAATATAAGATCGAAGTTCCTATTGTCATGAAGTATATTCGTATACTGAGAATTATTTCTGGTACGAACTAATTAAATGAAAATGATTTGATCGAGAAATAAAAATAATACTATAGTTTTGAGAATGATTTCTGGTATGAGAAGTAATTAAATGAAAAATGATTTGAGAAATTAAAACAATATAATAGTTCTTTGAGAATTCGAATAACCGGGAAAGTTGTGCATGAAAATAGTATCGAGTCGAGCCGTATGTTTTAGGTTGATAAAAGGGTGGGTGATGGTCTATTTTGCTATTACACAATTTTGTCCTCTATTTTCTTGTTGGTGTAGCCTTATCTCTTATAAGTTATAACCAGTGACTACAATTTGAATGCATCATTGCTATTACACAATTGTCAGTCTATATAGCAAATGTAAAACATATATAAACACAAATGTAATTGATTTATTTCACGGGCCGAAATTCGATGATATAACAAATTAAAGATCAGATGTATCATAGGCCGTTCATGTAACATTCGATCCAAATCGAATCGGCCGTTTCCTCGGGGTGATCACTACGGTGCTGCAGCTTGGCTTGTGCAGCCACGGTATAGTCGAGGCAATTCACTCCGACATCCTGGTAAAGGTTCGAACAACAAGTTTGGCTTACGCGTGTACTCCCCGCGTCTATCGCCTTATACAATTCTTTTCTGCAATCTGCCGTCATATACTTGTCACAACCTGGTCCAGGCTCCTGACCGTAAAGCTGGGCTGATGCTCCGCTCATCATCATCATTATCAACACAGTCGTCGTCAAAGTTATAAACATGCCCTTAAATTTTCGGTCTCTAATAATCATCCTTATGAATATGAGAGGGGTAATTTGTATGTTTTCTTGAATATTGAAAACAATGTTTTTGGCTATGATCTCTTATAGAGACTAGGATTGGACTTCAGATCAATGAATCTATTACAATATGGATGTAATAATAGTAGGTGTATATATTAAGTTACATAAATAAATACCACTATTAATGCGTTTGCGTTATGGATTTTTGGAATTACAAGATACACACCACATACTTATTATACTAGAATAAGGATGAAAATGAAATAAATATTTTAATATATATTTTTGTTTACTTTTGAGGCCGTAGTAAGAATAGTAATTAACAGAGGCTAGGGTAAATTAATTTCACCTAATTAATTAATCAAATTTATTAATTACAATGAGTTTGTAACGCTAATCAATTAATTAACTAATAAATTTATGCATAAGGAATTGAAATTATATATATACTGATACGAATATAATAGCAGGTCGAGAAGTGATCGAAGAAATGATAGAGAGAGTTATAGCAGACCAAGAAATGTTCGAAGAAATGCCAGCTGTTACTCAATTAATCTCACATTGAAGGGCGACCAATTTGCTCTATCTGTATTTTTTTTGTTATTTTAATAAAAGTTATTTAAGTGAAGTGATGAGGGTGGGTGAGGGTCAAATATTCCCAGAAATTATTAGTTTACCTTTTTTTTGCTATTACACAAATCTCAATATCAGTATTGATAGGGAGTAAGTATTTATTATAAATAATGGATTAAAAAAAATAGCAATAAAACTCTGAAAGAGGCAGATTCTAATAAGATTGAAAGGAAAGTTGGCAAGTGCCAAGTCCTAACAAGTTTGGCAAGTGTCAAGTCCTAGGAAAGACGACAAGTGCCAAGTCCTAATAAAGTGGCAAGAGTCAAGTGTCAAGTCCTAGGAAAGTTGGCAAGTGCCAAGTCCTAATAAGTTTGGCAAGTGTCAAGTCCTAGGAAAGATGGCAAGTGCCAAGTCCTAATAAAGTGCACTACAAAAAAACAGTTGAAATAACGACGGACATCGCGACGGAATTGAACATCGTCGCCAATTAACGACGGAAAGACGACGGATAATTCGTACATAATAGAGACGACGTTCTTGACGACGGATCAACGACGTTGATGCCGGAAATTTTATGGGCCAATTAGTGCCGACGCCTGTGGCGACGGAAGGACGACGGAGGTATTTTTTTTTTTTTTTTTTGTTTTTTTTTATTTTAAAATTTGAAGGGGACGACGGAGTAGCCGTCGTGAAAGTCTCAGATTTTACTTTTAATTTCGTTCCTCCCCTATTTTCAATTGAGAGCCCTAGATTTTACCTCTTCTTCCTCTGCGACTCTGCCCCTCCGACGAGGTAAGATTTCACTCTTCTCTCGCTGTTTCTCTTCCTCCCTCCCTCTATCCATTTCACTCCTTTTGCGGCGCTCCGATTGACGGTAATTTTTTTATATTTTCAATTGGTACAGTGGCGCTCCACCGTCGGCGCTCCGCCATCGCCGCCATACTCAGAATCTGGTACATTCCTCGAAATTCCGCTCGGAAATTTAATTGAGTAGGCGTAGATTGCATCGAAGAGACGGAGAAAATTAGGACCCTTCACTCATTCCACCGATTTCTGCGTGTAAAAATCCCATCTCTCTCTCCCTTTTAATCTCTCTCTACTCTCTCCAGTCCTCCACGGAAACGCAGCTGGGAGCGAAATAGGCGTGATATCAAGACAATTGTTTTCATTGGGGGTGAGTACTATTTCCTGGTTTAGCTCTTGAATTAGTGTTTCTGAAATCATGTTTGAGTATGGATGTGGTTGAGGGGATTTTTTCAAATCTGAGTACTGTGTATTCTTTTTGTTGGGACATTGCCCCTGATTTCAACCGTATTTATATTTTCAATTGTATTAAAATGATCCTCTCCTTATTAGCACACGGTTTTTTTTGAAGTGTTGTTTAGGTGTGCTACTCATCATTCAACTGAGATAACCAATTGGCAGTATAACTCATGTTTTCTGGGAAATGATGATACTTTCAACAATGCGTGTACTGTTTGATTTGGGAAATGGAACGGAGTAAAGAGGCAAATACCTCAATGTTTGTTTGTACCGTTAGTGTTGTTATCTATTGAATTTCAGATGTTTTTCTTAACTGGCCAACCTTTTACGCAATTTTGTAAGCATTTTTTTAGTTAGAACAGGGCTGGAGGGGGCAGGATTAATTGTTTCTTGATGTTTAGGTATTGTACAACAACTGTTGGAGGTCAATATATTTGAGCCCGACTTCAATCGTTTTCTGCTTTCCGTAGATGGGGCGACACTGAGCAGGTGTAAAATAGAATTTCCTGCAAAATTTATGAATAGTGAATGTAGTCCTTGCAGAGCAGTATATATGATTTCTTTGAGTAAGTTGTGTTCTAATCATCTCTTCTTCGTTCATAGATCACTAGCTCGCCGGAGTTGGTTTCTCTTACAACGAATTGAAGGGTTTTATAAGGCTGCATCCTTCGGAAACCTACTTGTATTCCTTTTGACGGGAAGGTATATTATTCTTTTCAAGCCTTGGCATTTTTCTTATGTTTAAAGAGATCAATTTATAATCTGCTTTAATTTGTGAATAACATTATACCTCTGCATATTTCTGTTGAATTTGTTCATGAACATGAAATGAGACTTATTTATCTCTGCTGATTATGTTTCAGGTTATGTAAAAAGTTTAGTTAAAAGAGAAACTTAATTATCTAGGCTGATTTAGCACTGCAATTAAGGAAGTTGCCTTTGCATTCCTATTAGACTTATTGCATACTAGTATAATCTTGTCTTAATCAAAGACTGACTGCTTCTCTTCTTTCTTTATGTGTGAATTAAAAATGTTAATATAGGCTGATTTATGTTCGATGCTCTGCCAAAAGGCTATAGTCCATGTTTGATTACATAATGATTATTAAACAATGGATCTTGCCATATAATACTATACATCTTCCTCGGCCATTAATTCATAAACAAATGCTACAAAACTTTCATTGATACAACAATGATGATTGACCGTAGAAAATGAATTCCAGACCTCTAAGTTGAAAATATCGATCCCATTGGTTTTTTTTTTTTGTTTTCTCCATTATTCTAAAACCATGTGATTTTATGTTCTTGACGTAATCCAGATTAAAGTTTGCAAAAAATATGGATGGTCGTGAATGGATGTATAGGAGCGTCAGAGGCTAGCTGAGCACTCAAAGAAACTCGAAGAGAACGCAAAGAAATGGGAGAGCACACAAAGAAACTCGAAGAAAGACTTGATCAATTCATGGCACAGTCGTGAAGGAACAATTCAGACCTTCCACCTCCCCCATGATATCTATTGAGCTTCAATTGAAACTGTCTAACACTATACTTATGAAGTCTATGGATGTTTGAATGTATTACTTTTGTGTTACTACTAATGAAGTCGATGGATGTTTGAATTGAAATTGTTTTACTTTTATTTACTTTTATGAGACATGTTTATGCCTAACACTATACTTATTAAGTTTATGGATGTTTTATTGTTAATTTACAAGCTGGAGAAAAAAGAAAATAGAAACCACCAGTCTGTTTTTGGTGCAACCACGACGGAACCGCGACGGATCCGCGACTGAACCGCGACGGATTAACGACGGAAAAAAAAGTCAAGGTTAGGTCAACAATTTACAGTAACGACGGAAGGACGACGGCGATGACTAACGACGGAAAACGTACGTCGGCTTTCCGTCGTTAAACTTTCCGGTGCCGGAGCTTCGCCGGCGTTATTGGCGACGTCAGATCCGTCGTCTGTCCGTCGTTGCATCTTAGGCGACGGATATTGTCCGTCGTTACACATTTCGCGACGCTCGTTTTAACGACGGATCTTATCCGTCGCCCTTCCGTCGTTAAATCAAAATGGCGACGGAATATATGAATATAGCGACGGATTATTCCGTCGTTAAATAGGCGGGTTTTTGTAGTGATGGCAAGAGCCAAGTGTCAAGTCCTAGGAAAGTTGGCAAGTGCCAAGTCCTAATAAGTTTGGCAAGTGCCAAGTCCTAGGAAAGATGGCAAGTGCCAAGTCCTAGGAAAGAGGGCAAGTGCCAAGTCCTAATAAAGTGGCAAGAGCCAAGTGTCAAGTCCTAGGAAAGTTGGCAAGTGTCAAGTCCTAATGAGTTGGCAAATGCCAAGTCCTAATAAAGCGCAAGAGCTAAGTGTCAAGTCCAAGTAAGTTGGCAAAGGCCACGTGCCAAGTCCTAAGGCTCTTGGCCAAGTCCTAAGGCTCTTGCGTCAAGTCTTGGCAAGAGATAAATCTCACCCAATTGGAAGAAAGCATTTGAGAGGATCTGCCATACTCTTCGTATCCTCATTAAAATTAATTATAATTATATTGTGAATATAGTTCTCCAACTTAACTATCTATGTAACAGAATTATATTCCTTCGTAACAGAATTATATTCCTTCGACACGTGTTTTATTCGAATAGGTTGTTAACCTTACAAATATCTTCTACTCAAAAAGACTAAAGTATCCTATGTAATACTTCCTCTGGCCCAGGATTTCTTGTGCGTTTTCCATTTTGGGACGTCCCACGATTTCTTGTGCGTTTCCTTTTTGGGAAATAATTAACAGTTTAAGTGCACAATTAGTGATCCCTTATTACAATTAACAAAACCCTAATAAATGCAAAATAATTCACAAATAATTTATATAAAAAAAAAATCAGAAAAAACGAAAAAAAAAAAAAATTCCACAAAAATTGAAAAAACACATCTACTTCTCACACCCACCAAATTAATTCCACCCACCAAATTAATTCCACCCAATTCATTATCTTCTTACAACAACTCTCTCTCTTCCTCTTCTTTGCTGTTCTTGCTCTCGTTTCTATCGAAAACCCTAAATTCCCAGCCCCGCCGTCGCCATGGATCCACCCCCATCCGCTCCGTCGGAATGGTTATCAACCCGCAACCGACCCACCGCCGTGAATCCCCGCGGCGGGGGGCTCACAGGCTGCGAGGTGCCTCGCTGCCGTGTTAGGCGCCGTTGGGCTTCCACCTCCGAACTGAGCCCTAGCCCTCCTCCACCTCCTCCTCGAATTAAAACGCCCATTTCACCCGGGCGATACGGCACCCTCCGCTCACCACCGACAGTGCGCAGCCGTGCAACTTCTCCAGGGCCGCCTCCTCCTCGCGACGAATATGTGTATGTCCCTCGATTTGAGGAACTTACGCCGTCGCCACCTCGCGAGGACGGGAGTGTACGCCCCCCCTTCCGTTGGGCAACCCCTCACCAAACGACGGAGAGGCCAGCGCGGCGGTTGGCGTTTTCAGCCGCCCCAAGCGTCGAAGAGTCCCCCCAACTTTCTGATCTACCTCCGCCGTCGCCGCTGCCGTCCGCTGTTGAGGAGGAAGGCCTCACGGACAGTGATCCCTTGTCCAAAAGGCATGTGTATTACTATAGGGATGGATTTCCAGTCTACTTCCCATTCCATCCCACCACAGAATAGTAGGCTTTCTATGATGGAGAAGCTGATCGGAAAGCAGCTGAATAATCTTTTCTTCACTCCTCCATTCCGACCGGCCGCCCTTCCTGGTTCCTTCGACCTGAATCCCCTTTACAGATGAACTCTGTAAAGGGGATTCGGGTCGGGAGGATGTTGAACTAATCTGATGGTTTATGTGCAATGTGTTAATGGTTATTGATGAAATATGTTGATGTGGTTTCTTGCTATGGGCAGTTGTTGGTTTGAGTTATCTATGTTCCACTATCTCTCTGATCTGTAGTTGATGTGCCACTGTTCCATTCAATTTGTTATGCTGGTTTGATTCTTGGTGGTGTTTCTGTCCTATGAGTGTATGTATAGTTGATATGTTATGTGATCTCTGATCTATGCTGCATGTTTTGATTCTTATTGGAAAAGTTTTTATCAATTTGAAAATGGGACAGTGGTAGAACAAAAGAAGCATTTTCCATTTCAAAATATGTTAAGTACACTAGTCTTTTGAAATCCCAAATGCTAACATATACAAAAGCTATGATTAGTCTATATGCCTCTGCAAAAAAGTGTTTGTTACATGTGATGAAACCTAACTAATTGCAACCATTGCCAACTGTTCTTCAATCCCTGTCAGCTGCTGCATTCCCAATCTTTGAATCAAATGCTCAATTCCTCTGATCTGTCCATTCTCTACTAGATAATCTATGATTTGCCTTGCTAATTCCATTGGAATTGTTAGACTAATTGGCAATCTCCCTTCTCTAATCAACATGTCATTTCCCATGTGTGGTATCTTGTAATTGTTGTGGCCTCTGACCTTCATGATCTCTGTTAGGCATCCTTGCAGTGTGAGAAATACTTTGTTCAATGTCATTGCTGGTAAATCATGAAATGCAGTTTGCACTGCCATCACTAGATCATCCACTGTTCTGCATACTTTCCTATGCTGCAGTGATTGAATAGCATTGAAGAATCCCAAGTCATTTATGTTTGTGTCTGGGGAATTTGGTGGTTGTTGAACTAATCTGATGTTGAATCCATCTGTGCTTGCAGCTAATCTGAAATCTGGATCTGAATCAATTCTATGAGGCTTTGCATTATCTTGTTGGATGAAGATGTTCTTATCTGCAGTTGCTGGCCACTTGTTTCTTATTGCAGGGACAACCTAGTTTCATATTTCATCAAAAAGGAAGTCTATAAGACAACTTACTAGTGCTATGATTATGTTATGTGCTATAGTATTGCATTTAAAAACATGTAGGGCAGTGGATTGCTGGTACCTTATTCAAAAGACATGTTTTCATCACTTCTCTTGTGATGGAGTCAACTGCTTTGGAATAGAGTGTGCCCTTTTTTCTGTGATTGCTGTTTTTGATTGCTTTATGTTGAGTGCTGAATGGGAAGCATCCTATTTTGCCATCAAATAGGACTGTGCCATCATCTCTTAGTATTGGCCTACTCACTCCACACAAGAACATGATTTTGCCAATAAACCTCTTTGATTTGCATGTTCTATATGGTTCATCTTCCCCTGGTGCAAGATAATACCTGTAATATGAAATGTAAAAGGTAAGTATAGATGTTGTTTGATGACCAATGATGTATAACACACAAAACTGAGGTCAGTCCCTCCATGTACCTGTTTTTTCCTTTGGTGATGAAGAACCACTTCTCATCAATATGCACTATATTGTGCATAGATGAGTATTTCAATGTGTTGAGTACTCTGTCCAATTGGAGCATTTCCAAACTGAACCTCAACCTAAGGAATTTGTTATCTGCTGTTAAGGAAGGTTTAATGTAGCTTGCAAATATCTTAAAAACCCCTGCCTTCCCCCATCTCTGTAATGTAGATTTGCTAACTCCCATCTTCTCCACCATCGATCTATAACATGATCTTTCACTTACATCCATTGCCCTAAGAACTGCATAGTTGGGCTTCAGGGTATGGTTTCTTTTTCTCCAATTTTTCTGTGATTTTAACTGTATTGCTAACCCTTGTATTTGCTGTTCTCTTGCAGTTTTCCAGAGCCTAGAAACAGTGTTACGATGGATGTGGAATTTTTGTTGGGCTTCAAGCATCCTACCTCGTTTTGGCTTCCCATTCTTTGTAGCTTGAAGGAGAAACTGCACAACCAAGTTCTGCTCTTCATCTGTCAGGTTTTTGGCCCTCTTCACCATTTCTTCTTCTTCTTTTTCTTCTTCTTCTTCTTCTTCTTCTTCTTCTTCTTCTTCTTCTTCTGCTTCTCTTCTTCTTCTTCTCCTCCTCTCTGCTGGAATCTGACTCTTCGCTTCTCTCCTCTCTTCTGTTTTTTTTTTTTTTGTTTTTTGGCAGATGAAGAAACGAAATAAGGATGAAAGAGGGGGATATGCTGCACAACTTGCATTAGGCAGCCTTGATCGAATTTGAATTGGGCGCCATTTCCATTTCCCCCTTCAAACTTTGTTTCATTTTTTTATTGGGAGATTAAACCCATGTGCGTAATGTAAAAACAATTGTTTCAATTTCAGTATATGGATTGCAGTTGGTTGGAATGAAATGGCAAAATGTGTTCTTTTTTTTGTTGTTGTTCATTTGCTGATTTGGAGTTCATTTGCTCTGTTTTTTTTATTAATGGAGTGAAGAAAAATGGAATGGATGAATGGAATGAAATGGCAGTTGAATGGAGTGAAGAAAAACCAATTTTTTTAAAAAAAAAAATACTGTGCATAAATCGGAAATGCTGTTAAATAAATAACAGAAAAAAAAATATTACATTATTTTTAATATTTATTCGAAATTAATTTATAATGCAAAACAAATAAACAAAATAACATCCCTAAACAACATACTTAAAACCCTAAACACTCTCGCCATAAAAACCGTGCCGAAAAGAAACGCACAAGAAATCCTGGGCCAGAGGAAGTAGCAAATTTACAGGAATACCACCACCATTTACATCTATAAATACAGGGTTCACTTCATACATTCGGTACACACTTTTTTTCTCATTCTTCACTCTTCAAGTTACATGCTCTTAGCATAGACTTTACGCATTTCATCTTCAAGGTTTTCCTCTTTGAAGGAACTGACTTGGGCGTCGGAGGTTCTTCCCGGAGGACCCCCACCCATTCGTCCGGTTTGTTTTGCAGGGATTCTTCAAGGATTCTTGGTGAAGGAAAGTGGAGTCTGAAGGTAGCCATTGCAATCCCAAGGCATATTATATTTTCAATTCCAAAGGATTCAATCCTATCTCTCTATAATTTGATCTAAATGTTATTTTACTCCTATTATTTGTTGTGGAACTAACAAGTATTTATTTTAGTAAACCTAGAAAAATGTAGTGCATGGGTTTGATGCATATGTTAGTGAATTGAAGAAGAAATTTAGCTGAGTTGTACTCCATTAGAGAGAGAGAGAGATGACAGAGATCAGTATAGCATATACTTTGAATATAAATTCTGTAAAATAAACTAAAATACATGTGCTTAGCTTATCTAATTTGTTATCATTGAAGTTGTGCAGTAGTGGAAGAGAATGAGTGAGAATAAGTTTAAGGAGGCTTTAGTTTTTTATGATCGAGAGGTTTTATTGAGAATCATTATATGAGCCAATAGATTCTCACAATATATCTCATCCTCTCTATAAGTTCGAGCTTTTAAATGAGACAGAATTCTATCCGGTTTAATCTCCTCTCATTTTGTATAATAGAAGTGTGTGGTGAAGTGATGAAGGGTTGGTTATGGGTCAAGTGTGTATGAATTTATTATTACCTTTTTCCTTTTTAGGGTTTACATCAGGGTTTGATGTCTATATATATTATGGTAAACCAAAAATAATGCAACTCTGCTCTTTTGAATATGCATGCACCTCTGATTAATTTATGGACTATTTTTTTTATTTTATTTTTCAATCAAAACTGAAGAATTAATTGCTGCTTATCTATGAATAATTAAGATCGAAGTTTCTATGCTCATGAAGTATATAGAGATGCTGAGAATTATTTCTGGGCTACGAAATAATTAAATAAAAAATGATTTGATCGAGAAATAAAACTAATACTTTAGTTTTGAGAATTATTTCTAGTATGAGGAGTAATTAAATGAAAAATGATTTGAGAAATAAAAACAATATAATAGTTCTGAGAATTCGAATAACCAGAAAAGTTGTGGATGAAGATAGTATCGAGTCGAGCAAGTACGTTTTAGGTTCACGGAGGGTTGATAAAAGGGTGGGTGAGGGTCAAATCGTAAAAATTATTACTTTTCCTTATTTTGCTATTACACAAATTTTAATCTATATAGCAATTAAACCTAGAAAAATGTAGTGAAAAAGTGTGTGCATATATTAGTTAAATGAAGATATCTAGCTATGTTCTATAATTAGAGAGAGAGAGATGAGAGAGAGAGGGTGCTTCCTATAATATGAATCTAGCTATAGTATACACTTTGCATATAAATTCTGTAAAACAAACTAAAATAATTTTGCCTAGCTTATCGGAATATATACACATATACATTGAAGTTGTGGACGAAGAGAATATATCGAATCTAGGCACCCTACATATTAATTTGTAGGGAATTAATTGACAAGAGTGGTTATGGGTCAAATATCTAGAAGTTAATAGTTTGCCTTTTTAGTCATATATTGCACAAAATTCAATCTTTATATTCTTTTTTGCAAACCTAACACAATTCAGCTAGCTGGCTCTGCATTGAACATCAATAGCATTAATTGAATCATGCTCATGAGAGAGAGAGAGGAGAAGTTTTAAGAAGGCTTAGGTATTGGATGATCACCAATATAGGTCAAATCTCCTTTGCTTTTTTTTAAGAGAATGTACATGCATCATCACACATAATCTCGTCTAGTATCAGAAGTCATTGTGATTTGGATTCAAGCACTTACAAGAAAACATGCAAAAAGATTTGTAAAAGATTGCATGTGCTCATAATATATACTCTGTATAATTCTTTTCATTCTAACAACAAATTAATAAAAAATAAAGCATGTTTTTAATAAAACCCAAAAAATATTTGTTTTAGTTATTATTTATAGGGTGAGACTTTTATTCCACTACCACCTACTTTTTTCACCTATACCTATCATTTTCATAAAATATGTGTCGTCCTCCCTCCACGCCTGTATAGGGACGAACACTACAAAAAATACAGTGTGTAGTGTCGACGGTTGTTGTCACTATAAGTGCCTAAGTTGTCACTAAAAGTACTTAGTGGCAACTTTTGTGGTCGTCGTCAAGTTGCAGCTGTATGTGCCGACACTATAAGTTATTGCGTCGACGAGTGAATATCGACACAACATACCGATTTATGGTGACAGGCGATATTGTCACTAGAGGAGGTATTGTTGTGACAAGATTATGTTATCACAATATTTCGTATTTTTTGTGACATATGATTATTGTCACTATATTCGGTGTTTTTAGTCACATGTGATTTTTGTCACTATATTTTCTTGTTTTAGTCACATAATTTCGTCGTCACAATATTAATCGGCTTGTAGTGACAAAGTTTTTATTGTCACTAATACGTCGTGAATTAGTGGCATTATTTTATCGTTACAGATTGCCCACAAAACAGTGA
Source organism: Thymus mandschuricus (assembly GCA_029379335.1). Lineage (NCBI taxonomy): Eukaryota > Viridiplantae > Streptophyta > Magnoliopsida > Lamiales > Lamiaceae > Thymus > Thymus mandschuricus. Next base: position 5,531,294 of record CM057080.1, on the reverse strand, counting down.
CACCTTGTTTTTGTCACTAGAATTCTTGACTTGTAGCCATGATTTTTACATAGTCACTATAATAGTATATTATACTCACGAACATTGGTTGTCGTAATAAAAAAAAAATTACCTATCACTAAAGTTGCGAGTTTTAGTGACACACATAATCCATCACTAAATCTAATTAATTCGGTCACTACAATAATAGATTTTAGTGACATCACAATATTGTCGCCATACTTGTTGGTAAAAATGACGAGAATTAGTGACACGTGTATTTCATAACAATAGTAACCTAAATCGTCACTATAATATTTGAATATAGTGACATAAGTTATTGTCACAATATATTTTGTCACAATTAAATGATCATATAGCAACAACATATGATTTTAAGGTTGTCACAAATCTTATAAAAATAACAATATTTATTTTGTCACTAAAATAAATTATTTATATAATTTAAATAATGCATATATTAAATTGAGTATTTATAAATCATAAAAAATAAGAACAAATAATAAAATAATAAATAATAATACTAAATCAATTCATCAATAATTGAGATTAATATAAAATAATATAAGTTCATCTAAACATGTAATACGAAATTAAAAGCTAGAGGATAGAACGTTTACAACTTAAAATGAAATAACTAACGAAGAAAACTTAATTCTAATAATAACTCCAAATCCTAAGTATTGTTGTTTCGGTTGATGCCTTGGATGAGACTTGGGAGTTGAACTCTCAAAAGAGCTTCCACTTGACTTTGCAGATTGGTTTCGTGGCTATTGACTTGAGCTTGTAAGGACTCAAAGCGAGATGTCAGTTCTTCATTTTGTTTCTTTAACTCCAAGTTCTCCTTTTGAAGATCAAGGTTTATCCTTTCTCCTCTATTGGAAGGCGGCTTGAGCCCGTCTCCACATCCACGCAATCGGCTAGATTTTTCTTCCCCAAATATTTTTACAAAAGCTTCGTCTTTAGACATAACATCTCCACCATCTTCAATCGGTTCACTTTGAAGCTTAAGAAGTTCGTCCTGAAAATTAGAATTTGTAAGTGTTCGCTTACATTCTCAAACATCAAAACATAACACATTGTATAACTTACATAAGCTTCTTTTGAAGCATCATCGATCCATCTTTTTTATGGTTGCTATATTTGCTCACCCTCCAAGCAGCAGTACGAGTAGGCTCTTCGCCAATTTCGGCATTACGCTAAGAATATAAAAAGGTAGAAGGATTAATTAAACTAGCATTGAAAATATATAGACTAGTGTGCCTACCTCTTCGTAGCAAACTTGAGCAATGGACTTTGTACCACACGAATGACTCATTTTCAGCTTATCCCTATTTGCTTTATTTCGACGACTAATTTTCTACAAAAGAAAAGATAACCACACTTTAGAGAATGATATAGGATCATAACCTTATTTGAAAAAAAAAAAAAAAAAAAAAAAAAAAAAACGTGATCACAGTAATAATCAGAACCTTATTTAAAAAAAAAAACGTGATCACAAAAAAAAAACGTGATCACAACAAAACAAAACGTCAGAACCTTATTTTCAAAAAAACATGATCACGGAAAAACGTGATCACAACAAAACAAAACGTGAATCAGAACCTTATTTTTAAAAAAATGTGTTCACAGGAAAACGTGATCACAATAAAATCACGGAAAAACGTGATCACAACAAAACAAAACGTGAATCAGAACCTTATTTTTAAAAAAATGTGTTCACAGGAAAACGTGATCACAATAAAAGGTGATCGAAAGCGTGTTTAATATTAGTACAACATGATCAATTGTATGCTTCCATACATGTATAAATTCATAAAAAAGATAAACGTATGATCACACAATCATATTAACATAACACAATCATATTAACATCACTAGGCAAACATAGAAAAGAAAATTGTACACAAAATTACCTGAAAAGCTTCACTCTCAAAATATTCTACTAGTATTTTCCAATCATTGCGATTTACTCCATTTGGGGACTTCTCCAAGATGTTGCCTTTTTCTTTCTTGCTTTTCAGATAGTGCAAGTGCAGTTTATGTCTATGGCTCCTATATTAACGGTTGAGCTGGTCGAAAATTACTTTTTTAACACGTACATCATCTTCTATATTGAACTTTTGCTGCAATATAAAAATAAAACATCAGAGAGCTAGAAGCCGAAATAAAATATCATGCATATTTAGACGCTGACTCAACATAAAACATTGATTAGAATTTTTATACCTTCATTCGAAACCACATTTTCTTCTTATCATCGTTTGAGATGTCCTTCCAGAAAGGTTTTGTAACAGGAGCATATTGTTTTACTACAACACATGCTTCTGTCTTAAAATCCTTAGCGTTCTCACCAACAATACGGTTTCTTGTAGGATGTATGACAACGTCTAACTTTTGATTATCTTCCCTTTGTTTTGGACCGACAAACCTTTTGTAACACCGCGCACATTACGTTTGGTAGCACCTACGACAAATATGTAAATCATTAAACATGTAATATGAAATAAAAAACGTATAAACCATCAACAATGTTCTGGAGGATTTATAAATAAATGTTTAGATCAAAAGCTTAAGCACATTATAATATTATTTAAGACATGGTTGCGAGTGCAAAATATAAAGTGGAGTATCGATTTCTTCGTAAACTCTTCGATATTGAGAACTAGGTTTTAGATGACAGTGTTAAAAACGTGATAACATTTTATTTTGTCGATAAGAACTTACTCTGTGGGGTATCACGTGCAGTATTTATTTCTTCCATATACTCTTCTTCTTCTTCTTTAGTAGATTTGTGCCTTGATAAGTCTGTAGGGAAAATACGTGTTTATAATTTTATATAATACAAACAATTCTTTAAAAGAAATCATGAATCAACTCATTTAAGTATACCTCTATCGTTGTTGGTTGAGCAATTAGACGTGTTATTCAGAGAATCCATCGTTGGAGAAAAAAAGATGAATGAAGGAATTATGCAGAGAAGAAACTTGAGAAGGCTGAAAAAAGATATAAGGTAAAACGTGTGTTGGTGGCGGATATTACGGGTTTTTAATCGTGGTAAATATTATTGGCAGTGCTTTTGATTTTTTCGTTTGCCTCCAAAATTTTGGAGTGTGAGCGGCAGATGTTTAGGTTTAGCGGCTGCCCTCAATCTTATTATTATTTATAAAGATTTAATTATACTACATTATTTTTTTTTTATATTTAATCCATTTGGGCTTTTTATTAGTTATATGGACCTTTGGTGATATGTTACTTTAAATAAATAATAATTAAAAAAAAATTGAATGACAAGATTCATGGTAGCCGCATATTCACTCTTAATTATAATACTACTATATCATTTAAAACATACGCTACTTTTAATAAATAACTATATTATTCAAAAATATTTCAATAAATTACAGATTTTTTAATTTTTAATTCAAAACACATAATATAAAACAAAAACATATAAATATACAAGAATTATTTTATTTACATGTACTAAATAAAATATAAGATAGAGTGATCGACAATTTCTTATTCAAGATGATATCTAATATCGAGACGAAGAGATTTTTTTCATAAAATTTGAAATATAATGTAAATAACATAAAGATGTTAAGAGATGATCATTCTCGGAATATTTAAGGAACAAGTGGCTCTACTATTAAATTACATCATATAATTTAACAAAGACAATCAATTAAAATAAATTGACTTCATTGCATTTAAATTTAAAAGTGATGATTATCACATTATTTGTTGTGTAGATAACAAATATTAGAGTTTTTCTTAGTCATGATGATAGGTGGTGATATGTGTTTGATATGTAAATAGGGAAAATATACGAGGAAAAGAGTCGGATAATGTATGCTTATGCAAAGCTAAAAAGCCTTGAACACAAAAATGGCATTCATTTTAAATTTCAAGAAAATATAAAATGTAAAGATCGAAGATAATTAACATTCAAACTTCAACTTTCAATATCATGCCATCCGTTCCTCACGATCAAGATGATAGAAATGGTGAATTTGTATGTTAAATTGTACTTTCAATATATACCGTATTGTTGAAGCTATGACTTGAGGAAATTATTTGTTAAAACACAGTAGTAGCTTAATTGTTTCAGGCAATGAGTATTATTATTAGAATGATAACAAAGAATAAGTTTAATAGTACACTACTTTAATATTTTAAAGTTCAATAATGCTATTTGGTCATAATGTTGTTGACCACACAACAATATTTTTCATAATATATGTAGTTTTATACGATTTAAATGATAACTATAATTTATTACTTTTATATTTTACTTTAAAATATTTTTCCCCATAATTACATATTTTTCTCTATTTTTTAGATAAAAGATAAAAAATTATTTAAAATAGTAAAAATTATCAAATAATTAAATTTTAATTTTACAAAATACATAAATAAGCGTGGCCACGCTTTTTTATAAATAAATCTCCAGCGTAGCATTAATCGTGAATTTTAGTTTTGTTTGTCTAAGAGCGTGACCACGCTTATTGTAAAAAAGTGTTTATGCGTTGTAAAAAAAATCGTTCATCAATTTAATAACTATGCATTAATACTAATTTTGTTTTAGTGACAACATAAAAACTATGGTCATATATTCTATTTACAGTGACATATATAATACCGTCACTATGCTATAGTGACACTATCTAGTGGCAACCATATAATATGTATCACTACGCAATATTTTTTGTCACGGTGTAAATTATTGTCATAATATTTTGTGTATACAGTGACAACTATATTGTTGATGCAAATATATAGTGACAATATTTAGTGATGAGAATATAATCTGTCAAATTATTATTTTTTTGTGACAAAAGAAATAATAGTCACTAATCACCCAGGTATAGTGACAAGCAGTCGATATGTCACTAACTTATATTGATGACAGATTTTGACAACAATACAATATGTCACTATTTTATTAATTTGTGACATACAACATCGTTGTCACTACACCTATATTTGAGTGATAATAAAAACATCGTCGCTGATCTACAGTGACGCAACATGGTGACAACGGGAAACTTTGTCGCAGATGTACGATAAAGTGACAATGAAAATTATTGTCACTACAACCATCATTATAGTGACAATTTTATTATTGTCAAAATGAAAGTCGTCACTACACACTGTTTTTTTTGTAGTGGAAGGGAGTATTTAAAACAACAAAGTACATGAAGGTTGCTTCCATAATTTCACTTGTGACTTTTTATTTCAAATTTTCTATTTTTTTATAAATGGTATTATAATATTTAACATCGATCATGTGGTGTTTAATTGAAAAGGAAAAGGAAAAAGGAATCAACTAGTAATAAGCAAATAAAAATATAATTAATTAGTGCATTATATTAGTAATAATAAATACATATGGCTAAGATAATAATTTGCCTTAAAAAATAAACTAGTATATTAATAAATACATATGGCACAGATTATCGTGATATTAGATTGATGAAATGAATACTACTATATTAATATACTATAAGAGTCAACTCCTGTTAATTTTTATAAAAAAGTTAAACATGTTAACTAACGATTCAAATCTAATATACTCTCAATGTCTATATATGTTTTCTAAAGCTGCCATATCCTAACTCTCCAATTCCAACAAATCCGATGAATATTGGTCCATATTGAATTGCTCCACTGCCGGCGCCGCCTGAAAATGACGCCGGCAATCGGGCTTCTTCTTTACGCATTCGTCATTTTTTTGTTCATTTTTATTGCTATTTTTTCCTCTCTAATGTATTACTAGTACTACTATTATTATTAATGTGTGCATGGCTAAGATTAATCACCATTACCTTTTTATGAAATGGGTAAAAGCACATTCTCTTCTGACAAGTTGGAATTGGAATTGGAAGACTGATTTTCAAGATTACTTTATTGAAGATGTTTGGTAATACAATTTTATGAATCTACTAAATTATGCCAAATTCTGTAGCTACCACTGTGTGTGTTGATAGAGAAAAAAGTACAATAATTTGAACATGCCCATCTCTCTCTCTCTCTCCCTCCCTCTCTCCATTCCTTTGTTAGTTAGATATCTTCGATTATTCACGGATACTGATTGTATTCTTTGGTTTCATACTTACGTTGAAAAAAATTTAAGTGTCTTTTGTAATTTAAATAATTACTTTGTAGACATTTAAAATTATGCACATGTATTGATTAAGGATTGTTACTTACATCATCATATCAGTTTTAGAATTCATGAAATTTAATTGAAATTATTTTGTTAATTTCAAAACTTGTGCACATCGAGATTGCCTCCCACTCTGGTAATTAAGGAGTTAATTTATTTATTTATTTATATATTTAGACATTCCCCTATTTCTCCTAGCCTCTGTTAATTACTACTCCTGCGGTTATGTAAATTAGAAATGTTCTAACTGGCATAGATTAGTATAGGAAGGGTTAATCACGGGGTGCGAATATGTGAAAAATGTTTAAAATTATATAAAATCATGCTTAAATCAGTATATATTATGATTATTACACCATTATATTTTTCTATGAACAAATTCATGCTTAAATCTAGTCATACTTATGATACCTTACATATAGTTATGCTTAAATCAATTACAATCGTAGATCAAACTAAGATCAATGGTTCGAATTCATTCCTAATTTTTTACGCTAAAATTTATTTTTGTATGAACCGAACTTTATTAACCATCCAACACATGTTCGACTTAGGGAAACGAACGCAATTAAATTACTGACTAAGCATATTAATTAGTACGACAAGTAGCAACATTGAGTAGTTACTTCCGTTTTTCTTTGTCTCGTTTACTATTTTTGATGTTTGGTTTTATGTGTTCCATTTCGGATAGAATAGGTAAAAGTTTACTATTTTACTACTCCGATCCTACCTCTATATATCATAATTTACTAGTTTTTTTTTTTTTTTTTTTTTTTTCGGACAAATGTTAGATTATAGATTAGATGTTAGTACGTCTAGCTCCCAAACACTCCAAGAAAATCTCCAAGCCACCTTATATCTCCATAATTAGCTCCCACCAGGGATCGAACCCGGGTCACTCCTTCAAGGGAGGAGCCCGGTGGCCAAGTGCGCTAAGACACCTGGTTCATAATTTACTAGTGAAATTAAAACATATATAAACACAAATGTAATTGATTTATTTCATGGGCCAAAATTCGGTGATATAACAAATTATAGATCTAGATATGTCATCGGCCGTTCATGTAACATTCGATCCAAATCGCATCGGCCGTTTCCTCGGGGTGATCACTATGGTGCTGCAGCTTGGCTTGTGCAGCCACGGTATAGTCGAAGCAATTCACTCCGACATCATTGTAAAGGTTCGAACAACAAGGTTGGCTAACATGTATACTTCCCGCGTCTATTGCCTTATACAATTCTTTTTTGCAATCTGCCGTCATATACTTGTCACAACCTGGCCAGGCTCCTGACCGTAAACCTGGGCTGATGCTCCGCTCATCATCATCATTATCAACACAGTCGTCGTTTAAGTTAAAAACATACCCTTAAATTTCCGGTCTCTATTAATCATCCTTATGAATATGGGAGGGGTAATTAATTTGTATGTTTTCTTGAATATTGAAAATATTGTTTTTGGTTATGATCTTTTATAGAGGTTTGGACTTCAGATTATAATGTGAAGTCCAAACCTCAATGAATCTGTTAAAACATGAATGTAATAATAGTAGGTGTATATATTAAGTTACATAATTAAATACCACTGTTAATGCGTTTGCGTTATGGATTGTTGAAATTACAAAATACACACCATATATTATACTAGCAACGTACATAATTATATATATAATGATAGCTAGCTACAAAGCTTAAATTGTTCTTGTTCTTATCCCCAGTGCACTGTCCCTTATCTTGCACTCAATTATAGCAAGTAAATATATACAATAGTAATAATCGGAACATCGAAACAAAGAACGTACGATAACATATATAGGTCAAGTTAGTCTGTCGAGGGTTAAACTAGGCCGCGCAAAGCTAATTAAAATTAAATACGAATATTCGGGACGAAGAGAATACGGAAATGTCACACTGGGATAAATCATAGCTCAACAACAATGTTCAAAATTTAATAAAAGTAAATTAAAACAGTTCAAAATATATAATTAAAAATCCTAAACATTAGAGAAATTTAACATTAGCCATTGCTCCACCATCATCAGTTACAAAGGCATGCACCCTACAAAACAAGAACATAAGCATAGTTAATTAATTAATAATTGAAGAGGTTGAATAAAATAAATTATTATCGAGCAATTGATACACAACCTAATTTAACTATTTTATTTATTATACAAATTTAACTTTCCATCTCTATAATTTCCTGCTTAATTGTCATTAATTATAGTTTCAACATCAAGTGAATAATTACATATATTTATATATCGTCTAAAATTTTCATGCAAATTGAAACTTTTACAGATTTAATTTTCCATTTAAGTAGCAAAATAAATACACCTTTGTTCAGTGCGCGCAGAATTACTATTTTGGCGGCGGTGCAGAAGTACTACCTTGGAAACTAACTGTCGATTGCCCCTGTAAAAGTCGGATTGCGATTATTCGAGTGACACTATTATAATTGTAATAAAATGGAACGAGATAGTTGGGACGGATGGAATATTACACAACCTATATAAAAGGAGAATGAAGCAGAATAGATTAACTATATTTTCAAAGTACATACTACCATACTTTCCCCCTTTCTCAACACTGAAATACAAGACGAATATTAATTAATTCTTGTTAATTTAATGAATTTAGCCAAAAGCTACACTGCATGCATGCATGCGTTCATCTCTTTGAAACTATACCTATAAACTATATTACACCACAATTCGACTAAAGAGAATTAACGTCAATACGGTCGAAACGCTTTCGCGGTGGCCGAAACAGGCCGTCGTCGATCGTGTAAACCTAATAATTAAGCTTGACAAACTAACCTGTCCAGCAACTGTGTATCCACGATCGTCACGAAGAACTTTGCCGCAAACCATGCAGCATCTGTTGATCATTTATTATAAAATACGTTACATACACACAACAATATAACAATTAATCATTCAGTTAACAAACAATTATTTATTAAAGGGAATACAAATAAAATTTCAAAAAATAAAAACAGCCACGGTTAAATTAACGGCGAACTTACGTGAAGCCGTTCATGTAGTAGGTTGGAACCATTCTGCCGCAGCTTGAACACCACATCCTCATCTTTTCTGTTGGATTTTAGGGTTTCGTAACAGCGTTTGTTAACTGTATCGATCGATGTAGGATTAATGGGATAGTCTTCGTCTATATATATTGGTAGCTTTTGAATGAATATGTAGAGAGAGGGAGAGAGAGATTTGCTTCCTTATGTATATATAGAAATAATATTCACATATAGAAACATATATTTTAAAAAAAAAAAAATTATACCAAAATCGATTTCGGAATATTTTTGGAACTTATTTTTTTTAATTGTTGGGACTTATTTTTTTGAATCATTTCCAAAAAATCGTATTTTATGGTTTAGTTTTTATAGATGTTTGGGCCTTGGGGTTTAGGGACTTAGGGTCACTATTTTTTCCTTTTGAAAAAAATATTTATTTATTTTTAAAAAAAATATTGAATCTCTTAATTCTTTGTCAAAAGTCTTAATATTTTTGATCGAAAGTATAACTTTCATACGACAAAACTCTACACAGTGATAGCATATAATATATGCAAGTAAAGTCCACAAAAGCTTATTATTGCAATACATATGTGATAAAGTATCTATACTTCCTCTTCATCTTCGTCTTCGCCTTCGTCTTCTTCGTTTATTTATTAAAATGAAATCGTAATAATACGGTTATGGAAGAAAGGGGCAGGCACAGATGCAGCAAGGCAGCGTCTCAGCCTCGCAACAAGAACAAGGACCACATATCTTCTCTGCATATATGCAAACATTAATCATTAATTTTATATACTTATTTACCACAATGAAATTGGTCAATAGTAGTAGTATATATAAATGTTTTTGGTATTTAGGATTAGTGATTCTTACTGCCCGTTTTGTCGGTGACTCGAGCTGCATCCGATGCCAAAAAGAGGCGAGGACGACGAAGATTACAATCAACAATGTTATCCTCAAACTCTTCTTCATGCTGCTGTTTTTATGAAGTACTACTATGTTGTTGTTTGATTCTCTGATATTGTTATGGTTGATTTATCACTTGAATTGAAGTTGAAGCCTATTTAAATAGAGAGATTTTGTATAGTGTATTACTACTGTAGTGGTGTAAACGCTATGATGGAATTACTTGGAAATTCTGCCCCCTTGGAATTTTTTAGCATTTCATAATGAATTTAATATTTGTTCAACGTGCAAAATACTTGTGGAAAATTAAGACTGGTGAGAGTGTGACAAGAACAATTAATTAATTGATTTTTCTTCTACGATCTTTTATCATAGTATATATAATCCTATGAATTAAGTGTAGAAGCTTTGAATTCTGCATTTAAAACTTTGATAGCAATTGATTGTAAACAAGAGCCTGCGGTTGACTCTTAACCAATTTATAAGCTATAAAATGTGGAAACTTGTAACGTTTCCTTGTCCTCCTCTGCCATCTCATTCTAATCTAGATTTAATACTCGTTCCGTCTACTAAAAATGTAGACGAAGTAGATCAAACTTAAATTAAAGAAAGGTAATGTGTATAATGTACTCCATCCGTCCCACTTCACTTAGCTCCCTTTCATAATTGGGTTGTCCCATTTCAATTAGCATGTTTCTATAAGAGAATATGCATGCATCGAACGTAATCTCGTCTGGTATCAGAAAGTCATTGTGATTTGGATTCAAGCACTTACACAGCAAACATGCAAAAAGATTTTTAAAAGATTGCATGTGCTCATAATATAATATTTTTCTTCTAAGAAAAAATTACTAAAAAATAAAGCGTGTTTTAAACCCAAAAAATTGACCAGAAATAGCTATAGTATGCATAAAATAATGGTGGATGATGTGCAAAAGGGCATCCAATTTCTTCCATCATTTCAGCGATAGTTATGGTATCTGGGGCTGTACATACACCTTTCTGCGTATTCTACCAACTTCTCGGGTTGCGGTAGTCGAGTAGCCAGCCCTGTAACGCGATAGAAACAAAAAACCAGGGGCGTACTTACTTTTCATTCAATAAAACCGATACGAAAATGCATATGCATAAAGGAATACGAGAATATATACCAAGTTCGTAGGCTTTAGCTGCTACTTTGGCTGCTATTTGAGCTGAAATCTTTCGAATGTTTGTGAATGGTGGATATAAGAGTCCCTTTTCTAGGTTCTCTTGGCTAACCTGTGCAGCTAAGGCTTCCGCTGTTTCCACAAACGTATATTAGCACTACGGAGTAATGATTTTGACATGGAAGTTTTTCATTCAGCAGAAACTTACAGGCAGCTAGAAGCATGTCGTCATGGACTCGAATTGCTCCAGAAATTATCAAACCGAGCCCAAATCCAGGGAAAATGTACGCGTTGTTCGCCTAAATTATGATATCAGTGATAAATTAGTGAAAAAACAGAGTGTTGCAAAAAAAATTGCAATGAATCTTAATGTATAGAGTCTACCTGGCCGGAGGAATAAAGCTTGTCACTATATTCGACTGGAGCAAACGGGCTGCCACTAGCGAAAATGGCTCGGCCCTGAATCGCGATTGGAACAGAAGTAATCAAAATTAATAAAATGTTGGGAGCAAAATATACTCGGGTCTGAGTCTGAAGATCGAAGACAGGAAATCACCTCACTCCACATGTAAGCTTCTTCAGCAGTACATTCAGACTGTGAAGTCGGGTTAGAAAGCGCAAGAATCACGGGGTTCTGAAACAAAATAGGATCCAATCATTGGATCATGAGTCGATTGAATAGGTCCAAATTGAAAGAAGCTCTTAGATTCAAATCACTGGCTATAAATACCTCGTTATGCGATGACATGGCCTCAACCACTTCTTTCGTGAAAGTTCTTCCAGCTCCCGATGATCCTATTAGTACTGTTGGTCTAATAGCCTGTCGTAAAAAAGAGCTCTTATTTCCACATGCTCGAATACAAATACAATAGGAATTATTTGGTTCGAGGGGATATCAGACCTTGACAGCATCTAACAAATTATTAATAGGCTCATGTTCATGAGCCCAGGGTTTCTTAAAATGTTGAAGGGAATCGATACGAGATCTAACAATTAGCCCCTACAATACAAAATCGCAAGCAATGAGATAGGAGAAAGAAATAAAAGATTCAAAGGAAGTACCGTGAGAAGCTAAATGTTCAATACTTTCGAGTCCACGAGCCAAATCTTGCTCCGAGCCTCTTCCAATGGAGCCCCAGTCTAAGAGAGAGACGCAGAGAGATTATTAAGCAAAGAAGTGAGTGGTAAATCATTCTAAAGAGAAAGATGCTCTTGTTTCGTTAACCTCTTTTGATATCTGAAGAGCTATGAGTTCTGCAATACCAGTACCAGCCTGCATTGGTAAGATCGTGATGAATTCCAATTGAACCAAGAACAAGGACGTACAATGATAGAAACACACACGCACACACACTCAAAAATATACATTTCATTTATTCTTGTTCGAAGCAAAAGAAAAGAAGAGAGCTGAATCAGAACAAAGTACCTCTCCAGCTCCTAGGAATAGGAAGGAGTGCTCAGACAAGGATCCCCCGACTAACTTAAGCGCTGCCATCAGCCCTGCAAGGACCACTGATGCTGTACCCTGATTGATTCAAATAGACATGCATAAACATCAACATGTTAACTAATCACTAACAACAATAATACCGATGCAGACTCACAATTAGAAGCAAAAACAGGTACCCAAGAAACATGACGACAGAAGAAAGTACAGTAAGAGAATCACATAAAATGCAAAGTGTTAGCTCTTAACATGTCAGCTGAGCAATTACCTGAATATCATCGTTAAACACGAGATGTGTGGACCCATACTTTGCAAGAAGATCAAAAGCATTGTGATTGGCAAAGTCCTCAAACTGCACATTTTAGGTGGGGGGTAATGTTTAGAGAACCAAAGACCAAATCAGTGGACAAAAATTGCTCACAATTTTACAAACCTGAATGATGACTTTCTCTCCATAAATCTGCTTAACTGCACACATAAACTCATCCAGAAGCTCAGCATACTCCTAATCAAGGCAAAAAAAAATTAGGTAAACTGGGGACAAATGGCTATCTTAAAAATGCTCTAGTACAACTGTACGACAAGCTGCTTGGTAAGTAATTAATCAATAACCTGGCCTGTTGCTCTTTTCCTTCTAAGTCCAATATAAAACTCATCATTCAGCAACTGTTCATTATTTGTACCCACATCAATCGTCACGGGCAAGCACTGAGAAATTCAAAAGGACAACAGAATAATCAAGTTTACCATCAATATTAAATATCAAAGCAGGCCAGTATGGATATTATCACTGGAATTAATCACAAATTTATTTCCATGTTCGGAATTTCACATACAGTTTCTACCTAAAATCAGATAAAAGATCTATAGATGGAAAGGTCTTTGCAGCCAGGATTTAATAGATATAAATCAAAAACAGAGTGCTTTTAACTTTCATCCACCAATATTATGTCGGTAAGAAAGAAAATTAGTGTTTCGCAACACCAAATGACAAGAGTTTATGATATGTTTCGGGACGCTGATATATGATAAGATGCACAAAAACATAATTTGAGAAAAAATATGGAAACTGAGATGATTGGTGCATAAGGCATTGGTGTTTGGATCTTTCCTCTTAGAAACAGAAAAAACAGTTAGAAATAATACCGCAGAAGGACGGATCCCACCAAGAGCTGTATACAAGGATAGTTTTCCTACAGGTATTCCCATTCCCTGGGGAAAGCACAAGAATCATATAGTATCACCATAAAGTATGAAGATATAAAAGACCCAAAAGAATATTACTGTTTAAAATAAAATTAAACAAGGGCAAGACAGTTCAGATATTAGAGCTATTCACCTGGCATCCCAGGTCTCCTAGTCCAAGAATTCGCTCTCCATCTGTCACCACAATCACTTCAATATTCTTCTCAGGCCAATTTTTCAATACATCGAGTATCCTTCCCCTGCCAATACCACCAATAATCAGTTTTGAGTAGTTGAAAAGAAAACTCCAGAAAGAAACTGGAAGTATTGAACTAGTTGAATGCAACGTACTTCTCTTTCAGACTAATGAAGAGACCCTGAGGCTGTCTGAAAATGCTCCCATATTTTTGGCATGCTTCACCTACAGTTGGAGTATAGACAACTGGGAGCATCTCCTCAACATAGTCGATAAGAAGCTTGTAAAATAGCCGTTCATTTCTCTCCTAAAAGAAGAGAATGAGAGAAGGAAAAAGCATGTCAGAGCATGGCCTTGCTGATGCAGGGATGAAACATAAACCAAACCAGATGAAGTGTTTCGACAAATTAATAAGCCTTATATTGCGTGCTTCTCATAATCCAAGACTCCGAATGGAATAGCTGAATCACCTGAAGATCCATCATGGCCATGTACCTTTGCAAGGGTACTTGGTATTGACGAATGGTGTGCATCACTTTTTTAACCTTCTCAGCAGAATAGCAGAGACAGTTAGGGCAAGTCATGAAAGACATTACTAATAATAAGTGGCCATTAATCACACAATTGGAAATAGTCTATTATGCTAACCTGGAGATCTTGGCTTATAACCACCGGAGGTAGCAGGCCACGTAAAAAGTGCCCATCCCTCTCTTTCTCATTGAAGGAAAGGCCTTTATTGTGGCGTGGATCACGCAACAGCGGATATCCACTGCAAACAAAAAGTACGAACAATAATACAGCTGAATCAATAGAAGAATCCCAAGAATGAAGAAACACGGCACGTGGCAAAAACAAAAAAATAATGACAGGAGTATAATTTTTTCTAGTCCATCACAAGATCGTCATTTCAAACAAAATTCTGCTTTTCCCTTTCAGTTTCGACTCAAGCTTTCAGAACTCAAGTAAAATCAATCCCAATTGCCTAATTTCAACTAATACGAAAGCAGGCACCTCCATCTTCGATTCATGAGATCAATGGTAGGCAGACATTCATATTCAGAAAAAAAAATGATTTTTACTATGCCCCACCTCAATCCTTTGGCATAACCCCAAATTATGTATAAATCTACTGAACAATAGTACTCCCTCCGTCCACCTATTTCTGACACGTTTGCTTTTTGCACGGGTTTTAAGACGGGAGTGGTTAGTGTGTTAAGTGTATAGTGTTTTGGGGTGTAGTGTATAAAGTGTATTTTGTAGGGAATAAACATATTTTAGAAACAGAGCATCATATATGCATAAAAACATATTCTTGTCTGATCTTAAATGAAAGATCGTATAAAGACCTTTAATTTGATATAAAAATCATAAAAATCCGATAACAAACGAGCAAGTTATAATAATTTAAACTTTCGAAATTTAAATTATATCGAACTACGTGCAGAAAAAATGAGTGGATGAGATTTAAGTATGGAATGTTAAGTGTAATAAGGGATTTACTAATTGTACTACTTAGTGGCTAATTCTTTCCAAAAAAGGAAACGTGTCAGAAATAGGTGGACGGCCCAAAAAGGAAAGCGTGTCAGAAATAGGTGGACGGAGGGAGTATTATCTAAATTCACCCCACCAAGAAAAATGATAAAGTTCACTTCTTCGATAGCAATAAACATCATAATATATCAATCAGTCCTGAATAGACTTATAATTCAAGATTCCTAAAAACACGCAGACACACACTGGAATGAGTAAAACAGAAATGGCTAATGGATTGATCCATCGTCACCTGGCGACGGTGACGGCCCACGGCGTGACGTTCTGGTCCTCGGAGCTATCCTCGCCATAGAAATCTTCCACGCCACCACCGGCGGCGGATTTCGACTCCTTCTCAGTCACTGACGATAGACTCGTGGGGGCATTCTCTCTCCTCCCATTCGAACTATTCTCCACCAAAACGACATTACCATCTCCTGGGTTGCGATTCGAGCTCGCTGCAGCAGCCACCACTATCGCCGGAGCTCGGATCTTTCTCCGCATCAAGCTTCTTGAAACCCCATGAAAGGAAATATTCTGCACAGGAACAAACCAAACAAATTCTAAAACCTCAGATTTCGAGAAGGAAAACCGGCGTCAACACTTCTCTTTTTTTTCTTCTTTTTTTCTGGGGAGATTAGTGGGAAAGAATCGATTTTTAGATACTTTTCTTGATTATAATTTGATTAATTGAATTTCCAAGCTGAATCGGAAGAAAAATGCAATCCACCGAGACCAAAGCGCAACGATCCCGGGCAGTGAAAACGAACAGCTAAAGAAACTCAAAATGAAGAAAAAATGCTTGAAGATTAATCAATGGAGAAACAAAGATGGTGTATGGAATTTACCGGAGAGCTGCTTCCGTTTAACGAAAACATCGTATCTGCAATTTCTGTGAAGCGGAAGGAAGGTTTGCACTACGCAGCGTGCACACGGCACACCCAAGTGAGTAGGAGAGAGAGAGGAGAGAGAGGAAATTTGGTGAGGGAGGCTTTCCCTCTTTATATAGCATACATCTCTCTCTCTCATATTGGTTTCTTTCTTTGACATCTATTTTTCATTTTCATAAATCACGCAAGTGTTCTATTTGAGTTTATTTTTTATTCTTTTAAAACATCTCAAATTCGATAGTAAAATACTTAAAAGTTAGAGGAAATAGGGTATTCTATCCCTTTTAGAATAGAGAAACCAATAGTTGGTTTGGGAATAAAATTACACCAATTTTTACCCCTTCTTTGGTTTGGAGGACAAAAATACCCTTACCTTTATAGGTAAGGGATTTTGTCTTATGCAACTCTCTCTCTTCCAACAATACGTCTTTTCCTCCATATTTCTCCACCCACTCCCTTCACTTTCAAATATCTGTCAACTCTCTCTTCTTCTTTCAAAATCTGAGAGGAAACTCCCATCAACGGCGGCGACATCAACGGCGGAGGAGCTCCGTCAAGATTGCCGGCCGAGGTAGAACTCTGCCCCCTTTTTGTCTTCCTCTCTTCCTTTGTTTTCGATTATTAGGTTTCGGCGTCGAGATCCATCTCTTGTTGTTGGTGGTGATGGGAGGGAGATATTAATGGTTTTTTCTTTGGGTATTTCGATGAAGGGAGAAGAAGGAGAGGATGAGGAAGAAGGGGGAAGCTTCACATATTCCTTCTCAAGGTGGCGGCGACGGCGACGACGTTCGAACCATGGAAACGAAGCTTCTTCTTCTTCTTCTTCTTCTTCCATGGATTTCCTTTTTACTGTGAGTGAGTGAGATTTAGATTTTTTTTGTTTGTAGGTTTAGATAATTTTAATTTCGAAAATGTGTTATTTGTTTTTTTGGTACGATTTAACATCATATTTCTTGTTGTACGTACTTTCCATGGAAATCAATTTTTTTGTAGCTTGTGTGGGTACGTTTTTATCTTGTCGTACCATATTAAAACTTGTTCGGCATATAAGATTTTCAAAATAAATAGGTACGATGTGGATGTTTTCGTACTTGAACAAGTTCGTTTTATAGTATATTTGATTATAAGGAATTCTAAAATTGTAATTCAATTTTTGGTACGTATTTTACAGTTCGTACCGGATTTGATTCTTGTCTTGTACTTTTGAATTCGAAATGGATTATGAATATCTTACTCGATTGTTTGGTACGATTTCAATATTTTCGTACTTATTTTGTTTTGAGTAGGTGATTAAGTGTGAAGAAAAAAGAAGTTCCTCACACAAATGTATTTACTTGTTTCTTCGGTACGATTTAACATCGTATTTCTTTGTTTTGTTATTTCGATTCTATACATAAAACATAGTACGAATTTTACAAATCTCACTAAAAACGTGCATAATTTTTTATCACTTCGTTCTATTGCACTTAAGAATACAGTACGAAACTTAATAAATCTTACCGTAAACATCCAAAATATTTATTACTTCACTACATACTTTATCGACACAGTACGAAATTTACAAATCGTACTAGAAACATGCATAATTTTTATCATTATATTTTATGTACTTAATAATACAGTACGAAATTAAAAAAACTTATAGGAACCGTGCAGAAAGAAAGAGAAGAGAGAAGAAAAGTTGAGGAAAAAAAAGAAAAGTTGATGCATTTAAAAACACATTACTAATTTTATAAAATCGTACTAAAAACATGTCTAATTTTTATCAATTCGTTCTATGCATTTAAGTACACAGTACGAAACATAAATTTTTTTTTTACTAAAAATGTTTAGAATTGTTATCACTTCACTATATGTACTTAAGAACACAGTACGAAACTTACAAAATCTTACGATAAATGCCCGAAAATTTTATTACTTCACAACACGTACTTACCAATACAGTACGAAATTTACAAACCGTACTATAAGTTAATGCAAGATGAAAGAGAAAAAAGAGATGGAGTGGGTGGATGTAATTATGTCAACTCGTGTCAGAAAAAGAAAAGGTGGGAGAAAGAGAAAGTGGGGGTATTCTTGTCCATAATTTGAAAATAAGGGTAAAATTTGATGTTTTTTATTCCCAAACCAAAAATTGGTTTTCTTATCCCTAGGTGGGTAAAATAAATTTTCTTATTCCCAAACTAAAAGTTACTACCATTTGATCTTTACGGCTTATATTATTTGTAAGCTGATAAGGTTAAAATATTTACGTTCTGATTTACATACTTTAATGTTACATGTAATTCGATGAAATGTGACACTTACAAAAAAAACGGAGGATGTATATCGAATGCAATCAGCAATGTAAATATCCAATAAAATGCTAATACTACTATATTAGTGAGCAACCTAATTTAGAGGCAATAACTGGGCACATTTATTAATCACACCAGTTTTGTGGGCACAGTTTTGTAGATTTCATACCCATAATTAATTTTAAAAAAATTGATGTGAAACTATAATAATATTATGATAAACCTTCACTATCAATAATAAAAAATAATTTATTATCAACGTAACGTCCAAAAACAAAAAATAATTCATCATAAAAGGACAAAAAGTGTACATAATAAATAGGTACAACTACTGCGACATTTGAAGCAGATATTTCGTGCATATAAAATATGGGAGTATTAAAATAAATTGATAGCAAATTGTGATCGTATAGTTTGGGGAAGATCATATTGCAATCACTAATTATAAACTCCATTTATTATAGTAGTAATTAACAAAAATTAGGCCCCCACAAGAAATGAATACTATGTGGTTCGGTTAGGTTTGGTGTTGGTGTTGGGTGTTCTCCTCTATATGTATGAATATCTTCTCTCGTCGTTTTATTTTATTTTATTTGGTTGTTGAATATATATAATAGATATAAAATAACAAAATAAATTAAAAAAATCAAAAGAAAATACTTTTGTCTATAAATAATAGTCCCTATGTTCTCTATATTCGTAGGGAATACGTGAAGATACACTACTGTCTACTTTTCTTCATGTTTACCTATTATTTTCTTTAAATATGTGTCATTTCCTTTTCACGCTAATATTAACGTGTTACGGGAGAATAGTTAAGAAAATTTTAAAATTAAAAGTACTACTATTAATTTGTGCATGAATGTGATTGATGAGTGCACTGGTAATGTAAGAATTTTGCCACTATTGACTTTTTTTATAAATGGAAATAAACGGTGGGAAAAAAAACGCGTTGTCGGTTCGCCGCACGAGGTACAATAGGCCATAACCAAAACGTTTGTTTGTTTGGTTGTGTTTTATCGATATTTATTAATTTTATTTTATTTTACATTTTAATGAGATGGACCGGTCCAGATAACGCCGAAAATGAAGATATTCCCCATTTTGAAAGGGACAATTCTAGGTAAAATAGATAGCACATTCTTTTCAATTTTTAAATAGATTTCTAGGCTAATTAATTACTATGTCCCACAATTAATTTCATCACCTACTTGTGACATGTTATGGAGCACAGTCCGGTGGTACGACGCTCTCCTTCTAATCAAATTTGGTTTCGTGTCAATTATTTGTCTTGAGCTATTTTTGATCTGGACTAATCTCGTTTAAATTTTTTCCGGGCTAAATTGAAATCGCTATGCATACTCTAGGTAATTTCTTATTTCGAACCACCTGATCTTGATTTATCATACGTGGTTGATGCGAATGCATAAAATATAAGTAGGTTAAATTTAGCATAACGGAGCACAGTCTAATAATAAGACGTTCTCCCTCCAATCAAAAGGTCAGGGGTTCGAGACAATCCATATACAATTAATAGCAAATGCGAGTGAAAATACTAACTCCCATCAATCTTTGAAACTGTAGTAATGCATGCTTTTTACCTCTTTTGGAAATTAATTGTTTTAAGGCAATAAGCATACATGAAAGCAAAGAAAACTGTAAAACCTACCAAAACTGCAGCAACTCCTCCCATCAACTCCATCTTATATCCAAAATGCTCTTCGACATACCTCTTCACGCTCGATTTCATCGTCGTCCCCTCCACGATGATCTCGTCCTCGACGTCTCCATACTGCGACACGATCAACCCGTAAACCGTCCACGCCATCGGACAGATCCAGTAGTACCATATCCACCATTTCGGAATTTTCTGCCATTTTTCCCCAAAAATGAAAATTTTGTTAGTTTGTTGCAATGTATCAATGCTGAAAGTACTCGTGTTGTTTCGAGAGTGTTTGTTGCTTACCGGTGAGGGGATGAAGAAGCCGGAGAACAGGTTGAAGAGGTAGTAGAATGCATTGGAGAAAACTGCAGCCGTTTGCAGATCAGTCGTAGCTGAGACGGTCATCATCCCGTAGTACGTGAAGTAGAGGAACGAAAAGAAGTTGACGAAGAAGAACCACAAGAACTTGATTGCTTTCCATTCGAAGCTCACCATCGCGTACACTATCAATGTGTAGTATGTGGTTTGCACAAACACATAAGGTATCTCTGTGATCACCTGCATTGCAGTGATCACGCGTTGGATTAGCATGATTCGTGTCGTTTTTAGGACTATCTAACGCCTAAAATGGCTAACTAAGTTAGTTTGAGATGATCACAGACCTGTGCCATAGCATAAGGCAGTACAGAGTACAGCCCTGCAGCTCTCTCTCTGTAGAACACCGTTCTCTCGATTGCTACGGCTGGTTGTACCGTTGCACAGTTGTTTATCCCGAGAAATAAGACCGAAGCATACATGGCTCCTATAACTGTCATGAGGTCATTGCTACTTTCCCTGAAAAAATATCCAGGCTGCTTATCCATTTCTGCTGTTTATTGAGTTTTGTGGAAGTATTTGAGAGTTCGGTACTAACCTTTTCGTGCCTACTTTCCAGAATATCGATCCGATGATCAATGCAGCAGCAAGAGTGAAGAAAAATCTCGAAAGATTGTAGTCAGGATTCCTCCAGTAAGTCCATCTTTGCTTCCAGAGAATGAGCCTGAATTGGCCCCATGTTGATTGAGAGTATTGTGTCGGAAACCGTAAATCTTTTGCACCTGGTGGTGGTACGTTTAGCTCTTTAACTAAGGCCTTATTCTCTCTGCGAAAGCGTGGTACGAATATCTCAGATCATTTCTCAGTTTAATGTATGATGTGAAATGATTTTTGTGTTTTAAGTGGTATATGGCCTTACTGATATAAAGTTGTTGATCTGTAGTACTCTCCGAAATCAATACCGAGCCTCGTTTCTGTTGCATCTGAGCTCACTTCAAGCATCCATGCTGCTGGATTTCGCCTCTCTTCGATTCTTGGAACTCCATTCACCGCCTGCATGATCAGGAACATATCTTGGCATATACTCAGTTACTTCATCTAAAAGTAGCTTTCTTTAGGCTGATTTACCTCAAAATAGTCGATAACACTTTTCGATTGTGGGCCGAGGGGTCCTGCATAGATGACTCGACCGCCTCGTTTCATGAGAAGCAACTGGTGCAGATCACAACTATTAGCAACTAAGTAGCTTTCAAGAATTTGAAAAACTTAACAAGCTTTGATTTTGTGTTTTGTTACTTGTTTTGTTATGTTTACCTCATCGAATGATTCGAATATATCGATCCCCGGTTGATGTATAGTGCAAACAACGGTCCTCCCAGTGTCGACCGTGTTCCTCACAGTCCTCATAACAATGGCTGCTGCCCTTGCATCCAAACCAGAAGTAGGCTCGTCCATGAATATGATCGAAGGATTAGCCACGAGCTCAACTGCTATGGTCAGCCTCTTTCGTTGCTCGGTCGACAGTCCTGAAACGCCCGGAAGTCCTACTATAGCGTCCTTGAGTTCATCCAACTCCACTAGATTCATGATCTCATCCACAAACATCTGCCATTAATAAAAACAAAATGAGTATTTTTGGAAATGAATGCATGTAGAGAGTGAGATGAGAAGTTGAAGTTCTTGCCATTTTTTCTTCCCTGCTAACTTCTTGAGGGAGACGAAGGAAAGCCGAATACATCAAGGACTCGTGGACAGTTACTTGAGGCGAGTGGATGTCGTTTTGTTCACAGTAACCCGAGATCCTAGCAAAAGTTTCTTGATTTTTTGGAAATCCGGATATTCTGATGTCCCCTTCCATATATCCTCGAGTTTTTCTTCCGGATAGAACGTCCATCAGCGTAGTTTTTCCTGCTCCGCTCACTCCCATCAATGCTGTCAAAACACCTGGCCTAAACGAGCCGGTTAGTTCATGAAGTAGTTGGAGTCTCCCCTCAGTTGCTCCCTTCTCTTGCATAGCCTGTGTTAAATGTTAGGCTTGATTGATAGTAGAAACATATACTGTTATTGTATTACTAGCTATGGAAAATCGACATCTCACCGGGGGCATATCCACGTAGTAGTTCACATTCTCGAAGGACATAGCCAAAGGTGTGAAAGGCAGAACCATCCCCCTCTTATGTGCAACTGCCATATCAATGAACCATCTTATATAGTTTGATGAAAATTCAAGAAATGTGACATCTTCGACTACAATCTTCAATTTTAAGGTAACGTAAGGGACGTCATACCTATGCTTCTTCTGTCTGAGGCTGATCTTGGTAGGATCAATGAGTCCTTTGAGTCACTTTGTCTATGCCTTGGTGATTTATCAGTTTCTTCTTGATGCATTCCCACTGTTGTTCCCTGATCTTGAACTATCGTACCTTGTGGATTTTCGTAAGCTATCGAAAAACAAGACGTAAGCTACCAAATTGGTAAGAAGTCTTTGCAGTGATCATCAAAAGAAGTAAAACTTACAGTCTAGGTACATTAGAGCAATCACAAAGAATATGTTGAAGATGACTGTGAACTATGCCTATCCAGTACCATTTCTCTTCCGGGAAAACGTCGAATTGCTTCAGAACTGCAACTCCTAATCTTGTAGCATTCTCTGATCCCTGCCATGAAAAACCAAGAACCTAAATCAAGATTCTTTACATGTGATGATCATGTACTAATTTATGTACTTATGTTGTCACACTCACAAACTTGTCCAGCCATCTTGAGGCGAACATTTCGTTCACCGCAACAGAGTTGTAGCCGTAACTCAGAGGTGAGATCCAGTAGCCCCATCTCCACCATACCGGGATTTGATCTACGTGGAGCAACGGTCTTTAGTCAAGATTCAAGATTTCAATTTTGAGCTGCATTTTGTGAAACTACTGTTCTTATGTTTTCATGGACGTGCACTTAGTGTTTGAGGTGATGTACTAACCGAAAGGGACGATGAAGCCTCCCAAAAGGAAGACGAGCAGAAGAGTAAGAGAGCCGCCAGTTCCGGAGATCACCATTGTTCTGCAGATCCCTGCAATGAGCCTAAACATACCTGCAGCCATTTGTTGGATGCAAAACACCCACAAAAGTTGCTTAAAGAACCTGAAAAAAGGAAACAATTTTCTTGATATTGAATCTCCTTTTTTCTTCACACACAATGGAATTCTCTCAAATATCTCATCTTATGTTAGAAATGCATACCTAGAAGCTTGAGGTGCGAATCCGATTGTGTAATACGTTGTGATCATCCACACTAGAGACTCAAACAAGGATATCGGTACCCTTAGCAGAAGATGAGGCACAGCAAAAGTCCAAGTTGGATGAAACATTAGGTCCCTAAGCTTGTAAAAAACTGGAAGTCTCTGTATAGTGAGTGAGGTTTCTACGTATCCGTTAAACGTGTTTATGATCATGCCAAAGACTAAAGCTCCCATGTATACAGCACCGTCTTCTTCATTCCGGTCGTGGATTTTAGTCCTCAAGAACACAGTCGAAGCTATCATTGCCACTATAATGATTTGGACAGTCTTGAAAATGTAGAAGAAGGAGTTTCTCCTTATCAGCAGCCATTCTTTTGATAAGTTGGCCTTGAGAAGCACGCGTCGAGGCACCAGATTCTTGTCGTAAACTAGAGCTGATTTGGGACATTGCTCCTTTTGGTAAGGGATCGAAAGCTCTTGGCGAAGGTGAATGCCTGCATGAAAATGCTTGAATCTTTCTGCAAACTCACTAACTGATATGTACTTGTATGGTGTAGCTCTATCAGCCCAGTACTGCTTCTGATCTTTCTTCGACGTCACCTATTACAATAAACCGTACTATGCTAAGTAAAACTGAATCGATTTATTCATCAACCGAAGCAATGTTGATTGTACAAAGACTAAAAAAGTACCTCTTGAAGGAAATCAGAAACCCCTTTTCTTTGAGGACACTTGAAGCCATTAGTTCCGAAGAATTCAAGAACGTGCTCCGTGGGGCCGTGGTAGACGATTTGGCCCTCCGATAAGAGGATGAGATCATCAAATAGGTTGAATGTCTCTGGATCTGGCTGAAGAAGGGACATGAGTATAGTGGCCTTTGTGAAGTGTGCTATCTGCTGCATACACTTGACCACTTGGAACGTAGTCGAGCTGTCTAGGCCAGTCGATATTTCGTCCATGAGTAGTACTCTCGATGGTCCAACAATCATCTCCCCTACACCAACCAAGGTAAGAAAATTACACAAAAGTATGATGATTACCAAATGCATTCTGTCTGAGGTTGCAAAAGAAAGTGGTTCATCGGATTTACCTGTCGTGAGACGCTTCTTCTGGCCTCCTGAAATCCCACGAAGCATTTGATCTCCCACGATTGTGTCACGGCATTCATCAAGTCCCAGTATCTGCAATTTTTTATCATAGGTTGGTAAGAGAAAAGGTTAGCTCTTGATCTAAACTATAGGTTAACTCTGTCATATCTATTTGTGTCGAGATCATGATTTTACGTCTCCGCCTTACCTTAAGAACATAGTCTGTGATAAGATTGCTTCCATCTCCCTCCGCTGCAGTGGCCTAACGAAAGACGAAAAACAAAGCTACACACATTAGAGTTTAGGCCTCACCTAGCAAGAAAATAGTTATGAATTCTCTCATGCTTACCTTCATGAAAAGATCAGCATCTGCATCTGGTTCAACACCAGCTTCTTCTTCCCTTCTTCTGATCTCCTTCAAGAGGTCTAAAAAAGTTCGAAAGAGTACGAAAAACTAATCAATAACCATATTTCATACCAAAAAGTTGAAAGAGAAGAGAAAAAAACTTGATTAAAAAGCTCAAAAACCATACCATATCTTGTTCCAACACCTTGGCACCTGGCTGAGAAGTCTAGTGTTTCTCCCACGGTCATCTCGGGTACATGAAAGTCGTTTTGGCTGACGTAAGCCGACGTCTTCTGTGGGACAAACTCATTCATCTTATGCCCATTGTAGGTGACTTCTCCACTTTTCTGTTCTCAAAGAAACAAAGATTTCATATTTTTCTCTCCACTAGTGTCAAAAGCAAGGTTTATTCAAGAAATTATGAATTTTTTTACATGATTCAACACACCTTCAAGCTGGGGCTCAATCTGCCTGCAAGGGCCAACAAAAGGGTTGTTTTTCCACACGACGGCGGCCCTAACAGAAGGGTCATCCTGTTTCATCAGCAAATGAAAAGTTGGTGCATTTTTAGTTAAAAACTCTGCTTCATACACAATTTGTTACATAAACACAGTAAACAACATGCCTAGAGGGCTTAATGATCCCGGAAACGTCTTTCAATATACGAAGCTTTGCTCTCTCAGCAAGCTTTACACCAAAGAAACTCAATGCTATCTCTGCAATGTTCCGCGCAGCATTTGGCAGCGTGGGGAGAGCTCTTTCGCCAACGAAGCAATCAGCCTCAACAGTTAAGTTCTCAAACCTCACTTCTACAGAAGCTACTTCAACTCCTACCCTGCAAAATCAAACACAAAAACATATAATAAGATATAGAAATGATGCATTCTTTCTTTCTTTTTTCGATTAATGATCATAGCCATGCATTAATTGTTGTTGTGGTTACTCACTCATCAATTCTACTAGTGATTTTCCTCAGCAAGCCCTCATGATCTTCCTCAGGAACCTTAAGAACCCTCTGGATGAGCTCTTGTCTGTCTCGAGCATCGAGCATCGCCTTAGAACTCGTGTGGCTTTCGACGTCTTTCTTAATTTTCCGTCTCCAAGCTGTTCAAGAACACTGATGCAGAATGGAATGCTAACTAAAGATTTGATGTAATTAATCAAGTGTGCATGATTTAGATGAAGTTGCATGCTGCTGGTACAAGGTCACTTTCTTGTAAGCATAAATATAGTTTTTGAGAGAATGTTTTGATTCCTTGCATAAACAAACACACACTGAACAACTATGGATTCAAGATTTTTGTTTTGTTACTTGGCATCACTTGTTTGCTCCTTATTCTATGTAGAAATGTTATCATTTCATGGAGAGAGAGAGAGAGAGAGGGAGAGAGAGAGAGGTGAAATGAACTTACAGTTAGAGAGAATGGAAAGAGATGTTGCTCTCTGCTCTCTACTCTACTCTCATCTTTTAATTTTAGCACCATTTATGCTACATATTGTGATAATTAATGCCATTAATTACAAATAGTAAATGTGTGAGTTTGTGCTATGCTGGAAACAGAAATTGATTAATAAATAATTTTGAATTTCCAACCAAAATTAAGTATGATATGTGTGAATATATTTGACATTAAACCTTATTATGTTCTTTCTTGTTTGGGATGCTACGGTTGTTGGATGATTATTAATTTATTATGAATATCTCCAATATGGAAACATATATAAATTGCAATAATTCCAGCCCTATTAATTAATTCTGTATATATATATGTGAAATCACCCACCACTAATTAATTTCCTACAATTTTGTGATTTGTACTTAGGAATTAGTGATTGGATCAGTTATTTTAAAATAAAGTGCTTGTTATTTATTTATTTTTTTGAAAAGTCAAATAAAATTACTAATCAAAACGGAGTACAAGGGGTACTCAAAACACTCACAAAGATCCATCACAACTCAATACAAGATATGGACTCAAAGCAAAACTGACGGGGAATACAAAAACGGACTAGAGCACCAATCATGGAAAGGAACAACATTAAAAGAAGGAAAGAAGGATCGAATCCACTTCCAAGATCGAAATTTGATTCTATCTACCGTACTATCAACTTCCGGGTGAACTCCTTGGAAAAAGGCCTCGTTTCTAGCTTTCCAGATGCTCCAACACGTACACTGCCAAATGATATTCAAAAGTTTCTTCTTCACTTTTATTCTTCCAAAACTGATAAACTGGACGAAATGACTCTTGAGAAGATTGGGTCCCACCGATTGAACACCAACCCATCCACAACAATTACGCCATATATCATAGGCAAATTTGCATGAACACAAAATATGATCCACATCTTCAAGATGGAGCGAGCAAAAAACACATGATTTTTCTCGATCATCAAGATAAATCCCTCTTTTAACCAAATTATCCGTAGTTTAGCCCTGTTTCGAAATGCCTTCCATAGAAAAGAGGATACCTTGATAGGAACACCTTTGCACCAAATTTTATTCATCTCCGTAAAAGCAACATCCCCATTATCCACAAAGATCGCCTTGAAGAGTGTATTGTACATTGACCTTGTGGAAAAACTTCCATCGTTTGCATTCTTCCAAATAAAAGAGTCTGACACCGTCTTGTTCATTTTATACCTGCACAAACAAAGCCACAGCTCCAAGAAAATTTTCATTTCCGCACAATTAAAAGCTCTTTTCCACCTAAACACCCAAACCCACGAATTATTAATTCTAGTGCCCGAATCTCTCACTTTGCATTTTTTTTGCAGCGATAAGATATATAGACTATAGAATTTATCCCTCAGCACCACCCCTCCCTCAACCCAAGGATCCTCCCAAAAATAAGTCAAGTTCCCCTCTCCCAAAGAAAGACACAAACAATCACGAAAAGTTTCACCAGCCACCCCCTTCCACACAGAAATGAGATCTCTCCACCAAAAAGATTTCTTGTTTTCATTACACCTCACATACCCCCCAAAACCAAAAGACCCATACCTAGACAAGAGAACTCTAACCCAAAGCGAATTACCCCCATGCATAAATCTCCACACCCATTTACACAAAAGAGATAAGTTAAACACCCTCAAATCCCTCACCCCTAACCCCCCTCCACCTTAGGCCTACACACATTATCCCACTTCACCCAAGCAATTTTTTTACAGTTCTCTTTCCCCCCCATAAAAAGTTTTTTTGAATTCTCTACTACCCACCCTAAAAAAATTTAATGTGTTCATCGATGACACGACATACTATTAATGAATGAAATATATAAATATATATTCTGATCTATTTTTAAAAAATAAACCCTAATACAATCATATATATATATATAATATGTTCACGATTGTTAGGGGAGCGTTCCTCTTGAAATTGATGCAACGATATTTTAAATTTAAAATTTCATAAACGAATTAAGTTGGTAAAGTGTAACGATCGAGTTTCACGTTACTTAAAATAATATGTATTAAAATAAATGGAGCAATGATCCTTCAAATATTCCACTAGGTACAACAATCTTTGACAAGGCATCATATTAATCATGTTACTAATATTCTATAGTTAGGGAATTAAATAATTCCCCATCCATCTTTCCATATTTGCGTTGAGAGAGAAGCGATGCAGGTCTTAAGAAAAAAAAAGTAAGTAAAAGTAGGGATGTACATAAACAAAACTTTGGCTCGTAAAAAACTAGTTCAAAACACGTTCGTTTACCGAGCTTGAGCTTCAAATCAAGCTCTAATCTTATTCCAAACCGAGCTAGAACTTACATATGTTCGGCTCGAAAGCTCGCAAACATGTACGATGTTAAGGCTCGTCCGTGTCGAACATGTTCACGAACGTGTTTGCGGGCCTCAATGTCGAACATGAAGTAACTGTTGAATTGAATCTAACAAAATAGTACTATTGCAAGGTGGCAGCTGTACCAGATTATCTCAGGATATAATTAGAAGCATCACTTTGAAGAACTGTAAAGCAAACATTTGAAACTATCAAATAAAAAAAAAAAATTAAAAAGAAAAAAAGAAAAAAAGCAATCAAATTAATTTAGGTAAAGAAAGAAAAAGAAAGCAAATGAGAAGATTAAAGTGGGATTATTCTCCAAATTGTAGCTCAAAATCTAAACATTTCCATCATTGCTGCCTCCTTTTCCTTTTCCCTTCTTCATTATACACCAAATCTTCCATGCCAAATTCTGTAGTTCAGAGAGATCTAGAGAGAGAGAGAGAGAGAGAGAGAGGAAAAATTAAATAAATTAATTCTCCACTCAAAGAAAATCCAGATTTCAGATGGCCGCGACGCCAGAGCCGATGCCGGGGATCAACGCGGTGGATTTCCGAGCTCCTCCGCCGTCTCCGGTGGCGCCGGGACGGCGATCATCCTTCGCGAACGACGACGTATTGAGCGAGTACCTCCAGCAGTCTCTCAAAGTCCCCGACCTGGTTCTTCCGGACCGGGTTTTCCCCCGCCAGAAACCGGTTCAAAACCCGCCAAGAATCGATTTTGAGAAACTGGGCGAGTTGGAAAACGAAAAGGGTCTCGGAATCTGTGATCTGATCGCGCAGGTTGGGTGTTTGGAACTGATCAACCATGGGGTTTCGCCGGATTTGATGAGGCTGGTTCTGTTTCTCGCCGGCGGAATATTTCAGATCCCGCCGGAGAAGAAGCGGAAGGCGGCGAGGTCGCCGGAGAGGCGCTACGGCTTCGAGGAGTTCCACGGTGAGGAAGAAATAACCGATGAGAGCGAAGAGTTCTTATGGTGTGATGAAGTAGCCATGAAGGTGGAAATGGAGGGAATTTGGCCCTTTGGATTTTCAAATTTCAAGTAACAAATTTTCCCTTTTATTTATTATATAAAAAAAAATGTCACAATATATACCCTGTCTCGTCTCTCGTCCCGTTGATAATGAGTCAACTTATATGTTATGCAGTCAAGAAATGAAGAAGTTGTCGAAGCAAATGGAAGAAGTAGGTAAGAGGGTTTTGCTATTTCTGCAGCGCCGTAGTTCGAAAAACTCGTTGCCGGAGGAGCGAGAACGCACCGGAAAAGTGTGCTACATACAGAAGCATGGCCGGAAAATGAGCAGCGAGCAATCGGAGAATTCGCTGAGATACGATGTGATAAGAATGCTAATAAGTGGATCTGAGTTTCCTCATGCATTGAGTTTGCACGTGTGGAATGGAACTACTGATTTTCATGTTTATTCCAAGAAAGGTTGGGTTTCATTTACTCCCCATCAAAACTCGATCGTCGTCACAGTCGGAGATAAGTTGCAGGTAACATATTTTTGAGTATTGTTTTATTTATTTTTTATTTTTTATAACTTTTTGAGAAGCTCGAGTATCACTTCTTGAAGTAGAAAATTAATCCGGATAGTTGAGTTAATAAGCTTCGTGGAACGAGAACGTTAGGCCGTAAAAAATCGTAATTCGATCTCATTTATAAAGGGAGAGTTGTATGTGAATCGTATTCGAATTCATAACCGATGATTGATTTCAAAATTTTACAATACACATAATGATTAGCTAGTGGTAAGACGTTTCTTTTCCGATCCAATCAATAAGTCGGAGTTTGAGTTATATGGGGTGGGTGAGTATGTTTATGTTCAATTGGATTGGCTTAACTCCACCTATCCAAGTTCAATAATTATAATGATTAAACTAGTACGCTGACCCGCGCGATGCACGAAATTACTAACATTTAAAACCCTTATCGGCTATGAAGCACGGGGACACTACTCAGGTCACCGTAACTGTCCCGGGGACGTCGCGGAGACGGGGACACCAGAATACGCTGGAAATACGTCTCCAAGGACGTTTTTTTTTTAAGTAGCTTTTTATTTTCAAAGTACATTTGACTCAATATAAAATACGCCCCTAACCTCAATCGTTCTCCCTCAAATCCCACTTATTGATTATTAATATGTCTTTAGTCTTTACTACTATTTGCTTAAATTTATTATGAATTTCTTATTATTTGCATATCTTTTTCATGAATTATGGATATGTAATGTATATAAAATATATTTTAAAAAAATAAATAAAACGTATTTTTGATGTATCGTATTTTCATTTTTTTTTAAATTGATGTATTTTCGTTCCAGTATCATACCGTCCCCGTATTTCATATTTTACCCATATGCTTTATAGCTTATCGGGACATGCAATGCAAATTAATAATTAAAGTAACTGATCAATATCTGAGTAGTAAATATTATAATCAAAATTTGAAAAAGGGTATCTAAGTATGCATTAGTAATACAGTATATTGTTTGTACTGTGACTTCCAAATGAAATTATTAGAGTTTAAATATTTCACCATTGCTCAAAGTATATTTTAGGATAAATTTCTAATACTCACTCACTCCCACTTTAGTAGATTTATTTTTTTTATTTGGATATCTTATTAATATTAGTCTTGTTACTTAAAAGGAAAAAAAAAAAATAATACACAATAATATCTTAGTTGTGTCCATGTCTCTGTCTCTGCAATACTTTTACTATTGTATTTGTTCCTTTCGGGACTAATAAATTGAAGTGAAATGAGCAATATGCATAAGCATAAGAAGCCAAGAGTAAATAATACTTACAATGGAATCCACACTTAACCAACAAACTAATTTTTCTCCCCAACTTTATGAGATTCCTAAAGTATGTATTCAACTTTTTATATTAAAAATTCAAATTAAAACTGAATTATATATATATATATATATATATATATATATATCATAAGAAATGTAATTTTAAAACTTTCCAAAATCCACAGGTAATAAGAACACTAATTGTTGAATTGATATAGGAGAAAATAGCCACAGTGTACATGAATTATAATAAATTATGTTATCCCACAGTAAGCTCTGAAAATAATTAAAAAATTAGCAAATTTTTTCTAAAATTATTGTTACTTTTAAGAAACAAAAGATTAGAATTGTTGGAAGAATGCCAATGAATTTTGTCTCATGAAATAGACTCTTCCCTTCAATCAACATATATATACTTACTTCTACGTGAGGTATATAGTAAAATAGTTACAAAATGTCTTTCCCATTATATTCAGCAAAGGTTATATACTTATAGACCTTAGCAATCAAGAATACATATAGATCGATTTACTTTCTTTCCCATTACTACAGGCCCCACCATCAATAAGTGTTGTGCTCCATAGTTCTCACACGGTTGAAGCCGCCACCAATTTCTTGATAACTTTGATTCCAGCTAATCTTAAACAGAACATAATAATAATCAGTACTATAATGCTCAGTACCCACTGCTGCTTATAAAATAAAACTCAAAAAAATCAATTAATATCTAAGATCACATAAATACTTTAATACATATCGATAATTCTTTACCTTTAAAATTTTCTTCATTGACATCAATCTCTAAATATGCAGCACCCTGCACATGAAAGAAGAGCCCAAATGAGAACAGAAAACGCGAAAATCAATAGATAGAATACAAATAGGATAAATATGGTTTAATTGCATAAATAGTCTGTCAAAGATTCTTGCAAATGAGGGAAGAAAGTTCATTCTTAATGTGTTCTGTATAAAGATTGAAGCAAGCACGATAAACTTTTTAGTTCCATCGCTTTGGAGAATGCTATTGATTAGGAATGCAGCCCATGTTGTTCGCCTCAACCATCCTCGGCATAGACATTTGAATCCATCGAGCATTGCAGAGGACTCTGATTGAATCTCCTATAGGTGAGGAACGCTGTGAGAAAGATTTGATTATAATTCTGCACAATCATAGTTTGCAGATTTGATTATGATATCGAAGCAAAGACATAGATAAGGATTGAAGAATTTCAAAAATGGAGAGATTCCCACCCAATCATGGCAGCCGTGGTCTAGTTTAGCAAGGATGAACCATGGAGGTGAGCTTGGAGAGGATTTTGATTAATTGCAACTTCAATTTCAAACATGTAAGGAAAGCATACAACACATAAACCCTAACCCAAAATGTACAGCTAAATCCAATAACAAAAACCTCACAAAACGAAATCAGACAAACAACTACAATGCCGAATCGTAAAATTATACCAAAATGAGGTCGAAGAGCGTGGCCTGGTCGACTTTGAAGAAGTCAGCGTCGAAAACCTTAAGCTAGTCATCGGCGGAGGCGACCTTGTCCTCAGCCTTGGCAGAAGCGGAAGCGGCGGCGGCGTCGACGTGCCTCTTGCAGTACTCGATGACCTTGGAGAGGATTTTGCCGGTGACGTTGGGGATCGGAATGACGTTGTCGACGCAGTCGTCCTCGATCATGTGCTTGATCGTCTGAGACTCAACGGCGACGGCCTCGTCGACCTCGAAAACCTCGCCGTCGGAGCTTCGGAGGATGATC
The DNA here is from genome assembly GCA_029379335.1 of Thymus mandschuricus. Taxonomy (NCBI): domain Eukaryota; kingdom Viridiplantae; phylum Streptophyta; class Magnoliopsida; order Lamiales; family Lamiaceae; genus Thymus; species Thymus mandschuricus. The sequence goes on along the minus strand of CM057080.1, from coordinate 5,497,494 downwards.
TTCTTGCCGGAGTTCTCCGCCGCGGTCGCCATCGGATTCGATTTGAGAGAGGGAGAGAGAGAGAGAGAGTGGGGAATTTCGGTTAGGGCGAGAAATTGGGAATCGGGGGAGACTATCTAGGGATTTTTGCTATAGAGAGATTCTATAAGTTAGATACAGTTTTAAAACTACCCTCCTCCACTAATCACGTTCTTTTTTTAAAACCGAGTTTGAATAACACTATTCTTTAAATTATTAATTAAATTTAATTGTACATGATTAATTAAATAGTGTGCGCGCCTTAAACTGCTTCCACAATTAACAGTTTTTTAATATTATGAAATTGAATTAACTGCTTTTTTTAAAATAACCGTAAAAAAAGTAAATTTACAATATTAGCCTAATTTTGGTGGAAAAAAAAAACTGAAAATTCGTTTTGTTTTAATATATTATAGATTGCCCCAGACATAAGCATGCAATAAGGATTCATGTAATTATCAGTCCCATGATCATAGTGTCTTAAATTATTTGATAATAGTAGTAAAATGCAATGAAATCATTAGTGATGTGGGGTGTGTGTGGGCAAATAATGCATTAAAAGAAGGTGATTTAGGGCCATAAATCTCTCCCTTTTTTTAAATACAGATCAATGAAAAAAAGGAAGAAAAAAAGAATATGAAATAAAGAAAAAGCAATAATAGTTGCATGAAGATGCCCTAGTGCTAGATACCTTTATATTTCATCAAACATATTTCATTATTTTATACCACTTATATATTAAAGAACGAGTGAGAATAATATACATGTTTCCCCTATCTCTTAGTCTATGGTAGTATATGCTATGATTGTGTGCTCATAATTAATTTTACACCCGTGCAACTCATACAATCATGTGATTTTCTTAATCAATTAACTAACCCCACACTTCAATCTTACTTTAATTTAGTTACGTTTCCCCTTAATTTAGATCTTTAATTACTTTTTTCTAGACATGGTTATTAAATTTAAGTAGATTTTTCGGGATCGTGTAATGTTTAATCTCTTAATGCACATTTTATTTTCTCAAAATTAGAACATCATATATCCATAAAGCTATTGATTACTAATACTAAATAAAAAATCGTGTCAACATTTTTAATCCGACATGATAGTTGTAAAATTTTAGAGTCGACCAAGCGGTTAAGTTATGATAATGATAATTTAAAATCTTGCAATTCAATTTATATTGTATATGTACATATGACTATATTAAATTTACATAACAGTTTAATCAAGATGAATAAGAAATCCTTATCATTATCAGAAATGGCTCTAGTTCAACGAGACATACTGATATAAATGGAAATGGTTGAAGTACAATAGTTAGTATTGATTTTGTATATGAAAATGGACAATGGATCTGATATTTTTTTGTTTTTGTTTTGTTATTGTAATAAATTTGGCTGCAGGGGTGGAGTGGTGGACAATATAAACATGTTATAGGAAGGGCAGTGTTGAAAGGTGACAATAATATATCAATGGCATTTCTATACTCTCCTCCAATTTTCACAAACTCAACTAAACAACAAGAAAACAATGATTTTGCAATTTCTATCACCCAACAATTCATATTGTGTGTATTAATTACTCTTACCTACAGATTTTTAATCTATGTTTACCATATTTTTGTATAGAATTTGTATATCATTTGAACACATAAAGCCCAAGCCCAAGAGCCTCTTTTTTCCTTTTTTTTTTTTCCTTCCCATTTTTGTAACATTATATTTGATTGCATTCATTTCATTTCTTTTGTTTTTCCAGAGTGTTTGTATGTTTATCAAAAAGATAATGAATATATTTCTCATTATTCAAGTTTATCTAATTCTAAAGTGCTGTAAATAGAACATAATTGATGATAGTACAGTAGTTATTTAATTATTATTTTTTTCCTTAGAAAAAGAAAATTTATTAGAATATGACAAACTCGACAACAAATTACAAGAATATTTCACCATCGTTGGTTACCAGTGGTAGCCAACGAGGAGGAGATCATTAAATCAAATTACATACTCAAAGCAACAAGAAGAGGAGTACTCAACTCAACCACTCTTCAAATGAATCTAAATTTCGATTTATGTCTAGTGCTTGTTTCCAAGCCCAAATTCTACGATAAATTTCCTTTACAATTTTGGAAGAATCCCATTGAAAATTTTGAAACACCACCTTGTTCCGCCATTTCCAAATCACCCAAGCGACACATGTCCACAACCCTCCAAGCTTCTTTCTTGTTTTCTTATTGTTCCAAGATTCGAGAAATGCCAAAAACGGTCGCTAAACTAAACTGCTTCACTAATTTATCCAATAAATCTGAAATCGCAAATAAATTGCAAATTTTGTTATAAAATAAGTAAAGTTTGAATTTATTTATCCGATTTCTAAATGAAACAGTTTGTAAAACGTGTTCTCAAGATAGTAATTCATTATCGGGTTCATTATTAGGCCATAAATCATATGTCACGTGATACTAATTTTATCATAATCTATAACATTCACCGTACTAAAATGAATGAAAAATCATAGACGAAAGATTCTAAACGTATATGTAAGGAATAGAATTGAGTAATAATGTGCAAGAAGTATTATTCGAATGTTCATTTTATTCCACTTTATCTCACCCATTATTTTTCAGTTTCACCACACAAAATGAGAAATGTGAAACTATATTTTATATTCCTATGCTAGAAAAAACCAACAAATAATGCATAAAATCTGGTGATTTTGAGAAAATAAAGTAAAAGTAAGATTTCATTAATTGTTTTTAGATTAATGAAGAAGGTGATGAATATTTAAATAGCAAGTAGTATCATTATTATATATCATCATAAACAACAATAATTAATTAATTAATAAATTCAGTGGCAAATCAACATAACTGCACAAAATCTCACCGTAGAGAAGTACATCTCCCCCTCTCTCTTAAAACCTCTCTTAAATTCTGTCAAACAAGTCCCCACTCTCTCCTCTCTCTCTCTCTCTCTCTCTCTGCGTGTGTGCGAGAGACTGTGAGTGACTGAGTGAGAATTTGACTCAGTGAACACACTCTCACGCACAAATGGATATTTTTTCGGAGAAAACAGAAATGGATATCGCATTCGAGGCCATGGAAGCTGAAGATGATTTACCAGAGTTCACATTAGCAGAGGTGATAATTCCTTCTTTGCTCAAACAAGAAATGTTTGCTTTCTGTTTGTTTCTCAAGTTGTATTTGTAAAGATTTCATCTTTTTTTTGGTTTAAGATTCCGTCTCAAATTTATTGTTTTTTTTTTCGAATAAATGAATTCCGTGCATGCCCAGAAATATCAAGAACCAGGATCATAAATTTCAGGTTGTTTTCTCTTTTCTGCATTTATTTTGGTGGGATATTAAATAAAAATGTGTTCTTGTAATGTATTATTTGGGTATTGGTGTTGAATTTTGGAACCTGGCCCAGATATTTGCTAGTTAGCTTTTAGAATATGTAAATTCATGTTTTGTTTTATTTAGCATCCTTTTTTTCTTTTGTGTTTCTGTTCTTTCCTTGTTTTCTTTCCATTTTTGGGAGATAGGCCTTAGTTTGAAGGCATTGGCTTGCATTTGGATGTTGATTTAGAAAAAAAGAAAGAACTTTGGCAAATTGCTGGGAATTTTTTGTCTGTAGCTGCTATAATCAGTATCAGATGTTTGGTTTTGATTGCCTGAGCAGATAATCCAAATGGAGAACTTATTTAAGACAATGAGGGAGAAAACGAACACCGAAGAGTTTTGTCGGGATCTTTCCATGAAATTTAAGTGAGTTCTTTCGTAGTTTTTCTTATAAACGAATTTTTGCAGTATTTAGTTGTGACTGCTGTAAGCAACTTGTTTATGTTTTGTGTTCATTGTTTCCCTCTCTTTCTATGCAGTGGTTCCATTTATCGTTCCGAAAAGCCTCATATAAAATGGGAACAGGTCCTTCTTTGAAGATTTTCTTTGAATAGTTATGTACTACTTTACATCGTTGAATTGCTAATGTATTTTGGATTGCTTTATTTGGTGTTTTATGCTTCTTGCATCGCAGGTTCAATGTTGGTTCAGCGATAAACTAACAAATTCAGCAGCTGTAGTTGTTCCGTTTAAACCCAAGAAACGGAAGACTGCTATGATTAAAAAGAGGGCTAAAGGTAGCTCTTTATGTTCCTTCACTAGATATTGTGCACGTGGAAAGAATTTGCAAAATAACTCTCGTAATCTGAAGCTTTATGATTGTCTGATCTTGAATTCATAAAAATGAAAACTTTAACCCTTTTAGTGACGATAAATTCTGCTAATTAATGCCAGTGCCAACAATTCCTGCAAGCGAAGCAGCTGTTGAGCTCCAAACCTTGATTTTCGAAGCTAGATCAGCTAAGGATTATGCTTGGTGAGCAATTAATATATCATTGTATATGGTCTATTTTTAAGCCATATTTCACCTCTATATGTATTCTAGGATCCCGATGAACTAGACTTGTAAGCGTATTGACAGCCTACACATGGTGATTATCTTCGTATCACAATCAGAAGATGCTCTTGTAGGAATTTGAATGGGAACGAGACTTAACACGTTCACCATATGGTAGCTGGCCTAATACCATATGTAAAAATACCACTTTTTTGGTACATCGAAACTTGGGCAAATTAAAATAGTGAAGTTATAAAGTGGAGGTTTATCATACTGCTGCATTTTAATATATAATCTGATACTCAGTTCATTTTCTTTACTCTTACTTAGGTTTGATGTTGCTTGTTTCTTAAGCTACAGAGTCGCCCACTTCGGGGATCTGGTAAGATTCTTCGGTTTTGTTTTCTTTTTCTTAGGATCAGCATCGGTTGGTTTCTCTTTCTATTGTTACTTGTGCTTGTATAAAGTAATATTTGATTTTTTTAACTTGGGAAGTCTTTCTTGAATATAATTTTTTTTTAACTAGTATTCCTAACTTAGTTTTAATTCCTAAATGTGACGGTCGAGAATAAACTTCCACAACGTATAGTACAACGTATAGTTTCTGCATATAAGACCGGTTTTCATTTTATACATACCCAAAAATGTAATGAAACCCCCTCTCATTCACACATTAAGAACCATTCTGCTTTCCGACTATGTTTGTCAGAATCCTTAAAATTTATAATTTCACCATATCTGGATACTTCACAGCTAGCAACTGGCGTCTGATCTAAAAACACAATCTTTACTAAAAAAAGTCCGTTTCGTATTTAATAATATTCGTTTTAGATGTTGAATACTCATCAGCAGTTCCAAGGATAGTAGGTGAAAACATTCATGAAATGGAGTGATGAGGAAGTTTGCATACAAACTTTAAACAATACACCGTGTTCTCATGGTTTTGAGCCGTGGGATCGGTTCATGCTAATCCAAGAAATGATGACAATATTCTTCAAATACCTCTCAGTGTTGAATTACTTGAGATTCACATGTCTAGGACTTCATACATAAGTACATAGTCAAACCTTCTTCTTCTGAAAACATGACAGCTTGTTCGTGTAAGATTTGCTGGCTTTGGCAAAGAGGAAGACGAATGGGTGAGCGTTACTAAGGCGGTACGTGAACGCTCAATCCCTCTGGAACACTCTGAATGTGATAAAGTAAAAGTGGGAGATCTTGTTCTTTGCTTCAGGGTACCGCCTTATATCTCTCTTCTTACTGCAATTCTCCTCTCTTATTTATCCACCTCAAATATGCAAACTTTTCTTCTCCGATGATCGCCAGGAATCTGAGGATCATGCACTCTACTGCGATGCACATGTTACAGAAATCGAGAGGAAGGTGCATGACAGCAGCAACTGCACGTGTGTTTTTGCAGTTCGTTGGGTCCACGACAATCTTGAGGTCTAAATATTTCCTCTGCTCTGATTTATTTTGTTCTAAATTGATGATGTGATCGGTTCACCAGTGAAACCCTACATCAAATTCTCCTCATGCATTTTTACGATCTGCTCTTAAAAGTCGTCTCTCCATCTTGAATACAGGGCAAGGTTACAGCAGAGAAATTGTGTTACAGGCCAAACAAATCAGCACCGAAAGAGAGTGAGAACCATAAGCTTGTGGCGCCAATGCAGCCTGCCAGTATGCCGAGCTTGCTGCAGTTTTGAGGGTTCGAAATCGAGCATTCGAAGGACCCTGTGATCAAATAGAGCTTGCTGGTGTATGTTATTTCTATCTATATAAGCTATCACCTGAAGTAAATCCCCAGAAATGAAGGTGGTGCTTGTAACTGTAAATTTTGGCAACTCTAATCACATAACATGTGGGAAAGAAAGAGTGTGACCTCCTACCTTATCTAGTTGTACAAGTAACATTTTGAGACTCCTCAATTATCTTGAATAATACTCCTCTCGTCTCATTCATCATGTGGCCCAATTTTGACTTCGGGATGTTCCATTGATAATGACTTATTTTCGAAGTTGCAAATATTGAAAACATGTTAGTTTTCAGTCTCTTGTAACTTGACGTCACTTTTTACTTCTTTTTTTGAAATCGTAGCACAAATTTTTTTTTTTTTTTTTTTTCAATTTTCATGCTTAAATGTGACATTAATAAATACTCCTCTAGTCTTACTCATATAGGGATAGTTGATTGTTAAATATGACGGCAAAATCTTGGAAACGGAAAAATAGGACATTATATACTACTCCATCCGTTCCAACTCATATACTGACTCTACAGTGGGAACGGAGGGAGTATATTAAATGTTCTATTTTTCGGTTTCCAAGATTCTGCAGCCATCTTTAACAATTTAAAGATGCCATTGTAAACTCTCATTTCCCAAAAAAAATAAAAATGAAAAAGAATAATAGATTTTCAACCAGTATGGATTTGTCCACAGAGAGCAATATAAACAAACACTGGTAATTCAGAAATGGTAAAAAAAAAAAAAATGTAAAAAGTTAAACATTTAACCAAACAAAATAAAAGCAAGAGACATTAGTTAGTTAGGCTCCTTCCTTTATGCAAATGAGAGAGCAAATACAAGAGAAGACCTTAAACACTACTTTCTGTACTGTGCCTGCCTACTACTACCACTACTACTTTGCTTCCTCCTTTCCTCCCCTCTAATGCGTATTCGAAAATCGCAACCTCACGAAACTGTGCGCCCATAGCAAACTGAGGCAATGTACAGATTTTTCGCCCATTTGTCCTGTAACAACCCGAGTTTTTCGGTTTAATACATTATTAAAAAATGTGGTTATGAGCATTATTCCACAAGATGAAGAATGATGATACCTTCACATGTGTGCTTGGAAACGAGGAAGTGCGTAGGGTCTCCTGGGTTTCATCAACAGGTTTTCGTCTTGGTATACTTAAGACTAGAGCAGTCTGGTCTTGAGTTGCTGCTGTTGCAGTTATACGGTAGCCACTATCCCAACGTCTATGGATGCCCTCGCTTGGGTAGAGGAAATCCAGCTCCACAACCTGTTATTATCATATTTTAGCTGTATAATTACAAAACTTAAAAAAAAAAAAAAAAAAAAAAAGAAATGGAGGTAAACATAGTGTCTTGAGAGCGAGAGAATGACCTGCTCTGTAAAGCCAGCACCACGAGACATAACCACTGCCCATCTAGGCCCTGATGTAGCCATGGATGTAACGTAGAAACCTTCCCTCCACTTCTTGTTAATCCACTTGAATGGAAATGAATCGCTGACTTTGTACGATTGTTGCAAAAACTGTGTGCCTGAATTGGAATACAATATCATAATGAGCAAATTATAAACAGAAAATAAACTATAAATAAAGCAGAATATTGATGTTTAAACTTAGATTCAAAGTTCACCTTTCGACATAACAACTAAGGAGCTACCATTGGTGGCTCCTGCAACAGCACTGATGTAATAATTCTTTTCCCATTGTTCCATTATCCATTCCTGTTAGTAGCAGTCCAAAATAAATGTAATTCAGCTTTGAATAAAATCAAACAAAAAGTACAAAAGGACAAATCGTATATTTTTAACAAGCATGAATTTTGCAAGTACAAAAACAGACATCAACACGTACCTTGTGAAGGAAGTAAGGCGACAAGTCATACAATTGTGCAGAGAAGCCAGTACCAGCATCCATTATCAAAGCCCACAAATTTTGACAGGATGCTACACAACTGATGAATAAGCCATCTTCCGTCCCCTTGTCAATGTGCTGGGAGAGCCTTGAATCCATCACATTATAGTGATATCTGCAACAGAAAACCCAAAAGTAACGTAAATTTTGGATTATGAAAGAGCAAACAAAAGAATTATAGTTCTCCACAAACCAGATAGAAGTGAATCGCAACAGGTAAACTGACTGTTAATAGAAGAATTCAATGCAACTGCTAATAGAATTATAGAGCCCAAGACTTGCTATTATCATAGGGCACAAGTACCTTTGTTTCATAGGTCTACGAGCATTATATATGCTAACCCACTGTGTTGCAGGCATCCCCATCCGGACTTTCTTCTTCGGTTGCTCATCTTCCTCATCTTCAAAACTCAGTCTGCCTCTCTTGTGACCAACCTGGTGAATAAGCTTCATTCAAACAAGAAGTATTAGACATGCAGCTAAGATGCTATTTACGAGAATTTCATGAGATGTGCCTGGTAAAGAACAAAATAAGTGATGATTGGCACCTTCTGAGCACCGTCAGTGTTGATAGGTCTGATATCTGGATTTGGTCCTACTACCCCATCAAAGAGAGAGATACATTTTGCATAGTTAGGTTCCTCATCAAACTTCAAGTTTACCACATATTCCACAAAAGCCTTGAAAGGTTGTGGACAGAAGCAGCAAAGTGCCTCCGGCGATGTTGCCATTTTCTTCTTGCAGACAAGAAATCCTTTATTATCACCCTATCAGAGAGCAGAATCGTATCAGGGATCAAAAGAAATGATAACATATAGTATAAAGTTCTGGAAAGTGGAAAGTTGGATTTTTTGAACACTATAAAGTACATGAAAAACAAATAACCTGGTATCCTTGCCACGGAAGACGTCCCCGCAAAAGGAAGACAAGTGTATATGCAAGAGATTCTAAATCATCTCTCCGGCTACCTGTTCTACCTAAATGAGCATGAACACTGGCATATCGAACAGTACCCCTGAAACCCACATTCAAACTCTAAAGATCAGTATAAAAATGGAATAAAATTGCAGAAATAGAAAATTTAAGACGCCCTTAAAACTCAATCTCATGCATGCATGTACCTGAAAACATCCGGTCTTTGATCATATTCAACATGCAGCCCTGTGTTGCCATCTCTCCATCTAGTAGCTGATGCAAGTAGCCTCTTAGTAATGAAACACAACTAAAGAAAAACACAAGGAACAAAAATTTCATTAAGGAACAAGTCATTTACCTAAACCGAGATCAACCAGGAATAACTTTTTTTCATCAGGACTTCCTGGAGTACCAAGCAAGAAATTCTCAGGCTTCACATCCCCATGAACATACCTGCAATTTTTGGCATATCAGTTGAGATACATGAGCAAGTATGATATCAACATGAAAGCTCACAAGTCAAGTTATTTTCTTTAAATATTAATCCACCGATTTGAAGAGATTCACAGGGGAAAAAATCTAATATAATCTATATTAATAGAAATTCTCAGATATTCTCTAACTAAAGTAAGCCACCTGCTATTTCACCTCTAATTTCCCTCTCCAAATAACAAACACAAGGCTATAAACCTACATCCTAATATAGCCTCCATGGAGTCATAGCCATTACATATCTCGAGGAACAACATAATTCCGTCTGTAAGAATCTCAAAACAAAAATATTGAGCGAGCATCGTGAACAAGCATACACAGATAAATATCAATATTATTCAGGTCAAGGATTATAAATCGGAAGGATATAAAAGCTTTAAAATACCACATTAGAAAGTTACAGCTTCAAACTGGAGCTGGAGGAAAGGGTAACTATCTTAAAACCCTTTACAAAACTACAAAGAGAAGGTAATTGCAGGGAAAAGTAATAAAAACTAACAAGACATGAAAAATAATTAGTAGCTTTCACAGTTGAAACAAGGCAATGACAGAACTGTTCAATTATCTCTTTAGCTAGACATGCGAAACTCCTATTTCTTTTATACAGAAAAATAAAACAAACATAACACATCGGACAAGCAACACTTACACATAGAGAAGAAACCTTACCCTCTTGAATGCATTTTCTCTAATATCGAAATTGATTCAATAGCAATGCAAGCCACCATTTCAACCGACATACTGCAATTTGACAACTTACAAGTTTGATAAGATGGGAAAACTTAAGATAAATCAAATATCAGAAGAACTAAAGAATATACGGTGACCGTGCTAAACTCACGTGTGAGAATTATTATTCCAAATATCCCACAGGCTTGGTCCAAGCATATCCATGACCTACACAATCCAAGTTTCCAATAAAAAATATAGAACCTATAAAGAAAAGGAAAAGTGACCAAAAAAAAGAGCCATATATGCAGAAGCTTACCATAATATAATAGTCACCTTGTCGTCCTTTGTAGTGCACTCGTGGGACACCATGGCTTCCTCCTAGGGTACTGTGAATGATGCAGTACAGATATTAAGAAAAGAGATATCAACTAAGTATAATATATGCAGAAGAAAATCGAATGCTTACTTATAAACTTGCCACTCATAAGGTGGCCCATAGTTACATCCTTTACTATTGCGATGTTCGAATTTTAAGGCCACCTACAAAGTCAAACACGTCAGTTGAAGTTGGATAATATTTGGTCAATTAAGATACAACGAAAATAGACTGAGACATATGTACCTCTATGGCTCCAGGACCCGTCCTTTCATTGATGTTGGCACCACTGATACGGCGACCGACATACACTTGCCCGAAACCTCCCTTGCCTAGTTTTTTTTCAATCCTATATGTTGGTGACCCACCAACCTGAACCTATATTATTTCAAACATAGGTTATGAATTTGTATAATGATAACATAAGATTATTCCATTCACATTCTGCTAGAAACAGTACGTTTTGCGATTAAAAGAAAGATGGGAAAGTTGATTTTGTATAAGGGAGTTTAAATATTGATTGTTTTATGATCTAAAAAATGCTCAATAACTTCAACATTTTTTCTTTATAATTCCGACAAAGTTTACGTGTTTCAAATTTATGTTCAGAAATCATAAATTTAAACAATGGTATCTAGGCACAATATCACGAGCATTACCAAAAGATGATATAGTAGCAAGTACAATACCAAAAAGACATTTCAAAAAAGCACTTAGCCAATCCTCATTAATGCAACAGAATCATAACAAGATGACATATAGTACTCACATGCAAACGGCTGACATATTCCTATACCATCAAATTTGAATCTTTTCAGTAAACATTCATATCAATGTCATCCAGTGTTAAATGGCTTTATTGTATTGTATTGGTTGCATTAAACGGCTTTACAACATCCTTATATTTTACTAATCATCATGCCTCCAACAATGATCTTCCAAGATTCATGTGTTATAGCTCAGATGGTGTTTCAGCATCCTAATCAATGCCTCTAGTACCGATCTGATTCCAGTGTCATCCACTATAGTATAAAAGGACAGACAAAGAAATCCATCTCCAACATGTTTCAAAAGGTCTATAAATAGAAAATCCGAATAATACAGAAGCATGCGATTCTTTACATAATACGTACAACTCAAGCAGCATTCATAGTCTAAGAAACACATAAGCATTACGAATGATGATTTTATCTGCCCTCTCCAGATAATATATGCATAAAAATTGACCTATATAAACAGTAACATGCATACAAATATCAACTAGAACCTAGAACACAATGAAAATGTTCAATTACCACATGCAATCTAAAGTACAGTAAAAGTTAAAATCTTCGATTTCCTCTAACATAAGATAAGCTTCAAATGTTTAAGCGAAAGATAATAATCAATCGGATCGACAATCTTAACTCTTCAGCCAATAATGCAAGCTAAGAAACGAAGTAACTACTATTCAAGAAATAAATATATCCTAACAGCACAGAGAGTAAAAACTACTAAAAAGTTCTTACCTTCTCAGGGAGAGGCGCCGCTAATTCATCGTCGGCCGCGTTCCCCTTATCTGGGCTTTTTCCGCCGCTATCATATTCATCCATTGGTTTCTCACCGACCTCCTCTTTCTCCTCCTCCTCCTCCTCCTCCTCTACAAAAACCTGCTTAATCTCTTCAACCTCCTTGACTTCAGGCGCCGCTGCCGCTTCCGCCGCAGCAACTATCTTATCATCAACGGGCGCCTCAACCGCCGCCGCCGCCGCTCTCCTCCTCCTCGTGCGCGTAGCTATCGCCGCGTTTTCCTCAGCGGGCTGCCTAATTTTATCGTCTCCCCGGTTCTGATTGTTATCAACGTTGTTGTCGCCGCCGTTATTCTGCAGTGGCTGCTGCTGCTTCCCTCTCCGGCCTCTGCGCACTCCGCCACGCAGCACCGGCATCGTTCATCCTCCAATTCTCATCACTCTTTTCCCTGAATTCACAAAATTCCCCTCCCCGAAATCAGCACCCATGTTTCCAATTCCGGCGCAAACATATATGAGTTTCCGAAAATGTGCAAAATAGTTTCCACTCCACAAAAATTGAGATCAAATCATAAGCTAAAGAATACGTACCCAGAATCGGAAATTGAATTAAGAAAACAACACGATGATCGTCGCAATGTAGTGAGAGAAACTACAGCTAAAAAGCTGCTTGATCCCTAGGGTTTTGAAACAGAGTGCGGAAATTTAGGGATCTGTAGAGAAACAAGTGATTGGAATTTTAGAGAGAGAAGTAGAATCGGGAAAAACAGAACAGTAGTCGATTTTGCTTTCAGAGAGAGAGAGAGAGAGAGGTGAAGAGATGGAAGGCGATTGTGTTTGTGTGTGTAATCGAACGTATATTTCTCGAAAGGTTTTTTAATTCAATAAATTTAATAAATAAATTATAAAAAAAAAAACTATTCAATATTTCTGCTCTAAATTGTTCTTCACCGTTGATTCGGACAACATTTGTTTGGATGTAGTCAGGGTCAATTTGGGAATTACGGAGTAGAGGAAAATAGGCGACAGTAGGCGAGAATAAAATGACTAGAACACCCCTGTATTGCATGTGTATTTACCACGAGCTGAAGGGGGCAATCGGGAAGAGAAGTGACTAAATGGGGCCTCTTCGTGAATAGTTTAATCTGGACCGTCGTTTATTTGATGATGGTCCATCGGGGTCCACGTGGATCCTCTACCCTCGCATCGATTTTATAACGCTGAAATCTTTTTTTTAGTTTTATTTCCCCTTTTAACCTTTTCTTTATTCATTATTTTTTTCGCATTTACTAAAACCGGTCTGGCCCATTGGGCTGGCCCAGCCCGCCAAATATGGCTTAATTGAATTCAGTGCGACAGATTAAAGTTAAAACTGAGAATGCCAGATTATTGTCCAAATTCGGGACCCTCTGTCCAACTTTCGTGTGTCAATCGTGTACGAAATTCATTTTAACATTATGTTACAAATGGCGAAACTTTTTTTTCCCCCAATTTTTCTCTGCATCAAAAGTTTTAGATAAAAAGTGTACATGCTAAGTACAATACAAATAGAATTATAGATGTCGATTTTATTTTTAAAGCAATTAATGTAGAAGATATAGTATCCCACCATTTAAAGAAATGCATTTCCTATGGAAATTTTAACACTTTTAGCCTCTCAAAATGTATGCACAACGTGAAATAAGTGATCGATAATCGTGAAATACCAAATTCGACAATTATTTGATACGAAAACCGCAGATTGTTTGTGTTATTAATAAATTCTAACATTGCCATAGCAAGAGATCCTTTATAAATAACATATACTCAATTAAACCATCTTTGATCATCATCTATACTCAATTGTATGCACAAAATTTTCAATTTTTTTCCTTTCATTCTTTCAATTTATGTATAAATGAACGTAGACTACGACGACGCCATGTACAAGAGACGCCTGCAGAGGATCAAAGCCGATAGTTTCAAGAGCTCATTTGAATTTACCAAAGCAACCAAGATCAGTAAATGGAAGCCTCGAGTCATCAAACTCATCCTAATTTTTACCTTACTATGCATTTTCTTCAATTTTATTAACCATCCAACCGATCTTCATCAAATCGACACGTCCACGACATTTTCACAGTAAGTTACGAGTCTGATTTTAACTGCACATTCAAAGTTCATACATATTCTATTGCATTTACATATGATTTTTTTTCCTTTCCAAAATTTACTATGAAAAACACGAAAAGTAGTATATATAGTTCCCTTCCTTAAAAATGATGCAATGGTCATAGTTTAAGTGTATTAATTTTGTCTTAACTGTTACTATTTCGATACACGATCAGAACACAACCTCGTCGAAATATATTGCCATTGAACATGTGGATATGGGGTGGTTCAGATCATCCATACGCATCCGATCTAATAATTGATTGGGACGAAATCTCTCGAGTCTTGAACCAAGTATCAGAGGACAACAGAATCAAGCACGTGGGCACCCTCAACTTCAACCACCAAGAAATCCGTCAATGGCGGCGGTTGATTCCGAACGCCAATCACACGGCCTTGAATCTCGACGCCGCCGACAAAAGTTCGACGTGGGAGGCCCTTTATCCAGAATGGATCGACGAAGAACAACAAGAACAAGTCCCTCGCTGCCCTTCTCTTCCAACCCTCCGACCCCCCGACCAGCGCCTAGATCTCATTGCTCTTAAGCTCCCGTGCCGAAATGCCAACTGGTCGAGGGACGTCCCGCGGCTCCACTTGCAGATCGCCGCCGCCAATCTAGCCGCCGCGCACAAGGGTAACCACCCTCTGCACGTGCTCGTGGCGACCAGCTGCTTCCCTACGCCCAACCTGTTCCAGTGTAGCGACCTCGTCGCACGTGAGAGGAACACGTGGCTCTACAAACCTAACCTTAGTGTATTGAGGGAGAAGCTCAACCTTCCACTCGGATCGTGCGAGCTTGCCCTTCCACTTGGAGGCATAGGTACGTAGGTTAATTTCTAGTTCCGACTTCAGAGTTAAACCAATGTTTTAAAAACCTAACCGAACTGGTATAACTTTTGTTTACTAAAACTTTCCGTAGTTTTCATGTGTCCAAAACCCTGATTAGTTTTTGGTCCAACCGGTTGAACTGGCCGATCTGATTTTGTTTTGTTTATGAAACAGAAGAGCATTATCCGAGGAAGAGGCAGCGGGAGGCGTACGCGACGGTCCTCCACTCGAACTACGTGTACGTGTGCGGAGCCATAGCCGTAGCTCAAAGTATCAGAATGTCCGGTTCGACCAAAGATCTCGTCATCCTCGTTGACAAGTACATCAGCGACTATCACCGCAACGGCCTCGAGATGGCCGGGTGGCAGGTTCGGACTATAGACCGTATACGAAACCCTAAAGCAGAGAAGGACGCATACAACGAGTGGAACTATAGCAAGTTCCGGCTATGGCAGCTCACCGACTACGACAAGGTCATCTTCATCGACTCCGACCTCCTCGTTCTCCGGAACATCGACTTCCTCTTCGGGATGCCGGAGCTCTCCGCCACCGGAAACCACGAGCAACTCTTCAACTCTGGGGTGATGGTGATCGAGCCCTCGAACTGCACCTTCAACCTATTAATGGACCAAGTGAACGACGTCGTTTCGTACAACGGCGGCGACCAGGGCTACCTGAACGAGATCTTCACGTGGTGGCACCGGATCCCGAAGCACGTCAACTTCCTTAAGCATTTCTGGGCCGGCGACGACGAGGCGGTGAGGCGGAGGAAGGTAGAGCTGTTCGAGGCGGAGCCGCCGGTTCTGTACGTGCTCCACTACCTGGGGAACAAGCCGTGGATGTGCTTCAGGGACTACGACTGCAACTGGAACGTCGAGCTTTTACGGGAGTTTGCCAGCGACGCCGCCCACGGGCGGTGGTGGAAGGTGCACGACGCCATGCCGGAGAAGCTGCATGAGTTCTGCCTGCTGCGGGCGTTGCAGAAGGCTCAGCTGGAGTGGGACCGGAGGGAGGCGGAGAAGGGAAACTTCTCCGACGGGCACTGGCGGATTGAGATCAAAGACGGGAGGCTTGCGAGGTGCATCGATCAGGACTGCGATTGGGAGGAGAGGCTGCGCCACTGGGGGGAGAAGACCGCCGCCGCCGCTAAATTGGCGGCCACCGTCTCCAGTTCTTCCACTACATAGATCATTGGCTATTTATATTCATACTAGTTTATAATCAATATACTAATTTTTGTCTCCACTTTAATGTACTTGCAACAAATAATTATTTTTATTAATTTTACAATTTATTATAAAAATGGAAATTTAAAGGAAAATAAAATAAAAATATATATACGAAGAAAGTTAGAATTTATACAATTATATTTTTACCTAATAAAATCGAAATTAAATACTAAAAAATAATTATATATAAATCATCAATTAATAATATTTACCCTTTAGTTTCGCTTTATGATGTTTGGTACGTAAGACTAGACTCTCGCTATTGATTGTTTGGTTTGTTAGATAGAATACAAGATCTGTACAATATCTAGCTAGTCACACATTATTGTCACCTAACATTAATTGTGTCATTTTTTTTTTTATCTTGCTCCTACTCCCATAACTAAAACAATCTCGAATGATTGAATCTTGGGATAATCTTTATTTATCCTATGTTTTGTCTAATCCAACATACCAAACATACGTAAATTTCATTGTATAGTACTCCTTCCGTCATATTCATAAAGGGATAACTTTTTTCCGGTACATGAATTAAAACGAGAGTGATAGTGGTGGATAAAGTAGTGTGAATGAGTTTTAGTGGGTTAAAATTTAGCTATTTAAGGTAATGTCCATGTATGAGTGTGACAGACGAAAATAGTACTTATCCCTCTATGAATAGGACAGAATGGGAGCCAACTTCAATAATTATAACAATATTATATAGATGTAAGAAATTAGTCAACAGAGCCCGTCTAGCTCAGTTGGTAGAGCGCAAGGCTCTTAACCTTGTGGTCGTGGGTTCGAGCCCCACGGTGGGCGATAATAATTTTTTTTTTTTATCTTTTTATTTCACCATGTATTGGGCTTTTTTGTTATGGGCCTCTTAAAACAAAGTAGTACCATATGTTGGGCTTATTTTATGGGCTTCTTAAAATTATCAAACCCCCCCTCCCCCTTGAGCATTTGTTAGTGTTCATTTTGAAATAATGAACTACCATTAACTATTTGATTTGATCATTTAGAGAACTTTAATCAATATTAGACTTTGATTTAGATTGTTGGTCTCAAAGCCTCAAACAATTAAGTCCTACACTAAAAACACGAGAAAGCTAAAAACACCAGATTAGTACAGTGTATTTTGTGAAGAAGCTCGAAAAACAAAACTCCGAAGGTTTTGCCCTAATACAAACGATATCATTACATAATGTGGTTTGGTGGTGCATGCTAAGATAAACTTATCATGTTATTATAAATATGCCAATGGTCTAAAAGAACTTCCAATAATAAAGCAACAATTTTTTGGTAATATTTGTTTTATATGGAATTTAAATGAATTAACATTTAATATAATATGTAGCCTAACGAATCATTCTTTAAAGAAATGCGAGGGAAAAAAAAAAAGATAAATGGAATAGTGGGATATATATTAGTCACTTAAAAAACAACAAATTTAACATGAAAAAGGATTAGCAAATCTAGTGCTATGTATTATAGATTACAAAAGTGCACTAAAAAATGTCACCCCAATTAGTGCATTATTATTTATACAACATTTAAAATAAAACCTTCAAATTTAAATAAAATATTCTTCCTCCACCACAAAACAAAAAAAATAAATCTAGTGCCACACTAATAATTTCTGCCCCAAAAAACATAAATCCAAAAAGAAAGTGCCCTAATTTTAAGGTACAAGTGGAAGTGAGTGTGGGACTTGAGCCTTAACATCATTAAATAAAAACCCCTTTAATTATCATCTTTTAATAAAGCAGAAAGAGAAATAATATTAAAGCAAAACTAGCCAGGTGTATTATTTAATTAAATTGAGGCCTTTTAGGATTCCATGATTGAATTTAACTAAATTTTGCATCCGTGCGAGGCACGGAAAAATATATTGTTTAAGTCTCACTTTAATTGTCCTTCATTTCTAATCGTACCGTCCACATAAATTTGTAATGTCCCACTTTAATTATATGTCATTTCTAATCGGGTTATCCACATAAATTTACTCTGTCCCACCTTAATTAATTGTCTTTCATTCATAATCGGGCCATCGACGTGAATTTACTGCCCTATCGATAATTTAATAAGTAAATTTTATTAAATGGATATGAATTTTACATTTTATTAGTATTTCTTAACTAGTCAAATGAGAATGAACGTGTGTTTAAAGTATCTATATAAACAAATGGACGTGGTTTTAGTTTTAACGTTAAACTTAACCACATTTGTAAAATTAGCACTCAAATTAAAATTCAATCCCTTCTCTATATATATATAGAATAAATTATTGAATAATGTATTTAATTTATTTATTTAATTAAATTGAGGCCTTGTAGGATTCCATGATTGAATTTAATTACAAGAATTTAAATTTATATGAGAGGAATTTAATTAATTGAATTTTAAATATATTAACATTGATTATAAATATATAATTATCGAATTATTATCTTCATATATAATTCAAATGTAATTAGATGAAATTAATCTACTGTTGTTGATAAGAATGGAACAATTAATATTTGCAAATTTATATATGCGATGAGTTGTAATAAAGGCTCTAGGCTTTTGAGTTGATTAATGTTTAAAATTGTGGATAAACTATTAATTAATTAACAACTCGATGTGGATTGGTGATATCATGAGTGGATATAAAGTATTTTGCGTAATTAATTATGGAGATCGATTTTTAATTTGATTATAAAAAAGATATGGAAAATGTTGGTGTGCATGCAAGTACAACTTTTGAATTATTTGAATTTAGTTTGGCTAGTTTGCTTTGCATAATATATTATAATCCAATTTAATTTGCGAATAAAATACAAAACCCACGATTTATCCGGAAAACATTAGTACTCTGTCCGTGTCCTAAATCAAATGTAATTAGGGATGTAAACAAGCCAAACTACTTGATAGCTACTTGGCGAACGACTCGAAAAAAGGTTGCCTGAAATTGAATTCGTTAATAAACGAGCCGAGCTCGAGCCCATTTTCGAGCTAGATAAAATTATTCGAGCCTAGCTCGAGCACAAAGGTACTCCACTCAATATGCTCGCAAACATGTTCAATTCGTATATAATCGAGCCTGTTCGCGAGCTTATAATCGAGTATGTTCACGAACTTCAAATCGAACATGTAATCAAGTCTAATCGAAATAACATTGAGGTTTTACAAGAGCTCCAAGTCCAACTTGAATTAAAATACTAATATTCGAGCTCTTCACGAGCTTTGGTTCGAGCTTTGGTTCGAGCTTGAATTCGAGCCGAACTAATTATCAAATACATGTTGAGCCGAACTCGAGCCGGGATCGAGCTCAAATTTAAAGCTCGAGTTAGAAAAAACTTAAATGAGCAAAGCTCGAGCATACCAATATTTGACTCGGCTCGGCTCGTTTACAACCCTAAATGTAAACGTTTGTTGTTCTTTCAGTGGTTTCAGCTAAGAGTTATATTCAATTTGAAACGGAAGGAGTAATAGTTTTCCGGTGATACTTATTATCAAAATCGAAAGCATTGAAATGCATAGTAAATAAATTTACAATTAAAGAAACTTCATATGTCAAAAATTGCTACAAATTAAATACTAATGTCACCTATTCAACACTTCCACTTAGAAATTAAAACAAAGTGAATATTCAAAAGTTTATAAATAGGAAACACCTAAATAATCATGAAGGGTACTTTGTGTGTGTGTCTCATATTTTATCAAGAAAAAAATAACAAGAATTGGAAATAAAAATAAAAGTGAGACTTTCGATTATTTGTGCATTCTAAGAGTTCAATAATTGAAACACTAACCCCCACCACCACTCAATCCTTCCTTTTATTTACTTTTCTTTGGGTCACACGCCATTATGCATACACCTGTAATTCTTTGCTGAAAATAGATAAAAAAAATTGTTGAAGTTACATCAATCAACACTTATACATGTACCCCACAAATATTACAATTGATTTGGGAAGTTAGAAATTGATAATAAGTTAAATACCCACCTTGTTATTTCAATTGTTTCATACTGATCGACACTATAATACTCCCTCCCTTTCCTTTTCTCGAGATCACGAATAATTTTAATATATTATTAAAATTTCGTGAATGAATTGTATCACACATTCTCTTATTTAATTTTGATTGATTCTATGGAATAGAAAAGAATCAACTTTGTAGTATTGTCTATATCAGAGGAGAATGAAATGGGATTATTAGTATATATATGGGGCATAATGACTCAAATCCCCGATCTCTTTGATGGAATTAGAAACGTCTTACCATCTGAATCACGTCTGAGTCGCGTCTAATTGTGAAACTAAAAAAAGGGGGGCTGGAATTAAAGAAATAAAGCTTTTAGGAAAAGCAACTTTATTAGATTGCACAGTTGCACCAATTCCCACTTCAAAAGCTCTTGGTTTTTTAGAACTGTATATACATATGAAATAATGCCCACACACTAATGCACTAGATATTTCACACTACTTCATCACTCTTTAATTTTTTTAGGAATTAGGGTTATTTTAATTGAGCAACCACACCTTTTTATCCACCCTCTCTCACACATATACACACAAAAATAAGAGAAGAGTAGAAGAAATGTGATTGATTATTATCTATCCAACAAGGTTAATTTGTTAAAATATTTGTAGGGTTTCGAATACTTCTTCCGCCATCAGATTAAGTGTCCCGACTCCTCAAAGTTCTTGTCAAAGTTTTGTTAACTCAGGTCATCCAAAATCAATTATTTCCACCAAAATATGAGAGTCCTTTTAGTTATTTTTTTGAGAAGAGAGTCCTTTTAGTTATGGTGTAAAGTATATAGTATATAGTTATGACTTATGAAGTTAATGATTAGACCTCAAATTTTTAACCAATGAAAGAAGTGTAGGACAACTTTAGAGTTTGAACTAGGGCTCCCAAAATAATTGAACTTGGTAGTTCCCTTACTGGCTAAGATTATATAATCATTTTATATTCTCGTTTCTTTTATACGTGGCTCAAAATTAGCTCCAATCAATTTTTTCTAAAAAAGAAATGTGTTTTTTATTTGAGGTCTATTCAATTATATGGGACTACATTGACAAATATATATTACTATAAGATATATATGCATAATGATATAGACTATGTCACATCATAGGTTTATGGGATGGCTCCACATATTGAAATCTAGATCAAGAAAATTTTCAACAATTTTTAGTTTACATTAATCCTACGTCTCATCGATAATGAACTCCTTTATTTGACACACTGTGTTTTAAAAAAAAGTTTGATTAGCATTCACTAAATTCAATTCTCTCCCTTTCACTCATTGATCAGACATTCGTCTCTTCTCTTCTTTCATCGTCACCTCTGGCAACCGAAGCATCATGGAGACCAGTGCCACCGGCTTAACCTTATCACCAGCATTAGTAATAGGCTATTATGGATGGAACGAAGGTAGTATCTCGGGAAATACTTATATTTGCAATGTATGTTGATCCAAAATCATGACTATATCAAGTGTAATTGATCCATGCATGTAAAAACAATTTATCCAAGTACAATTTTTTTTTTTTTTTTTTTTGAAGAAAATAAATTTTCAAAAAAGAAAAGAAAAAGGCAATAAGGCAATTTTCTCAAAAGCCGCAACCATAGTTAAAAGAGAGGAAAAATAACACAATCACACCCTAAACTGCCTAAAGTAGAGCTCCAAACAATGGGAGGAAAAAAAGCAAGTTTAAAAGTGACACGTGTCAATTCCAAACCCCATACTTTGAAAAAATATTTCACCTAAACTTTTGGCGTTTTATTTCTGCATTTTTCTTCATACTATTATTATTATTATTATTATTATTATTATTATTATTATTATTATTATTATTATTATTATTATTATTATTATTATTATTTTTCCTTATTAAAAAAGATTGAATTTTTGGAAAATTACTTGTCCGATTCGAATCACGAAGGAGCTTAGTCAAATCCCCCACGCCACGTACGTGTCCATGCAAAATGCGCTTTAATATTAAAATTAAAATTCTTTAACTAATAATTTAAACTATATAAAAATAAAAATAAAATAACATAAAACGAGGGATAAAATATACGGGAAGTACAGTAAATTGTTACAAAGAATAAAGTCAAAGATTTTATGGGAGTACTAATTTTTGTACGTACCCCTTTCGTTGAACGGTCAGATTAAATCGAACACACTTATTGTACACTTATTATATACCAAAGTTAAATAAATTATATAAGGAAAATTGAATAAATAAATTCAAATTTGCAGCATATTCTTTTGTCGAGCATGCATGCAAAGTAGCTAACTAACCTCTCACTAAAGTAGCCAGTTCACGATCGAAGATTCTTTGTTACAATATATACTTTTATTTTATCTCATCATTATAATTAACAATATATTTGACAGCAAAATTAGCAATTAATCTCATTTTTCTCTTAGACACTTATTGGCGGAGGCGGACTCGAACTCGAACTCGGAGGGAGCTAAAATCGGAGTTTATATCAAAATATTCGCGTACTGGTGCTCGCTCTAGCTTCCTGTTATTTCTCCCTGCCCCTAATCGCGAATAAAAAAAAGTTCCCGTTACTCCGTTAGTACATATATTGAGAAGTTCTTATATTCTGATTAAACATGAAATTATTCGATAATGTAAGATTTAATCAAATTAATTAACAAGTGAATAAAATTAATAGAGAGAGAGAGAGAGAGAAACACTTTACCGTAGTGGAATCAGGGACAGATCAGTCAGTGATTTGCCCACTTTTTAAAGCAGATTTTTCCCCACTACAATTATACTCATGTATATTCATATTCATGCAGCTCCCTTCACCTTTTCTTTTAATCCTACTTAAATATATTAATCTAGTTCCGCTTAATTAGAATGTTTGCTCGTTAATACTTCTTCCGTCTCATTTTCTTAACAACAAGCAAAATAAGCCATGACTTTTAATTCCATGTAATTATGAAAAAGATGGGTAGATACATTCTAGGTAGGAATGTTAATTAATTCTCTATCTAAATGTATTTTTTTCAACGTTGTTAAACCTCGTAAAAAGATTACATATTTATAGAGACGAAAAAATCGAGGAATTAAGTCTTCATCTCTCTTAATTTTTTTCCGATTAATTCTAAATTAAAATTCTATTAAAACAGTGCAAAAGTTATAACTTTACATCATAGGAAACACTTGAATATTTCACAAAGTAAAAATATAGCTAGGCTGTCTACATGCTTTTTCACATGCACTATTTACATATAATTTCATTCACATATTTACACTATAGAACTACTTTTTCTTCTTCTTCTCAATTTTTTCAATCAAAAACATTTTTTTTTGCAAATTTTTTTTTTATCTATTAATTAAAATTACACCCCAAGAAAGGGTTTTTTTAATTTTCATTATTGCATGTACATCATGCACGGAAATCCAAAATTTAGAAACCAAAAACCCCAAATATTAATTTTCAAAAACCCTAAATTAAAAATTCAAGAAAACGGTGACTTGGAATTCTGCCGCTTCAAGTCGTTGTAGAACTTCATAATGAACTTCTCGGCCGCCTCGTCGACGCGGTTATCGCCCTCGTCGGCATTGTACAGCGGGAACGGCGAGTCGGTTATCCTCAGCTGCCTCACCATCGGGCTCGGCCCGAACCCGGGGAGCGCCGGGGACGCCGCCGCGCTGTTGATCATCTCCAGCGCCGCCGCCAGCAGCTCGCCGTCGATGGGCTGCGCCGCCACCGCCGCATGGCGCTGCTTGCGCTTGCCGAGGTGGAAGCCGGGGAACTGGAAGGCCGGGCTGCTGCTGCAGCTGAACTCGTACTCGTTCGAGCTCGCCGCCGGGAAGGCCAGGTTGCGGGAGCGGCGGACGGCGGCGGCGGCGGAGACGGCGGCGGCGTGGTGGAACATGAGGTTGTGTATCGCCGCCTTCCCGGCGATCTTGCCCCGCTTCATCATCATGCTTAGGTCGGAGAGGAGCTTGGCTTTGGAGATTCCCTTCCTCAGCATCAAGTAGAACACTCGGACTATGTTCCAGAATTTCTTGGCTATGATTGGCAAGTTCTGCTCCATCTTTTTAGAGAGAGAGAGAGAGAGAGAGAGAGAGAGAGAGGGTGTGTTTGTTTAAGGGTTTCAAGTTTCATGTGATGAAGAGATGGGGAAGAAGAGAATGGTATTTAAAGGGCTTTTAGAGAGAGGAAAGGGTGCTTTGGTGAGTTGTACGTTGGCTCTGTTGAAGAAAAAGGGGGTTGTACGTTGGATAAAGTGACCTTAGGTAGCACGGAAATAATGTTAATTGAATTTAATTGGGAAATGATTTAATTTGTACCTTTTTTTTTTGGCCTAAATACTGAAAGGTGGCGCTTGTGGTTTGGAATTAGTTAGGTATTTATTAATTTTAATTTTTGGATTTTAAAGGACGTTACGTACATTTGGGATCATGCATTTCATGTGTTCTTGATTGCTTCTCATTGTGTTCACATCTTACGTGTCATTAATTTCCATTTCGAATCGTCTCAATCATCGTGGATTTTTTATCGAAATGAAAACTCTGGTGAATGAAAATAAATCAATAATTATAAATCTTTGATCTACACACTACTGATCGAAAGTTTCTCAATTCTCGTACTCGAAAAGTTGAGTCATTTTTATAAGACGTTTTTTTTAGCTGGGTAGATGTTGAGCATCTATCGTTTGCGTGTTTAATTATATTGTGATATCAATAAATAAATAATACTCCTCACTCTATAAAGAGTGAAACATCGATCACTCCTCCCTTCTTGAGTTAGGATTAAAAGAAAAAAGATTATGATTAAATAATAAATTTTTGATTTTAAATCTCGATTCGTATATAAAATAAAATTACAAACAGGCCTCTGTCGATCTTGTCTTTCGTATTTCTCCTAAAAAAAGTTTATATGATTATTGATTAATTAATTAATTAATTGTCATAGTCTGGATTTCTCAGTTTGATGCCGACAATTAAATAATTAATCATAATCCAATATCATTTGAGATTTGGTTATTATTTATTTTAAGACGTATCACTAAAATAATAAAACAAAAAATAAAATAAAAATGACAATAAGCAGTGTAAGTAAGGATTCGCCTTTACTTTGTCGCGGATCTTCCCCCACTAATTAACTACCGTTAAGATAAGATCCCAGACGTTAATTATATCAACAAATTGGATCCAGATGTAATATTAATTATGTAAATTATATAAGTACTCCGTCCATCCCATCCCGTTGAACTGCATGCGTTATTTTTTTGAATATATGTAAGATATAAAATATCAAAACGCACGCAGTTAGGATGAAGCAGTAGCGACTCCAGAAATTATAAATCGGGGGTGTGAAAAAAATTATACTATACCATTAGGTTATTTCGAAAAATTCTCTCTCGACATTTGCAATAGCAATCGGAAGAATCAATTCCAACTTAATGAGCAAAAATAAATATTTACTTCTTCCGTACTACTGAGTAGTGGGCGTTTCTTAAATATATATGAGACATAGATATAAAACGAACAATATTCGGTGGGAAAGAGCGGAAAATACTAGTCGTAATTTTATTTTATTTTTTGGGTACAGCTGTACCCCCATTGCCCCATGCTGGAGTCGCCAGTGGGACGAAGGGCGTACTATTCAGGTAACTGCCCAATAAGGAAAGATGATCGGGCCGCCTCAAGCTTGTCGAGCTTGATCACTCAGGCCAGCCCGAAATTCTAGCATGTCTAGCTATGATTTCACAACCCAAGCTCGCTCATCTTTCGGGCCGGGTCGAATATTGACAACTGTATTAATCGTTCAGTTTCGTTATGGATTATTGACATGTAACGTACTACATTTTTTCTAACGAGGCATGTGTTGGAATTGTTTCGAGAATTTGATCATCAAAATAATGTTGTAATGACAAGTTCTTGAACAAATTCTACGAGAACCTACCAAATAGTGATTGCTTCTAACAGAATCACCAAAAGAGGAAGTTATGAAATTAGCTTGAGTTTGAATTTCTTCAACTGTAGTAGTAAGTAGATTATTATTATTAACCAAAAATAGGTAAGGAAAAGGCATTTCCTTAATTATACTATCCGATAAAATCTCATCTAATTAAATGCTTGAACTTGTAAAGAGGGACATAAATCTATTATTGATATTATTACTCTCAATACTATCACCGCTCAAAACCTAATAAATAAAGTGTATATATATATATATGATTCTAATTCATAGATAGTAATAAAACTCGTGCATGAACCCAGACTTGAAAATAGAAAAAGGAGACGTCAACTTCAAAATTTCCATTAGAAATTATAAAAGCAGAGCACTACATTATTATGGAACTTACGTCTGAGACTAGAAATAATAAGTCGATGAAAAGATGAAGATCTCAAATTATATATTAATCATATGTTAAACGTTTACTTTCTTTCCACGAAGACAAATTACTTCTTCCTAACTTCTACTTTCTTTTTTCAAAGTAATCAACTTAACCAAGAGTCAACGGAGCGCAATTTAACGATAAAACGCTCCCCTTTAATTCAATAGGTTGGGGGTTTGAGACACCTTGAGTGTGTAAGTTGTGTTTGCCTAATAAAAAGAATTTAAAAAAAAAAAAAAAAAACTTTATATGTGACTCTCTATTTATTTAAAGATAATAAGTGATCGAACATGTATATCCTGAGTTATAAAATAATAAAACATATCGTTTAATTTAAAATATAAAAATTGATCGTTTATGATCACCCCTCAGATATATAATCACAACATGTATATATATAAATATATACCTACAGAAACACACATCAGCTTTTTCATTATCAATTCATTTAATTTAATTAACTATCAAGAATATACAAGTCCCAATTGAAACTGTCGAGATTTGTTCTTCATTAAATCTTTCAAAATCTAAACTCACTGCTATCTTTGTCTCCAAATCGATCTAGCTAATTTTATTTTTATTTTTAAAAAGATCGATCTCACTCATAGTTGTTGCTATCTTCGTCGACTCCGAGGTGTAACAAACGTGTACAAAAATCGATTTTTCTTAAATTTTATTTATTGCTCAAGTCGATTAATTTCAATGTAAATATGATTAATTTATTCTAATACTATTATCGTATTCCCTCCGGTCATGCTACTTTGACATGTTATTTAAAATAATATAAATGCAAAGTGTCAAACTCGGCTAGAATTGTTTAGCAGTTTTCTTAATTTTTTAGCAAATAAAAACAAATACGAATCGGATCGGTGCACCCCATTCACTTAAAAAAATTCCGAAAATTGAAGAAAATATAATGGATCTCAAGCATTGATACACCGTATACCCTAATTGGATCTCAAATTAATCAATAATTACGCATTTAATTACATGGTAAATTAGTTTGTTCAGTCATAATCATAACATCTGACTTTTTTTTTTCCTTAAAGAAAGTAAGTATTAATAAATAAATAAAAAAGTTACTACTATTATTAGTAATGATTGAAGGCAAAGTAGCAACTGAGAAAGGCAATAATAGTAACTATAAAAAGGCATAATTGTGTTTAATTTGGCGCCACATTTTGCTTTGCCCTTAAGTTGTTGCCAATCTAAGTAATTAATCAAATTAATTAAGTTATTTTACATTCAAATTGCGGCGGATTTCTATTAGGTTTATGAAATAGTAATGCACATTAAATCTAGTAATACTCCCTCAGATCCGTTTTAAATCTATTGTCCCAATTTATTATTTTAATAGACTCGTTTAAATATAAAGTGAGATAAGAGATTTGAAACCGAGCGAGTATAATTTAAACACATATATAGTAATCTGATATGATTTATAGAATGCCATGTAATAATATATTTCCCCCCCTCAAATTAAAATCTAATTAATTTATCAAACTCCCTTTGGCGTACTATTGTCACTTTTTATTTTATTCCTTTGTTATGAAAGAAATTCAAAACAATAATTTAATTTAAATAGGGAAAGTCTCAAATGAGCAACAAACCAACGTCTTTGACTGCTTTTTTTCTTCTTTTTTGTGCGTTTAAAGTGTAGGTTTTGTTGGAATTGGGTTTGATTTGTACCAAAAGGGTTTTTAATTAAATCAAATAACTATCAAAATAACATACATGTGGAGTAGAAACATCATTGTGGCAAATTTTAGGGTATTTTGCCGGAAAATCGTAACATCCTGATCTCACGGCGGGTCATAACTCATTATGTTAGAGTGGCGGAAAAAGTCTAGCTGCTAGTAATTAATTGACATCTATCATCTATTTAATTATTAAAATGATTAATATGTTGTAAATATATATATATATGTATTGTGGACATTACTTATTAGTTAGACCATCTCCAACCCAGTACTCTATTTTACAGTATGCTATACTTCAAAATGAAGTATCCCGTACTCTATTTTAAAAATCTATTCCAACCATGTACTCTATATATTTAATTTATTATTATTTTATATTTAATTTTAATAACTTAACAATATTGACAACAATTAAATGAATAATATTATGATTTATTAACATATATTGAAAATTAAATAATAACTAAATAAAAAAATTATGGCTTTTTAACTATTAAATTGTAAATTTATCATTTTAAGCAAAATATTAATTATATTATTCATCATAACATACATTATATAATTATTATAATTCGGAGTAAATGAAATAAAATGAAATAATATGATATACGAATTAGTATAATTATTTGCAATGAAAAATATAATTAAATAATTTAATATTTACAATTAATTTTTTTTTAATAGTGAAAATAGAGTATGAAGTATTGAACAGTAAAACTTCATATATAGAGTTTTACTGTTCAATACTTCATACTCTAACTGCAAAATAGAGTACGGTTGGAATGGCCTCCATACTCCAAAATGGAGTAATACTTCAAAATGAAGCGTGGGTTGGAGATGCTCTTAGGGTTTTTCTATCTAGTATATATATCTCACTGTACAATATTTGTAAGATAGAACATAATGTGAGATTAATGAGAAATCCTATGTTCTGCGCCTCCTTCTCTATCGTCTTCTTCTCCATCTCTGTTTCTTTCTTCTATTTTCAGATCTGTATTGTGACGATTAAGTTGTCAGAGCACTCGTCAAATCTAGGATTAATGTATTAGTATATAATCTCAAGAAGATTTATTCCTAATTATACTAGAGATGTTGGAGATTTATTCCTAATTATACTAGAGATGTTGGAAAATGCAATGATGCTTAATTGATGTCAAAGAAATTATATTGGACCGTTAACCTAAGCTAGGGTTTTCCTTAACATCGGAGGTTTCCTACTTCATTATAAAAATTAAGAAATAATCGCCAAAAATCATCTAATTTTTCACTTGCCTCATATTTTGAGAATGGCTATTTTAAGTGCATTCCCAAAGTGAAATTATTATCAATATATAATTCGTAAAAATTGCATAGGGGCTAATATATGATTAATCCTAATAATTTTCTCCCTATAAAAAAAGTCCAACTTTGTCCCAATTTTGGTTTTACGCAATGAGCTATAAGACTTTTTAATCTCTTCACTTTTAATTTGATCAAAATTGACGTGCACGTAACTTGAATTTTTTTTAATAAGATCCAACATTTCTTCCTCCACGCATATTTTATGCAAGTATAAAAACCGGCCATTTTTATTTTAATTAGCTACCTCATTTTTAACAATTAACTCTTACATGTTCACAAAATTAATTAACCGTCTACGACGTGTGGTGGAGGGTTAAGTTTCGAGCCCATGCCAAATTAAGGCCTCAAGCCCACCCGTGATGCTGCTTTTATATTTCATGTAAATGTTTAATAGAGAAAGGCAAACCTAGCTAGCTAGTTTACAAATAATGTTATCATATATTCACTTTAAATATTTTTAATGTGCTCAGCTCACGACTGATATAACGGTACCGGTAATATATTAAAAAAATAAGTATTATTATAAACCTTACAGGAAAAAGACACTGACATTTTATCGTTGCATCGGCCATTAATTAGCACATTAAATATGCTTACGATGACTAGGGTAACGCTTATGACTACTTCACTAATCCTACTTACTATTGGGTAATTAAAAATAAAAGGGACGTTTGTTGAACTTTTGCAAATACTAAATTAGGTCAAATAGATTGAATACAATTAAAATATATATCATTCATTACTTCACATACAAGATAGTGTTAATTAACATGCAAAAATCTATACAAATTTTCAAGTGGTTTTGGTAAAACATTTGACCTCAATTTTCGCCTACAATCTAATTTGAATTAATTCTATACACATAGAATTAATCAATCCAGCTGTTTGCAACCTGCAATAAAACATGGAAAATTATAAAGCCTGCAAAAGTTCAAAGCTCCATTATCGCATAAAGTGAAGCATGTGTACTAACTAGTTTGTTTTATGCACTAATTAAGAATGTTTAAACCCTAATCAATTGCCCTACCTCTCTCCCTTTTGTGTTCTTTTTTCAAACATCATCAATTTCGTACTGGAATTGTGGTTTTGTTGCTTTTGACTGGGCTCGCTCTCAAGTTGATTCTTGCAAGCAAGCAAAGAAAAGAAAAGAAGAATTAATAAATAATTGTTTTAGTTTGAGTTAATTTGTTGAAGAGGAAAGATGTTTTGTTAATGGAGGAAAGTGGGTGTGTTTAATTAGGTTTAGGCCATGGAATTGATGTTTAATTAGCTGTGAGCAAAAGGGGTTTCTTGAATTGAATAATATGTCGGAAAATATCTAAAGTTAATTAGCACATTTGAGAAAAAAAAGCATGAGTTTTACTAGAATTAATTGGATTAATTAGGCTTTCAAGTTGGAAGAAAAATAGCAAAATACAAAAAGTTAGTTCATAAATTCATCTTGTGATAAATTTAAACTGAAGTTAAATTGCGTTTGAATATGAGACATTTTGAGTAGGAGTTCAAAACCAAAACCGTGTGGAGTTGGCTGAAAAACAAACAATATCATACTAATGTTGTTTGATGGTGTGTCTGGCGGTCCTTAACAAGTAGTATTAGAGCGGATGGTTCGACTGAGCTAGCGTGTCATGAAGAGCTCAGTGTAGTGCACGTCTGTGACGTGGGAGAATCGGGATGCCCCTCGATGTAATCTCAATGATTCGGTTGCCTGAGTTGGAGGAGATCGAGGACTTAGTGTGGTCCTTGTCTGTTTGAGGTGAAGGTTTGTTGAGACAAACAATCAAGTCGCACAACGAAAATACAAGGCTGATACACTTCGTATGTAATTGGAGTACCGCTAAATTTGTTTGAGGCCTTTTGGAAAGGAATCCACAACCAAAACCATGCGGACCCTCTACCGTTTTTAATTGAAAGTGTATTTTAATATAGAAAACAATATAATTAATTTTAATACCATTTTAATCTAAATTGAAATGGTAAGAGAGTAGATCATGCTTTAGCAAAATCAAGACATAAATAGATGAAAGAATTAATTAACCGCATGATAAATGATGAAATTGAGTAAAAGATGCAAAATGGAGAAAGGAAAAAAAAAAAAAGGGTTTGAAAGTGCTAATGTGTATTAGAATAGTACCTCTCACTAATTGTGATTAATTAGTGCATGTATGCTTGTACACGTACCACAAATCAAATCACTAAATCAAATCAATAAATTTAGTTAATTACCGGAAATTAATGTACATCTTTAGTACTCCCATCACTACTCTTAACTAGAGCTGGCTTGTGAGTTAATTAGGGCACTCGACTCGAACCCCTCGAGCCGGGTATATTTGTCCGAGTTACTCCTAACACGATGTTACTTTTTTTTTATAAAAAAAACTCTACGTGTATTTAGATAAACGTCGACTAACAAAAAGATCTCTTGAATATGAAAACAATCTTATGATCTACCGAGTTAGATCGACTGTGACACCCTCGCACAATATTTGGATTGAAAATGAGTGGTATATTTCATAGAAAACCTAGCTCGATCAAAAGATAGATTCTCCCACGGAACACTCCATAAAACAACGGCTACTTTAATTTTCTTTTCCTTACCCCAATAGGTATGGAGTAGTGGAATCATTTGGCATTTTCCCTCGTAATAATACTCACATTTTAATTATTTATATATTTATCTAAATACAGTATATGGCAAGAGAGAAGGACACGTGGCCCATGGCAACCTTTGTTGCTAAGTAAACCACCAATGGCAGAAACCAATAAAGCTAGAAATGAGAGAGAGAGAGAGAGAGAGAGAAGGAAACTTGTTTGCTTCAAAAGAAACTTTGAAAGTGAAGGGAATCATTTTATATTCACCATTAACTCTCCCCTTTTAACGTGAATCCTTTTTCATTATAGTAATTCTTTGTTTACTAAGAAAATAAAACAAACAAATAAAGTATATAAAAATCATTCTTTATTTTTTACTGTTTTTTCTTTGGTTTCTTAATCAAATAGGAGCAATAATTGCATACAATAAGTGAAAATTGTGCCACTTTCTAGGGCTAAGAAAATTCATACAAACATTTTAGATAGAATTACAAACACTATCATACTATATAACCTTTAATAGTAGTGCATGAAATAAAACATGATTCGACGATCAATAACATTAATACTCTCTCCGATTTTGTTAAATAAACGCATTTGTATTTAAGACGAGCCGATGAATTCGATATCTTTTTGCTCGCATGTATTTTTTAGTTCCTTTTTGAATTGGTCAAATTATGGAACTTGAGATGTGACAATCTAACTAACAAAAATTGACGCGTTCTTTGAGTTGCAACAAGAATTCTAAATATTTTATTGAATAGAATTTTCACTAGAAGAAACGTGAATTAGAAACAAATCTAAAGTTTTACAAGGCGTTGAAAGTAAATAAAGTTGGGAAAAGGCTAAAAGAAAGTGACTGAAACCGGCCACTTTAACAAAGCATGCTAGTGAAATTACCCCATTAATTATTTTATTTCAATCATATAATTGCAAGTTTCCTATTCATGATATTTTCCTCCAATCATTCCACAAAAATCTCCACTCCTATATCTACCATATAACTCAAATTGCAAAAGTTTACTCGAAAATTAACGAAATGTTTCGATTTCGAACGAGATCTTCTGTTGCATTCACTGTTGTACTAATGAGTATTGTTTGTGTATCAAAAATATTTCCAAAACCACCAATTTTGTTCATAATTTTTTTTTTAATTACAACGTAGGTATTTATCAGCGTAATACTAATAAATGTAACACCGAAATGTAGCTAATTCGACTTTATTTAGGTATCATTAACTTATTACAATAATTGCCTTGGTTTTGGTTGAAAACCATTAGAGATATAAAAAAAAAAATGTGTATGGAGGGATTTGAATGAATTTCAATTTAATTTAATTCCGATATAATAGGAGTATAGTAAAGAAATCAACCAATTATGAAGCCAAACAATAATTGGGTGTAAACAAAATATCAAAAATGAAACTTTAGAAGTTTCCATGAAACTTAATTCGTAGTACTTTCTCGATAGCACGGAGTACAACTCCCATGTGCACCTCACTTCTCTTTTTAGGGCTATAAATAAACCCCCTCACTTTCCTTCACTTGCTCAAAACAATTCCTTCAACAAAATCACTACTAAAAAAACTCTCCCATTTCTCTCCAATCTTGATCTCTCAAATCCCAAAACCATATTTTTTGAGATTCGACGAAATAATTATAAACCCTAAAATGGAGCAGAATTTGCCGATCATAGCCAAGAAGTTTTGGAGCATAGTAAATGTGGCCTACTTCATGTTGAGAAAAGGCATATCAAAGGCCAAATTGTTGTCCGATCTAAGCATGATGATGAAGAGGGGCAAGATCGCCGGCAAAGCCGCCATGCACAACCTCATCCACCACCACCACCACCACCATTCCGCCTCCACCTCCGCCGCGGCCCAAGAGGCGCAGCTCTCGTACCCGGCCCCGTTGGACGAGTACGAGTTCAGCTGCAAGAGCACGCCGGCATTCCGGCTGCCCTTCCACCTCAGCAAGAGGAAGAGCTCCCATGCGGCGCCGAGAGACGAGAGCGAGCTTTGGGCGGCGGCGGTGGAGATGGCCAGCAGCGTGGCGCCGTCGCCGGCGCTGCCGGGGTTCGGGCGGACCCCGACGGTGCGGCAGCTGAGGATAACGGACTCCCCCTTCCCCTTGAAAGGGATCGAAGAGGATAGCCATGTTGATGAAGCTGCTGAGAAGTTTATTATGAAGTTTTACAATGATTTGAAGAAGCAAAATTCATTGGCTTCTTGACTTTGATTTTTAATTATTATTATTTTTTTTTTTAATTAAGATGTGGAAATGGAAGCATATATTGCGATTTTATGTGATTGTGCTTGGTTTATTATCTATGTAGAAATTAAGAAAAAATAATAATGGTATGTAGTGATGTTTTTTTTTTTTTTGGTTTCTTGTTGTGAAGGAATGTACAAGAAAAATGTATTTTAACACTTACTATAAATATAGAATAGATGGATTATAGTAGTACATATTATGTTTAATCTTTGATGTTTGGCATCTCTATACTTGCAACTGAAGAGGATATATTTTGATGTTACGATTTAGGTCAAAATTGATATTGATTATTATACATCACTTATTGTAAAATAATACACTATATCAGGTTCAACCTAAACTTTATCGTAACATCGGCTTTTCGGCATATTGAAATCCATGCTAAAACAATTAAAACACAGACTCGGGGAATGGAGGAGGGAGTATATAGAACCTAGGATTCCAGTTGAATTTTGTTTGTTAAAGCAAAAATTCAATTCCTTAAATGAAGAATATAATCAACAACAAAAAAGAAAAATTCAGAAGTAGTACTAATATACGAGGTATAAATCTTGTTTCCTTAAATAGTAAGTTTTCGAAACAGAAATCATCCATAAACAACTGCATAACCCAAAAAAGGAAAGTATGGAACAACTTCTCACCAAACTTGACAAGAAAATACGAGCATCAGCAATCCCACAAAACACCAAAGGAGCTGTAACAAACAAGCAAACGAGTTCGTGCATCGATACTCGGTTCAAATCGAGCACCTCTTGATCTGAGGAAATCAGACAAACGACCAGTTGACGAACATGAAGCAGATGCAGTGAGCAGCGTCGTCGTCGTCCAGAACCTTCCACGCGACTGCTCTCTCGTACGAGACGGGCCTGCCCATGCTCGACAAACAGATGCCTCCTTGAAGCGTCGCAAAACCCTGTCGCGCGGACATGTTAAACAAATATAAATGTCATTCGAATGTCATTCAAATATTTAAGGTTTTTGTGTCGAGAAAAAGGAAAGCAGCAGCAAGAGTTAGCCGACCTGATTCATTATATGTGGAAGTTCGGAGCAGATGTTCTTTCGTCCGTGATCATCAAATATCTTCTCGAGAGAGATGTCTTGTAGTGCAACAAGGGTCGTCTCCAGCATGTCGACACCAGCCTGGTTTGCAAATGTGAAAACCGGCACTGCCTGCAGAAGCAACGCCACGAAACACAAGATGTTGGCAACCAATGACAGTACACACAAACAATAAAAGCTAGTTAAAGATGGGGCATTTTTTCTAGCCCTCTGAAGCATGTTTTTCCAGATACCCATGCTTTTGAAAATCACTTATTAGAACCGAATAAATTTTGTTTCATATCTAAGAACCCAAAAGTCGAAGAGGCAAACAATACTATATTGCATCGAAGCTGTACATTTTCATCGTACTTAATACTGACTTGTGCAGATTTCTGGTTATGTCATAAATTTGAAAACGAAAACAATTTATACCCGAATACAGAATGCAAATTTAAGTAAAACAAGGCGATTTGAACTTCTCCCATGATTTTGTCGGGTCTTGCACGCAACATCTAAAGATATTTTTACGAGAAAATTACCTTAGCAGAGCAGCACATAATAGCATCTGAATGATGCCACAGAGCTTTCAGGATAGAATCGCTCCCTCCTCCACTCGATTTGAGAAGCTCTACACCCATGAAGCTCCTAGGGGAAAAGAGAGAACCTTCGTTAGCTCAAGAAACGAAAAATGAGTAAACAAAGGAAAAAAAAATAATACACAACTAGGATATTGCATGAAGTACGCACCTATAACTTTGGGAAATCCAACGAGCAAGGGTATGTGCTTCAGGAGTACCAAGTGGTGAGCGAAGACCACCATGGCCACCAGGACTAGACGGTGAGAGAGCTAGTGCCACCCTCTGAACGGATGCTATGATGCTACGAACGTATTGTCGAGCCATGGATGCTACACTATCTTGCATATGGCTTTCAAATGCGAATTGGAATGCAATTGTCATGACAGACCTTGTAGCGCCATTGTTAGTAGAGAGGCCATTTGGTGGCTTGTTTCCTGCTGCACCAGTTTCGAGAGCAGATGCAAGGTCTAGTGTTCGATTTGGACTGCTAGCTTCCTAACTCAAACCAATCCAACAATTAATCTAATCAGTAAAAAAATTAATACTTAAAGGGAAGACTTTAGAGCAAGAAAGCAGCGATGGAGAACTGACCTTGCCCGAATCGAGGGGAATGATGCGAAAACCAGATGGAAGTAGTGGAGCATCATCAGCAAAAGAGGCGTCAATAGGGGCAAATATGAGCTCGGAACATGAGCCAACTGCATTTTCATCCATTCCACAACAGAGCTGCCAGATTTCAAGATGAGTACTAGACGAGATGAAATGAAAGGGGGAAAATGGAAGAAAGAAAGGGAAATGATACAGAGGGTACTGTATAATACATGATCCTAGCACATGTAAGGCAAAACGAATAGTCTATGGGCAATTTTGAATGGGTGAAAGTTGGCATTATATTGTTCCAATCAAATTCATATTGAAATAAGATACTACTATTTTGATAAGCACCATGAAATTTGACACATACACACACATAGTATATTATTTAGATGTAACAAAGCTTAGCATAATTACACGGTACATACAACGATTCTCGGATCTTGCACATGATAAAATTACATTTTGCAGTTCAAGGAGCACAGAAAGCATTAATCAAATCATAGAGCAAATAAATTCGCACATTAAAAGAACGAACAAAAAATACCTGCAAGACTAATACATCCCTAGGCATCATCGCATCTTCAGCAGAATGGGCAATTCCTTCCAGTTTAATCACCTCCAGCAGCTTTTATCACCAGGATTGTGTTAAAACAAGATGAACGACACTACATTTTTCTACATAATCTAGAATAATGAAACAACAATTTTATGCACTTGCCTCTTCATGCTCGATAGTCTGAGCCAAAGGAAGTATAACTTGGCCCCCATAGTTACCAACTCGAGGGCCTAAGAAAGTACAAGGACCGATTTTAACAGCAGCAGCTGAATAAGCATCGATGTTGGTGTCTGCCCATTCTGATCTATGCTCTCTCAAAAAGCGTAGTAGTATTGCAGGAGGCACATTCTGGAACAAAAAATAAAGACGAGAGCTTATCATTATATTTTTCAAGAAATGTGGAAGAATATAAAGCATATAAAAAGGAAAATAATGAAAATAAGTATAGATTATGGAGCAGTGGAGCTCACTGACCTGCAGAAGCATAGATGCTTTGGCACAAAGAATAGAATTGCAAATGGAATTGTATCCACTTGCGAAAGAGATATTTAAGCCCATCAATTTTTCTGGATTCGAGTTCACAAGAACAGTGATATCATCCGCACCATCATTGCCTATCAACGACCATCCTTCATCACTAAATCCACTAAGAGCTTCGTTGAATCCCCTGCATAATTCTCAAAATGATCATTTTTACAATTACAGTGCATCACACAGAAAATAATTCAGATGCCAAATCGAGATGAGAGCACCATACCTGCTTAACCTGTGGCTAAGTGCTCGTAGAGCTGCAGGTCTTCTGCCCCAGTTGTTCGCACTAGCCTGTGAAATGTCTAGAGCTATCTGCCTAAGGTGGCGAAGAGCCTGCATTTAGAGTGAGAAGGGAAACCGATATTCAGGTCAAAGAATAGGAAATTCTTTTATTTAAAAGGCTAGTCAAGGATGCAGCATAGAATCATTACAGCTGTTGTGACCCTTTGAGCAAGCACTGTTGAAGATTCATACAGTGGGCGCAACACCTCAGGGACACTCCATTCCTGATGAATAAATATCGATACCAACATTTAAGAAACAAAATAAGTAAGTATTGTAAGCAGTAATTCAAATTGACTGCATTCATTTTAGAACCATCAAAAGCAAATCCTTTCGGAGGAAAAGCTAACTTTGTACCCATATTGAATATAAATGTTCTTTAACTACACTGTAAATAATCCATTACACAACGTAAAATGCACAAAAACATTATGAAAATTATGAAGTGTGAGATATAGAATTTACAAATTACCTCCAAATTCATGTGATCTACAATGTGAATCATTGAGCCTCCTCCTTCACATGGTCTGATTAAGTAACCACTAGGCAACACCTCGGCTCTCACAAAATTATGGACCGGTGGCATGCTTGGACCATTCTGTGTGTTGGTAAGTGACCTTTCGCAGACCTGGTTGCAGAGCCAATTAAACGTAAACTTTCACGAAACATGAGGCAATACTATAAAACCAAAACTTTCGTTAAAGTTCACATACCACCAAACTGCCATCATCCATAACAGAGGTAAAGCGTATCAACCAAAAGTCACGGCCAGGCGCCAGAGTTGTTGGCGCATAAAGCTAGTTGATCAAATTCATACTTATCAATAACATAAAAATAAAAAAATAAAGCAATAACCAAATTAGCAGTATATGATAATAAATCTCCACCTGCATGTATAACAGTTCTATGGTTCCACCATTGGCAGTAGGAAGCACGTTTACAACATCCACAGCTCTACAGTCGCGAAACCATGAAGGTCGATCCTTCAAGATTTCTGCAACCTGAAGTAAGTGGAACTCTTAAACATAAAGTGAGATGATAGCCAAGAAACAAAAGAAAATGAAGGGATGGTGTACTTACTCTGGTAGGTTCTAGACCAACCAGACCGCAAGCTCGTGCTGCTACACCAGAGCAACCATGAGAAATAGCAACGATTCCAATGGAATCCGGACCAGGCTAATTCAAATTTGCAGCGAAACAATTCGATAAAACGAGTATATCATCAATCCACGTGTTTACATAAAATAAAATGTGGCTGTATAGAATCTATGCTATACAAAAACAGAAGTGCTACTATATAACTCGAATACCTTCATTCCAGGCATTTGAACCCACTCAACAGCGGTTCCAGTAGCCTTCGATAGAAACTCTGCTAAAGTTTCTTCTGCAATGGACAAAAGCCTGAGAATACACAAACAATCATATGAGCCAGGCGAAGAAACACATACCGAAAGTTAATCAGGTCATACAGCAAAACAAAAGCAGATATACTCTTACTTCCATTGTAAAAATGCCTAAACAATCATAAACCCCCCTACTAACCCTGCAGGACTTGCATCCCTTGGCGGATGCTGAGGCGTCAAATGGTTCTTTTGACCACTCGTCACCACCGATTCGCAGCTCGTATCTTTAGTAGGAAGTGCATTCTGCAAGAAATCAAACAAACTTGTGTGATTTCAATAATTAGACCTTATAAAACAACACTTGGACGATACTATGAATGCTGGGACGAGTTCGAAGATTCTCACATTCGGTGTATGCTGGCGAAAGTAGCTGTTTTCATACACCAAATGCGACACTTGTTTCTGCAACCTATCATTCTCCTCCATCAAGAGTTTGTTCATGGCTGACAGCTTCCTATTCACACCTTGAAGCCTCGAGGCCTCTTTTCTCTGCTTCTCTCTGCACCTGCATTCGAAGCAAGAACAGTTCAAGATTTTTACTCATCAACCTCAAAACCATATAGTAAATACAACGACCTCGAAATACCTTCTGTTCTGGAACCAGACTTTGATCTGCTTAGGTTCGATGTGGGACAGAATGGGGCACTCACGAATGAGCTGCTGGCGGCGCATGGAGCTGGGTTTAGGACAGTCATGGTACAGCCTCTCGAGGGCTTCAACTTGCTCCGGCGTATAACGCACATACTTCCCATTATCCATGGCGGCGGCGGCTGCCTTACTCTCTTTGCAAGACATTGACATCTCCAACTATAACAACCTTAACTAATCCAAATGACGGCTCAATCCTTATCCTCCACCTCTAACTTCACACACCACAAACTCTATCTCATAAGGGTTTCAGCAAGAACTGATTTTTCGAACATAATCCAAAGATTCTTCTCAACTAGTTCTTTAAACGGAGGAATTCTGGGAATATTTAATAATCTAAATTGATGAAAAATTCAACGCCACAGAAAGAAGAAAAAAATACATCAAGAAACACTTATTCCACTCTTCATTTCTTGAATCCACCAAACCTTCCTCCAATCCCACCAATTATCCTTCATGGCCACTGATTTCCTTCAACCGGGAACAAATCTTACTTCACGAAATGATGGAAGAAGCTTCACTGTCTGAATCCCGACATAGATAAGCAAACCCCATAGCTGCTGCAGTTTTCAAGATTCTTGATTTCCGTGGCATGCAAAAACACACATACAAAAAAAACTTTACTAAATCATGAAACTGGAAATATATATGGATCTGGGGGTATGAAATGAAAGCTGAAAACGAGTTTGTTGGTGGAGAGAAGAGGAGGGAGAAGAGTCCAGATTAGTGCTTGGTGGAGCCTTTTTTGAATTTTCTGATTGGTCTGGGTTTTTCGAATTATTGGTTTATTTCTTTTATCAATATCTTGTTTCCATTGGTTCCTTTGCTCTTTTCTACTTTTCTCTCTCTCTCTCTCTGTGTGGTATGGTGTATATCTCTGGCTCCAGATTCCCTCTCTCCTCTCTCTCTCTCTCTCTGTTACTGAGCAGAGCAGGCAGAGACTGGATTTGGAATATTTCATGAATGGCTACTTTCTCTCTCCTCGCCACTACTCTGTCCTCTACCCATGGAAGTCAACATTACTATTAACCCACCAAAAATTTCATAAATTTACTGCTCACAAGCTCTTCACCTTCTGCAAATTATTGCGCCATTACCGTACGTACTCATGCATTCATTATATTAAAAAGGTTGTTTCTTTCTCCATGAATGCAAGAACCGGGAACGAGAGAATTCAGTTTTGGGGTGAAATGGGAGAATGGCTAGAGCGTAAAAAGGTTGGAAAGAAAATGGCATACTCCCTCCGTCCCCTAATAAGTGTCCCGAGCCGCCAAAATTTTTGTCCCCTAATAAGTGTCCTATCACACATTCCAATGTAAAAATTTGGCTAAACTAGTATCAATTTTACCCTTGCTATCATTACAATTTTTTTTACTTTTTCAATTTCCTATGAAATGATTAGGGGTTAATATGGTAAAATTAAGCACTTCCTTGGTTATTAAAATTTTACGGCTTGGAACACTTATAAGGGGACGGAGGGAGTATTAATTAAAAGAGGAGAGAGAGAACATCATGATGAGGAGTCTGCATGCGTCTCTCCTCGATTCTACTACTCTCTGCCTTCTTTTATTACGCCTTTTTGCAGTAGGATTTATTAGCCTTGTTTTTTAGGAAATTAAAGTAGTTAAACAAATTGATAAAAGATGCATATACCCACGTAAAGTGGTTTTTCAGACTTTAATTTTCTGCAACTTTTTTTTAAGCAAGTAATTTGACTCTCTAATCCAAACTCTAATACTCCCTCTTGGCCTCGTTTCCTTATTCGTATGTTTATTTTCTTTGGTCACTTTCTATTTTAAGTTCAAATTTTATTTATATCATTAACAGTTCGTTTATCTTTACATTTACATTATAAAGTTGAATTTTTTAAACCCCGTATCGAAAAGAAAGGTGTCAGATGAACATAAACGAAAGGAGTACTTATTTTTTGTATATTAGAAAAATACCCATATGTTTACCGTATACACGCTTAAAATTAGTATGCATTTAAGATGATAGAAGTTTAGATATAACGATAATGTTAAGCTACCGCTTCTTATTTTACGAGGAAATGAATTTTAAAAGGATGGTGAAAAAGGTACAAGAAGTGTTAATAAAAAGGTTAAACACGTAAATGTAATCTCTCTATTCGCAACAAAACAACTTCAAAAACGACACATGATCTCACCTCCAATTCTATGAAAATTGCACTCCTTGTTTATAAACCTAGTTGCTTTCTCCATTTCCACAACACTCAAGCTGCGCACTATCATAAATGATAAATCTCTCAATCTCTTCCTACACCTGTCTTCGTCTTCGCCGAGAGGGACTAAACAAACCCAAGACCGAGGAGCTGCCCACGGTGCCAAGAAATTTTGTCACCTTCGCACAATCGAGGAAGAGATGCTAAGTTAGGGTTATACTTTGTGTTCGAATCGGTGTACCACTGCACGAAACTGAACTTTTACCTACACATATTTACCCACACATAATTATGTGTGGTAGTTTAAAATGTGTAGGTAAATCAATTTGAGAATTATCGTTAGTGTATGACATTTATTACGTGTCACTAATGTTGTTTAGCTACACATACATGCTCACACATAATTATGTGTGGTAGTGTACCCACACATAACTTTGAAATGTGTAAGTAAATCAATTAGAAAATTATTGTTCGCAGATGACATTTAATATGTGTCACTAATGTTTTTTTTTTTTTGCTAAATTTGTATTTTAATTTTATTTTCTTACCCATTTTCTTTTTAGAACCGAATATT
Organism: Thymus mandschuricus; assembly: GCA_029379335.1. NCBI lineage: Eukaryota > Viridiplantae > Streptophyta > Magnoliopsida > Lamiales > Lamiaceae > Thymus > Thymus mandschuricus. Next base: position 5,454,581 of record CM057080.1, on the reverse strand, counting down.
GTATTAAATATGTCATGCCACGTGGAAAATTGATAAAATTATATTAGTCACACACAACTCCAAATTATATATGTGTGGTTGATGGATTATTAAAATTATTAGTTACATTTTGTTTTTTATGGTTCGAAGCAAATATGTTTAGTATATTTATCATGGGTCTTTGTTTTTTTTTTCCTTGATTTGATCCTTATTTATTTATATATTTTTTATGCTTGTGGAACTAACAAAACTTTTAACTATATATATCAATAAATTATTTATGTATGGTTAATTTATGGTATTTTAAGAATTATATTTTCTTTGTTCCACTTTAATATATAGTCCTATATGTTACTTTCTCTGTCTCATTTAATTGTCTACTATAAAATTGGCATCATACAAAATTATTGAAACGAGACTGAAGGGGTATATAATTATTGACATGTAAACATTGCCAGTAAAAAAACATAGTATAATAAACGTTAACACTTTGGTGATATTTATTTTTTTGTTCCATCATTATTTTCCATCTTCAAAAAATGGCTTATGAAAAAGAAAACACTTAATAATTATCTAATGTATGTCATCTTATTCACATGTGCTTTTAAAAATATATAGTAAATAAATTTACTTTATTTTATTATATAATTAGTTATGTTTAGTAAATTTTACTTATATAATTAATCCCTACTCAAAAAGCAAGGGAAAAGAAAACTAGTAATTACTTAATTAACCAATTAACCGAACAAGAAAAAGGAAAAGGAAATGTAAAAGTATAAAGGAAAAGGAAAGTTATAAATATGACGTCAATATATATAAAAGTATAAAGGAAAAGGAAAGTTATAAATATTGACTAATGAACATTTGTATAAGATAGAATTGATGATTATTCTGATTTCTATGATCTTATTAGCTTCAATTGGTATTCGTTTTTATTTGGATTTGAGTTTCCACTTATTGATGTTTAGCTTTCTAATTTATAAAATTAGCAACGAAGATTTTGTCTTTGGGCCATATTTCCTTTGATATAACATATATATGAGCTTGCTTGTTTATCTTCTTGTTCATGATATATGAACATTTGTATAAGATAGAAATGTAGTCGATAATTAAGTTCACAAGTAAGGAAATACTTGAGAATCACAAGCAAGGCCCTATGAACTAAAAAAGTGTAGTCGATAATTAAGTTCACAAGCAAGGAATTAATGTTCCACTATATATCCACGAGTGTTGCAATCGTAGTATATTAAGAAAAAAATGTTAATATCTCCGTTTATCCAAAGTTGTTTCACATGTTAAACATATACTTATAATGTTAAACAATAAACCGAGCCAACTTTGGAGGGGCGGATAAATTATTATTATATTTTGAAAAATAAACCCTATTAGAAAAAACTAAATCTTTCTATTACTAAACAGTCCGAATACGAAAATAGTACTACCACATCAACAATCGACATAGTTAATATGTCATGCTAGGGTTAGTATAAAAGTAGGGCGTTAAGAATTACACTTTAATCGAGCAAATTAACCAGTGCAATTATCCTATGGGGCACACTCCTGTCAGCCCGGCCTCACCGTGAGGCCGGATTTCGATTGACACTTTTGTTTATAAAGATTGACATTTTTGAACATTGACACTTTTATTCACTATGATTAGCACTTTTGAACATTGACACTTTTATTCATAATAATTGGCACTTTTACGAAAAATAAGTTAATAATGAATATTAATTTTATTTTGTGGAAATAACTAATATGTATATATATATAATGATATAAATCATAATATCAAAACATTATAATAACAAGTTGATAAAAAAAATATAAAATTTTTCGATCTCACATAGATTGGCACTTTCATTCAAAACAATTGACATTTTTATTTAGGAAGATTGACACTTTTGCTGGAGAATTATATATCTTAAGTTTCAATTAATAAAACCATATTTTTACCTTATAAATTTGAAATTAAATACTAAAAAATAATTATAAAATCATAAATTGATATGTGAACCCTATAATGTAATTGTAAAATAACATAACATATAAGAAAATACATATAAATTTTCATGTACAAGATTGACACTTTTATTCATAAAGATTAGCACTTTTATTAATAAAGATTGACATTTTCCTAAACGGGTCGAGTTAACCCAAACCGGGTCAGGTTGACCCGACCCAAAATCGAATCAACCGGGTCGGGTTGACCACAGTTGGGCCGGGTCGGGTCGGGTCAGGCGGATCCGGCCGCATGGTGCGGCCGGCCGCATAGGAGTCTTTGTCTTATCCTATGTAATGAACCATACTAAGACTATCTTTATCAACGACCTCAACCATTCAACCTTTACATTATTATATCAATTTCTCTCTCTTCTACTAATTTACTATTCATACAACCTCAACTACTTCTGTTTTCATATGTTTATCTATGACCATACCAATCACCCAACCTCAACATTATATATTACTTTTTTAATATAAATTTTAGTAATAATTTAATTATGTTTAATTAATAGTAATTAAAAATAAAAGAATGAGAAAATAAGTATTTACAAAATACGAACAATTATTACCTAAATTATAATCTTTATTTATAGGAAATTTTATTTTACGAATTATTACATATTTATCTTTTTTTCAAAAATATTTTAAACGAAAAATGTTTTATTTCATTATCCAAATAAAATCAAGTTGATAAGGGAGAATAAATATATAAAATATTGATAAGATAAAAAATTAAATTAAAAGAAATAAAAAATGTGATGCAAGAAAAAGGTTGGGGGCGTTTTGAGAAGGTCTGTGGTTGGCACTAATCCAACCTTCAAAATCAATTTACATTTATTTTTTTTAATTCTAAAGGTTGGGGTTGGCCTCTAAAGGGCACTGATATTTGTAGTCTAATTGGACTGAAATCTGATAGTGGGCCATCCTACTCACTATATGACCCAATAATAATAGGGCCCAACTAATTATTTGATAAATATTCAATTTCCAATAATAATTACTGCTTCTAGTTCTGTATCTGTTATGAATCGGTTTCGCCCTTTCCTTTGTGATTTTTAGACTGAAAAATATTTACCTAATAAAATGCACTGAAAAATCAAGGTTAAATGCTTGATACAGATTGCCGCGGTGGGGGCTTTTTTGGAACTTCGAAGCAAGCTTCCGTACTTTATACCTTCTTCTCTCTTTACTTTGTTTGCTCTTGTCCCACATCGGTTTTTCATACAAAAATCGATGGCTATATATAAGTTTGAATTCCCACCAGTTGCAACCCTAGTTCTTCAGTTTAGGTAAATTCTCGCGATTTGCGTTTTCCCCACTCTAACATTACCGCCACCATTTTTTTCAGCAGAGGTAATCTCACTGCTATTGTTTATTCGAATTTCAATTTCTCGTCTCTTTCAACAATTTTTTTTTGCTAATTTTTCTGTGTTGAAGAACTGTGAATGCTGTTGTTTTTATCTTCATTCGAGATTGAATATTGCCGGAATTGAGCTTTAGCACAAGAGCTTCGAGCTTCGTCGATCTTCTTCTCCATGGCTGTTTCGATGAACTTACTGTAAACGTCTGTTTTGCTTTTAAGGCGCGGCGAGAGCAATTTCCACCCTTGGTCGCGCTTGAGAGGAAATGGACATGGACCTCGACGAACTCTTCGATGGCCCCAAGCAGGAACCGTCGCGGTCAACTCGGTTCGCGCCCAAGGGATCCAAATTCCAGCCTAAACCCAAGCCCAAACCCAAGGCCGAGCCGGAGTCTTCGGCATTGCTCGCGCCGAAGAAGGAGGAAGTTGATGTCAAGCCCGAGGTGAAGCCCGAACATGAGAACTCTGCAGTTGCAATGGATGTTGAGCTTAATCTCAGCGAGAAGAAAGTGGAGGTAACTGGTGATTTCATGGAAACTGAGGCAGCGGATGTTGGTTTTGGTTTTGAGAATGGAGACGGAGATGGGGATGGGGATGAAGATGAGGTTGTTCGAGAAATTGATGTTTACTTCTCTCCGTCTGTTGATCCCGAGACTCAGGCAAGTAGTTGTAATAGTTCTTCCGTTGGATGAATTTCATTGCATATGCGCATTAGTTTTGTTTCTGGATGATGAAATTCTGATGATGTTGCAACTTTGATTTTTTTTTTTTGTTATTGTTTTTCTCAGTTGTATCTGTTTCAATATCCGCTTAGGCCCCTGTGGCGGCCGTATGAATTGGACGAGAGATGCGAAGAGGTATGCACGATATTCCCTTTGCGAATTATGAGTGTACTGATAGTGTTTATGTTCTGAGAGCTGAATAGAGAATTGGGCGATGATGCCAAATTTGATGAAATATTTTAGGTGAGAGTAAAGCCAGCAAGTGCAGAAGTGGAAGTTGATTTAGCCATTGATGTCGACTCGAGGAATTATGATGCTAGTGCTGATCCGAAATTGAAGATGGATAAACAGGTTGCTGTTTTAGAATTTTCTATTTATTAAAAGTTTGTAACAACTTATTGTATTTTAGAGGTCACTCTTTACATTATAATTCCTTGTTCGTTGTTGTTAGACTCTTGCTCAATCGTGGAAGCCACCTAAAGCCAATGGATGCACAGTTGGTGTTCTTACCGGAAATAAGGCACGTCTCTTTCATATCCCTTTGATTCACTGTTTCTTATATCTCGTGTAGTTTAGTTGGATCTTGAAATCTCTGTGGATGCTGAAAGAGTTTTGACATTCTTTCTTTGTGTATGTTTCTTTTGTCGTGCAGTTACACTTGAGTCCTATTCATGCAGTTGTACAACTTCGACCATCAATGCGTCATCTTGATCAGAAGGAATCCAAAAGGAGGATTGGTGTTGGCAATAACGTTGAGGATGTGATGAAGTTAGAAGAACAGCAGGAAGGAAAACCTTCTGGGTTGTCAAAGAAGCAGGTTACTTTTTTCTTGTTGGTGTGATCACCCATCTTTACTGCATCTCCTTTGTTTTCTTGTCCCTCCTTACATTTAGGTCCTTTAACCATACAATTACAGTAGTTGATGTGAGGTAATATACTTATATATTCATCTAATTTTCAGTTTCTTAAGAATTCTTTCCTGTTTAGTTAATTTGTCTGAAATATAGCTGCACTTGTACCATGCGTAGGCATATGTGAGAAGCTTCTCAATTATTCTTGTTTCTAGATTGCCTCTTCTTAACTTTCATATGAATATACTTACACTGTATCCAAAATCCTTACAGAAAGCTCCGGAGCCGACCAAGGATATTGAAGAGGTATCCAATCCTTCTCTTCTGTTCTCTATGATGATATTTCTTTTCCATCCTAAATCTGTAAATTTAAATTGTGCTTTTATATTGTGTATTTTCTATTGGCTTTCGTACGAAGGAATCTGTGATGCCTAAACGGGTTATGTTGACCAGTAAACAATATGTTGATCCTTGTTACTTGTTGATTATTTGTGAATACCTGTATGCTGTTGGTGCAAGGTTATTTTCTCTGATTTACTTGACCTATGAAAAACGTAATTCAATTGTTTTTCAAACAGTTACTATATGTTACTGTCTCATCAACAGCCACTGTATATATTCTTCTATTATAGTCTGTACTCATGCCGTCCTACTCTATCATTACTGGTATTCCATTACCATATATATGATCACTAGAAGAAAAGGTTATAAATCCGGCCTCTGCCATTTTTCACGAAATTGCCCATTCTTTCAAACATTACATACCAGGTCCCATATTTGTAAAGTTTTTTAATGCAGTGAAATTTGACCAGTTATCTGGCAACTCCATCCTTTGTGGAATACAAGATATTCTCTTAAGGAACAACCAATGGTGCACATTGCCAATTTAATTTGGAACTTTTTATGCCTACTTCGATTCGATCATTGTTCTTTTTTTTTTAATTACTTTTCAGGGTTGGGTTCCTCTCAAGTACCATAGCGCAAGCAGTGACATGGCAGCAGGATACCTTGAAAAGTTGGTAGCACGAGAAGGCTCAGAGATTTCCTTTTCCATGAGCCCGTATGCATATGCATCCATTCTTCCAAATGTTCTGTTGATCTCTCTTAGATTAACATGTTCAAATTTTCACAACTTCTGTTTTCTTTTCCTTGCTTGTAGGGATGACTATCTGAATAGCTTGTGTCCTGGCACTACCGGTGACAGTTTGACTTCCAAAGGTCCTCCAAGGAGGTAGCAAAATGTTTTAGAATTTCTTGTTTCCATGGTTAATCTTTCCATCCATAAAATGGCATAGAGAATAAAATTTCTTTATAGCCGTTACCAGGCTACATGCATTTTTGTGCTGATCATATGCATCTCTGTACTCAATATGTTAGAGCTTTGGTCTTGAGAAGCTTAAAGTTGATGCCCACAAACCTTTTCTATGGCCTTCTTATATATACCTGTTTTGCTTGATTAAGAGTTAATTTAACAGCAAGTTGACTCAGGATTGTTTGTCCCTCACAAACTAGAAATAGGAATAGTTATGTTTCCTAGATTACTACGCGTACAAAATAAATGAAAATTTTTGATGACTGAGGTGACCCGACCTCTAATTCATTAATCATTTTTAACTTCAGAACATTTGTTTTGACTCTCTGCCTCTCTGGCCAGTATGTGACAGGTGATCATTTCCTGAATCTGGATGCTCATTATCATTATTTTCTTATTGTGATCAAAGCTTACGGCATTCCATTCTTCACCTCATTATGTGTACTGCGGTTTCTTTTCAATCACTCATCCCATCTGTGAACCGGTTGCATTTTTAATCTTCTATTGCCACTTGCCATATTTCTTTAGCTAATGTACTCTTTACCTGAGTTGTTATTATTTGCATTCTTGAGTTGAAAAAGTTAGCTTCCTGCTCCTGATTAGAATTAGGGCAATTGTACATGGATTATTCGCTTTGATCTTATATTTTTATGATGATGCAGGTCTTTGCTGGCTAAACCGCTAAATGAACGGTTTAAAACTTGGCTACTTGAGGTCTGTGACTATTTACCTTTAAACCATATATATCAGATCCTTTTATCCCATACTGATTTTTTATGCTAGGAGTTTTCCTTCTTTTGTATATTAGATCCCATTTGCTTTGGAAGCTGTTGTGTTGTAACTGAATATCAAACAAATGTTCTACTTGTTGGACTGCCCAAAGAGTTGTTGAAAGTTGTTACCTGTCATCAGCGGGAGATACTTATTTTATCCTTGTTCTCTTTTGAATAAAAGGAATAAATGATCTTTCTACCACCCATATCTGTGTATATTCTGCCTAAAATATCGTCTCGGATATCTATTAGGAAGTACCTATTGTCATCAACTGACTTATTATGATTCTGGAACAGGGGCCTCCACTTCACAGATTTGACACTCTGAAGTACCTAGCACCAGATGATCCCATTGAAAAGGTGTTAGCAGTCTTGCAGGATCTTGCTGTGTTAGTTCAAGGACTATGGGTTCCAAAAACCACGTTTGGAGCAGAAGGACCTAATGCCTTAGCTAGGGATTATGTTCTTCTTCTATTTAGCAAGGATGTGATCATCAAAGACGAGCAATTACCTAAATCACTATCACCTGTACTTGTTAAAGCAATGAAAGATGTCCTGCATGGATTTGCTACATACAGAAGTAAACTTAAAGACTGGAAACTGAAAGAGCTTCCAGATTTGAATTTCATAAGACTCTATCCTGATGTTGTAAAGAAACAACAGGAATTGTGGGATATAAGGGAAAAGAACATTGAAGGTAGTGTTTCTGTTGGAAGAAATAGGCCTGGTATGAAGACTTCAAAATCTAGTGCTCCCACTCACCTTTTAGAATCAAAAGTCTCCAGTAAAATCAGTGTAGGGCCTTCAAGTGGATCAACGTCGAAAAATGGATTTACGGATGAAGATCGTGAGGCTATTAAGAAAGCCCTGCAGAAATTATTCAAAAGTACAAAGACTTGCAGGTGAATTTTTATCTGGTTTATGTTTCAATTTCTACTGCTTGGTAGACTTTTCTTCTATGGAAAGTTCATCTCTGTTCGCTTCTGATTAGTGATAATTGTATTTAATTGCCTAGTAATACCACTGTGAAAGTGGGCGGAACTCTAAATGCAATTTGATTTTTTAATCAGAAAAGTGGATTAAACTTTAAAATGATGCCTGGCTTTATTTGCTAATTACTTTCTTTCTTCTCCAATATTCAAGATGATTGACCAATCACAGATTCTATTGCTCTTTCGTGTAGCTTAAAACGATACCTTGTTTTACCATGAACATACCGGTGTTCGCTGTACATTAACTGGACTTAGATTTGAATTATGAGATATTGCTAATTTCCAGTAATTTGTACTATTGCAAGAAATAGCGAGTGACATTACGACATTATGCTGTCCTGGAATTAGTATTCCCTCCAGTTCCTCAGGAACCAAATGAATATATATTCGTCAAGAGTGCTTTAGTAGAAGATTTAGTTTGATTTAGTGAGTGAAGGAAATCACCCTTTTGTGATTGCAGTGATCAACAAATTATCCCACGCCTAAGGGCCATGGCACTTTCTGAAAAAGCACGTTCAAAAGGGTCTGGGACGGAGTCTGTGGATGCAGTGGACAAGATTGATGCTAATCCAAATGAGCGTCAGGCAATTATCAGTGAAGTAGCTGTTAACGTTCATGGCATCTGGGTTCCAAAATCATCACCTGATAATCGAGATTTTGATGCTCTTAGGTCATCCCTCTGCTAGATTTTTATCCCTCAAAATTTTCTACTTGTTTCTTGACGATTTAATTTTCTTGTGTGCATGGTACTTTTGTGTGCAGGAAAGTTGTGATCGACCTTTTTCTTGCTGAAGGACCAAATGCAAGGCTCAGAAAGGCTCACATAGTTGAAGCTGCAAATTTGCAACTTAAGGGTCAGGTCATGGCTGAGGCTGCATATAAAAAGGTAATCATGGTAACAGTGATTATGATAATGCTAATAGGGATATCTGATTTAAGATCAAGCAATAAAAATGTGAGCCTTAAAAGTATCATATTATTGTGGCAATGAGGTCTAGCTCAAGTGGCAAGCCGTGACATCACAAGTCTCTTAAACATCGTTGTGTACTGTGTACTTCTCAAAACCAAAAATAAAGAATCGTATTATTGTTATTGGGGTGTATGAATGTGTTTGTGGGGCGATATTGAAGGTAAGTAGTTTATGATTCGCATGTACTGTCTATATTGTACGGTGGATAATCTATTGTGTTGGTGATTTTTTTAACATTTATTGCAATGTCGGATCTTTGTTATGACCGAATGCAATGGTCTTCAAAGTTCTTTCAGCTGACTTGAGATCTAGGCTTGCTGAAAACAGTTGCCTCCTACCATATCCTTTTCATATTTCGAATCAGTTTCATCTTTCATGTCTTCTGCAGGTCTTGCAGGAAATATGTGTATCTCAAGGCTCTGGATGGGTCCTGAGAAACGACGATTCAAATTTAAAGCATTGACGTGACCTGAAAAGTTCACCGAGTATTTTTTGAGGTAAGGAAGTACCACCAATTAGCCTCGTCTCACTGTGTGGAAACTCCGGCCGAACTGCACTTGTGATTATAGCTCCTGAAAATGACTTCTTGTGTCTTTTCCCCTTTCCTCTTGTTTATCTAATCTGGAGATTTCTTTCTTCTACCAGGAAAGGAAATGCTGAGTCTATAGATTTGATTATACAAAGGGATTAGCTGTACAGTTGAAAGAGAGGGTGCAATGGAACAAAACTATTAGGCTTTCTGTTGCAAGTGGTTAGAACAACAGGGCAATGATACATAGCTTAGTTTTTGGCTTCGTAAAATCTCGAACCGCGTCTTCGACAATTTCTGGGAAACATTTTATCTATTAGATCATTTTTATTCAAACTGTTGCACATATTCTTTACCCAGATATTACAAACTGTGGTTTATTCGGTTATCACGAGTATAACTCTTGTGTTTATTTACTTTTTACCTCACAAAAGAGGGAGGGGATCCCCCCCTGCTGTGTGGCAACGCACAGCAGCAAATGCTGTGGCATCAATACGCCGACGTTTTGTTGTTTTGAAAACTTTTTGTTCAATTATTATGCTTTTATATTTTTTTATATACATTTTCAATGGATTTACATTGATTTTTTATTTTTATTTTTATTTTTTTATTCTTTTGGTTCAATTTTCTTGTAATGTTTTTTTAATCACTTAATCATTCTTAATATATTTAATTTCGTACCATATATAGTTATTTAATATATTAAAGTTGATATTTCCATAATTACGATATTAGGTATGTCAACGACTCAACATCACATTTAGGTTCTTTTTTTTATTAGCATAATTAGGATTTATGGGTAAATTATATTTATTTTTACTAGTTTATCACATCAATTTATCAAAAACAAGTGTATATTAAGAAATAAAAAAACGAAAAGGAAAGAAAAAACTGAACTAATTCAACTAAGTAAAACTTATAAAGGTACACAAAACGTCGGCGTATTGATGCACAGCATTTGCTACACAGCAGTCAGCAGGGGATCCCCTCCCCACAAAAGATAAGTTTGAAAATAATGCAATTCATACGAATTTCTAACTTCTAACGAAATTTTAATAATCAGACGGGATGATGGAAGTACGATAATATCGGTTCAACGTAAAAAAGAAGAAGAAGGTATAAAGCCCAGTCCGTTACCAAAATCCTTGGAAATTACATTGAAGGCCCATATATTAGTACTAATTACGTACTAAATAAACGCAACGACGTCGTTTTGACGTGTTTACCTTGAATATAAATTGAAATAGTACAAAACTTTTTCCAGATTTTTCAGTCAGAGCTTCTCTTCCTTCTCAGGTCAGTCCTAATTTCCTCTGTTTACTTACTGTTTCTTCTTAATTCATGATTGATTTGCGCAATGTACTTGTGTTTTCGGTTGATTCTCTTCTCGATCTCATGGCATGATTGTAATTTCGTGATTGAATTGCCTTTTATTTCAGCAATTTCATGATGGTAGTCGTGGTTCGTAATTTGATGAATGGAATCTGTTTGATTGTGCCTTCGATTTTAGGTTTTATGTTTTAGCTTCTGAAACTCCGTTCTGCGATCGATGTTTTTTTGTTTCTCGGATTTTTAGGGCAGAAGAAGGTGTTCGCCACTTGAAAATTTCCGTTTCTTAGTTTGGTGTGAAATTGAAATACACCTTCGCTTCTTCTAACGGTAGAAATTTATGATTAGGATCGAGGTTTGATGTGTCTTCTCGCAATGGGAAAAGTGTGCGGATAGTGTAAAACCCTTTATTGCACGAACTTAGTTCTTATACATTGAAGTCTGTCGAGGTTCGACACGATGAGAAGTGCGTATTTAGAATTTAGTAAAACTTATGCATTGAATTCTGGCATTCTGTTATAGTCGTGCTCGGGTTTATTTTGCATATGCTGAAGTCCGTGATGATAAACATTGAGAATCTAGGAAAAGCTACCATGAAATTCTGGGAATGCTTTGATATTATCAAAATTTAACGGGGAAGGTTGTTTATCTCTATAGGAATCAAGGGAATCATAACTTTTGGTCTTCCCGTTTTCCATGTTTTTATAAATCAAGTATAAGGAGATTTTCTTATTGGAACTTCATTGCTTTCAGTAACTACTATGATAATGTGGAATTGCTAGTGGACTAACAAATTTACTGTCAGTCTTAGACTCTTAGTTGATATTTGCGGTATCTAATCTAATGGCGTGCTATTTTTTTGTTTGTGTCTGGTTTGTTGTGTATACCTAATGCATCTGCCCCAATTTGTAACCATAGTGCCATTTATCATGAATGATTTATTTGCTCCTTTTATTTGTCAGTTCTTTGTTATGCACTGCCCAATGCTATATGATTCGTGTTATGAACTCTATACATGATTGATGATTCCCATCCCTTTGTCATATATATTGTGTTTATCCATTTTCTGTTCTACCAGGGTTACATTTTGCTCAATTGAGATTAAAAATTTGATCATAATGTGACCTTTCATTCTGCATTTCCCCCTCCTAAGTTTCCTTCTTTGGATGCAAAAGTTGGGAATTTTGTATTTTCATATTGTTTTTTATGCAGAATTGGGTAATTTATGGTTATTGGGATTGTTGGTGGCAGGTAAACTGAAGTGGTGGGTCAAGATATTATCTATTTGTAGAACTCTTCCTTTTGTTATTTTGGACGACTAAAGATGCCTGGGCAAAAGATCGAAACTGGTCACCAAGATGTGGTTCATGATGTGGCAATGGATTATTACGGTAAACGTCTCGCCACAGCATCTTCAGACAACACAATTAAAATAATCGGAGTTAGCAACTCGGGATCACAGCATCTTGCAACTTTAACGGGTCATCAAGGGCCGGTATGGCAAGCCTCGTGGGCCCATCCTAAGTTTGGTTCACTCCTTGCTTCTTGTTCTTATGATGGAAAGGTCATACTCTGGAAGGAGGGCAATCAAAACGAATGGGTCCAGGCTCATGTCTTTGACGATCACAAAGCGTCCGTGAACTCCATTGCTTGGGCCCCACATGAACTGGGCCTTTGCCTTGCATGTGGATCCTCAGATGGAAACATCTCAATCTTCACTGCAAGATCCGATGGTGGATGGGATAAGTCTCGAATCGAGCAAGCTCATCCAGCTGGTGTCACCTCCGTCTCATGGGCCCCCTCAACGGCCCCCGGTGCTCTTGTGGGGTCAGGTCTTCTCGGTGCTATTCAGAAGCTAGCTTCCGGTGGCTGTGATAACACAGTGAAAGTATGGAAGCTCGACAATGGAATTTGGAGGATGGATTGCTTCCCATCGCTTGACATGCATACTGATTGGGTGAGGGATGTTGCTTGGGCTCCGAACTTGGGACTTCCGAAATCCACCATAGCAAGTGCTTCACAGGACGGGAAAGTAATAATATGGGTCGCACTTAAAGAAGGCGATAAATGGGAAGGAAAAGTGTTGAACGATTTTGGAGCTCCTGCTTGGAGGGTATCATGGTCGCTCACCGGAAACATTCTTGCTGTGGCCGATGGTAAGAACAACGTTACTCTGTGGAAAGAAGCCGTAGATGGAGAATGGCAGCAGGTGACTACAGTTGAATGATGAATCTAGTTCGTTTTCTCATAACTTTTCGGAATATAGAACCCTTCTTCAAACCATGGGCACTTCAGGTATTTTGCTCGCGTTGAGACTGTTTTGCTCCTTTATATGACTATGGTACAGTTTAATTTTCATTAAACAGTTGGAAGAATCTGATGACTTGCTCTTGAGTGGGAAACAGTATGATACTAATTGGCAATATCTACATTTCTATCTGAAGTTGATTCATACTTATGCTTGATTGTTGTGTTGTGTGCCTCCATTTGCCTTCACTAATCTGGAGTAGTTTCAATACTCCCTCAGTCTAGGGTTGTAAACGAATCGAATCGAAGCGAATACCAGTCGATTCGATTCGTATTCGTTAGATTATTCGAGTATTCAAATTCGGATTCGAATTTCTTGCGAATCATTAACCTGATTCGAATTCGATTCGAAATTGGTATTCGTAACTATTCGCTTCGATTCGAGTATTCGATTCGAAAATTTCAAACTATATTCTTTTTCTTTTTTTCCCCCGAATATTCGTTATTCGATTCGAACTTCGATCCGAAAATTCAAAACTATATTCAATATTCAATACTTGACTAATGGGCTATGAGTATATGTCAAGGAAATACAATTTCAATTGGGCTTAGAAAATAATATTTTATATAAAATGTTAATATAATTATTTTATTTGTAATATATGTATATAATCGAATACTAACGAATATCGAATCGAATATCAAAAAAATGTATTTGGATTCGTTTAAAAATCGAATCATAATTATTATTTTTTACCGAATTCGAATCGTAAAATATCGAATACGAATATGCCTAAACGAATACGAATCGCGAATCGGATCAAAATTGTTTGATTCGTTTACAGCCCTACCTCAGTCCCGTCTGGTTATGCACCCTCTTTTCTACGTATTGTAAAGAGGCGTAATTAGACGGGACTGAGGGATTATGTGTATAAGATGAGAAATGCCTAGCTTTCCATTAATAATTTATGCTTTTTCATGCTTCGTACACACAGGCCAATTTTGATTTTTTTTTTTTTCTTTTTTCTTGAATTTGCTTCCACCAAAGCAGCTGCTAGTTGATAAATATCTTTCTATTTTACTTTAAAATGGGGTCAAAGTAGTAGAAATTTTCGTAATCCTTTTAGACTAGGTTTATCGGCGGCAAAATGTAGCCGACCTCAACCTTTTGGAAAAAAAAAAATAATTACAAATTATTTAAAGTTATCAATTGGAGGTTGCTTTTTACCCAACCACAGACCACTGGTTGGGGTACATATTTTATTGTTTATAAATATAGAAATATTATTTATTTGTATTTATAATACATAAATGACATTTTTTTATTTAATACTATATTTTTGAGAAAAAAATAAATATATTATAATTTATAAAATAAAATTCTCTTTAAATAGAGATCAAATTGCAAAATTTCTATACCTTAAGTTCTTTTTTTTTTTCCTCCCCCCTTTCGCTACTTTAAATTATTATTAAAATTATTATTTAAACATAAGTAAATTATTATTAAAATTATAATAAAAATTATATATAATGTTGGGGTTGAGTAATTTTGAAGGTCGTGGATAAACATATAAAACAGAAGTGGTTGAAGTTGGATGAATAATGAATTAATATAAGAGAGAGAAATTAATATAATAATGTGAAGGTTGGAAGGTTGAGGTTGCTGATAAAGATAGTCTTAGGGATAGACTATAGTCCAATTACATTATATGCATGTGTGTGTGTGTGGGTGTGCACATTAGTGATGTGATATTCTATATGAAGTGGGTATAAATAAAATAAAATAAAAATCCAAAATTTGAGAATGATACAATTTCATGCTTACAAGTTACAAAGTTGGTTTACGTTATGATATATTTGTATGTTGTATTTTACTTTATATACATACTAGAATTGTACTCCCGCGATACTGGGGTTTCATCGAAAAGTAACATAAAAAATACTTCTTTCAATTATGTAGTCTATACACGTTTTTGTTTCTTTAGACGATTCTTCAATCCAAACATTTTCTATTTTTGCATATTACTTCACCATCATTTTTTATAATTTGATATCATTATCTTTATGTATTTACAAAAAATATATCATTGATTATAGTAGTAGATGAAATATTTTATAGTCCTCTCATATTTCCAATTGCTCAATAAAAATGAATATGTTGATTTAAAATTAATCTTAAAATAATAGTATTAATCTTTTGAATGAAGTTGCATACATTAATATGTGACAAAAATTAATGAGCTAGCCAACTTTGAAAAATGATAAACTAAATAATTAATCTATAAATTAAATGAAACAATTAATGAGGCTCAAATTAATACTAAGGTTTTTGGAGGGAAAGTTTAGAATTGGTATTTTACTTTAGTATATATATATATAGATGTGTATAGTTTTACCTGGTCATATTCGCATATTTATGATTCTGTTCGACCACTTCTAAATTACTATCTTCGCACTTGTATATCGTTGTGTTAGTTAAATGCAGTGTTCTAAAAAACGGCCTAGGCGGCCGCCTAGGCGGCGCCTAGGCGCTAGGCGGCGCCGTGCCGTCCCGATTTTGGGCTAGGCGGCTGCAGACTAGGCGCCGCCTAGGCGGCTGCAGACTAGGCGGCTAGGCGGGCTAGGCGGCGGGCTGGGCGGCTGGGAACAATAATATTCTTCTCCTCTTCTTCTCCTTCTCATTCGATTTTATGTTTAAATTTGTGGTAATGTTTCGACTATGAATTTTATTTAAATGACTATTGATTTATGAATTTTGAACTATATTAGTTTGCAATTGTATATTTGCATTGTTAAGAATTGAGATGAAATTAGATAATATGTAATTGGAATATTGGATAATGAAAATTTTAATATTTTTATTTAGGAATATTAGTAAAAAAATAAAATAAAAATAAAAAATACGAATCCGCCTAGGCGGCTAAGCGCTAGTCGGCCCTCCGCCGCCCCGACTAGCGCCTAACGTTTTTTAGAACATTGGTTAAATGTAGTTCTTTTGTGGGGTTTAGTTTAGTTTTTAGTAATGTGAGGGTGGGTCTATTTTCACCTAGATTATGGTAATTAGCAATTAATTAACCTATTCCTACGATTATAGGTAAACCTATCCTTTTCAAGAAAATTATTATTATGAGTATATGTATATAGAGGATGGATCATATAGAAATAAGTCCTGGTGTGAGAAATAGGAATAGATCTGAACCGTTGATCTTAATTTGATCTATGGCTGTAATTGATTTAAGCATGATTATAAGGTATTATAAGCATGATTAGGTTTAAGCATGAATTTGTACATTAAAAAGCATAATGGTGTTATAAGCATAAATATATACTGACTTAAGCATGATTTTGTAAAGTTTTAAGCATCTTTCTCATTTTCTCACGCAAGGATTTATTTGCACACGAATCACTCCATATGTATATATTGCCTATAGTTAGGCCACCAATCAAGGGGAAGGGCACGTGAAAGGCTCACCAGCCACGTGACATCTCTACACGTGCGAACACGTTTCGTTTACTAGACAGTGCATTGTGTTGACGCACGTGTGAGAAGCATCAAAGAAGACTCGGCTCAAAACCATAGCCAATTAGCCACGGCCCAAATAATTTCACACAATCAATAAATAGATAAAATGGCAGTACAGCAATAATACAAATATATACTTATTAAATGTAGAAGTTTTTTTTTTTTTTTTTTTTTAATTTCAAAAAAATAAAATGTAAGTTCTTAATTTTAATGTATTAATAAGCAAGTTGTGGATTTTGGTATCTCTTAATAATGCCAGTAATCTTATAAATTATGATTATAAAATTCATCCGTACTTGAATATATTATCAAGTGATCAAAATGTATAAATACCTACACAAATATACATATATAAATAACTTTTCCTATTTTTTTAATATGTAAAAAAAATAAAACTACTAATTAAAATAAAAAATATTTATTAAAATTAAATATTAATATAATAAAAAGTCCATTTAGACTATAAAAATGGGATTCGAATTTCCAGCTATTGGAATTTTGACCACCGCTGGGGTTGGCCTTTTAGGAACAAGCCCAATACGAGAATGGCGTACCACTCCGGATGCACAAGGTACAACAAGTTATACATACAGCTTCAGTGTATGTATAGATTAGTTATTGTAAGGAATTTAGACATTTTAATAAAGTTTATCACATGCAGGCTGACATCTTTGTCACGTGCTTAGTTGGACCCCACGAACTTCAATTAATTAAACTCCTATTTAATTAAGGTGAGGGTTAGTAGTAGTAATTAGGAAAAGATCTCTCTCTCTCTCTAAATTATATTTTACTTATATAAAGTTAAAGGAAATACTTACAATCAACGGCTACAGAATTTATCATTACTATTAGCTGTAATTAGCTAGGTAAGATTATTTTTTATTTGAAATAGCTAACATAAAATTTAAGGGTCATACCGCGGAGAATTCGAACATGTAACCTTCAGATTCAGACATTATACCTCGTTTAAATATTCGTGAAGAAAATATAAGTAGCCCAATGTGCCTAATAAATCATTATGAATTAGATTCCATAATTGAGTATAATTGTGGTGTGAGTGTGTAGAAATAGATAATTGATCAAGTGTGGGAGTTTAGCTTAATCAAGGAAACAATATAGTTTGGATGTTTTAGATTCTATAGATAGAAAGGAAAAGGTGTTTAGAATATATCTCATTTGCCAATAATTGTTATATGTATATGTAATGTAGACTCAATCATGAAAATGTAAACTTCTCACTTGAGTAAATTTTTGTCCTAAACCCTAAACCAAAGGGTAATTAATACTCGGAGAAATACTCCGCTATCCACGTGGCACAACTAATATGTTCACGACTGAAGTGACAATTTCTGAATATTTTTGATGACACAACTAATATGTTTATGACCGAAGTGACAATTTTTGAATATTTATGATTAGTTGTATTTCGAGCATTGCGAACTTTCAGTTAATTTTATTTTGGACATAACAAACAATTCCTTTTGCACGTATTAACATATCTCCAAGACTCCAACACATACCACACTTTGTAACAAATAGCTATATACGCATATTCACACGATCGATTGTAGATTCTAATCAAATCACGACGAACCAATATCGAATTTGATGAATGCTAAAACAATTATCAATTGCTTGTAACTAATTCCCATCTAAACAATATTGTTTTGTGATTATGCAAACACGACTCACAAACTACGCATACATCCAAGGTGACTCGAAACCCAGATCTTTTGATTGGAGTTGGGGGAGCGTCTTATCACTTGACTACACTCTACTAATTCCACACCTTTCTTGTAATTAAAAGGTGTTGATTTACAAGAGAGAGAGAGAGAGAGAGAGAGAGAGAGCATGTGAAAAATTGGCCTAATAGTTTGGCGTTGGCCCTATTGCTATATTAAACCAATCGAAAAGCTATCTTTCCGCTGCTGCTGTTTTGGTTATCAATTTGAGTGAAACAACACTCACTATTGCTACACAATTTTCATCGACTGCAATAAATGAGATGTGAACTACTTGAATTTCATGATTGAGAACTACTATTTCTTTCTATTTTACTTGCTCACTTATGGTTACAATTAAATTAAGTCTTGTGTCACATGCATATATAACGAACATTAGTTTTTCGTAGTGTCGCAAAAACGCTCACATCATCACCATAAAAATTGATTAATATCGTTAGCAATAGTAAGCAGTAGCGGAGGCAGGGAGTGCCGGACAAAGCTCCCACCGCCCTCCACCAAGAAAATCTAGTACATTACTTTCAAAAAGTTCAATTAAATCAAAAATCTAACTCCAACACTTTTAAGCTAAATTTCTAGCTCTGTTATTGATAGTAAAACGTTCGTAAATCCTAAGATGTTACTGATAAAACCCTAATTGGATTATGGCATGAAGCTCATCATAATTAAATATCAAGTTAGCTTGAAATCTTAATTAGTTTATCAACCATTAAAATATATGTGAACACAATTGATGGAAAAATATTTCTTTCGTGTTACTCATATAGAGATAGTTGACTGTCTTTTTGTAAGATGAAAAGACGGTTAACGAATGTTGAAATATAAATGAAAAATGAAGTACTAAAAGAAAGGTAGGTTATAAGCAAATTGACAACATATCACCTAAAGTTGAAATTTTAACCAACTCCACCCAAAAGGTAATTAATTATAATCCCTCTCTCACTGCAGAACTAGTAAAGAAACAAGTTATCAAATCATGAAGTGACACGTAGCAACATCACAGCCGTCGCATGATCAAATCCGAGCTGTAACCATCGTGCTTAAACGTGGGTTAAGGAATATAATAACATGTTTAATGGAGGTTAAAAGAAAAGTACCATTTCTTGATTATAAAAGTTAAATAAGGGAGCCAAACACTGTTCCCAAGGCCAAAATTATGAGAGAGAGAGAGAGAGAGAGAGAGAGAGAGAGAGAGAGAGCTGTAAACTCGGACAGTAATGGTGGAATCACGGCGACAAAACCTGCTAGATCGATTAGTTATTAGTATTGTTTTTACAAGTAAGCAAATAATCAAACAAGGAAAAAAAAACTCAATTAAGGAAAAGTGTTGATTCTAGGGAAGCCTACCTAATCAAATATATGCAAGCAATTAATGAATACAATTAACCAATTTAATCCAATCTAGATGTGATACACGAAAATAACCTAACACTCCGGCTAAGGCAGTATAGATCGTCACCTAATAAGATCCTAATCTCCTTCCGGACTCATAGATATCAAATCAAGTGCAAAATAGAACAAGTATCAATGATATAATCAACTAAGTTCAATCACGACACTCAAATCGATTATATATAGACATATGATAATTCAACTTCGATCAAGACAATCAAACTATCATACCATGTATTCATGAGATCTATTATGCAATTATCCTATCACGGCATAAACACATAATTATGCATACATAATCAATGGCCAGTTAATCATGCATGAGAATAAGCACCATGAAACATGCATCTAGATTGGAAGGCTAATTGTAAACAAAAGACACTTACATAAATTCAATTAGGCATTCAATCCCTAAAATCAACTAAACGAAATTAGCTAGACATAATTAAAAGAAAGGTAGAAGGAAGAATAAACATAATTAAAAGCATAAAGTAAAAAGAAAGGGATAGAAAAACTCTTGAATCTTGATGAATCTTCAATCTTCAATTGTCTTCATACATAAGATAAATCTAGATCTAAAGTATAAAAGTGTAGAGAAAAAACTAATCTAAAGTATATGAAAGATTCGAAGACCTCAAACTAAAAAACTTATGAAAAACTTGTAACTTCGATACAATGATAAGTTTTGGGGTATTTATAAGGTAGGGGATCATAATTGTTACCTAAGTGGGCAAGGATTAGGTTAAGGAAATAAAAATATGAAATTTAAGAATTTCCGTGTGCTTCACTCGGCCGGCGACTCGGATGGTGACTCGGCCGAGTAGGTTCAGCAGTAGCTTCACTCGGCCACTGACTCGGCCGAGTGGTCGTCCGAGTGGATCCATGCAGTTTGCGCACCTTTCTTGTTTCGATCGTATCTTCCTCATCCGAACTCCGAATTGACCTCCGTTTTCGCCTATATGCTCCTATCGAACTCCTCTTCAATGCTATGCTTCCATAATTCCAGAATAACTCTTCCAAAATATCGTGAGAAGTCAGAACTTTGGGGTCAATACATCATCGTCTTCCTTGCTTTCATCGCCTCTCGTCTCGCCTTGGGTTTTCTAGACTCAAAAGCCCTAAAAACACTCAAAACAACCCAAAAGCATAATCTAGCTCGAAATAACATAAACAATACAAAACATGAGCTAAACTATCAAAATAAGACTAGAAAACGATAATATAACACTTAGATAATATGCTAAAAAATACACCCTATCAATCGCTCAACAGGTGGTTGCCGAAATTGAATATCATAATCGAATGTCCTCCACGCTGCTTCACATGGTGAAATATATCTACAGTCGTAATACAAATCCACCTCATCCACAACTTTGCCTTGAGCTTCATCTTCACTGCCTTGACAGAATGTTGTCGTTACCCGATCGTTTCCTTTATTTACATACTTAAATAAGTACTTTATGGATGACGATTGGTTGCACCACTCAACATTGATATGAGCATCATAAGTCAACAATAGATATTTATTATGTTGAACAACATATCCATTGTCCAGGTTGACACCACACTTCCGAACTGAGCGACCATTATCTCTTCTTTTATAGATAGGATAACCGTCTTCATCAATGCTGGTGGTTTCAACGAACTTCTTTGGGAAATACTTTGTGCATTTACCTTTATCCATGCACGGTGCATCTTTTCTAGCAGTGTCGCATGGTCCATGCATCATGAATTCACGAACACAATTATAGTACGTACGCCTCTTCTGTAGTCTGATCAGGTATTTCAGCTGAAATAATGAGATCAATATCTTCCCCGGTCGGAAACTTGTTCCCAGGTGACAAAAATGTAAGAATATGTGCATGTGGAAGACCTCTTTTCTGGAATTCAATGGTGTAAATGGCTGCAATATGAATAATACAAAACTAATTATAAGAATATAACAAAATAAATCATATAACATTAAAATTTAAAATATAAAATGGTTAATCGATAACTAAGAAACTTTAATTAGATTTACAGCATATACCTGCACGAACAGTACCAAATATTTTATTATGCCGAATATCTTTCATCAGCTGATCAAACTTCATTTTGAAAACACGACAAATAATGTCTGTTCTGTCTTCTGGTTTCAACCCACGAACTTCCAAATATTGAGTTATCTCGGGCCACTTAGGATTACATGTAAATGTTATAAACAAATCTGAATGGAGGGAAGATTAATTAATTGTAAAAACTTATCAATTACTCATAAATAAGGGACTATATTTTTTTTTGAAATGAGGGACCATAATTTTTTTGAAAACAATTTAAAAAACTTATCGATTACTCATAACTTATTGAATTTTATGTTAACATTTATTAGACATAAATAAATTATTATTTTGATTCTTTTAGAATTATTTCGATATATTAAAAATTGTGTTTTACATAATATTAAAAATTGTATAGAAACTGTGATAATGTATTTATTCTTAGTTCCTACACGTACAATTCTATTTTCAGTACTATATTTTGCACAATTAATTTTTTTTCCCACTATTGTAATCGTATTACGTTTTACTCCCCCATTTCAACATATTAGTTCGTTTGAATATATATATATATATATATATATATATATATATATATATATATATATATTTAAATCACTATGTAACTAATTCATATTTAAAATTAATAAATCACTATCTAAGAACATAAATACGAGTATTAATTAATGAACTAAAACATACTATCTATAAACTGAAAACCACAATCAATAAACTCAAATTACTAAAAATAGATCCGGGCTTACTATTATATATAGTATTGATCATTAGTGATAATTATCCATTTACCCCACTTTTCTTACACCTTTTTTCTACCCTTCATTATACTACAAGAATTTGCAACACACACTTCAAAATACTAGGGATAATATTTACTCCAACAACCACAACACACATTTTCGAACTGACTTAAATTCAGAAGCTTTGATCCGAAACTTAACCCTCTACTACCAGGTCGATATATGCACACAAAGTTTTTTTTTTTTTGGTCAGGAAATAATATTTTATTAACAAAAAAGTGGTACCAGAGGTACCAAAAGGATTAAAGCAGTATTACAATGACCATCTATCACACAAAGTTAATTTCGATTTTATTAACTATGGTATTTGCTTTATAAATATATCATTGTTTATAGTTTTTTATTTAGCATACTATCTTTCAAAATTATGTATATATTTACCGCCTTTCGAATTTTCCTTAGTTTGCATATGGATTGGATTTTTCGTAAAATTTGAGTTGAGTTGCCAAAATTGATATTAATTCGATGATCAAAACGACGTCCGTTCGATTCTTACACTGTCATTTTGATTAACATGTCTTTACAACAAAGTTTAAAAAAATACAATTATACCATGCAGTGTTATACTATCACATACTCATCTCTTCTCATATATATCTTAATCGTAAATAAATATACCGTGTAATGTTTGTATTAAAACGATGTCATTTTGATTGTCATATCATTTCCAGTTTTGAATTTGGAAAACAAAATCACCAAGAAAAATTAAAGGATGGTAAATTTATACTTCCTTTGTTCCAACATTAGTACCAATCCTTATTAAATACTCCCTCCGTCTTTAAATAAGTGTCCCCGATGTAGTGCAATTTGTTCCAACATTAGTACCAATCCTTATTAAATACTCCCTCCGTCTTTAAATAAGTGTCCCCGATGTAGTGCAAATTACACTACATTGGGAACACTTATTTAAAGACTGAGGGAGTATACTTCTTTCATCTTGTCGATTTACATCCATTCTTATTCGAAATGAATTTGTTAAATCAATAATAATAGTATAATTAGACGAGACGGGACGGAGGAGGTATCGGATGAAAATAATTGGAGTAATAGTGGATATATAAAATCACGGAAATGCTTGAACATGGCAATAGTAACATGCAAGTTTTGCAATAAATTTTGGCCTTATCAATAAAGCATACGTAGCAAGATTTTTATATATTTTAAATTATCAGAAAATGTTTGCTCACTTATCATAGGCTTCTGAAAATGAGAATCCCAATGCTTGAGCTTTTTTTTTTTTTTTTTTTTTTTTTTTTTTTTTTTTAATTTAAAAAAGTATATCCAAATAAAGAAGAAAATATAAAAAAAAGATTGGGACTCTTATCATTCAGAGCAAAGTCAGTGGAAGTTAGTGGCTTTTCATGTGGAGCAATGTGCTCTTTTATACTCTCACCCAACAAAATCAATTTCCTCTTGGTTTCGTTTTGTTTACGTCTCTTTTTATTATTCTCAGTGTTCTAAAATTCATTGTCTAATCCGACTTAGTGCTCGTCTATGTGTTGGACGGCACCCTGTTGCTTGATTATCGCTCATTCTATGATTCTATGTGGGCGTTGAGCGACATTTCACTAGCTCTTATCGAAGCTTAATCGGGTGTTCTCTAGGTTTAAGTTTATTGATGCCTCATTTGGATTACTAGATGGATTTGTAGATGGTATAAGTAATTGAACATGTATAAATGATAGCCCTAGCTCATATCGGTAGCTCAAGATAAAAGTGAAAAATGTAAGTTGCGTTATACAATCGTATTCCATATAAAAAAGACATATTTAATATAGTGGACCTTCTTTCTTATATTATTTCAAAGTTCGGGTCTCGTTAATTAATATTGTATAAGCTTGTATGAGTTAGGATTAAAAAATCCTTTTGGCCACTTTTGGTTAGAACTTTAGACGGTTGCACTCCTTGTTTAGGTTTAGAATCGGGTATGATCGATAAGTATGGATATCATGTCAAATTTTACAGAAATTTTACCGTAGATTAAAGTTTAAAGACTAAAAAGTTTATTAAATTTTTGATTATCACATTATGTTTCCTCACAATGAATTTGGTAATAAATTTGTGAATAATAGTATATGTTGATGTAGTCTGTATTTGAGCATATGATATAAAAAAAATTAAAAAAAAAAAAAAAAACTGATGTAATTCTAACTCAGCAAACTCGTGCCTAATCGTCTGGTCGCCAATATCTCTCAACTGTCCGACTAGCACCAACCAATTTTAAAACAATAATTATTTCTTAAAAGGCTTATAAAATAATTATTTTATATTAAAAAAAAAAGTAGCACTCCAATTTGTTATTCTTTGCTTAGATGTGTAGCTAAAGTTGGAAGGTTTAAAAATAAAGAGCAAAAAAGAAAAATGCAAAAATGTAAAATTACCAAAAAGGAAAGGGAACAGAAGCAACTGACTTTACAGAATTAGTAAGTGAAGTAAAAAATAATGCATTCATCAATTTTTTTTACCTTTTTATTGTTATTTGAGAACACAAAATAATGATTAATTAAATATATAAAAGAAAAGAAAAGAGAGATTACCATAATTTAAAATTAGACCACTGTATTTATGTGTATTTCCAAATTTGCCCATACTTTCACTAATAAAAAACCCTCCACTCCTCTCCTTCACTTTCAACAGAGACATACACAACACACCGTTCGAAAGTGAAAGTCTCTCTCTCTCTCCTCTTTTCCTCTCTCTCTCTCTACCGTTGCTCCGCTTTTTCTACAGGAAAATTGTGAAAAAAGCTTCAATTCGGTGGGTATATAGTAATGGAGTATTTCTCCGGTGATTACGCTGAGTTTTCGTCGGTGGATTGCAACAACAACAATGGAAATGGCGGCCATTTTGTGGTGGATGATTTGCTCGATTTTTCCAAGGAGGATGAGACGATGACCGACGCCTTCTTCGAGAACCTTCCGGGGAATTCCGGCGAATCCTCCACCGTTACGGCGGTCGACAGCTGCAATTCGTCGGTCTCCGGCGGCGGCGACGGCCAGTTCAGCGGCAATATCAGCTGCCGCAGCTTTAATGACTCGCAGTTCTCCGGCAACGAACTCTGCGTTCCGGTAATTTAATTTCCCCCCCTTTCCGATTTTAATTTCATTTTTAATTTCCTTTTTCTTTTTTTTGCTTTATATCTGCATGGAATTCCTCGAAACGTGTGCTCCAGTACATTTTTCCTTTTCCTTTTTCCCTTTTCTTTTTTTCGAAAAAAAAAAAAAACTCGCCGACAGTCACGCTCTACTGTTCATCGAAGAAGAAGGGTTAATTTTCTGGGAAAAAAAAGTTACCGCGGTTTTTAGATGGAAATTTCGTGTGGTAAAATTTGAAATTAATAATTTACAGTTAATTATGTCGGTAATTGCGTAATTAACCTTTAATCCGTATTAATCCGTTTGCATTTCATCAAACAGTATGATGATTTAGCGGAATTGGAATGGCTATCGAATTTCGTGGAGGAATCCTTCTCCACCGACGACCTCCGCTTCATCCCCACCACCAACGCCGCCGCCGCGGCCAAGGCCGTCTCCGGCGACACCTCCTCCTCCGCCATCACAACCCACTCACCACCTTCGGTTTTCCCCTCCGACGTCTCGGTCCCGGGGAAAGCCCGTAGCAAGCGCTCCCGCGCGCCGCCGTGCGACTGGTCGTCCCGCCTCCTCCACCTCGCCGGCGCGCCGCCCAAAATGGCGGCGCCGGTGAAGAGGGAGCCGGCGGCGGCGGAGGCCACCACCGGCCGGAGGTGCCTCCACTGCGCGTCGGAGAAGACGCCGCAGTGGAGGACGGGACCGATGGGCCCGAAGACGCTCTGCAACGCGTGCGGGGTCCGGTTCAAGTCGGGCCGGCTCGTGCCCGAGTACCGGCCCGCAGCCAGCCCGACGTTCATCTCGGCCAAGCACTCCAACTCCCACCGGAAAGTGATGGAGCTCCGGCGGCAGAAGGACGTGGTGCAGAGGCACCAGATGATCGGCGCCTCGGTTTTCAACGGCTGCGATGAGTTCCTGATTCATCACCGGAGTAGCATCAACGGCGGCCACCACATGATCTAGTGTACGGAGGCTGGGGCCCCACCTCTCGCTAATTTTTAATTTTTAATTAGTCTTAATTAAACAAGTCATAACCCCCAAAATTTTTCTAATGTTTTTTTCACTTCCCTTTTTCCTTTAGATGTTTAAAATTTTGAAATAGAAGTGGAGGGAGAAAGATGGTTCGAATTCAATTGTAGAACTTGTACTGCATATTTTGTTCTTAAATTTTGATTTCAAACGAAACGTACCCCTTTCTCGATTTCATGCTTTCACCAGTTCCATGCTTGATGAGAAAGTAGATAAAGATGATGAATTAGTACCATTAACAGTACTCTTTCCGTCCCAAACGAAATGCTCGTACTTTGTTCGTTTCGTTCGAGACAGAAGGGTATAATTCAGAAGGGTAAGACAAAGTGAGGATGAAGAAACATCAGCTGGAAAGTGGATTGCAATCATGGGAATGGGTGCGAACTGCGAAGGGGGGGGCCATTTTGGGGGCGGTCGATTTCTTGAAATTATGGGAATTTGCACATGGAGTGGTTCTACTTCTTCCTCTCTCTAACTAATTCACTTCTGATTTTTTTCGCATTCACTCGATAAAGTGAAATTATTTTTACACACGACGATCATTTACAGATACAGTCGATTATGCTCGTAACATAAAGATGTGATAAATAATCTGATCGTGAATTTATCATGAATGCTGCAAGGTGTTAATTTCCACCTCAAAACACGATGAAAGTAAACATAAAAAGAGAGATTGGATTAAATGAAACATGTGTGTTTTCTTTCTTTTAGGGTTTACTTGTTGATATATTGCCATAATATTTAATTTGCAGTATATTTTCTCTTTTGATCGTTTGAGATTATTGAAATATTATGCATGCACGTAGATTATGCATGTGTGTTTGTTTCTTGGTTTTATTTTGCTAAAAAGAGTAATAAATCATCAAGTTCTGTTATCACGCAAACACAAAACTAAAACACTCGAGGTGACTCGAAGCTCCGACATCTTGATCTGATTTTGAACACTATTAACCTGAGTATATTTCTAAATTCTAACTAGTATATTTTCTTGTTATATAGATAAAATTTTCAATTGCATTCTTAAATTGAATATATACTAGTATTATTCTCTACCAAACGTGTCATGAGCCCTTGCCACAATCTATACCGACTCACCCCATGTTATATAATAATAAAAATCTTATAGTATTTGATAGCAAATATAGTTTTTTTTTTAAAAAAATAAATAAAAAGGAAGTTATATGTATGATTTCCTTTTCAATTTATGTTTCTTGTTCCTTAAATACAATATTACTATAACTATTTAATAAATTGAATCACATTTTTATTTCTCAATGCATGATGCAATACTCTTCCACCCGTCTTATTTCATTTGACGTAGTTATCGAATCTATATAAATATAAAATAGTATTTATATATAGTCCTAATTTTAGTTAACTTTTCTTCACCCAAAGATTTGCACTTTTCTTCGTTCTCACATTTCCCCCCGATTTCTTTGGCTTTGACTTATTACCTCATGAAAAAAAGAATGCTTCAAACAATTAAAAGATTAAAAAAATATTAATTAAAAAATAGTGATTTGTTAATTTAATTTTAATTTCTTCGAGATATTTATCCTTACAATCGCCATGTGTAGGACCCCACGCTTATGGGCACCTCCACCAACCTCGTGGTGCCACGTTAGCCCCTGCGCTAAACTTTTTCCGTTTCTTTTCATTTAGCTCGTTTGTTAAATACAAATACGATATAAAATAGTGAGACGGGTCAACGAATTGTTTAGTTATAATAAAGTACTACTAGTATTAAACGTTAGCATGGATTTCAGTGATTGATCGCACTATTTTCTACCACACAAAATAGGTATAGTATAGAATAAGTACGAGTATCGTATCCACAGGGATTGATATATCGAAACCACACACAATACCTCTACTTTAGAACTAAACTGATGTCTAGGCAAATAAGAGTTTAGAATTGTGGTATTTATAACTAGGCAAATAAATAAAATAAATAAAAGAGAACACAAATAAGGAAACAAATAAATAAGCAATTAAACAAATAAGGAAAATAAGCAAATAGTAAAGCAAATATAATAAATAAGGCAAATAAACAAATAAGGATAAAACTCAAATAAGGAAAAGTGTTGATTCTAGGGAAGCCTACCTAATCAAATCTAAGCAAGTAATTAATGAATACAATTAACCAATTTAATCCAATCTAAATGTGATACATGCAAGAATACCTACACCCTAATTAAAGCAATGCAAGTTGTCACCTAACAAGATCCTAATATTCTTTCGAATTGTAAGAATCAAATCAAGTGCAAAATAGAACAAGTATCAAGGATATAATCAACTAGGTTCAACTAAGACACCAAATCAATTATATATAAACATATAATAATTCAGTTATCAATCAAGAAAATCAAACTATCATATCATGCATTCATGAGATCTATTATGCAATTACCCTATCAAGGCATAAACACATAATTATGCATACACAATTAATGGCCAGTTAACTATGCATGAGAATAAGCACCATGAAACATGCATCTAGATTGGAAGGCTAATTGTAAACAAAAACACTCACATAAATTCCATTAGGCATTCAATCCCTAAAATCAACTAAAGAAAATTAGCTAGACATAATTAAAAGAAAGGTAGAAGGAAGAATAAACATAATGAAAAACATAAATAAAAGAAAAAGAGATAGAAAAACTCTTGAATCTTGATGAATCTTCAATCTTCAATGGTCTTCATAAATAAATCTAGATCTAAAGTATAAAAGTATGTAGAAAAGAATAAAAACTAATCTAAAGAATGTAGGAGAGTGGAGGAACTTGTTTACAATGATAGGTTTAGAGGTATTTATAGGGTAGAAGTTTACATCCAATACCTAATTGTACAAGGAAACCAAGAAAAAGTCAAAAATAACCTTTTAGGAAAAATCCCGGCTGGAAAACAGAAGCCACCTCTCGACAACTCTCTCGATCGAGAGGGTGGTCGAGAGGGTCGAGAGGGTTCCGCGCAACTTTCTTGTTTCGGTCATATCTTCCTCATCTGAGCTCCGAATTGACCTCCGTTTTCGCCTACGTGCTCCTATCGAACTCCTCTTCAATGCTATGCTTTCACTTTCCCAGAATAAATCTCCCAAAAAATTGTGATAAGTCAGAACTTGGGATCAATACTTCATCTCTTCCTTGGTTTCATCGTCTCTCATCTCTTCTTGGGTTTTCTCGACATAAAAGCCCTAAAAACACTCAAAACAACCCAAAAGCGTAATATTGCTCGAAATAACATAAACAATACAAAACACGAGCTAAACTATCAAAATACGACAAGAAAACGATAATATAATACTTAGAAAATAGGGTAAAAATACACCCTATCAGTGATTAATAATAGTTAATTAACCCTAATTAATTGTGAGAGGAGAGAGAGAGAGAGAGAGAGAGAGAGAGAGAGAGAGAGAGAGAAATCGTGTGGTGTACGAAGTTAGTTGCATGGAAGTGCGGCTAGAATCAAACGTGGGAAGATTTCGAGAGATAATTAATAAGAATAATAGTAGTAGTAACTATCAAGATTTTGTTTAGGTTGTTGATATTTCGAGATTAATATATGAATTTAATTTGTTTTTATATATTTATTTCCGAATTTGAAATTACTATATAAAATAAGCTATATAATATAAGGTGTGAAGAAGTAACATTGGGGCAATATAATTGTCTAGCCGTTGCTAGACATTTGCCTCGCGTAGGGCCCATCATGTCAACTATATATGAAAATTATTAAAATTTATAGTGTAGTAACTATTTAATTTGATGAGGAGGTCATTGAGGGTATTTTTTTATTATCGGAAAAGCAAGAAATATAATTGTAATCGGGAAAATGGGTATGTGTGGTACCCTAAAAGAGAAGTTACAAAAAACGAGTAGGAAGAAATGTTCATTCCATCACTACTTAGGATTAAGCATACAATCTCGAAAAGACTTACTATGGTTCTGGCTCTGGCTCAAACTCGTTCCATACTAAAACATGTAATATAGGTTAAAGTATAAGAATATGTATTTACTTAAAATATATTTGAGGGGAATCGTAATTTTACCAACTAGATCATTCCATGTGCATATATCACCTAATTCCTTACAAAAAAGAAGAATAAGTTTAACCTTAAATCAATGTAAAATGAAGACATCACATACAATTCCAACTGTATATTTGAATGCTAATAATACTTCAACCAAAGTATTTGACTAAATATCATTTGCCAATATTCCAACACACACACAATGCAGCTATATAGTCTATTTTATGTAGCCTTTCTAATCTTTTGAAACTAATGTACTTGCAAGTACAATGTATATATGTGCAATCCAAATGAGTGAGTACATTAATACATATGCATACAATATAGTTAAGTTTCATGTATACATAGATATATGCAAGTATAAATCTATAGTTGTTGTTGTTGTGTTTAGAGAGAGAGAGAGAGAGAGAGAGGCATGTGGGGGAAGGAAGCACATGTGAGTGTGTTGTGTGCAGTATGATGATGGTTGGGATAATATATCCAATTGGGGGATGGCAGTGTGTCTATGTCTAGGGATCTTTCCATGTTATTTGCTTAACACCATTTCCATTTCCAATTCCAATTATTCTTCCCCCACCTCCTCCATATTATTATTCACTCCCATGTCTTTTCCTTCCCTTAATTTTCTTTCTTTGAATACTATGGTAATAAGTATCTCTATTTCAAAGGGTGTCAATTCATTCGGAAATTGGAGCTAGGGTAAAGTATGATAAAAGTTTCTTACCTGAAAAAAGAGTTCAAAAGAATCGTAACGAGTTTATATGATTGGTCCGATATTGAATGACTGAGATATACATAAGAATGCCAGTCCAACCGAAGGCTAATGGGTTCCGACACGATAATATGAAGATATGGGATGGTGCCATTACCTTTTCTACTTGACTAAGTTTTACAACCTTTAAACATACAATTGATTGATTTAATAAGGCTTAACAATTTGATTTTCATCAACATTTACTTTGACAATCATAGGATTTGAAAGGTGGCGACCACGTGAGAGTTAAAGGGGGTGGTTACTTGCACATGTAATAGCAAAGATTATTAGTCCTAATAGTGTTTATTTATTAATTACAACTTGAGTTTGGTAAAATATAAATTTCGGTAAATAACCTAATCAAGGAGGTAGTCGGTCCAACCCGGCTCGAAATATCTTTAAGTCTAGTGGACTCGACCTAATTCGGTCCGATCCTATCATTTCGTACTAAAAGTCTAAAACTAACATTTCGTACTTAAAGGAACTTCCGTGGAGGCTAGCAGGCCCGGCCTATAGGCCCAAGATACATGGGCCTAAGGTCCCAAAGTTTTGGGGCCTATTTTTTTTAATTTTATTTTATGCTTACATATAATTATAGAAACGATATCAATCATACAAATAATTTCATCTTGTCATATATATATATCATTTCTCTTACGGACAAATTAAGTAGAACATAGGGAATATTATTCTATTGTAGTATTGAATATTCGTTTTTGGCTTCTGAGTAGGAACGGAGCCATCAGTTTAGAACTGGCTAACCTAGATTGAGTATATATAAATTTGACCTGGCAAAATTACATATGTATTTAAAAAAAAAAATTAAAATACAAAACACACCATATATATAGTGTAAAAAAAAAAGTAGCCATCCCATCACGGACGTCGAGTCTAACTCACCATTGACTCTGTCTCTGCTTCTGAAGGGCGATTTTTTTTTTTTTTTTTTTTTTTTTTTTTTTTTTTTTTTTTTTTTTTTTAATTTTTCGCCTAGGGACTCATGAACAACAGGAGGGACTCATGAACAACAGGACCGACCCTGGAGGCTAGCATTGGTTGAAACTTGAAACCTCCCAAGTAGTTATCGAAATCTCTAACTATTAATGTATGGTTTACGTCATTGATTTTTCTTTTCTCTCATAGTTTTAGCTCTCTTTCAATCAACCATTTTAAAAATCGGCGGTTAAACTGTTGGAATCATGAACCGGTCATAATTTTGATTCACATTTTTTTTTTGATTTTGGACGGTTTAACTACAATTCAACCGAAGAAATCATGAACTAAAGCCTCACCAGTTCGATCTCTTATTCGATTTTTGAAACATTACTTTTAATATTTAATCTTGGGCCCTTCACCGGAATCACCCATAAAAACACATATTCATCCAACTAAAATTGAATTGGGCCTCATTCCATACTAACCCAATTAACATTACTTTGGGCCTATGAATCAATGAAGTATTTCCAAAAGTCCAGAAAAAAAAAATTAAAAAAGGGAAGAAAGGAAATAATGAAACCCTAAATTAGGTCGGCGCTCCTCGTTCAAATTCTCCAGTAATCGCCTTATGCGCTAATATTTGAATTACAGAATCGCGCGGCTTCAATCATCTCTCTTCTGCTGCAGATTTGAGAGAGGGTTAGTTGTTTTGATCGGAAACTCAGTGATTTGGAGCTCGATCTTCGTTCTGGGTTTCGCTGGGATTTCAATTAGCCTAATTTGCGTATAAACGAAGCGAAGTAAATACACAGAATGAGCGCTAGCGCTCGAAGAACCCCTAAATCTGGGAGGCAGTCGCTGTTCTATCAGGATTTAGCTACGCCGATCTCTTCTCGAAGATCTGGGGGCAAATTCTCAACCCCTGGCCAGGCAGCTGCCGTTTCAGCTCTGTGGCGTGAGAATTTCTCCACCTCCGATCTTCCTCCGCCGCCGGTTTTTACTCTCGAAGACTGCTATGATCTCTCTCCGGAATCGGGGATTCCTGACTATTATGTCTCTCCGGAGGTAAAATCGGATCCTAGAACGCCGGGGCAAGGTTTTGGGAGGGATGTTTCCACTCCGAAGAGCAAATCGGATGCTAGTACGTCGTATAATGGAGGAAGCAAGCAGCCGCAGCAGCAGCAAAGTCAGCAGAGCCCTATGGTGAGTTCGAGCTGGTGGTCACCGGCCAAGGCCGGTGGTAGCTCCGAGCATGAAGATAAGGGGAAAGGTTCGCCGGTTGAAGGCGTGGTTCAGCCTGGTGCGTTGATAACGTTGCCTCCGCCGAGGGAGGTTGCGAGGCCTGAAGTGAAGAAGAGTGTCGTACCTTTTGGGAATGGGAACATGAATGAGGAGGAATGGGTCACTGTGTATGGGTATGTATTTTATCCCTTTTCTTCTCTTTTCCTTTATGGCTTTTGAAGTAGAAGTGATTCTGGGAAATTATATGGTTAGGAGCTGAAGAATTACTGAGATGACTTGAGATATATGGCTATCGAATTTTCAATATGATTCATTGTTTTCCTAGATTGTTTTATATGTATGGTGATGAATTTAGTTGTGAATAAGGTGTTACGATCTTTTGATTCTGAGAAATTTTTAATATGATGTGTTGTTGGATAGTTACTGTAACCTTCATGTGCATGATTTAGATTAGTTTAGTATGCATCATTTCTCTTTGGCATCAAATTTATAAATCTAGTGTTAGTCTCTAAGCCTGTTACAGTATCTGAGTGCACAACATTGAAAAGTTGGGCATGTCAAAATAGATTACGCAGTTTTTTTGGGTGTTGACTGCATTTAGTTGCTGGTTGTCCCATGATCAACAATATGCTGTGGTTGTATTCTAGATATTGGACGTTTTCATGTATTCTTTCTTAGAGCTGTATGTTCTGTTTTAGAGTTTTGATGTTTATCTCATATCCACTTCCAGGTTTTTGCCTGCTGACACAAATCTTGTCTTGAGGGAGTTTGAAAAATGTGGGGTGATTTTGAAACATGTTCCTGGCCCTAGAGATGCTAATTGGATGCACATTTTATATCAGGTACGTTCCCTTCTGCTAGAAGCTGAGTTGATGTGCTTTTCATGATAATCAATGCTTCTATCTTCATGCATCTTTTGTTTCCATGCAATTCATCGGAGAATGCCTCCCTATTATATTTATGTTTCTGCCTACCTTTATTCACATTGAGGATGCAGTAGAAGTCTTTGCTGCTTGCATCAATAGTCTTGAAGTGTGTAACTTTTCCTTTTTGGAATTCAAAATTCGCTTTGTTTCGAATTTTAATTGATAAGGTGCTGGCAGAAATCATTTTTAAACCTGCTTGCTCTTTGCCCCAAACTGGCATTATTTTTATTTTTGTGGAAACTGTGAAACTTTGCATAATGATTTGTTTGATTTCTCCTGAGCTGCTCTTCACAATATTTGTCTCTTCTTGCAAATCTGACTTACTAGCT
Organism: Thymus mandschuricus; assembly: GCA_029379335.1. NCBI lineage: Eukaryota > Viridiplantae > Streptophyta > Magnoliopsida > Lamiales > Lamiaceae > Thymus > Thymus mandschuricus. The sequence continues at coordinate 5,419,664 of CM057080.1, read as the reverse complement.
TGGATGTATATCTTTTCGGAAAACTAGATTATGTTCTTGCCGTAAAATTTTGAGTGTGCACCATACATCTACTTGCATCATCTAGGTCCTGGACGCTAAATGTTACTATCTGGTACAGTAGGCATGAAGTATCTTGAAGATTATATGAGTTTCGTGTTGAGAAATGGGTTGACTAATTATTCTTTGCACTTAACGGTAGAGTACATGTGCTTTCTAGTTCACACAATGCACCGAACTGTTAGATTGCTGAATTAACTTATACTATTATTCTAGTTGGAAGTAAATATAAATGCTGGGCTTGTATATTAAATTGTTATTGCAGAACCGATCAGATGCTCAAAAAGCACTAAGCAAAAATGGGATGGAAATAAATGGCGTTCTTATCATCGGAGTGAAGCCTGTGGATCCAATGCAGAGAATGGCACTAAACGAGAAGCTCAACCATCAAGGATTCATGACATTACCACCGGCTCCTTCCAACAGAAATCTGGAGTCGAATGGCTTCAACGTCTCGCCTTACCCTTACTATCTCCAGAATGGCAGTTCCAATTCACGACAGTCTTCTGGAACCATGGCTACTCCGGCAAAATCAGTGGTATCGAAAATCGTGGACCTAATGTTCGGTGTTTAGTCAGTCTCGCCATTTCATCTACCTTGCAATTTTATCGGCCTCTATAAACGAACTCGATCGAGTGATTTTGATCCTTTGTGAGAGGATGGCAAATGTGTGATTATGCGCGGCAGAATTTTCATTGAAGAAACTCGATCGAGTGATTTTGTTCACTTTTGTCTCATGTTTATATAGAGAGGTGCCGTGTTTGTAATGATAATTTTGTGTTACCATTTCCAAAGAATTATGTGATATTAAACGTTTAAAGGGTTTCACTTGTGTTTATTTATTATCGAATGCTCGTTATGTGTTGCTAGATCGCTTACATTTTACCATTTTAGGCCGCTCCAATAGAATATCTAATGTTAGCACACGACATCAGAGGTTAATTATCTACGAATATAATAGAGGATGTTACACCGATAGCCAATAGAGGATCACATCGTTAAAGTATTCACACTGTTCCGTAATTTTAGTCTTATTTTTCTCTGCTTGGCCGACTTGGAAAATTTTCATACCTAAAATAGAAACAGCATTAAACAATATCCACTATATATTATAAATCGTCTTCAAAAGATTCTTGAATTTCACAATGCCATTATGAACTACAAAAAATAAGCATTTATTTTATCTCTTCATTTTTTAAAATTAATGCCGGTTACGTGTATAGAATATTTCGGCACCGTAATGTGTGATGTTAAAGTGATGTTTGAAGCTCACTTATTGTGAATAAGTATTAGAATGAAATGAATGTGAGGTCCACGTCTAAAAACGAGTTTGACACACACACTGTGCATAGACGAATAAGGTAATAAGGGCCCGTTTGATAGTCAAGTTAGGATAAGGAAAGATAGGATAAAAATAGTATTGAGTGTTAAGGTTAAAATGAAACAAGAGTTTAATACTCTGTTTGGTAGACTATACACAAACCTTAGTTAAAATTATGAAGAGTGTTTGGTACACAATATTATTCACAAGATAAAATATGGAAATTACAAAAATATCCTTCAATCTCCTTCTTCAAACCCATCTTATCTCCTTCAATCGCACCCAAACCCATCTATCTCCTTCTTCAATCTCCAATAATTTCTTCAATTCTTCTCTACCAATTCGCGATTCGCGGTTTCCGCTTGCTTTCGGTGCAGGATTATGAAGGAATTCGCCCCCAATTCGCGGAAAATCAGGCTCTCGTACTCCGATCCGGACGCCACCGACTCGTCGTCGGACGAATCGCCGCCGCCGGAGGGGAGATCGAAGCGGATCGTTCAAGAGCTGGTGCTCCCGAAGGAGAAGGTTTTCCGCCGGGGTGCGAAGGCGCCGGAGTTCTATACGAAGGGATCGAAGCGGAAGGACTGCGGTTTCCACAGAATCCATGGCTTTCCACGAAGGGATCTCGGAAGGGCCAGCCATGGCGCCGAGGTAATTAGGTGGATTGGGTTCTTGACGATCCGAATCGGAGGAATTGAAACCGCAGAATCCATGGCGCCGCCGCATTCGCGGATGAGGTAGATTGGGTTCTTGACGAGCCTGCATTCCAATGAGCAGCGGCTGCTGTTGGGGAGGTTGGGCGGCGGCGGGGCGGAGATGGCGGCGGCGGAAGAGCCGCAGTCACGGCGGGGGTGCGGGGGAGAGGGGAGGGATAATTTTGGAAATGAAATTTCTATTTGGACACTGTTGAATCCTTATAATTTGTAACCCACCAATTTGGTGGGTTAGAAAAGCATGGCCAAATAGGGAATTAACAACGGGCCTTAGTTGTATACCGGGCCCAAGAGTCAATGACAATTTGCTACCAAACATAAGTTATAGGCCTATTAATGTTATCAATCTTGACATAACCAGGGTATCAAACGGACCCTAAGAGTGCATATTTGGTGGACGAGGAGAGTAATCGTAAAATGCATGTTTATGTAATTTATTATCCTTATATACGAGATTGTAAGTAAAAAAGAAAAAATGAGACGTTGGAAGGCAAGTAAAAAACAAAGGGTCATCGATCATAGCGTAGTACAAATTCACGGGCATTAGTCAATAAATTTGACCCCTCAATCCCCTCTCAACCTTCCGCCACGTGTCCCCTCTCTCTCCCCCTCTCCTCCGCCTTGAAACTATAAACACGGCTCTGCTCCACTCTAGCTATTCCGCTCCACCCCTTCACCCTCCCACACAATTAATTCTACATAAATGATGAAGAACGGGCCAGAGGTGAGCATTCAGCTGCCGGAGACGAAGGTGGCGGCAGAGAGCGGCGGCCAGATGGTGACCGAGAACAGGAGCGGTCGCCGGAAAGCTGACGTCATGCACGGCGTGGTGCGGCTGCTCTGCCTCCTGACGAGCGTGACGGCGGTGGCAGTGATGACGACGGCGAAGCAGGCTTCCACCATTTCCCTCTACGGCTTCAGCTTGCCTCTCTACTCCAAGTGGTCTTTCTCCGATTCCTTCGAGTAACCTCTCTCTCTCTCTCTCTCTCTCATGGAACATTTTTTCTTTAATTTCAAATATAAAATTTTGTTTTTCTTGAAATGATCATAGTATTGTACGGTTCAATTGCTCGCATAAATTGAATGATTATATATTTTTTTTTGATCGGGAATTGAATGATTATATATTTACATTCTTGATGAACTGAAAAATAAACCACCTCGAGTAATTCTCTCTCTCTTTCTCTCTCTAAAGTGAAGTACACACTTTTAATTTCAACAACTTTTGGCACATTGTTAATCATATTGCCATTTAATTTTAAATGGAGACAAATTCGGTTACTCCTTCCGGTATTGGCGGCAAAAGATGGAATAAAAATAACCGCCCGTGAACCCAAGTCTTTTGTTTGGACATGTATGCTACTTTTTCCCGTGTTTCAAACGAAACGCACCTTTTCTCTAAAAACACGGAACACAAGGAGTGTTATTGAAGAAGGGTAGTTGAGTAATGTGAAGTTTGATTTGTGGTGGGGTTATTATAGGTATTTGGTCGGTGTTTCAGCAGCTGTGGCACTTCATTCCTTGCTCCAATTGCTCATCAACTTTTCAAGAATCCTCAGAAAATCTCCACTCATTCCTTCTAGGAACCATGCTTGGCTCATCTTTGCCGGAGATCAGGTAATTAATTCACGTCTCATCACTAGACTGCGCTCCGCTGTCATTATATCTAAGTTAATATAATCGTGTAACGATTTTTTATAGTATTAAGGCCGGATCATCTACTGCATAATCGTGCAAGATAAACAACGCAAAATCTATTTATATTTATCTGTTGTGTGAAATGACAAATTTGGTTATTGCAGATATTTGCGTATGCAGTGATGAGCGCGGGATCAGCAGCATCAGGCGTGACGAACCTGAACCGGACGGGAATCCATCACTCGTCTCTCCCGAATTTCTGCAAACCGCTGCATCTGTTCTGCGATCGGGTGGCGGTGTCCATTGCCTTCACGTTCTTCACCTGTTTCCTATTAGCCATTTCTGTGGTCCTTGATGTACTTTGGCTCGCCAACAACTGAATTTTCGTTAGCTCTCTGCATTTTATCAGATTTTTAATTTTCATTATTGTCGTATGCTGCGTTCTCCATGCATGCTAAATCATTACTAGTATTTGATCTGTCGTAGTCCATCTAGATTTGATCAACCTTTCCTGTATTAATAAATCTATCTATATTTCATTTAATTTTATCGTAACATGAAATTTAAAGATTACGACATGTAAGACTTCGACTTGTGACCTTAGGACGTTAACCTCGATTGCTCGACTACACGCATGCACTGCGCTTCATCGTCCGTACTTCCTTAATTCTAGTTAAATTGTCCAGCTTTAGCCTATTTAAACTGTATCATACCAATAGTATTATTTCCTAAAATGATTGATTCTTACTTTTCACTTTTAACAACGACATAAAAAATATCGTCTTAAATGAAAATGACAATTTAATTGGACGGACGAATATAAGGATCCGATTTATTTTCGGGTTGACCCGTTTTAATGAGATCCGGCCCAAGATAAAATCCAAAGCTAATGGGCTCGCCGCCTTTTGAAAGTCTTGAAAACTGATGATAATGTTTTCTTCTTTTGGGCCGTTGCCGTTAATTATCTCCTCCTCCGCGAAGCTGCCGCGACGGCGCCGGCGCTGGTGCCCTCTTTCTCTTTTCTTACTAGCGGAAATAACTATTGATACAGAGACTGTGCTTCGATTCTGAATTATGTTAATGTTCGATTGTTTGCGATTAACTTAATCGATTATCATGGCTACTGTTTACAATTTCAATCCTCGCCTCTCGAGCTCAATTCCGCTGCTCATCCGCCCTAAACGCCATGGACCCAGAGCGCCGGCTCTAGTCCTATGCAGTTCGGGCGAGAATCCTGAAAATGCAGAAGAATCGAAATCGAAGAGAGCTCCGTTGGAATTAGCCAAGTACGCAGTGACATTGACGGTAATCTCGGCCTCACTCCCGCAACCGGCCTCTGCCAAGCCGAAAGTATCGGAGAAGAAGCGAGCGGCGAAGAAAATCGAGTCGTTGACGCCGGAGGAGTTGCAGAAATGGACCAAGGGGCTGCCCGTGGTATCCCAGAGGCTTCCTTACAGCGAAGTGTTGGAGATGAGGAGAGAGAACAAGGTCAAGCACATCGTGAAGCCGCCGAGCGCGGCGCTGCGGCAGCGGCCGGAGGTGGTTCTGGTGGTTATGGAGGATAACAAGGTGGTGAGGACGGTGTTGCCTTCGGCTGAGAGCGATTCGAAGTTTTGGCAAGAATGGGATGAGCTGAAGGCTGATAGTATCTGTATGAATGCGTACAGTCCTTCATTGAAGAAGCCTGAGATTCCGGAGCCCTATCTAGGGTTCTTGTCGAATTTTCCGAGATGGATGTTTTCATTGGTGAAGCAGAAGCCTCAGTCGAAGAAGGCGTTGGAGCTGAAGAGGATGAGGGAGGAGTTCAAGAGGAGGAAGAATGAGGAGCTGGCGAAGATGAGGGAAGAGAGGGAGATGATGGAGAAGGCCATGAAGATGCAGAAGAAGATGGAGGCGAGGGAAAAGAGGAGGGAGATGAAGAAGATCAAGTACGAGCAGTCTTTGCGGCAGGCGCGTGAGAGCTCAGAGGATATGGCCATAATCTGGGATAAGCTAGCTAGCGATTCGAATGTGGCTACGGCTCTTGGATTTGTGTTCTTCTACATATTTTATCGCACTGTAGTACTCAACTATAGGAAGCAGAAGAAGGATTATGACGATAGGCTGAAGATAGAGAAGGCAGAGGCTGAGGAGAAGAAGAAGATGAGGGAGTTAGAAAAGGAAATGGCAGGAATTGAAGAGGCTGACGATGAGGAAGGAGGAGTTAAGGGGGAAGATAATCCTTACTCGAAGATGGCAAAGCAATTTATGAGGTCTGGTGCTCGTGTGAGGCGGGCGCAGAATAGGAGGCTTCCACAGTATTTGGAAAGAGGTATAGATGTGAAGTTTACGGATGTTGCAGGGCTCGGGAAGATTAGACTTGAGCTTGAGGAGATTGTGAAATTCTTCACCCATGGTGATATGTATCGAAGGCGTGGAGTCAAGATACCAGGTTAGGTTACATTGCAAAATTGCTGAACTCATTCCTCATTATCTCATTTTGCTTCCAGTTTACTGTATACTTGTGGTATCTATGAATGTTTCACGCCTTCTAACTTTGTTGCTGGTTTAACAAGTCATGAATGTTGTGGGAGATTAAATTTGCAATAGTTATCTTTGCTGTACCAGTCGTACCTTACTACCAAACTCCATGTGTCGTTTAAAAGTTTCCTGGTGGCAACGATGACTAGAGTAGGAGGCTCCAGAATAACCTATTCAACTTTCAAATTCTTAAATACATCTGGAATTTAATGACGTGCATATGCTAGTGCTCCTTTGAATGAATTGATATATGAATGTGTGTATGTTGCCTGATGTTGGATTGGAACACATCAGGTGGTATTCTTCTTTGTGGCCCCCCAGGAGTGGGGAAGACATTATTAGCAAAAGCTGTTGCTGGTGAGGCAGGTGTAAACTTCTTCTCCATCTCTGCATCTCAATTTGTTGAAATATATGTGGGGGTTGGCGCTTCTCGTGTTCGAGCGCTCTATCAAGAAGCTAGGGACAATGTGAGATTTTTTCTTCATTTTTCTTTCTTGATTATGCTGATTGCTCATTAGCCTACATGTTTTTGGAAAGCTGTTATCATCAAATCCCATGTGTTGTTGTTTTCATACTTCCACAGAGCTCATTTGGTGGAAAAAGTAAGTTATCTGCTATTGGTGATGTGATTTGATTTGATAAGTGTATTTGCAGGCTCCATCTGTTGTTTTCATTGATGAACTGGATGCTGTTGGAAGAGCACGTGGTTTGATTAAAGGTTCCGGTGGACAAGAACGTGATGCTACTTTAAATCAGGTCACTTTCCCAGATATTTGTTTTCTTATAGTTGTGATATGATAAAGATTTGAGTCCATACTAATGTGCAATACTGTATCAATCTTGCAGCTTCTCGTATGCCTGGATGGGTTTGAAGGCAGAGGAGAAGTCATTACTATTGCTTCCACAAATAGGCCCGATATTTTAGATCCAGCACTTGTGAGACCAGGAAGATTTGATCGAAAAATTTACATTCCTAAGCCTGGAGTGATTGGGCGTGTTGAAATTCTGAAGGTGTGGTTTGTTGCCTCCATGAATTTTTCATGTATGTAGCCAGATGTTCGTTCTATGGGTTTTAGTTCAGATATTCGTAGACATGCTATCTCTATCCGGAGTTCATTAGATGGGGCTTTGCAGCTGTAAACTCTTGATAGTTCATATATATTCCGTACTATGCTAAGCAGATACTATATGCTATTTTCATATATGTCCCGTTATTTGGTCTCAGGTTCATGCTAGAAAGAAACCAATGGCCCCGGATGTGGATTACTTGGCTGTTGCCACTATGACTGATGGAATGGTTGGTGCCGAGCTGGCCAACATCATTGAGGTGGCTGCTATCAACATGATGCGTGAGGAAAGAACTGAGGTATTTCACTTGAAGAACTTCAGTAGTTGCTGGTCTGTTTCTTTGTTAATTATTTTTATTAGTTTAGTAAAATGAACTAGAAGAAGCCGAAATGTAGGTTACTGTTTTATTCCCCAGAAATCGGTGTCAGGGCCCATATAAAGTTTATCCTTTGCATTGTCAACACATGTAACCTGCTCAAATTATAGTTTGTTATGTAAAAAGATGAGATGGCAGTGGAGCAAAAGTGAACACCATCCTGTAAATTGTGAAAAAATGTTTGCAGTTCTGTTAATCGAAGCATGATGTATGCTAATTTTGTAACAATTCATATCACCCTAATATAAAAATTGGCACATTTTGTCATATGCGAGTTGAGTTTTGTGTATATCAACTAGTTGCAAAATTTGATTTACTTGTGACAGATTACTACTGATGATTTGTTACAAGCTGCACAAGTAGAAGAAAGAGGAATGCTAGATAAAAGAGAGAGAAGCCCAGAGATTTGGAAGCAAGTAGCTATAAATGAAGCCTCAATGGCTATAGTTGCTGTCAATTTCCCGGATCTTAGAAATATTGAGTTTGTATGTTTTCTGCACCTTTCTATTTCAGTTGATTTTATATGCTGACTGTTAACTTTAGCTTGCAGTATTCATTATTTTCTTTGGCAAAAAAGAAGTTATGAAGTTCTGTTGATCAAGGGATATTTCTGTAATACCTATCATGCTAGGTGTAAAGATGTTTCTATACATTATACGCCTACAACTATCTTAGAGCACAAAATTTTGTTAAGGTGTCTCACGCAGAAAAATGTGAAAAGCTGATAGCATGAATGGTTTTATTTTGTTCTTGTCAGGTGACAATTTCTCCGAGAGCTGGAAGAGACTTGGGATATGTACGCCTGAAAATGGACCACATTAAATTTAAGGAAGGAATGTTGAGGTATCTCCTTTGTTGAACTGTTGATTTTGCGTAAAAAAGTTGGATGATATGTCCCTTAGAACATGTCTACATATAATTTCATCAATTATGCATAGCCAAAAGGAATAAGGAATCTCTTTATCGGTACCTCAGATCCATTGCTAGACAATCATTTCTCTTTTACTTTTTACAGAACTCAGTTTTATTGTTCAATCAGTGTATACTTGCATCTGCTTCATAATATGTTTAAATTATTTTCAGTCGCCAGTCTCTCTTGGATCACATCACTGTCCAACTTGCACCTCGTGCAGCTGACGAGCTCTGGTATGGTGAACATCAGGTAACAAGACCATACTTCAAGCATTATTGGAAATTACTGTAGAAAACAGAGAAATCAGTGGATGTTTAAACAAATGCTGCATGGGGCCATCGTGGCTTGAAGTATATCGGTAGTTTCCCGGTGTGTTCGATATGGAGGGTGTGGCTGTTCAAAAAATTTCAGGCTTACAGTACAGTCTCAATCATTTTAATCTTCCACAAAATTGAACATAAAATATACAAATTTTGATTTTTTACAAGCCAATATAAGTAATCTGATAATGCCTACTATCTATAATTTGTTACTGATACTCGTAGTGTTGCTTTGATTTTGTTCAGTTGAGTACCATCTGGGCGGAGACTGCAGATAATGCTAGATCTGCTGCACGGACTTTAGTTCTTGGTGGCCTTTCCGGGAATCATTATGGCCTGAACAATTTCTGGACTGCAGATAGAATTGATGTAATATTTTCCTGCTGTATCTTGGTCATCTGCAAAAAAAGTAATTGCTTGAATATGCATTTATTGACATTCAATTTTGAGTTTCAGGAAATTGATTCAGAGGCTCTGAGAATCCTCGAAGCCTGTTATGAACGTGCAAAAACGGTACTACGTGAAGAGAATACCAATTATTTATGTTTCTGTAGAAGATGCTAAGATTTCGTTTGAATTTGATGCAGATTCTTGATCAAAACCGTGAACTTTTGGATGCTGTTGTTGAGAGCCTTGTGGAGAAGAAGAGTTTAACGAAGCAAGAATTCTTCGACTTGGTTGAGTTGCATGGATCTCTACAGACTATGCCACCAACCATACTTGATATCAGGGCTGGAGCAAAGTTAAAACTGCAAAAGCTTATGGCAGATTCTGTGGAAGCAGGTGTTTCAACATGATTATAAAGGTATGTAAGCCTTTAATCACCGATTTTCCTTGGATTATGATTCTGAAATTATAATCAATCCTTAAATGTTGAAACAATCAATTCTGATTCTAATTCTGTGGGACTTCCTTCTTCTGTTTTAGTTAGATCCTTTTTCACCCCCACATTCTTTTGGAAGCTGCTAATTAACGATGGGATCGTTTCGGTGAAAGATTACGAGCGGCCTCTCAGATTAGATGGTGTGGCCTGAACGCTTCCATTGATGCCGACTAAAAGATGATCTCATTCCCTAGGCGGCTGTTAGTTTTTTTTCTGGTTGTTTTTTTCAAATGATTATTCACATACTGTAGAATAGGTTAGGGAATATGCATTGTGTTCTCATATTGTAATTGTAGCAGCTAGCAGGGAAGTGATATCTGAAGAAAATATGACATCGTTAAGGTTTCGATCAAATTAAACTACAAAAGGTCGTGACGAGAGCTTTACCCTAGAACACACGTGTCTTTTCCTAACCAACCCTTTTTGTTATTTAATACCTCACATGTGAATATAAAAGGGGTCACTTAGGAAGAGACGGAAATAATATATACTCGTTAGTACGAGTATATATTATATCAAGTCAACACAGCTAAAATGGTGGGATATTCAGCCTTATACGAATACCACCAACCAAATGAGATTTTCTATTACATTCACTTGTGCATCTTCTGTTATAACGATAAATGAATAAAAATGTTTCTAAAATTAATATTCTTGTTAATGAAATCATCAATGATTTTGGAGACATTTCTAACGACAACCGCCATTACGTAATCCGATTCAAAATCGTATATAACAATGACACCACCGCCACATGATTAAAAATGCTCAAGCGTGGTGTGGATGTGCGTGGACTCTGTCTCTGTGCGGTTGTTATTCTTATTTTTGCGAGAGGTACATTTATTAATATTATATTATTATTAGTAGTAGAAGAATGATACAAGAAACATGAAGGAAGTTTCCTATCTTTCTTCTTCGAAGAAAGAAAGTGGAAGTTTCCAATCCTCACTTCTTTACTTTTGTATAAATACTTTAGTCGTAGAGTCGAATAATACATACGTATTCATTATTACTCACTAAACAAATAATTAATCCGTGTTAGAAAATGTTGGAAGAACCGGGTGGAGAGATAATTAGCAACGGCGGCAGCACCACCGTGCAATCCCTCCCACCACGCTCCAAGACTTGGAATTCTTCTAGAACCTCACATCGACAATGGCGGCAGCTCGGCTCCCTCGCACGCCGATCAAATGCCGAAAAGCTCCCAACTCCTCCACAACCCGATGATCATCAGCCGCCCACCGTCGATGCTGTGAACTTGAGCGATGGCCGGAGCTCCGGCGAGGGACAAGCCGGAAGCCCCGAAAAGAAGGAGAAGCAGTGGCGGGAGCGGGAGCGGGAGGCGAGGAAGCTACACACGGAGGCGCTGCACAACACGAGGAACACCATCACGCTGGTGGCGATCCTCATCGCCACCTTCACGTACAACGCCGGGATCAACCCCCCGGGCGGCGTCCACCAGGACTACGGCAACCCGCTGATCGGGACGGCGGTGGCCGCCCGGAAGACGGCGTTCAGGGTGTTCTCCGTCTGCAACAACCTGGCGCTGTTCATGTCGATCTGCATCGTGCTGGTGATGGTGAGCGTCATCCCGTTCAAGAGGAGGGCGCTGATGAGGATGCTGAGCGTCGCTCACAAGGCGATATGGGTGGCGGTCTCGTTCACGGCGACGGCGTACGTGGCGGCGGAGGTGGTAATCATGCACCCGCCGTCGCCATGGGGGAGGGGCTTGAGGTGGACGAGCGTTTTCCTCCTCTCGTTGAGCTGTGGCTCCCTTGGAGCCGTGTTTGTCGGGTTGGCGATCGTGTGGGTTAAGCACTTGTTGACGAAGAGGAAGTGGAGGAAAGAGAACCCGCGGAGGCGGCGGAGGAACCGGCAGTCGAGGAGGAACAAGGTGGAAGAATACATAAGTCAGTTGCCCCCTCCGGAGGACGCCACGGCGGAAAATTCTTCGCGCGGTGCCGGCCGGAGAGAGTATTCCACTGATGAAAAAGATGACGATTTCAGCTCGGAGGATTCAGATATGGCTTCTTCGAGGGAACGAGGATACCATACGTACTAATTATTACTTCCTCCTCCGTCACACTTAGGTCTCATTTACACAGTGTATTGTTCCCATTTAAAGTGTAAAGTTATAAATAAATATGCATGAGCCAAAAATAAACTTATTCATGTTTGCTCCCCCATATAGAAAAAGGGGGACATCGGGAAAAGATGTCTGTATTTTTTTTATTAGACAAACACAAACGTGTCCAAGATGTCCGTCAATATATATCCTATAGACGTAGGTATTTAATTTCTGATTTTAGATTGTTACTACTTATATTTTGCTTTCATGATAACCTGAAAATTGGTAATCATATCCTGACTAATTTTGCTATATCATGATCGATCACAGAGAAAAACAGATCCTTGATCGAAACCGTGAACTAATTTTGGATGCTGTAATCAACGCTCATATAATTAAGGAAATTTAGTTTCACTTCAGTTTAAGCGCTCAGAATATTCTCGAACAAAGAGTATCACATCTCTCTAAATTTCCTTATATGAGCATTGATTACGGCGGAATTAATTAATTTTTAATTAAAATAGGGTTTTGGAGAAACTTGGCATTTTTTTTTTCCGGTGGATGTATTTTGGTATGACACTTCCTATTGCACCAATACATATACCACTCCGGTCCCAACCAGTTGAACCATTTGCTTTATACACGGGAATTAAGACGAAAATATTTAGTGTATAAAGTGTATTTTGTAGAGAATGTAATGTAGTTTATGTATTTAGACATAATTTAGAAACAGAGATTTATTCATAGATGCATAAAAACATGTTCTTGTTTAATCTTAAATGAAAGATCGTATCAAGACCTTTAATTTGATATAAAAATCCGATAACAAACAAGCAAGTTATAATAATTTAAACTTTCAAAATTTAAATTATATTGAACTACGTGCAAAAAAATGAGTGGATGAGATTTAAGTATGGAATGTTAAATGTAATAAGGGGTTTACTAATTGTACTAATTATACTCTAATTATTTCTAAAAAAGGAAATGAGTCAATAGGTGTGGGACGTCCCAAAAAGGAAAATGGTTAAACTGGTTGGGACCAGAGTGATATATATAATTGTCACGTGTCAACTTTTTTTTTTCCCCTTCCAAAACCAACATTTTTCTTTGTGGATGTGTTGGAATGTTTTTGACGTGACAATCATTCAGTGTAATAGAAGATGTCATATCAAAATGTAATAGGGAATGTCATCCGTTTTTCGGGAACAAAACTTCAACCTTCTTTCAGGAAAGAATTCACATAATTTCTTGACCATGAACTGTTAGAAAAAATCAAATTGTGTATAAGACGCGTATGACATCATAAAATCTAACCATTATAAACAAAGTATAGTGATTTCGTATTATTATTATTATTATTATTATTATTATTATTATTATTATTATAAAATAGGTCAACGAGCGATGAAGAAAGAGAAAGGAGTTTCCGATCTCCGAACGAGAAAGAGAAAAGAAGTTTCTGGTCTCGATCTGGTTCTTTAAATACTTGAGCTGTGAGTCGAGTAGATTCATTAACAAAAGTTATGAAGAAACCAGATGTAGAACTTGTCATCGGCGGCGGCAGCAGCAGCAGCACCCAGTCGCTCCAACAACTCTTCAACCGCTCAATCGCCGATCATCAAGATATTCGGCCCACCGCCGACGTTGTTAGGCCGGAGGATCTGTCTCTGAGCAACGGTCGGGGCTCCAGCGAGGAACAAAGCGGAAGCGCAAAGAAGAGGAGGAAGCAGCAGCAATGGCGGGAGCAGCAGCAGAAGAAGCTACATACGGAGGCGCTGCACAACACGAGGAACACCATCACGCTGGTGGCGATCCTCATCGCCACCTTCACGTACAACGCCGGGGTCAACCCCCCCGGCGGCGTCCACCAGGACGGCGGCAGCCCGATGATGGGGACGGCGGTGGCGGCGCGGAGGACGGCGTTCAGGGTTTTCTACGTCTGCAACAACCTGGCGCTGTTCACGTCGATCTGCACCGTGCTGGTGATGGTGAGCGTCATCCCCTTCAAGAGGAGGGCGCTGGTGAGCATGCTCAGCCTCGCCTACAAGGTGGTGTGGGTGGCGGCGTCGTTCATGGCGGCGGGGGTCGTGATCATGCAGCCGCCGCCTTCGCCGCTGCGGCGGCGGGGGGACGCGACATTGAGCTGGCCGAGCGTTTTCCTGCTGTCGGTGAGCTGCGGTTCGTTAGGGGCGGTGTTTGTGGGGGTGGCGATCGTGTGGGTTAAGCACAGGTTGATGAAGAGGAAGTGGAGGAAAGAGAATCCGCGGCGGCGGAGCCGCGGAGCAGGCGGCAGTCGGCAGGGAGGAACAAGGTGGAAGAATACATGCGTCAGCTTACGCCGCCACCGACGGCGGATGTGGTTGCGCCGGCGGCCGTCGGAGAGTCGACGAGCGGCGAGAAAAGAGATAAGTTTGGCGACTGGGATCTCAGCTCCAACGATTCGGATATGGCTTCTTCGCGTGAACGAGGATACCATACGTATTAAAAACTTCATTTGATTTGATATTCCTGCTTAAAAAAAAAAAAAAAAAAAAAACTAGAGAGAGAAGAATTTGGAAATTTACCATTCTTAAAAACCATCAAGAATTACGTACTCCCTCCGTCCCATTTTGTAAAGGGATAAGTTATATTTTTATTCGTCTCACTTATATAGGATATTACCTTAAATAGTAAAATTCGAATTCACTAAAATCCATTCACACTACTTTATCTATTATTATCATTCACGTCTTAATTCAAGCGTTAAAAAAAAAAATTATTCCTTCATAAATAGAACGCAAAGAATACATTTGATGGGTATACGATCGAAACAGGGCCGGTCCTGTGCTTCGGAGGGCCCTAGGCGAAAGTAAAAAATCGGGTCCTTAATAAAAAAAATTCAAATAAAGTAAATAAATTCAATTATCGCATGCATAGCATAGTACTCCCTCCGGACTTTTTAAGTTGATACACTTTCCTCTTCGGGTCCCTTTCAAGTTGTTACATTTCCTTTTATAGAAAAAAAATTAGTGATTAAATGACACAATTAGTAAAAAAAAAATAGGACAACTAATTGGACCAAATTTTTTAATTAAATTTAAAAATTTTAATTACAAATTAAAACACATAAAAATTAATTAATTAAAAATTAAAAATCAGAAAAAATAAATTATTAAACTTTAGTTTATTTTTAATTTTTAATGAAATGGGGCTCTAATTTTTTGTAAAAAAATTATTTTATTTATTAAAAAAAATACACTAATCGTAACAGGAAAAAGAAAAAAGTTTATGGGCCCCACAATTTGCACAACCCTCTTTCATACTATATATATATATATATATATATATATATAGGGGGTGGTTCTCATGGAGACTAGTTAGATCATGAGAACTAGGAACTAATCTAGGCCCTTTAATTATGACAAATCTATGGCCACGATTAATTCCTAGATTTTATATTGTTGTGATTAAATATTTTTTTCCTAATTAAAAAGGGTAGTTTAGTCATGAAAAAACCAATTAAGATTCTACTTCCTTATTTATCTCCACCACTAATCAATATAATTCCACTAAATTAGGAATGTTTTAGGGAGTATTTTATTAAACAAATTAGTTTGATGCTAAAATCGTATAATTAGCATTATGTTTATTTTATAATTTAGTTAATAGTGATTTTATTGTCTCATGATTATGATTACTTGTTTCAAAATTCTATAAATACGTGGATTAAAGCACGTATTCATACATAAATAAGCATAAAAATTTCACTAAAAAAAGGTAATATTTATTTCTTAACTAATGTTTATTTATTAATCTAGTATTTATGGCTTGTATGTAATTGTAAATATTACGTGATAGTAAAAAAATCATTAATAAACTAAAAGCATTAAGCATCGAGAAATAGTTAATAAAAGCACCAAACAAAAGTGAAATAAGAATTTTAAATTTATAAATTTAGTTTTAGATAATATTAGCTAATAAGCAATATAATAATGACATCCAAGCATTACAAAAAATAATAATTAAGAAAAGTAGTAGTATACTCTTGGATGCAAAACTAAATATTGAGATTAAAAACTAAACATTGTCGGAGGAACTAAACCCTAACGGAAAAAACTAAACCCTAGGGTTTAGTTTCCCCCAAAAATGTTTACTTCCCATAGAGTTTAGTTTTTCTCAACAGAGTTTAGTTTCCCCTAATAGAGTTTGGTTTGAATCGTAGTATTAGTTTTTACCATGCTTAAATAATTAGTATACGATGCTTAAAAATTAATTAAATGTGATATAATTAACTAATCGATACTTAAAAGATTTGCTTATATGTTAGTATTATGAGTTTGTTGTCTATATGTAAATAATTAGATTAAGCATTCAAGAGGTTAATTCATAAGAAAACACGAAATGATTTATTAAGAAGGATATTTTGATTTACAAAAATGTTATACTAATGATTTTAGCTATAAATTAATCATTCCATTGTTCATCTTATATTTCTAAATGCTTATTTTATATTGTTGGGATAATAGCTTATTTAAGTTTCTTGTGATGCTTATTTAAGTGTATACATAATTAAGCATTCCATATAAACTAATAAGCATCAAGACAAGATCATTAAGCATTTAAAAACACGAGAAAATTGTAACATCCAAACCAAATAATGGGAAGCTTAAACCCTAGAGGAAAAACTAAAACCTGTGAGAAAAATTAAGTATACCCTGATGGGGAAAACTATACCATGAAATTGAAAAACTGAACTCTATCTAAGGAAATTAAACACCATAGTTAATTTAGGGTTCACTTATATAAGAACTAAACCCTTTTAGGGTAAGCTAAGCCCTATCGGGAAAATTAAACCCTAAGCGCAGAAGTTACACTATTGTAGAAATGTAAAACTTGTGGTTTACTTTTTTCTCCCCTAGTTTTTAGTTTTTTCGAAAAGGGTTTAGTTTCCATTCTTTGTAATTAGATCATTGCTTATTTATTTTAAGCACAACGAGAACATAAATAAGCATTCACACAACATAAATTAAGTATTATTTCGATGGACATATCCCAAGAATATTTTTAATTCTCTAATATGTATAGCAATAATAATATTATTACTAGTACATAATAATCATTGCAACACTTTAGTGTCCCACAATAATTGCTAAAGCATGTTTTCTCGACATGTTAAGCATAAGTTGAAATGTAATACCGATGCTTATTTTTTAATCTCGGAATGCTTACTATAATAAGCATTGGAACGATTTGGCATCGCATCCCTAAGTCTATTTAAGCATTATTTTTCAAGCTATTAAGCATCATTTGAAATGTAAAATCAATGCTTATTTTTAACTATCCAAATGCTTATTCTTTTTCGTTATTGTTTGTTATTACTTCGTGTTTTATTGTTAAACCCTTAAATTCTTAACCTAAATTAATATTTATCTTTTAGTTTAGTGTTTTGATTTTGATCTAATTTGTAAGCACTGCGGAAAAAAAATCAAGAAGAATTAGATAAACTTTTTAATTGCCATAAGAAAACTATTAATAAATGTAAATCAAAATCAACAATGTAATTAATAAATTAAATTGTGAAGAAAATATTTTAATTATTTAGAATAAGAGAGAAAGTTAATTTCGTCAATTGCATGAGATGAGAGAGATAGATTAATTTCCATGAGAGACGGTTACTATGGAGAGAGAATAAAGAGAAAACTAAATAATCCCACAATTTAAGGAGGATAGAGGAAAGATTACTATACTGCCCCTCTACTTACTAAAACTGCCGAAAATAACAATTAAATCTTAACCCTTAATCTCTTATATCTAAAGGTGGAGATTGGTTCCTAGTTCTCACCAATAAAAGGGTTCCCATATGATCTATTCTCTATATAGGTATATATATATATATATATATATATATATATTGTTTTTGTTTTTTTTCTCCATTGTGTTATTTCTTGCATATTAGTAATAGTAAAAGGAAAAAAAAAAAAAATTGGGCCCCCACTTTTTTCTGGGCCCTAGGCCCAGGCCTAGTCAGCCTTACAACAGGTCCGGCCCTGGATCGAAATAAGTTTGAGGACAAATGATTTTATATATAATAATACTATTTAGTTGGTGACCGCTTACTAAAATAAAGGGATGGGATAATCCACCCCAACTTTTACTATCTTAATGTTTATAAAATTGATTTTAGTTATTTTGTTCAATACATGCAGATGCAATATGATGTAGATTAATTATTGCATTGTACTCAGATTTATTCTTCTAAAAAAAACTAACATATACAATATTTTATATAAACTTGATGAACGTACATGTAGTTGTAGAATGTATCAACTACAAGGTTATCCTTGTTGTCATGCTATTTTGGTCATAGAACTACATAGAAACAATTTGGAAGATTGTGTTCACCGGTATAGCAAGGAAACATATTTGACAACCTATAAGCACATGGTGCAGCCTGTATCGGAATCAATTTTTTTTGAAAATTCGGGAAAGAAACCAATTCAGCCACCGAGTAGTTCAAGTCAAGGCTGGAAGGCCACAAAGAAAAGGACGAAAGGCGAAAATGATATTAGGGACCCTACCAAAGCTTCAAGGAAAGGACATAGGAAAACCTGCTCCAAATGTCTTGGTGAAGGCCACAACTACAGAACGTGTAGGGAATGCAATCCATAAAAATTCAAAATTATTCAAGGTACTTTGTATACTTTAATTAATTCTGTTTTATTCTACTTTCTCTAATTGTTAGAGGTAATTTCTTTAGTTTCATGCTTTTCGTAAATTTTAGTTTCCTTATTATAGTGGTAGTTTCTTTGTTTAAATAATAAGGTTGATGGCTTGATGGTTTAATAAAAGCCCCAAATTTTTTTTTTTCATCTTTTCTTCTATAAATAGGTTGATATATACTTGTGTGCTGAACTTTATTTTTATATCATAATGGAGTATTATGTTTTTGAATACACTCTTGAACTTTAATCATTATGGGTTAATTTGTTTTATTATTCCAGGGAATAGGAACACCACAAACTTCAATTTCTAATCATGATGGACCTCAACTAAGCCAAACATCTAAATCAACTCAAGCTTCACAAGCTATGGTTGTAAGAAAAGAAGTTGCTTGGCAAAAAAAAATAAAATAAAGTACAGTTCTTATAGTTTTAAAACACATAATTTTGTAGAAATGAGTTAGCTAGTATCATTATATTGTTATTCTAAAAATGATAGTTGTTGCTAACTTGTTGATTTATATGGCAGCCTGCACGTAGCAACGTTCATGTTGTGCCACAACCATCACCCCACCAAAGTCATGTTCCCAGTGTGCATCCAATTGCAGCTTCTCGTGCTCCGCAAATTCCTACATCAAGTGCTCCTCCAATTGGATTCAAGAGACCTTGTTGCTCAATTGATTCCGGCTTGTTCCATCATCCAAAAAGAGACAGAAACGTCCAACCATCTCCGATGTTCTTAAAAATATCAAGGAAAGAGAAAGGAGACATCATCCCTTTTAAGAAGCTAGTATGATTTGAACTTGTAGGTGTTAGGTTATGCTTGAAAAATACTTTTTTTTTTTTTGGTTGATAAAAGAAATATAATCTCCTATATATGTTGTTGGTTGGTACATTTCAAACTCTATTATTATGGCATCCACCTTTCCCTTTGTAGTTTTTGTCGTTAGGAAGTATGTGTAAAAACTTATTATGAACACTCAATTAGAATGTGGTTTTGTGAAATGTAAGGTTCTTTTAATCAATGTCGTATCAATGTTTTTCATTTTAAAATATTTATTTTGTTAGAACCGTCAAGTATTTTTTTTGTACTGACACGTGAAATATAAATTTCATATTTATGGAAATTGTTCATTGATATTTGAGGATTTTCAGAATTATTTGCTTAAATATATGTCTTATACAATTCAAAATAGTATATGGGTACGTGTATTGTGCAGATTTTAGAAAAAACATGGGTATTTTATTTTATGCAACTTACCTCTTTAAAAGTGTAAACTAGTTGCGTTAGGAGCGAGTGAAAATCACGCTCGGTTAACTTTCACAGAATGGGTTTTCTATGCAGAGTTAATTGAAACACATGTTTTTTTTTTTTTTTTTTTTTTTTTTTTTTTTTTTTTTTTTTTTTTGCAATTTTAAAAACACAGGGGTGTTTGACACAATTTAAGTAAAACACAAGGGTGTTTTAAGCTATTAACCCCATGTAACTTACTCAAATTATAGTTATGTAAGAAGATGAGAAGGCAATGGAGCAAAGTGACACCATCACTGTATAAATAGGGTAACTGATAAATACTTTTTCAAGCCATATCTATTCATACTTCCATGAAGTTGTTAGCAGTATTGTTCATTTGGTTACTAACTTGTAATGTTGCTTCGATCTGTTCAGTTGAGTACCATCTGGGCAGAGACAGCAGATAATGCTCGATCTACTGCACGGACCTTAGTTCTTGAAGCCTGTTAGGAACGTTCAAAAATGGTTACGCCGGAAGCCACGACGTCATCAGCAGCAGAGCAAAGAGAGGATTCTAGCGTTGGGGAGGGAGGATTCCAGCTCCGACGATTCGAATATGGCTTCTTCGCGTGAGCGAGGATATCACACATACTAAAAAGTCCGTGCATTTGTTAAATGTTTGAATTCTCTTTCTAATTAGTCATAACTACTTACGTACTAAGAAAATGTACCATCATAAATGAATGTGTTAGAATGAGGCGAAATAAATAAAACAGTGTCGTCTGGAACGAGACAGATGGAATAGTAGCGATACAATTTGGTTGGTGGCTGCTTAATAATAAAGCGGATGAGATTGTAATACAAATGTAGTACAGTACATAATTAAACTTTATTTATTTTCGAATTCCATTATTTTTTTTTTTTTTGGTTCAATACAAATTTAATATCGTGTAGATTAATTTCATAATTACAAACAATGATTTATTAATCCAATTAAGCGAGTATATTTTTTAACATTTAATTTATTTTTAATTAATAAAATGAAAACAAATGCTAGAAAATCTTAGATTTTTAGTTAATCAGTGCAAAATTAAATAAAATTAATATTGAGATAAAAATAAAAATAATCATCGGATTGAATAAAAACACATTTTATACCACGACACTTAACCGCCAATAACCGCCGTGCTCCACCACCCCTCTCTCTTCCACTGCAGAAACCCTAGCCACTATTATAATTATATACCACTCCAAACTCAACCAATTATGAACTGATCCAGATCTCAAACTCAAGCACTAATCAAATTAATGGCTTCTTTCACGGCCTTCTGCTTCACAACTCTCTTCTTACTCATCGTCGCCGCTTCTGCCCCGGCGGCCACCACGGCGGAGGAGTTCAAAGTCGGCGGCAACGAGGGGTGGCGACACCTCGCCGCGAACGAAACCGATACATACAAAAAATGGTCGGAAACCCTAAGGTTCCACGTCGGAGATTCTCTACGTAAGTTAATTATTCATCCCATGCAAAGATTCCATCTTTTTCTTACTAGATTCTACAAAACCCTAATCTTCTCTCTCTCTCTCTCTCTCTCTCTCTAATTTGAAAAAAAATAAAAGGTTTCATGTACAAGAATGATTCGGTGATGGTGGTGGACAAGTACGGTTACTACCACTGCAACTCCACCAATCCGGCGGCGGTTTTCAAGGACGGAAACACCGTCATCAATCTGGACCGACCCGGACCCGCATACTTCGTGAGCGGCGACCCGGTCCACTGCAAGAACGGCCAGAGGTTGATGGTGGAGGTGATTACGCTGCACCCGGGTTCTCGATCCCCGCCGCGCCCGGAGGACGAATCACCTGCGCCGTCGCCGTCCGGGGCAGGATCTCTGCCGGTTCCTCCTCAGTTGCTTTTGTTTCATCTACTCGTTATTGCAGCCTCCCTTCACATTTGAGTGTTTTACTACTTAATTAATTTCCAACTTTATAGTTAACTTGTTTTGTTGTAGTACTTGTGTTGTATTGTTGTTAGTGTGTGTGTGTGTTTTGATTAAGGACTAACTTTATGATTTTGATCGATATTTTGGATGATATAATTTCAATGTATGGTGTCATTTATTTTTTTAATTGATGAAAACAATATGCATGAACTACAAGAAACACGCTAAATAACGACTGAATTAGTATTAGAAAAAAAAATTCGGCTGTCGTTTAGCTACCGAACAACGACCGATTTCCGTGGCTGGCTCGACGGCGCTGCAAACGGATGTGTTGGAAGCACTCAATATATCTTCTCCCTTGATAAATACGTACTTCTCTTGAGGTGCAAGTGACTGGTTGAGTAATCATATCAACTCTATCCCTTTCGTCGTCCCCTCGGGGTACGAAGTCTTAATCTTGGGGCCGTTCGGAGGGAACGACTACGAATATGCACTGTCTCAAGGGAAATTGATGCACAAAATCGGAACAAACTTAGTAAGTAGTGATTATGTGCGTTTGCATGTATTATATTATTTCTTAATAATTATGTAAAATGACATTATTATCCTTATATTTAAAAGGGCGTAATCGGTAATAAATATTTTATAAGAATTCACACTTTTATAATAGTAATAGATACTATATAGATTAGTATTGGTTATTTCTTTTAAAGATTTTAATTAATTACGTATTACTCTTATTTAGTTGGATTTTTTTAAGTATCAAAATACATAGGCCAGAAGTAGGGATGTCAATTTTCCCCGCAGGGACCCGCCCCTAATGGGGCGGAGGCGGGGGGTAAAATTAGGAGAGGCAAAAATAAATCTACCCACTTTCAACTTAAAAAACAAAATTTAGCTTTGGATCTTAAAAACATAAAAATATACCCAATCTTTCAAATTTTGTACCATAATGCCCTTGTTTTTTTTTTTTTTAACGAAAATGCCATTGCTTTATGCTTTTTGCTTTTTACTTTTTGCTTTTTGCTTTTTGACTTTGACCACCAACTCTCTCTCTCTCTTTCCGGTAATTTTGGTGTTACAAATCGTACTGTGTTCCATACAAATAAGTACGAAACGTATTTCTTACTGTGTACTTAAGTACGCAGTAAGCTTTTCTTCCTTTCGTACTGTGTACTTAAGTACGCAGTAATATTTTTTTCCTTTCGTACTGTGTACTTTAGTATATCATGTAAATTGAACAAAAACTTACACAAGACTAGTAATCTTTTTTTGTGTTTTGTACTGTGTACTTAAGTACGCAGTAAGCTTTTATTCCTTTCGTACTGTGTACTTAAGTACGCAGTATGATTTTCTTCCTTTCGTACTGTGTACTTTAGTATATCATGTAAGTTGAACAAAAACTTACACAAGACTAGTAATCTTTTTTTTTGTGTTTCGTACTGTGTACTTAAGTACGCAGTAAGCTTTTCTTCCTTTCGTACTGTGTACTTAAGTACACAATAACATTTTCTTCCTTTCGTACTGTAAACTTTAGTATATCATGTAAATTGAACAAAAACTTACACAAGACTAGTAATCTTTTTTTGTGTTTCGTACTGTGTACTTAAGTACGCAGTAAGCTTTTCTTCCTTTCGTACTGTGTACTTAAGTACGCAGTAAGATTTTCTTCCTTTCGTACTGTGTACTTTAGTATATCATGTAAATTGAACAAAAACTTACACAAGACTAGTAATCTTTTTTTTGTGTTTCGTACTGTGTACTTAAGTACGCAGTAAGATTTTCTTCCTTTCGTACTGTGTACTTAAGTATATCATGTAAATTGAACAAAAACTTGCACAAGACTAGTAATCTTTTTTTTGTGTTTCGTACTGTGTACTTAAGTACACAGTAAGCTTTTCTTCATTTCGTATTGTGTACTTAAGTATATCATATAAATTGAACAAAAACTTACACAAGACTAGTAATCTTTTTTTATATTTCGTACTGTGTACTTAAATATACAGTAAGCTTTTCTTCCTTTCGTACTGTGTACTTTAGTAATCTTTTTTTGTGTTTTGTACTGTGTACTTAAGTAATCGAGACAGAGGATAGCATTCGTAGATAGTGTGCTCACTTTAGTTTTCAAATTTCAAAAAGCGAAACAAAGTTTGATGTTGTTTCGAGTAATCATACCCAACCCAATTGACTTTCAAATTAAACAATTCCATCAAAAGAAGAAGTATTCACCAAATTAATACACGATCGAACCAAAGTAATCATCTCGTATATCCACAATTAATTAACAAACCAACTCAATCATAAATGGAAATCAGATCGAAAAAAGGAAGAAAAATAATAAAACTAACTAAAGCTTAAGATCCAGATCAATTCCTGAAGCAACTTTAGCAATAACTTGAAATGGGGAACGGAATCGGGAAGCTGAGGCCGTGCTTCGCCTGCGAGGCCGGCGATATTTCCGGCGGCGAAACGACAAATAGGCCCACTGAATTAACTACAAATCAAGAAAACCAAACCAAAACCCTCAATCAAATCCAACTGAAGCACAAATAAGCCCACTGAATTATCCAAAAATGAAATACCATACAATAAAACTGGCCATCAACAATAAAAAATCAAGTGATCGATGAACAAAATAAAAACCAATCAAAACTCCAAATTCGAAGGCTCTGTACCAATTCAAAATCCAAAGTGATTCAAGCTTCAAAAACCATCAACAACCGATCACATAACTGCAATTCAACCAACAAATCAACTACAAATCAAGAAAACCAGCAAAAAGATCTCACCTTTAACCAAAAAACAAGCCGATCAAGATTGAAAAACAGCCACAGAACCACTAAACCAGAAGATCAAACCCACAAAAATCAACCACAACCACAAATTTCAAGATCAAAACCACAAAAACACCAATCAAGATCAACCCTTTATACCTCAGAGACATAAATGGGTAGTTGAAACGCGGCGGCGGCGAACTGTGGTGGACGTCTCTGCAGATCATCTTCCTCAACAGATCCTTCGCTTCCGGCGAGACTGACCGGAAATTGACGGAAACAGTCGGACTTCGTGCTTCGCGAGCTGGTGGTGGGGCTTCGTGCTTCAGACCCTCCAGGCCGCCGGCCGCTCCTGCGCCGCCCCCGCCCGCTTCGAACCCTTCCTCTCCGGCCTGCTTCGCCACCGCGAAGTTCTGCGGCACCACCACCGCCTGCCCCTCCCTCAGCTGCCCGTCGAACACTGCTGCCCGTTGTGGTTCACGATCTGCACTCTGGCGGAGGCAGCGGCGCCATGGGGTAGAGAGAGAGAGAAGAGAGAGAGAGAGAAGAGAGAGTGAAGAAACTATGAAGGGAGATGGTGAGTATAAGGTGAGAAAAAAAGAGAAAAAGTAAATAGTACTCTGAACCTAAAAAGCAAGGGCGTTTTTGTCTACCGAACCAAAAATCGGGTATATTTTGTATGTTTTTAACTTCCGAAGCTAAATTTAGTTTTAACACTTAGAAGTGGGTATAGGAGTATATATTCTCAAATTAGGAGCCGGGGCTGGGGCTGGGGCCGGGTATACAAGCTTATACCTGAATCGGATTCGGGGCGGGGCCGGATTTATAGATACCCGCCCCGCATCCACCCCGAATATACTTAACATATACGAGTAATATATATATTTTAATAAAATATTATACTCAAATTTTAATAAAAGTTTTTTCATATTTTGGAGACTCCCCGTCTTCTAGACTTCCAATCTTCCAAAAATCTCAATCAACATTCTTCTTTTTCGTTTTAAAAAAAAAAAAAAACACATTACTGGTAGTTATTATTCAATTTTTTTTTAATTTTTTTTTTCAAATATATATTAACAGGTACCCGCCGGGTATCCGCCCTCCATCGGATAATCCCCGCCTCCTTCCCGCCCCGAATTAAACGGGTATGGGGCTGGCTCGGGGATTTTTTTTGGAATGGGTATGGGCACAGGAAAGCAATACCCGGCCCCGCCCCGATCCGTTTACATCCCTAGCCAGAAGTAATATCGGCGGTAATAAGCTTTGATCAACCTAAATATTAATTTATTGAATAAAACGTATAGCACAACTAATGCGTGCATTAATTCGATTCAATACGATAATCAATGTATAATTACGTTTCGACTTGAATAAAAAATACATACGTTCATATTGAGGATAATACACACATAGAACAATTCAATTGCGAGAATGACGACCCCGAATTCGAAGATCGTACTCCGTGTCGTGGCCGTGGTCGTGATGGCCGTATTTCTTTGTAGCAGACCGTCGCAAGCAGTCGAAGAGCCTGCTGCAGCGAACGAGAGAGGGAATGGAGGTAACGTGAAGGAGTGCGACAAGAGATTATCAAAAGATTGTGTGAATTTGTTATTGAACAAGACGTGCTTAGATCCAAAATATGCACCATTTGAAACATGTTGCTCGCAAATAGCACGTGTAGGCTACGATTGCTACTTCGCAATTTTGGATGATTTCCAGTCCCATAACAAATGCACCTCTTCTATTAAACAAAGGGCTGCCGCCAATTACTATAGCTGTAATTCGGCCTGAGATAATGTTTCCGATCCGATTATTACTCCATTTGTCCCACTTAATTAGTCTAAAGGGTGAATATTTAATACATTACATACACTCTTGTGGACTGATTAAGTAAGACGGAAGAGATATTTGTTTTCTTTAAATAATCAATAGTCACAGTGAGAAATTAAATTGGAATCATTTTTATAGTATCGATCAACATTGTGTTACAGTGTGAGACAAACTCGATTTATTTACAAGTTTTAATTAGTACTCTCTCTATTCTATTCCATTTGATTTTGTCTATTATCTTATACCTCACATCTATTCACTTTATAGGCCAGAATGGAATAGAACGAAGGGAGTAGTATTAATATATACTCCCGTTGATTGTTATATATAGCTCTTAAGTTCTTATCGTAATTACGAAATATCGTTCCTATAAGCATCAAAATAACCGATACTAAAAAAAAAATACGTGAGATTATTAACTCAGATAATACTTTGAAAATAAAGTCCCGCCTTATAACTTAGACGTAGAAGAACAATAACTTAAATCTTTATCTTCAACCAGGGGTGGAGCTAGCATGGTGGCAGTGGGGTCAAGTGACCCCACTAGAATTTAAAAAAAATTAAGGGTATTTTAGTAATTTCATAAATTATTATTAAAAATATTAAAAAATTAGTAATATTTCTAAAATTTCAATCAAAATTTCCCCTAATTCTAATGAAATTAGTGAAAAAGACTGTGCACTCCCCATCTCATAGTTTAATTGTTGTCGCCACCCTTCCTATTGTTGTTAATCCATCGGCGGAGTCTTCACCGTCACTGAGGCAATGAGTCACCAGCACGCCTTCCGAAGCACTCGGACCAAGCGCCCGACGGTGACCCCTGCATCGAAAGTCTGGCTCCACCCCTATCTTCAACCACTATGGAGTAATGTCATGGTCTTCTAAAACACCTAACACTAGTAGTTTGACTTCTATAACATTGACAAGAGCAAGAAGGAAGTAATGGACAATTGAATTGATAATAATCATGTATTTATATATAGTACCACAATTGTAGGTTAGCCTTGCATTATCATCACTAGGCTTTATGAATCACCGACCTATTTTCTTGTGCATGGTAGATACGTTCGTACATATCCATGATGCATGCATGCATGAATGAGTCATATTGCATGTATTTATGTATCATATCTTTTAATATTTACTCTCCGTTTTTTCTAAAATGATGACCTCCGTTTTTTCTAAAATGATGACCACGTTTTCATTTTAGATATTTAATTTCTTTTGGATGTACAGGAATTCAGTTTAATTTTAGTATTATATCTATATATATTCGATCCATTCATATACATGAGTAATACTAATCATTCTTACCATAATTATATATTCAAACTAAATTATACTAAATTATACGTATATAACTATATTTGTTCCATTTTCTTTTCATAACAAATGTTAACTACTTCAAGTTAAACTATATAAATATTTATACTAATCCTACATTAATAGCTAAAGTTATGGAACGCTTTCATCCTTATTTATGAATAAATTATTTAGAATTAGTAAAATTAGTCTAATGATATTTGGGTCATGATAATCAAAATTTAAATTTCATTAGGTAGCTTATCTTAATTTAATAGAATAATTTGGGATATTACACTAATTACACAATCATTTTAATATTTTAACAAACTTTTACAATTATTTAAAGACATGCATGTAATCAGGTGGTAAGAAGGAGAGATATTATAATACTAGTACCATGCAAGCAAAATAATTATCACTCCAGAAAAAATAAAAATAAAATCATCCCAATTATAATATTAAATTTAAGGGTATTCATCGTGGTAATTTTGTGAAAAATTAGTAATTTCTTACTATTTAGTTTGATGCGTACGAGTCACTTTATCACGGTTAGTATTTAAAAAAAAAAAGATTTCGTCGCCAAATTCTTTATAAAAACTCATGCTCGTTGAGCTAGAGTAC
This sequence comes from Thymus mandschuricus, assembly GCA_029379335.1. Taxonomy (NCBI): domain Eukaryota; kingdom Viridiplantae; phylum Streptophyta; class Magnoliopsida; order Lamiales; family Lamiaceae; genus Thymus; species Thymus mandschuricus. The sequence continues at coordinate 5,391,385 of CM057080.1, read as the reverse complement.
TCACTCCTTTTTTTTCTTCCTTCTCTTCTCTTCTCTTCTCTCTCTCTCTCCCTAGCTTGTCAATGGATCGAACTCTCGTGTTGATGATGGTGGTGGTGGTGATTTTCTCAGTGATTGATGATGGGATTGAGGGAGCTATTAATGTGACCATCACTGTATTGGAGAGTGCTACTGCAAAAGGAGCAGGTGATTATTTTTTCATTTTTGTTCTATTCTTAATTCTAAGCTTTTTCTTTCATGGAGATATTTTTTTTTTTGGTTTATAGAAAAAATTGCTTGTTTAATTAATTCGAGAATTTGTATGCATAGTCTGTCTTGACGGCACACCGCCAAGTTACGCCTACAGTCCCGGATTCGGAGATGGAGCCCAGAATTGGCATGTCCATTTACAGGTACATTCTCTCTCTCTCTCTCTCTCTCCATGCAGAGATGTATATATATATATATAATAATGAATTAATTAGAAGTTACAATGGAGATGTATCTTTTATATTTCTACGAAAATGTTCTTTAATTTCGCATATATACTTTATCTAATTTGAGGATTGATTTCAGATTTTTATAACTGGAACGTCGTCTTCGTCCTCTACTGCGATGGTTCCTCGTTTATGTCGGACGTCGAGGAGGTAGATCCGGTAAGTAAGTTCAATTCTTCAAATATGTATGGTTTTAAATTAATTAAAGTGTATGATGATATATTAATTAATTGTTGTACGTACGAACGAACGTAGGTCTACAACATAACACAGGGGTGCAAGGATCTTTGACGCCGCAATGGAGGAGTTGTTGCTACGAAAGGGGATGATAAACGCCAAGAATGTATGCGCGATTAATTTGTGTTGTTAGTATTTAATTTTGATTAAATTTTGATTAATGATAATTAGTTAATTAATTGGATGGTGCAGGCTCTGCTCTCTGGCAGTTCAGCAGGTGGGTTAGCCGCAATTCTGCACTGTGATAAGTTTAGAGGCTTGTTTCCTAATAATGAAACCAGGGTGAAGTGCTTGTCGGATTCTGGCTTCTTTATCCACGGGTAATCATAATTAATTTCTTAATTAAGGTTTTAAGTACTATTGTTAATATTAATTAATTTATTTTATGAATAATAACAGTGAGGAGCTGATTGGGGCTGATTGGAGAGAAGAACGGTTCTATGGTGTCATATCCACTCATGTAATTTTCTTAATTAGTATTAGAATTTAGAATATAATTAACAAGTCTATTAATTTGCTAATATTTAACTAAGTGCAATTAATTTATTTTTCTTAATTAATAATTTGTGGTATTTATAGGGGTTGGCTGAGTTGTTGCCCAAGTTATGCCTGATTAAGTTCAGTCCGGTTTTGGTAAAAAATCTATAATTAATTAAATAATTCACTCTTTTATCTATAATTAATATATATGAATATTATACTTCATTAAATAATTATCATACTCTTTAATTTAATTAATTAATTTTCCTTTTTGTAGTGTTATTTTCCTGAATATCTGGTGCCGGATGTAAAAACCCCACTCTTTTTGCTAGAATCGGCATTTGACAAATATCAAGTAAGATTATAGTACTAATTAAATATTCATTTTTCATATGAAAGATTTTTTTAAAAAAAAAAAAATTGCTTCTGATCATCCACATATTAATTTTAATTTTAGATTGGGGAGAATTTGTTCACTCCGAATTCAATAAGTAAAAGGTGGTACAATTGCACCAATACCAACTTGTTGCTATGCAACTGGACAGAGATTCAGATTATGAAAGGTACACTTTAATTTTATTACAAAATACTACCATAAATTAACGTTTTCTCAATTTATATCTATTCAGATTTCCGAACCACTCTCCTAAGCACTCTCAAGAATACCATCGGCGATGCTTCTCCGTCGAGACAAGGCTACTTCGTCCACAGCTGCTACGTCCACACCCACATTCTGTCCAAGGACTTTTCGACGTGCTCGTCTCTCGTCGGTACCAATGTGCTCGCTAACAGAGTAGGACAAACAGACAAGAACATCTAAACTAGCTAGTAGTTATAGCTCATATTTGATGCACCTTTTCCCTTTCTTTGCAGACGGTGGCTGAAGCTGTCGGCGATTGGTATTTTGACCGGAGGGGCTTCCAAGAGATCGACAACATCAACGACTTGCCCCGGAACTGCACCAGCGCCTATGTTGGGGCGGACTTTGAAAAAAAATGTAGTGTTATTTTGTCTCATTAATTACTAAGTTTATGTATCTCTATATATGAAAAAGGACTGGAATTATAGGTTAGGTATTAATGGCTTGTTTTTTTTGTAACAATAGTAATACGGAGTACTATTTTTTTTAGAGTCAAATACTAAAGTAAATCTAAACAAGTAATTGGAGAAAAATGAAACAACCCTCACAAGTAAACAGATAATTAAATTGAATTTAACAACGTATATTAATGATATGAGTTCATCATTATCCTACCGAATAATGTCGTTATTTTACTCTCTCTATCCATTTTATAATAATATTTTACTGTTCGATTTGTGTCTAATTTATTGAATATAAAAGTGTCATTATAACATGGACGGAGGAAGTATTAATATAATAAACATTAATGATATAATTTTAAAAAAACAACTTTAACAATGTCAGTGTAATTTGAATAATTAATTATGAATAATTTATGAATAAAATAGTGGAGAACTTAAGTTAGCCATTCGAATTTGGTCTAATATTTCACAAAAAAAGGGTGTAATTAAACAAAAGAAAAGTGACCAATACTACGAAGCAAATCATTTAAGCAACGAAACTTATAGCAGTACAATTGAAATAATAATTATTTCATGTGTCACTTATAAGAAAGTACGTTTTCCCTTTTAATACGTCCCCGACAAGAGGATATGTTTCATCATTGGATATAAAAATTATTAAAGGAAAATCACTTTTTGTACATGGACTCTCCACTTTAATACACAAACCCACATTTTTTTAAATCACGTGCCAAAAAAGAAACGTCTTCTCTTACAACCGGTGGAGAGAGTAATAAACTAGAGTTTTTTTTTTTTTTTTTTTTTTTCTACAAAGCCGGTTTGAAATATTGGTAGAAAATTCAATTACTCTTAATATGAAAACTACCCCCCACCAAATTTATTGTCTAATCTTTTTAACCACATAATTTGTGCATAATACCAAAATTTTAAATTTTAGTACTGATTCGATATTCAAGAATTCATTTGGAATTTAAATTAATATGAAATTTCTTTAAATAACTATACATTTAAGTAACTAAACGAAGAAAATGGGAGGAGTTAAATTCAATTCCTTCCATTTTTATGGATTAAAGAAACAATTGTGTACAATTCTTCAAAATGCATGTTTGCTTCGTCAACTTCGGCTGAATTTTTGGACCCGAAGGATCTGGACCGGATCCGGGTCAATGGAAAAATATGGATCTGGATCTGGACCAAGCAATCCGGTCCAGATCCGGCCCGTTGCCATCCCTAGTTATTATACAAAAGTGTTGAAAGAAAAAAAAATAGTATACTTTATTAATCAACAAAAAAATTGTGGGGCGTACGTGTGTTTGTTGGCCTAGCAGTAGGCAGTTATATTTTAGAGCCAAAAGTCCCGATTTCGAGACCTCTGTGACACTTCCTTTAAATTTCTATTGTTAGTTAAAACAAAAAAAATAAATAAATAAATTGCGTTGCTATTCCATGTGCCATCTAATGTGATCGTATTATTGAGCGTAAATTTCATTACTTTAATGTGCATGGTTATTATGTTTTTTTGTACAATTGAAAGATATAATCTTTTAACAGGGAGAACGTGTTCTTGGAAATAATATTTGTTGCAATATTAGTCAAGTAATATAAAATTTTAAGAAGATAATTAGAATAGCAATTTTTCATGGTAAAATTGCTTTTATATCAACCTTTATAAAAACGTCTACTTTTTAAACCTTTTAAAAGTTCAATATCAAAACACTTCCACTCGCATTACCTATTCCCTATTGATTTCCTTTTTAATTTTGTTTGACATTTATCTGGAAAAATAAAATATTATTAACGATCAGAAAAGTATAATCAATAAAAAGAAAAATATATATATATACGAGGATGTAAATAATCATGTAATGTAGTATATGATCTAATATTTGAATTAATCTCACTCGCATTCGTGTGCATTAAATTATTATGCAAGAACCATATTTCTTTGTTTTATTTTAATGGAAGTATGCATAGACATATCCATGAGTTGATTCGAAATATCTAATAAATTAGAATGGAAAATACACTATTTTATATGATCATTCATTTAAAATAGTTTTAAGTTATTCATGGATAAATTGTCGTAGGTTGTTAGGACAAAAATGGATTATAAACACTATTGCGAATAAAAAGTACAGGAGATCCTCTATTTCCACTTTCATGTACCAATTGTGTATCAAATGTCGAAATCTACTAATTTTACAAAAAAAAAAAAAAAAAAAAAAAAATTCAACTATGTACCAATTGTGTACCAAATGTCGAAATCTACTAATTTTACAAAAAAAATTTCAACTAAGGTTGCGTTCTCTTTGATGCGAAAGAAAAATGAGAGAAAAGAGAAATTTATACCCTATAAATCTCGCCATTTTCCTCACCTTTTCTCACATTTTCTATTTTTTCCCCTTCATTTGCACTACAATAGAGAGAAAATATTATCTCTCCAATTTGGTGTTGTAAATATTTTCTCCAATTTAAGGAGTAAAATCCCCCCTCATTTATAAAAGGCGAGAAAAGGTGAGAAAAGGGGTGGAATTTATCGAGTAATTTTCTCTTTTCTCTCCTTTTCTTTCGCATCAAAGAGAACGCAACCTAATCGTATTATGATTTGTGATAATTTTACAATTATTTTCTAAAGTTCAACCAATCATTTTAGGATTTATAATTATTTTTTACCATTTAATTTCTATTTTATTTGGTAAAATAGGGTTGATAAAAAATTGAAAGTTACGGTACATAATTTTTTTTTTAATTCTAATTAAATTTTTTGTCATATATATATATATATATATATATATATATATATATAGCTAGTGGATCAAATGGGATCTCTATTCTAAGGTAGTAACTAGGATCCAATCTCAACCTTTCTTTTTTTTAAATCAATGATGTAGATTAATTAGGCAGTTTCCATAAAATTAATTAAATTTTTTTAATAAGAAACCAACCCCCACGTGTTACTACCATGTAAAATAAGAATAAATATTTTATATCTATTAAATCTCAACCGTTCTAATCTATAAAATCTACGATGCATAACGGATCCTAGTTACTACCTAAGGGACGGTTCCTATTGGATCCGCTCCCTATATATATATAGGTTAGAGATCAAATGGGATCTCTACCCACAGGTAGTAACTAGGATCTAATCTAAAACGTCCATCTAATTAAATCTCACGGTTATTTTTTTATTGATAATTTCTCTTTATGTTAATCCTATTTTAATGTGAAAGGCTAATAAGGTAATTTTTATGCAGTAACCGCAACCTCCATAAATAAAGGAATTCCAATTTAACCACAATTAATTGATTTCTTCTCTCCTACATTCTTATCCGATTTTCTTTATAAAAAAAAAATAAAAAAAAAAAATAAAAAACCTTCTTATATCACCTCGTCATTTTTATTTTTTAAGAATGAACCATTGAAACTAAAAAAAAAAACCAACGAAGGCATCATAGGAAATTTGGAATAAGATCTTTAATAATCACAAATTAATTTGTAGTTGAAATTAATTCAGCACATGTAAATAAGCAATTCAACTAGTGCAAATAAACAATTTAATATGTATAAATAAGTAAAATAAGCAATTCAACTACTGCAAATAAGCAATTTAACGGATGTAAATAAGCAATTCAACACCCGAAAAATAAGCAATTCAACTACTGCAAATAAGCAATTTAATAAATGTAAATAAGCAATTCAACTCCCGAACTCCCGTAAGTAAGCAATTTGACGTATGTAAATAAGCAATTCAATTCTTGTAAATAAGCAATTCAACGTATGTGAATAAGCAATTCTGTAAAAAGTAAGATATACAAATTAAACAATATAATTAAGCAACATATTATAAGATATTAAGCAACTACTATCATAAAATTAAGCAATAATTACTATACATGCAATATATACAGCTAGAGGACTAATTGTTTGATAACAAATTAAATTTGAAAAAACACCAATAGAATTTGCAAAGTATTGGGAAAAATCAATAATCAATAATAAATATTATAATAACAAATAAAATAAGTAAATTTAATTGCATACGTGGTGGGTGTTTCGTGTTCTCGGATGGCTCTCCATATAATCCATAATTAATTGCCGTGATTTAGTTGATATAGTTAGTTATAAAATTATATATGTTTTTTTCCATTTTACCCTCGAATGCAAGTTATTATTTATTGATTAATCCACATCAGATTTTTGTAGATTAAATCTGTCCATTGATTTACATGATATCTACGAACTAGAATGGTTTCTAGTTTCTACCTAAGGGACGGTTCCTATTGGATCCGCTCCCTATATATATATATATATATATATATATATATATATATATATATATATTATTTTGTTATAATATTTCCATTTTTATAATAATAATTAGTTGATACACGATTTATATACATAAATGGCGACAAGTGATCCAATCCCATAAATAGAAGATGGGGGAGAAGTTAATTATATGCACGAAAAGATAATAAAATAAGTAAAGAGTAAATAATGGAGAATGTTAAATAGATTGCATAGTCATATATTTAATCTTTACTTATGCTGCAAAATAAGAAATGCAAAAAAAAAAAATTTATTAGATCTATTAAATACAACTCATGAAAAAAAAATAAAAATGGAATACTTCCCAAGAAAGAATCGAGTACTAATAAAAGGTACAATAGTTTAATACACGACTTAATATTGTTGTCTCTGGATACCAAAACTCAACAAACAAACTTGATTTTTATTAGGGAGGTAATTATTTTTACTTGCGATGTATTTGGAAAATAAAAATCAAATTATTTATTCATGAAACGAACCGCACATCGTGTGTGGGAAAACACTCTAAAACTCCATAAAGATCAATATATTATAAAATTGAATATTGTCTTTAAGAATTGTGAATTACGAATGAGTGTCGAAAAAAACCAACCATTTTTTGTGCAACATGCATGATAGTAGCCTACAAGATAGTAATATACTTTATGCTGTAAAAAAAAAGCAAATTCATGAAATAGTGAACTTAAAATAATTACAATACAATTTCAATGAAACTTGGATACGTGCAACACGGACATATGTTCTAGTTGGTTTTAATAAGCTTTGGTCAACATAAATATTAAATATTAATTTATTGAATATAACGTATAGCACAACTAATGCGTGCATTCATTCAATTTCAATACGATAATCAATGTATATTTAGGTTTCGACTTGAATTATACATACGTTCATATTGAGGATAATACACACATGAACAATTCAATTGCGAGAATGACGACCCGGAAATCGAAGATCGTGCTCCGTGTCGTGGCCGTGGTCGTGATGGCCGTATTTCATTCGAGCAGACCGTCGTAAGCAGCCGAAGAGCCTGCTGTAGCGAACAAGAGCGGGAATGAAGTTAATGTGAAGGAGTGCTACAAGAAATTATCAAAAGATTTTGTGAATTTGGTATTGGAAAAGACGTGCTTAGATCCAAAATATGCACCATTTGAAACATGTTGCTCGCAAATAGCAAATGTAGGCTACGATTGCTACTTTGCAATTTTGGATGATTTTCAGTCCCATAACAAATGCACCTCTTCTATTAAACAAAGGGCTGCCGCCAATTACTATAGCTGTAATTCGGCTTGAGAATAATGTATCTGAGCCGTTTATTACTCCCCCCGTCTCATTAATTAATTAGTCTACAATGCTGAACGTTTTATACTTTACCTACGTACATTCACTATTCTAGACTAATTAAGTGGGAGGGGAAGATAATTGGTTGTCTTTAAATTATCAATCGTTACAGTGAGAAAATTGGAATCATTTTTATAGTTGCGTTATAGTGTGAGACAAACTCGATTTATTTACGAGTTGTAATTAATTAGTACTCCTTCTGTTCTACTCCATTTGACATGTTTTATGACTTTATACCTCACATCGATTCGCTTTATAGGACAAGTGGAAATGGAACGAATGGAGTAGATAATTGATTGTTATATATAGCTCGTAAATTCGTGTAGTAATTACGAATTGTTGTTCCTATAAGCTTCAAAATAATTTATTATTATAGTATCTTTTATACCTTTCTAATGCTACATATTTATTGAATTTATCATCTAAGAACCACAATAGTTACTTACACACTTGTTCTTAAAATTTAGCGGAAATTACACTTTTGCATCCTACTAAACTATTGGACTTTTAATAAAAATATTTTGAACTATGGTTAATTATACTCACTCCGTCCCATTATTATACGAATATCATTTTCCGGCATGAAAATTAAGACGAGATTGACGATAGTGGATAACATAGTTAAAATGAGTTAAAATTTTATCATTTTAGGTAATATCCCTATATAGGCGGCGGAGCGTACGAAAATAAAAACTTATCCCTATATCGATGAGACAGAGGGGTATTAAATACCCTAAACTATGCAAATCATGAGAACCGCTTATTATTTACCAAAAAAAACTACACACACTTTTTACATCCTCAAACATTTTAGCGTTAGTAATTAATCACATCCCATGCTTCTTTTACTTCTGATGGCGCAGACGAATTAAATCTTAGCCATACTTTAACAATTATTGCATCTTGACTGGTCTTTGCGATTTCATCTTGACTAAATATTTTCTCATTTCATATTAATTTTTTTCATATGTGATGTAAGGAATTTCGAAAGGCATGAGCTAGATTATCAAAATCGACGTCCCACTTCAATTGACTTCCTTATCTAATCGAGACGTTTCATTTCAATTGATTCCTAATTCGGAAAGAATTAACTCTTACTTTTTAGCATGGATCTTTTACTTTTCACTTTTAACGTTGCTTCTAAACTCATGTGTCGAAATGAAACAAATCAATTAATCTGGAATGGAGAGAGTAATTGAAAACACTGTTGATATAATTTTTTTTAACCACCTTAACAATAAATTAGAAGCTGTCGCTAACACATACACACAAATGATTAATAACTAGTTTACAACCCGTCGAAAATCGACGGGTGTCAATTATTTTTAATGTTTAAATATTTTATTAGTGAAATTTATTTTAAAATATTTAGACTATGATTCTCGATTTTTATGTACTTACAAACAATAAAAAGAATTTAAGAATGATGAATAACTAATTCAATGATGATTCATATTATATTTAAATCTTCGACGTTTAAAGACTTATAACTCAATTTGGTGTAAAAAAAGACAAAGCCAAGTTCCTCGTGAAATATAAAAATTAAAAAAAATTAAAAGTAATACAAAAATACTAAAAGTAAATAAACAATATGAAAATTATATAAGAAATATGGACCAAATAATATGCTTGGCTCCTCTTTTACAAAGCTATTGAAGTTTGATCATGGTCTCCGTCCCGTTACTCGTGTTTATAAGAAAATAGGTTTAAAGGGGAATATTTTGATGATAGGTATATATTTGTATCTCGTTAAGCCGCCCGTTGTTTATTTTAATAAACAGAAAATGTCAAACAAAGTCTCCCGTAGCCAGTTGTTTATTGTAATAAAATAAAATGTCAATATAAAGTCACTCGTTTCTCGTGTTTATAAGAAAATAGGTATAAAAGGGGAATATTTTGATGATAGGTGCGTTTGTATCTCGTTCAAAATTCGATACAATTACTTTATAACGTTATTTTTAAGTAAATTATAAATGAAAATTATGAAAATATGTCAAGTCACCAGTTATTTTTTTCAATAAAAAAAAATGTCGTTATATCAAAATAAGTTAAGATGTCCGTCTCGAACCACCACATTGATCGACATGCATACATGTCAATTCCTACATCCACAATTCTTATTTATCTAAAATACATATATTTGTAAATATTGAAGTATGATATATTTCAATCTCACACAATATCTATCTTATATTTAGTTTTATATTGTATACTACTATGTATGCTTATCATATAAGTATTCACGTAGCCCGATGTTTATTGTAATAAAAATAAAATGCCGTTACATCAAAATAAATCAAGCCATAACGCCGATTCTTGTTACATTTAAATCTTCGACGTTTAAAGACTTATAAATGAAATTAGTGCCGAAATCAACAAAGCCAAGTTTCCCGTGAAATAAAATAAAAATTAAAAATTAATGTAATACAAAAAGTACTTAATAATTTACTACCCGTCGAAAATAGTTTACATTAATCGAATTCTGCCTCTTTTGCAATCTAACATGTAACTTAATTTGATAAGTATAATTTTAGTAGAAATATATATAATTATATAAAGTCACCCGTTACTCATGTTTATGAGAAAATAGGTTTAAAGGGGAATATGTTGATGGTAGCCAGTAGGTGCATTTGTATTATGTCAGAATTCGATACGAATCACTTTATAACGTTATTTTAAAATAAATATAAATAAAAATTATTAAAATGTCAAGTTGCCCGTTATTTATTATAATCAAATATAAAAGAAAAATATTAAAATAAGTTCAAGTCGTTCGTTGTTTATTTTAATAAAAATAAAAAGTCAATGAGGGGCTCAAATAGTTACATTGATTTCATCTAGCCATGTCGTTATTTCAAGCCGCTAGTTAATTGTGATAATAAAAGTATGTTTATTAGAGTAATATTTTGATAATAAGTATAGTGTACCTCGTCAAAATTCGACATGAAAAGATTAATTTTTTAGTGTTATTTTAAAGCAAACATAAGATTAAAATATTAAAATATTGTTTATTCACGTATAATTCTTTCATACGTGATGTGCTTTTTATAATATTGACATTAAAATACTATATTTTAATATTCACAGATATATATGTAAATATTAGTATTAGTTAAATTATAAAGATAAATAATAAACATAATTATAAGATCCAAATATAAAAATTCAATTCATATATAATAAAATATAATTTATTTATAATATAATATTAATATATTATTATTTAAAGTCACATAATTCCAATATAACTAAAGAAAGTCGTAAATAATTACCTTTATTCATTCACATATTATTGATAGTATTAAATTACTACCAATTTCATAATACTAATAAAACACATAATATATAAAGCATTCGGTTAATATTTACTAATCATTGCATAATACTACAAATAAATGCAAATCATATTTGCATAATTATTTGCATGTAGATTTTATTATTTTAACTATTATATGGAATTGTATTTGTTAATGTTATTTTATTATAAATAAATAAATAAATAAATAAAATAATATATTAAAATCTTTTTTTTATCGAAATAATATATTAAAATCTATTCATGTATGAATAGAATAATATTGAAGATAACTATTAAAGATATAATAATAATAATAATAATAATAATAATAATAATAATAATTATAGAATAATTAGATAATATTTTTTATTATAAAAAATTGAATTTTAGATAAATAGGAATGGAGAGCATAGGAAGCGCCACGTAGGCACGTGAATTAACGTGGTGCTCCGAATCCGCTTTGCTATTATATATAAAAGGATAATGTATGGCGATGTCTACATGCATAAATAAAAAAATCGATGAAATAATCAAAAAACAATGCACCAAACAAATTTCATCAAATTTTTTGAATCAAAAGAATAGATACAAATACTATGTCTATACGAAACTAAAATAAATTAATGCTACATGCTTAAATGACTCAAATATAAGCAAAAAATAAAAAATAAAAATCGATGTCTACATGCATAAATAAAAAATCGATGAAATAATCAATGTATGGAGATGTCTACATGCATAAATAAAAAATCGATGAAATAATCAAAAAACAATACACCAAACAAATTTCATCAAAATTTTCTAATTAGAAGAATAGATACAAATACTATGTCTATACGAAACTAAAATAAATTAATGCTACATGCATAAATTGACACCCAAACAAAAAAAATAAAAAAAAAATCGATGTCTGCATAAATAAAAAATCGATGAAATAATCAAAAGAGAAAAAAGATTACTTACTTGCAATAACGCTTGATAACACGAAAGGTTTAAATTGTGTGTGTGTTGATGAAGGTTTATGTGTGTTGTTGTGTTTGAGAATGTTAAAGGGAGTATATATAAGATAGTAGATCTATTCATGTAAGAATAGAATATTATTAAAAAAAAAGTAATAAATATTTATTAGTTCATGTAGGATTCTATTATATTCTTCTATATATAAATAAATTATATATACATGATTTTCATCGATATGCGTATAAATTATATTTACATGGTTTACATAAAGTATTTACAATATTATATATACATGATATATATATATATACATTTTACGTAAATTAGATTTGATATACATACATGATTTAAAATATATTATATATTCAATTATATTTTTCTATATATATATAAATATATTATGAATCTATTAATTATCAATTACATGAGATATACATAAAGTATTTACAATATTATATATACATGATATATATACAATTTACGTAAATTTCATGATATATACATACATGAATTATTATTACAATATTACAATCTTCTATATATATTATATATACATTTTACGTTAAAAAAAAATTAGATTTTTAGATAAATAGGAACGGAGAGCATAGGGAGCGCCACGTAGGCACGTCGATTAACGTGGGGCTCCGAATCCGCATCGCTATTATATATAAAAGGATGAATAAGTAGTGGAGTACTTAAGTTAGCGATTTGGACTTTGGCCTAATATTTCACAAAAAAAAGAAGGAATTAAGCAAAAGAAAAGTGACTAATACTACTAAGCAAATCATTTGATAAACAAAACTTATAACAATACAATTAAATAATATTACTCCCTCCGTCCCTTATAAGAGGATATGTTATCTTTTTTGGTACGTCTCTATCAAGTAGATATATTTCTATATTATGTAAAAAATTACTAACGAAAATCATTTTTGCACACGCACTCTCCACTTAAACACACAAACCCATCATTTCTTAAAATCTCTTATCGAAAAAGAAACGTCTCTACTTACAAGGAAGTTAGGAACGGAGAGAGTAATAATCTAGATTTGTTTGTTTGTTTTTTTTTTTTTTTTTTTTTTTTTTTTTTTTTTTTTTTTTTTTTTTTTGTAATTTAACAAAGCCGATTGAACTATTGGTAAAAATAATTCAATTATTACTCTTAATATAGAAATTGCCCACCCACCAAATATATTGTCTAATCAATATAATTAACCACTTAATTCGATTTGAAATATTGGTAAAAATAATTCAATTATTACTCTTAATGTGGAAATTGCCCACCCTACTAAATATATTGTTTAATCAATTTAACCACTTAATTAATTCTTCTCATATGAATGTTTTCACTCCAATTAGTACGTACCTAACAATTTTCAAAGTGAATTTTATGTAAATTGAGATTGATAGGAAATGGCCCACCTCCCTAGGCCCAAAACAAACAAGCAGGCCCAGGGAGTTGAGCCCTAGAGACCTAGAACGTGGGTTGATGGAGGAGAAACCGGAACAGGACAACCACCCATGATTCCACGTCCTTCACTCCACAACCGGGGTCGACGGCGATTATAAATAGAGGAATCACTTGTATTGTAAACACTTACGCTATTCTGAATATAAACACATACTCTTCCTCCCCGTGGACGTAGATCGTACCGATCGAACCACGTAAACCTCGTCTCTTTTCTTTACTTTCGCACATTAAACGCACACGAACTTGGGCCGCGAATCGAAGGTTCATCACTGGCGCCGTCTGTGGGAACATAAATTCGTGCTTGAATTTTCGATTTTTGCTGTCCAAAGTCACCAACGATGCCGAATGGAATGACAACACTGCTGGGAACTCCCCGCCGTCGACGGAGTCGCCGACGACAACCGGAGGAACCAGCCGCGACGGTGGACACGGAGCAACCCCAAAACAGCATTCCCGAGGGCAATCAGATCACCACTGAAGAAATCCCGGAGGCCCCTAACTCCGGTGTGCGGAACGCTACTGTGGAAACGGCACAGCCATCTTCACAGTTAGCCCAGCCACACCGAGCTCCCATAAGCTCGCGCCTAGGACCACAGGCTCACCCGACACCGGAGGGCCATGTCGAGAATCTCACCGCCAATCGAGAGCGTGAACTGTTTGGTCCAGAGGCAACCCTACGTTTGTCCCCAGTTCTCCGACCGAGCCTAGCCGATCGCCTCTCACCAGTCGTCCAGCCGAACTCGGCAGCTCCGCCAGCTCCGCCGCCTCCAGGGATCGAGGAGTTATTGCGAAATTATCTCACGACAGCATCAGGGCGAGAGTTTCTCAACCAGTACACGGGAGTCCCCCAGTTCGGACTGGGAGTCTCTCAGACCGGACAAGGAATGTCTCAGTTCGGTCAAGGACAGAGGCCCGGACAGGACTTGCGACACTATCTTCAGCAAGTCCGAGGACAGACCCAGGGAGGCCAGCCGCCGAACTCCCATATAGTTCAACCGAACTATGTCACCGCTCCGCCCTATAATGCACCTAACCAAGGGCACCTAACTGGAGGAGCGCAGATCTTTGACGCGCTTGGTAGGATTATCAGTCCGCTCTCGGAGGAGATCCTCAACACACCTATGCCCTTCGGGTACACGGTGCCAAAGATCAAGGCGTACAACGGAATCGGGAATCCAAGCAACTTCCTTAGTCAGTTCAAGTACAGCATGCTGAACCAAAATCTGGGGAGTGTGCACATGTGCAAGCTGTTTCCTGAACTGCTAATTGACAATGCACGGGAGTGGTTCGACAGTTTGCCCCCCGGGTCGATCAGATCGTATTCCGATCTGATGAATGTTTTCGCCAGGAGTTTCTCCCAGCGTGCCGAGGTGAGGCACACCCCAGCACATCTGCTAACCGTTAAACAAGGCCGGGGAGAGTCACTACAAGATTTCATGACCCGATTCGATAGAGAGTGCCTGTCAACTCGGTGCACAAACGATCTCCTCATCATCTCAGCGTTCCAAAATGCTATCATCTCGGACCATCTCTACAGAGAGATCCTAGCGAAGGATCCGAAGACTACTACCGAACTGTGGGCCATAGCGGACAAGTTCGCCAAGATAGAGGAGGCCACTAGACGCAGGAAAGAAGTGGACCGAGGTGAAGCCTCAAAGAAGAAAGAGGATACTCCCCGGAAAGGAGTAATGGAACGGATTCAACGAGGTCCGATCGAGTCTCGTCTTGGACCTCGGCAAAATCCGGTACAGCGGGGCCCGCCGATGTCCCAGACCGCACAACGGCCAGCTTCACAGTTCACACCGTTGAACAAACCGAGGACTGAAATCCTCGAGCTGCACGCTGGCTTGTTTGAGAAACCAAGGCCGATGCGGGAGGACGGCAAGCCGAGGTCGAAGAATAAGTACTGCCAGTTTCATGAGGACTACGGACATGATACAGAAGACTGCAGGAACTTGGCTCAGGACATTGAGAGCCTAGTTCGCAGCGGACAACTGAAGAAGTATCAAGATCGGAGCTCGGGGGTAAATCAAGTGGATATTCCCCGAAGTCAAAAAAAGAAAAGACAGTATAGAGGAGGGAATTGCAGCACGGATGCTGAGAAGAAAGCAAAGCACAATGAGGATGATGCCGACGAGGACGGAGATTACCAATACGAGGGGATAGTTGCTACGATCTCCGCTCTCGCCAAAGGACAGACTAAATCGTCCCTCAAGAACGGAGCTCGGAGCTTGCCGAACAGCGAACCCGCAAACAAGAGGTTCAAGAAGGAGGAAGCTGTGACTTTTTCGACCGAGGACCCGGTCCCCCCCATGGTGCCGCACTCCGATGCCATTGTTGTTGAGGCTGTAGTGTCCAACATGCTGATCAAAAGAATTCACATTGACACCGGGGCATCGGTGAATATCATGTTCAAGCATTGCTTTGATAACATGGAGCTGGAGAAGTCAAAAATCATTCCAACCACACGGCCCCTGCGGAGTTTCGCACAGGAGGAAACCCACCCCCTAGGGACGATCGAGCTGCCCGTCACAGTAGGGAAAGGGCCGAGAAGCACCACTAACATGACCGAATTCATGGTGGTGGAGGCCAAGTCCCCATATAACATAATCCTAGGCCGTACTTGGATGAACACAGTGAGAGCGATCTGCTCCACGTACCATTTAGCTGTGAAGATCCCGACTAAGGGAGGGGTAGCCGTTATCCGTGGTGATCAGAAAATGGCGAGGGAGTGCCTGCATGTGGCTCTCAAGGGGCTAGGGGCAACGCCCGAACTGCCCCAAGCATAGCAATTACTGAACTCCGAAGAGCCGAAGAAGACGTCGCCCGCCGAAGAGAGAGAGGTGGCTTTGTACGATGACGATCCCTCTAAGGTTGTCAAAGTCGGGCTGACCGATCGCCCCCATCTTCGCGAACAGGTGATTCGGCTCTTAAAGGAGCACAGGGACGTCTTCGCGTGGTCCCCATTGGATATGACAGGGGTATCACCCGATCTGATCACACATCGGCTAAAGATCGACCCCGAAGTGCGACCGGTCAAGCAAAAACAGCGCTCCTTCGCGGCAGAGAGGAATCAGGTCATAAAGACCGAAGTGACCCAACTGCTGGATGCTGGGATTCTATTCGAGGTCACTTACCCGACCTGGATAGCGAACCCGGTAATGGTCAAGAAGGCTGGGGGAGGATGGCGCATGTGCATCGATTATACCGATCTCAACAAGCACTGCCCTAAGGACTGCTACCCTCTGCCCGATATCGACAAAAAGGTGGACTCGCTGGTCGGTCATAGGATATTCAGCTTCCTTGATCTGTATAAAGGGTACCACCAAGTCCTAATGGATGCCGAAGACGCGGCAAAGACGGCGTTCATTACGGACTTCGGCATTTTCGCATATCGCAAAATGCCATTTGGCTTGAAAAATGCAGGAGCCACCTATCAGCGGATGGTAGATAAAATATTTAAAGAGCATATTGGAAAGGAAGTGGAGGTATATGTCGATGACATAGTAGTGAAGAGTAAGGAAGAGAGCACAAGTATTTCCGATCTCCGAACTGTGCTCTCCATTCTTCGCAAGGTCAACCTGAAACTTAACCCTCAAAAATGTGACTTTGCTGTGGCATCGGGGAAGTTTTTAGGATGTTGGATTTCCCAAGAAGGGCTAAGGGCAAATCCGTCAAAAGTTAAGGCCGTGTTAGACATGCGGGATCCGAAGTCAATCAACGATGTGCACAGACTTACGGGGTGTCTCGCCGCACTGAGTAGATTCCTATCTAAAGCCGCGGAGAAGCAGTTGCCCTTCTTCAAAATCTTAAAGAAGGCACCCCAATTTGATTGGAGTTCGGAGCATCATCACGCCCTAAGCCAGCTAAAGGAGTATCTCAGGAATCTACCGACCTTGTCAGTACCACAGGAGAGAGAGGTGCTCTTTCTGTATTTGGCTACTTCTGACGAAGCAATCAGTGCAGTACTCACGCGAGAAGAAGCGGACCGCCAGTTGCCAGTCTACTTTATAAGCAGGTCGCTGAAAGGGCCCGAAGTGAGATATCAGCCCTTGGAAAAGATAGCCTTAGCACTTGTCAACGCTGCGCGGCGACTACGCCCATATTTTCACGCGCACCCCATACAAGTCCGAACAGACTCCCCACTTCGGCAGGTGCTGACGAAGCCAGAAGCCTCCGGGCGAATAGCGAAGTGGGCGATAGAGTTGGGAGAGCATGACATCTCTTATGTCCCCCGACAAGCAATCAAAGGGCAAGCCTTAGCAGATTTCTTAGTTGAAACTTCAATATCCGAGGTCCCGATCCCAACCCCAGAGCCAGTTTGCACAACGGTGGAGGAACCTCAAGACTGCTGGCATATGTACGTAGATGGGGCCTCGGGAAAGACGGGGAGCGGTGCTGGAATCCTCCTTGTCAGCCCAGAAAAGAAAGAGATCACATACTCACTTCGCTTTCAGTTCGCAACTACCAACAATGAGGTAGAGTACGAAGCGCTGCTTGCCGGACTCCGGATAGCCACGGATCTGAAGGTCGCGGCCATAAAAGTACACTGTGACTCCCAGGTGGTCGTGAATCACATGCTAGGCAAATACGAGGCGAAGGGGGAAAGAATGAAGAAGTATTTGGCTAAGGCACGAGGCATGCAGGGCTTTTTCAAATACTTCCAGCTTGAGAGAATCCCCCGGACTCAAAATTCCCGAGCTGACGCTCTCAGCAAATTGGCAGCAACACCTGGCACCTCACCTGTGGAGGATGTCCAGCATAGAAGTATAGACGAAGCCGAGGTCAACGATCTAGATGATGAGTCACAGCCGACGTGGATGACCCCGATATTAGCCTATCTGAAGAGAGGGGAATTACCTGAAGATAAGTTGGAGGCTAGAAGAATACTGTTGAAGTCATTGAGATATGTTGTCCAGGACAATGTCCTCTACAAGAAGTCATACCTTCAGCCCCTACTTAAATGCGTCGGACCGACCTCAGCGGACTACGTCATGCGAGAAATGCATGAAGGGGCATGTGGAAGTCACATCGGACCGCGGGCATTAGCAAAGAAAATTACGAGATGGGGATACTTTTGGCCCTCGATGCTCAAGGACTGCACCGAACTCGTGCAGAGGTGCGAAAAGTGTCAGTTACACGCAAATGTGACAAGGATGCCACAAACCGAGCTGACTGCGATGCAGAGTCCTTGGCCGTTCGCGCAGTGGGGGATAGATATAGTAGGCCCATTCGACAGAGCGCCAGGTCAGTTGAGGCACCTCATAGTTGCTATCGACTACTTTACGAAGTGGGTGGAAGCAGAACCCCTGTCCGCGATAACAAGTAAGAACGCCCGGAACTTTGTATGGAAAAACATAGTGTGCCGGTTCGGCATACCTCATGTCCTTGTATCAGATAATGGGACCCAGTTCACGGACAGGATTTTTAGGGAATGGTGTGACGAGCTGCAGATTCAACAGCATTTCACATCGGTAGCCCACCCTCAAGCAAATGGTCAAGCCGAAGTGACGAACCGAACTCTCGTCAAAGGCCTCAAAACCCGGCTAGAGAAAGCTAAAGGGTTATGGGTAGAAAACCTTCCAAACGTCCTATGGTCCTACAGAACAACGCCGCGAACAGCAAATGGCGAAACACCGTATAGCCTAGCATACGGGACAGAAGCTGTAATCCCGGTTGAGATCGGACTCCCCAGTCCGCGCACGACCCATTTCATAGCCGAAGTAAATGATGAAAACCGGCGTGCGGACCTCGATCTGCTAGAAGAAAAAAGGGATACAGCTTACATAAGAGAGGCCCGATACAAGCAACTCATAGCCCGATATTACAATCGGCGAGTCCGAGATCGGCAGTATTGTGTAGGAGATTTAGTTCTCCGAAACAATGAGGTCAGCAAAGCTTGTAAGCTCGGCAAGCTGGAGGCCACATGGGAAGGCCCATACCGAGTAGACGAGGTCCTTGGTAAAGGCGCCTATAGGCTTTCCACTATGTCCGGGGAGCCCATACAGCGACCTTGGAATGTAATCCATCTGAAGAGGTACTATGCATAGAGGTGGAGTATCACGTAGGATAGAGTCGTCAGTTAGTCAAATCTTTTGTTTGGTTCAAGCTCTTGCCAGTTCAGTCTTTTCAGCTCGTTTTTATGTTCAGTCCGGTCTTGTTTTTCAAAATTCTTTAAAGTAATGAAAGTTAAGATTGTCTCTCATTATGTTCTCATTTGCATCACTCTACCTATATGCATTTTACCTCACCCTCAAACACTATCCTGACGAGGACAAGTGTTAGTAAAATAAAATCGTACGAACCAGGGGACCACCCCTACCGACCTAGTCGGCAGAACAGGAACCCGACCTGACCCAAGTGTCACCTTGGCAGTGGGTAATAGGCTAAATGCCATCCCGAACCAAGGGAAGACCCAAGAGTCACATCGGAAGCCGAAGTTAGGCTTCCAAGCCACTTCGGAAGACTCGAATATGACCACGTCAGTTCGAAAACGAAAAAAGCAGAAATGCAATTCGAAACAGGCAATAAGCCAAAGGTTACGCTAACACAGTTTATACAAAAATGTTTGTTATTTTGCAGAATTTTTACAAGTCACGCGTTAGAAGGCCCGCCCTCATCAGGCCTCTTGCTACAGTTAAAATAACTAGCCCAACCGCTAGTCGGCGGGTTCATCAAAAAGTCAATATTTACATCTTCCTTTTTTCGGGAACTTTGTCCCGAACTGCGACCACCGCCGCGCCCACCACCGCCTGACGTCCCAGTTCGGCTTGATACAGACCGGGACGAACTTCGACCTCGGGGGACTATTGGAGCTCGGTAATTCCCATCCCCTCGGTTCGGTATCGTTCTGCGGTTCTGAACAGGCATCAGCATGTCCAACCGGTCCTTAACCAGACGGGATGGTACAGTAGGACTCAGAGCTCGGAAACGGGGAGCATGTTGTTTAGATGGTTGCACGTCGGGGTACCGGTCAAGCCACTTCTTCATTATCGGGTGGCGAGATAATACCAACGGGAACAAGTTTGTCAAATATCGCAGCTCGGATATATAGTCGGCAACTTCCCATGAATCCGATCCGCGATTCTGGGTCTCCCGCACCACACCTCGCACAGCCTCTAACGCAGCAGCCTCGACTTCGGATATCGTCTTGCCGCCGAGCTCGTGGATAACCCTTTCGTATTCGGCATGCTCGTCGGCGATCCTCTTTGCATCCGCATAATCCTCTTTTAGTTGCAAATATCGCGCTTCGTTGGAGTCAGCCGTGATTTGCAGAGCGTTATACTTAGCATCGAATTCATTCCGGAGATGTTCAGCAAGTTTGTCAAGACGACCGATCTCGCCATCTTTCAGATCGAGAAGGATATTTAAACGTTTGATTTCATTCAACAAAACAGCTTGATCCAGTTCGGATTTGTTCTACACGAATAAAAGGCAGATATAAGAAGACAGAAACAAATATTTTCATTAATAGTGGAGGCCGTACATTTACAACCCATAGCAAGAACAAAAATTACAAGAGAAGGGGGATCAACTGACCCCGCCAGACGGATTAGCCTCAGTGTTCAAGGCACCGGTATCCGCAGTTTCCTTCTCCACGTCGGCGAGGCCAGTTTCCACATCCTCCTCCATATCCTCCTCCCCCTCATCCTCCTCCGATGGCAAGTCGGGAGAGAGTGGATGTTCCGCCAGCTCGTCACGAAAGGGACCACAGAGCCTCTCAAACTCCAGGTCCCGATCAAACTGGCACTCCCGCACTTCGGCAGCGGACATGGGAGTCCGCTGACCGGCAACGTACTCGACCACCGGGAACGGAGCGCCCTTCTTCTGCAGCTGGCGGAAGTACATCCGCAGCATTTCTTCATCGGTGATGGGCTTATAACCGTACTTCCCCTTATCCAGAGTGGGGAAGTCAGCAGCCACCCGGTCCAGGACCTTCGCAACCTCTCGTCTCTTCGAAGGCCCGGTCAGCGAGGAAACGAGGGCACTAAAGCCCTCGCTATAAATCACCCTCTCAACGAGGGCAAGGGCAAATTCACCCTGCTCGGCCGCGAGCCGCTCCTCCCGGGCCCGGGCTGCCTCAAGAGCCTCCTCACTCTTAGCTGCTTTCTCCTCGGCAGCGGCGAGTTTGGAGGTGGCGGCAGCCAGCTCCTTCTTTAGCTCCTCCTCCCGGACTGTGGCTGAAGACAGTTCTTTGGACAACTGACTCCGAGCAGCAGCGAGGTCCCTGATCTTGGTGTCGGATCGGGTAGTCACCTTCACCGAGGTATTAAGGAGGTGCCTCACGGCGCGATAGACGTGGTCGAAATCCTCCAGTGTTGGAGCCACACCCTACATTACACACACCGACTATAAATCAAAAAGGAGAGAGGGGAAACGAACTTGGAAAAATTAGAAGTCACCGAACTTACAGAGGGAAATGATGGGGCCGGAGATCGGACGGCAGTAACAGCGACATCGGGCTCGGAAGAGGCCGAGCCCATTACCAGCTTCTTGGCCGCGGCCAAGTCAACCTCCTCTGCGGCCGAACTTGGGGGCCCGTGCGATCGAGGGTTAGGGACTCCCGAGTGAGTCCTCTCAGATGACTCCGCTGTCCGCCTCTTTGTCCCAGCTGGCGAACTGGCGGCATCGTTCTTCCTCTTCTTCTGGGAGGATGCCTTTCTCTTGTCATCCTTAACCATATTCACTGCAGACAAGGCAAACGCATGAGTACCGATGTAAAAAAAAAAAAAAAAAAAAAAAAAAAAAAAAAAAAGACGGGGAAGGAACCTCACCCCTCCCCGGATCCACCGAAGTGGAAGGATCATCGGGGCTCGGTACTGCCACCGCCAATTGGGCCAGTGACATCGGCATCTTGCCCAAACTAGCAAGACGCCGTACCACCTTAGCCAAATCTTTTTGTCTCGGCATGAGCCGAACCGAGCCGGAGTGCCACCCGAACTCGGTGGCACCCTCGAACTGGCAGAAAAAAAACTTTTTCTGCCAGTCTTGGACTTTGGAGGGAACCTGCACGGAGAAACCCTGGTGCCGGTATGATGAGTAGTACCACCCCTCAGTTCGGGATTTAAATGACACCATCCCCCCAAGAAGATCTATCGAAAACGGGATACCCACCCGAGAACAGGCTATCTCCAGACCGGTAATTTGGCTGATGCTGTTCGGGGTAATCTGGGCAGGAGATAGGTCAAAAATACGGTAAATGTCGCCGTAAATGGCCGGAAAAGGAACACGAAGACCAGCCTTAAACTGATCCTCGTAAACGGTAACACACCCACGAAGGGGGCGATAAGCCCGATCGTAGGCGTTCGGCCGAAGAAGGCGAACAGAAGGAGGAAATTCAAATTTGACAGCAAGGTCATAGAGAGTGGAAGTAGAAATACTAGACTCTAGATCCCCCACACTCCCAGCTACCCCGGGACATTCGGGTAACTCGACTTCGTGCCCGTACGGGTCCTTACAATCGGACCGTACGCAGGCACGCCTATCATCTGGGAAATAAATGGGGAGGGAATCCGACGGAGAGGCGGCGGCGCCTTCTTCCGCCGCCGCACAAGAATGAACCGAGGGAGAGTTAGACGGAGAGGGTGAAAAAACTGGAAATTCGACCTCCCGAACGGACAAATCAGAGGGGGACGTAGACGACGAGATGGAGGAAGACATAACTTACTTGTTTAAAGTTCTTGAACAGGCTGTGACGAGAAACCGTTTGGAGAGAAAACAGCAAAGGAAGTTGCAGATTTAGGGTTTCTGATTTTTGAAAATAAATGAAGAATGACTAATTTTACAATCATAAGGCATTAAAGGGGAAGGAGTTAACGCGTATTGAATACTTCATTCAATGCGACGCCGTTTCGCGCACGTCCAATCGGCGCTTTATCGGAACCCCATACGTCGCATTAAATGCGGCTGACACCTTTAATTTTGGGCGGGAGATGAGATCGGCATGACCGAACTCCTGCAGCAAGTCACTTCGGAGAGGGTACGCACACTCAGTTCGGTATCTCTCACAGTTCAGAGGGGGTACCAAGTTCAGTTCGGTACCTATCACAGTTCAGAAGGGGTACCAAGTTCAATTCGGTATCTCTCACAGTTCAGAGGGGGTACCAAGTTCAGTTCAGTATCTCTCACAGTTCAGAGGGGGTACCAAGTTCAGTTCGGTACCTATCACAGTTCAGAGGGGGTACCAAGTTCAGTTCAGTATCTCTCACAGTTCAGAGGGGGTACCAAGTTCAGTTCGGTACCTATCACAGTTCAGAAGGGGTACCAAGTTCAATTCGGTATCTCTCACAGTTCAGAGGGGGTACCAAGTTCAGTTCAGTATCTCTCACAGTTCAGAGGGGGTACCAAGTTCAGTTCGGTACCTATCACAGTTCAGAGGGGGTACCAAGTTCAGTTCAGTATCTCTCACAGTTCAGAGGGGGTACCAAGTTCAGTTCGGTACCTATCACAGTTCAGAGGGGGTACCAAGTTCAGTTCGGTATCTCTCACAGTTCAGAGGGGGTACCAAGCTCAGTTTGGGATTCCTCAAATCAGCTCATACTCACCAAGCACAAACAAGAGACGTCAACTCCATCACCCCACGCTTTTTGGGGGGGGATGTGATAGGAAATGGCCCACCTCCCTAGGCCCAAAACAAACAAGCAGGCCCAGGGAGTTGAGCCCTAGAGACCTAGAACGTGGGTTGATGGAGGAGAAACCGGAACAGGACAACCACCCATGATTCCACGTCCTTCACTCCACAACCGGGGTCGACGGCGATTATAAATAGAGGAATCACTTGTATTGTAAACACTTACGCTATTCTGAATATAAACACATACTCTTCCTCCCCGTGGACGTAGATCGTACCGATCGAACCACGTAAACCTCGTCTCTTTTCTTTACTTTCGCACATTAAACGCACACGAACTTGGGCCGCGAATCGAAGGTTCATCAGAGATTGTTTTTTTTTAATTTTCCTTGGCTTGATAAGAATTAACTATTATATACTCATTCCACACTGACTAATTATACACCATCCTTTTACATCCTTTTATTATTTTAATAGACTTTTACAATTATATGAACCATTATAATCAGGTGAGAAGGAGAGATATTATAATACCACTATCATGCAAACAAAATAATTATCACTCCAGGAAACGGGCCAAAGCCGACTAGGTTAATATTCATGAGAATTTATTAATTCTCTATTAAATTTATATCTTAACTTTATTTATTATTGCTGTTATGGACTGTTAAACAAACAACCGAACCACATTAGTATGATATTATCCCGTCGGCTTTGAATCTAAGCCCGCACAGTTTTATAATGTTTCATACGGAGTATTATACTAATATAGTGGTGTTTCAGAGAGACAATATGAGTTCGGTAGCATCTTACACTTCCCACATTCAGAGCGCTACACCTTTATTTCAATTTCTCTTTATTTAGAAACGCAAATCTTTATATAGGAATGTGAATTATATATTTCTTTTGTTTCCAAAATTCATTAATTTACTCATCTTCTTTTAGAAGTTCGGTATATACACAGCTTTCGTACTATTGAAGATGAGACGAGGACAAGTACCCATTCTCTCAATTATTTTGTTTCGATTTTTATTCAAATGAATTCGTTATAATCTAATATCCTATAATCCCTATGACGCAAGAGTGTTGTGTTAAAAAAAAAAATAGATTGTCAATGACAAGGGTGAATATTTTATAATCTAATGAAGTGGAATGGGGAGTACTGATTTTATTTAAATAATCCTTTTTATAGTATCTTTTACACCCTTTTAACATTGCATTACAGTATGTGACAAACTTCATTTATTTACGAGTTGTAATTAGTACTCTCTGTTTCATTTCATTTGTCATGCTCTATTATTTTATACCTCATATCTATTCGCTCTATAAGCAAATGGTGTAGAATGAAGAAGGAAATAGTATACAGTTGTTAATTGTTATATATAATATATAGCTCGTAAATTCCTATTGTAATTACAAATTGTCGTTCCTATAAGCTTCAAATTAATTTATTATTATCTTATATACCCTTTTAACGCTACATATTTATCGAATTTATCATCTAAGAACCACAATAATTACTTACATAAGCGTTCTTAAAATTTAGCGGAAATTACACTTTACATCCCAAACTATTGGCCTTTTAATAAAATTATCTTGAACTATGATTAATTATGCTCACTGATGCAGGGGAAGCGTTTAGATACGTTGATTGTGACTCACACAATACCGGAAGAGAACGCAGATAAGGTGAAATTCCGTTGATTCTCTACAGAATACCGGAAGACACACGAAAGGGGAATAAACCCTAATTTTCAATATCAAATTCGACTCCCTCAATACATAATAAAACTACATATATATAGACTATCTAAACAGGCCAAGCCTATAAACTGAAATAAAATATATAATTAAACTAAAACCCTAACTATTAAAATATTAAATAAACAAATAACTAAAATACTCTAATTATTCTTCATTCTCCATCATTCTCCCCTGCGTCGAAACGATTCGTCCTCGAATCGGAAGCATCTTGCACCTCACGGCGACGAACATCAGCAGTTGCTTTGAATTTAACATTAATCTTTTCGCAAATAACACCAATAGACTTGAACATCAAAATCAACATATCTCGATCCACAATCACAATATGATTTGCAGGAAGCCACATGTGATAATCCCCCACCAAAGAGAATTTATCGAAAATATCAACAACAATAATATGTGTATGAAAACTCGAATATGCAACGCCAAAAAGAAAAGGTTTACCACCGATGGTGAGCATGGACTCACGTGGCACCGCTGCAGCCTGTCCAACATCTGGCAAAATTTTCCCACTTAACAACGCATAATCTTCTGAGTAATCATCATAAATTGGAGGACCCAAATAATCCTCAATCGTATCAATCCGAGCAACATCGTTATTCAAAGCTGCAAACAAATGCTCCATCGCGCAGGAGGATCGTAGCAAGGCTCTGATACCAACTGATGCAGGGGAAGCGTTTAGATCCGTTGATTGTGACTCACACAATACCGGAAGAGAACGCAGATAAGGTGAAATTCCGTTGATTCTCTACAGAATACCGGAAGACACACGAAAGGGGAATAAACCCTAATTTTCAATATCAAATTCGACTCCCTCAATACATAATAAAACTACATATATATAGACTATCTAAACAGGCCAAGCCCATAAACTGAAATAAAATATATAATTAAACTAAAACCCTAACTATTAAAATATTAAATAAACAAATAACTAAAATACTCTAATTATTCTTCATTCTCCATCACTCACTCCGTCCCATTGTTAAACGGATAATATTTTTTCGGCACGGGAATTAAGATGAGATTGACGATATTGGATAAAGTGGTGAACATGAATTTTAATGAGTTAAAATTTTATCATTTTAAGTAATATTTCTATATCAGCAGAGCGTACAAAAATAAAATTTATCCCTATATCAATGAGATGGAGGGGTATTAAATATCCTAAACTATGAAAATCATAAGAACCACTCATTCTCTTCCTAAAAAAATTACATCACACTTTTTACCTTCTCAAACATTTTAGTGTAATTTTATGGGAATGTAATTAATCAAATCACATGCATGTTGCTTGTCAGTTTACTTTTGATGGCAAATGAGAATTTAATTTTGATGGACAAGAAAAAGTTGGTCAAATTCATTGAAGTGAGAATGGGAAATTGAGAGAATATATGTTTAGAAACTCGTTGGGAAGCGTGTATGTAGCTTCCAATATTAAAGATGATTGGGAACATACGATGATATGAGTTCATTCCGAATGTCGTTATTTAATATACTCTCTACTACTATTTTATAATGACATTTTACTGTTCGATTTGTGTCTACTTTATTGAACAAAAGTGTCATTATAATATGGACGAAGGAAGTATTAATATGATAAAACATTAATGATATAATTTTTTAACAACTTTAACAATGTCGATATAATTTGAAATAATTAATTATGAATAATTTATGAATAAATAGGGGAGAACTTAAGTTAGCAATCCGAATTTGGTCTAATACTATTTCACAAAAAATGAAGGGTGTAAACAAAAGAGAAGTGACCAATACTACTAAGCAAATCATTTGATAAACCAATCTCATAGCAGTACAATTGAAATAATAATTATTCCGTTTGTTCCTTATAAGAGAACACGTTTTCCTTTTTATTATGTCCCCGGTAAGAGGATATGTATCATTATTGGATAAAAAATTACTAGAGGAAAATCAATTTTTGTACATGCACTCTCCACTTTAACACAAAAACTCACATTTTCTTAAATCTTATGCCAAAAAAGAAACGTCTTCTCTTACCAGGGACAGGGGAGTAACAAACTAAAGTTTTTTTTTTTTTTTTTTTTTTTTTTTTTTTACACTTTAACAAAGCCGATTTAAAATATTGGTAAAAAAATTCAATTACTCTTATAATGTGGAAATTACCCACCCTACCAAATTTATTGTCTAATCTTTTTAACCACGTAATTTATGCATTTTAACTTTAATATAGTGATTAGGTATTTAAGAAACCACTTGGAATTTAACTTAATATGGAATTTCTCTTTAATTAACATACATATAACTAAACGAAGAAAATGGGAGGAATTAAATTCAATCCCTTCCAATTTTATGAATTAAAGAAACAATTGTGTACAATTCTTAAATGAATTTTATGTAAATTGAGATTGTGTTTTTTCCTTTGGATAGGTCAGAATTCACACGCTTTCGTACATGATGAGGACATGTACCCATATTGCTCTCCATTATTTTGTTTAGATTTTTATTCAAATGAATCCTCTATAAATCTACTATCCTCTCTTTGCTCTGCACCACCCTCACTGCTCTGCTCTTCTATCACTGATCAGCTCTCACTCTCTCTCTTTGCTCTCTCTCTCTCTCTCTCTCTCTCCCTCCCCCCCCCCCCCCCCCCCCCAGCTTGAAGAATGGATCGAACTCTTGTGTTTCTGATGGTGGTGTTCATGATTTTCTCAGTTGAGGGTGCTGTCAATGTGACTATCAACATATTGGAGAGTGCTACTGCAAAAGGAGCTGGTGATTTTTTTTCATTTTTGTTCTATTCTCAAATCTAAGCTTTTTCTTTCATGGAGATTCTTCTTGGTTAATTGAATAAATTGCTTGTTTAATTAATTTGCGTGAATTTGTATGCATAGTTTGTCTCGACGGCACACCGCCGAGTTACGCCTATAGCCCCGGATTCGGAGACGGAGCTCAAAACTGGCACGTCTATTTACAGGTGCATTCGCTCTCTCTCTCTCTGTCTCTCTCTGCATGCAGAAGTGTACTATATTTTTGTGGTTTATTTATGAATATATACTTCATGCATAATTTAGGGGGGCGGATGGTGCTGGTCGAGGTATGATTGCTTCAATAGGTCTTCAACAGCAATCGGGAGTAGCACAGTGAATATGAGGGTCAACGGAGACCATGTAACCTTCGACGGCCTACTTGAGAACAGTGCCACCTTCAATCCCGGTATATTTTATATTTCTACGAAAACGTTCTTTAATTTCTTCGCATATATACTTTCTCTAATTTGAGGATTGATTTCAGATTTTTATAACTGGAACGTCGTCTTCGTCCTCTACTGCGACGGTTCCTCGTTTATGTCGGACGTCGAGGAGGTAGATCCGGTAAGTAATTTCAATTAATTCTTCAAATATATATTGTTTTAAATTAAAGTGTATGATATGTTAATTAATTGTTGTACCATGTACGAAAAAACGTAGGTCTACAACATAACGTACAGGGGTGCAAGGATCTTCGACGTGGTAATGGAGGATTTGTT
Organism: Thymus mandschuricus; assembly: GCA_029379335.1. Lineage (NCBI taxonomy): Eukaryota > Viridiplantae > Streptophyta > Magnoliopsida > Lamiales > Lamiaceae > Thymus > Thymus mandschuricus. Next base: position 5,361,907 of record CM057080.1, on the reverse strand, counting down.
GCTAACAAAGGGGATGGTAAACGCCGAAAATGTAAGAGCGTTTGATTTGTGTTTTTAGTATTTAATTTTGATGAATAATAATTAGTTAATTAATTAATTGGATATATGGTGCAGGCCCTTCTCTCTGGCACTTCTGCAGGTGGCTTAGCCACAATTCTCCACTGCGACAAATTTAGAAGCCTTTTTCCTAATAACGAAACCAGGGTGAAGTGCTTGTCCGATTCTGGATTCTTTATCCACGGGTAATCATAATTAATTTCTTAATTAAGGTTTAATTAAGTACAATTGTTTATTATATTAATTAATTTATTTTATCGAATAATTAATAACAGAGAGGAGCTGATTGGGGCTGATTGGAGAGAAGAACGGTTCCATGGAGTCATATCCACTCATGTAATTTTCTTAATTTGCTAATATTAATTTAATTAAGTGCAATTAATTTATTTTTCTTAATTAATAATTTGTGGTATTTATAGGGGTTGGCTGAGTTGTTGCCCAAGTCATGCCTGATGAAGTTCAGTCCGGTTTTGGTAAATAACTAGTGCAGTACCCGTCGAAATTCGACGGGTTTCAAATTATTTTGTAATTACAAATAAAAGTTTTAATAAAAATTAAATAATTTTTCATATTAATTATTTCAAGTAGCCCGTTACTCGTAGTAAATATGAAAATGGGTTAAGAAATTAACATTTTTACGATAGATATGTTTTACTACTATATTTTATCCCGTCAAATTTTAACATGAAAATGTTATTTTAAAACAAAAATTTATAATAAAATAAAAATATATTATGCCTCCCGTTGTTTATTTTAACTAAACACCCTTCAGATGGATCTTTTTTGAAGGAATAAAAAGGGTTAACATTTCTTAAAGAACTATACGATTTAAGTCACGTCAAAATTCGATTTGAATCACTTAATATGAATGTCCATAATTAATATCAATTTTCGACGGGATTTAATTTATTTTGCAATCGTGCATAAAATTTTTAATCTAAAATACATAATTATCTATATTAATTATTGTAATCCGCACGTTACTTGTAACAATAAAACCAATGATAAAACGTAATATTATAATCTCATGTTAGCCCGTTATTCGACATAACGTTAGCATGAATAGTGCAAATTTGCCCGTTAATTTCGTTAGCCCGTTCGATATAGAGTTAGCATCTATATTTAATTATTGCAATCCGCCCGTTACTTGTAACAATAAAAGAAAATACGCTAAAGCGTAATATTATAATATCCTGTTAGCCCTTTGTTCAGCATAACGTTAACATAATTAGTGCAAATCTACCTGTTAATTTACGTTAACATAATTAGTGCAAATCTACCTGTTAATTTTTTCGTTAGCCCGTTCGAGGCTTTTTAGAATTTTTCATTTTTGAGATTTCTACATTAATATAATGTAGTTCCTCAAATCAAGTATGATTTTGATTTATATAAATGAAGTAAATTATCGATGAATATTGATTTTTTGTTTATAGGGATAAAAATTGAAGATAAATATATATTTTTATTTATTTGAGGACATATAGAATAATCGTAATATATATCAATTAATGTATGTGATATATTTAATTAAATTTTAATCTTTAATAAGTCAAATCAATGAGAATATTGGAAAATAATCATAAAAATCATACGTGATGCCACGTAGCACGTAGGACGAATAGTTTCTCAAATAAAATATGGATTTTGATGGAGATACATGATCTATTTATATAGGAATTTTGTTGCTAAGTTCTTTTAAAAATTCGATGTGGGACGAAAAATCCTAATTATAATGATTTTAATCTTTAATAAGCCAAATCAATGAGAATATTGGAAAATATTCATAAAAATCACACGCGATGCCACGTAGGACGAAGATCCGTAACGGTATTATATATATATTGATTATACTTCATTAAATTAATAATTATCATACTCTTTAATTTAATTAATTAATTTTCCTTTTTGTAGTGTTATTTTCCTGAATATCTGGTGCCGGATGTACAAACCCCACTCTTTTTGCTAGAATCGGCATTCGACAAATATCAAGTAAGATTATAGTACTAAATAATACTATTCATTTTCCATATGAAAGAAAACATTTATAAAAAAATATGCTTCTGATCATCATCCATATATTAATTTTAATTTTAGATTCAAGAGAATTTGTTTTCTCCGAATTCAATAAGTGAAAGGTGGTTGAATTGCACCCATACCAACTTGTTGCTGTGCAACTGGACAGAGATTCAGATTATGAAAGGTACCTAAACTTAAACAACAGGTTTAATTTGATTACTATACAAAAACACAACTCGATAGTTTCTTTAATTTATATCTATTCAGATTTCCGAACCACTCTCCTAAGCACTCTCACGAATGCCATCGGCAATGCTTCTCCGTCGAGCCGAGGCTACTTCATACACAGCTGCTACGTCCACGGACACATTAAGTACAAGGCGTCTTCGACGTGCTCGTCTCTTGTCGGTACCAACGTGCTCGCTAACAGAGTACGTAGGACAAAACATCTAAACTAGTAGTTAATATATTTATTGTTGCTCATATTTGATGCACTTTTTCTTTCTTTCTTTCTTTGCAGACGGTGGCTGAAGCTATCGGCGATTGGTATTTCGACCGGAGGAGCTTCCAAGAGATCGACCATATCAACAACTTGCCCCGGAACTGCACCAGCGCCTATAGAAGTTGGGCGGAATTTGACAAAAAATGCAGTGATCTCCACCACCACTCTAAGAATTACTAGCCAGCTGCAGCCCCTTTGATGAAGATGAAGAACGTGAAGTGAAGAGAGAGTTGTTTTCATGCAGTATTTTATGTTTAGGTTTTATTTGTATGTTTAAATCGCGACCGTTAGATTCAGTCTGTTGATCCAACGGTCACGATATTATCTAGGGTTTGAGTGTTTGTTAGATAGTCGTTGTTTTAGTAAAACACGACTTAGTTAATTTCCTTTAGTATTTATGTGGAAACTGTAGTCAGCCGCTGCATGGCTTTTGTTCTAATTAAATCTATGAAATACCCTTGCATGACTTCTGATAATCAGTAATTTGTCTCACTACTAATTAAGTTTATATATGTAATTAAAAGGACTGGAATTATTGGTTAGTTATTAATATATGGCCCGTTAATTTCAAAATAATTGGAGACTATATTGGGCTTCGAAATATAACAACCCAAAAATTTTAACCCAAAAAACCAACAAAAGCCCCTCATAACTAACCGCATAAATGGAGTTTAACGTATAATACAACTACTTTCTGCATTCAATAATATAATCAATTTATATTTAGGTTTCGACTTGGATCATTAAATAAAGTTGGGTACACGTCTTATTCTTTCCTGATCAGTATATATACGGAGGAATAACACACACAATTACAATCCACTTGCAAGGATGACAACACCAAATTCAAAGGTCATGTTCCGTGTCGTGGCCGCGCTCGTGATGACCGTATTTCTTTCAAGTGGATCGTCTCAAGCAGCCGGACGACCTGTTATAGATTTAAAAGAGTGCTACAAAAAAATGCCACAATATTGTGTTGACCAGATAATGAAAGAGGCATGTTCAGTTCCAGACTATTCACCAATTGATAAATGTTGCCCACAAATAGTAGACGAAGTAGGTGGAGCCTGCTACTTTGCAATTGTGGATGACTTCGAGGCCCACAACAAATGCGCGCCGAGTTTTCGCCCTAGGGTTGTCGAGGATTACTTCTACTGTATAGATTGAGATTATTAATGAATTAATAATGCAAATTTCTTGTTTTTATTTTTATTTTTATTTTTATTTTTGTTTTTGTTATTTGTGTTGTCATTCGAGGTAGAATTTACACGTTAATAATTAACTACGGAATTATTATTCGGGAGAATATGTAAAAGGCGGTACAATCGCACCCATACCAACTTGTTGCTATGCAACTGGACAGAAATTTAGATTATGAAAAGTACACTTTAACTTAAACAACAAGTTTGATTACTATACAAACATACAAATCAATAGTTTATCAATTTATATCTATACATATTTCCGAACCACTCTCCTATATAAGCACTCTCACAAATCAATAGTTTCAGACATCGAAGATGGTATTCCTTGTCGTGGCCGTGCTGGTGATGACCATATTTCTTTCAAGTGGACCGTCGCAAGCAGTTGGAGAATCTGGTCTACGGAACAAGGGAGAGAATGGTGTTATAAATTTGAAAGAGTGCTACAAGAAAATGTCAAAAGATTGTCTGAATCAGATATTGAAAGAGTCGTGCTTAGATTCAGAGTATTTACCACACGTTATATGTTGCTCACAAATATGAACGAAGCAGGTCACGACTCACGACTGCGTCTTTGCAATTGTGGATGACTCAAGGCCCACAACAAAAATTGCAAGCCGTATGTTAAAACTAGGGCTGCCATGAATTTCTATGACTGTACGGAATGAGATCTGTCGTTAATGAATTAATAATTCGAATTTATCGTTCTCGTTCTCGTTCTCGTTCTCGTTCTCGTTCTCGTTCTCGTTCTCGTTCTTGTTCTTGTTCTTGTTTTATTTTTGTGTTGCCATTTGAAGTACAATTTACATGCTAAATAATTAACGATGGAATTAGTATGGGAAATAAAATACTAGTAGTAATACATATGAATATGATCATCCATCAATCTTAATATTAATGTAGATTGCGGGAGAATATGTTTTCTCCGAATTCAATAAGTAAAAGGGGGTATAATTGCCCATATATACCAACTTGTTGCTATGCAGTTTAATAGATATTCAGAGTATGAAAGGTACCCTTTAACTTAAACAACCGGTTTAATTTGATTACAAAATATTCTCTCCGTTTCTCTTTATTAGTTCCATTTAATTCGGATCTATACCGCATCCCAATTTTATAAAAAAATATTCAGATTTGGATCCGGATCTAAAAATTTAGACCCAGATCCGGTTCAGATCCGCTTAAATATAAAATATTTTTTTTAAAAAATTATTTTCAATATATTGTCTAAAATATTAGTATTTGTTTATTGTTATTTTAATACGCTGAATTTTAGATATAATTGTCGTCAGTCTATTTAACTATTGTGGGAAAATAGATCATTGTTATTGTAGTACCGTTTTTTTGTTTTATTTTTTTTCAAAAAATCATTTTGAGAATAAAGGCACATATCTTGATTTGGGTCTGGATTTGAATTTTCTGGACCCGACAGATCTGGATTTATGTAAAAAATATGGATCTAGATCTGGACCAAGCTAAACCTGGTCCAGATCCGGCCCGTTGTCATCCCTAACGACTACTCTTGTTCCTTTCTCAACAAATCTTTGTTTGCTCTTTTTATCTCCTTTCTCAACAAATCTTTGTTTGCTCTTTTTATTTGTTGTCTCTTATTTCTTTCTTCCGCCTCCGCCGCATCTTCTTTGTTGTGACAACTTCAAGTCCCACATCGAAAATATAAGTTATACATAAAAGAAAATATCACAATATTAGTATGACTCCTTTTGGGTAGGAGCCCAAAATCAATAACGTGCGAACTTAGTCCAATACAGACAATATTCGACATGCTCGTCTCTCGTCGGTACCAACATGCTCGTTAACAGAGTAAGACAAAAAGACAAGAACATAGTAATAGTAATTATTGGTTAGTTATTAGTGGCTTGTTTTTTTGTAACATACTCCTCCGTCCCACTGGGATAAGGACCTTTTTTTCCGGCGCGGGAATTAAGACGAGAATGATGATAGTGGGATAAAGTGAAAGGTAGTGGGTTAAAGTGATGTGTCAGAATTTTATTGGGTTAGAATTTTCTATTTTGGGAAAGGTCCCTATATTAGTGGGACATGGGGAGTTGTAATAGTATTTTTTTTTTAGTCAAATGTACTAAAATAAATCTAAACGATTAATTGGAGACTAGATTGGGCTTCGAAATATAACCCAAAATTTTCCTACCCAAAAAACCAACAAAAGCCCCTCAGAACTCATAAGTAACCTCATAAATGGAGTTTAACGTATAATACAACCATTTTGCGCATTCAATAATATAATCAATTTATATTTAGGTTTCGACTTGGATCATTAAATAAAGTTGGGTACACGTCTTGTTCTTTCCTGATCAGTATATATACACGGAGGAATAACACACACAATTACAATTCACTTGCAAGGATGACAACACCAAATTCAAAGGTCATGTTCCGTGTCGTGGCCGTGCTAGTGATGACCGTATATCTTTCAAGTGGATTGTCTCAAGCAGTCGGACGACCCGTAGTAAATGATGTTATAGATGTGAAAGAGTGCTACAAAAAAATGCCACAATATTGTATTGACCAGGTACTGAAAGAGCCATGTTCAATTCCAGGCTATTCACCATTTGATATATGTTGCGACCAAATAGTACACGAAGTAGGCTTCGCCTGCTTCTTTGCAATTGTGGATGACTTCGAGGCCCACAACAAATGCGTGCCGAATTTTCACCCTAGGGTTGCCACGGATTACTTCTACTGTATCGATTGAGATTATTAATGAACTAATAATTCAAATTTCTTGTTTTTTTTTTTGTTATTTATGTTGTCATTCGAGGTACAATTTACACGTTAAATAATTAACAATGGAATTATTATTCGGGAGAATATGTAAAAGGTGGTACAATTGCACCCATTGCAACTGGACAGAAATTTAGATTATGAAAAGTACACTTTAACTTAAACAAGAAGTTTGATTACTATACAAAAATACAAATAAATAGTTTCTCAATTTATATCTATTCAGATTTCCAAACCACTCTCCTAAGCACTCTCAAGAATACAATCGGCGATGCTTCTCCGTCAATACGAGGCTACTTCGTACACAGTTGCTATGGCCGCGAACAAATTCCGCACAAGGAGTATGCGACGTGCTCGTCTCTCGTTGGTACCAACATGCTCGCTAACAGAGTAAGACAAACGGACAAGATCACATCTAAACTAGTACTTAATTAATATATTTATTTGCTCATACTTTTTCTTTTTTTTAAAAAAAAATTTTCCTTTCTTTCTTTGCTGAAGGTGGCTGAGGCTGTTGGTGATTGGGATTTCGACCGGAGGAACTTCCAAGAGATTGACGCTCACAACGACCTGCCCGGAACTGCACCAGTGTAGGAGCCTACGTCATGACCGAATTCGAAAAACAATGCAGTGATGCTCTTCGATATTCTAAGTTGCCTTGATATGTAAATCTATATGCAAAAAGGACTAGAATTCTAGATTACTAAGGGCTGCTTGTTCACATGCTCTGTTTCCTTTCATGTATCACTAACCTAGTAATGGTGTTTTTTAATCAAATACCAAATGAAATCTAAATGATTAAGAGAAAATAAAATTAAAATACCGATAGTAAATAAATACAAAAAGTAAAAGAAAAGGAATTTTAAATTAAAAAGTAGGCCTAATAAATATAGCAGCCCAAAAATTATACTCCCTCTGTCCCGTGGCATTAATTAGTCCCACTTTCCTTTTTTGTTTGTCCCATTTATTAGTCTCATTTCCTTAAAAGGAAATAATTTAACACACAAAAACACCTTTTAAACCCCCTTTATCTCTGCATGTCTTGGTTACTGTGCCATATCCAAATGAGACTAATGTCACGGGACGGAGGGAGTATACAAGATGTCATTAGATTTTCATAAAGTTATGAGTCCGAACTGGCTCGGATGGGATCCTCTGTCCCCAAATAGGTGTACTAATGGTGTACCCGATAGAAAATTAGGAAGTTTTGAATTATCTCTATTGGTGGTCATGTTGAATTTAGTTATTAGTGCATGTCAAAACTTTCTAATTTTCTATCAGGTACACCATTGGTACACCAATTTGGGACAGAGGGTCTCATCCGGTATTGGCTGAGTTAATTAGGCTTCAAAATATAGCAGCCCAAAATTTACTGAACCGATCGAGCCAGGTCTATCCGAAAAAAACCACAACAGCCCAATAATCAGGCTAGAGCATCGCCTGAAACCGAGATGGGATCCTCTGTCCCTAAATTGGTGTACCAATGGTATACCCGATATAAAATTAGGAAGTTTTGACATACACTAATAACTAAACTCAAAATTACAACTAATAGAGAGAATTCAAAACTTCCTAATTTTGTGTCAGGTACACCACTCGTACACCAATTTTGGGACAGAGGATCTCATCTCCCTGAAACCACCCTAACAAGCAACCGGATCAATTGAATTTAACGTATAACACAACTACTTTGTGCATTAATTCAATAACATAATCAATTTATATTTAGGTTTCGACTTGGATCATTAAATAAAGTTGGGTACACGTCTTGTTCTTTCCTGATCAAGTATATATACGGAGGAATAACGCACACAATTACAATCCACTTGCAAGGATGACAACACCAAATTCAAAGGTCATGTTCCGTGTCGTGGCCGTGCTCGTGATGACCGTATTTCTTTCAAGTGGATCGTCTCAAGCAGCCGGACGACCTGTTATAGATTTAAAAGAGTGCTACAAAAAAATGCCACAATATTGTGTTGACCAGATAATGAAAGAGGCATGTTCAGTTCCAGACTATTCACCAATTGATAAATGTTGCCCACAAATAGTAGACGAAGTAGGTGGAGCCTGCTACTTTGCAATTGTGGATGACTTCGAGGCCCACAACAAATGCGCGCCGAGTTTTCGCCCTAGGGTTGTCGAGGATTACTTCTACTGTATAGATTGAGATTATTAATGAATTAATAATGCAAATTTCTTGTTTTTAGTTTGTGTTATTTGTGTTGTCATTCGAGGTACAATTTACACGTTATATAATTAACGACGGAATTAGTATCGAAACGAATAATATTGTTTTGGGAAACGAACGTGCTAAATTAGTTTACTTTTTTGAGAAGTTTAGATATAAAAGAGAGCTCATTTGATTTTTTAGGCAAGAATATGGTTTGATTATCTAAAGGTAAAAGCTTTATAAACCTATTTTATTTATCTATTTATTACTAGTAATTAATTAAGGAAGATATTACAGAGTTGTGAAAGAGTAATAAATACACCAACAGCTAAACTGCCCCGTTCCGTCGTCGGCAGTAGCGACGGACCTCTCCGTCCTCCTCCGACGGCCCCTGAAGGTTGGACAGCTTCGCCATAGCTCTCCCAAAGTCCTCCTCAAAGCGGGGGAGATCCGCGGCGTAGGCTCCGACGACGGAGCTGGTGGGCATGTCAGACGTGAGCTGCTGATCAACAAACAGCAGCCCCTTCCCTTGCAGTAGGCTTCGGAAGTACACCTCTCCGAAGCCGACCCCCGGGCCCTCGTAGTCCATGGGCAGGCCCCGGTTCCCCGAGCTGCATTCGGACCTCAGCAGGTTGAGGAAGTCCGGGTCGATGGAGGGGTCGGGGCCAACGAGGCGGTTCTGGATGAAGCCGCAGTGGATCTTCCCGGTGCTGTGGATTATCCTTACGTGAGAGAGAGAGAGAGAGAGAGAGAGAGAGAGAGCTGAATGTTTCGCTGCTAGGTATGAAGGTGCATGCATGGGTGCTGTTATAGTGTGTGTGAAGGCGGTGAATTGACAAAAATGCCCTTCTAGCTACACACATAAGGAAAATGTTACGAGGTAAATTAAATATTATGCTGAGGCCATGCATAACTCATAGCCCTTCCAGTTCCAGTGCTGATTATAAAATCTATTTGGATATTTAATAAATTAAACACTAATTCAATAATCGTAGCATAAAGTTCAAGATAATGAACTCCCTCCGACTCAAGATTAATGAGTCTTTTCCTTTTGACACGGGATTTAAAACGAGAGTGTTTAGTATGTAAAGTGTGTTGTATGTAGAAATATAATATGGTTTATGTTTTAGACTTATTTTAAAATGAGAGCATTATAGATGCATAAAAACATATTAATGTTTAATCTTAAATGAAAGATTGTATTAATACTTGTAATTTGGTATAAAAACAATCATAAAAATCGTAAAAACAAACGAGCAAGTTATGAGAAATAGAAGTTTTAGAAATTAAATTATAGGGATAGCTGAGGAAGGGTGAATGATGAGATTTCACTTTAAAAAAATATTAATTGTAATAAGGGATTTGCTAATAATACATTTAGTTAGCCAGTAATTATTTCTCAAATAAGAAATGGCTCGTCAATCGTGAGACGCCCTAATAAGAAAAAAAGCTCACCAATCTTAAGCCAGAGGGTACTAATTAATTTGTCAAGGATTTAAAAAAAAAAAAAATCATTATCAATTTACATCAAATTAATTTTGAAATTGTTAGGCATATACTAATTGGGGTAAAAACATGTATGAAAAGAAATTGTTCACTTAACCACAATTAATAGAAATATTTTACCCAATTTCAGCTGAAACAAACTTTTGAAAAATTAATGGTAACAAGTTCTTTTAATCCATAATGAAATTTCATGCATTTAAATTCAAATTCCAAATGAAATTCTCGAATTCCGAACCAGTGTTAGAAAAGATTGGAAGAGACAATTAATTTGGTGGGGGTAGGCAATTTCCTGATTAAGAGTGCTAATATTTTCTTCCAATTTTCTAATCTCTTCTCTTAAGGTTAAAAAAAAAGCTTAATTACTTTATTAATCATTTGAATTTTATAAGTTCAGTTTTCCTAAAAGTTATATATATATATATATATATATATATATATATATATATATATATATAGGGAGTGATTCGTGTGCAAATAAATCCTTGCGTGAGAAAATGAGAAAGATGCTTAAAACTATACAAAATCATGCTTAAGTCAGTATATATTTATGCTTACAATACCATTATGCTTTTTAATGTACAAATTCATGCTTAAACCTAGTCATGCTTATAATACCTTATAATCATGCTTAAATCAATTACAGCCATAGATCAAATTAAGATCAATGGTCCAGATCTATTCCTATTTCTCACACCAGGACTTATTTCTATATGATCCATCCTCTATATATATATATATATATATATATATATATATATATATATATATATATCCATAAATTATGTGTGTGTTTTAGCTTAATAATAGTAGGTTAAAGCAAATGGGATCCTCTATCCCATTTATATGTATCAATCGTGTACCATGTGTCATTTTTTGCATTATTTATACATTTTCGTTTGATAATTTCGGCGTATTATGATTTGGGATAATTTTATAATATTTTCTAGGGTTCAACCATCCACATTAGGGTATAATATATAATTATTTTTTAACATTTAATTTTAATTTTATTAGGCAAACAAAGGGTTGATAGATCAAAAATTAGGGTACATAATTTTTTATCATAAGCTTTTGTCTTATTTTATTTTGTTATAATATTTCTTCTTTGTGATAATATATGTTTTTACCCATTTTGACTTTGTCAAAACAATATTAGGTATGGAATATAGTTTACAATAAAAACACCCAATTTTTGGTTTGGGTGGACAAAAATACCCATATCTTTGATATTTATTATTGTTTGTACTTAAATCTTCTCTCAGGCTTTATTTTTCGTAAATGAAAAAAAAAAAAAAAGACGTTCCTCTTCTCTTCTCTCCCCCCCTTTCTCTCACTACTCTCTTCCTCTCTCTCACCGGCGACGGCGGCCTCGATCCGGTAGCGATGAGAACGCCGCTTGCTTCCGGTAGCGATGATGTGTTTGTGGCGATGAAGGAGGCGAAGGAGGAGTACCTGTTTAAGATAGTGGTGATCGGCGATTCGGCGGTGGGGAAATCGAATCTGCTGTCGCGATTCGCTCGGGACGAGTTCGATCACAACTCCAAGGCGACGATCGGGGTGGAGTTTCAGACGCAGGTGATGGAGGTCGACGGGAGGGAGATCAAGGCGCAGGTCTGGGACACCGCCGGCCAGGAGCAGTTCTGCGCCGTCACCTCCGCCTATTACCGCGGCGCCGTCGGAACTCTCCTCGTCTACGATATTACCAGGAAGACGACCTTCCACAGCATCAAGCGCTGGCTCGATGAACTCAACAGTACTCCCTCCCTCTCTCTCTCTCTGTAAATTCATTCTCAATTTTGAACGCAATTGTGCTTTTTGCCTCTCCTATTTGTTCAGAACTACGAGATTTCATCGAATCAAATTAGATTCGAGTTGCAGAATTTTGAATTGTGTTCTGAAACCTACCATACTAATCTCTTTCAAACCGTTCAATTATAAAATACTACCGGTTCGGATCCTTCATTGTCTACCGGTGTTGCATCGGCTATTGTATTCGTAGGCGGATGACATTTGGCATAATCAATGATTTAAATTTAAAATTTATATAAGAAAAATATATGTCTGAATATAAACCTTATGATTTATCACATATCATTAATCTATATATGCAATAAGTATGCAACACAATTTGACAATAGAGTATCATCCTAAAATTTGTACTACATTACCATAATTCACCTACGTGTTCTTTCTTTGGCCTCAGAGCTTTTAGGGCCGGACTGGGCCTGCCTCCCAATGGTTAAATTCGCACTATTCAGCCCAGAGTATAATTTACACTATAAGCACTATGTACATTCCACTAAAGTAATAGTACTAAATTACTCGTTTTATCCCTGTTGAGCCCGGGGCTAGTATTAGGCTTAAATCACCCCGTATTTAAGATATCCCACACCCGTTAATTAATCTAAAGCTTCTGACTGCTTTTGTCAATTAACTTCTTATCATTCCTGAACAGTTCCATTCATTCCTTATTCATCATACTGAAACTGAGGTGAACATCCGGAATTCATCTTTCAAAAGTGAAAGAAATATAGGAAGAAGTTGCTCAATTGTTGCATCCTGCATCAACCACACGATCCATTACTCAAAATCACACAAAAATTATGTATATATATGCTAACACAACATAAATAATCCAAGGACATGTAAGTAATCAATATATATATAATACCGATACGGATCCCGATCCTACGTGGCATCGCGTATGATTTTCTTGAATATTTTCGAATATTCTCATTGATTTGGCTTATTTTATATTTATTCACAATGAATTCTGTCCCACATCGATTTTTTACAAAAACTTAACAATAGATTACCTATATAAATAGATCCATATATTTCCACCAAAATTCATCTTTAATTTGAGAAACTACATAATTAATGTAAAAATCTCAAAAACAAAAATCAAATGATATATAATAGCGTTAAGGATCTCGATCCTACGTGGCAACACGTATGATTTTTTTGAATATTTTCGAATATTCTCTTTAATTTGAGAAACTACATAATTAATGTAAAAATCTCAAAAACAAAAATCAAACGATATATAATAGCGTTAAGGATCTCGATCCTACGTGGCAACACGTATGATTTTTTTGAATATTTTCGAATATTCTCATTGATTTGGCTTATTATATATATTTAATCCAATTATATCACATTAATGACTTATGTCCCACATCGATTTTTTACAAAAACTTAACAATGGATTACCTATATAAACAGATCCATATATTTCTAACAAAATTCATCTTTAATTATGAATTATGTCGCACATCGATTTTTTACAAAAACTTAACAATGGATTACCTATATAAATAGATCCATATATTTTCAACAAAATTCATCTTTAATTTGAGAAACTACATAATTAATGTAAAAATCTCAAAAACAAAAATCAAACGATTTTTATTTGTGAAAAATTACCCTAAATTTTTATTACCGCAAGTAGCAGGCTATTTTAAACAATATATTCATATGAATAATTTTATATTTTCCTCTAATTATTTATATTTTTTATTTTTAAGTATGCTCAATAACAGGTGGCTTAAGATTTTAATGGTATATCTACATGAGAATGTAGTTCATTCCTTAAGTAATTTATTTTATGAGACTATATGAAGCAACAGTAGGTTTTGTGTTAAGAGAACTACAACTAAGATTTTTATTTTTAGTTTAACATTTAACATATTAGTGACCAAGTAATAATAATTAAATCTATTCACTATCAATTGTCCCACGTTGATTATATAGAATTTTTATAAGAAATTAGTGACAAAGTATATATATATAAATAGATCATGTACCTTCATCGAAATTCATATTTGATGTGAGGAAATACATTACTAATTCATGCTAACGTTATATCGAACACGGGCTAATAGAAAATTTAACGGGCAGATCTGCACTATTCATGCTAACGTTATATCGAACAATGGGCTAACAAAAAAATTAACGGGGCAAACTTACACTATTCATGCTAACGTGACATCGAGCAATGAACTAATCGAAAAATTGTGATATTACGTTTTAACATTTTTTTTTTTAATTGTTACAAGTAACGGGCAGATTAAAATATTTTATAAGAATTCGTAATAATCTATTTCTCTAAGTTTATATATTTTGAGGAGAATAACTGTTATAATAAATAACGGGAGATTTGACATCATACCACGTATAATTATTTGAGAAATGTTATCCTTTATCGACATATTTTTATTTCAGTATACATGATCGACGGGTGCTTTAGATATAAAATAAATACAACTTTCTATCAGTTTCATCGAAATAAATAACGGGTAACTTGATATATTTTGATATTTTTCTTTTATATTTTGCTTAAAAGTAACAATATAGAGTCGAATTTTGGCGTGACTTAGTAAAACTGGTTATTTTAGAAATGTTAACCCTAACTATCCATTTTTATTTGGTCAAAAAGATCCATATGAAGGGTACTTCAGTTAAAATAAAAACGGGGCGGCTTAATGTATTTTTATTTTATTTTATACTTTGATTAAAATAACATTATAAAGTGATTTATGTCAAATTTTGACGGGATGAAATAATCGTAAAAATATTAATTTATTAACTCATTTCATATTACCACGAGTAACGGGTTGCTTGAAACAATTAATTTAATATACAAAATTATGTATTTTCATTAAAATTTTATGTAAAATCACGAAATAAATTGAATCCCGTCGAATTTCGAACTACCCTAATTTTTTAATTACCAAGTAATATTCATGATTTCTGTCCCACATCGATTTTTTACAAAAACTTAACAATGGATTACCTATATAAATAGATCCATATATTTCCACCAAAATTCATCTTTAATTTGAGAAACTTCATAATTAATGTAAAAATCTCAAAAACAAAAATCAAACGATTTTTATATGTGAAAAACTACCCTAATTTTTTAATTACCAAGTAATAATCATTAAATCTATTCACTATCAATTGTCCCACGTTGATTATATAGGATTTTTACAAGAATTAGTGACAAAGTACATATATAAATAGATCATGTATCTTCACCAAATTTCATATTTGATGTGAGGAAATGCATTACTAATTCATGCTAACGTTATATCGAACAGCGGGCTAACGTAAAATTTAACGGGCAGATATGCACTATTCATGCTAACATTATATCGAACAACGGGCTAACAAAAAAATTAACGGACAAATTTGCACTATTCATGCTAACGTGATATCGAGCAATGAGCTAATCGAAAAATTGTGATATTACGTCTTAACATTTTTTTTAATGTCACAAGTAACGGGCAGATTAAAATAATTTATAAGAATTTGTAATAATCTATTTCTCTAAGTTTATATATTTTGAGGAGAATAACTGTTATAATAAATAACGGGAGGTTTGACATTCATACCACATATAATTATTTGAGAAATGTTAGCCTTTATCGACACATTTTTATTTCAATATACATGTTCGACAGGTGCTTTAGATATAAAATAAATACAATTTGTTTTTATCAGTTTCATCGAAACAAACAACGGGTGACTTGATATATTTTGATATTTTTCTTTTATATTTTGCTTAAAATTAACAATATAGAGTCGAATTTTGGCGTGACTTAGTAAAACTATATAGTTATTTCAGAAATGTTAACCCTAACTATCCCTTTTTATTTGGTCAAAAAGATCCATCTGAAGGGTGCTTTAGTCAAAATAAAAACGGGGTGGCTTAATATATTTTATTTAATTTTATATTTTGATTAAAATAACATTATAAAGTGATATATGTCAAATTTTGACGGGATGAAATAATCGTAAAAATATTAATTTACTAACTCATTTCATATTACCACGAGTAACGAGCTGCTTAAAATAATTAATTAATATACAAAATTATGTATTTTCATTAAAATTTTATGTAAAATCACAAAATAAATTGAATCCCGTCGAATTTCGACGGGTATTGCACTAGTTAATATATGATACAGATATAAAATATATAAATATCATGATAAGAGATCACGCGTCACTTTAAGCAAATAACCAAATATTTGCAGTGATAGGAAACGGCCCATCTCCCTAGGCCCAATAGCTCCACCTCGGTATAAGACCCAGACGCCACCTCGGCATAGGCCCAAGTTCCATCTCGACCCATTGGCAGCTTCTCCCAATCCATACCAGAAAGCCCAAAGGTCCAGGGAGTTGAGCCCTAACAGACAACGTGGAGTGATTGAAGCAGAAACAACCACCACCCACGATAAGACCACGATCCCACATTCATCATCTCAATGATGAACGTTAGACTAGCTATAAATAGGAGATCGAATCCATCGTAACACACTGACGCTATTTTGAATACAGAATACTCTCTCGTTTCTCCCGTGGACGTAGATCAATTGATCGAACCACGTAATTCCCTTGTGTTTTCTATCGTTCTTACGCATTCAATTCGCACACACACCTCTCCTGTCTATCAAACAACGAATTTAGGATTCTATCACTTATTAATTCAAATATCTTAATATCAATAGTAGTTTCACAATATAAATGCAGAATAGACTATAGAGAGTTCATAATTCTATAGCATGAATATTTAAAATTTTATTTATTTATATTCTTTTGAAATTATTTAGGTTTTTAAAAATTTTGTATTGAATAGTCCCATAAATAGTGATTTGTTTCCATTTTATAAAAAACATTTCATTTCATTTCTTTCTTGCAGCGCACACAAGAGGAAGATGGAAGCAGGCGGTAGCGGTGGCGGAGGCGGAGGCGGTAGCGGTGGAGAGACGATTCTGATTCGCGGAGTGTGGGCAAAGGATAAAGGATACAATAACTATAGGCCCGGTAGAAGATGTTACTCGTGGTCTGTATTCCACAAGGTAGATCTGAAGAAACACAAATTGGAGGAAGACTGCCTTCCCAGGCTCAAGACATGGACGGTGAGCGGTCAAATGGTGTTCGCCGCTCCAAAGCTCTACGTAATCGGCGGCGAGTCTGAAGATTTGGAATACGAACAACGCGCCTTCGTTCTCGATACCACCATTACAAACGAGGAGGAGGAGGAGGAGGAGGAGGAGGAGGAGGAGGAGGAGGAGGAGGAAACATGGGAGCATCTCGATCTCCCCATTCCTACAGATTTTCGACCCTGTCACAATTGCACTTCACTCGACGGAAAGATATATCACTACGCCTACCGCAGCTCTGAGGCCTTCGACTATGCTGAGGAGGCTGCTTTGAAGGGGAAGAAGGGTGGGTTCTGGGAGTTTATCTGGTCTCCTCCTGAACTTGATACATGTTTCGCAGAAGATGGTGGAGATTTTCGTGAGGCCGGTCGACTCGTCGCCGATCCTCCCAACAACCGGATTCTGTTGTGCTGCCAAAACGGCTTCCTCTACGCCTACTACCCTCAAGGCGGCGCGATGAAGCTTGTGAGGGAGGGTTTGTTCATTTGGTCCAGCGCAGTTGCTGTAGCGTACGACGTCGCATTCGTTCACTTGCCTAAAACCGATTCTGGGTTTCCTAAAGCTCTCACTGACCAATTGATCCACGCCTTTGATGTTTCTGATGAGGGGAAGGGGAAGCCTTTGGAGGTTAGGTGGACGACAACACTGGTCGATCAACTGATTGATGGAGGATTGACTGTTGAAATAGACTTGTCCAACTATGAGTTTGATGCCTTGTTTCATTTGGGAAACAACAACTTCTGCTTTGCAGTTTGGACCCCTGTGGAAGACGACACCGTCGTGTACTTCATTAAGTTCGGAGCCGTCGTCCACCACGGAAGTGGCGTGGTCACGTGCACGCCCCTTACTCTCCAGAAACATCTACTTCCCTCCACTGCCTTGGTTCTTGATTTTGCCTTGCTTCATTGATTCATTCAGGTAATCACAAATCACCTATCAACCACAGATTTTTATTTTGTTTGAGCTGCCTTATCCAAATCATTGATAGATATTCTTTCATTTTAGCTTAGCTAGGTAATTATGAATTTGTTTGGTTTTCTCTAGCTGCTATTGCCAAATCTGTTTTGGTTGGAAATTGGTACCATGAGATTCAATGAAGCTCTTAAAACTGAGTTTTGGTTGAAAAATCATTAGTACCAGTTTCCAACCTGTAACCTCATGGTTCACATCATCTTCCCGGTTAGATATATTTAAAAATACAAGTCACTCAGCTCCTGAACATGCTAGTGCACCGAGAGACTCCAACGTAAGATTGACAAATGATCCACTATTATACTGAAGATTAGTAAGATTATAGGAACATATATACCTTTTAGTGTTCAAATGCTTTGCCAATTAATGTCGTAGTCCCACTAATCTAATCCCATTGCAGAAGGCTTGTGGTTGATGATTGAAGGCTTGTGGTTGATGATTGAGGTACTTGGACAGACAATTGTACAATGACTATTTTTTAAATTATCTATCATCTTGCTGATATTCGTATTATATCGATATATAGCCTTTGAAATGGATTGCATTATGTTTTAGCGTCTAAACGAGGATGTTGCATGATTCTCTGCCTGTCCATATATTAGCATTCCACATGAGCTTTTGCATGAAAGGCACCATATTTTCTTCTCACCTTTAGCAATCCTGGATTTGTTGATATAGTCATCTCATGTTTGTTTTTTTCTTTTCTTGTTGTTACCCAACTCTCATGAGATTTCAAGAACTTTTGTTGTGTAGGTTGCACTCTGAATTTCTAACAGCACGATGTGGTCGTAGTTGTGGACTGATATAATTTTTGTGCCTCATGTGATTAATTTTTAGGTTAATACAGTTTCTCTCAACACGATCAGTGAGCTTCTGAGCTTCTTATTCTGAGATATGCACTTTGGTTTACAGGTTATGAAGGTTGAAGTATGAAGAAAACAATGTTCGTTATTTCCAAAGGGATATATCATTAACTTATAGTGTTTGCTTCTACGCCAGTCAGTTCAGAAAGTGAAAGCAAATTTACTACCCTAGCTGTTTTGCGGTTTTTCTTGTTGGTGTTCATTTTATAGTTAAACTTAAAATTGAGTATGAAGAAGAGTAAAAAATTTATTTCCCCTTTTTCCTGCTATTGGTTTCTTCTTGGCCTTTCCTGTTTTCAGATATTTTTAGTTTCGAAAGCTTATAATGCATTCAAGAGTTTATTTACTTCATCCGTCATGTTGGTTCCGGATCATGTTTCATTATTTTATTGTTTACATATATTCAAAAAGCAAGATGAAACCAATGATAAACAACTTATAAGTATCAAAATAAGTTGTATTGAAATGCCTTCAAAGTGCACAAGTACATGGCGAACATCATATCATTTGCCATGAGAGACAATTACAAACATTAAAAATGAGAATCTAAATATAATTTCATTGAATAGGGAAAACCACGGTGTGTGGTCTAAAAGTACAATATATAGCAATTGCATAACATTATGTTACGACGTGATTTAATTCTAAAAAAAAGAGAGATTATACGACGATAATATTACGACTGTTGTTGAGGTAGCACGGGTCTTTTCTCAACCATATCGTATTGAAGGACAAAGTTATCCTGCAGCAAGATGAACAATTACTTTGAGAAACTCAAACCTACACAAAATATCTACAGCCATTTCAAATCTGCATAACAAACCTTTCTTGGCGATTGCCATGTGTTGGGATCGAAACAGAGGTAAGAAACCCTCTCATAAGTGCTTGATTTGACAAGAGGTTCCATATTCTTCGGCCTCGTCATCCAAAACCTGTGATCTCTGATAAAACCATCCTCTGTTGTAACTGCAGTAAAATGTTAAAATAAATGTGTTTAGATTTAGATAATGTATAACAGAGTTGGAACTTTTTCATTATTCTGGAACCAAGTACATGTACGTTCAACCTATATTGAAGAAGAACAGTGCAGCAAATCAGTAATTTTAATGTGGAAATCGATGTCTTCCAATCCACTAAACTGTCACTATTATCTTAGGAATCAAGATAATCAACTTCTAGATTTATTTGCAATATTTGAGAACAAAGCCTATAACTAAAGTAAAATGTAAAAAAAAAAATAGAACTCACAGTTCGTTTCCTGCAAAAAGTTGTGCCTCATCTTTTGGCATGCCGCAACAGGACATTAGAATCATATAATTGGTATCATCCTTATGACAATACCTGTAAAAGACGTAAAACAATGTGTCTAGCCGGAATCTTGTAAAGTAAGTTTGCTGCATTTTTAAATAAAATCACCTAAAGGTGAGCATGGTAGAAAATGATATCCTTGCACAAAAAAAAAAAAAAAAAAAAAACATTAACAGATAATCTTATTCTTTCAGTGGAGGATTTGTTTAGTGTAATAAGACCAAGTATCCTAGCATATGAAAACTAAAATATATTATATCACCTTCAAAGGAGGAGTCTGTTTAGCATAATAGCACTCGGGCACATTGAACTCAGGTTCTCCTCTGACAGGTTCATCAGACCAGGGAGATGCGAACTTCTTGTGAAGAGTCTCAGACGAGTTCAAGTTTAAACCAAGACTCGTTAGGTCAAGTCCCAGAGCAAGAGAGGTCAAAGCTGGATTGACCATCTTTATGATGCTTAACAGACCAAGCACCCCGTACACTTTGAGCTCCCTGTGTGGCTTTCATGTCTTTATCTCTAAATGGATTGATGAAAACGGGACTGAGACTGCTGGAATTGTTGATACTGCTGCGTAAGATAATCATAAGATCCCAAGCAAAATAGAAGTCCTAAACGAATGATTGCCAGACCTATATACTATGGGCCTTGCAAATGATGTTTATCACATTATAGAATTAAGAAATCATCAACCTTCACAAAAGAAATGAAGGAAAATACAAAATCTTTGATGAGAAAACTAGTAAATGATGTTAGAATGGTATTAAGACAAATAAATAGTTTAGTGACAGCAAGCATAGGCTGGCCCGTACCTCAGGACCATGAACATGAAGATCTGAGTTGCCTGATGTTAGATAGGACACCCCTGTGCCATTCATTGAGGAAGCACGATGTTGTTGAGGATGGTGCGATGAATATGAACCACCAAAATTAAAACCAGAAGACCTCCCCATCTGAATAGAAGTATCCAACCATTAGGCCATACTCACAAAATTCCAGGTGAAATAAATCTTCAAGTACATTAACTTACAGATAATTGCTGAGACTGCTGCATTAAATTTGTCATACTGTCTTGGATCTGATCTTTTTGGTGAGTGTTCATGGTATATTCAGCGCTACCACCAGAGTTCAGACCGCCTGCAGAACACATCAGCACGAAGAAGGCACACTTATAATCGCTACCAAGTGAAAGAACGCTTCCATCAAAGAAAGATATACTCAGTTGTTAAAATGTTAAGAGAACAACATCAGATTACAGTAGAAGCCGTGTCTCTCGCTTAATAATCTAAATGCAGAAATGAGGTATCAAATCATGACAGTTCTGAATTTCTAATCTGAAGCCAAAACAGTACAAATTTAATTTCGGTCATAGCTATTCCATTTTATATTATTATTGCACGTGCAATGGTGGATAGTCTTCGTATAGAGTTTAGCCGAAGTAGAATGTCATCATTCTTGAGCTCATCTATGAGCACTGCTATTGGATATAGAGGCTCGCCCACCATCGACATTAAACGACGACAATCTTCCTTGAAATGCAAGCTTCATTGCAGTATATGGAATTAAAAATTAATATAACATAGAGCTTCATGAATGTCATACAAACAATTAAATTCTCAAAAACAGAAGCTAGAAAGTGAGAACAAGCCTTAAAAATTCTGCATAAGCTAGAAATACAGGATTGCTCTTAGCCTCTTACTAGTTACAGAAAATAAAACTTTACCAACATATTCCCATTAAACGAAAATTCAACACTGTATAGCAAAGGACTTCTGCTCAACAATGAAACAACTGCAATTCAGGTTATCATAACAGCCTCTCTGCGCAATGCACATTTTTTTTCTAATTTAGTAAAATTAGACAATCCAGATTGCTCGACCAGATGAATTGGCAACAAAATTACGGTTGTCTTATCCTCCAAGTAGCTGAATCGACACGAAAAATCATGAAATTCGAAGATCTGACGAATATAAGTCCCTACAAAGGCGAAAAGAAATAGAAAAGAGAGAGAGATGGAAAAAAATAAAAATCACGCAAATACTCGTAAGGTACAGTAGCAAAGGGAGGAAGAAGGAGAAGATAGTTACCGTTTCCGGTGAAAATGAGTTCCCGCCGGCTTCTCTCTCTCTCTCTCTCGAGAGAGAGAGAGAGAGATGTGTTATGGAAACCGGTGTCGCAATCTCGGGCTCTTTCTTCTAATTTGTTTTCGGTAATCGCGTTTTGTATTAGTCCAAAAAGCGTTATTTACTTCCATTTAAAACCCTAGCTGCTTCATTCTTACTGTAAAAATAAAAAAAGGGAAAGATAGAAAAGCCCCCATATTTAGGATGAAAAGTTGATTTGCGGAATAGTCGGCGGCCTGAATCATCTCTGTCCCTCCAACAGATTTTAGAGAGTAAGTTGGATTTATTGCAACTCAATAATTTGGATTTTACCACCTAATATTTCTTGAATGTTGCATATCGTGAATTTACTCCAGAGTTCTTGCTTTTGAATATCATTCATATATACGTTGCAGTAGGTTAGAACTTTAGTTTGAATGTTGATTCTATTTCAGTTCATTGTTTAAATTCCAAAGCTTTAAACAGATTAGAGGTAGGTTTTTGGAGTGGAAGAATCTGCGATGGATGTTTGATGCTTGCCTGTTCTCCCTTTTTCCTCCTTTTCTCCTTCCTCTGTTTTCTCCTTCTATTTTTCTATGTTTTCTGCTTCTTTCGTAATGAGAGAGTATTTTGTGTTATGCTTTCAATCTTTGTTTCCTTCATGTCGTCCCAACTGAAGTAATTTCATTCTCAGTTTGAAGTGATCGACAGCAAAATAAATTCCATACCTCTTCCTGAACTGCTTTGATCAAGTTGTTTATCATAAAAAACTTTTATCTACTTATATCATTCTTACTATCACAAATAGACAAACAATAGTTGTTACATGGTAGTGATTGTAAGTCTTTATATCTATGTCTGTTTTTTAAGGAAAATTAGATTAAAGTTATGTCTAGTTTGGTGAACTTTATGCAAAGATGGCGATATTATGAGTGTTTTTTATCTGCATACTCATTCTTTATTTTTCATGCACAATTGACTTGTAGGATGGACCGTATCGATGCTATGATTCATGGCTCACCGGCGTCGTCTCGATGAGACTTTGTCATCTGAGTATTCTGGTAAGGAACCTCCCAATGACGAGATGGCCCGAGTGTACGAGTGGAAGGCTATAATGTTTGACCTTCTTTTGGAGACTGATGATGCTAAGGCTAATAAGAAACTTGCTAAGAAACTTTCTATAGGTAAATATTTTATTTAAATTTGAAACTAAATGTTTTGTTTACTTAATATTATCCGTCTCTTTAGAATGTACTAGGGCTGCCAAAGATGCTGAAAAATATAGTTCGACAAAACCGTATCCCGCCAATGATCCAGAGAAATTTTATCCCATATTAGCGTATGTATATGTTTTTTTTTTTTTTTTTTTTTTTCCTTTGTTTAATTGGATTGCATTAGATAGTTTTTAAGCCATATACTATGCTCAGGAGAGGTGCCGTGAAAACAAGCTTGCCCGAAGGGATTCATTATTACAATTTAGCTCAAGACGAGGCTAAGGTGCGAGAATTGGAAAAAGAGCTGGCGATTCTGGACGTATTCGATGCAAAAGAACCAAAAGATGAGGGTGGGAGTAAAAAGAAGAAAAAGAAGAAAGCAAAGAAGGAGAAGGAGAAGGAGAAGGAGAAGGAAAAGGAAAAGGAGGAGAAGGAAGAAGAGAAGGAGAAGGAGATGGAAAACAAAGAGACGACAGAGCTTGATAACGAAATGGAGGAAGGTGCAAGCCATGAAGATGAACTGGTGGAGACGTCTTTCTCTATAAAAAAACATTCTAAATTCCAAAGCTAATAATATACCCTCAGGAAACCAAATAAAACTTGCATGCAAGTTGCGTGTTTGGTTCTTATCTTATCCCATTTCTCATGCCTTGTAATTTCTCTTCATTAACCTCTGTTGCATGATGAGATAATTGATCGTGTCCCACAATAGGTCAAAGCTTATGTCTTGATGGTATCAAGGGAAACAAAGAAAAAATGATCTTTATCACAAACAAAAGGAATGAAAGAAATAAACATATGGAGTTTTTAAAGGATCGCCTTATCTACAAAATGTAATGTACGAAATTGAAAAAAAAAAATTAAAAAAAATAAAAAAAATCTGAAAATTGAACGAACAAAATTGACCTAATCCTTTGTTGCTTTTCAACCCATTCAACTTAAAGCTTCTTCAAGATCTCTGCAACATATTGGAGAGCACTTGAAGATTGTATATACAAATTCCATAATGAAAAAATAAGCAACAACAAATTAAAGAAAAACAAAAAATTAAACAGACTCAACATTTGAAACTCTTCATCCTATAAGTATTACTATATTGTTTGCCCTGACCACACTCAACTTAAAAACTAAAAAAAAATAAAAATTGGTAAAAATAAATAACTAAATAATCATTTTAAAGGAGTAGAAACCAATAATCGCCTACGTAAGTACGTAGCTCATCATGCCTTCATGTTTGATAATCTCCATTTGCCATGCAAGGTACATGAGGAGCAAAATGAATAAATGTAAGAAAGAAACACCAGAGTGCTTGCCACATATAAAAAGACTAATCAATTTGTATCATTAGATACCTTGTGACATATATCTTCATGCTGAAAACTAATGCAACTATAAACATGAAAATTACGACTGAAGGACAAATATAAGAAAGAGAATACCTATCTTGAATTATAGTTTCCACATATCTATCAACTTTTTTCCGACACTCTTCAAACTGCACCCTCACAATGAGAGAAACAATAATTAAGTTATCAAACATGAGTCATATTAGAATTTTATATGAAACATAATCATCAGGTAGTAAAAAGGAAATAAACAAATAAATGCATTCCAAAATCAAACCTGCACCATCACCTACATGAGCAATGAACTTGGTTTATGAGTACAAATTCTTTTGCCGGAAGCAAGGCGTTGCTGCCTGCCGCATTATTTAGGAGTTTAACAACCATTTGTGTTTCTAAAAAAAAAAAAAAAAAACGTCCAAGTTCAGTTGAATTTCTTGGAGAAGAACCGAGGAACATATATAAGTAAAAAATATGCATACCTTTCTTCGACAATATGGAGAGCATAGCATAGATTATTCTGATATTATCATAAAAATCTCCCAATATCGAATCAACGCATAGAATCGAACTATGCCGAAGAGAGAAATATGAGGAGAAGGAAAAGTTTGGATTGAAAAAAAAAAAAAAAAATAGAACGGGCATTCTATTAGTGGATAGAATTTGTATATTGATATGCATTTGATAGCTTGAGAAACTTCCACTAACATGATATGCGGTTGTTTTATAACTACTCGAAATGGTGAGAACGTGCATAAATAAGAAGGCGAGCGGTTTAATATTCAATGAAGAGAACGTGCAGAAAAAATAGACGACGGTTTTAATATGCTTATTTTTGCCGGGAAAAATTAACTGCATTTTCGTTTTGTTTTAATATAATAATAATAATAATAATAATAATAATAATAATAATAATAATAATAATAATAATAAATTTTAGTTTGTTTTCTTATTATCATTACTTCGTAATATTCTTTTCAAGAATTTTTTTATCATTCTTGTAGATTTTGAAATATAAAACGCTTAGTTGGCACAAGCTACGAAATCATGTTTTGGAGACTGAGATATTGATTGAAATTAATTCTGCCAAAAAATTATTTGTCGGACATTAATATTTCAAGTATAAGTTGAATTGCGGAATAGTATGTCATACTCGAATAACAAAACTTATAATTATTAATTTCAAGTATTGCTCATCCTCTATCAAATTTTGCAACCTATCAAATTCGGATTCCGGTGATTTCTTCCGGGGCCAATCTCGCCGCCTCCTCAATAGAGAATACAAAGTGCAAATTCAATCAATCATTCATAATTTTTGTTTGAAACAATTGTGTGTTATGTTGATATCTATTAGTTCTTGTAATTTTTCGTTTGAAAAAACTATTGTTATTTTGATGTCTATTAGTCGAGTAAAGTGGAACTCGTATCAACTTATTATACAGTGCATATTTATGAAGTTGATGAAAGGCAATACTTGTGCAGTCACTTCATATCTACCTTCAACATGGATCTGAATGAATGTAGGGCAGTGATTCAAGGTCTCATCTACCTTTATAGGCATGACATGTCTTTTGGCAATCTCTCCTTCAATACCTACGTCACCACTCTGAATGATGAAGGTAGGATTTTGCCTTCTCTAGACTCGAAAGCTACAACAAGTGCAGATATGAAAGAGTTGATAGATCTTATGAAGACTATCATCATCTTCCACACAATAGGCACAAGAACCAACAATGTGTTTTGGAGTTGCCTAGCGAGCTTTTGCATTTATTCACGTTTGTTAGCAACCATGACCATATAATGTGAGTATTAGTTTTTTTTCTCATTTATTTCCCCTATACCTTTTGACTATTTCCATGCTTGTCATTCAAAGTTTCCTTGATCTATTTGTCCTACTTATGTTGGAATGTACATGCATTTTTTTGCATTGACCATCCGTATTTTTGGAGCATAAAAGAACGCGTTGCATTCACTTGCAAACTCCGCAAGCTGTTTAAAATGGATCTCTGCATAAAATTAATTTTGAATTATATATGTCTGCTCTTTTTAATCAATGGTGGAAAAAACTTTGTGGAAAATACAAAATGATTTATGACAAAGCTGCAAAACACAACACACAACAACTATCTGAAGGGGCTATCAGAATTAAGCTTTACACAATGAATGTGGATATTGTTCGATTTTTCACTGCATCACAAGCCCGTATAAATGAGGATGAGTATGTGTCACAGCCCCTTATCCCTAAGGACGGCTCAGCCGGAGCGTGACTAGGGGTTGGATAAAAGAATAGGGGAAGAAAGGGGAAAATACCTATAACTCTGTAATCAACAAAAATGAATAACTGAATAGACTAAATCAATAGAAACTCAAAATAGGATAGGATATGATAAAGACAACTCGAGGCTCCAATATTATATAAGTGTTTAAAGAAGACACCCTATAAATGTAGATTATAATCCAAATTTACTATAGACATGAGAATGAAGAAATTCCCGATTTACTAACTTATGAAGTTAGTTACACATTTTTTTAATAAATTAAATGTTGAAGCAAATAGCGGAAGACAATAACAAACTGGATACATATATGAAGATATGTATCCCCTCTGAACCAAATTCAAAATATACAAATTCTTCTCTCAACACAGCCGCCCTTGCCACCTCGCTCAATCTGCAAGTTTTTGAAAATACGAGCAGGGCTGAGTACTTGATATACTCAGTGGGGTTATGCCAAAAATAGTTTCATAAATAATCATCAATCATGCATTTAGAACAGTTACCACAAGGTTTTATCGAAATGACTTGTGAAACTAAATATCATTTTCTTTCATAAAATATTGGAATGCGCATTCCCATTTTCTTCCATTACTGTATTATCCATATCTGGTAGTACGCCGGGCAAGGTGGCCACCTTCCCGGACGTTTCCATTTGCATAAACCGGCCCTTCTTGGGAGCACACAGTTCACGACTTTGTGTACACATAACCTAGCTAGTGAACTTCGACTAGCTCAGGGCGATCGAATTATTCTCCCACAGATAGGCATCATACATAAAACCAAATATTTTATGCATGAAAGTGTTTTTATTCATTTGTTTTGGGTTTTAAACATGCTTCACTACAGCAAGAGTATAGATTTTCATAAAAGAACGCCCACCTTATGGCAAAGGTGATCGAGTGAATTCAGGGTTCGTCTCCACATCGCACAATCTCCACCATTTTACTTGACCTTTAAGGAAAAGTCTCGTTTTAGAAGAGATTCGAGCCTTAGGAGACAATGTTATTCATATATCAAAGTAATTAACTTGTTTACTTCTATTAATAAGAGATCTTAGGATTTTATACATATTTCTAACTCTCGCATACTTTAGAGATATCTCATTTGTCTCATTAAATAATTTAGCAAAGATAGGAAACTTTGGCGGAAAAATTCGGCATGACCTCTATGTATCTTAGCCTTTCCGAATATTCCTAAAACTTCAAGCGTCAGCTAAAGGGTCGACTAATCCAAATGAGAACTCCATTTCTCCTTTCGAATTAGTCCCAAGACTCAATTTTGGTCAAGACTCTTTACAAAGCGGTAGAAGGTCCGTTATATTAAAACAATTCCAAAGAGGCTTCAACCTCGCATAATCAACAACTTACCTTCATATTTTAAATTTTCAATACTTTAATCTCGTATATAAATCAATTTTTCCTAGCTAGTATCCCCATCTTCCCAAAAATAACAAAAATCATTTCATCAAATATTATTCACGTAAACCATCAGTTTACATAAATTTTAACCACCCTATTCATCAAACTCATAGTTATATTCTTCGTCCAATCAAAAGACATCAAATTGAGAGGAATCCAAGTCTCTATTTTATTTAGTAAATCTCAAGGAAAGTGGCAGCAATAGCCACTGCCGAATTAATCCTTGAAAATAGAAGGCAATATAGTATTAATTATTAATCTATCTCTCTCTAATATTAATCTCTCTCTCTTAGTTGGTAGCCACAGAAACAACATTATCTATCCCCTTTGTTCATGTATTCATGTCAGTTCCCTAAGCAATTGCATAACGTCTCTCTCTTTCTCTCTAACGTGTTTACCCCCATTTTACAGCAGGTGTACTAATGCACAGCAGTAAGACCTGAATTCGACTCGTCGACCATCAATTTCGGACTTGAGCACGACACCTAAACAACATACTCTACCCTTCATCGCTGCTGCTCTCCCTCTCTTACTAGACTAATATATGACAGCAGCAGCAGGGACTCGTCATTGATGAGTCGAAATCGCTGCCATTAACCCACTGTATCTGACCCCTTCTCCATCTATCTTCCTATCTTGGTGAATTTTACAACATGTGGAGATTAATAGTACCCAAATTACTTCTTCCCTTATTCTTTTATCCAACCCCTAGTCACGCTCCGGCTGAGCCGTCCTTAGGGATAAGGGGCTGTGACAGTATGGTATAGGAACAAAGGTATGTTTGATCTTTATTATATTATATTCAAAAAGAAATGAGAAGTGTGTGCCGCTAACAACTTATTTGCTTCTTTATCGTGTTTTGTAGTTGAGTGAAGCTGAAATTGAAAAGTATTTGAGCTCATACTTTTCATTCTTTTACATAGAGATGTACTCAGCCTTATGTTATTAGGCAGAAGATAAGTACGTGTCATGATTTCATTTTAAAGTTATAAATAGTACAGAGGCAAATGATGTGATCTAATATGAATTTCATCTCTAGTAAGAAGGTGTGT
Organism: Thymus mandschuricus; assembly: GCA_029379335.1. Taxonomy (NCBI): domain Eukaryota; kingdom Viridiplantae; phylum Streptophyta; class Magnoliopsida; order Lamiales; family Lamiaceae; genus Thymus; species Thymus mandschuricus. The sequence goes on along the minus strand of CM057080.1, from coordinate 5,332,193 downwards.
TGTGCTCAAACATTGAAGGAATGGGGACTAATGAATTTTCGTTTAAACGATGACGATAATTTTCAATTTGACTTTCTTTGGTTGCGGTTTTGTAATTTTGATATTTTGATTGATGGTGTTTGTTTTCATTGTATGTTGAACAGGACTTGAGTCTAGGTTACCAAAGAAAAAAGTTGAGATCTATCACTATGCCTACCGCCTTCGACTTTGTTGAGGTTGTTTTGAAGGTGAAGAAGTACTAGGAGTTTATCTGGTCCCCTCCTGAACTTGGCACAAATTTCACAGAAATCGGTAGAGATTACCGTGAGGTCGGCCGACTCATTACCGATCCTCCCAACAATCGGATTATGTTGTGCTGCGAAAATGTCTTCCTCTACGCCTACTACCCTCAAGTCGGTGCGATGAACCTTGTGAGGGAGGGTTTGTTCATTTGGTCGAGCGCAGTTGCTGTAGAAAATGACGTCGTATTCGTTCACTTGCCTAAATTTGATTCGAGGTTTCCTAAAGCTCTTACTGACCAATTGATCCACGCCTTTGATGTTTCCGGCGAGGAGAAGGGGAAGCCTTTGAAGGTTAGGTGGACGACCACATTGGTTGATCAACTAATTGATGGATTGCCAGTTGAAATAGACTTGTCCGACTATGAGTTTGATGCCTTGTTTCATTTGGGAAACAATAACTTCTGCTTTGCAGTTTGGACCCCTGCGAAAGACAACACCATTGTTTACTTCGTCAAGTTCAGAGGTGTCGTCCACCGCAGAAGCGGCGTGGTCGCGTGCACGCCCCTTACTCTACAGAAACATCTACTTCACTCCACTGCCACAGTTCTTGATTTTGCCTAGCTTCATTGATTCATTCAGGTAATTACAAATCACCTATCACTTGATCTACCACAGATTCTTGTTTGACCTGCCTTATTCAAATCATTGATAGATATTCCTTTCATTTTAGCTTATTACAAGTTACTCAGCTCCTGAACATGCCAGTGCACCAAGAGACTCCAACATAAGATTGACAAATGATCCACGTACAATCATCCTTAAGATTAGTAGGAAGGTTATCTAGTTATCAATCATAGGACCATATATACCTTTTAGTGTTCTAATGCTTTGCCAATTAATGCGCTAATCTAATCCCATGAGAAGTTCTTTTGCACAAGGCTTGTGGTTGATGATTGAGGGACTTGGACAGACAATTGTACAGTGACTATCTTTAAATTATTTGTCATCTTGCTGATATTCGTATTATATCAATATATAGCCTTTGAAATGGATTGCATTATGTTTTAGCGTGTAAACTAGGATGTTGCATGATTCTCTTTCCATATATTAGCATTCCACATGTTCTTTTGCATAAAAGGCACCATATTTCCTTCTCACCTTTAGCACTCCTAGATTTATTGATATAGTTATCTCATGTTTGTTTTTTCTTTTCTTGTTGTAACCCAACTCTCATGAGATTTCGAGAACTTTTGTTGTAGGCTGCACTCTGAATTTCTAACAGCACAATGTGGTTGTAGTTGTGAACCGATATTTTTTTTATGCTACATGCGATTACTGCATTAGTTCTAAACAAGATCAGTTACCTTATTATTCTGAGATATGTACTTTGGTTTACAGGTTATGAAGGTTGAAGTATGAAGAAAACAATGTTCGTTATTTCCAAAGGGATATATCATTAACTTATAGTGTTTGCTTCTACGCCAGTCAGCTCAGAAAGTGAAAGCAAATTTTACTACCCTAGCTGTTTTGCAGTTTTTCTTGTTGGTGCTGATTTTAACTTAGTTAAACTTAAAATTGAGTATGAAGAAGAGTAAAAAATTTATTTTCCCCTTTTTCCTGAAAACATCTATTGGTTTCTTCTTGGCCTTTCCTGTTTTCAGATATTTTTAGTTTCGAAAGCTTATAACTTATTAGATGCATCGAAGTTAATGATATGTAAATATAAATTGAGGTGGATCATCGTATTTTCTGAAAAGTTATAAGTGGTTAGAACCTTTTTGCATGCAAGCTATTCCTTCGCGTGTGTGAGAGAGAGAGAGAGAGAGACTAGCTACTTTCACTGTCGATTGACTTGGAGAACACGGTTAATTTCATCATCGGTAAAGTTCGAATTATTACGGCAATACAGATAGTTCACCCCAAGTTCAATATTTCCCCCAAAACCGAATCGGAATCAAAATTCAACAACACACAGAACAAAATCCCCCACCAAAAATCATATTAAGAATGAAAAATTAATCTAAAAAAAAAAAAGAGGTGGCAAAATTAACTTACATAAGTATTGAGCTGGCGCACGAAACTGGAGAAATTGTGATGCTTAAAGTACGCCGGCAGAATCCGCTGCGAGAAATTCAACGGCTCCGTAACGATGAAGCTATTGTTCGCCCACCCCCGCACACGCCTTATATCATGGTGTCTCCTCTCGCTATCAAAATTGAATGCATAGTTAGTTTTCACGATAAGTGTCTCATTTCAAAATTCGAGAACGAAATAATTACATTGTTTATTTTTGTAATGTTGTATATGTGTATTATTGGCACTAAAAGAACAAGATTTATACATACGCGTAAATTATTGTAATTCTCTAATCATATGTGTATTTTGACGGAGGCGGGAAAAGGAGCAAGAATATTTTGTAAACCCATATAATAATTATAAGTATATAAACGTACTAATACTGAAAATGTGAAAATGTTAAAAGGTTATGAAATTAATGTTATGCTAATAGTTTTTATAAGAAGAAAAGAAAGCCCAAGCCCAACAACAATATAATTTCTTGGCCCAAATTTTTCATGGGCATACAAATTAGGATTGTTTGTCTTGGGGCAAGAAATTGTTAGTAGGTGATTATTGAGGGTTTAACGGTGTGACATCACCTATTGCATTTGTAGATAATTAACACGTGACATAATCAAAGCTTTTGGATTTAAGATTTAACTAAGGGAAATGAATAAAGATTTAGAATTTCTAAACCATAGGAATTGACACGTATCAATTATCTATAAATGCAATAGATGATGTCACAACGATGATCTCATTCGTTATTGAGGTTGGTGAATTCATCATTCAGACTTATCACCCGGTAAACTTCAATTTTAAATAATTGTATGGTGTCAATTTCTTAGTTTTATTTCATTTATCTCACAAATAATGTACTATTTTACATTTCACGTACATTATTTAAATGACACGTAAAGGAATTATGCGACATAATATAAGGGCATGGAACACATGTACAAATTGTATGTGCAAATTGAGCAAGTGACAACATAAGTTAGTAGTATTACATTTATGGTTATAATATTGTTGATCAAAATATTTCCAATTAACTCGAACAAAATCAATTTCGGAATTACCTTTTCCATTACACAATAATCTAATTTGTAACGGCTTCAATTTATTTATTTCTTTGTAAGTATAAATAACGCCACTACTTTATCAATTTCGAATAATATGTTGTAGTATCGATGGCTAATCAATCCTATTCACTTTTCAAAAAATTATTCGCATTTAGTTTCGTGCTTTGCTCTTGTTCTAGTTCGAAGTTGTGCAATTTCAATGAAGTAAACAAGAAAGGAAATCAAACTTTCGATGATATCGAAAGCTGCAACGTGGGTCTCCTCCGCGCTTGCACAATCAAGAAGATCTATCAGTTGGGAGACTCGATTTCCGACACCGGCAATTCGATCCTCGAGGGGCCGTCGTCCCCTTTCGCTCGACTTCCTTATGGTGAGAGCCTCCCGACCGGCCCCACCGGCCGCGCCTCCAACGGATACCTAATCATCGACTACTTAGGTATATTAGTCAACTTTGTTTTTAATAAAATTTATTTTTGTTAATTAGAATAATGATATTGAATTGATATGCATGCATGGTGCATGTAGCACTTGACGCCGGCCTTCCTTTGCTGCCGCCGTACAAGCAAGGCGATGCCGATTTCAGTCACGGCGTCAACTTTGCCGTCGCGGGGGCGACGGCGCTGCCGTCGGACGCATTGGCCGCTCTCAACATTTCTTCCCCCTTAGCAAATGCTTCTTCTTTGTCGGAGCAGTTGGATTGGATAGCTACTCATTTCAACTCCCTCCCTAAGAATGAAACAAGTCAATATATAATCCAATTTTATTTTAATTTTGTGAAAAAATTCAACCTAATTAATTTGGTGATTATCTATCATCAGGCACCGGCAGGAACACCAAAAACGCACTTTTCATTTTGGGACCGTTTGGAGGGAGCGATTATGAGTACGCCTTATCTCAAGGGAAGTCGGTCCAAGAAATCGAAACTACGGTCATACCGAAAGTCGTGAACGCGACCATGCGTGCTGTTGAAGTAAGTTCGACAATTATACTCCCCCGACCTCATCTTATAAGAGTCGGTTGATTGATATATGGACAAAAAATCGTACAAACAATCACCTGACTCTTATAGGTTGAAAAATGAGAGAGTAACAATAAGTATATGTGAAATTTTACCCTTCATATTAGTACTTCATATCATTGTCAACATTAAATTTTCAGATAAAAGGGTGCGATCATTTGGTAAATAAATGGGTAGGAGAGAGTATTTATTATATTTTACCCAATCTTTCTATATCGTTAGAGATTGCTTCAATTCGGAGCAAGAGAGATGGTGGTACCCGGATTATATACGATATCGGGCCTTCCCATTTATCGTACGGCTTTCCCAAAAGAGACGTCGGAAGCAAAGGATGACCTCGCAATACGCCACAATGCTCAACTACAACAAGCCATCAACAAATATAAACAAGAACGGATGCCTTATGCTCTTATCGCCTATGTGGATTATTTCTCAGCTTATCAAACGTTACAAAGTTATGCCGCCACCAGTACGTGTATTATACATCTCTTTAAATCTCTAAACTACGTAAAAAAAAAAATAAGAATATTTTGAATTACATACATGTTAAACGACGTACAGATGGACATGGAATGGATGAGAAGGTCTGTTGCGGAAGCGGAGGCGGAGACTACAACTTCAACTCGACGAGGAGGTGCGGTGTAGACGGCGTTCGTGTGTGCTCGGATCCCGAAAAACACATAAGTTGGGATGGGGTGAACCTTACACAAGAAGCCTATAGGATTATGAGCAAACACATATTATATGCAGTCTCTCATTTACTCGGTTGCCCTTATCATTGATTTAATTACTACACAATTAACCAAACTCGGAACCGATGTTGGTTGGATTGTATCATGTGATCGACGCCATTACTTGAATTGAATATGATTACAATAAATTGTTACTCTCTTTGTTAAACATTCACTAAGTTTCTCTAAATAGTTGCACAATAATTTAAGAAAGTTCACGATTTAATTAAAAGGGGAAAAAAATACAAAAACACATGCAAAAATGCTAACAATAAGTCAAAAATCAATCAAAATTAAATATTATGACAAGGTGGTGAATTGACAAAAATGCCCTTCTTGCTACACACATTATAAGGAAAATGTTACGAGGAAAATTAAATATTATGTTGAGGCCATGCATAACTCATAGCCCTTCCAGTTCCAGTGCTGATTATAAAATCTATTTGGATATTTAATAGACACTAATTCAATAATCGTAGCATAAAGTTCAAGATAATAAACTCCCTCTGACTCAAGATTAATGAGTCTTTTCCTTTTAACAAGGGATTTAAGACGGGAATGTTTAGCATAAAGTGTGTTGAGCCAGAAAGTACTAATTAAATCCTTGTCAAGGATTTAAACAAAAGATTCTCATTTTACATCAAATTCATTTTAATTAATATTGTTAGGCATATACTAATTGGGGTAAAAACATGTATTAAAAGAAATTGTTCACTTAAACACAATTAATGGAAATATTTACCCAATTTCTTTTGAAAAAATGGTAACAAGTTCTTTTAATCCATAATGAAATTTCATGCATTTAAATTCAAATTCCAAATTAAATTCTCGAATTCCGAACCAGTGTTGGAAAAGATTGGAAGAGACAATTAGTTTGGTGGGGGTAGGCAATTTCCTGATTAAGAGTGCTAATATTCTCTTCCAATTTTCTAATCTCTTCTCTTAAGGTAAATAAAAAATTAAAAAAAAAAAAAAAAAAAAAAGCTTAATTACTTTATTAATCATTTGAAATTTGTAGGTATTCAATTCAGATTTTATAAAGTCTTTAAAATCCTGAGGTATTGTCACGACCCGGCTCCGCTTAACTAGCCAAGCGAGGTCGCGACTCAAGAAAAGGGAAAACGAAATAAAATAAACGAACGACATGAGGTGGAACTGTGTGACAACATAGCATTGAGATACATTCAAGCTCTCTATCATTCGTCGAGAATGAATGGAGGAAGGTATTGTTCATCAACGGAAGCGCTTAACATGAAATGAGCGGAAGCGTTGTTCAAGAAAAGAAAACAATGTCTATAATGGAGCTGAAACGTTGCAACGATACACAAAATGGAGATGAGCTGCAACGATACACAAAATAGAATCTAGTCTGACTGCGAATGCATTTGCGTATAGTCACGATGGCTGAGGGGGAGGGAGAGAAAGGCGGTGGCTGGCAGGTGGTTGGAGGTCGTCGGACAGGGAGGAAGGGGGCGGAGGCGGGGATAGCTACGTTCTTCTTCCGAAATTTTCCTGACTACTGTTCGGCGGAGGACTTGAGAAGGAAGTTCGAGGCAGTTGGCAAGGTCAGGGATGTTTTTATCCCTACGAAGAGGGATAAGGCGGGGAACAGATTTGGCTTCGCTAGATTTTACAAGGAGGGGGAAGAAGGGGAGATCCTTGTGAAGCTTAATAAAGTTTGGATCGACTCTTACATTATCCGGGCCTTCTTGCCGCGATACGAGAGGGTGAAGGAATCCTTGGGGCGGAGGACATCAAGTGAAGGGGAAAGAGGAGGGATGAGGAAAGTGGTGGATCAGTCAAGAGGGAGTGGAGGTCCGGGGCCTGGGAAAAACTTTTTAGAGGTTCTCAGAGGTGCGAACCATGTAGCCAAGGGAGATAAGGGGGTTAGGGGAGAAGCGGAGGTAGGAAACATAACCCGGGTTTTCACTACTCAGGAGCCAGAACGAGCTTGGCTGGAGGGAGCCTTCACTGGATGCTTGAAAGATCGGTTCACGTGGGAGGAGTATGGGGAGGAGATTAGGGCAGAATGTGGAGAGCTTTTAATGGTTAGGAGCATAGGTCATAACTTGGTGTTGCTGCAAGGGCCGGAGGGAAGCGATACGGAGCAGGTCCTGAAGGGCCTTGATGAGTGGTCGGAGCACTGGTTTCGGTGGTGGAGGAGGTGGGAGAGTTCGGATGTGGTCAGGGAGAGGGTGGTCTGGACGAGGTGGAGGGGGGTGCCCGTGCATGCATGGACGCCTAGATTCTTCGAAGTGGGATGCGGGTCATTCGGCAGTCTCGTTCAACTGCATGAAATGACAGAGAGGAGATAGAGGTTGGATGAGGCTTTTGTTAAGATAGCGACGGGATTGGCGCCGATGAAGTCGAGAATGATCTGGGATGTGGATGGGTCCTTGTTCACAATGTTCATAGAGGAGATCACAGACCCGGATCGATCACTTGAGTCTCTGTCTCTTGATGCCGGCGGGACTGACTCGGGTTCTGCGTACGTCGGATCGGAGGAGGGGGGAGATGGAGTGTCGGCGGAAGCTTTGATCGAGTCATGGTCGGAGGCGGAGGAGGGCGGCGGCGGGTCAGTGAATGGCGGTGGGCTCGTTTCGTTGCCCAACACGCGTGGTATCGGGGGGGGGGGGGGGGGGGGGGGGAGAGGAATCAATCTTGAAGAATGGGATTACGGCGGAACATAATGATGAGGTGGGTTTGGGAGAGGTGCGTCTTAATGGGGTTCTCGGGACCAATGGTAGAGGGGAGGAGGCGGGTCCCGCTAGGGTTGAATTAGTAGGGGATGATGGGCCTCGACCAGAATCTGATAGTAGTGGGATTGGGCCCGGGCGGGAAGTGGAGGAAATTGGGAGAGTTGGGCCTCATCCTTTTGATGGGCCGGGAAAGGATGGTGATAGAGTGGGCCCCCAAGGCCAGCCTTTTAATGGGGCCTCCTTGGACTTGGGGTTTAGAGAGCTTTACGAGGAGGGAGTGGGGAGATCTGTTCAGAATAGAGAGGTAAGGGAGACAATAATTCGAGGAGAGGGGGAGAGGATGGATGGGGCGCGAGAGGAGGAAGTGAGGGGAACGGAGGGAGGGTCGAGCTTGGAGTGCGCGGGGAACGATTCTAGGCCCGCAGGTAAGGATAGGGGAGGGAGGCAGAGGCGAAAGGAGAAAAAGCAATTCATCCACCAAGATTGGGGTGATTATATTGCAGCTATGGCATCGGAAGGGGGGGGGGGGGGAGGGGGGGGGGGGGGGGGGCGGGGGCGAAGACTTATAAGAAAAGTAGAAAGGTTAGGGGGAAAAAAGGGGAGAGGCAGAATCTGGGGGCATGCGGGAAGGAAGGTTGGGAGTTTGGTAAAAAATTGGGGTTATCATCACTCGCACCAGACGAGGTGATGGCGAAGCTCTTACAGGGTTCGGTACAACACGAGGAGGAGGAAAAAGAAGAGGAGGAGAGGCTCGGGGTGGAGGGAGAGTCAGTTTGATGAAGATTGGATCCTTCAATATTCGGGGGCTAGGGAGTGATGTTAAGAGAGAGGAGGTGTTTAAATTCTTCTCTAACAATAAATTAGATATTTGTTGTGTACAAGAAACTAAAATGGAGGCTTTCTCGGAGATGGTGGGGAAGAGCATTTGGAGATCGAGTGGGATGGGCTGGGGGTGGAGGACGCCAATGGCAGGTCGGGAGGAGTGCTCACTTTCTGGGATGAGAATAAGTTTGGGGTATCGAGCTTCTGGGGTATTGGTGGGGCCTTGGTAGTCTGTGGGAGATGGAGAGCTACGGGGGAGGAGTATTGTATTGTTAACGTGTATGCTCCGTGTGAGCTGAGGGAGAAACGAAAGCTTTGGGATAGGATTGCGTTGGTCGTTGGACAGAGGGAGGAGGTCCTGACCTGCGTTATTGGCGATTTCAACTCAATTCTGTTCGATAGGGAGAGGATTGGGGTGAGGGAGGGAGGGGCTAGTAGGGATTTGGCGGCGTTTGCAGAGTTCGTTGATAGGAGCAGGCTTATCGACGTCACGATGGTGGGTAGGAAGTTCACCTTTTATAGGTGCGGAGGGGGGTGCAAGAGCCGGATTGATAGAGCGTTTATTAACTATTGTTGGGCGGCAAGATGGCACGACACGGAGCTCAAGGGCCTGCCTAGATCGGTTTTGGATCACTGCCCCTTGATTCTATCGACTAAGCAGGAGGATTGGGGTCTGAAACCTTTCAGGTTCTTCAACGCTTGGCTGTCGAGCTCGGGATTTCGAGAGTTGGTGGAGGAGTCCTGGAGAGGAGATGGGATTTCGGGGTGGGGAGGGTTTGTGGTGAAGGAGAAGTTGATTAGATTGAAGGGTGTGCTGAAGACTTGGAGTAAGGAGCACTCTGGTCTTAATGACGAGAGGATTAGGGCGCTGCGGAAAGAGTTAAATTCGCTGGACCTTCTGGACGAGGAAAGGGGGTTGTTGGAGGGCGAGGCAGTGCGGAGAAACGAGGTTGGGGCGCAACTTATGAGGCATCTCATCATTAGAAAGAGCTTCTTGGCGCAGAAAGCTCGACTTACTTGGCTGAGGGAGGGAGACGTAAATAGCAAGGTCTTTCATAGGGCCATTGCTAGACGGAGGAGAGCTAACGGGTTCACTGGGATTGAGTGGGGAGGGGAATGGGTGGAGGAGCCGAGTAGAGTTAAGGGGCTGATTAGGGACTTCTTTAAGGATCACTTTCAGAAGAAGTTGGGGTTGAGAGTGGAGATGCCTAGTTCGTTGGTGAGGAATAGAATTGGGACGGAGGAGGGAGAGAGGCTGGTGAGGGAATTCTCGGAGGAGGAGGTGAGGGAGGCCATTTGGGATTGTGACGGTTCTAAAAGTCCGGGTCCTGATGGCTTTACGATGGAGTTCTTCAAGACTTTCTGGGGGACCGTGAAGGAAGATATCATGAGGTTCGTGAAGGAGTTCCACACGTATGGGAGGCTGGTCCGGGGGAGCAATGCCTCATTCATTTCGCTGATCCCGAAGAGAGAAGGGAGCACCGGCCTCAATCACTACCGGCCAATTTCCATGATCGGAAGTGTGTACAAGATATTGGCCAAGAAGATGATACCGGTTATGGGCAGCCTGATAGGCGAGGTTCAATCGGCATTTATTAAAGGTCGATTTATCCTGGACGGAGTGGTAGTGTTAAATGAAATTATTGAAGAGGCTAAGGCGTCCAAGAGTAAGAGACTGTTGTTCAAGGTTGACTTTGTAAAGGCCTATGATTCCCTCGATTGGAATTATGTGATTGAGATGCTGAGGAATATGCATTTCCCAGAAAGGTGGATCTAATGGATGAAGGAATGCATTACGACGGCGACTGCGAATGTTCTGGTGAATGGGAGTCCGTCCGGCGAGTTCCGGTTGGAACGGGGTATTAGACAGGGCGATCCTCTCTCGCCTTTCCTATTTCTCGTGGCCGCAGAAGGGCTGAATGCGCTAACCGAAAGAGCGTGTCAGGTTGGGTTGCTAAAAGGGGTTGTCGTGGGGAGGGGGCGGATGGAGGTTTCGCATCTCCAATATGCAGACGACACCATTTTCGCAGTGGAGGGGAGTGTGGAGAATGCAAGAGCTATTAAATGGATACTCAAGAATTTTGAAATTATCTCTGGGCTTTCGGTGAACTTCGATAAAAGTTGTGTGTATGGTATTAATGTGGAAGATGGTGTTTTGAACGACATGGCCGAGGAGTTGGGGTGCAGCGTGGGTTCCTGGCCGATTCCGTACCTCGGTCTGAAGGTGGGGGGACGGAGCAATGGACGAGAGGCCTGGAACGCTCAAGTGGAGAGGGTGAGGGGGAGGCTGAACCGGTGAGAGATCAAATCTCTGTCGATGGGAGGGCGGCTGACTCTGATTAAATCGGTGCTATCTGCTGTACCGATTTACAATTTGTCGTTCTTACGGCTACCGAAGCTGGTGGAGCGACAACTCAATTCTTTGCAGAGCCAATTTCTGTGGGGAGGGAAGGAGGGGGATAAGAAGTTGGCTTGGGTGAGTTGGAAGTCCATTTGTAAGGCAGTGGACAAAGGGGGGTTGGGTGTGAAGGATTTGGGGCTCTTTAATAAAGCACTTCTTGGGAAGTGGGTCTGGAGGTTCTTAGAGGGCAGGGAAAGCTTGTGGGTTAAGGTTCTGATGGCGCGGTTCGGGGGGATTAGGTGGGGTGGCGTCGGGGTAGAAGAGGGGGCGGGGCGGAGGCGGAGATCGGGTTGGTGGAAGAATGTCCTGGACAGTGTTTCCGGAGAGGAAGGGCGGTGGTTTTGGGATAATATTGAAAGGAGGCTTGGAGAGGGCAAGAACGTGGTTTTTTGGAGTGAGAATTGGGTGGGGGGGAGGCCTCTCAAGGAGTTATTCCCAAGATTGTTCTGCCTGAGCCAGAATAAAGATGGTATGGTGGAAGAGTTCGGAAGTTGGGTGGAGAATGAGTGGATTTGGAAGTTGGTTTGGCGACGCGAATTGCGCTCCCACGAGAAGGAATGGGAGGAACACTTGTACTCGATTTTGCATGAGTGCAGGTTGAGGAGGGGGGAGGAAGACAGTTGGGTGTGGAAGGGTAGGGAAGATTGAAGCTATTCGGTGAAGGCAGGATACGAGGAGCTCTTAAGGAGGGTTGCTGGTGATGCGACGGATGCGCCTTGGTATAATTGTTGGGGAGGGGCTTCGAATGCTTTGGGGCCTCATAAAGTCCGTGTTTTTATTTGGCGGCTGCTGCAGGATCGGCTTCCGACGAAGGCGAACTTGGCGAGAAGGAATATTGTTGGTGAGGGGGATCAATTATGTTGTTGTTGCAAGATGGAAAGGGAGACGGGGCAACACTTCTTTCTCTGTTGTGAGGAGGTTAGGAATTTGTGGAATAAAATGGTTAGGTGGATTGGGTGTTGCTGGGTGCAGCCGAGGGAGATTCACCAACACTGGAGGTCATTTGCAAATCTTCTTGGTAATGGTAAACCTTTACGTAGGCTGAGTGGTTTGTGGTCGTGTGTCGCTTGGGTGATTTGGAAGTGGAGGAATGCGGTCCTTTTTGAAGGAAAAGACTGGGATTTTAGGAGATTAGAAGTAGAGATCAAATGTCGGTTCTGGAGTTGGTGCTCGGCGAGGGGTGAGGCTGACCCGAAGATGGAATTCTCAAGGTGGGATAGTAGTAGATTATGCGATGTCTGGGAGATTGTCTGATTTCTGAATTTGGTTGTTTCATGCTTGTTGCGGTACGACTCGTACCTTTTAGTTGAATAAAATTATTGCCCGTTCAAAAAAAAAAAAAAAAAAAAAAAAGAATCTAGTCTGACTACATAAAAATCACAGCGGAAGAACGTGAGATGCATGTATGGAGACATACACCACCAAGAGGCTTCAACACTTTCATGCTCGACAAAAGCTCCTCCGACAACTTCACTTCATCCTGTTCAACCTGCACATGGGAAATATGTACAGGGCTGAGTACTTTAAAGTACTCAGTGGACACGTGCCAAAACATTTTCAATTGTCAGCCATTCAAGTGAATCATAGGGGTTTTCGGAAAAGACCTATGTTCACAAAAAAAAAAAACACTTTCTTTATAAAAGAGTGCCTGCGCAGGTTAAGTTCTCTGGTGTAATCCGTCATATCTGAGCTCTGGTTGTATCCGGTAAGGGTGGCCACCCTCCCCGGATACCTCTGACCGGCTAACTTACGTCGGCTCACGGTCCTCTAAGTGCACTTAACCCATCGAGATATAAATCCCGATAGGCCCGAATTCGTCTCTGTTAACATTTGGCCGAAACCCTCTCACCTATAGACTTCATACAAAACAAAACATTTTATGGCATGACAATTCTTTAAGAAAAGAATTATAGCATAAAGAAACATTTTAGTTTTCGAAAGCCCACCTCGATAGCTTCCTTTCCTGGTCATAATTTATATAACTCTGAGCGCCGCCTTAGTCTCGGCCTTTCCCTTCGCCTAACCTCGTTCAAAGAACGTAAAATAAGAGACTTGGAATACAATGGATAATCTTATCGATCTATGCGAAGGTTATCTTCTATCGAGGTTATGTTCTCTTTTACTAATAGCGCTATCATGAGTATTCTTTTAATCGAGAGTTTCTCGATTCTCTTTTGAAATCGATCACTTCGATCGACTCTTGTGTCTTACAGTCTTTTCATCCTCGACAGAAATCGCAGGATATTCGATTAAGCCATTAATAAGGCTTAGTGATTTCATTAAAGGATATAAGTGGTCTACACTTATAAGATTAATAAACTGGGCTTGATTTATTATTAAATCTAAGATTACTAATTAATAAGGGCCCAATATGATATTAGGGGTTAAGTCCGATTATTAAGGCCAGGTAAATTATAGAATCGAGCTCGGAAGGCTGACACGTGCGGCCCACGTTCTTTGCTTGGAATATCAGTTCAATAAAATAATTTATCTTGGTCCATCTGATGAATGTTTCCGGCCCATCCGTTCTTTAAGCTTCGGCCCATCTGAACTTGAGCCCAACTGATAGATAAATTGGCCCAATTGAATATTAATAATTTCGGCCCAATCTCCTTCCTCGGCCCAGTGGTTCACCCGGCCCGAAAATCCGGCCCGGTTCTACACTTGGCAACACTCACCTCTCTCTCTCAAATCGCGATTTCTCCTCCTTCCCTCTCTCTCGTGAAATCCTCTCTCGGCAGTCATCGCCGCCGCCGTTGCTGCTCTTCCCACTGGCGTGCGTCGACCGGTGGTCCGTCCCTACCTCCGTCGGCATCTCCTCTCTCTCTATTATGGGTTGATTGAAGGGGAAAACCTAGTTTGCAGATTGGGGAAAAATCGGAGAGATCCGTCGGGGCCTCACCTTCTCCGGCGCCGGCCTCGCCTTCGTCACTGCAGTGCGCCGGCGCGCCCCTTTTCCAGCCCACGGCTCCTCCGTTCGCGTCAGCCGCCATCTCTGTTGTCGCACCAGCCGCCGCCCCTGCTTTCTCTCTCTAATCTGTCTCCCGGCTCCGGCAGTGATGCCGTCGCCGGCGTCTCCTCCTTCCCTCCCATACTTCCTCCTTCTGACCTCTCTTTTCTCCCTCATTCTGCAGGTAGTCCCGGCAATTCTCGGAGCTGCAGTAGTCTCAATCGAGGCCGTCGACGTGGCAGCCCTTCTGCCCGTGAACGGGAGATATTAGGGTGTCCCGGTGCCGTCCCAAGCCTTTCCCGGCTTCTTCTCCTCCTCCGGGCAGTCTGTTGCCACCGTCGGTGATGCCGGCGAGGTTTGCCTCTTTCTCTAATTCCTTTCTCGATTTATGTTTGATTTGTTATGGTTATATGTCTAGATTAGGCAGTGGATACGAATATATTGTTGGTGATTATTGGGGAAATTTTCCAGATTTCAACATGCTTGAGTTGGTACTTCGTTGGTGAGAGAGAGTTCAAAGTGTGACACGTTTTATCTCATTATTAAGGCTTGTTAGTGTTGGGATCTTAGAGGAAAGACAATGGTTCTAAATCTGGTTTTGGGCCTCTATAACATGCATTGTGAGTCGACTCTTCTTCTCCATTTTCATGCCTTGGGTTTAATCGAAATGATCTATGTTATTCATGCTTTGGTCCTTGAGGATTTAAACTAGTTTCTTCAACATGTTTAAGGCTTCATCTGTATGGGCAGCCCCTAAATGAGTTCTTGAGTCATTCTTGAATGGAAAATCATACTTTGTTGTTGGTTCTCTTGTTGGAGTAAAAAGCTTAATGTGTGATCTTGTTAGATCGAGTTTTGTGGGGGTTTAAACGAGGTCTAAGACTGATTTTTGAGCTTCTAATATACATGCATTGCTTGAGGGATATTGCTATGTTGCTTGAATGTGGTTTTTAGGCCTTAAAACAAGTTTTCAGCATGCATTGAGGTGTTCATAGTTAGGGCAGCCCCTAGTTTGAGTTTTGGAGTCATTCTAAGTAGGGAAATTATGCTCGTGGTCCTCTTAGGTTTTAAGGAGGGTGTGGAGGTACTTACTTGGTTTGAAACAAAGTCGAAGCATGGGATTCCCGGCTTGAATAGGGGCTGTCCTCCTTGGTTATATCCTTCGATTGTTTCCTTCTCCCTTGTTTCCTTTCCCCAAAGTCGATTGCTTGCAACCTAGAGACGTAGGTTTAGTTCTATGCGTTTCGAGCTTGATAGTCACTCTAAGGGAAGGGTGGGGGCTCTTTACTTACCATTGTGGATCGAAAGACGAACTCTAAGCCTTTAAACAAGGTTGTCCTCTCTTTGTTCTTCCCCCTAGAGGTAGAGGTTGAGACTCTAGTTAGTGCATGCAAGCTAAGCCTTTGAGGGAGAAGGATTAGAGGGTTACCTAGAGGAAAACGTGGGGAATTCGGTGCTCGAACGAGTGCCGACGGGCTGATCTCCGGTCGTTCTCTTGGCTGGAAATCGGCCCTCTCTTTGGTGCCTTTGCTTGCTTTCACTTTCTCTACTCTTTCTATGTTGGTGTGAATGCTTTGATTTTGAGAGTGTTTTTGGTGTAGGGAGGGAGTGTTTTCTTCACGAGTGACTGCTGCCAAGATGAAGTGTGTGGGAGTGGAGATTGTTGGACAAGGGAGAGGAATAAGTGGGCGGCTAGTGGGCTGTTTTCTCCAAATTCCTATGCAAAGTAATGATGAAGGAGACTCACATGTCATCCATTGTGTAATTCAAATTTTTAGGGGTGTACTTAGTCTAATTGTTGGGGAAAATTCAGATTTAGAGGGGAGGGGTGTTGAGCTGCAGCTTCTGCCGCTTCTTCACTCCCTTTCTTTTCTTTTCTTTTTCTTTTTCTTTTTCTTTTCTTTTGTTGCAATCTATTATATACTACCTCCGTCTCGTTAAATTAGCCGTGTTTGCCGAATCGGTCCGTCTCATCTAATAGCCACATTTCCATTTCAGGAAATAAATTAGGCCTTAATGGCCCATCACTTCTCAAAAATCAGGGCCTAATCCCATTTTAAATTAATCCTAATTTTTGGGCTAATTAGTTGGAGCCCAAAATCTAAAAAAAAAAAAAAGAGGCCCAATTTAGGGGTCAAACCCTAAAATCGGATGCCTCCCTCATTTGTGCCTCATTCTTCATCCACCACTCTCTCGAACTCTCTCGACTTCCTCTCTTCCCCTCTCTGCGAAAACCCTAGATCTGATCGGAAATCTCCCCTATCCTCTCGTGTTCTCTCTCCCCTCCATCTCCCTCGACTCGTCGATGGTGGGAGCTAAGCTTGACATCCATTCGGATGAAGAAATCTCTCCGGAAAACCCCTCCCCTCACTCCCCGCCGCCTCCTCCCGCGGTGACAAACCGTCAAACCCGCCGTCGCCGCCGTAAATCTCCCCTACCCACCCCCAGATCTGACCCCCTTAGGGGTATGCGCCACCCCCGCGCTCGCCGGGAAAGGGGGTATAAGCTATCGGAGGTCGAAGACTGCTGGCCGGTCTCTTCGACGCCGTCCCCCACTCCGACCTGAGATACCTTTCTGTTTGGGGGAGGCTTAGGCTCGGCGTCGGCGTTGCCCGTCCCAGTTGCTCCCCCGCCGGCGATGCCCGTCCCAGTTGCTCCCCCGCCGCTGTTCTCGGACCCGAACAGTAGGAGACGCCTCCCCCAATCTCTATTCCTGTTCAGACGCCTCCCATCTTGGGCGAATATCCACGGCGGAGTTGAAGCGGCTGAGAGAGATGAGGCGCCGCCGGCCGAGTTCGACGGAAAGGGAGATGATTTCCGGTCATTTTTCATCCGGTTTCACTGTATTGGGTGCATTTATCATGCTCTGTTCTTGATTGGTGCTGTTTTCTCTTGATTACAGTGGGAATATTGGTGAAGTGTGCTGCATGATGACTGGGAAAGATGAGGCGGTGCGGGGCGAGGTCGACGGCAAGGCAGATGATTTCTGGTGATTTCTTTTCCTGATTCACTGTATTGGGTGCATGTACCCTGCTCTGTTCTTGAATTGTGATGCTCTGCTCTTGTGCACAGTGGGAATATTGGTGAATTTAGCTGCAATGATGACTGGTTCCATTTAATTTCATGCTATAGCCTCTGATTGAAGTGGTTTCAACATGTTTAATTGGTTATGTTAGTCTGTGCCTACACTTTCTGATTTTGCTTGTATAAGTTCAGATGATGAATTGTTTAAATTCTGATGAAATTTTGATTATGGTCAGATGATGAAATGCATAAATTCTGATGGCATTTGTGTTACAAAAACCCCTGTTTCTTCTTGAAAGTCAAACTGAAAACTAAAATGAAATGGAAACTTAAACATTTGCAATCAAAAAGTGTTTACACTGCCATTTCACTACATGTTCAGATCAAATGCTTCCCCTGCTGCTTGTGGAATGTTGATTCCCAATTCTTCCATTAGTATGTCTAACCCTTCTGTTTTCTCTTCTGCCAGTAAGTGGTCTATGCATTCCCTCACCAAATGCTCTGGAACATCTAAGTTCTGAGGAAGTAATCCCTGCCTTAACAATGAGTCCTTTGACATGTGTGGTAGTTTAAAGTTGTTCATGCCTCTCACTTTCATGATTTCAACTAGCACACACTGAAGTGAAATGAAAACCTTGTTCATAGTTTGTGCCTCCATCTGCTGAAAACTTGTTTGAACTGCTGCAATTAACTCATCTGGATCTTTGCACTTTAGCCTTTGCTGTAAGCTCTGTATTGCTGTGAATAGCCCTAGGTCATTGGCATTACAGTCTGGTGAGTTGGCTGGTTGTTGTACTATCTTCTTGTTAAACCCATCTGCATTTGCAGCAGCTTGAAAATCTGCATCTTGGTTGCTGATATGACTTCTGCAGTTGTCTTGTTGGATTTCTATGTGTTTACTTAAACACTGAGGCCACTTGAGCTTGATTGCAGGCAATATCTGAAAGAGTGCACAATATTATTGCATGCATTAAATGAATAATAGTGTGAGACTTAATTCATTCACAATTGTGAAACTGTAAACATGTTACCTCATTTAGAAAGCAGTCTTTCACCACCTGCCTTGTGATTGATTGAATAGGCTTGAGCTCTACTGTACCTCTTGGTCTCTTAATGCTGTTTCTCTGTGCTGTTTTATCCTCAATGAATGGCCAAATCCCTATTTTCCCATCAAACTTAACACTACCATCTTCTGCAAAGACTGGTCTGCTAATTGCACACATAAACATCACCTTAGGGATGAAATTCTTGGACTGTGTTACTCTCAAAGGGTCTGCCTCCATAGGTGTAAGGTAATATTTGCAGCTCTTCCCAGTTAGGTAGAACCACTTTTCATCTATGTGAATGGTATTCTCCATAGCCTTGAATGTGGGTGTATTTCTAGCAAAATCAAAGTGTAAGGCTCGTAGGCTAAACCCTAACCTCCATAGCATGTTAGGAGCTGTCAATAGGGGCTTGATTGCATTTGAATGATGTCTGAGCAGCAACTTAGCCCACCTCCCCACTGTTGCCCTAGAAATTGAAGGGCCTAATGCATCTGAAAGAGCAGTAATTGTACCTCTTTTGTGATAGTCAATTGCCTCAATTACTTGAAAATCACATGTGTGCTTCTTCTTTCTAATTCTGCCTTTTCTGTCTTTTGCAACCTGTATTACATCACCTCTCTCTTTCTGCTGTTTTGCAGCTCTCCAAATTCTGGAAACTGAATCCCTTGAAAGCTTGAAAAGAACTGCTGCTTTGTTGATGGTTCCATGGATCATCTTCCCACCCTTGAAGTTATTCAAGAGAAACTGCATCACCTGTGTTCTCATCTCTGCAGAAATATCAGCTTCTTTCCCATCTCTTTTCTGTTTTTTTGGGAGTGTTTTGGAGAGTGATGAAATCTGCAAATGGATGTTTGGTGTGATCTGTCTGCAGATGATGATGTATATGTAGAGATGATTAGATAGGGGGGGAAATTTGAAAGTCAAAATTCCCCCCAATTCGAATTTGCCACTAAGAACACTTCTTTTTTTTAATGTATTTTGTGAGTGTGTACAGTTTAATGAGGAACAGTAACTCCGCTACAGTAACATTTGTACAGTAATTTTTCAGCTTAATCAGTCCTTAATTATGCAGTTAAAACCCCTGATTTTTTTTTACGTTGGTACGTGTGCCGTTTCGAAACGTGGCTAATTTAACGAGACGGTGGTAGTATATAAAAGCAGAAAACATCTTCACAAAATTTTTCCCGCCCAAATTCACACTCACAGTAATATTATATTAGTAAAAATTTTGTTTACTTAATGGGCCTCGAAAATCGGAGTTTTTTATCTGAAGATTATTAAATAAAATGCAATCAACAGCTTTAAATAAAATACTCCCACAATCAATTCAATTAGCATTGGACTAATTAATGTTCCTAACGTCTTTTTCCACATTTCTCTCATTAGTTATTGCTTTTTTTTTCTAGGCTGTAAAATTATTATCTGCAAAGTATTAACCTTATTGTGCATAAAATCATTTCATCTAACTAGAATAATGTATACAAAAAATACTAGATTCGAAATCATCGATTATATATATCTATTATATATATATAATAACAGAAACATTTTTCACAATTCATTTTCCCGCCCAAACTTCCCAAGTTAATTCGACCAATTATTTTTTAATTACTTTTATTTGCTAATAAATGTATTTCAGCTATGATTCCTATCCATTGCAAAATGTTCCTGCACACAATTTGAAATCTCCCTCTCTCCCCAGTTTAAAATAATTAAGGACTCATGCTTACAATAAATAAAATGCATTCATTAGTATTTAGTTTTCATGTAATGCATGCGTTGCTATGCCCGAGACAAGCATTTGAATGGCCTCAAAAATCTAATTTAAATTCAAGTGCAATAACCGAGAGGTTCATAGCAATAAAACACTCAAGTCTATCATTATGTAATTTGGTTCTTGAAGATTAAATTTATTGTACTTTTTTTCCAATAAATATTTATATGTATATATAAAATCACGATATTTGTAATAGCATGAAAATTATATATATATATATATATATAGGGGTGAGATCCTGTACAAAATAGGTTTATCGTAAAAAATAAAAAATGATGCATTTTATGCATAATTTATAATGCATGATATACATAATTATAATGCACAATGCATTATATGCATTAT
Organism: Thymus mandschuricus; assembly: GCA_029379335.1. Lineage (NCBI taxonomy): Eukaryota > Viridiplantae > Streptophyta > Magnoliopsida > Lamiales > Lamiaceae > Thymus > Thymus mandschuricus. Next base: position 5,312,019 of record CM057080.1, on the reverse strand, counting down.
CTATACAATCATAATGCATTTTCAGTAAAATCATAATGCACCAGTTAATCTACACCGTAGATCACACAGATCAATGGTCCAGATCACTTCTCATTTCTTACGGAACCTGTCTTTTGTATGTGATCTCTCCGCTATATATATATATATATATATATATATATATATATATATATATATATATATATATATATATATCTTTAAACCAAATAATGTATTTAGTAGTTATTCGTATATTTTGAGGCCTAAATCTTGAAAATTGTATATATTTCAAATGAAGATATCTAATTAAATGAGCATACATAAATAACATATGTAAAACTTTCTAATTGTATTTCACTAATGTCTAATACCAACTACAACATTTTAATTCTATTGATACATGATCTAAGGTATGAGTTTAGGATATATGAGAGGTCTCAAATCCATAATGTGAAATCGTTACACAAATTAGACAGATAATTAACATTATATGTGAAAACCACCATAACATACTTACTCCCTCCTATTCTTAATAAAATGCCTTCTAGATGTTTTGTATATTTACAATATAATTAGATGTCAATATGGAATTAATAGCCAAAATTACCCCTTAAATAATATGCAAAGTTATTATATTTCCACTGAATAATAAATGTGCCAATACAAAGAGAATATACATAACCACTGGATTATACAATTATTAGAGTTAATTATTTTAGAAATTTTTGTGGGGTCAATTTGGTTAAAAATTATTTTTTTTTAATTTGTGTGCTAATCTCTAAAACTACTATTAAAAACATGAATGTTTATATGTAACTGTGACACTTAATATTATCATCGATGATGTAACGTCGTCCATTTTCAGAATGTCCACGGTGGGGTGGAGAAATTTTATGTTCTTAATAAAAGCAGTTTTAGTGATTAACACACAAATTAATAAAAATAATTTGTTCACAATCCCTTCCTGTGCATCGCACGGGTGACATACTAGTAATATGTATATATGTATATACATGGATTATTATTGTGGGCTTAGAGCCATTAATCTTGGGCCCCCTTTTATATCTATTGTTGTTGGGTATTAAATCTGAAACGGGCTCCCTCTCTTGGGCCAATTAAAATCGAACTAATAATCGTGAAGTGGGCCTCGATCACTAAGTGGGCCTCTGCCCTTAAATAAAATTGATCGGTTCGTTTTATCGGGCCTTTCCAAACAAATAATTCTACTCTCGTTTGGCAATATTTATATTACCGAATAATACACTACTATTTATTGCACTTTAAATTTCGTTATACTAATAATTAATAGTAATATCACTCTAAATTATTAAAATAATGCCGAAATTTTATTTACTCACTAAATAAAACTGCGGCTATTACATCCTATTCAATGCAAACTTTTTAAAGTCTTAAAAAATCTATAGGTATTCAACAGTTCATAGATTTTAACAGTCTATGGATTTTGCAGGATTCTTTTTTTAAAATATAAAGAGATTTCACTCTTCAAAATCTTTTATAAAACCCAGAGATTTCTACGGATTCTCTAAAAAAACTCAAAATCACCATTTCCGGATCAATTGAATTTAACGTATAGCACAACTACTTTGTGCATTAATTCAATAACATAATCAATTAATACTTAGGCTTCGACTTGGATCATTAAATAAAGTTGGGTACACGTCTTGTTCTTTCCTGATCAGTATATATTTGGAGGAATAACACACACAATTACAGTTCACCTGCGAGGATGACAACACCAAATTCAAAGGTCATGTCCCGTGTCGTGGCCATGCTCGCGATGACCGTATTTTTTTCAAGTGGATCGTCTCAAGCAGTCGGACGACCTGTTATAGACGTGAAAGAGTGCTAAAAAAAATGCCAGAATATTGTGTTGACCAGATACGGAAAGACGCGTGCTTAATTCCAAATTATTCACCAGTTGATATATGTTGCCCACAAATAGTAGACGAAGTAGGTGAAGCCTGCTTCTTTGCAATTGTGGATGACTTCGAGGTTCACAACAAATGCGTGCCGAATTTTCACCCTAGGGTTGTCACGGATTACGAGTTCTGTACGGAATGAGATTATTAATGAATTAATAATTCAAATATCTTTTTTATTTTAATTTTTGTTTTTGTAACTTGTGTTGTCATTCGAGGCACAATTTACACGTTAAATAATTAACGACCGAATTAGTATCGAAACGAATAATATTGTTTTGGGAAACGAACGTGCTAAATTAGTTCACTTTTTTGAGAAGTTTAGATATAAAAGAGCTCATTTGATTTTTTAGGCAAGAATATGGGTTTGATTATCCAAAAGTAAAAGCTTTATAAACCTAGCTATTTTATTTATCTATTTATTACTAGTAATTAAGGAAGATATTAGAGAGTTGTAAAAGAGTAATAAATACACCAACAGCTAAACTGCCCCGTTCCGTCGTCGGCAGTCGCGACGGACCTCTCCGTCCTCCTCCGACGGCCCCTGAAGGTTGGACAGCTTCGCCATAGCTCTCCCAAAGTCCTCCTCAAAGCGGGGGAGATCCGCGGCGTAGGCTCCGACGACGGAGCTGGTGGGCATGTCAGACGTGAGCTGCTGATCAACAAACAGCAGCCCCTTCCCTTGCAGTAGGCTTCGGAAGTACACCTCTCCGAAGCCGACCCCCGGGCCCTCGTAGTCCATGGGCAGGCCCCGGTTCCCCGAGCTGCATTCGGACCTCAGCAGGTTGAGGAAGTCCGGGTCGATGGAGGGGTCGGGGCCGACAAGGCGGTTCTGGATGAAGCCGCAGTGGATCTTCCCGGTGCTGTGTCCACCGCCGAGCAGAGCCACCATCTCTCCGGCGTCGAATCCCTTGGCCGCGAACGAGTTGAGCGCCTGCGTTAGGTTGAAGTCCGGGAAGGGAATGTCATGGGAAACCCTGTCGGAAAACGGCCTCATGCTGTCTAGTCTTCCCGTCAGAACAGGGTAGAATTCTCCTCCGGCCTGCAACTCCAAACAATATTTATTATCAAACTGATACTAGTTTCTAGAGAGAGAGAGAGAGAGAGAGAGAGAATGCATACAAGTACAACACTTTCTCTTGCTGCTATGACAATGATGTCTGAGCAAGAGACGACGCCGGGGCACTCCTGCTCCAGTGCGGCCTTGATCGCATCTATTTCCTCGAATCCTCTGACGGTGAGATTCGGAGATGCGTCCTTCTCGCTCTGGTCGGGACCGTCGGAGTCGAGCAAAATAGAGGCGTCGCATCCCTATATATATATATAAACACATAGAGATAGATTCCTCAAAAAATTTCAAAAGTATAGAGGATTATTAAGAAAAAAAAACTATGCATGGATGAGCTAACCATGACGAAGCAGTCGTGGAAGACGAGGCGGAGTAGGGCCGGAACTACGGTGTTATCGGATGCATAGAGCTGCCGGAGAGTTGATCGTATGATGCCCGCAGCCTCGGGGCATGACTCACTGTATGCATCTTCTTGGAGATCGGCTGCGGCCTTCGTGGTTAAAAGGTAGAGCACCAAAAGCAGGATTTGCTTCTTAGCCATGTCTGTGTATTATCCTTACGTTTGAGAGAGAGAGAGAGAGAGAGCTGAATGTTTCGCTGCTTTCTGTACGTAGAGAAGGTATGAAGGTGCATGGGTGCTTTTATAGAGTGTAAGAAGGTGCTGAATTGACAAAAATGCCCTTCTAGCTACACACATTATAAGGAAAATGTTACGAGGTAAATGAAATATTATGCTGAGGCCATGCATAACTCATAGCCCTTCCTGTGCTGATTATAAAATCTATTTGGATATTTAATAAACACTAATTCAATAATCGTAGCATAAAGTTCAAGATAATGAACTCTCTCCGACTCAAGATTAATGAGTCTTTTCCTTTTGACACAGTAGTTAAGACGAGAGTGTTTCGTCATGACTCATGTGTAAAGTGTGTTGTATGTAGAAATATAATATGGTTTATGTTTTAGACTTATTTTAAAATGAGAGCATTATAGATGCATAAAAACATATTAATGTTTGATCTTAAATGAAAGATTGTATTAATACTTGTAATTTGGTACTCCCTCCAAATTTTATAATAGTCACTTTAGGATTTTCACTTTTTAAATTTTATATGTCATATGACTCCATTTTTCCAATAATGTCCCTATTAAATTATGTTTATTCCCTCTATTATGCATTGAACTCATTTCATTCATAAATAGACACATAATATTAATTGAGGGTATTTTAGACAAAAATTAAATTTCTTAAAATTTGTGCAAATAGCTAAAATGACTATTATAAAAAATAGGAGGGAGTATTAAAATAATCATAATAATCATAAAAACAAACAAGTAAGTTATGATAATTTAAAGCTATTAGATAGTAGTACTAGTATTAAATTATAGGGATAGCTGAGGGAGGGTGAATGATGAGATTTTACTAAAGAATTATTTCTCAAATAAGAAATTACTCATCAACCGTGAGACGCCCTAATAAGAAAAAAGGCTCACCAATCTTAAGACAAAGGGTACTAATTAATTTGTCAAGGATATTTTTTTTTTAAAAAAATCATTATCAATTTACATCAAATTAATTTTGAAATTGTTAGGCATATACTAATTGGGGTAAAAACATGTATGAAAAGAAATTCTTCACTTAAACACAATTAATAGAAATATTTTTCCCAATTTCAGCTGAAACAAACTTTTGAAAAATGGTAACAATTAAGTTCTTTTAATCCATAATGAAATTTCATGCATTTAAATTCAAATTCCAAATGAAATTCTCGAATTCCGAACCAGTGTACACAAAAGAGTGTAAGAAAAGATTGGAAGAGACAATTAATTTGGTGGGGGTAGGCAATTTCCTGATTAAGAGTGCTAATATTCTCTTCCAATGTTCTAATCTTGTCTCTTAAGGTAAAAAAAGCTTAATTACTTTATTAATCATTTGAATTTTATAAGTTCAGTTTTCCTAAAAGTTATATATATATCTCCATAAATTATGAACAAAGACATAGAACAAAGTATTATTATGGATGTTATGATCCATTACAATATTCACTCGCAAAAAAGGTTGGCATCAAAACATTAAAAAAATATTGTCTCTACATCTTTGGCTCATAACACAAATCCCGATGCACATTCTACGATACCAAGAATCGCAACTGCTAATGATGTAATCTCCTAAGAAGAACAAGTTATGTATTTTTTTTTTAAATAAAGTTTGATATTAATAACGTTAAATAATATTCAGTTATTCAATCGTCTTTCTTTATGATCAACCCGTATGGCTGCAAATATTTTAATTTTGTCACGATTCCCAAAACGATAAAAAAAATGATAAAAAAATATTATGTCGAGAATATATTTGCTACAAGATACAAATATGAAATTCAAGGCAATATATACTTTTATTAGTAGAAAGGTTATTACAACAGCTCGTCACTAACATGTATATAAAATTGGAAATGACAAAATTAAGTTTTGTCTGTCGAAACCAATCAAATATGAGAGCAGGGTTATATCAAGGGATAGAGGACAATGTTTTAAAAGGAGAGACAAGGGATAATGAAGTTGAGAAGAGAATTGTTCTTCTTGCAATATTTATCGGGGGGCCAAGATATATGCGATGAAGATATCGTGAGTGCAAAACTACGTAATGAAGAGAATAACCCTCAATTGTTTGAAGTGGTAAAAAAAATATGATGCACGGTCCATGTGGACGGGATAATCCAAGTAATTCATGTATGATGAAAGGAGAATGTAAATGACATTTCTCACGATCACATTGTGAATACACAATACAGGGAAGATATGGGTATCAAATTTACAGAAGAAGAAACATCGGAACAACAATACACTGACATTCTTTCAATGAGCTTAAGTTTTATCAAAGACATTGAAGAGCTTAAGTTTTTACTTGGAGAGCATGACAAAAAATAATTGAATTATGATCCTCCTAGCATACCTTCTTCGAATATTGACATCGAAGATAGTGATCGTCCAAGAGAGATACTAGATGAAATGCCCTTACACATACCTGAAGAAGATCATGATGCAAAGCATAAGCCAAAAAATGATCAAAAGGAAATCATTTACAATTAGTTAAGTTGCATAGAGAAAAAAGAAGGTGCGAATTTTTTCATGAATGGCCATGACAGAACTGGAAAGACATTCTTATGTCGCGCATTATTCGCCCATCTGAGATTGAAAATTCTTATAGCACTTGCAACTGCAACATCTGGAGTAGCTGGAGGGAGAAATGCGCATTCACGTTTCAAAGTACCAATATATTCTGACAAATCAAGTGAATGTTCAATTTCTGAACAAATGCAACTGCAGAATTATTACGTAGAGCTCAACTAATCATATAGGATGAAGTACGCAAAATAATGGACAATAGAAAACGTTAATAAGCTCTTAAAAGATATAATGGGAAATAAAATGGATTTTGGTGAAAATACTCGTCTTTGGGGGAGATCTTTGATAATTATTGCTGATAGTATTTTGAAGTGTCCATACACATACCTGAAGAAGATCGTGATACAAAGCATAAGCTAAATAATGATCAAAGGAAAGCATTTTCAATTATTTTAAGTTGCATAAATGTAATAGTGGAGTTTTTGAGACGACACCAAGGTAATATAATTGAATAACTATGCATAAATATAACATATAATATATGTTATATCTACTATCTAAATCACCGTAGATATAGAATAACTCTAAATGCTACTCCCTCCGTCTCTTTCTAAGTGACGTGTTTTATTATTTTATACTCTGTACCTCACATATAAATATAAAATGAGCCACTTAGAAAGAGATAGGGGTAATATCAAAGAGATTATAATGCGCAAGTTACAATGTTTGAAGATGTCGCATCAGTATATGTATGATGATTTGTGGATGAATACATTTCTTAAATAATCACATTAGTGTTTGCTATAATAAGTTTTCTTCATAAAATTTAATTTCTAATTTTACAAAAGCATGTAAAGATTTCTGATTTTAAGAATTACATTTCTCTAGGATGAAAATGAATCGGTATACTATAAAATTTTGAGCTTACAAAATTCAACCGAAATGTGTTTCATGGCTGCAATCAAGTCAACATAATACAAAGGTTAACTGCATTAACACCTGTAGAGAAACATCAATTCAAGAGCCCAGAATAAATCAAATTGAAGAAAATGATATTAGGCCATAATGTGGTCAGCCATAATTTTTACTTTTTTAATTGTTTTTAATACTCCCTCCGTCCTCCATTTAGTGACATTGTTTTTTGGGCACATGTTTTTTTGCATTTTGATGGTATAATAATAAATTAATGTGTTAAGTGTTAAAGTGGAATAATTGTGGGTCCATTTGAATTTTTTAATAGTATTAAAATGTTAAAATAATAAAAAGTAGATGTATAAAGTGTTAAAGTGTTAAAGTGATTGTGGGGTCTACGTCCAAAAATGGAATATGTCAGTAAATGGAGGACGTCCCAATATAGTAATAATGTCAGTAAATGGAGGACGGAGGGAGTATCAAATAATTTATATATTTATTGTAAATAAACATGAATTTAAGTTTTGTTTTTATTAATTTAAATTTTATTTGTCAAGTTTGTCAAAATTTCAAATTATTAATTTTTTTTCTCTTCGGTACATCTAAGATAATGAAATAAATAAAAAAAATTACGGATTTACGTGCAACGCACGTAATCTCGGCTAGTTTAGTATAAAAATCACAAAAATTACTAAAGAATGTTAATTGTAATAAGGGATTTGCTAATAATATATTTAGTTAGCTAATTATTTCTCAAATAGGAAATGGTTCATCAATCATGAGACGACCTTAAAAGAAAAAAGGCTCATCAATCTTGAGCCAGAAAGTACTAATTAAATCCTTGTCAAGGATTTACAAAAAAACATTCTCAATTTACATCAAATTCATTTTAATTAATATTGTTAGGCATATACTAATTGGGGTAAAAACATGTATGAAAAGAAAATGTTCACTTAAACACAATTAATAGAAATATTTACCCAATTTCTTTTGAAAAAATGGTAACAAGTTCTTTTAATTCATAATGAAATTTCATGCATTTAAATTCAAATTCCAAATGAAATTCTCGAATTCCGAACCAGTGTTAGAAAAGATTGGAAGAGACAATTAGTTTGGTGGGGGTAGGCAATTTCCTGATTAAGAGTGCTAATATTCTCTTCCAATGTTCTAATCTCGTCTCTTAAGGTAAAAAAAGCTTAATTACTTTATTAATCATTTGAATTTTATAAGTTCAGTTTTCCTAAAAGTTATATATATATCTCCATAAATTATGTGCGTGTTTTAGCTTAATAATAGTAGGTTTAAGCAAATGGGATCCTCTATCCCATTTCTATGTATCAATCGTGTATCAGGTGTCGTTTTTTTTATATTATTAATTTATACATTTTCGTTTGATAATTTCGATGTATTATGATTTGGGACAATTTTATAATATTTTCTAGGGTTCAACCATCCACGTTAGGGTATATATATAATTATTTTTTAACATTTAATTTCAATTTAATTAGGCAAACAAAGGGTTGATAGATCAAAAATTAGGGTGCATAATTTTTTATCATAAAACTTTTATCTTATTTTATTTTATTATAATATTTCTTCTTTTATTTTTTATAACAATGATTATTTAATACACGATTGGAATGAATGAGGACAGAGGATCCTATCCGAAGTTAAAGTGATTAATAAATTATAAAATTGTTTTTTTTTTTAATTAAAATTAGGACATGTATTAGGTAGGAACGTGATGGATTCATATTGTATAGTTGCCCAATCAGCCGCATAATTTAATTTCATTATATTCCCTATTTTTAGAAGTTCGTTAAAAACACGCTTTCAAGCATGTTTCTAATTATCCCTTTCTCACAATTTTCGATTAACACATTTAATTTCTTTTGTCTGCCAACTTTTTACGTTGCAAATCTCATATGATTACGCGACATGTATATGCATGCATGCTGATGCATGTAGTCGTCATTAGTATAATACCGTTGTTTCAGCATTGTTTCTTTTAGTGGAAGTAATTATACTTTTCACTTTTAAGGTATTGTATAAAGGTTACCCACTTTTAACACTTCACTTAAAATATCGTGTCGAAACGAAACACGATAAGTAATTGACGGAAGAAGTACTAGCTAGCTGTATATATAAAGCAACAAAGTATGAAGGGAATTTTCGTAATATCACTTCTAAATTTTTGATTTTTTTAATTTTTTTTTTAATAAAATATTTTATAATTTTAAACGGCATGCGGTGTTAACTTGAAAAAAGAAGGAATAATATAGTAACAAGCAAATAAAAGTATATTGTACATAAATATTGCAATACTACTAAATACGCATGTCTAAGACTAAGGTAATAATTTGCCTTCAAAAAGTAAACTAATAATATGAGGCAACCTGACGTAGAGGAAGCGTATAAGCCGGAAAATAAACGATCGCCCGTATACTAGGCGACGCTCTAAACTTAATTAATCATCAAAACTCCCCAGATTACATAACAGAACTGATTTAAATAGTCTTGACTCCCCAAGCCTCCCACGACGTTTCAAAGACTCAAACAAAATAAAAGGATCCAACAAAACAAAATAGAAAGGCCCAATAACAGTCAACAAAGAAAACTTAAGACTTGGGTTTGAAAACTCTATCATAGCTATCCATGAAAGCCAACGCTTCAACATCGCCATCATCCTCCCCCACCGAGAGAAGAGGCGACCTCGACTCGGAACCGCCATCTGAAATGCGATCGTTATCACCAGAGAAAGGCACTAGATGCTTCACATTAAACACGCCGGAGGTACGAATATGGGACGGTAACTTCAAACGGTAAGCGTTGGGGTTCACCTTCTCCACAATCTCTACTGGACCAATCTTGCGAGCTGCTAATTTGTTATACTCGTGGGCGGGGTAACGGTCTCTAGTAAGAACAGCCCACACAAAATCACCAACCTCGAACTCCACAGCGCGACGGTGGCGGTCTGCTGCTTCTTTATAACGCGAATTAGCCTCCAATAATTGAGTGTGTGTAGTCGCATGAGTCGTACGAAGAGAACCCATAAGGTCTGCAGCGCGAGCATCTACACGGGCAGGAAAAGGCAGCGCAAAAAGATCAGAGGGGCCGCGCGGGATAACCGCATACACAATCTGAAACGGGCAAAGGCCTGTACTCCGGTTAACAGCGGAATTGTGTGCAAACTCTGCCTGCGGAAGATGAGAATCCCAAGAACGAAGATGTTCACCAACCAGGCAACGTAAGAGGTTCCCCAACGACCGATTCACCACTTCGGTTTGGCCGTCTGTTTGGGGATGATATGCGCTACTGAAATCTAGACGTGTGTTTGCCAACCGCCATAAGCTGCGCCAAAAGAAGCTCAAGAAACGTGTATCACGATCGGAAACAATCGATGACGGCAACCCATGTAAACGGTAGATTTCACGGAAAAATAACTGAGCCACATGTAGAGCATCCGAAGTCTTGCGACAAGGAATAAAATGAGCCATTTTTGAGAAGCGATCGACGATTACAAAAATGGAGTCATGACCGCGTTGGGTGCGGGGTAAACCCAAAACAAAATCCATGCTTATGGAAATCCATGGCAAAGAGGGAACGGGTAAAGGACGGTACAAGCCTGCATTTGTAGCCGTGCCTTTAGAAACCTGACAAACCCGACAACGTTCCACAAAGCGAGCCACATCACGGCGAAGATTTGGCCAGAAATAGGAGCGTTGGACCAGCTCGATGGAACGATCACGTCCAACATGCCCCACACCATGTAATTCAGCCACTAACTTGAGACGAAGACTACATTCTGGAATGCATAGACGAGTACCTTTAAAGAGGAAACCGTCAACAAAAACAAAATCCGGGGTGCTAGCATCATCAGCATCCTGCAATCGCTTGAGCAACGGTCCAAAGAAATGATCAGTGGGATACAACTCTATGAGGAATTCCAATCCAGGAACCTCAACACGCAGCTCAGAGATAACCAGAGAACGCCGACTCAAAGCATCCGCGACGCGATTAGAGGTGCCAGAGCGATGCTTAAGGACGAACGTGAACTGTTGTAAATAGGCAGTCCACGACGCATGACGAGCAGAGAGGTTGTCTTGTGTGGCTAAATGGCGTAATGCCTCATGATCAGAATATAAGATGAATTCTTGATGAAATAAGTAATGCCTCCAATGGCGTATGGCACGCACCACAGCATAGAACTCGACGTCGTAAGTACTATAACGAGATCGAGGGCCAGACAACTTCTCGCTAAAGAAAGCGACCGGATGGGCAGATTGGCTCAAGACGGCACCGATACCTGCTTTGGAAGCATCACAAGAAAGCTCAAAAGGCTGCGCAAAGTCAGGAAGAAGAAGAACAGGAGCAGCAGACAAACGTTGCTTGATGATGGAGAACGCAGCTGCAGCAGCAGGAGTCCACTCGAAGGGCTTACGCCCAATACAATCGGTGATGGGAGCCATGATAGTGCTGAAATGTGCAATGAATCGCCGATAGAACGAGGCGAGGCCATGAAAGCTTCGCGCCTCAGTAATAGTCGAAGGAGTCGGCCATTCCCTAATGACAGCAACTTTTGATTCATCCACACGAATACCCTCTCCCGAAATGAGATAACCCAAAAACAAGACAGAGGGCTCACAGAAAAGACATTTAGTAGGCGCGGCATAAAATTTCTCATTGCGCAAAATGAGAAGAACAGCATGGAGATGTCAATAATGGTCAGCGAGAGATCGACTATAAACAAGAATGTCGTCAAATAAACGACGACGCACGTGCCAATGAGGGAGCGGAGGGCCTGATTCATGATGCGCATAAAAGTGCTCGGAGCATTGGACAACCCAAATGGCATCACCAGCCATTCGTAAAGGCCATCGCGGGTTTTAAATGCCGTTTTCCATTCATCCCCCGGTCGAACACGAATTTGGTGGTAGCCGCTGCGAAGATCCAACTTGCTAAAGATAGAGGCTCCACTAAGCTGGTCGAGCAAGTCCTCAAGGCGAGGGATGGGAAAGCGATAACGCACCGTGATCTTGTTAATTGCTCGGCTATCAACACACATACGCCATGTTGAATCCTTCTTAGGGATAAGTAAAGCAGGCACAGCACAGGGACTCAAACTCTCGCGAATAACTCCACGCTGAAGAAGTTCTTCCACTTGACGACGAAGTTCAGCATGTTCCACGGGACTCATTCGATAGTGAGGGCGATTTGGTAGAGAAGCTCCTGGGACTAAGTCAATGTGATGTTGAATATCGCGTAGTGGAGGTAGCCCTGCAGGTAAAGCATCCGGAAAGACGTCTGCAAATTCATGTAATAAGTGCGAGAGCTCGGCCGAAGGAGGAGAGGAAGACGGCTGGGAACGTTCAAGCCCGAGCAGTAGCATAACAAACGGAGAATCAGTTAGCTCGCGGCAAAAGGCAGAATATGAGGTCAAAAGCACCGAAGAAGGAGCTGCGGGAACATGAGGCAGCGTAGAATGCAAGATGATTTTAGCACCGTCGAACACAAAAGAATATGTGTTGAGACGACCATCATGGAGCACCGATCGATCGAATTGCCAAGGTCGGCCCAAGAGGAGATGGCACGCATCCATGGGAACAATATCACACCAAATCTCATCCTTATACCGTGAGCCAACGGAGAAGGGGACCAATACACGACGATCAACGGTGATAGAGTTGCCGCGTTGAATCCACGCAAGAGTGTAAGGCGATGGATGCGGTACAGAGGGTAAATTCAACTTCGCAACTGCATCAGCCAACATAACATTTTCGCATGATCCCGAGTCAATAATAAAACGACAAACCTTGCCATTCACGGTGCAAGTAGATTCAAAAATCTGAGAACGCTGAGGATTAGAGTCAGCACTACGAGGAGTAAAACAAGCTCGTTGAAGCACGAGAAGAGGGCCCGAGTCACCGGCAACATGTTCCTCAATTAAGGGCGTAGATGGGTCAACATCAAACTGAGGCTCGACATCATATTCTTGCTGAGTACCATCGTCATTGAGAAGTGTCCGCTGACTACGAGCACGCGGACAAGAGGCACGACGATGGCCAGGCTCACCACACCCATAACAACGGTCATTCTGAGTAGGTGGGTTGGGCTGAGAACGAACAGGATAGGGTCCGACAGTGGGAATAACAGGACTTGAGCGAGAGGATGACGCAAGAGAAGGAGGGGTCCTGCGACCAGCCTGAAGCTCAAGCAACACCGCTCGCTGGTGTGCCTCCGAAACTGACACTGGCGCGAGGAGGTTCAGCGTATCCTGATAATTAATCTTTAACCCGCTGATATACCGTGAGACCAACTGAGCAGACGAATCACACACATCTATTCGAGATAATAATTGATAGAATTCTTCTGTATATGCATCAACAGAGCGAGAATTTTGGCACAGAGTATGCAAACGTTGATATAGAACACTCTCATAATTATACGGTAGAAATTCTCGTTCCAAATGTTTACGAAATTTTGCCCAGGAGGTAATACGAGGTTTACCTTGTCGAAGACGCATAGATTTCAACTGTTGCCACCAAGAGGAAGCGCGACCACGCAAACGAGTCGCTACCAACGCCACACGGTGGTGATCGGGAACAACTTTGAAGGTTAGTAATTCTTCCACGGCGTTAATCCAATCAAGGAAATCTGATGGATCGAGGGTGCCATGAAATTCCGGAATATCAAGCTTGAAACCTGTCTCCCAGCGTCTATTGTCACCGCGTTCAGGAGCCCCGAACGGGTTGACGTTTGAGAGGGTGTCCGACTCATCATCGGAGGAAAAAGAATCGTCACCACCCTGACCGTTGGGTGGAACATGCTGTCGACGCTGGCCATGTAACGCCGTTGTAACTGTGAGACGCAGTTCCTCGAGGGCCGCTGCAAGGGTTTCGACATTCCTGCCCAATTGTGCGATGTCAGCATCACGACGGGCATCACCATCGTTAACAGGCTGGCGTCGGGGCGGCATTGGAAGGAGTCGTACCAGGTCTCTGAATACCAACTGACGTAGAGGAAGCGTATAAGTCGGAAAATAAATGATCGCCCGTATACTAGGCGGCGCTCTAAACTTAAATAATCATCAAAACTCCCCAGATTACATAACAGAACTGATTTAAATAGTCTTGACTCCCCAAGCCTCCCACGACGTTTCAAAGACTCAAACAAAATAAAAGGATCCAACAAAACAAAATAGAAAGGCCCAATAACAGTCAACAAAGAAAACTTAAGACTTGGGTTTGAAAACTCTATCATAGCTATCCATGAAAGCCAACGCTTCAACATCGCCATCACAACCCCGACAACTAGCATGCGATATATATTCTATGATGGCAAGCCGAACCCTCCAGTGCCTATCATCTGCAAGCTCAACAATAGCTGGTAATAAAGATAGAGAGAGTAGATCAATTCCAATAACCGATCAAAACAACAGTGAATCGAGCACCACACACCTGATAAACTTGATCTAGTTTACTGATGATATTGAGGCGAACATCCGGAAATTCATCTTTCGAAAGTGAAAGAAATATTGGAAGAAGTTGCTCAATTGTTGCATCCTGCATCAACCACACGATCCATTACTCAAAATCACACTTAAATTATGTATGTATATGCTAACACAGCATAAATAATCCAAGGTCATGTAAGTAATAAATGATACAGAGAGAATATATTAATATCCTGATAAGAGATCGCATCACGCATCACTTTAACCAAATATCTGCAGGGATCATGAGCACATCGTATTTGCTACTTTTTTTTTACAAAAATCACTTCAGCTTCATCCACATACAGTTATAACTGATTCAGGCTGCAATGCTATGAATTTGAGTATTTTGGCTGTATGGAACTAGCATGAATGTACATTTTTGCACCAACTCAGTATCTTTGTCAACTTAAATCGATATGCTTTACCTTCCCCAAAACAGGAGCCATCCCCATTATGACAGATGCCAAAGCAGACCTTACATGCTGAGAAGAATCAGATGACAGCTCCTGCAAGCGTTATCCTCATCTCATAAGAATGTACTGAAAGATAGGTTCACTATAAATAGTTTGATTTTTAGCAGCATGTCAGTTACCTTTACACAGGGAAGAATATGTTGAATAGCAAGTTCAGGGTTAACAATTCGACAGAACTTGGTCACTTTTCCGGCAGCTGCAATCTGCTTCATTGTCTCGGAGTAATCGCACGTATGCAGGAACCAAATCCATCCTTGAAACATCATTAAGTTAACTAGTCCATATTTCTTAATCCAAAAAGAATGTAAGAAATCTAATATCCACATCATAGTCCTATATGCCAAAATAGCTTGATCACCGTCATCAATAACAATATTATGATAACAATGAAGCTCCTACTCCTCAAAACAGTAAGAATTAAAATAAGAAGTTCTTTACTAGATCACGATATTGCACCAAAATACTGGAAGTATAAAAAATACTCCTATATTGCAACATCAGATAAAGAAAATTGGATTGCCAGATATAATCCACAAGCTGAAACTCGAGCTGTGAACCACTCACCAGCTGCAAGCCTCTGTTGAGCAATACAAAGCAAACTAAAAATGAGTTCAAGAAATAGCGCATGTATCACTACCAGAAAAGGAAGTATTATATGATGCTCAAGCAAGAAAGAAGAAGAAGAAGATGATCGCAAGCAAGACAGGACTAGCGTAGTTATAGACAGAAATATAAGTCCAAACACCATAAACAACTCCACCCTGCATGTTGTTTTAGGTGAATAATCAAGAATTAATGCTTAAAGTGATTTCAACTCTTGTTGTCCGATGTAAACAATAAGCTAATAAGAAAATAAGCATAGTTCAATAAAATCAAATTTTACAAGCAATGAAGATAAGGCTGAAATTAATATAAGAAAAATAACTAAAATAGATAGCAATAGCACTAGGGCCAAATTATCAAAAGAAACAGCACACAATATATTATCTCTGACCTTCAAAAGGGAATAAAAGAATCGACCAAATCACTTTTCCTCATCTGCGACCCAACTCTGCACAATGACTCTACAGCTTTATCCCTCACACAGGTCTCCTCCACAGTACAAAGGGTTTCCAATGTTGGGGGGGGGGGGGGGGGGGGGGGGGGGTTGAGCATGCTCCACCCCTCCAACATATGGAATGAACACACCCAATTCTTCAGCCATAGCAAGGAGCACCTCATCATCATCATCATTGTTCTCGCTCAGAAATGGTATCAACTCCTTTCGAGTCCTTTCCTCCCCCAGTGCACGTGCAATGGTGGATAGTCTTCGTATAGAGCTTAGCCGAAGTTGAATGTCATCATTCTTGAGCTCTGAGCACTGATATTGGATATAGAGGCTCGCCCACCATCGACATTGAACTACGACAATCTTCCTTGAAATTCAAGCTTCATTGGAGTATATGGAATTAAAAATTAATATAACATAGAGCTTCATGAATGTCATACAAACAATTAAATTCTCAAAACAGAAGCTAGAAAGTGAGAACAAGCCTTAAAAATTCTGCATAAGATCCACCCCAAAGTAAAAGGTCGCATGAAGAGAAATACAGGATTGCTCTTAGCCTCTTACTAGTTACAGAAAATAAAATTTAATCACTATATTCCCATTAAGCTCATTCACGTCATTAAACGAAAATTCAACACTGTATAGCAAAGGACTTCTGCTCAACAATGAAACAACTGCAATTCAGGTTATCATAACAGCCTCTCTGCTTAAATTGTCTTCAAACAAACCATCTAGAATGCGCAATACACATTTTATTTCTAATTTAGTAAAATTAGACAATCCAGATTGCTCGACCAGATGAATTGGCAACAAAATTACGGTTGTCTTATCCTCCAAGTAGCTGAATCGACGTCAAAACAAACGAAAATCATGAATTTCGAAGATCTGACGAATATAAATCCCTACAAAGGCGAAAAGAAATAGAAAAGAGCGAGAGATGGAAAAAAAATAAAAATCACGCAATTACCCGTAAGGTACAGTAGCAAAGGGAGGAAGAAGGAGAAGATAGTTACCGTTTCCGGTGAAAATGAGTTCCCGCCGGCTTCTCTCAGAATCGGAGGTCGAGAGAGAGAGAGAGAGAGAGAGAGAGGTGTTATGGAAACCGGTGTAGCAATCTCGGGCTCTTTCTTCTAATTTGTTTTCGGTAAATCGCGTTTTGTATTTGTTCAAAAAGCGTGTTCGAGGAATTTTGCTTTTTAGGATCCGACGTAAACGGGTCCGCATCTGGCCATGGGTCCGGTCCAAGGCCCACGTCTATTTACTTCCATTTAACAACAACAACAGCAATAATAATAATAATAATAATAATAATAATAATAATAATAATAATAATAATAATAATAATAATAATAAATTTTAGTTTGTTTTCTTATTATCATTACTTCGTATTATTTTTTTCGAGAATTTTTTGTGATTCTTGTAGATTTTGAAATATAAAACGCTCAGTTGGCACGAGCTACGAAATCATGTTTTGGAGACTGAGATATTGATTGAAATTAATTCTGCCAAAAAATTATTTCTTAGACATTATCTCGTAGTATTAGGACAATAGGAAATTAAGAAAAGAAAAAAGAAAGCAAGTATATTGTAGTATTTTATTAAATTCATGGGCTAAGGTGCAAATAGTACTTCTATTCCGTACTAGTAAAAGGTAAAATCCTAGACTTCGTCACTGCTTCATTCTTACTGTAAAAATAAGAAACGGGAAAGAAAGACTAGCCCCCATGTGTAGTATGCGCTAATATTACTTGTATAAGTTGAATTGCGGAATAGTCGGAGGCCTGAATCATCTCTGTCCCTCCAACAGATTTTAAAGAGTAAGTTGGATTATTGCAATGTTTTAAAACCCGGACCAGACCGGCCGGTCCGACCGGGAACCGGACCTGGTACTGGTCCGGTCACAGCATAAACCCGGGAGAAATGGTGAACCGTTATTGGATCCGGAAAACCCGGGTCGACCCAGCCAAACCGCTGAACCGGGGCGGGTTTGAAGACCGGCCGGGCCAAATTTGTGATAAAAAATTTTTATTGTGGGTTTGAAGGTTTGAACCCATGATCTCCTTATTACATTACAATGCCGAACAGGGGCGGGTTTGAAGGTTTATTGATTTTTTTCGAGCGGTTTGAAGGTTTGTCGAGCGGTTTATGTGATTATCGACCAGTTTACACATCATAAACTCAAAATGATTGAAACCGCTCGACAAACCTTCAAACCGCTCGACAAAATCAATAAACCGCTCCATTTTGGAGCTTTTTATTTTATTGGCAAAGCATTGTTTGATTTTGTTATAAGAAACTTTTATCTACTTATATCATTCTTACTATCACAAATAGATAAACATTAGTTGTTACATGGTAGTGATTGTTAATCTTTATATCTATGTATGTTTTTGAAAGAAAATTTGATTAAAGTTATGTCTAGTTTGGTGAACTTTATGCAAAGATGGCTCCATTAAATATAAATATTATGAGTGTTTTTTAACTGCATGTTCATTCTTTGTTTTTCATGCACATTGACTTGTAGCATGGATGATATCGATGATATGATTTATGGCTCACCGGAAGATATCGTGTTTTTTAACTGCATGTTCATTCTTTGTTTTTCATGCACACTGACTTGTAGCATGGATGATATCGATGATATGATTTATGGCTCACCGGAAGATATCGTACTACGTCTCGATGAGATTTTGTCATCACCAAAGTATTCTAGTAAAGAACCTCCCAATGACGAGATGGTCCGAGCGTATGAGTGAAAGGCCGTAATGTTAGACATTCTTTTGGAGACTGATGCTAATAAGAAACTTGTTATAGGTAAATATTTTATTTAAATTTGAAACTAAATGTTTTGTTTACTTAATTTAATCTGTCTCTTCAGATTGCACGAGGGCGGCCAAATGTGTTGAAGAATATAGCTTGACAAAAACGTATCCCGCCAAGGATCCAAAGAGCTTTTATCCCATATTAGCGTATGTATATGTTTTCTTTTTGTTTTTTCATTTGTTTGATTGGATTACATTAAATAGAGGAAGGTGCAAGCCATGAAGATGAACTGGTCGAGACGTCTTCCCCTCTTAAAAAAGAAAACTCGTCTTCCCCATCTAAAGAAAAAAAATCGAAAGAAGATGACTGGATATCTAAATGGGCAAGTACTTTGGAGTCTGAAGACCGTGTCATACTCTCACATATAAATGGGATTGGAGCACGAATTGGAGAGTTTCAGATGTTGATGGATTTATGCTCAAAACATGTCAACCTACTCAAGGTTATTGGACTCAAGTTGTCTCATGGAGGAGAAAACACGTTGTTGGTGCAACATGCATCTCTGGCATGTGACTATTTTCTAAGAATTTTTGATTCTTTTAAAGACAAAAGTTCTTGCCAAGGGTGGTGGGCCACATTGAGGGGAGATTCAAGAAAATATTTAAGTAAGTTTTTTTCAACCGGTTATTAAATTTGTTTCAAATTCTTTTGCTACAATGCTTATTTGAGAAATGATAGACTGAAAAGTTTAACAAGAACATGGATTTGAATGAATGTGCAGGGCAGTGATTCAGGTGCTAAGGTGCAAAATACTACTTCTACTCCGTACTAGTAAAAGGTAAAACCCTAGACTTCGTCGCTGCTTCTTTCTTACTGTAAAAGCCCCCATATGTAGTATGCGCTAATATTACTTGCATTAGTTGAATTGCGGAATAGTACGTAACAAAACTTATAATTTTTAATTTCAAGTATTGCTCATCCTCTATCAAATTTTATCAACTATCAAATTCAGATTCCGGTGATTTCTTCCGAGGCCAATCTCGCCTCCTCCTCAGTAGAGAAAACAAAGTGCAAATTGAATCAATCATTCATAATTTTTGTTTGAAACAACTATGTGTTATTTTGATATCTATTAGTTCTTGGAATTTTTCGTTTGAAACAACTATTGTTATTTTGATATCTATTAGTCGAGTGAAGTGGAAATTATTATGCAGTGCATATTTATGAAGTTGATAAAAGACAATACTTGTGCAGTCACTTCATATCTACCTTCAACATGAATCTGAATGAATGCAGGGCAGTGATTCAAGGTCTCATCTACCTTTATAGGCATGTCATGTCTTGTGGCAATCTCTCCTTCAACACCTACGACACCACTCAGAATGATGAAGGTAGGATTTTGCCTTCTCTAGACTCGAAAGCTACAGCAAGTGCAGATATGAAAGAGTTAATAGATCTTATGAAGACTATCATACATCTTCCACACGTTAGGCACAAGAACCAACAATGTGTTTTGGAGTTGTCTAGCGAGCTTTTGCATTTCTTCACGTTTGTTAGCAACCATGACCATATAATGTGAGTATTAGTTTTTTTTTTCTCATTTATTTCCCATATACCTTTTGACTATTTCCATACTTCTCATTCAAAGTTTCATTGATCTATTTGTCCTACTCATGTTTTGTTGGCAGGAATGTACCTGCATTTTTTTGCATTGACCATCCGTATTTTTGAAACATAAAAGAAACGTGTTACATTCACTTGTAAACTCTGCAAGCCGTTTAAAATGGGGTCTCTGCATAAAATTAATTTTGAATTATATATGTCTGCTCTTTTTATGGTGGAAAAAACTTTGTGGAAAATACAAAATGATTTATGACAAAGCTGCAAAACACAACACACAACAACTTACCTGAAGGGGCTATCGGAATTAAGCTTTACACAATGAATGTGGATATTGTTCGGTTTTTCACTGCATCACAAGCCCATATAAATGAGGATGGTATGGTATAGGAACACATGTATGTTTGATCTTTATTATATTATATTCAATAAGAAATGGGAAGTGTGTGCCGCTAACAACTTATTTGTTTCTTTATCGTGTTTTGTAGTTGAGTGAAGCTGAAATTGAAAAGGATTTGAGCTCATATTTTTCATTCTTTTACATAGAGATGTACTCAACCTTATGTTATTGGGTAGAAGATAAGTATGTGTCATGATTTAATTTTAAAGTTATAAATAGTACAGAGGCAAATGATATGATCAAATATGAATTTGTCCTCTATTAAGAAGGCGTGTTCTGCTCAAAATGGGGACTAACGAATTTTCGTTTAGACGGTGACGGTAATTTTCAATTTGACTTCTTTGGTGGCGGTTTTGTAATTTTGATATTTTGATTGCTGGTGTTTGTTTTCATTGTATGTTGAACAGGACTTGAGTCTAGGTTACCAAAGAAAAAAGTTGAGATCTATCACTACGCCTACCGAGGCTTTAAGGCATTCGACTTTGCTGAGGCTGATTTGAAGGTGAAAGAGTACTGGAAGTTTATCTGGTCTCCTCCTAAACTTGGTACAAATTTCACAAAAATCGGTGGATATTATCGTGAGGTCCGCCGACTCGTCGCCGATCCTCCCAACAACCGGATTATGTTGTGCTGCGAAAACGGCTTCCTCTACGCCTATTACTCTCAAGTCGGCGCGATGAAGCTTGTGAGGGAGGGTTTGTTCATTTGGTCGAGCGCAGTTGCTGTAGCAAACGACGTCGCATTCGTTCACTTGCCTAAATTTGATTCGAGGTTTCCTAAAGCTCTTACTGACCAATTGATCCACGCCTTTGATGTTTCCGGCGAGGGGAAGGGGAAGCCTTTGGAGGTTAGGTGGGCGACCACACTGGTTGATCAACTGATTGATGGATTGTCGGTTGAAGTAGACTTGTCCGACTATGAGTTTGATGTCTTGTTTCATTTGGGAAACAATACAGATAGTTCACCCCAAGTTCAATATTTCCCAAAATCGAATCGGAATCAAAATTCATCAACACATAGAACAAAATCCCCCACCAAAAATCACATTAAGAACGAAAAATTAATCTGGGGAAAAAAAAAAAAAAGCAGCAAAATTAACTTACATAACTATTGAGCTGGCGCACGAAACTGGAGAAATTGTGATGCTTAAAGTACGCCGGCAGAATCCGCTGCGAGAAATCCAACGGCTTCGTAACGATGAATCTATTGTTCGCCCACCCCCCGCACACACCTTATATCATGGCGTCTCCTCTCGCCATCAAAATTGAATATAGAGTTAGTTTTCACGATAAGTGTCTCATTTCAAATTTTGAGAACAAAATAATATTATTGTTTATTTTTGTAATGTTATCTATCTGTATTACTAGCCCCTAAAAGAACAAGATTATACATACGCGTAAATTATTGTAATTCTCTAACGGGGGGCGGGGGAGGAGCAAGAATATTTTATAAACCCATATAATAAGTATATAAACGTACTAATATTGAAAATGTTAAAAGGTTATGAAATTAATGTTATGCTAGTAATATTTTTTATAAGAAGAAAAGAAAGCCCAAGAACAATAGAATTTGTTGGCCCAAAATATTCATGGGCAAATTGGGGTTGTTTGTCTTGGGCCAAGAAATTGTTAGTAGGTGATTATTGAGGCAATCTGGATAATCTTTTGTCTAATGGTGTGACATCACTTATTGCATTTGTAGATAATTAACACGTGACATAATCAAAGATTTTGGATTTAAGATTTAAATAAGGAAAATAAATAAAGATTTAGAATTTCTAAACCATAGGAATTGCCACGTATCAATTATCTATAAATGCAATAGATGATGTCACAATGATGATCTCATTCGTTATTGAGGTTGGTGAATTCATCATTCGGACTTATCATCCGGTAAGCTTCAATTTTAAATAATTGTATGGTGTCAATTTCTTAGTTTTATATTTCATTTATCTCATAAGTAATGTACTATTTTATATTTCACGTACATTATTTAAATGGCACGTAAGGAATTGTGCAACATAATATAAGGGCATGGAACACATGTACAAATTGTATGTGCAAATTGAGCAAGTGACTACATAAGTTAGTAGTATTACATTTATGGTTATAATATTGTTGATCAAAATATTTCCAATTAACTCCAACAAAATCAATAATCTAATTTGTAACGGCTTCAATTTAATTAATTCTTTGTAAGTATAAATAACGCCACTATTGTATCAATTTCGAATTATTTCTTGTAGTATCGATGGCTAATCAATCCTATTCACTTCTCAAGAAATTATTTTTCACTATTTTCGCATTTAGTTTCGTGCTTTCTTCTTGTTCTAGTTCGAAGCTGTGCAATTTCGATGAATTAAATAAAAAAGGAAATCAAACTTACGATATCGAAAGCTGCAACGACGTGGGTCTCCTCCGCGCTTGCATGTTAGAGAAAGTAAAATTAAAGCATCGAAAATGAAGAGAGGAGAAGGGAGGAAACTGCTATTCCATTGAATTCAAAACTGAATGAATTAACTAACTACACAATTAGCTAACTAACTATATATACTAAACTAGTAATTACAGCTAATCAACTCTCACTAACCGCCTTACAATCAACCAGTGAAATCATGACACATCAGCATAATAACTACCACTAAGATACAAACACATCAGCACTCATTTATCTAACTGGATGTACAGCTCAGCTTGTCTTCTCCATTTATCTTCTTCACACACGAACAGAGCAACACAGCAAAGCAAACTCTTCCTTCATTCTTACTCACTCCAATACTCCCCCAACTATCCAGGCTCCTCCTCTACCGGGCACAACCTTAGTTTATCTCTGAGCAGCAAGAAACGCGACAAAGCTAAGGGTTTGGTGAACACATCTGCAATCTGATCCAGTGTGGGTACATGACCAATCTCTATCACCTTAGCTAGAATTTTCTCTCTGATGAAATGCACATCAATCTCAATGTGTTTCGTGCGAGCATGAAACACAGGATTCCCAGCCAAGGAAATAGCTCCAGTGTTATCACACCACACTCTAGCTGGTGGTACCAACACTAATCCTAACTCAGCAAAAACAGACTGCAACCAAATGATATCACAAGTCAAGTTAGCCACAGCTCTGTATTCAGACTCAGTGCTGCTTCGAGACACCACCTCTTGCTTCTTGGCACTCCAAACAATCAAATTTCCCCCAAGAAAAACACAATGACCACCTGTAGATCTTCTATCATCAGAAGAACTTCCCCAATCTGCATCTGCATATCCTACTAAAGAGAAAGGAGTAGCAGCAGTAAACTCAAGTCCCAAATCACAAGTTCCCTTCAAATACCTCAACAACCTCTTGCAAGCAGCCCAATGTAGATCAGTAGGATTATGTAAAAACTGTGATAACTTGTTGACACTAAAGGCAATATCTGGCCTAGTTAAAGTCAGATACTGTAAAGTGCCAACTACACTTCTATACAGAGAGGGATCATCAAACACAACACCTCCTTCTTTAGACAGTTTAGGCAAAGGAACCATAGGAGTTGGACAGCTATTACACTCACTCATATTGGTTCTTTCCAACAACTCAGTAACATATTTCTTTTGAGAAATCACAAACTTGGATTCAGACCTTTGAACTTCTATACCCAAGAAATACTTGACCTCACCAAAGGTTTTAAGCTTGAACTGAGATTGTAGAAGCTTAATAATATTGAGCACTTCCTCATGTGAATCACCAGTTAACAAGATATCATCCACATACACAAGAATCAAACTCAAACACCCATCAACTGTCCTATGAAACAGAGAGAAGTCAGAAGTAGATCTTTGAAAACCAAGACTCAACAAGCACTCTTTCAACTTGTTATACCAGGCTCTGGGAGCCTGTTTCAAACCATATAAAGATTTCTTCAGCTTGCATACATAATTAGGAAATTCACTGCTAACAAAACCTTTTGGCTGAGTCATATAAATTGTATCTTCTAAATCTCCATTTAAGAAAGCATTAGACACATCAATTTGCTGCACTGACCATTTTCTAGTTGCAGCCAAGGCAAACACCAACCTGAGGGTAGAAAACTTCACAACTGGACTAAAAGTTTCTAAGAAATCAATACCAGCAAATTGCTCAAAACCTCGAGCCACTAATCTGGCTTTCAGCTTGTCCAAAGACCCATCAGCCAATGTCTTGACTTTATACACCCATTTATTACTTATTACCTTCATATCCACACAGTATGGAACCAATTCCCATGTCCCATTATCCATCAAAGCCTTATACTCCAACTCCATAGCATGAAACCACTCAGGAGTAGCCAAAGCAACAGCATCATTCTTAGGCTCACAAGGCAACTCACTGTTAACCAAAAACACTTTAGGCTTGAAAATCCCATTTTTAGATCTAGTAACCATGGTGTGAGTATTAACAGGCTGAGAAGAATGAGAAGAAGATGAAGAACTAGAGAAACCAGAACCAACAGAGGAGTTTGAGGAAGTAGAATCAGCAGAAATATGTGGAGAATTTGATGACAAGGAACCAGCAGAAGAAACACTAACTGAAGGAGATGACATATGACCTTGATCTTGATGCACAGAAGTAGAAGGAATTGACACATTGCTAGGAGACACAGACTGAACTGGAGTGGACAGAACAAAACCAGGAGGAGGAACAAGAGCAACAGGAGCAGAAGACTTGGAAGAATATGAAGGACTAGAACTACATGCTTTGCCAAACATCTGATTATATGGAAATTCAGAAACATTGAATTTGACAGTATCTGCAACATATACTTTCCCAGCAGAACTTAAACATTTGTACCCTTTATGAAAGTCACTATATCCCAAGAAGATACATTTTGCAGATCTAAATTGCAATTTATGACTGTTATATGGCTTAAGAAAAGGAAAACAAGCACACCCAAAAGGTTTCAACAGCCTATAATCAGGCACCCTTCCAAACAATAAGAGATATGGAGATTTATAGGACAAGGAAGCACTAGGTAGCTTATTGATAAGAAACACAGCAGTATGCATTGCCTCCCACCAGAATTCCAATGGTAAAGAGGCCTGAGCCAACAGAGTAAGACCAACATCAACAATATGTTGATGTTTCCTCTCTACTTTACCATTTTGTGTGTATATAAGGACAAGGGTGTTGAAAATGAATTCCTAACTCTAGGAAATATGACTCAAGAGATCTAAACTCTCCCCCCCAATCAGATTGAAAATAAGAAATGGAGGAGTTAAACTGAGTCTTAACTTTGGCAACAAATTGTTTGACAACAGAAACAGCCTCTGACTTTAGATGGAGTGGATATATCCAGGTGAACCGTGAGTAATCATCTACAAAACTTATATAATATTTGAATCCACTCCTAGAAATAGTATGACTAGGACCCCAAAGATCAGAATGAATGAGTTCAAAGCACCTAGTAGTTTTAATAGGCATAGATACATGAGGTTTTTGATGCAGTTTGCCAATACTACATGATTCACAGAAATCCAGAGATGTAGCAGAGAAAGACACACCCATGAGATTGCAAATTTTAGAAAGCACAGAAGAATTTGGATGGCCACGCATTTGATGAATTGTATTAGCATCAAGCTCACACAAACCAGCAAATTGTACAGAAGACAAATCCATATTACAATCTGAATCAAGTACTATAGATTGTGAACTATTACATGAGGAAAAAGAGCCTACACTCATGTTCTCAACAGAGAAAAAACAGAAGGATAGGAGTGTGCACCACCAAGGGAGACACCAGAACCAGCAGAAGAAGTGTTGTGCTTGGAAAGAAGCTGAGTGAGATCCAACTTGTACAATCCATTAGTTAGAGCCCCCTTCAATAAGATCTTGTTGGTCACCTTGTCCTTAACAAAACATGAATCAGAATTAAACTCAATCACCACATTATTATCCTTAGTGAATTGAGATATGCTCAAAAGATTCTTAGTTATTTGTGGAACAAGCAGAATATTATTAAGCAGAAGAGAAGATGAAGAAGCAGATGGAACAGGAATGGAATTAGAACCAATAGAAGAGATAGGAATCAAGTTACCATTTCCAACCATGAGATTTTCATTCCCACCGTATTGAGAGCTAACAGCAAGATTACCAGCTTCATTTGTAACATGAGATGTAGCTCCACTATCCACATACCAGTTGACTTCACCATCTGTAAAAGTTTGATTAACATCTGCAACACCAACAAAATCAGCAACAAAAGCCTTCTGTGTGCCAGATGTAGATGCAGACTGATTTCCTCCAGTATTAGCCTCATTTCCAGTGAAATGCACATCAAAACGCTTGAAACAACGCAGAGCTACATGACCAGAACGTCCACACAGTTGACACATTAACACCTTCCCAAAATTAGGTCTAGGACCTTCTCTACCAAACTGCTGTGCACCAGACGCACCTCCTCTACCTCCAGTATTATAGGACTGACCACCAGTTGCACCAACACCTCTACGATATGCTATATTAGCAGAGTGATCAAAAATAGACGCATGTTGTTGAGCAAGGCGTACCTCATATGCTTGAAACGCCAGTTGAATCTCTTGAAGATTAGGAGCATCTGTCCTCTGCATAGTATTAACCACCAACGACTCATATTCAGGACCAAAACCAGAGAGAATATGCTGTACAAGCTCATCATCATCAAGTGGTTTTCCAATAGCTGCAAGTTGATCAGCAATACTCCGCATCTTCATGAAATAGTCCTCCACAGACATCACACCTTTCTTCAACGCCTGGAGCTGTGTGCGATACTGAGCCACCTGTGCCTTAGAGTGCGAATGAAACACCGTCTCGAGAGCACCCCACACTTCACGAGAGGACTTGCAACGCACAACATGACCTAGCATCGATTCACCAACAGACGACAACATCCAGCTCAGTAGGTACTGATCGCGTCGAATCCAAGTGACGAACTCCGGATTCGGAACCATATCTCCACCATCTCTCGCCGGAATCAACGGTGCCGGAACCTCCACCGTTGGAGACACAAATTCATCAAAACCATGGGCGCGAATCGCCGAGTGAACAAGCGCACGCCAAAACGAGTAATTAGATCTGTCCAATTTCAGCTGAATCGCATGAAATTGGGGCAAAACCAGACCACGACCATTCGCATTTTGATCCATAGCAACACAATCGAAAAATATCACACCAACACCGAACAGAAAGAGCACCAGAAAAACACCAACAATCGAACAGAAAAACACCAAAAAATCACCAACAATACACCAAAAAATCACAAAAATAGAACCAGCAGCGAAAATAGCAACGAATATGCGAACCGCAGCTGGAAAAATCACAGAAGAAAGCAGCGGAAACAAGGAATCGCAGCTCAAGATACCATGT
Source organism: Thymus mandschuricus (assembly GCA_029379335.1). Lineage (NCBI taxonomy): Eukaryota > Viridiplantae > Streptophyta > Magnoliopsida > Lamiales > Lamiaceae > Thymus > Thymus mandschuricus. Next base: position 5,283,841 of record CM057080.1, on the reverse strand, counting down.
TAGAGAAAGTAAAAAGCATCGAAAATGAAGAGAGGAGAAGGGAGGAAACTGCTATTCCATTGAATTCAAAACTGAATGAATTAACTAACTACACAATTAGCTAACTAACTATATATACTAAACTAGTAATTACAGCTAATCAACTCTCACTAACCGCCTTACAATCAACCAGTGAAATCATGACACATCAGCATAATAACTACCACTAAGATACAAACACATCAGCACTCATTTATCTAACTGGATGTACAGCTCAGCTTGTCTTCTCCATTTATCTTCTTCACACACGAACAGAGCAACACAGCAAAGCAAACTCTTCCTTCATTCTTACTCACTCCAATATTGCACAATCAAGAAGATCTATCAATTGGGAGACTCGATTTCCGACACCGGCAATTCTATCCTCGAGGGGCCGTCATCCCCTTTCGCTCGACTTCCTTACGGTGAGAGCCTCCCGACCGGCCCCACCGGCCGCGCATCCAACGGATACCTAATCATCGACTACTTAGGTGCATGTGAATCTACAGATATATAGTCAACTTTGTTTTAAGTAATATTTATTTGTGTTAATTAGAATAATGATATTGAATTGATATGCATGCATGGTGCATGTAGCACTTGACGCCGGCCTTCCTTTGCTGCCGCCGTACAAGCAAGGCGATGCCGATTTCAGTCACGGCGTCAACTTTGCCGTTGCGGGGGCGACGACGCTGCCTTCCCCCTTAGCAAATGCTTCTTCTTTGTCGGAGCAGTTGGATTGGATGGCTACTCATTTCAACTCCCTCCCTAAGAATGAAACAAGTCAATATATAATCCAATTTTATTTTAATTTTGTGAAAAAATTCAACCTAATTAATTTGGTGATTATCTATCATCAGCACCGGCAGGAACACCAAAAACGCACTTTTCATTTTGGGACCGTTTGGAGGGAGCGATTATGAGTACGCCTTATCTCAAGGGAAGTCGGTCCAAGAAATCGAAACTACGGTCATACCGAAAGTTGTGAACGCGACCATGCGTGCTGTTGAAGTAAGTTTGACAACTATACTCCCCCGATCTCATCTTATAAGAGTCGGTTGATTGACATATGGACAAAAAACGTACAAACAATCAACTGACTCTAATAGGTTGAAAAACGAGGGAGTAACGGATAGTATATGTGAAATTTTACCCTTCTTATTAGTACTTTCATATCATTGTCAACATTAAATTTTCAGATAAAAGGGTGAGATCATTTGGTAAATAAATGGGTCGGAGAGAGTATTTATTATATTTTACCCGATCTTTCTATATCGTTAGAGATTGCTTCAATTGGGAGCAAGAAAGGTGGTGGTACCCGGATTATATACGATATCAGGCCTTCCCATTTATCGTACGGCTTTCGCAAAAGAGACGCCGGAAGCAAAGGATGATCTCGCAATTCGCCACAATGCTCAACTACAACAAGCCATCAACAAATATAAACAAGAACGGATGCCTTATGCTCTTATCGCCTATGTGGATTATTTCTCAGCTTATCAAACGTTACAAAGTTATGCCGCCACCGGTACGTGTATTATACATCTCTTTAAATCTCTAAACTACATTAAAAAAACAAGAATATTTTGAATTACATACATGTTAAACGGCGTACGTATAGGTGGACATGGAATGGATGAGAAGGTTTGCTGCGGAAGCGGAGGCGGAGACTACAACTTCAACTCGACGAGGAGGTGCGGTGCAGACGGCGTTCGTGCGTGCTCGGATCCCCAAAAACACATAAGTTGGGATGGGGTGAACCTTACACAAGAAGCCTATAGGATTATGAGCAAATACATATTATATGCAGTCTCTCGTTTACTCGGTTGCCCTAATCATTGATTTAATTACTACACAATTAACAAAACTCGGAACCGATGTTGGATTGTATGATGTGATCGACCCCATTACTTGAATATGATTATAATAAATTGTCACTCTCTTTGTTAAACATTCACTATGTTCTTTAAATAGTTGCACAATAATTTAATTAAAAGAAAAAAAAATACAAAAACACATGCAAAAATGCTAACAATAAGTCAAGAATCAATCAAAATTACAAAGTTAGATATACACATTTACAAGAGTTAGTAGCATATTTCATCTTTAAAAAAACAATTTTCCATCTCTCATTTTCTTTGGAGATAAATGGAAGCATTAAGTAAGTCTTCTCCTATAATGTAATTGAAAATCTTAATTGATTAAAGATTTCCATCATTTAGAATGCTCGTAAGATCGGTAATTTGCAATCGGTACGTGCACAATTTGTGCAAAATATGTGCTTATTTCTATTTTATTTATTTTTTCAATTTAACCGAATGTTTGATCTTCACAAATAAGTTTCTTTGAGATTACACTACACTGCCTCATTGGTAAGTTAACCGTTTCGAAATGTTCCAATTTATGGCACTACACTGGCTCTTTGGGATTCAACGTCTGAATTAATCTTTTAGCGTTAATTGGAACAAAATAAACTCGTTATAGAATCGATTTGCATTAATAATTGTTAACTTTTCTCTTTCCATAGGTGGTGGCCACAACACCGGAAGAATCCATTGTGCCTTCATTCAAGGTCGGCTCTTCAACTTCGAAGGAACCAACGCGCCAGACTATTGCATAGACGCCGAGTTTCTGAAGGTTCTTCGATCCCAGTGGAGCCCGTCATCGTCGCCCAAGAATAGCATGCCTATGGATTACCAGGGGCTGGAACGGGTTTGGGGAGGTCTACTTCCGTAGCCTCCAGTAGAACAAGGGGTTGCTATTTGTTGACCAACAATTTATGGCGGGGAGGTTACGAAAGAGCTAGTCGAGGCATACTATTCCGATATCCCTCAGTTCCGGAGGGACTTTGCAGTTGCCATGTTCAAGCTCACTCACCTCCGAGCTTCACAAGAAGGCGAAGTTCGCTGGAACTGTAGGAGAGTCAACGGAGACTAGACTGTACGACATGCGTTGGTGATGAATTATATGGTTTATGACTAATGTAAGATTACAACACTTCCTCATGCATAAATAAAATCAACAATGGTTCTAGCAAACAAGAGTAACAATTATTGTATTTATTCAAAAAAATTAATAGATTTAGTAATGGAGTAATCCACATTGCGATCCTAATCCTTCTCTTCTCAACCTAACGTACCCAAAATATGTAAACATATTTGTGTGAATACGTGCAGAATATGTGCATATTTCTAATTTCTTTAAAATTATTGTATGAATACGTGCAGAATATGTGCATATTTCTAATTTCTTTAAAATTATTAAATTTGATTCATATGGTATCGCTAAACTCTTTCAAATTGGACTCTAATTAATTAACACTAAACAAGCAATTAAGCTCCGATCATACTAATTAAAATTGTTTTGTTTAGATTTTCGCACAACTTGATTTGACGAGGGAAATAAAGATAGATAAAGATCAATTGTACAAAGACCATACAATAAACTTCAAAATAACTTTAGTATAGTACGTTTCGTTCCTAATGAAAAAAAAAAAAAAAAAAAAAAAGACTCGTAGGATTGGAAAACAATAAACAATCTATCTGACTAATATCTTTTCCTTTGGAAATAATTATGATTATCATAAAATAAACTAACACAATCTTATGCACAAGGGCCTCAAGAATTAGCAGCCACTTTGTTTCTGAAGAAATTCCTTCTCAAACATGATAGGGAAAGAATCAGGAAACGAATTTGTCGGAAAATCGAAGGTGTTTGTCCAATTATAGCTCTGATAATCATCTGTTGAAACAATCAGCGCCCCTTCTTTATCGCACGAAGAATCTTCACTCGATTTCACGTTTCCATTCACTCCCATTTGCGCAAATCTCAAACTCTCCAATTCCATGGCCACTTCCTTCATGTTCGGACGCTTCTTGCCGTTCAGATTCAGACATCTATGCGCAAGCTTCGCCACCGCAACGACAGATTCCTTCTCGCTCTGTCCAAACGCCCGATCGTCGAGGATCGAGTCGAGTTTGTTCTCGCTCATTGATTGTAGGAAGCGCATGACCAAACTCTGTTGTTCGTTTTCCCTCTCGATTATCGGCTTCAATCCGGTTACGAGCTCGACCAGCACGACTCCGAAGCTGTATACGTCGCTCTTCTCGGTGAACTGGTTCGACTGGAAATACTCGGGGTCGATGTACCCGAAAGTTCCGTTCACGTTAGTAGTTAGGTGGGTTTGATCGACTGCGACCGACTTCGAGGTCCCGAAATCCGACACTTTGGCCACGTACTTCTCGTCGAGTAAGATGTTGCTCGACTTGATGTCTCTGTGAAAGATCGGGAGTGAAGTTGCAGAGTGCAAGTAGGCCAAGGCCCCGGCTATATCCGTTGCGATTTTCAAACGCATGTTCCATAGGAAGAGGAACTCGGTGTTCTTGTCGTCGTGTATGAGATGGTAAAGGGTGCCGTTATGCACGTACTCGTAGACGAGAAGAGGGACTTTCGTCTCGAGGCAGCATCCCAACAACTTGACGACGTTCCTGTGATTGATTTGCGACAGGATCACAACCTCGTTTATGAACTGCTCGACTACATACTTGGACTTGCGCTCGTCGACCAACTGTGATTTCTTGACCGCGACGATCTGACCGTCAGATAACATGCCCTTGTAGACCGTACCTTGTCCACCTCGACCAAGGACTCGACTCTCGTTGAATCTGTCGGTGGCTTTCTCCAATTCCTTAGCGGTGAAGATTCGTATGTTTCCGAGGATGCCTTCGTTGGGGGAGGATTGTTGCTTGAGTAAGAGGCCGCCATTTTCTTTGAAGAAACTGTCCCTGCGTTTTCTGTTCTTTCTCTTCGTCATGAACTTGGCTACCAAAAAGAAGAGTGATAGCAACGTTGAGAAACCCATGCCAGATATCAGACCTGCAATCAAAAAACATAATAATAATCTTTTAATATTATCATACAAAATATAATAAAAATTACATAATCTTTTTTATAAAAATACTATTATAAATTCATAGGCCGGCTTCCATTGATAAAATGACGATGATTAGATATCTTTATAAACCAAACCAAGATCTATAAAAACAAACAAGACTACCTGATAAAGTGAGAATGAGTCAACCCCCTTTTGTCTTTGTGTCCTGGTCAGCACAAACAAAATGGAGAGAGAGAGAGAGAGAGAGAACCTATTGATACTTTGCTGAGCTTGGGATTAGGAATATTGAGGGCGAGACAGCCACTGCTGTTTCTCCAACCATCGCCGGTGAACCCGTCCCGGCATCCACATACGTAATCTCCCGGAGTATTGGTGCAAACGCCGGTCACGTGGCATGGCTCACTTGCACACTCGTCTATGTCTATCACATACAATAGCACAAACTCAGCAAGAAAATTTCATGTTATTTGAATTTTTCGACTTGATAGCCATATACAGAGGCATAGCTAGTGAGGAGCGGTCCGAGCGGAGGTGTGCTCAAATGTATGCAGAGATAGATTATAGGACAACAATATGCAATAGAAGAACTCTCGCATGACTAACCTCGGCAACCAGGAGAGAGGTAAGGATTGCCCTCGTATCCTTGGGCGCACTTACACCGGTAGCCTCCGATTCCAGCACCCGCATTGATGCAGACGCTGTTACTCTGGCACCTGAGGCCACTGGAAGTTCGCGCCAGCTGGCACCTGCGTGTTCCGATCCTCCAATCAAGGACAACAGTGCGGCCCCTCAGCCATGCCGCTGTCGGCACCCCTGGCCTGTAAAGCTCAGAAACCGCCTGAAATGTGAAGCTGTCCTTCTCCCCGAGGAACGAATAGCTGCAGGGATTATCCTCCACGTTCTCCCACTTATTCTGCAGACCGGAGATGGTGGTGTTGAGGAAGACGGTCCCCTTCGGCACCGGTATCTGGCAGCAGCCATTGCCGGGGCAGGAGCCATTGGCAGAGAAGTTGTTGGAGTAGCAGAAGGAGACGCAGCCAAAGGCGAAGTCGTTCGTCGTCGTGTTGGCGGCATCGCCATCGTAGCGGCGGTGGATGGAGCCCTCAAGGACGGTAAGGTCGGTGCATCCAACCTGGGTGACACTGTTAAGCTGGGAGAGGGTGTAGGGAGATCCGGCAAAGTCCATGGTGAGGTTGGTGGGGTAGTGTTCGTTCTTGCAGCGGGTGGCATAGATAGGGTTGCGTATTCGGACCTGAGACTGGTAGATTTTGATGACACGGTAGCTGCGGTGGTGGACATTGAGGAGGAGGAGTGGGCGGCGTCCAGATGAGGTGTTGCAGTAGAGGTCGAAGCCCGGGAGGGAACAGTCAGGGCCGATGCCGAAGGGGTACGGGACTTTGACAACACCGCATTTCCTCGGACAACCCGGCTTTGCTCCAGAAAAGGAGGAGTTGGACGGTGCCGTCGAGTTCTGTTGCAGAGTCGACTGGGCTGAAACTAGGCAGTAGAACAAGAAAACAAGGAGCAGAGCCATTGTGTTGTGTGTGTGTGTGTTTGATTTCAAGTATAGTTAACACTATTATTATACATTGTTGATAAACTGCTACTCCACTTCATTTCGTAGAATAATAGAAAGAAATATTTGATCGAACTTAACCTATATATAAACAAGGAATAAACGACAAGAATTAACACGCATGTTAACGAAAACGTCACCGCCTGCAGCCTCAAACCAAAATGAATGGGACATATAATTCATATATGACTAAAGAATTTCTGAAAAAGTATCTATATATAACGAGTCACTTAGGAAGAGACGGAGGTAATATGTGTGTGTGTCACAAATTTAAACTAGATAGAAATTACAGTGTAGAAGGGTAAAAATGCTATTAACATTCTCTTCTACCAAATCCTTCTCCATAGATGTATCTAGTCTTGTATTTTAACAAAGATAGATGAGTTCCAAGGATTATTACAGGAGTACCTCATGAAGCTGTGTCGAACATGATCGGGTACACATCAGACGAAGAGTTTGTAGGAAAATCGGAGGTAGTTGTCCAGCTATAGTCGTTATCATCAATCGAAAGAATCCTGGATCCTAATTTACGAAACGAGGAAGCTTCTGGAAGTTTAGTCTGAGCAGCTGATCCCAGTTGAGCTGCTCTCACTCTCTCCAGTTCCATGGCCACTTCTTTCATGTACGGCCGATTCTTGCCGCTCAAGTCCAAGCATCTTTTTGCAAGCCTCGCAACTTCAAGGGACCCATTCTTTTCACTTTCAGCCAAGACATGATTGTCCAGGATTGAGTCGAGATTTTTCTCCTCCATAGATGACAGAAAACGCAAAGCTAAGCTTCTGCTAGTTTCTTCTCCATCGACATAAGGCAATATAGGCTTCAACCCGGTCAACAGCTCGACTAGAACAACGCCAAAGCTGTAGACGTCGCTCTTTTCTGTGAATTGGCTTGACCGAAAATACTCTGGATCCATATATCCGAAAGTTCCATTCACATCAGTAACTGTTAGATGAGTTTGATCTACTTCGACTGACTTTGAAGTCCCGAAATCCGACACTTTTGCCACGTACTTTACGTCCAGGAGTATGTTGCTCGACTTCACGTCTCTATGGAATACAGGAAGTGAGGTTGCAGAATGTAGATAGGCAAGCGCTCCTGCTACATCTGCTGCTATTTTCAAGCGCATGTTCCACGAAAACGGAAACTCGGATTCATGATCACTGTGGATGTGATGGGAGAGTGTACCATTAGGCACGAATTCGTAGACAAGAAGAGGAACTTGTGTCTCCAGACACCATCCTAATAACTTGACAACGTTCCTATGATTGATTTGTGACAGTATCACAACCTCGTTTATGAACTGTTTAATAATGTGTTTGGCTTTGCTTTCCTCCACGGGTGGCGATTTCTTGATTGCCACTATCTGACCGTCTGAAAGCATGCCCTTGTAAACTGTCCCCTGGCCTCCTCGACCCAGTATTCGACTCTCGTTAAACTTATCCGTGGCTTTCTCCAGCTCTTTAGCAGTGAAAAATCGTGATTTTCCAACAACGCTGCCGTTTGCTGAAGTCTGCTGCTGTATCAAGAGGCCACCGTTTTCCTTGACGAATTTCTCCTTCTGCTTCTTATGCTTTCTCCTTTTCACAAACTTGGCCATTAGAAAGGATATGATCAACAATATCACAAATCCCAACCCAGATATCAAACCTGTAATAACAATTCTAAATTACAAACGAGACGAAAAACTAAAAATGATAACGAGAGGCAGTCGTATGTTTGCAGCTTTTTCAACAAGTCCAACGGATTGCAACACAACATCAAACATAAAAGAAGATTACCTGGTGCAAGTTTTCAAGAGTTGGGGACAGATCAAGAAATAGTTTTTCAGCTTTAACATGTTCAAAACCACTCAATCAACATTCTAGAAAAACTTACACATAAGGCATTAATATTAAATCAGCCGAAAAGTACCTATGGACAATTTACTGAGCTTGGAGGCTGGAAAACAACCAGTTCTCCAGCCATCACCATAGTAGCCTTCAGGGCATACACAAACGTATTTTCCCGGAATATTCTTACAAATCCCCGTTGAATGGCATGGATTATTTCCGCACTCATCAACATCTAGCATCACAAATAACCAAAGACATATATTTACAAGCAAAATAATAGTTGAAGAATAGTAACTAACAATAGTGTATTAGAACAAACCTATGCAACCAGGAGGAAGATACGGATTGCCATGATAACCATCCGAGCAAATACACCTATACCCACCAACACCGGCATCATCATCAACACAATCACTATTCCCTTGGCAAGCGAAATCAGGAAAATTCCTCGCCAGACTACAGTTCTCCGTTCCAATCCTCCAATCGAGAGCCACCGTCACCCCTTGCAGCCAATTTAATATAGTCATCGGTGGTGTATACAGATCGGAAACCGCCTGAAATGAAAAGCTGTCTTTCTCCCCAATGAAAGAATAGCTGCAAGGCTTAACTAATTGATTTGTCCACCTATCCTCCAATCCAGTTATGGAAGAGTTGATAAATACAGTCCCTTTAGGCACCGGAATCTGGCAGCATCCGTTTCCAGGGCAGGAACCGTTCAAAGAAAGATCTCCATTAGAGCAAAAGGAAACGCAGCCTGTGGCAAAGTTATTTGAAGTCAGATTCGGAGCTGCATACTGCATAGAGAAACCCTCGAATACAGCTAAGTCGGAGCATCCGACCTGTGTCAACGTGTTGGAATCGGACAAAGTGTAGGGAGTTCTAGAGAAGTCGAGGGTTAGGTTCTTGCTACTTATTTCCGTGCCACTACAGCGGCTAGCAAAGAATGGGTTCTTGATTCGAATATGGGATTCGGAGATGTTGACGAGAACATAGTCATCTCGAGTCGAGAGCTGCATGTAAGGAGGATCGACAGAGGTGTCACAGTAGACGTCGAACCACGGATTCATAGAGCAGTTCGAGCCAATCCCGATGCCGAAAGGATATGGAACTGTGAGGTTTCCACACTTGCTTTCACAACCTGGTTTTGTGAGTTTCTGCTGCAGACATGGTTGAGCTGAGAGAAGGCAGTAGATGAAGAGATTGATCAAAGCAGAAATAACAGCATACATTTTTTTCAGCATTTTTTTTTTTGAAGTGCAGAGATTTTATGTTATGACTAGTTGGTAAAGCAGAGTTCTCAAGTCAACCTGAGAAAAGATTCAGAAACATTCAATGCCTACTTAATAAATTATACAAGTAATTAGTCAAAATCATTAAACAACTGCACATAGTTCATAGTTGCACTGCAAATGGCATTAGCTTCTCTTTTGGAATCGGTCAACTGCAAAATTTTCGATCAAACATCAATCGTTCTCAAATTCTGGAGAATATCACTTCACATTCAAAATAAAAAATTTAAAAAAAAAACACACAATCTTTGACAAAATTGTTCATTAGGTTTACACATCGCAATCAATTTCTTTCTGCTAATAAGGAAATCAATAAATACGTGATAAACTCGAGGATTCAGCACCAAAAATTCACACGGTGTTTCGAATGAAGATGGAGATGGAGGAAGAACTCAGATTTCTGTTATTCGATAACGTAATGAGCTACAAATAGAGCAGAAAAATCCTGATAATGGTTAAAAAGGTAAAAATTACAGAGATTCTGGAAATTCATTCGATGAAGTCGCCTCTTCAATCTTCTTCCTCCTATTCAACTCTTCCTCGTACTTCCTCAATCTCTCCTCCCACATCTCCTGCGCAAGCACAATCGCCACACAACTTCAATTTTTTTTCCAGAAATTGCCAGAATTGCATATCAATTGAGAGAGAGAGAGAATCCAACCTTGTACTTGAGCTCAGCGCGGTGCATAAAATAGAATCCGGCCATCCCACCGGCTAGAGTGCCTGATATAATCCTAAAATAGCCCCAAATCGAAGCATTCATCTCTCCTTCTCCGATCGGACAAAAGAGATACACGATTCTCCCGCACGATTACGGTTCAGAGTTTGAGAAATCGAACTGAGCTCGCCGGAATCCGCCGCAGAACCGCCGCGCGCAGCTGAATTTGCTATGAGAAATAGGGGTACGAGTACGAACCGTGCGACTGTGAGAGATGTTTCGCTCACCTGATTGGCTTTGCTCTTCCTTATTGGGCCTGGGCTGGGCCCACATTATCAACCAGTTGATTGATTTGGGCCTTACAAACTGGGCCCACGTCATCAACCAGTTAACTTATTTGGGCCTATCAAAATTAAGCCCATATCCACTTACTTTTTTTGAAGCAAGAAAAAAACAAATTTATAAATAATGTATCCCTATTTTTATTTTGAAGCAGGTTGAAACAGGCAGGAAGGAATATCTATTGCAATTCGGTGACATCTTATATTGCATTAATAGATAATTCACATGTGTTAAAGCATTTTTAAAGCTAGCAATGATTATAAATCGCTAAGCCAACATACGCGCACATGTATTGTCTATATTCAGTCGGTCGACGCCTCTTGTTTTATTTTTTAATCTACTACTCCCTCCGTCCCACTGGGAAATTGACATTTTTTCAGCACAGATTTTAATACGGGAGTGATGATAGTGCATTAAAATGAAATGTAATGTGTTAAGTGATGCATCTGAATTTTATTAGATTAAAATTTTTATTTTGGAAAAGGTCTATATATCAGTGGAACGTTTCGAAAATGAAAAATGTCCCTTTATCAGTGGGACAAAGAGAGTACTAAAATTTAAAAAGAAAAATGTACACCCTTCGTCCCATTCGTATTGAGATAGTTGATGGCCTTTTTGAAAGATAAAAAAACAGCCAACTAATGCTATGTGAATGAGACGGAGGGTGTAATAATCATCAGCACCAAAATTATGTATAAAATAAAAGCAAAATAAATCAAATATTTCCAATGATTTATAGTACAAATTATTTATGACCCTATTAATCGCAATAGAGCGACGAACGACACCGTAACAAATCTTCCATTAATGTTTAGTTCATATGCCAACCGGGTTATTTAAAAATTGGATAGTCGCATACTTAATTATACTTTCCAATGTTTTATTAAATGTGGAAAATTAATATTTTCTATTACATAACAAATTTTAAAATGTCTATATTTTTGCAAACCCCATCATTTCACGTGGGATGCGAATTCTCTAATTTTGTGTTGTCATTCATTCTTCCTTCGTAATTTTATTAACTAAAATATTATTATTTCTCAACCATTCAATTCACGTTTCACACATCACTTTATTATAATTTCAAGAAGGGGCCATTTAATTCGATTTTGTTTGTGAAAAGGCAAAAGGGGGTTTGTCTTGTTCTTTATGCTACTATTCTCACCATGATTGTGAAAAATATAGTAGTAATAGTATTATTATACTATCACTAATAGTAAACTCTAGCACTGACATATCAGCAGTGGACACGGTAAAAGTGCTCACAGGGAACAGGAGAACGTTTCTGTTACTTATTGTGGATATACTTAACGTGTCAATTGCTGATATGACAGTGTCACGTCAATAAAAGACCACCGGAACTTGTCACGAATTATTTTAAATCAAATCAGAGTTTGTTAGTATAATGATCTAGGTTTATAGCGTGGGAGGGACTTCAATTGGTCATATGTTTATACACGTCAATTTAATTTGTCTGGCCAATGTAAAATCACGCCGGTGGTAATTGACAATTATTAGTAGTATAATAATACAATAGAAAAAAAATCTAGTTTAAATGTTAAATCCCTCAAAGAATTTGTCCTACTTAATCAAGACACCCTACATGAAACCATTGGCTATCACAACTATAATGTTTTAAAAAGAGAATAATTTCTTTATAAAGAAATGGTGTGTGTATTAATTGAGTCTTTTCAAGAAAATGATCATCACTATAAATCAATTAATAATCTTGATGAAAGTCACACTTTAACTAATGGGAGCCTACTTTAATAATACTCTTCTCCATTACACTTCCACAAGAAAACTTACCCATAAATTTCAACAACTAGTACAATGTGAGTGTGGTCTTTTCTTAATCCACATGAACGTGTTTAAGAAAAATTAATAAACAATTAGATCGTCTAATCCTCGAGTTTTCTATCGTAAGCGTGTGGTTATAATTATATATCATATCGACTGTATGAAGAGATTACAAATGTTCGACATGATTTGTGTACATTGCTGATGTAACATATACTAAAAGTTAAACCCTACTAAAAATACTAGGCCCTAAATACAAATTTATTAATGTGACATTGTCATATCAGTCGTGGGTACATTAAAGGGTGCGTTTTTTGGGTCCTTTAATATAGGTTAAGTAAATTTCACAGTACATAACTTGTGAAGGTGAATTGACTTCATAACACACCTACAAATTTTTCCACAAATCACCAAAACATATACACGCATGTATAATCTATAAGTAGAAAAGGGAATTAATTACATCACCTAAAAAGCAATTTCGAAATGGATTATCAACCTTGATTGATTACTACATCCTACCAAATATTCCAACACGCATGCATGCAAAGAATCTTAGTCTAATTCCTTCCCCAAAATTGGTGTTTTAATTGACAATTTTGAGGTAATTAATTCGAATTTGTAAAATGAAAAAAAAAATGATTATAACTCAACATTTGAGTTTAATTAATACCAACGGAACGCAGTCTAGTGGTAAGACGCTCCGCCTCCAAACCAAGAGGTTGAGGGTTTAAGACACCTTGGACACGTGTGTGGATATGCGAGTTGTGTTTGCCTGATTAAAAAAAACACACATTTGAGTTTAATCACAATAAATATTGATTATGAACTAGTATTAGATTTAACCCCTTTGTAATTATTTATTAATTAAATTATATTTTATCAAGTCGTCATTTTTAAACAATATTAATTTTACAAGCTCGTAAAGTTTCTAGAATAAAAAATAAAATAAAAAGTGGTAGAGTGTTATTTTTAATGGCCAAATCGAATTAAATAATTAGGGCACAGGTGTCATTAACCACAGTTATTTTTTATGATTATTGATTGGTTAAATTAAGATTTTATTATAAGCAATGATTGTTCAAAGGTAAATTATTTTTCACATACGTTACTTTTGACCACGTGCAATACGTGAGGTGAGTTTGGTTAGTGATTAAGACTCTAAATTAAAATTAAACTACATTTTATTAGGTTTAAAAGGGGGAGTAAATATTTTACCTTTTCAACTGTTATTTTTTTCTCTTCTAAAAAAGCTACTTTTTTTTATATCTTGTCTTTAACAAAAACAATCGATTGTGATTTTTAATCTTAAGATCATTGAACGACACACTAACACACACATGCATCGAAGGTGACTCGAAACTCCCGACCTTTTGATTAAAAGAAAAGCGTCTTATCAAATGCGTTCCGCTTCGTCATCGGTTACTATGTTTATCATATACTGTGATTTAATTTGGCTCTATCTTGATCTGATTAGCTGGTTCTCATTGAGGTTTATTAGTATCAACTTTTTGCGAGAAAACTAATGGACGTGATAATATTGAATATTGAGTGGGGAATCTTCTTCACATAGTACAAATCAGTGTATAAAAAAATTCAAATGTAAGATAACATAAATAGGTTGTTTTACAATTGGAAGCATGTTTTAAGAAAATCAACGAACAAACACAACTCAAACACCCACACACACTTAATGAGGTTCTTAAAGAAACTAGCTCCCATTCTTTTCCTCGAACTCGACTAATGTTCAATTCGAATATTATATGACTCTATAAATACGACAGAGGGAGTAATAATTAAGAGTAACTCTCAGTCACCCTTAGTTTTATGTCTATATCCATTTATTATGTTACATTTAGGGATATAAAATAGGTTTGGGATTAATAAATATTATCTTCAAAGTATTTGACACCTTAGAATTGACTATTTCTTTTAACATTAAAGTTTATATTTTCTTTTATTTCATTTTTTAGTTAAGTAGTGTATTTATTTTCTATGGGCCCTCACACATTTAAAATTAAACAGTAAATTGTCCATACGAGTTTGCATCGAGGGATCTAGCTGTCAAGGTTAATTAACTAACAAGTTTTGTAATCTTCTACTAATAATATCCCGCTATTCTTACCGCGATGAAAATTTCCGTTGCAGAATGCGATATTTCCGTAGTTGTTTGTGAACCACAACGGAAACAATAACAGACGAGCCTTGTCGCGGGACGGAGCCGTTTTGTCCACAAAAGTAAAGTTCCCTATAGTTGTTTGGAAACGGAGAGTCTGACGTCTTTAATTCCATTCCGTTCAACTACATAATTTAATTCCATGGTAATACAACATAAAAAAGGAAAAGCTCAACTCAAACTAAAATCGTCGGAGTACACAACAATGGATTCAGAAAGTTGATCTACATAAGAAAGAACAATACGTCTTTGTCAATGCAAACGGATCCTAAGATAAATTGTCTACTAATTCTTTTGAACAACAAAAAATCCAAACATCAATATTTATATAGATAATGGGTATAACTTCCCTTTCCTTACACTACTTTTCAATACTAACGCCTTCATATTTTCATTTAATTAATGACTTATTAATATTAAAATATTTAATTTTATATATATAGTGTATAGTTTTAATTTTACTATAGCGTTTGACTCTGTCTATTTTGCTTGTGTGACAATACAAATTAACCTGTCACATATGCTTCGTCAAAATGTTACTCCATTCGTTTCAATTTCATTCGACCTACTCCATTACTTTATACAAGTACTTGATCACATTTTCTTATGTGTGTGTTTTGTAAACCTAAATTATCACATAATTAAATAAATTAATATATTATACACTGATTAAAATAAAATACATACATCCAATGCCTTGTTACTATTCCTAATTTAATGGGTGTGGCCATCAATAAAGAAATTTGATAGAACCTTTTTTATTTCAATAATTGTTGAAAAAAAAAAGCACTTAAGCTAAGCATCTCCTTTTCTCTTTAACACAAAATATTAGTACACGATTTGCAATTATTTTTACAAATTTAATTCCTGATTTATTTTCATCGTCATATATTCAGAAAACGTGTCAATTTTAGAGGGTCGGAACGAAGATTTTGGAAGCTAAAAAACGTAATATATAGATGACTAGACTTAATCCCTATTTAATTTACATTTAATTATTAGATAAATAGAGGCAAATGATGTAATGTTTGAAACTGAAAACTAACCAAACAAATTCGCACTAATTATTCGTAAATGGAAATTAAATAAGGTATACACTCACATTTGACAAGGTAACGAACTAATTAAAACCACGTGAAACTAAAAAATAAAAGGAAAAAATTAGAAAGTGGAAATTATTCTTTGGGAGAAAATTAGTAGTACTATTATGTACACAAATATAATGGTTTAATTAACCATAAAAAAAATAAAAATAGAAAGGTACAAACACGAAAGCACAAGGCACACCTCCTCACTTCAGCAAGTCCATTTCAGAGTCTCAAAGCTGCATGTAATCAAACCCCCACCGCCGCCTCCTCCTCCTCCTCCGCCGCCGCCGCCGTTGCCGCCTACTTCATCGTAAAGATACTCGTAAAAATCGTTATCGGAAGCCCACCACAGCGGCTGCAGCCATCCCTCAGCCGAGTCAACCACCGCCAACTCGCTCCTCGACTCGGTCGACTCGTAGCGGATCCCCTCCAAACTCGGCAACTCAATCAACTCGCCCAGCTCCTCCGACCCCGCATTCCCCTCCGTCGCCGTCGACGACGAGGAACATGAGGATGAGGAGGAGGAAGTGGACGGCGGAGAGAGCTCCTCCATCGCCGCCGCCTTCGCCGCCGCGGCCTGTACGTCCCGCGGCGAGAGCGAGTCCGGCCGCGGCAGCGACCCGCTGAGTTGAGGGAAGTTGAGGATCGCCGAGTTCCCCTTGATGCACATCGCCGCCACGTCGTGGGCCCTCGCCGCCATCTCCGCCGTCGGGTAGGTCCCGAGCCAAATGCGCGACTTCTTCCGCGGCTGCCGGATTTCGGAGACCCACTTCCCCCAGCTCCGCATTCTCACCCCTCTATACACCGGGTGCTTGTTCCCGCTCTCCCTTCCTCTCTTCTTCCCCGTCGTCGTCGTCGTCGTCTCGGCTGCCGAACACGGCGACTCACCCATTGTTTGTGCTTTTTTTGTTGATAGAAAGTGAAAATTGTCGATCACATGTAGAGAGAGATGGAGTGAGACAAAGGGTAATGAGAAGTTTTTAATTTAGAGGGTTTTAGATAAATTTATATAGTGGAGAATGAAAAAAAGAAAATAGTGTTAGTTGATTGAAGCAAATTTGGAAACATAGAAAGAAAAAACCTACAAAATTAAAGAGACAAAAAATTATCAAGTGTACGTTAGAGCGTGACAACGATGGCCATAATTATTAAGGCACATAATTTTGACAAAATTGTAAGGGTTGTTTTTGCACTTACACAAAACACAACACAACACACATTCTAGAGAGAGAGAGAGAGGGTGAGTGACATCAAAATTACATCACGGAGTTTACCTTACAATTTTGTCCATTTTTTGAAAATTAATTCACGAGTTTGTGTATGTAAAAAAAGAATTAATATACAATAATTTTGAAAAGTTTAAGGAATTAATCCATTGGTACATAGCATTGACCAATGAAATTGTTACATATAGAAATTGCACGTTGCAAGTTTACACTATACTTTATTATATTGCAATGAATTGTCTTTTTGCAAAATATTCTTATGATTATTGTTTGTTACACATAACAAGACAATGATAAATCCATCGGGACAGGTGTGTTTATAATAAACCCACACACTTCATTCCCTTTACATGTTCATAATTCTCCCTTTATCAATCTTATTCACTCGTTCCATCGATAACGAGCTCAATTTTTTCGACACAATAATTAGCATGTACAGTCTAGTAACATCTAGTAGCTAGTTGGTAATAGTTATGATACGAGTTGATTAAGGCTTTATACTTACAATTTGTATTCAATCAAAAATAATTTATTTTTACTTTATTCAATTAATTGCGCTAATTATTTATATTTTCGAAAATAACATGGGATAAATGAGATAGATCGAGTATACATAATTTATTTTCTTTGCCTATTTAAATACACTATTGGAAAAATGTATTAGTTCCACACACACACACAAAAAAAAAAAAAAAAAGTGAATTCACCTACAATTACTTAATTACGTTGTAAATACTTGACTTTTGCTAAGTATACACGAATAATTAATTGCACGACTATGGGTGCTAATTGGTTTAAATTAAATAATAGATGGGATTAATATATTGTGAAAGGAACGAATGATAAGAGTTTGGTGGGACGGTATTATCAAATTAAATAAATGGGCAACGTATAAATTACTTATATAAATAAATTAATTAATATACTCCATTCGTCCCACTTCACTTGACTTGTTTTATTTCGGTATGTGATTTTATGTGCAGTGTTAAAAGTGAAAAATAAGGGGTTACATTGAAAAGTAAGGGTTAATTCTTTCCATTTTAGAAAACAAGTCAATTGAAGTAAGACGTCTCGATTAGAAAAGGAAGTCAAGTGAACTGTGACGAAGAGAGTAGTATATTGAATGAGCAATAACCAATAAGGAAAGGAAAAATCGAGAAATAGGATTGGAGTATCGTAGACCACGTATGTAATATGTCCGTTGAGAGGTCAATTTCGATTTATTTATATTTGTCCGTTGCAATAACACCCACTATAACTATTTCCTTTTTTTTTTATATTTTATTTAAAAAAGTTATTTCAAATTCCACACGATCGATTATGACTTATTTCTCCCCCAATTTATTGTTTGAATTGACACTTTTTAGCTCTTATTTGACACTTTTTCTACTATCTTTTCGATTTTTTTAAATTTAGTCGTTTTTTGAATGTATAAAAAATACGAATATAAAATATAGAAATGATTTAACTTGAAAGAATCGGAGTGAATAATCTTATTATTCGTGCGAGTGCATCATTCTTGCTTGAACTTTCATATTGTTGTAAATGAAAAAAATTAAATTAAATTAAATATCCGTTTTATTTACCTTATCGGTCTCCAATGAATTTGTCCATATATAATTGACTATTTTGCGAAACTTAAAATGAATACTCCCTCCGTCCCCTAATAAATGTCCGGAGCCGTCAAAATTTTTTTTTCCCAAATAAGTGTCTATCACATTTTTCAATGTAAAAATATAGTTAAACTACCAATTTTACCTCTGCTATCATTACATTTTTTTTACTTTTTCAATTTTCTATGGAGTAATGATTAGGGGTTAATATGGTAAAATTATACACTTTCTTGGTTATTACATTTTGACGACTCGGGACACTTATTAGGGGACGGAGGGAGTACTCCATATTCAAATACGTAAAAATAAAAAAAAATAAAAAAATGAAAGGACAAAACGGAAAACTGTAGTTAAACTCTGTTTGATTTGACGCAAAAGAGCGTGAAAGTTAGTAAAGGAATATAAAATCTTATTTATTACTCAGCTTCATCTCTTTCCGGTTAAAAACGATACATTTCTTAAATACGGTGTCTACTTTATAGAACAATCAATATAGATAACGAGACATAGGAATACTTTATAAACTTTATATGAATTCTAATAGTCCTTTATATTATAGAATCATTCCAATAAAAAAAGTAGGAGCAATTTAGACATTTTATCGTCTAGTTATATTGATTTTTTTATAACGTAGACACCGTATATGCATAATATAAATAGCTTTATGTATATATTATTCATTCAAAGTAAAATTATACGCCCCCAACGTTTTGACCCAATAGTTAAGGAGTTGTCTGTAATCTAATAGGTCACGGGTTCAAATTATCTTTCGTTCTTGCCTAGTAAAAAAAAATAGTAAAATTATACGAAGTACGTATAAAATTTACGAGTCTAGCTCATTATTTGTCATAAATTTGTCTCATACTATTGTGTCTCGTTATTTGTTACAAATTTATTTCGTATTTATCTCATACTATTGTGTTATTTAGTGCTCCTTCGGTCACATTCAGAAAGGGCTAACTTTATAGTATAATTGGATGTTTCTAGGCTACTGAGCTGTTGAGCTTCTCGGCCTAAAAAAGGGATAATTTTTCGTGTTTGGTTACATTCATACGTATATATATCGATTTAATAAAATGAAATAAATGATAATTTATGACAAGTCAAAAGAAAAAAATAAATATTTAATTTTGGTAGAGTGAGCATGTAGTAATTAGGTGACATAATAATACGTCCAAATTTAAAAAGCCCTAAATAAGAAAACAAAATGAAGTCGTGCACAAGTTTAGGTTAAAGCACATCTAGATTTCTTTCTAGAAAAGGTAATAATTAATGCATAAATTATTTTTCTTAGCCCAACTCACAAAATATGTAACCCTAATCGATCAACGTAAAACGTTTCAATTTCCATTCCAATAAAATAAATGCGCTATAAGACACGATTCGGATCTTCTATCGTATTCTTGTGTTATAAATTTACTGTGTCATAATATTATCCACTATATAAAAAGTAAGTGCGACTAAAAAGTACTGCTACGACTTACGAGTATGATTTATCGAAACGCAGCTAAGAGTTTATTATAATGATCCTTAAAAGTTGAAATTCAAGAACTTAAGATAGGTAAACATCACGCAACGAAATATGCAGAGGACAAAAATTAAGGTATAGAATAGTGAATGTTGGGATGTTTCACATCTACCTTTCATTTGTAAGGTAAACGTAACATTGAATAAAGCTGAATTTGGGACATCATACCCTATAATATAATGGTGTGTTTCCTAATAAAATAAATTGTTTCGATTATTTTACGTTCACATGTACTCAAGAAATGAGTGATTCTTTTGCCCCTTAGGAGTGGAACAATAGTAAAGTGGTACGCATGTGATCTAATTAGACTATGGGCTGAAAATAATTTCACTAACACATCTTCAGGTTTGAGCTTGTCACACTTGTTATTTTATGTATAATTTACCTCCTTTGTATAGTTTTATCTCTCAAGTGTAATTTACCTCATCGATATGTACATATGATTTGCCAGCTTCTAACTAGGACGATATTGGGTACGCAATAAAGGCAACGGATGCGGGTTACAACGATATTAAAAACAAATGAAAACGGTATCCATCTATCAGACGATCTTCCCAAGTAAAATACAAATTAATAAAGCCTTGGCTTATTGTACTATATAACTAAGGACTAAAATTAAGTTCCTATATAGTAGTACCTACCATCCGTATACTACTTGTACAATATGTCAAATATGTGAAATATGCATATAATTATGAACGATTGATTTTAGTATGATTTACGATTGTACGGTGGTAGGGGTCCAATCTGGATGTGCAAACAACGGTGGTAATAAATTGTCATTGAATCTCTGTCTGCTGGATTATTGGTAGTACCTTCATACTTGCTTTGAATGCTTGTACTTTCTGTTGCTGTTTTCTCCCGCGGGTCTCTTCTTAGTTTAACCACTAGGGAGAGAAGTTGGCCTTAAAAAAAAAAAAAAAAAAAAAAAAAAAAAAACGTTTTATTATTCATTATTTCCAAGCTCATGTAATTATACACAACTGTATATACATGTCTAAGAACACAAAAACATAATTAATCACGCAGTTAATATTCACTCCGTCTCAAACGTAACTCTCCTCATTTCTAAAAATCGTGAAAGTCATGATCTTAAAAAAGGAGTGTATTTCGTTTCGGGACAGATAAAGTACCTCGTGTACGGAATCGAAAGCCTCGAGGCCATATGTGTGAATGATCAGCAAAATCCGAATCCAAATATGACCTTGTGAATATATATACTCCCTTCGTCCCATTATATTAGTCCTATTTGCCATTTTAGTTTGTCTCACATATTAGTCTCATTTCCTAAAATGACAAAGAATATTTGGCCACAATTCACTCTCTCTCCTCAGGATTAATTACAACCACACATTTTCCACTCACTTGGTTCATGTGCCAAAAGAAATGAGACTAATATAATGGGACGGAGGGAATATATAGCTCGACCGTACCCTTTTATAAAGAAAATAAACCTTTTTATTTTAATTTTAATTGAAGATAGGTTTCTAAATTAAGGACCAAATCTAGTTAGTTTTTACTCGAAACAAGGTAATAAGCAATCATTGAAGAATAGATTTATAAATTAAGGACAAAATCTATTTTGAGCAATCATTGATATATTAATAAGAAATCATTACTAGCTAAATATTTGGGCCATTTTATATTTAGCAATTTATGGGCCAGGCCTTTCAGTACTAGGACCAACCTCTTCCATATTCAAGAGTAATTCTATACACAGCCAAGAAATTACTCTTTATAGCCCCTCCTCAAAAATAATAAAAAAATGTAATATAATTTTACAAAACTACCCCTTAGCCCCAATTTTAATTATGAAAATCACCGCATGTAGCCCCCGTATCTTTTTAGTTTAATTAGAAAATCTATAGCCCCAAATTATAGATGGAAAATAACAAAAACATATCGAGTAATTCAATTTCATCACTCCTAACGGCATTCAGTTACAGTTAAACATGGAAGAACAAGATCAATCGGAAGAACGAAATCCAACTTCACGCTACATGGAAGTAATAGTGTATGTTCCTGATTCTCAATACTTACGTCGATAAATCTAAGTTTGCAATCTTCGATCACTATTTTGTTAATCCATTGGTGGTTTCATACAAATAAACAGGCATGTTTGATACATTAATCGTCTTGTACTATTTATATTCTTGTTAGAGACCACCAAAAAGTTGATGTCGATTAAAGGATATTAATTCCATAGATTAGATAATTTCTTCTACGATTGACATTAAGACCAATTCTGTCCACATACGATAAGTCGATAAGCTTCGAATAAATCGATATTTTTCTTTCTCCCCTCCCATAATTTTTATATGCCGTTAAAATCACCCATCTCTCATTAATTTTCCTATTGCAAAACTTTTTGATTTTTGTCAAGGGGTACCAGGTATCTTCTCATTACGGGGCTATACATTCTTTCTCAATAAATAGAAATGGGGCTATATGTTTTTCTCATGAAAAACAGAATGGGGCTATAGATTCTCGTTGCTAATAAGAGATACGTGGCTACATGCGGTGGTTCTTGTAATTAAAATTTGGGGGTTAAGGGGTAGTTTCGAAAAATCATATTACATTTTATTGTTTTATTTAAGACGGGGCTATGAAGAGTAATTTCTTGGCTATGTATAGAATTACCCCATATTCAATGGGCCCAAATATTAATATAGAACTGTATTGGTTATGCTTATCTATATACTAATAGCAGCACCGGGCTGCCGTATATAGTAAGTTCGATATTCTATAAATAGTAACTTTTATCTTATAATATTTTATTTTTAACTTTTCTTTTGAAATAAATGTATTGATGGTATTTCATAATTATCTTTTAATATTTTTAACCAACTAATTAATTGTATTTAGATGTTACAAAGTTTAAACTTATTGCAAATTATTATTTTATTTTCATTATATTTTTCATTATACATAGTATGAAATTGCATTCAACATGTTTATTCGCATACATATTCAAAGAAACATGTTTTTTTTTTTTTTTAATTGAAAGAAAAAACAATTTTTATGTATTTCTTTGTCTATATATTATGAAATTTCCCACCAACACATGTAGAACATTTTAATTTTGTAATCTCAATGCCTTCTATATAAAATTTCAAAGCAGATTCGAAGCACCACACCCATTTGTATGCATACGTAGTGTCTCCTATATTTTCCATTCCCATTTATCTAAAATTCCTCTATATATATATACATACAAAAACTAATATCATAATAGGAGCTGCGGAATAACTATTTTTAATAACTTCTTACTTTTATTATTTTGTTTTGTTATTTTTTGTAAATCTTTAAATATCATAAATGAATCGATAATTTTAATGAGATAAATTATAGTAGACGCTACAAGTACGTGCATGATTTCGGTAACAAATTAATTTTTGTTTTCCTATTTTGAATATATTTTGTGCTTATATGATTGATAATGTTGTAATCGAAAACACCACATAATTCAATTGTTATGTATTTATTTATTGAGACGTAATTCAAGGGAGAAATGCTACGGGGATAAAGCATATGATCGAGTTAAGGTTATCAAAGAATTATGTGTAATCGTTACTAATCTCCTAAATTGAACAATGGGTTTGTTAGTTTATTGAATATTTTATAGTAATCCATCTATTTATCTATATACTAATAGCAACACACGTCTGTCGTTTATAGCAACTTTAACAATTTATAATTAGTAACTTCCATTTTACGTCAATTTTAATATTAAACTATGAAAATAAAATATATAAATTTTATATCATAATGGTGCATAAATATTTTCAATCAATCATTTAACAAAATAAGTTACAAATGCATAATTTTGGCATGTGTATTAACTTTTTTCCATTTTCATATAATTTTATGCGTATATATATTTCTGAAATGTTATGAAATAAACACACATATGCACATTTTACTCATTTGGTTTATACTCTCCATTTTTTATTTTCCAGAAGAGGAGGAAGATGAAGAAGCAGCAGTTGGTTTCGGTGGGCCTCCCTCATTTCTTCTCTCCGTTTCCTTTCTCCATTGTTGTATTGCTTCACTCTCCCTGCTCTCAAATTAAACCCTGTGGAACAATATTAATAAGAGGGTAAAAATCTTTAATACATATAAATATAATCGAATTCTTTCAATTGCAACCTATATTCTTTAGTTCCCTGTATAGTTGGACTCTTTTTATTTAATTATTTTCATTCACTCTTTGTCATTTGTGGTAATTATCTATGTATTCATTCACTTACATTGACTTCATTTTTCATGTATAAAATGATTATTTGTCTAATAGAAAGTGGTAATTTTAATATACCAATATCCGATATCATCAAGTACAATTGAAAAAACCATGGACGCATACACATGTAAATAAATAATAGTAGTATTATCAATTTTTTCTACTGAATTTTAAAATTTAGCTCAACAAACAACTCCTACACAATGAAGTCAATATTGGAGGTCTCATATTGGATAGATTTATTGAGACTGGAGTTGAGATTTAAGGATAAATAAACGATTGCAGTGAAGGAGTATTCATAATATCTTATTAAGTTGACATGACATGATTCAATATTATACACAATTTTATAAGCTTTTGTAACTCCAATAATTCTTAAACCATTTGCTATGTAGTTTTGATTAAATATCATCATTTATTTTTATTGTTTCGATATTGCACCTAGAGTAATTATAATTAAGCTTGTCTCATGTACATAATTTAGTTTTAATTTCGATTTTGTTTTTCTTTTAGTGTAATACTCCCTCCGTCCCACTGATATAGGGACCTTTTTTTTTTTTTTTTTTTTCGGCACGCTTTTCCACACCTCTAGATGATGAATTTTAAAACGGATTTTTTAATAATTTTTTCTTTTACGGGATACTACAACACTAGACGACAAAGATGTCCCATAAGTGTGGCCCAAGGTGCCATTGATAACTAGATGACAAAGATGTCCCATAAGTGTGGCCCAAGGTGCAGAATCTTTTCTTTAGTGGAGGTAAAAGCCATGACAAAGCCTGCAAATAATACAAATAATGTGCACCAACCACCAGATGACATTGACCAAAACATAAAGTATTCAAAGCACGGACTGAGGTTAATATTGAAGACCGAGTGGAACCAAACGAATAAATAATACGTACATTAAACCCTCCAACCAACAACTACCTAGCCTGCTTCAAATTTAGCATTGTCAATCGCAATGACCAAACCAGTAGGTAATTAATTGCTACTCATAAACTGAAGAATCGCTGCTTTTATAGTGGTTCGGTCCGAGACCTAGTGGTCATGCAAGAGATGGATTAAAATCTGTAGGTCTTCGAACTCTCACAGAAACACCCTAGTATAAATAAAAGAAAACAGTATAAGATGAATAGTTGGAATAGAGATATTCATTGAAGCAATATATTAGGACGTATAACTATGCTAGTTCCAGGACATATCAGAAATAGCAAGACAAACTGCTAAAAACACGCAGCAAAACCAAATTTGAGGTGGGCCCGACCCAATCTAAAAACAGATCTGCTCACAAAATCAATTGCGAAACATTACATACATCACCTCTAAATTTCATAAAATTACCAAAATGACACGGGCATTGTTTTTTCTAAAGTGATTTCATTGCCAAAATATGAAGAATAACGCCTTATTTTGCCTTCGTTTACTATTCCTCACATCAGTAGAGTAAACAGTGTAGTCCTCACTTATTAAGATTGATAAATTACAAGGTGCGGAATCTTTTCTTTAATGGAGGTAAAAGCCATGACAAAGCTGGCAAATAATACAAATAATGTGCACCAGCCACCAGATGACATTGACCAAAACATAAAGTCCATGCTATTCACTCAAATAAGCTCACAACATCATGAATAAACTGCTAATCGAATTGCACCATGTAATTATTAAATAGATGTAGTCTCTTATATTAGTCCATGCTATTCACTCAAATAAGCTCACAACATCATGAAAGTGCGTACGAGAATTATATTACTTTATTATTAAATAAGTACTCCCTCCGTCTTTAAATAAGTGTTCCGAGCCGCCAATTTGAAAAAACCAAGGAGAATGCTAAAATGACACTTATGCCCTTTAAATCCTTGATTATTTATTTATTTATTTTTGTCTTTCTCCCACTTTTAGATTTTCAAGAAGGGTAGTTATGGTACTTTTGTGTAATTTTTACTTGGAAAATGTGATAGGACACTTATTTAGGGACAAAATTTTTGGCGGCTCGGGACACTTATTTAAAGACGGAGGGAGTATAGAATAGGTATTATGTAAAAGAATTATTTTTTAATTAGCATAAGAAGTCACTCAATGAGCTTCAAATTGATAAACAACGTAAAATCATAATATATTTGAACAGCTATAAAGAGAATTACATAAGGTATATATCCTCATGTTCTAATATATATACCTTTTCTTAAAATTCAACCTGTATTAAATTTATAGATTTTAAGGTTGACCATTTAGTACATACTCCGTATATCTTAAAATTCAATACAATATATCAATCGGTTGAAGTACGTACGAGAATCATTTCAGCAATATTATAAGAAGTAGTTAAAACCATTAACATATAATATACTTATTAATTACTATATAAAGGTGCTGATCAAAACATTTAGATTAACATTCGTTTAATTATTATAAATATCATTTTAATATTTTGGTTATATAACTGTATATTTCTATTAAAGAGAAATTCTTATCTTAAATATAAGTCAAATCATATTTTAAGATATACATTTAATTAGACACTTGTAGTATCCCGTAAAAGAAAAAATTATTAAAAAATCCGTTTTAAAATTCATCATCTAGAGGCGTGGAAAAGCGTGCCGAAAATCACAAAAAAAAGGTCCCTATATCAGTGGGACGGAGGGAGTATTTAACTGTCATTAATTGACATAGTTGATCACAAAATGAAGATTAACCAATTGTTAAACAGAGGCAATGGTATAACGCATCAATGAACACGAATCGAATTGTAAAGGAAGTCAAACTTAATTAAATATTTTATTTTATTGTTTTGTTGGGTTTCCAATCCCAAATACGTACAATATTAAAATAATCTAATGTAAAAGTTAAAAAAAAAAAAAAAAAAAAAAAAATCCGTTTAGAAGTAACATATTTGTAAGTTATGTTCAATGTATCGAATTTGGAAATACGATGTTATAAACGTTCCACCATATTTGTGTTAGTTAATAAATTAATTTTGACGTTATGAACATAAATCATGTGTAATTAAATACTTCTTCAATATTTATAATATTTTGTGCTTATATATTCTAGAAATATACATTAATACACTCGTGCTCCAACTATTTTCCATCATTCTATTTACATTTTTGTTCAATTCAAAGACTTGGGTTTCCGATTAATTTGGTATGCTCTCAAGTCTCAATAACATTGTGTCACGCCCCAATTCCCGAGGGAAGGCACGTGTGCCGGGACGTGGCAAGGGGTTGGAGTTAAGAAGCGGGGATAGAAAGGGGATCATAGCTTAAGACATTTTAACCATATTATTATCATTTAATTAACTACGGGATCGGGACGTACAGCACGAACTACGGGGTAGGAAAACCATACTACCCGTACCGGCCGCCATGTCTGAATACCCGCAAAAATAAAGTAAAATATTTAAATACGGGATCGGGACATATACAGCTCAAACTATGGGGTTGGTTAATCCGAACTTCCCATGTTGGCCGCTGTCTGAGTACCCGTAAGAGAAATGTAGAAGTAGGAGAAACGTAGAGATTTTATTAACTTATCATAATATACATGAGGGGTGGACTTTATTTAGCGTAGCGGAAGCGTTTATTCTTTTTACACCGTAGCAACAACAACAGTCCTCCCTAGCTCCTGCTGCTCCACCAGATTCCTTTACCTTAATCTGCAAAACATTTGGAAAGGAATTGCAGGGCTGAGTACTAATGCACTCAGTGGAGTTATGCCGAAAACATTTATAATAAAAAGAATATCCATGATAATAAAGCATGCATAAAAGGGTTTAGAAAATCATATAACTTCCATGCACACGGAAACCCATTTTCGTTGATTGCGCGCAAATGCGTATTACCATGTTACCCTTATATTGATCCCGGGACATACCACTGCCGGATCCCTTTCTGATGGAGCCTATAGTTTGGAGACAATGGAGTATTTCATCCACTAGTTCTCCCCTCGAAGTTAGAACCAATTGGTGATCAACCCAATGATATCTAATCGTGCGCACAGCCCCTCGATTAGTGTGTTAGACCAATCGAAAGACCCGATCGTAAACATAAGAGCCTTAAACATGTAATCACGCATCAAAACATTTTTCATGGATAAACCCACATTTAGAGCTTACTAACTCAAAATAATATTTTGGAAAGAGAAACCCCACCTTTATAACCGAAATACCGAAATAACTTGAATTCTTGACTTCGTAGACTATATAATATCTTTTTGCTAATATACGGGCATTAACTAATTAACTAAGGAAGTTATAGTTCTGGGTGCTCTTGAAAATGAGGGACAATTGCCCTTTATATAGGAGGAAGAGAATTAATTAATTAATACATAGCCTAGGTGAGTCAACCTTAGGCATGCAACGTGTATTACTAGAAGAGTTCCAACGATTTATATCATGCATGCATGCCAACTATTGCATTATTTTATTATTTATCTAAAACCATGCATGCATATTACCATGCATTTCCATGCATACTTCCATGCATGCATTTTACCATGCATACTTCCATGCATGCATATTACCATGCATTTCCATGCATACTTCCATGCATGCATACGTATATACTATATATGTACTAATATTAATGATATTACTAATGCATGCATGCTCACTCTTGTTTTCTAATCTTAATTGTTGTTATATTACGTAGATTTATGCGAAACTAATAGGAAAATATCGGATATTACATTCCTCTCTCCTTATAAAAATTTCGTCCTCGAAATTTCACGTACCTGGATATTCTAGGTCAGGATACTGAGCTCTTATCTTTTCTTCTAATTCCCACGTGGCTTCTTCGATGCCGTGATGATTCCAAAGAACTTTAACTTGCGAAATTTCCTTGTTTCTCAAAATTCTAATCTTACGATCGAGTATTCGTACTGGTTTCTCCTCGTACTGTAGGTCCTGGCTTAGAACTACCTCGTCGTATTTGATCACGTGCTTCCGATCAAATACGTATTTTCGTAACATAGAAATATGGAAAACATTATGAATACCTTCTAAGTTAGGCGGCAGAGCTAACTTATATGCGACGGGACCTATTCTCTCGAGAATTTCGAACGGCCCGATATACCTAGGACGTAACTTACCTCGTTTCCCGAACCGTATGACTCCCTTCGTAGGAGAAACCTTAAGAAATACGTGATCTCCGACCTCGAACTGAAGATCAGTGCGCCTCTTGTCAGCATACGCCTTTTGCCTATCTTGTGCTTCCTTTATCCTTTGTCGAATCAAATTGACGACTTCAACCATGTCCTGGACTAAGTCTGGACCTAATAATCTTCTTTCACCAACCTCGTCCCAGTAGAGCGGCGATCTACACTGACGTCCGTATAAAGCTTCGTACGGCGCCATTCCTATAGTTGCTTGATAACTGTTGTTATAAGCAAACTCTACGAGTGGTAAAATTTCTTCCCAGTTGTCTCCTCGGTCTGCAACGATAGCTCGGAGCATATCTTCTAACACTTGTATCGTTCTTTCGGATTGTCCGTCCGTTTGAGGATGAAAAGAAGTGCTGAAGTTCAACTGAGTTCCCATTGCTTCTTGTAGGCTTCTCCAGAATTTTGACGTGAATCTTGTATCTCGATCTGAGGTAATCGAAACAGGGATCCCGTGTAATCTCACTACCTCCTTGACATAGAGTTGAGCTAACTTGTCTAGTCCTAAAGTCATCTTGATTGGCAGAAAATGGGCTGACTTCGTGAGCCGGTCAACTATAACCCATATAGCTGTATTTCCTCGTGTTGACTTTGGAAAACTCACCACGAAATCCATGTTGATATGTTCCCATTTCCACTCCGGAATGGGCAATGGTTGTAATGCTCCGTATGGTCTTTGGTGTAGCGCCTTCACTTGTTGACACGCAAGACATCGTTCTACGAATGACGCAATATCTTTCTTCATGGCTTCCCACCAGAATTTTTGACGTAGATCCATATACATCTTCGTACTACCGGGATGAGCAGTGTACGGCGTATCATGAGCTTCACTCATAATTTCGTTCTTCAACTCATCATCTCTTGGAATCCACAATCTTCCATTATAAGTTAGAGCTCCGTCACCTACAATTGTAAATCCCTCTTTAGCTTCTCCGGTTTTAACCTTCGATCTCATTTTCTCCAAAAATTCATCTTTTCTCTGAGCTTCGATAATTCTTTCTCGTAAATCGGGTTTAGCTATCATCGCTGCTATGCATCCTGACACGGTTTCGGGCGGGCATACGACTTCTAGATCTAGAGCAGCGAACTCTCGAATAAGCATTTCTTGTTCCGTGATCAGACATCCCAATCTCCCTCTATTCTTTCGACTAAGAGCATCTGCTACTACGTTAGCTTTTCCAGGGTGATAGCTGATGATGCAGTCGTAATCCTTGACCAATTCCAACCATCTTCTTTGTCTCATGTTCAACTCCTTTTGTTCGAAGAAACACTTCAGACTCTTGTGGTCAGTGAATATTTCACACTTAGCTCCATATAGATAATGCCTCCAGATTTTCAATGCATGAACTACTGCCGCTAGCTCCAAGTCATGAGTCGGGTAATTCAACTCATGAGGTTTCAACTGTCGTGACGCATACGCAATAACTTTACGGTTTTGCATCAGCACACATCCCAAGCCTTGTTTTGATGCATCAGTGAATACGACAAAATCTTCGTTGCTTTCTGGAATTGCTAATACTGGGGCAGAGGTCAGTCTCTTCTTCAGTTCTTCAAAACTCTGCTCGCAGTCCTTGGTCCACGTATACTTTACTCCCTTTTTTAGTAGTTGCGTCATGGGTCTTGCCAATTTTGAAAATCCTTCAATGAACCTCCTGTAATATCCTGCTAGACCTAGGAAACTCCGTATTTCATTCGCATTTGTTGGAGTTTTCCATCCACTGACTGCCTCGACTTTTGCAGGGTCCACTTTGATACCTTCTGCTGAGACGATATGGCCTAGAAACATAACTTCTTTCAACCAAAATTCGCATTTGCTAAATTTGGCATAGAGTTTCTCCTTACGTAATGTTTCTAGTATGATACGTAAGTGTTCTTCATGTTCACTCTCGCCTTTTGAATATATAAGGATATCATCGATGAAGACAAGGACAAAGCCATCCAGATATTGATGAAAAATCCGATTCATCAAATCCATGAATACCGCTGGGGCGTTAGTGAGACCGAATGGCATGACTGTGAACTCGTAGTGTCCGTATCTGGTTCGAAATGCTGTCTTCGGAACGTCTTCCTTTTTCACTTTAAGTTGATGATATCCTGATCGAAGATCGATCTTTGAAAACACGGATGCTCCCTTCAGTTGGTCAAAGAGATCGTCTATCCTTGGTAGCGGGTACCTGTTTTTGATGGTTAGTTTATTCAACTCTCTGTAGTCGATGCACATCCTCATACTTCCATCCTTCTTTTTCACAAAAAGAACTGGCGCTCCCCATGGCGACACACTAGGTTGTATGAAACCTCGATCCAATAACTCCTGCAGTTGCATCTTCAACTCATGTAACTCTTTTGGGGCCATCCGGTAGGGTGCTTTGGATACTGGTGCCGCTCCTGGTTCCAGATCAATTGAAAATTCGACCCGTCGATCTGGGGGTAATCCTGGTAGCTCTATAGGAAAGACATCTTCATATTCTTTAACAATAGGTACTTCACCGATCTCTATTCCCTTCTCCGATTGCTCCTTCAAGGTTACCCAGAAAGCTTGGCAATTTCCCTTTCGTAGAATTGATGTTGCCTTCATTGCTGATATCACTGGTATTCTCTCACCTACTCTTACGCCATGCAAACTAACTCTCTCCTCCTTATTCTCGAAATAGACTTCTCTGTCTTGACAGTTAATGGTCGCTCCATTTAATTCTAGCCAATCCATCCCTAGTATCACGTCAAATTCCATAATG
Organism: Thymus mandschuricus; assembly: GCA_029379335.1. NCBI lineage: Eukaryota > Viridiplantae > Streptophyta > Magnoliopsida > Lamiales > Lamiaceae > Thymus > Thymus mandschuricus. Next base: position 5,251,669 of record CM057080.1, on the reverse strand, counting down.
GAAATGACGTACAAGTTTGCCACAAAGATTTGTTCACCGATCCTAAGCTTCTGATTTACGCAAGCTTCTTCTGACAACATGGTTTTTCCGGATGGAATACTTATTTGTAAAGGTTGATCTATTCTCCCGGGTATTATATTTAATTTATGACACGCGATTTGCGAAATGAAAGAATGGGATGCTCCCGTATCAAATAAGGCTAGAATAGGTATGTTGTTGAGGTAAATCATACCTGCAAGATTTCCGGGTGCTTTTGCTGCTTGCTCCTGATTTAGAGCGTAGGCTCTGGCTTGCTGAAGTGGCCTGGGCATCGGTCTCTGATTCCCTTGGTTCATTCGTGGAGGTGGAGGTGGCATAGGCTGAAATCTTGCACCTTGGTTCCCGTTGAAAGCTGGACAGTCGCGAGAATAGTGTCCTGGCCTTTTACACCGAAAACAAAGAGTAGTTCCGAGCTTGCATTCCCCAAAATGATATTTCTGACAAGTGCGACAAAGTGGCTTCTCTCTATTCTGCATTGGTTGTTGAGTTTGCTGAAAGTTTCCTCTCCATGGCTGTTTTCCCCTGAAATTTCCGGTATTCCCTTCTTCCCACTTTCTTTTCCCCTTGGCTTGGTCTGGTGCATTATTGGGTCCCCTTTCCTTTGGAAGCATGGATTCTATATCCATCGCTCTACTCAGTGTCTGAGCATAAGTAAGTGTTCCTTGACTGGCTAAGGAAACACCTATCTCGTGACGTAAACCCCGCCTAAATTTGTCAGCACGAGCTGCATCTGTATTCACCAAATGTGGAGCGTAGCGTGACAGCTGATTGAACAGTCGGTCATACTCCATGACAGTCATCTTTCCTTGCTTGAGATTCCAAAACTCGTTCTGCTTTTGCTGTCGATAACACCCTGGTATGTATTTTTCATATAATTCACTTTTAAAATCTTCCCAAGTGTACTCCTCCCATTGTTCCTGAGTCATGGTGCGTCGAACGGATTCCCACCAAAAGTCAGCCTCGTCGACAAGCTGGTACGTTGCTAAAGTCAACCGGTTTCGATTTCCACAATCGACATAGTCAAAGATCCTCTCCATCGATCGAATCCATCTTTCGGCATCAGTTGGATCACCGAGCCCATTGAAGGTAGGTGGATTTTGTCTACGAAAACACTCATCGATCCTAGCAATAGGTTGGGGCTCTACTCGATCGTTACATTCTGGGTTTGCCTCAAGGTTTCCGTTTTTCCTTTGCTCCATTTCTAGAACAGAATTTGGTTAAAAAGGTTTGTAGAACAATAATAATTGCCAAGGCATGTTGTGGTTAATCTTAAACAACACACATCTAAATAAATATGCATCATATATAACATTATCAATACATGTCTTCGTGGATCCATAGTAAAACCTGTGACTCAATGTATTACACATTTTTCAATAAAAATTTAACCATTCCTCGTAATCATTTCAATAATAACCATGCATCCCTGATGTATCCTTGGAAATAAAACTTAGCGCCCTTTATCATTTCACATGAGTTATATGGGTTCGATTGTCCCAAACATAACTAAATCATGAATCATAACCATGCATGAACACATAATAATATCATTTACCTCTTACCCTTGGAGTCTGGTGTAGCAGCAAGCTTGAGAGTTGTTGTTGTTGTGCTTTCCAATTCAAATTTTAAATCATTCCAAGTTACGATTTCAGAGCGGAGAATTGCTCTGATACCATTATGTCACGCCCCAATTCCCGAGGGAAGGCACGTGTGCCGGGACGTGGCAAGGGGTTGGAGTTAAGAAGCGGGGATAGAAAGGGGATCATAGCTTAAGACATTTTAACCATATTATTATCATTTAATTAACTACGGGATCGGGACGTACAGCACGAACTACGGGGTAGGAAAACCATACTACCCGTACCGGCCGCCATGTCTGAATACCCGCAAAAATAAAGTAAAATATTTAAATACGGGATCGGGACATATACAGCTCAAACTATGGGGTTGGTTAATCCGAACTTCCCATGTTGGCCGCTGTCTGAGTACCCGTAAGAGAAATGTAGAAGTAGGAGAAACGTAGAGATTTTATTAACTTATCATAATATACATGAGGGGTGGACTTTATTTAGCGTAGCGGAAGCGTTTATTCTTTTTACACCGTAGCAACAACAACAGTCCTCCCTAGCTCCTGCTGCTCCACCAGATTCCTTTACCTTAATCTGCAAAACATTTGGAAAGGAATTGCAGGGCTGAGTACTAATGCACTCAGTGGAGTTATGCCGAAAACATTTATAATAAAAAGAATATCCATGATAATAAAGCATGCATAAAAGGGTTTAGAAAATCATATAACTTCCATGCACACGGAAACCCATTTTCGTTGATTGCGCGCAAATGCGTATTACCATGTTACCCTTATATTGATCCCGGGACATACCACTGCCGGATCCCTTTCTGATGGAGCCTATAGTTTGGAGACAATGGAGTATTTCATCCACTAGTTCTCCCCTCGAAGTTAGAACCAATTGGTGATCAACCCAATGATATCTAACCGTGCGCACAGCCCCTCGATTAGTGTGTTAGACCAATCGAAAGACCCGATCGTAAACATAAGAGCCTTAAACATGTAATCACGCATCAAAACATTTTTCATGGATAAACCCACATTTAGAGCTTACTAACTCAAAATAATATTTTGGAAAGAGAAACCCCACCTTTATAACCGAAATACCGAAATAACTTGAATTCTTGACTTCGTAGACTATATAATATCTTTTTGCTAATATACGGGCATTAACTAATTAACTAAGGAAGTTATAGTTCTGGGTGCTCTTGAAAATGAGGGACAATTGCCCTTTATATAGGAGGAAGAGAATTAATTAATTAATACATAGCCTAGGTGAGTCAACCTTAGGCATGCAACGTGTATTACTAGAAGAGTTCCAACGATTTATATCATGCATGCATGCCAACTATTGCATTATTTTATTATTTATCTAAAACCATGCATGCATATTACCATGCATTTCCATGCATACTTCCATGCATGCATTTTACCATGCATACTTCCATGCATGCATATTACCATGCATTTCCATGCATACTTCCATGCATGCATACGTATATACTATATATGTACTAATATTAATGATATTACTAATGCATGCATGCTCACTCTTGTTTTCTAATCTTAATTGTTGTTATATTACGTAGATTTATGCGAAACTAATAGGAAAATATCGGATATTACACATTGTGAATGTCTTTAACTCAAGCAAACACTTATTTTTTTTCCTTCCAATTTTCAATCTATGTTTTGTGCTTATATATCCAACTTTAATATAATTGATTATTGGTTTTATAAATTTAAATTTTCTTAAAATTGATTAAATGTATATATTAATACGAGATATATTAATATATTCTACAAATATATACGTATGAATTTTAAACGCCCACTGATCAATTTGTATAGATTATTATGTATTGTTATAAAAAAAAAGATTCCAAAATTAGTTTCTAAAAGGAATACAAATTTATATGGATTAATTATTATTTTATGTGAATTATTGTAATTTAGTGAACTGTATTTGAAAAAAAATACAATTTTATAAAATTAATTATTGATTTGTGTTGATTTGGTAATGCATAGAAATGTGGCTGGTAAACTTAAATTCGATTATTAAAAGTTATTTTTCTCTGTCCATGTCATCCTACTTATTAATTGTCGTTTATTTTTCTGTGTAATTTCATTTTCTCAATTAGCAAATATCTTTGCTACAAACAATATGAACTTTGTAGTTGTTTGTTACTCGATTGTTTTTGGTTTACGAAAGTTGATCGCCGTCTTCTATTGCCTCAATGAAGGCAACCTATAATTAAAATTTCACAACCTATTTTATCACAAATTGATTGTCATGCTCTTTTATTCAAAATCCTATTTTTCACAAAAGATTTAGATGTATATTATTGTACTCACATGTGTACATTATAATTTGAATTTTTTAAGAAACTTCAACAAAATAGATCAAGTTGAATTATTTTATTAAAAACTTCAACAAAAATCATATCTATATAGATAAAAAATAAAAAAAATAATCATATTCGACATATATAGCTTACCCCATGCATCGCATGGGTGTGATACTAGTACCCAAAATAAATACTCCATCTGCCCCACTTAATTAGTCTAATTGAAATATATATCTCATATATGAATATTTAATGGGACGAAGTGAGTAAGGATTAAAAAATAAAATTAAACCCCCGCAGATTTGATACTCCCTCCGTCCCGCCCGATTTGGCCTAGTTCTTTTCGGCACGATTTTTAAGGGGGAGTAAATTACATTAATTAATAACCTTGAATTTGTGTTCCCAATAAAGGAAAATTAAAACTAGCCAATCAAATTCATTCTTAACAATTTAAAAGTATTAAACTAAAAAAGTGAAAGTGTAATGTTGGTCCCAAAAAGGAAATAGGCCAAGTCGGCCGGGACACCCCGATTTGGAAAACGGGCCAAATCGGGCGTGACGGAGGGAGTAATTAGTAGTCTCTTTTTTCTATTATAATAGAGAATAACTAATACTCTTTTCGTTTCATTTTACTAGAAGCTATCTGAATTAGAGCTATTTTAATGTAGTATCAAAATAAATCCGATCTCATTAAAATGAGTTATATTAGAAAGGGAGGATGGAATATTATACTTTACAAACTATATCAATGTCTTCTAATTAACTTGTGGGTATAAAGTAAATTGAATTTAGTTTAACATTACCAAATTTTAAGCGATATGAACAATTATTCTAACCCGGCCGAACTGAAATAGCGGGATCAGGATAACGTAATATGGATACCAAATGGGGTGATACGTCCAGAAAAGACTTCTTATTCATGCTTATCACCCCTATCAAAAAAAAAAAAAAAAAGGCCTTTAGCTAATAATTAGTCATACTATAAACATGTCACTATAGGAAATACAGTAATATTTTGTATACATATAAGTCACATATCAACAAATTGTTGCTTATCCTCTTGTTTATTTGTATTAGATAACAACTGCGACCCATACTAAAATCGATGATCCGAATTTATTCACGTTTCTCGTGTATCTAAAACGAACCCGATCATGTTATTTTCTTGATTGAGTATGGTAGCTCGCTTCCACTAATTTTTTCAATTGCGGAACAAGCTAATTAATGAATTAATTTAATAATTAGCAAATGAGTTTGTTCACCTAATGTATAAGTTAGTTTTTCCCCATGAAACAATTAGTAAAGCCTAAACTCTATCTAACTAATATTCAATTCATACATTATTTATTTGCCAAAAAAAAAAAAAAAAAGTCATGGTCAGTTGCCCTAAAACTAGCCGGTAGTTGGACAAATTGAATCCTTCTCCCTTTGAAGATTCAATTAATTAATTAATTAAATTAAAACAATAATTACGTGTCTTAATACTAAATCTTTGTTCTAACAAATTTGTCTACAAATAGACATACTTGTAACAATTAATGCAATGCTTCTTGTAATATTTTCACATTGTACTAATTCCGTTTAGTAATAATACTAATCTTATTTTATTTTTATTAATTAATTTAAAAGTAAGTTTAATTGGATCAGTTGGCAGAAATGGCAATATCGTGCCCCTTCAACAACTGCATTTCCCCTAAAACCCACCCCACGAACTTTGCATTTTTTATTTATTCATTAATGTTATTTTTAATTATTAGTTATAATATTTAATTACATTTATGCCCATCTGTTCCTTCATTTATGTTACTTTACGGAGGGCAAATCGGACATTTCGTTCCCCATAATTGTAATTAACGAAATAAATAAAGAGTAATTAGCAGAATTAGTCAAGACACGTGCGCACAATATTGTCGTGGGTTTTATATATAGACTACACTCATCACACCTCTCTCTCTCTCTCTCTCTCTCTCTCTCTCTAGATCTCTCTTAAACTGAAAAACTGCTATTCCTCCGGTGTCCTAATACACATCCATGGAGACCTCCTCCTCCTCCTCCACCGCCTTCGCCGCCGGTGATGGCGTCGATGACTGCTACAAGCCGCTGCCGCCGCTCTACCTCGCTTTCACGGCCGTTTGGCTCTTCTCCGCCGTGGTTTGGACACTCAACACCTACAGAAACCGCCACTTTCAGGTACTGATAAATATATTCATCTCATCAAATTTTTCCAAGGTTTTTTTTTTTTTTTTTTTTTTTTTTTTTTTTTTTTTTTTTTTTTTTTTTAATTATGAAAATCATTAATGCAGCTGAGTAATGATTTGATCGTATAATTAGCAAGATTGTGTGTGTGTGTGTTTTTTTTTTCAGCCAAATAAATTGCAATGGATTCTAGCCTCTGTACCATGGATTAAATCTCTGCAACTTTCTTTCTCTTTCCTTTTCTGGTAAGCCGTTAATCGGTCGCATTGTTATTTTAATATGGTCGTGGTCGTGGTCGTGGTCGTGAATCTTGATTTGGTGCAGGTACACATGTTTTTATTCAAATGTGTGCTCTTTGTGGATGTCATTTGGAGTGTATATAATGGGAGTTTTGTTCCAAACGTTTTCTTTCGTCTCGTTCTTCCTCATCTCCCACGGCTACTGCATCACCTGCCACCGCCTCTCCCTCTCCGAGAGGCGAACCATGGCCGTCTTAAGCTGTGTCTTTTACTTGTCTCTTGTTGGTTACCGAGCTTCTGTACCTTACTTCTCTGTGAGTCTTCTTTTGACTCTCTGAGTTTCCACGTCTCTCTTTTTATAAGGCCTTTTTGTTAAGGGGGTGAATGACTCGATTCTGATTAATACGAACTTTTGTTGTCGTCTTTGTGTGTGCAGGTGTTGATGTTGTTTAACTATGTGATGGTGTTCTATGTAATATTCAACCATGTCTCTCAGAACATAAGCGTTCTTCGCGATCAGCTGAGCTTCATCGACAACGAGGATGTTCAGGCAATGTATGATGCGATTTACACAAAGTACATCATGTTCAAGTATGCAAAAAACTTTAGCCCTTCTCTTCATTTGGAGCAATACTTTAATGTTTGCTGAAATCTTGTCGAATTTCGGTGTTTGTTGCAGGAAATTTCAAGGGGCAATGCACATTGTGGCTCTATCAGAATTTGCAGTATGATATGATCTTCTTTCATTAATTCTCTATTCAGCTTATAGAAAATAAAGTGCAGTTCTTAAATGGTGAAGTTTGTTAATTTCCTTTTCAGATGTTTATTAGTCTTCATAATTCGTCGGAGAGTTACTGGATTCGGTTGTTGATTCGAGAGTGGGCGCAGTTCTTCATCTTCTTGTACATAGGGTAAAACTACATACACATAGCTTGAGCATGATTATTATGTGGTATTTTGGAATCAAGAAATTTGATATATGCTTGAATTATTACTAATAATAATGTAGATGGATCTTCAAGTCTCAAGAACCGGCCCCTCGTTTCTCAGTGATGCCTATTTTGAGGACTAAAGGGGAGACAGTGATACCTCCAATTTACAGCATTGTAAGTTTGAAATACGATACGACTCTCTCCGTCCCAACGAATCAATTTCTTGAAACTTTATTTTAATGATTGGATGCCACTTCCACTTCAGGAAATGGATGCTGAGACTTTCAGAGAGTTCAGATGCCATGAATGGCACATTGGAGTGGTAAGAATCTCTCTCTCTCTCTCTCTCTCTCTCTCTCTCCAGGAAATGTAATGAGTGTGAGTGTTTTGGTGCAGCCAACTCTGTCCTGTAAAAGAAGCATAAAGGATTCAGTTCTGGTAGTAATCCAGCAACCTCATTCATGCATACAAAAGGGCTAGTTTTCCTTTTCTTTTTTTTAAGAAGAAAAGGAAAGTGTACACTTACTTCTGATTTTGCCCTATTTTTGTAAATTCCACACCAAATGTACATTCTCTCCTCCCTTTCTGTATTCACTATAACAACAGAGTTTGCAACTCACTGAATTATTCCCTCTGTATTTTATTTACTAATTTATACTCCTTCCGTCCCATTAATATAGAAATATGTTTCATTTTCGTCGATTCTATTAATATATGGATATTATCTAAAATTAATTTGTACTACTTCCACCCACGTCTTATTTCTTATGTCTCGAGGGAAAAAAAAAAAAAAGACTACTCTGCTGGGCCGATGGCCCAATAAAAAATTATTGAAAAATAAAAAAAGTTAAGAGTCTGTCAGACAGCTGCCTGGCCATCTCAAATGGGCCAAGGCCCAAGCGAGAACGATCCTCTACCTAACCGGTGGCTCAAGACCGAGCCGACGCAGTGCTGTTAATCACGCTCTGACCGGGCAGCCGTGGTTCATCAACCAGACTTGGTTTCCTGTCTCCTTAGAACTCAAGGATTCAGAGGTACGAGCCTATAGAACAGATCCTGTTCAAGTAAGGTCGTGCTATGCCCTCTCACTCCGAGCTAATAAATACCTGGAAATCTTGTCATATATTTCCGGTGTGGGATACTAAGTCCCCTTCACAGTACTTGCTACTACTTGTAGTACTACTACTTGTAGTACCATTTTCTTTAGTACTAATACTTTTCCTATTCAGCGTTTCTATATTTATTTACACTTTCCTCTTTTGCCACCCCATTTCATTTTTACATTTTAAACAAATTCAAGTTTTGCATTATAATCTTAGATTAAGGTTATAGACCATTCAATATTCACATGATTAAACTTGTTCAATATCTTAGGCATACATCATAATATATCTGATTTTTTTATAAAAAAAAGAGTGATTTCAATTTAATTTACGGAATATTTACGAGGATTCGACTCTGGAACCGATTAAAGTATCACTAAATCAATTTACGTACATTTTTATATCGAACTTTATCGTATACATAAAATCTACACTTTTTTTACGTTTCTTAAAATAAACATGAAGCTAAGCGTAATTTACGTTTCTTTTTATCCTAATTTAGACTTTCTAATTGCTGAATTTTAGTACAATTCCTTCTTCCTTAATATGTTGCACAAATATCTCTACATGCCTAGGCACAACATCTATTCTAGGATTTTTCTACTACTAAAATTTAACAAACCAAACACCAAAAATTAACTAAAATTCCTTCCGATCTTCAATCAAACACCACTCAAAGTTCCTCTTCTTCGTCGCCGATTCCTCATTTTAACATTCACTCATATCGGAAAAAACGAAAAGGAAAAAAGATTACATTTTGAAAAAAAAATAATTTCCCAATGACGGATCTCCTCCTCCTCATCCCAATCTCTCTCATCATCATCCTCTACGTCATCGTCAAGCCCAAGCCCGTGCGCGTGCCGATCAAGGATCGCCACGTGTTCATCTCGGGCGGATCGAGCGGCATCGGCCTGGCCCTGGCCCGCCTCTGCGCCCACCAAGGCGCCGAGGTGTCCCTCCTGGCCCGCAACGTGGACCGTCTCGAGGAGGCCCAACACTCCATCAAGATGTCCACGGGGCGTGACGTCAAGATCTTCAATGCTGACGTCAGGGACTTCGACGCTGTCCAGCGCGTGATGGAGGAGGCCGGCCCCATCGACGTCCTCGTCTGCAACCACGGCGTCTACGCCCCGCACGAGCTGGAGGGCCAGGAGCTAGAGGAGATCACCTTCATGGTCGACGTCAACCTCATGGGCACCTTCCACCTCATCAAGGCCGCCCTCCCCATGATGAAGAAGAACCGGGCCGAGAAAGGCCCCGGTTCCATCGCCATCATGTCGTCCCAGGCCGGTCAGGTAAATTTAACCAGTAATGCTATTTAGCCACGTTACGATGGTTGTATTGTATAGCTTCATTGTTAATTTAAGTCACTATTCCTATTCACTTTCTCAATGTATAGTTCAATTGATTTGTGAAACTTTGGCTAATTATTAATAAGGAATCACTTTTTTTAATTAAAAGAAAGGGAAAATCAAAGAACTTCATTGATGAATTTCTTGGTGCATTTATGTTTCTTGCACATTATATCAAAAATTCTTCCTTCGTTCTGTCTGATTACGTCTCTTTTTATTATTTTAACAGACTTATAAAATTTAAAATAATACAAAGAGCCGTAATCAGATGGAATAAATTGAAATCCAAATAATGTTACTATTAGTTTTGTGAGCTCTCAATGATTTGATTTCAGGTAGGGATATATGGTTACACAGCATATTCTGCAAGTAAGTTTGGGCTCAAGGGTTTGGCTGAAGCTCTACAGCAAGAGATTATAGCTGATAACATTCATATCAGCCTCATTTTCCCTCCGGATACCGAAACCCCCGGATTCGCACAAGGTTCACTTCCTCATCTCTCGTCTCCGATTGATCATTCCTTGTTCGTTTCATATCATACACAGTGTCCGGATCTAATTAGGAATGTTTCATTCATATTGTTAAAGATCTAAGTAAGGAATACTAGTTAATTTATTGAGGTTATTTTGTGATGATGGCAGAGAACAAGAAGCGTCCGCAGCTAACTAGCATCATAGCAGCTTCCTCCGGCCCCATGAAAGCCGATGAGGTTGCTAAGAAGTCCCTGAGTGGAATCGAGACCGGCACGTTCATGGTCCACTGCAACTTCGAAGGCCTCTTGCTCTCCGTTGCCACGGCTGGTCTGTCCCCTCAGAGATCATTCGTCACTGCATTCATCGAGGTGATGGCTGCCGGTATAATGCGCGTGGCCGCTTTGATTTTCCAATGGAATTGGTACAGGAGCATCGAGAAGTGGCATGTTAAGAAGTCTCAAAAAAAGGATTGATGCAATGCCACTTTGGTTTGCCTGAGGAAAAAGGGGCTTTCCTGGGACGTTTTTCGCCTCGTTTTCGGATTCGGGTTTTCGACTCTCCCCGTATGTCTGTGTGTTTGTATAGTTTGGAGCATGTTTTAGGTTGTTTTGGTAGGGAGCAAGTGCTTGTGTTTAGCCAGAATAAACAAGTGGTGATAGTCATAAATGGAATTTTCTGAGGAATTTTTTGCACTAGTATGTATAGTAATGTAGTATACTTGCTGTTTACTTGTGATGTTACTCAACATTTATGTACTTTTGTCATGAAATTTTCATGAATGGGAGATTTATTTTTACTCCGTATAAGCAGACTTCGTTATCAACGAGACGTGTGTATTAATCGGTGATAAAAACATGCTAATCGAAATGAGTTTATCAATTATATAATTAGTATTTCACATAGATTCATTCAATTCTTAATTATTTAAGTTTAATAACCAATTAAATTATAACATACTAGCAATTTGGGCCTTTTATGTTAGGGCTTTATTTATTTATTTATTTATTTATTTATTTATTTATTTATTTATTTATTTATTTATTTTCTCTCCCAAATTTCAATCGACCTTCTTCCTCACTCACTCAAAGAACTCTCGCCGCTCGACGCCGGCGGCCAAAGCCTCGCCGCGGCCTTGATCTTCGACCGGTAAGCTCATATCTTGCTTTACTTCGCGCTCGATCGAGGTTAATCCGGACTATGCTATGTAAACGTAAGGTTTCAGGTGGTTTTATCATTGTTGTAATCGAATTGTAACATTCAATTTGAAGGGGAAAATCGAAAATCGAAGGACACCCGCGCTTTTGTCTTTCACAATTCCCTACCGGCGGCAGCTTTCGAGTTTACGGAATAATCAGGGGTATAGAGAAAGAGGGGAAACAGTCGAGATTTTGAGCAATGAGTGCAGGTAACTCGTAGTTTCCTTATTTCATCGGGTTTATTCGGTACTTTGATTTTTCTGTTGATGTTGGTGGATTTTTACTGAGTACTGACCTTGTTGAATAATGATAACACGGTTGCATGAACTAGATCAACTTATGCATTCTTCTTGTTCTGTATTTTGAGGAATAGGGGCTAACCAAATGTCATCAAAAATAGTTAAGAGAATTTGTTTTGATCCTGAATTTTCCGATAGCTTACCACAATAACAAAACGAAATTAGTTGAGTGATGAGTGGTCAGAACTAAAGTTAGTTGTTGACCCTGTACACTAAATTTTGGTTCTTAATAACCTGTCACAGTGACAGTTTGTGGTTTACGTTGAGGTTATCGGTTTCTGTAGCTCGTTAAGTCTCAACATGACTTTAAAATAACCTTGGGACAGTCGTACAATTTTTTAATTTGGTTCTTGTTCAATTTTTGGTTCCAATTTAATGTGAACTGGCAGTTCTTGAAGCAATTGAGCATCTAAAGGGATGTTTTAGAGTCCTGGCATTCCAGTTTCAGTGCTAAGGATGGCATTCCAGTTTAGATAATATTTTATTGTTGAATGAAACAAAATTTCTACAAATGGGACTCAAGTCTGTGATTGTTAGTTTCTGTACTAGAAGACTATCTCATGATTGTAGAAGGGATGAGTGCAGTTTGAACAGGTTTATATGTATATTATGTGTATATAGAAAATTATGATGATTGATGAGTAGCCATAGTAGAATACAGTTACACTGTATACAGTTTGAGTTGTTCTCTTAGTTTCATGCGATAAAACAATATTCATCATTGTCGAATGGACCAGACTCAGATTTTGTCGTCATAGATCTATAAGTTAAAAAAAGAGAGTGAATTTTTTTGTAGTTATACTGTGAGGGGATCTTATCTTTGTGTGTGAAGGGGGTTGAGGAACATCTATATTAGTTTGTGGAAGATGAACTTTTGATGCTGCTGACATGCTACTGGAACGATTTGTTCAGAGAAAGATTGGAATTTTCTTGTGGATGCAATTGATTTGTGTATACTTGTTTCATGTTTTGAATCTAAGAACCTTCTCTTATGAGTGGAGTGAGAGAATGTCACTACTGAATGCAGTAAACTTTGATGTAGCTGCTGTGTCTATAATTGCTGGGTTGCCAAAATCTAGTACTTTCTGATGTTGCACAAGAATTCATCATTTTATTTTCAGTAGTTAGGATGAATACTTTCTTGATCTACATCAAACAAACTGAATTTTTTATACAACTTTTGTGCTTGATCAATGAGTGTAGGATTTTACTCTTGGTTCTTGACTAGATTGTGCTGCTCTTTCGTTAGTTCCATTGTTGTGATATGATACCTCAAATGGCTCTAAAGAAAATGAAGTAGTTTCGATTATTGATGATCTTTGTTGGTACAGGAGGAGCATTTGGTGGAAATAGAGGAGCAAGGCCAGTACCACCAGAAAAAGGAGTTTTCCCTTTGGATCATATGCATCTATGTGATTTGGTATGGTTTTATGCATTTGTAGGCTTCGGGAAACTTTGTATATATGGGATCATGTGTGGTTATTTACTCACGCCAGGAGTTGATCTTTTCAGGAAAAGAAAGATTATATTACTTGTCTGAAGTCTGAGGGCCATAAATCTGACCAATGTAGACAGTTTTCGAAGAAGTACTTGGAGTGTCGTATGGAAAAGTAAGTCCTTAGTTTGAGTGTTATTACAATGATCCAATCATCCTTTGTTTAGAGATCGAACACGAGGCTGTGACTCCTTTGTTTACTTTGATAATGTCTCGATTTTCTCGATGTTATGAAAGTTAAATTGCAGTCTATGTTTGCAGGAATTTGATGGCAAAGCAAAACATGTCAGAACTTGGGTTTCGGAAGGGGGATGAATTGCAAGCCCCCTCTGATGAAGATTAAAGTGGACAGATATATGAACTACGAACACGTCCTCAAAATTTCAAGCATAAAACACATTCTTTTCTGCTGATTTAGCTGTGCATCGACCTCGGAGCAGATCAAGAAAATGTCAGCCCTCGATATTCGGCTCGTTTCAATGGTCATACACATTACAGCTCTTGATTTGTGTTTCGACTTATAGGTATGATTTAAGTGGGAATGTTAATAGATTGATGGAGATAACATTTGTAGATGTATAATCAACTTCTTTAAATTCATTCAACGGAACTACAAAATTCTTGATTCTATAATGAACTGTGAAACATTTGAATTATTCTTGGGCTATTGATGTAAATTCCGAATATTAGTATTACTAAATTACATTGAAATTAGATCGAGTAGAATGAGACGTATCAAAATTAGCTCGACTAGAATGAGACGATGGAGTATTAAGTATGTTATCTATAATTAAGAATTAGTTGGAGTAAGAATTAATGGAGAGAGGTGGGAGGGAAGCAAAAAATAGTTGAATTAATGAGGTGAAAGCGATGGAGCTGCCATGCTGGCTGGGACTGGAGCATATTACTATGAGACCTTTTGTTCTTCTTCTTCAACTCAACTATATTCAGCTACTTCCCCATTTATTCAACAACTTCTTCTCATAATTTCTCCCTTCTTTCTTTGCTTTCTTCTCGATTTCCCCCCCTCCACCTCCATTCTTGTTTCTTTTTTCTGCCTTCTGTTTTCCCATGGCATTCAACTCCTCCCTCCGATCCTCCTCCAACTTCTGCAATCCGTAAGTTCTCTCTCTCTCTCTCTCTCTCTCTCTCTCTCTCTCTCTCGTTTTTAGCGATGGAAATCGTGTCAAGATTATGGGGTTTTCTCTTTGGCATTTCTGTAGCGTTTGATAGTTGATAACCAAGAATCTAATCACTTGTTCTTGATCAGAATCCGAATCGTAGTCTGTACTTAATATTTTCCCAGAAAAATGTACTAGTTCAGAAGATTGATTTAGGGAATTTTGTAGAACTGGATTATAGCGCTGCAGGCGAGCAATTCTTTGGGTTTTTTTTTCTTCCTTTTTTTTATTAATATTGCATTTTTTGTTAATGTGGTTCAAGATTTGAAGGAGTTTTCAAATGGGTTCTTGAAGAAATTTGCAGGGGATTGAATTTCTTTAATTTTTTGTTAATTCGGGAAAAGATTTAGTACTTTCTAACCCATGTGTTCTTTCCCAGAAAAGCTGCTTTTTGGGAGGATAGGTCAAATTTCAAATCTAATTCAAACTGTGCACCAAAGATTAATGGGAAGGAGCCTCAGAAGCATGGGATAGTTTCAAAGCAGTTTCTCTATGGAAATGTGTTATCAGCTTCGCAGAAATTCTACTCGAAATGGATTCCTCCTGGAGCAGTATCTTCAATGGCAGTGACATCCATGTGTGGCTCTATCTTTGAAGATGATCATCCTTTGTTGGAGTCTCCAAGTAGCCAACCAGACTTCAATCGTGTCGATTTTCTTGTTCGGGTTTTACATGAATCTGCTAGAAGCTTTTCCCTCGCAATGCAGACTCTTGAATTGGCTAGAACAGGGCCGCCACTTGCAATGGCATGGAATGGAGTTGATGTTCATGCCTGGCATAAACACATTGCTTATCAGGTATCTGTAGTTATTGAAATCGATAATTTATGTTATCAACCGTTCGAATTTGTGTCTGCATTCGATAATTTTCAGAATCTGGAAGTGGTTGATACCCGGGTGTGATTTACAGTTTTCCTTCTTCAGGCTGCAGCTTATGCATTGCTGAAAGCAGCTATGGAGGTGGAACGATTTCTTTCTCACAATCGCTCCAATAATTCTCCTGTAAACGAGATGTAAGGCGGTGGAGTAATGCTTCTAAGATATATTTCATCAATTCATCACTACACAAATCAATCACGAAATTCTACTGGATTTTTTGCTTTTTCAAGATTCTGCTGTATGTTGCATTTTCCACTCACCTGTTCATCCGGAAAGTAAATGAAGAATTCTTTCTTTGATGTTTGCCAGCCTCTCTCCATGTATATACTTACTCGGAAACGGCATAGAGACTCAATTAAACACAAGGGACCATAGATTGGTACAATGGTTTCAAGAGGTGGAACTTCCGAAAATTGCTGGATTCTTTATGCCTTTGTTCAAGAAATGGTCAGCCGAATACGCTGGAAGGTCGAATAGAATCCTTAGAAACTATTTTATGGTGAAATTAATTTCACAGCTCCACCAAAGTTGTAAAACAACCTAATGCACAAAGTACTCAGTGGTATTGCAGGAACAATTATGGCCATCACATGCTGTGCTGCTGTCGGGAAGTTAGGTTCTGGTCGAATATCGTGTTCCTCATTACCAAATTCAATCGACCAATCATTAATAGAACTTATGACAATGGCAAGTGATCTAGTTTCTATTGAGAAACTGCACAGCTTAGCAACTGAGGCTGGATTTGAGGAGGAGTTCTTGTCTCATTTTGGAAGTAGGGTTCTTCCAAGTAAGAACGGTGAAGATATCGAATTTTGGATTGGACTGGTTCATAGAAAACTTTCTGTAGCATTAGAAAGAGAGAGTGTTATCAAGGGCAGGCATGATCTTTCTGATAAGGTTATCACTTCCCCCATCGACAAGAGATCAGATAAAATGACATTTATTTTGTTATGTTCGTGTCTTTCGAATTATTAAAATCATGTGCTTTAAATCAGAGGGGTCGTTCAGAAGTAAGGCTTAGTTTATTCGTAGTTCGTTGTATTTCAATAATGTCTGTTCTTTATGGTTCTCAGGTTGAAGTACAAACATTGGCTACTCTGGCACTATTTTCTTATCTAGGAAGAGAATCTCGATTATTCTTGTCAAGGCACAACATAAAGGACACCGATGAACACATTAAGGATTTTATAAGGTATATAGTTCATATGTATGTATTCGTCGTCTCATTTTGTGGCATATTTAAGTAGATGAGATTTGTTTTTTTTGCTTTTGCAGTTACTTAGAATGCAGTATCCTCTTTATATATCCAGAATTTTCATCGCTGTCAGTCTATCAGCTGTTGATGGAGGTGAGTTCTTGATGCAACACTTTCAATGCACGACAACATTACTTTAAATCGGGTCTCATATTTGCTTTTCAACAGGTGATAATTGACGAGATAAGGTGGCTCGACTTATTTGCTGCATATAACAACCAGTTTTCTCAAGAAGGGAGGAGATCTAAGAGCCAGCCGATTCAGGCAGAAAAGGAAATCATCTTTTATACTGTTTTCACCATTTGCTACGATGTGATCTCCGGATTTGCTCACTACACCAGTTCCATGCAGCAAACGTTGGATCCTCGTTTGTTAGAATTCTTGCTCCAGAGGTGATCTGCCTTCTACTACAAACTGTTTTCAGCATTGGTCGTTTATTTTTTATGCTCATAGTTGATTTGTGTCCTTAGTCAGGGCCTGCTTACGGCATGTTTAGAGGATTACTGGGCTGCTTATGATAGAACAGGGTAAGATTTAGCATGATACATGCCGATAAGAATATGCTCAAGATTTCGTTTGTAACGTTTATTATGTCAATGTTCTTGAACAGGGACCTGCCAAAAATCGGGGAAAGAAATGGATCCGACTCTGCACCACCACTCTTTTTTAAGACAACAAAGAACTCTTCTTTGATAATCGATGTATTTCAGCCAGACAGAGAGAAACATAAACAAGCACCTCCACAGAAACAGGTACGACTATTTGATTTGTATTATATATATTCACAAACTGTAATAAAGGGAGAAAGCAAAAACCAGATAAAGGGACAACAAAAGACTAAAGAGCAAGGAAATGCTTCTTAATATGGCGAGTCGAATTCAGTTATCCTTACAAGAGTTCTTGTATGTTGTCAACCTTTTAAATTTCCCGTTTGCCCTTCTTGAACTGTTGATAATGGCAGGCCCCTAGCTTAGCCGGTAGTCAAGCTGAAATGTCGGTTGATTGTGGTAACGCTGCTTCATCGAAGCCTGTTCAACAAAGTTTTCTCAAGAAATCTGTAATGAAGATCGTAACTGCAAGTGTTGTAAGTCACAACGATCATCCGCATGCATATCTGCTTGGGTAATTAGTTTTACCACTTTTGCTAATTTCGGAATCTTAATTTCGATAGGATGTATGGATGGGAACCCAGCTTCTGTTTGTAGATATATCAGAAGCTTTGAGATACGTAATGATGAAATTCTGTGGGCGTAAGGCCACGAAGAGAGAGAGGCAGAAGATGAGAAGGACTCTTTGTGATCTTGCTACTCTTATCCCTGTCACTATACTAATGCTACTTCCTGTAAGAAAAAGGACTCTCTCTCTCTCTCTCTCTCTCTCTCTCTCTCTCTCTCTCTCTCTCTCTCTCTCTCACTGAGCATAACAATAGGGCCTAATAATTGATCTATGTTTTCTTATCAGGTCTCTGCAGTAGGCCATGCAGCCATGTTCGCTGCAATCAAGAGATACGTTCCGTGCTTGGTAAATCATACAATGCATATAATCATTCCTCCTCTCTTCATTTTTCTCCGTTGCTTACATAGCCTTTCAATGGACCAGATTCCTTCGCCTTACTTGGACGAAAGGCTCGACTTAGTGAAGCAATTGAAGAGGACGAAGATGGAAGTCGAGCTCGTTAAGAAGGAAGACTCTTAACACACAGTACAAAATACCTGAGGATTGGTGAACTGAAACTCTAACATTCGGTTTGTATACTAAAATAAAGTTTGATAGATGAAGGATTTTGACTTTTGAGCCAGAGTAAATGCAGATTTATAGTTTCTTTGAGGTTTTTGTTTCTTCAACAAAGTGTATAGCGCATACTAACTTCTTACCTTTTGTATGGGTTCTTAAAATTCTTAGATTTCCACTTTATCATCATCATTCAAGTCCTCTCCTCGTTCCGACGATAACGGGTCCACTTATATTAAAATGTGTCGACTATAATATTGAGCGAGCTCGTTGAATTAATAAAAACGAAAAGAGAAAAAGGGGTATCCAATCGAGAAGCGATAAAATTTTCTGAAAACAATGAAAAAAAGAGAAAACGGTTTCGAGTTTTGGAGCCTTTTTTTTCCCTTCTTTCCTTTCACCTTAAACCCTTCAAATAATCCAAACATGCCTCAAACTACAAACCTCCGCCTCCTCCTCTCTTCCGCCAACCACCACCGCTACCGCCACCCGCTCGCCGCCGCTGCCCGTTTCCTCCCTCAAGATCTCTCCTTTTCCGGTTGTTTCCACTTTTCGTTCAAAACCCAGTACAGAAATCGCAAGCCCCCGCTCCTCTTCGCTACTTTCTCCTCGCACTCAAGTAAGCATACCAGTTCGAAAAATGATGGCAGGAATTCGCGCCCTTTTAGTAGGAACAGAAGTAGTTTGAGAGAGACTGTGAAAAAGATGGATGGTAGTAGAAGTGAAAGTACCTTGGCGATGGAGGGGAGAGCGAAGAGTGCACCGGAAGGTGCGGGATTTAATCGGAAGAGGGCTGAAGGGAGGGATGAGAGCGATAGGCCGAAGAAGCTGCAGCTCAAAGTTCGGACGCTTAATCCTGCTAATACCATCTGTTATGTGCAGGTAAAGTCGAATGTTTTGTTTCGATTGTGCGCTCTGTTCGTTTAATTATATGTTCTTGTTTCTCTCTCTTGTTTTTCTGTTTGTTATTGTTTTCTGGTATTTCTGTATGTGATTCTTCTAGTGTTGTGTTGCTTGGATAAAGTGTGCATTATCTCATGTGAATGTGATCTGTTTCCGTTTGTTGACTTGATATTTTGTTTTTCTTGCAATTTGCTTATATTAGTTGGAAATTGTGGTGTTTTTTGACATTATCATGTACATTCGGATTGCGAAGTTCGATTTGTTCGACTTGCTTCCAGTTACAGCCTGATTATCTAGTACTGTGTTCGAACGGTGACAATTTCGCATGAGGAAACATTCAGAATCCCCAATATGTATAATGTGTGACTACACTTGAATCATGGGTTGTTGGACTCCTAATATTGCTACACTACTAGGAACTATTTTAATTTTATGACATCATCTAATGCCTTCATGGAGTACCATGGATTATTAGCACTGTATTTTTGCCTATATACGACTGACTATTATCTTGCTGTGGGCCAATTTTGAGCATCACCAGAATACTTGATGGTCGCCACGGTGATTTCCAATTGTCTTCACAGTTTTTGGGACTTGGGAAGAAGGGTGACCCCCATTTTGGGTGAGGAAGCGCATTTTCGCAAAACTTTGAAAATCCTCAAGAGATTCAGATTATAATGGTGCAGGGGAGAGCAAAATGGGTTATGCTCAGTTGAGCTAGTCTTGTATTTGGAAAGTTGAACTATAGTAGAGACTCCATGTCTCGGTTTATGAAAATGTAGTTACCTCCAAGTATACCTTAGCCGTATCTTTGTCACTTAATTTTTTCATTTTCCCTTACGCGGGTTAAAATTATTTATATGAGTATTGTCTGCTATGTTCACTCGTTTTTATATGCTTTTTGTTGAATCAATTTGCATTTGTTTTTCAGATCCTTGGGACTGGAATGGATACACAAGACACATCCCCTGCGGTGCTGCTGTTTTTTGACAAGCAGAGATTTATATTTAATGCTGGAGAAGTGAGCGTCTCTTACTTGATTTCAGTTAAATTTTTTTACTAGGCTCTAGGTCGAGCCTCCTAAAAAATGATATATATGTGAGCATATATTAAACTGTTTAAATTCCCCGCTTTTCTGTCTTCTGGGAATATAGGTGTGATTGATATCCTTCAGATAGTATATTTTACGGTATTTTAGGATAGGGTACTCGTTTCTGGAATTAACTTCCCTGTATCTAATACTTCTTTCAGGGACTTCAACGCTTTTGCACTGAGCATAAAATAAAATTGTCCAAGGTATCTACTGTATCTTGTGAACACACATCCATGCAGTTTGTTCTCTTCTTTGTAATTGTGCTGATTTCTCCCTTTTTATTTGAAAATTTCCAGATTGATCACATATTTCTCTCACGTGTATGCTCAGAAACTGCTGGTGGACTTCCAGGTAACTATATTATTTCTCTTTAATGGTGAATGGTGTTACAAAATATATGTGCTTTTTTTACCAAGTACTTTCTGTGATGGGATCGGAGCAGGTAAACTAACAAATTGCTCGAGAAGTTTAAAATGCTTGCTCTTTCACTACAGGCCTCTTATTGACTCTGGCGGGCATGGGGGATGAAGGGATGTCTGTAAGTCTTATTTACTGTGAGATGCTATGTTTTTTACATGTTTTAACGGTAAATTTCATCTGGAAATTGTGATAATAAAAATCTTAATGTAATTGTTCTTTGTGCTGTAGGTAAATATGTGGGGGCCCTCAGATTTAAAATATCTAATTGATGCTATGAAATCATTCATCCCTAATGCTGCAATGGTTCATACACGTAGCTTTGGGCCATCATTTGATTCTAAGGGATCACCGAGTAAAGTGCCACAGATCTTTGATGACCCTTTTGTTCTCATTGATGATGAAGTGGTCAAAATATCTGCAGTACTCTTAAGACCAAATCATGAAGATATATTAAACTCCATAGAGGAAGCATCTCATGAACCAAGTTCTCCTAAAGCTGTCACAAATGCAACTAAACCTGGTGATCTTTCTGTGGTATATATATGTGAGTTGCCAGAGATTAAGGGAAAATTTGACCCTCAAAAGGCTATTGCTCTTGGATTGAGACCTGGCCCAAAGTTTCGTGAACTGCAACTTGGGAATTCTGTTGAGTCGGATAATCAAGATATCATGGTAAACATTACTCAAAGCTTATACCTTATGTCAGTTTTAACCTGTATTTTTAACCTGTATCAGAGCCTCTTTGGTTCTTCTATTTCATCCTCGTGCCTCTTTTATATATTCAGGTACACCCAAGTGATGTCATGGGCCCCTCTGTACCCGGGCCTATTGTACTGCTGGTCGACTGCCCAACATCATCGCACTTCAAGAATCTATTGAGCCTACAATGCCTTGCCCCATATTATATAGATACAGCTACTGAGTCCCTAGAAGGTTCCAAGAATGTGAATTGCGTAATTCATCTGACTCCCCTAAGTGTTACTGAGACAGATGATTATCAAACGTGGATCTCAAAATTCGGAGCAGCTCAGCATATAATGGCAGGACATGAAATGTCGGTCCCTCTAAAAATTTTGTGTTTTCGATTTAATTAGATTTTTGTTTTTGTTGACTGCTCCTTTGTGTTTGAGCTGTTAGAGCTGATGGATTCGAATTTCCAGGAAAAATACTGAAGTCCCAATTCTGAAAGCAAGTGCTAGACTTGCAGCTCGCCTAAACTATCTGAGTCCTCAGTTTTTCCCATCTCCTGGTTTTTGGCCGCTGCAGAATTTGGGACCAACATCTGAGATGCTGGAACTGCATAAGGTATACTTACCATGTGATATGTGTAGATCTAATCTACGATTAGCTACATAATTCTCGGATTTTTACTGATATTTGGTTCTATCACAGGATCTCGTGTTGAAAAACAAATTGATTTCAGCTGAGAATCTTCTGAAGGTACAGAAAGTCTGCAATTTTAGTGGTGGCTTTTTAGTAGCATATATTTTGAATCAGTTTGGTTCTGTTAATACTAGTTTTGAGGTTAGAAACCTAGTTTATGCACAAGACTGCTTCAGATATTTGTTTTTCTTACATTTTTTCAGTATATCGGTCCATCTTCTCTGTGATTGCTGCTCCAAAGAAACTTCCGGAAATTTTAATTGAAATTCGATATATTCTGTAGAGAACTGCAAGTCTAGTTGATTCTTGAGAAAGAGTCGTGGGAAAATGTGCAGCAATATCTCAATTTGCATATGCATATTCTTTTTATTCATAGCTCAATCACATTAGCAAATGCTAGGTCTAAATTTTGTTCCCTCTCACAGTTTCATCTGCGTCCCTATGCAAATCTTGGACTCGACAAATCAAGTATACCGCATCTATCATCTCATTCGGATATCGTTAAAGAGCTACTATCAGAAATTCCTGAGGCTAAGGAAGCCTCCCAACAAGTAGCCCGTTGCTGGTCAAATGAAGTAATGACTGAAGAGCCATGGTTGCTAGAAGGTGCTCTCCCTAGCTGCCTTGAAGATATGACCAGAGAAGATATGGAGATTGTTCTTCTTGGCACTGGCTCTTCTCAACCCTCGAAGTATCGGAACGTCAGTTCTATTTTTATCAATTTATTCTCCAAAGGAAGTATGCTCTTAGATTGCGGTGAAGGTACCTTGGGTCAGCTAAAACGAAGGTAAAACCCAAACAAAAAAACAAATGCTGCGTTTTGATTTTTTTTGTTGTTTCAAATTTCTTCCCCTGCTCTTACCTCGTGCTCTTGCAGATTCGGTGTCCGAGGTGCTGACGAAGCTATAAGAGGATTGAAATGCATTTGGATTTCACATATCCACGCGGATCACCACACGGGCCTTGCAAGAATCCTTGCTCTTCGACGTGATCTGTTGAAGGGTTCTCGACATGATCCCGTCATTGTTGTCGGTCCAAGGCAGCTCAAGAGGTTTCTCGATGCCTACCAGAGACTCGAGGATCTGGACATGCAGTTTCTCGACTGTTATCACACAACAGAAGCTGCTTTAAAGGCTTTTGATTCTTCAAATGAGGGAAGTGATACGAATTCCCAAAATGGTAAAAATGGAAATGATGCCGATTCTGCTCTATTCACTCGAGGCAGTCGAATGCAGAGCTACTTGAAGAAACCACCTAGCCCTACTCAGATCGGTGCTGCTGCTCGAATCATCAACTCGTTGAAGAAGGTTCTAGATGAAGCTGGATTAGAAGCGCTAGTAAGTTTCCCAGTAGTTCATTGTCCGCAAGCTTATGGCGTCGCACTGCAAGCTGCTAGCAGGATCAACAGTACCGGAAAAACTATTCCAGGTTGGAAAGTCGTTTACTCAGGCGACACGAGACCCTGCCCGGAACTTGTTAGGGCTGCTCATGGCGCAACTGTTCTCATTCACGAGGTAAGTCACGATTACAGAATGCTACAACCATCTTCGTTCACACCCATGCTAACCTCTCTAACCGTGAAATTCACAACTCTTATCTGCAGGCAACGTTTGAAGATGGGATGATGGATGAGGCGGTGGCACGAAACCACAGCACGACGATGGAGGCGGTGGAGGTAGGGGATTCAGCAGGAGCGTATCGGATCATTCTAACGCATTTCAGCCAGAGGTACCCTAAGATTCCGGTGTTCGACGAGACGCACATGCATAAAACTTGCATCGCTTTCGACATGATGAGCGTCAACTTGGCAGACGTCCATGCCCTGCCGAGAGTGCTGCCGTATTTGAAGCTTTTGTTTAAGGACGAAATGGGTGTTGATGAAAGTGAGGATGTAAGCTTAGCTACTGCAGTTGCATAACTCGAATATTCTTTCCTATTATATAAATCAAGCCATCATTTTTTTCCCAACTTAATCAATTCTATTGAACTAGTGGAATACTTGGGACTTATGAAAAACATGCTGAATATATTGATAATTTACAAAATGAAATATAAACAAGAAATTGACTATTGTATGACGCTATTTTGTCATCATGGCATATTGAAATAAATATAAATAATTTTAATCAAACATGAAGCTGGAATAGCTCAGTTGGTTAGAGCGTGTGGCTGTTAACCACAAGGTCGGAGGTTCGAACCCTCCTTCTAGCGTTTTCATTCAATTGTTTTTGTTTTTTGTCCAAAAGGACTCGAACTCGGTGCGTTTTCACTCATTTCATTCCAAAAAAATTGTCCACAAAGGACTCGAACTCGGACCATACTTAACAAGGTCTCAAACTCGGGACATATGACCCTGATACTTAACGAGGTCAACACATGCACATAAGTCTTTTGTTTTATCAATACTTAATGAGGTCAACACAGCACACTAATTCTTTTGTTCCTTAATTATATCATAATCTTAACATCAATCATAAGCATGTTAAGTCACCTTCTTTCACAATATAATTATTTTTATTTTTTTTTAATATAAGGTGAAATGTTTAAGAAAAAGAAAGAGGAAGAGGAAGAAAGAACCATATCTGAAAAATGATAAGATGAATAAGCACCATACATTGATCAACTTATCTTAAAACAAACATGGTATTACACAATACTCTCCCCTCCAATCTCCCTCCTCTTTTTATCCCATCAAACCATGGTATTACTTCACCTCAACTCTCACAACTCCACCTCCACTTTACTACTCTCTAAACCCACTCATTCCTCCACAACATTCAACCCTAGGCCTAACCATCTCAACTTCTCCAACATCAAGAAACTCCGGGCCGTCGAGACCGCGACCAATGCCGATCAATCCGACCCCACCACGCCTCCACCACCCGAAGAAGGGCCTCCTTCGGTCAAGTTCGCGTTCGTCAGCGTCAGTACTCGAATGAGAAAACATATATATGTGCCTTTTGAAGTAAAAAACAAAAGGATTTTTAAAACTTTGCTAGGGATGTGAATTTTTTGTGGAATTTTGCAGTCGGTTTTGCTGCCGGACGGGACGCCCGACGTGCATTACCGGAAGGCGAGCGGAGGGCAGAAGTTGAGGGACGTGATGCTGGATAACAACATGGAATTGTATGGACCTTATGTAAGAAGAAGCTGCCCTCCTCTGCTTTTCTCTTGTTTTGCTTGATTACAAGATTTCATTATATTTATTTTGAATTATTTTTATTTATTTATATCGAGAAAAATACGAGACTGAAATACGATAATGTTGCAGGCTAGACCTCTGCTCAACTGTGCGGGAGGTGGAACTTGTGGTACATGCATGGTTGAGGTGATTTTACATCTATTTATTAGTCTTATATTTTTTAATCTGATTGAAGGAAAAAATTTTGGAATTAGCATATATTGTCCTAGTGATGAGAGTTGGGGCTCGACTCTTTCGTGATGTTACCTTTAAACTTCTCGTTAATCGTTAATTATTTCAAAAATAAATTAAAGAATTTAATTGTTTCCCCTAACTTTGGATGTTGTACTTATTTTATTGTTAGTAGGTGATTGAAGGGAGGGAATTAATGAACCTTCGAACAGAAAAAGAAAAGGAAATGCTTAAAAAGGTAAATTAATTTCCTATTTTTTTCCCTCCAAGTGAGAGACCTCTATTTTATTATTATTATTATTTTTTCTTAACGATATGTTATTTTTATTATAAATGTTTAATTATAATATCAATAATTGCAGAAACCCAAAAATTGGAGACTTGCTTGTCAGGCTATCGTTGGTGAACCAGATTCCAGAGGACTGGTTTGTCATTTACCCTCTCTCAAATTGAAACTCCCTTCGTCTCATTTCACTTAACTTCCTTTCTTAATCGAGACGTTCTATTTTAGTTTGACTTATTTTCTAAAATGGAAAGAATTAATCTCCTATTTTTCACTTTTAACATTGCACCTAAAGTCCAATACCGAAATAAAATAAGTCGATTGAAGTGGGACGGATAGAGTTTACTTTAGCATATTTAATTTAATATACTTTTTTCCCTCAAAATTTAAAGGGCAGATACATATATATCTTTTGATGAGTTAAGTTTTGAAAGGAAAAAAAAGGAACCAAAATGTTCAGGGAAGAAAAAAACAACCATAATCATATCATCGTAACATAAGTTATAAACACGTTAAATATGTATATGGTGGGTAGTGAAACATTTATTTCGTAAATGATCGTAATTGTCAGTAGCGAAAACACGACTAATGCAGTGAAAAAATGACAGGTTGTGGTCCAACAACTTCCAGAATGGAAAGCGCATCAGTGGAAATACGCTAAAGAGCTTCCTGAAGACGTTTCTTACATATGATCGAATTACATCTTTTTCTACCTCTCTCTTTACTTTTTCTTTTTTAACCAATATTTTCTCTTTTTTTTTCTTTTTGTTTATTATGAAAATCGAAACATAAAAGGTTCAACAAATTTACAATCTCATTAAACTATTTTTTGAAAATAAATAATTTGTGATTAATAAATAATTTTTTAGTAATTTTATCACGTTGATAACGAGTTTGCTCTTATTCTAATATAAGTGGCCTCGTTATCGACTAAACATAGAAAGTATTAAAAACACAACGGTATAAGACCAGATTTCATCGATTCATTGCAGCATGAAAAACCGGATTTCTCTTACACTCAAACCAAATCAACAACAACAAGTAGTACAAAAGGAAATCACATTACAGTACACGCGCGTGTTCAGAACTCGTTAGAGAGAGGCGCGTGGTCGTGGTGCATGAACACGTTGCTGTAGATGGCCCCAGCCAGCCCGCCCCCGATGAGTGGGCCGGCCCAGTAGATCCAGATCCCTTCGTAGTTCCCGCTCGCTACGGCCGGCCCGAACGATCGGGCCGGGTTCATTGACCCTCCGGAGAACGGGCCGGCTGCCAAAATGTTTGCCCCAACAATGAAACCAATCGCGATTGGCGCGATTGTTCCCAACGCGCCCTTCTTCGGATCCGCTGCGGTGGCGTACACGGTGTAGACCAATGCGAAGGTGATGATTATCTCCATCACCACCCCTTGTACGGCTCCGACGCCCGCGGCCAACCCGTGAGTCGGAATCGCCTGCGTTGTATTAAAAGGAAAAGCTTTAGTCCAAAACGAATAGCCCGACAACCAAATAGAACTATTTGAAATAGGGTTGTGTCATTAAAAATTTCGGTATAACTTGAACTTGAAAGGTTGACTTGATTGTGACTCGAATTACATATATACTCGACAACCCAATAAGACTGACCCGAAATCGAGTGGATGTGTTGGTCAAAGTCAAGGGCAAAATTGTAAATATTGTATTAGGTTAAATAAATAAGATTTGACGTGATTGTGTAAGAAAATAGGTTAAGTATAAAATGGTGGTGGCCGGAAAAAGACATACCAATCCACCGGTAACGACGGAGAGCAAGAAAGAAGCGGCAATGGCGCCCAAGAGCTGAGCGATCCAGTAGAAGATGCCGGTGAGGATGGTGATCTGGCCGCCGACGGCCAGCCCGAAGGTGACGGCGGGGTTGACGTGGCCGCCGGAGATGTTGGCTCCGATCGAAACCGCTACGAACAAGGCGAACCCGTGGGCCACCGCCACCGCCACCAGCCCCGCCGGGTCGAGGGCGGCATCCGACGTCAACTTATCTGTCAGGAACACAATCACCGCAAATAAAATCAGCAAATCGGAGATTCTACGCATTCAACTTGCATGGCCATGCATGCATGTGTGTGTGTGTGTGAGAGAGAGAGAGAGAGAGAGAGAGAGTATTAACTGTAAGCAATGGCGGAGCCGACGCCGGCGAAGACGAAGAGGAGGGTGGAGATGAACTCAGCGATGTACGCCTTGATTGAGGCGAAGCTGAACGAGTCATCGAATCGGCCAAAAGCGATTCCCGGCATTTTTCACTGAAGAAGAAGAAGAGGAGGAGAGAGAGAGAGAGAGAGAATGTTTATTGTGGAGGTAGAAAGGGCACTTTCTATTGTCACGTATATATACTAAGAGTTCGACCTATTAATTTAATCTTTGGACTGTGCGTATATTATTTTTATTTTTTTTTTCAAATTCAAATTCATGATAATTAGCTGCATCCGACGTGGAAAATTCTATCTACTATGCGAACATTTTATTTTTATATATTTTGTTAATTGAGAATGAATTGTGTATGAATTTATGTCATATTTTCGAAAGAAAAATGGTGAGTGTTATGAAAGAAGATAAAATAAGGATATGTTACCGACTACATCATTCGTCGGTATGAAAGAAGATAAAATAAGGATATGTTACCGACTACATCATTCGTCGTGAGTGTTATGAAAGAAGATAAAATAAGGATATGTTACCGACTACATCATTCGTCTCATAATTCTCATTAATATAGGGATCGATAAGTTCGACTCTCGTCCGTCTTATTAATACTTACTATCATTCTCGTCTTAACTATGTTGACGAAAACATGTTATCCGATCGGAAAAGGGAACAAAAGGAGGGTTAGCTGTAAAGAGAGTGATGCGGTGGAAGTGTCTAGAATTTCAATAATATAGTCCATGTGAGCCGACCAATTGAGATGGAGAACGATATTGCCCTTGGGCCCACCAACCAAAACGTTTTTCATTTTCTTTTTTTTTCTTTTAGGAAAATATTGAACTACGAAAATAACACATACTCGATACTATCTTCGTCTCATTAATAATGAAGTTACTAAGTAGTTGAATACGATAACGAACTAATTCTATTACAAGTTGATCCATAATAAAGGAAACGGAGAGAGATTGCACTAAACAGTGGTAGAGCCACATGCATGAAATGTTGAGCTTAAATTCACCCCAATTTAGCTTAAATTCACCCCAATTTTTATTTTCATTTTCGTTCTTAAATTTCAAGGTTTTTTTTTCCGATTTATTTTATTATAAGCATGTCAACCAGTTCCAACAGCCAAAAAAAAGAAGTAATTCTCGTCTCGTTCATGTCATTAGCCAATCAAGCCCACCCAATTCGAAATTTCCGACTCCGCCGGCATTATATATAAATATGGGGAAGTTGGGGTGGGGTGGCGGACGCCTGGGCTATTTGGGCCACATAGTGCGCCGACCAACTAATAGCTTTTTGTTGGTTTCCTTTTCCACTTTCGTTTTTATATATATACGAAAATTAAATTAAACTGAATGGATAGGATTAGAGTAGGGCTGGGGAAATATACCGAAAATTCGGTATACCGTCCATACCGTACCGAAAATTTACCGAAAATATCGTAATTAAGGTATACCGAAATTTTCGGTAAGGTATCATATCGTACCGGAAGACAAAGGTAAGGTAAAGGTATCAATTTTTGAATACCGGGGTATACCGTTACATACCGTTATCGAGGTATATACCGAAAATAAGGTATATACCGGTATCGCGGTATATACCACTATCTCAGTATATACCAAAAGTAGGGAATATACCTTAAATTATGTATATACCTTAAATTATGGAGTGAGATTAGAAAATTTTTTATGCTCTCGGTGTGTTTTGAATTTAGATGTTTTGGATTCGAATTTGATAATATGTTTTGTTTTATTTATTGTATTGTAGTTTCTAAGATATGAATTTGATTTATTTATTTATAATAAATTTAAGGTATACCGTGGCATACCGGCTTAAGGTATGGTATACCGAAAATAAGGTATGGTAAAGGTATGTAATTTGTTTCATACCGAAATTAAGGTATACCGGTTTAAGGTATACCGACAAGAAAGGTAAGGTAAAGGTATGAAAAATTAGCATACCGTCACTTAAGGTAAGGTATAAGGTATGACGAAAATACTAAGGTATACCGTACCGACCCACCCCTAGATTAGAGTGGACTATGATAATATTAATATAGGCTTCGATTACGTTATTTAAATTCTTTTAATTAATAATTTAGTGATCAGGTAAGACAGGGACTAATCTTGATTTAATTAAAGGTCGTGAGAGGGTTTAGTTAGAATTTTGATAATTAATTGCTCTTTTCTTTTTTCTAATTAATTAAAATTTTTAATTGGTAGTATAATTTAAGATCTAATCATATTAATTTATTAAAACAATAATGTGCAATTATTGTACTCAAGAACTAAGAAATCATGATTTGTTACAGGTTGCCTTGTAATAACTCTTAAGGAATATTTTTGCATTATTTACCCTACACAATTTTCACTATTTACCCGCTTTCTTTCCACCTTTTCCACTTTCACTTACTTTACCATAAAATATATATATAGAGAGTTCGAGACAGATTTCAAATCGATGTGAGAGAAATAAGTTATTTCAACTCGCCCCCTCGCAAATAAGCCGGAAGAATCACATATGTTCTACCGTGGCTAAACATAAACGATGATCATCATGAATTGCATCTGATATCGTATTAGGGTTTGAATTATTACCTCTTCAAAATGTTTTTCTAAATCGATGTGAAACTAATGATTGTTTTATCACATATAGAGTGAACCACGCGACATACTCAAAAGTCTCCAATCAAGGAGGGTATACTGTTATTTTTCCAACAAAGAGTAAACAAACCGTAATAAATAAAGACGACTTTTCGCTTTCGGATTCCCACCCTCGAGGGAAAAAATAAATAAATAAATAAATAAAAATAAAAATAGAGTTGGATACGTCATACGAGCAAATGATGAAGGCAAATGAAAAGCATAATAATCTATGAAAACAAAGTTATTCTTTTAAAAAGAAAAAAGATAGAAAATGATTGTTGGACGGCCATAACATTGCACCGTGTCAAAATTTCATAACATGGTCGGTGTAAAAAAATCATTTTGACAGCGTTCTTTTAAATTCTTTTTATTTTATTTTGAAGAAATTTCAATCACATAAATTAATACTACTTTATCCGCCCCGTTCAAAACGTCCACTTTCTTTATCGCCCAGTAATTTCGGAGATTTGCAACTTCGGAATAACTCAGTCAAGAAATATAGACGTTTTGAATGAGGTCATGCTATACATTTTATTTGAGGGAGGGTGAATTACTGTGAATTCAAGCACAGAAGTAAGTTGCAGTACAAACTTAGGGTAGATTTGGTTTATAACCGTCAAAACTCGAAGGCGAAAGGATCGACTAATCTACTTGCGTGTTACGAGGAAAAGGGATCGAAGCACAGCAATGGTAGTAGCCATTCTCATCATACACGAACCTTTGAGAAAGATGCGCTTCGCTTATGACGTACTCCCCCCATTCCTCACTGCCATACAGTTCGAAAATGCCTCTAGCATCAAACGGCACCGGCTTTCTCATTCCTGGCTTCCTGGAAAGAAACAAAATTGAAAGGTGCAAGCAAAAGAGGGTCAATTTTTCAGCAAGTCGAAGATTTGTTAGCGGTAACAAACACAAGAGCAGGAGCTAAACCTTTTCCTTTGGGGCGTATTCATAATGGTGGCATGTAACTGCATCGAAGGGGGGAAGATTGCATAGTATCAAATATATTTGAATGATAACATATATTCAGGAAATGCAGTTCTTATGTGTGTTATGGGTGGAAAGGAGATACGGAAGGGGCTAATGTGTATATCTGAGAAAGTTATGCTCATAGTTTTAGTGAAAGTACCTTCAGCTGTCCGGCATCCTTAGCAGTGACCAAGCCAGCATCTACGAACGCATCAGTGATGACTTCTAAGAACGTTCAAGAAAACCAAGAACAGATATTCAAGTAACCTTAACATAAGAAAGAATTGCTAACGGCATTAATGTTGAAGTTTATATAAATTTAAGGCAAACAGCAGAAGATATGGATACGACAAGCTCGTAAAAGTCGTCCCTCGCCACCAATTTCTTCTACAGGAGCATAAAGAACAAAAGCCTTGGCTTTAGAGCCTCTCATACAGTCCTGCAAGATATATCAAATAAAACCTTAATTCAATCGCAAGACCACAATAACTATGCCGAAATAGGACATCTATGATAAATCTGACACCGAAGAAATGTTCTCGTGATTTTTCCATTTGTATCCATGTTCGGGAAACCAATATAATTCAAGCATGCAGCCACTACAAATATCAAGCAGCATATTATGTCTTAAGAGTCTCAGAGAAGAAAGCAACAAACAATTTCTTGAGAACAATTTATAACAATCGTAAAGCGATAGCAACCAGTAACATGTGTGCAGTGAGTTCATCACATAGTTCAAAATTTTACTCAAGATAAAACCTTACCAGTCCCTTAAGTCTGATCAAAACTGGCCGGTTCTCTAAAGCATCCATTACTTTTGACGAGACACTCTAGAAGGCAGAAAAAGTTACTGTTAACATTAAATGGTCAATAGAACATGAGTTGGTTACAAATAATTTACCTGCAAAACATCCACAGCTGATTTAACCCGCTCCTTATTCCATAACTTCAGCATGAGAACAGTGAGGTGAAATGTGGTTGGTTTAATGAATATGGACTTCTCAATTCCTAACTCTGCAAGTAAAAGATGATTCGATCAATGTAGAGGAAGGAAGACTCACAGTACCAAACATTTAGTGCATGCAGAGCAGGCTTATATAGTTGCTATGATTTCCACCTCAAGGTACAAAACATCAAGAATCCAACAGAGCTCCAACCTCTTTCATTACGTACTATTTTCACTGGGGGGGGGGGGGGGGGGGGGGGGGGGGGGATATAATTCTTAATCAACAGCTAATTCTCACTACCTAACAATTTTGATGAGGCGGTCTCTGAAGGAGACTTTGACTCTTTAGGAGGGTAACTGACAACAGGAATGTTGGTTTTATGTACTCCGACGCTTGAATTAGCACCGACATCAGCTTTGACTTCAGCAACTACAGATGTCTCTGGATGCTGGTCACTGGTATCAGATTTCTTCACTGTCAGTTTAACACTAACTTTGGAAGCTGTAGAGTGATCCTCTTCCTTATCTAATGTTCCTCCAGCTGTATCTTTGTCATCAGCCATTGTTTCAAGTATTGTATTTTGAAAATTAACAAGTTTGTCAAGTAGTCCAGGATGAATAGCCAAAGGAAGTGAAACGAAGTGAGAAAAGTCAAATTCGCGACTATTAACAACCTGCTGGAGAAAAAGGCATATGTTAAGTATATGCTGATGCAAAAGTTAATTCCATTCATCTCAAAACCTTGATGTCTAAAACATAAATAAACCGGCTCAAGGTATATTCATGTCTAACAAACTACATTAGCAATTATCATATAATCTCGGCCAGCTGAAATGCTAAAGCCAAAACAACCTTATCAATGATAGCTTGTATCTTCTCGGATGCTTTAGTAATACTTTCAGTGGAGTTGCCTTCCAGGACTGCAATGTACAATAGTCATCACGTGAAAGGATAAGCCATGAATACGTGTTTCATATTAATGAATCACTAAAGAAAAAAAAATCTAAAAGGGGAACATCAAAAAGGAGTGAGGATTGAGAGGCTAGATTATTTGAAGGTGGAAAACAAGAAAACTATCAAATCTGGAAAGAAGATTCTACACGGAAGTTATAATACCAGAATATGATGATTTAGAAGAAACTAAGTAGGGAAATGAACTTAAGAGCGCTAGAAAAAGCTCATTTCCAACTTTGGCAGAGCAATAACTTTGAGGCAGACAAAAAAAAAAACGCATCTTGAAACGATAGACTCACTGATAGAATCCTCTTTTTTAGATGATGGAAATATAATTTTAACACCAGTCTCTGCCTCAATTGTCTTCTGAGTGGCTCCCCTGTCCAGATTGTAGAACAAAGATTATTACTACAAGTTATCATCAAGACAAGTCTCAATGTGCAGAGCCATACCATTGCCCTTTAATGAATCGCATTAAGGATGCTCCTATCTGCAAGGATACATTAGATCAGCTAAAACAGAATACCGATACAAGGTCCTAATGATACACCGGCTCAGATACTTGCAAGAGAACTAACTCACTAAGTTAGCTTGTCGGGAGGGCAAAGACCCTTAAATCATCCCTCTCTCTTACTTTCATCTTGATGCATGAAATTAAAAAATTATTCCACGAGAAGATGGGTTTCAACTGTTTTAGAAGACCTTGTAGGTTCAAACCCAGGATAAGCTTTCCTCTACAACAAATAGCCACAACCCAACCAAATCTTTACAACCCATATGTTTAGATCTAGGATGTGATTAACGAGATAGTAAAGATAGGGAGGTCGGAGATGATAATCAGGATAACAATAGACCAATGATAAACGAAACTGTAACTCTTAAACACAATGGAAGTCCTCACCATCATAGATGACGAATGTTTCGTGTGAGGAGTTAAGTTTTCATCCAGTGATGCACCACTCTCGCCCCTTCCAGGGCCAACTGGGTTATCATCACATTCAGCCATTGAGACAGTTGAGGAAGTACCATCACCTAAAGAAACCATAAATTTATACATCCTTCACTAAACAATCAACAGAAAGAGAATCTGCAACCGTTCCGAAAACAGTTTCCATAAAACGATTGCTCTTGTCAGATACAATAAGACTACTCATACGATTTCAGATTGCTGTACATCATTTACAGTACTTGCTACACCCACACACACATCCAATGAATTCAAGCGTAAACTGTCGTCAAAAACCTTTAAGCCCTAAGCTGATACAGCAAATTTCAGCATCTCATTTAGCATTATTACCAAAACCATTCCAACAAAGCAACAATTCCTTTCAGCAACGATGAATAACTAGTTCGATTCATTACGAAAGATAACCTTTAGAGCAATCAGGCTGAGTAGACACTGCTCTCCATGTTTGAGCAACATTTTTCCCCTTTCCCTTTCCCCTTCCATTTCTAGCATCCATATTCAACTGACAGCTAAAACCATGCCAAAGCTCACGCTTCTGTCACATATTTTCACAAAGTAGAGTATAATTAAATTGTTATAATGGTGAAAACCTAAAGGATAGTTCGATTCCGCACCTGGAATTGTAACAGGAGCTTCGATTTTGCACGAGTGTTTGCAGTTTCACGAAGGAGAAAGTTCAGACTGCAGTAGAATATTCAACCGTAAATCTATGCGCAAATATAGTAATCTGAATAGGAAAATGGATAAGAACAAAGGTGTGAGTGGTATTATCATCGTACCTGAGCAGAGACCTGCAAGCTGTCATTTCCCGACTATCGCCGGCGGCGAAAGCGGCGGCTGTAGATATTTTATTATTTTTCTTTTAATTTTTCTGGGTTGCAATTATTCCAAGGCATAATTGGGCTTCGAGGAACTAATTTTTCTTAG
The DNA here is from genome assembly GCA_029379335.1 of Thymus mandschuricus. Lineage (NCBI taxonomy): Eukaryota > Viridiplantae > Streptophyta > Magnoliopsida > Lamiales > Lamiaceae > Thymus > Thymus mandschuricus. Next base: position 5,216,348 of record CM057080.1, on the reverse strand, counting down.
TTGTGGGCATGTAATGTGTTACTCATGAGGATGAGGCCCAACTTTTGAATCATTTTCTTTCTTTCTTTTTTTTTTTAGGGGGAAAACACTGTATTAATTTAACAAATCATTTTTTACAATACTTGTCGAAAGTTAGACCTCCAAAACATTGTACTATCAGTAGAACTAACCCAATTAGCGAGAGCATGAGCCACTTGGTTCACCTCTCTCTTCATATGATAGAAACCTTTAACTCTAGAATGCTTGGCCGAGAGAATAGTTTCCACAACGTCTTTACACAAAAGGCCATGAGGCTCGTCAACGTTGGAGAGAATGTGGATAGCCAAGATGGAGTCAGAAAATACCTGGACCGGATCCACATTCAACTCAATGCATTGGTTGATCCCAGCAAGGATGGCCGTGAGTTCACCCACAAGTATTGTATCGGCTCGTGCTACAACTTTTGCCATGGCCGCAAGGGGCTCGCCCGTGTGGTCCTGAAGAATCACTCCAATACCCATCGTAGGGAGGTAAGATTTGTAGGAAACATCAACATCGAGAGGGTAACGACCACGTGGTGGTGTTACCCATTTTCTCGCTCCAATTTTGGAAAGGGGTTATTATGGATTCTTAGCCCAAACGAGCCTGCACAAAGTTGCTTAGATACGTCTCGCTTCTTTCCATAATTTCCAGGTTCACGTTGCCTTGGCTCTCGTGTTTGATCTTGCGAAGATCTTCCCAAATAGTCCACAAGAGCATGATCCAACTTTCAAGTTGTTTCACTTCACTAGTCATATTTTTTTTAGCACAAAATTTTATATTCAAGTATTAAAAGCGAAAAATATGAAGTCGACATTAAAAATAAGGGATATATTGATAATTTTCATTTTAGAAAATAGGACTTAAAGTGGGATGGTAGTGGGACGAAAGAAGTATTTCCATACGATTTACGATTTTCAATTAAAGATAAAATACACTAAAAAACAATCAAAAATATCACCTTCATGATTAAATAATCCAAACTGCATTCAACCCATATCTATATAATATACTCCCTCCGTCCCACTTCAGTAGTCCTCTTTCTTTTCGGCACGGGATTTTATGCGTAGTGTTAAATTTGAAAAAGTATGAGGTCCACATCAAAAGTAAAGGTTAATTTTTGCCTTTTAAGGAAAGAGGACAAGTGAAGTGGAACGGACGAAAATAGTATTGAGGGCTACTGAAGTGGGACGGAGGGAGTATTAAAACAAAACGAAAAAGTAATTATTTTTCCCTCCAAATTAAGGATAAAATAGTCTTTTACTATGAGAAGTTAAATTTAAAAAAGCAGTTATCATTTAAAATCGGAGTAATAGACTAATATTAATATTAATTATATCGCATAACAACAATTTTCCCCTTAATTTTGGGATTCAGTTTTTTTTTTTTTGGTCCGGGTGCCATTAGTTTTCTCAACAAATTTACTTTTTTTTTTCTTTCTCATAATATCAGTGCTTTGCAATCATAAATTAATTGTAAATTAGTAATGAAGAAAAAATATATGTTTAACAATTAAAACAAACTTTTTACTTATGATATGAAATTTTCTTCTATACATTGGTGGGACTCTTATTTCACACAAACTAGTGCCACACCCGTGCGATGCACGGGGTAAGCTATACTGGGTATGTTATTATTTTTGTGAAATAAAATGTTATATATCTGCATTAATACATTATTATCTTTGAGTTGTAAATATATAGATTTTATATCTCTTTTTAGAGTATGTATCAATGTTTATTGAAATTTATAATGCTTAAATTAAAGTAATGTGTTATGAAATGTATGAAAATGATAACAAAATTGTAATACGAAATATAATAAGATTAGTCGGAAAAATATTAAAATTTCATTACTAATTTATAAATCTACAAATTATGAGACACTTCCTTATACACGACATTCGTGGTATATGGGCTGGCTTTATTATCTTTGTCGCATATCAGTATTTTCAAACCACTCCGTCTACGAACTCGTGAAACGGCAACACTAACATTCTTACATTCACTAAAAAGAGTTGTGGGTACTTCCACCATCTCAGAACATGCCTAACATTCTTACATTCACTATGTTCTACAAAAGGTTAAATCAATATTGTTGTAGATGATAAAAAATTTTAATCAAGAGCATCGTGAGATGATAGACAATCTTCAGAAATCATAAAATTGAATAATTAAGAAACAATAAATATATTTATAAACAAACTTATTATCAAAAATAACAAAACAAGGTTGCCGAGCGAAGCGGGTGCGCCGGGTGGGCAAAACTAGTAGGGATTAAAATAAATAAAATTCTTCTCTGCAACTTTACAATTTACGTACGGCGGCGGCGGCGGCTTATGCTGTTATGCAGGTATGGGTTTCTCTCAAAATCGAGCATCATCCTCGCCTTCCGATCTCTCTCTAGAACTGTTAGCTACTGTTATTTTCCCTCAATTATTGAAAAGTAAAAGAATCGCTATTTCCAGCTAGCATCAATGGCTCCTTTTGAGAAAGTAATCCAATAATGGAGTGGAAATACTACCCTACAACTTTTGTGAAGGGGCCCCCACCCCCAAGGCCTAAAATTCAAACCAATCGGTTTCCACTAATAGAATTCATACTGGTGATTTCTTGTCAAGAGCAGAAGCAAGGAAAAGGGAAATGGCTGCGTATGGAGCTCTGGTTTCAGTTATGCAGATCATGGATCAAATCCATCGTCATCCTCACCCTCCCATCTCCCTCCACAATGAACATGCTGAACCTCTCGCTGCAAATGTTAGTTTCCTGCAGGAATTTCTGGAAGGCTACAATCCCCATCGTACCTACACCTCCGAAGCAGATCCATTGGAGAGTCGCATAGCCGAAGCAGCTTACGCAGCTGAAGATGTGATCGAGAGCTATATCGTCGATCAGATTCAAGCTCGATCCACGGATGATGGCGAAAAGATCAGCTCCACTCAGTTCTATCAAGGTGCCGTGCTTAGCTCTTTTCTTTCTTTTTATTTTTTTGATTTGATCGAGACTTGTTTAGATAGTTAATTCCACTCAATCTCTCTATAAATCTCTTGCTATTAAAAGTTTTTAATAAGTGTAGATTATATGATTCTTAATTAATAGGTTTGGAGAAGGTGATAGAAGAAATGGATCTGATCAAGATGGAGATTGTCGAGAAGAAGATGAAAGAGGGAGTCCAAATCATCAAAAACCAGTCAACGACCGATGATGCTGCAGATTCATCTAGACCTTCTTCAACTGCTCAGAAAGTGACGACCATGGTGGGTTTGGATGATGTATTGTATGAAATGCTGGACAAGATCACCGGAGGAGTACGTGGTCGCCAAATCATCCCCATCGTAGGTATGGGTGGTCTAGGTAAGACCACTCTCGCTCGAAACATCTATGCACACCAACTAGTCAAGGAACACTTTGATATTTGTGCATGGTCTACTATTTCTCAAGTTTATAAAGCTCGAAAAATTCTTACCGAAATTCTTGGTCAAGTAGGGCTAGTTAATGATGGGGGAGATTTGAGTGATGGTGAATTAGGAGTGAAATTGTACCAACACTTGATAGGCAGGAGATATCTGATAGTGATGGACGATATGTGGAGCATCGAGGCTTGGGATGCAGTCAGGAGCTTCTTCCCGGATAACGAAAATGGTAGCAGAGTAGTAGTAACTACGAGGCTATCAAACTTGGCTCTTTTGTTTAACTACTCTGATGGGCTCGACATGAAGTTCATGGACGAGGCTACTAGTTGGGAACTCTTTTGTAAAACCGTGTTTGGGGAAGAAACTTGTCCTCTTGAGGTAGAGGATATTGGAAAGAAGATTGTGGAAGGTTGTAGAGGACTTCCACTGTCGATTGTTGTGGTTGGGGGACTTATATCAAAGTCGGAAGCAACAAGAGAAAATTGGCAAGTCATTGAGGAGAACTTAAGTTCAGTTGTGAATATGGAGGGAGATGGAAGTTGCTTGCAAATATTATACATGAGCTACAATAATTTGCCAATTCATTTAAAGCCATGTTTTCTTATTATGGGAGTATTTAGAGAAGACGCAGAGTATCCAGTTTTTATGCTCATCCCAGAATGGATTGCAGAGGGATTTGTAAAACCGATTGATGGGAAAAGTCTGGAAGAGGCGGCGCAAGAATATTTAGAAGAACTTGTTGATAGAAATCTGGTTATAGTTGAAAGCCATGATCGTTGTGGGAATGTAAAATATATCAAAATCCATGATCTGTTGAGGGACTTAGCCTTAAGAGAGGGTGAAAAGGATAAGTTTTTATGTGCGTTGGAGCAGAGTAGTGGTGATAAGGAAATAAGCAGCCAACGCCGTATTTCTTCATTGTGTAAGGAAGAAAATAGTAGTTCAAGTACATTTCTTGTTGAAGCTGCTGCAACTGTGCGTAGTTTGTTTGGGCAATTTGGTGCACAGATTTTGCCAATATCCAGATTTAGATTGTTGAGGGTACTATACATATTTTTGGGAGATGAAGAAAGCAGCTCCGATGATGAGTACTATGAGGAGATCCTTGTTCGGCTACTCAACTTGCGCTTCCTCCTTGTTGATCTTGATGGCCATCGATTACCCAGAATTACTTCTCATCTTTGGAATTTGCAGACGCTGATATTTTTCGAAGTTGAAAAAGAATACGTTTTGGATATTTGGAAGATGCCTCTACTTAGGCTTGTCATCTCCTATGACAACCGGACTCTCTGTCTCTCCGATCCTCCACCGGATGAGGAAGTAATAGTGTTGGAAAACCTACACACACTTTATGGAGTGAGGAATCTCAAGTTGAGTGAGGAGGTGCTTAAAAGAATCCCCCATATCAGAATATTAAACTTAGAATATGATTCTTATGAAGAAGAAGGTGATCATTTTTGTGTCAACAATATCCATCGCCTTATAAAACTCCAAGAACTTCGACTACTTCTTAGGAATGGATTAGATCCGGCATCGATGCAAGAGCTCAGCTTACCCTACTCCCTCGTGCTGCTGAAGTTACAAGATACGAAGCTCCCATGGGAAGAGATGGCATCAAAGGTTGGTTGCTTGCCCCTTCTTCAAGTCCTCATACTCCAACGTGATGCCTTCATTGGATCGGAGTGGGAAACAGTTGAAGGCCAATTCTCTAGTCTCACATACTTGAAGATCAACTATAATAGTGATCTGGAGTGCTGGACAACAGACAGCACCCACTTTCCATGCCTCGAGCACCTTGTTCTGTCCGGTTTGAGAGAGTTGAGGGAGATTCCTTCGAGCATCAGTGACATACCAACACTTGAATCCATTGAGCTGGAAGATTGCAGCGATTCTGCGGTGGAATCTGCTCGGAGAATACAAGAGGAGCAAGAGGAGTACGACAACCAACTCCTCCAAATTCACTTCCACTGACTATACGATAATCAACTCCTTCAAGTTCAAGTCAAGAGGCGTCCTTATTGGGATGACGACTACTTCGAATATATATGAATGAAATGTATCTTTTGTTTTTTTTATTATTCAAGGCTTGTTGAATGTAACCTCGATATCAATATAGATATAATAGCAATATAGATTGCGAATCTACGTGGCATCGCGTATGATTTTCTTGAATATTTTAGAATATTCTCATTGATTTGGCTTATTAATTATTAATTAATAATTAATAATTTAATTCAACTATATAACATCAAGCAATTTTGTCCCACATCGATTTTTTACAAGAACTTGACGATACAATACCTATATAAATAATAATATTCCTAAACCACCTTCAACTTTAAGCAAGCGGAAATATAACAAAATTAATCCTTTATTTAGGATTAATTAGACTATTTGTTTTTTTAATTAGGATCGTAGTATTTATATAATATTTGTATTAATGGTCGATTTTCATTTTTTATTTATAGAATAATTATGTATTATTCTCAGTACGTCAGACATTAATTGCTCATGGGGGGTCCAAAACAGTTACTCCATCCATTTTTATTTTTTTTACGCGTTTTTTGAATATATATTTGAGTGTAAAATAATAGAATGGTTGAGTAAAAATTTAGAAGTTCATAAGAGTTTTAAAACAAAATAACAATTAAATAGTACTAATGTAGTACTCAATCAAAACAATATTTTCATTATAGTGAAAATCTAAAGACAAAATTTCGTAGACAAAAGTCACAAAACAATAGTGAATATTTGAAAATGAGAGAATTTTTTTCTGCATGTTGTGAAATTGGAGGTTGGAATCATGTAATGGTATCACCACATATCAAATTTGTAGGGAAAATACGGTCACTTATAAATTTAGGATTTGACTATAATATATCTTGTCAAATATAAGTATATACATTTTTAATCCTTAATTATTGTAAAATTACCAAAATACCCTCACATTTTTTTGAAATTCTACCCGGGCCCAACGACCCCCCTGGCCCCATTGTGGCTCCGTCACTGATTATTCTATATTTTGATGATACGTGATTTGTTACCCATCATCAAAATATTCCCCTTTACAATAACATTTTAAAGCGGTTCATGTTTAAATTTTCAAATAAATTACTGTATATAAATTTCACGTATTAAATTGAATAATTTATTACAATAAGGAATTTTGTGCCCCATCAAGATATTCTCTCTCTATATATATAGTATTATGAATTATGTGCCACATCAAGATATTCTCTCTTTATTACAATCTTTTACTCCCTCCGTTTTTTTTATAAGTCGTTTTCATATTTCAAGATAAGATTTTCAATTTCCAACTAAATATTCTTCACTTTTTCTCTCGTTTTCATTATCTTCATTTATCACAATTAATGTTTATCTCTTCTTCCAAAATAATTTCATCTATTTTTACATGAAAAATGCGATTTGCGAGGAAAAAAAATGAACAATAAAGAATAGTCATTAAATTTTATTAATTTGTGTGCTTGAGCTAAAAACGACTTATAAAAAAAATGGAGGGAGTATCATAATTAATAGTTGAATTAATTATGAATTTTCTTATTAAGTGATTCATATTGAATTTTGACATGACTTAAACCGTATAGTTCTTTAAGAAAAGTTAACCTATTATATACCCTTTTATTTCTTCAAAAAAAAAAAAATCCATCTGAAGGGTATTTAGATAAGATAATCAACGGTGGCATAATATATTTTGTGAGTTGATTTTTTTTTTTTACTAATTCATACAATTAAGGGATACTTAAATTCATATTATTATTCAATTCAAGATAAGGACTTTTTATCCCACATCGAATTTTTTATATAATTTTGATGATAAAACACCTAGAACGGGAACTGAACTATATATAAGGCCCTTACATAAAATATAATGAATATTCGCCATACGTGGCATCACGTATGATTTTAGTGATTATTTTATATATAGGGCATATTATATTTTACTGATAAAATATTTTAGCGTTATGGATCTTCGTCATACGTGGCATCACGTATGATTTTAGTGATTATTTTTCAATATTCTCATTGATTTAACTTATTTATTAATAATTTAATTCAATTATATATCAAATTAAGGAATTTTGTATATTTCCAACAAATTAATGTAAAAATCTCAAAAACGAAAATTAATCGATTTTCTATTTGTTTAACATTTCATTCTTCGTAAATTCTTAAATAATATAATCTAATTAGTAAATGTATAACAATGATTTTCATCGCCACATCAAGATAGAGAACCTATATAAATAGGTCTACATCTCAACTAATCCCCAACTAAATTCACTCCACGAATGTAATTTTTATTAAAACTTTTATTTATAATTATAAAATAATTTGATCCCATTTGCTCAAAAATAATATATTAAAGCAGTTCATGTTAAATATTGACAAAATAAAATATAAAATATATCTATTGTAAAAATATTAATTTCTTAATAAATTTTCATATTTACTACAAGTAACGGGCTACTTGAAATAATTAATATACAAAATTATGTAATTTTTATTAAAAATTTTATCGAGCTAACGAAAAATTTAACGGGCAGATTTGTACTATTCATACTAATGTTATATCGAACAACGGGCTAACAAAAAATTAACGGGCAAATTCGTACTATTCATGCTAACGTTATATCAACGGGCTAACAGAAAAATTAATGAGCAAATTTACACTATTAATGCTAACATTTTATCGAGTAACGAGCTAATTGAAAAATTATAATATTACGTCTTAACATATTTTTTTTTTTATCTTCACACGTAACGGGCAGAATAAAATAATTTATATAGATAATTATGTATTTTATATTAAAACCCAGTACAGACAGGGAGTCTTGATTTAAATAAAGGTCGTGAGAGGGTTTGGTTCAAATAAAGAAGAGGAAATATCATCTAGAGATAAGGTAATAGTTAGAATTTTGATAATTAATTGCTCTTTTCTTCTTCTTTTTTTTATTAATTAAAATTTTTAATTGGTAGTATAATTTAAGATCTAATCATATTAATTTATTAAAAACACTAATGTGCAATTATTGTACTCAAGAACTAAGAAATCATGATGTGCTACAGGTTGCCCTGTAATAAATCTAAGAATGTGAAATTCAAAAATTTGAACTTTTGCATATTTTACTTATACATATTTTCTTCATTTACCACTTTCTTCCTACCTTTTCCACTTTCACTTACTTCCCGCTAAAATGCGTACAGAGAGTTCAAGATAGATTTCAAGTCGATGCAAGAGAAATAGGTTATTTCAGCTCGCTCCCTCACAAATAAGTCGAAAAGATCACATACGTTCCAACTTGACCAAACAAAAACCATCATCATCTTGAATTGCATCTGATATCATCTTAGGGTTTGAGTTATTCACCTCTTTAAAAGGTCTTCTAAATCGATGTGGCGGCACTAAAAATGACTTTAGTACATGTAGAGTGAATAAAGAGTATACCGTTATTTTTCCAACAAAGAGTAAATAATCCGAAATAAATAAATTCATGAAATGTCACGGTTAAAATAAAGACATTTCGCTTTCAGATTCCAACCCTCGAGGATAAAAATAATTAAATAAAAATAGAGTTCCACTTTGGATACGATCAAATGATGAGGCAAAAGAAAAAGCATAATAATTTATGAAAACAAAATTATTCTTTTTAAAAGAAAAAAAGAAAGGGAAGAAAAAAAGGTAGAAAATGATTGTTGGACGGCAATAACTATGCACCATGTCAAAATTTCATAAGATGGACGGTGTAAAAAAATCATTTGTGACAGCGATCTTTTAAATTCTTTATATTTCATTTTAGAGAAATTTCAATAGCATAAATTAATACTTTATCAGTCTCGTTTAAAACGTCCACTTTCTTTTTCGGCACGGTGATATCGGATATTTGCAACTTCGAAATAACTCGGTCAAGAAATATAGACATTTTGAATGAGGTCATGCTATACATTTTATTTGAGGGAGGGTGAATTACTGTGAATTCAAGCACAAAAGTAAGTTGCAGTACAAACTTAGGGTAGATTTGGCTTATAACCGTCAAAACTCGAAGGCGAAAGGATCGACTAATCTACTTGCGTGTTACGAGGAAAAGGGATCGAAGCACAGCAATGGTAGTAGCCATTATCATCGTACACGAACCTTTGAGAAAGATGCGCTTCGCTTATGACATACTCCCCCCATTCCTCACTGCCATACAGTTCGAAAATGCCTCTAGCATCAAACGGCACCGGCTTTCTCATTCCTGGCTTCCTGGAAAGAAACAAAATTGAAAGGTCCAAGCAAAAGAGGGTCAATTTTTCAGAAGATTTGTTAGCGGTAACAAACACAAGAGCAGGAGCTAAACCTTTTCCTTTGGCGCGTATTCATAATGGTGGCGTGTAACTGCATCGAAGGGATGAAGATTGCAGAGTATCAAATATATTTGAATGATTAACATATATGCAGGAAATGCAGTTCTTATGTGTGTTATGGGTGGAAAGGAGATACGGAAGGTGCGATGTGTATATCTGAGAAAGTTATGCTCATAGTATTTGTGAAAGTACCTTCAGCTGTCCGGCATCCTTAGCAGTGACCAAGCCAGCATCTACGAACGCATCAGTGATGACTTCTAAGAACGTTCAAGAAAACCAAGAACAAAATATTCAAGTAATCTTAGCATAAGAAAGAATTGCTAACGGCACTAATGTTGGAGTTTATATAAATTTAAGGCAAACAGCAGAAGATATGGATACGACAAGCTCGTAAAAGTCGTCCCTCGCCACCGATTTCTTCTACAGGAGCATAAAGAACAAAAGCCTTGGCTTTAGAGCCTCTCATACAGTCCTGCAAGATATATCAAATAAAACCTTAATTCAATCGCAAGACCACAATAACTATGCCGAAATAGGACATTTATGATAAATCTGACACCGAAGAAATGTTCTCGTGATTTTTCCATCTGTAACCATGTTCGGGAAACCAATATAATTCAAGCATGCAGCCACTATAAATAGCAAGCAGCATATTACGTCTTAAGAGTCTCAGAGGAGTGAGCAACAAACAATATCTTGAGAACAATTTATAACAATCGTAAAGCGATAGCAACCAGTAACATGTGTACAGTAAGTTCATCACATAGTTCAAAATTTTACTCAAGATAAAACCTTACCAGTCCCTTAAGTCTGATCAAAACTGGCCGGTTCTCTAAAGCATCCATTACTTTTGACGAGACACTCTAGAAGGCAGGAAAAGGTATTGTTAACATTAAATGGTCGATAAAATATGAGTTGGTTACAAATAATTTACCTGCAAAACATCCGCAGCTGCTTTAACCCGCTCCTTATTCCATAACTTCAGCATGAGAACAGTGAGGTGAAAGGTGGTTGGTTTAATGAATATGGACTTCTCAATTCCTAACTCTGCAAGTAAAAGATGATTCGATCAATGTAGAGGAAGGAAGACTCACAGTACCAAACATTTAGTGCATGCAGAGTAGGCTTATATAGTTGCTATGATTTCCACCTCAAAGGTACAAAACATAAAAAATCCAACCAAGCTCCAACCTCTTTCATTACATACTATTTTCACTTACCTAACAATTTTGATGAGGTGGTCTCTGAAGGAGACTTTGACTCTATAGGAGGGTAACTGACAAGAGGAATGTTGGTTTTATGTACTCCGACGCTTGAATTAGCACCGACATCAGCTTTGACTTCAGCAACTACAGATGTCTCGGGATGTTGGTCACTGTTTATGTTTACTTGAACACTGGTATCAGCTTTCTTCACTGTCAGTTTAACACTAACTTTGGAAGCTGTAGAGTGATCCTCGTCCTTATCTAATGTTTCTCCAGCCGTATCTTTTTCATCAGCCATTGTTTCAAGTATTGTATTTTGGAAATTCACAAGTTTGTCAAGTAGTCCAGGATGAATAGCCAAAGGAAGTGAAACGAAGTGAGAATAGTCAAATTCGCGACTATTAACAACCTGCTGGAGAAAAAGGCATATGTTAAGTATATGCTGATGCAAAAGTTAATTCCATTCATCTCAAAACCTTGATGTCTAAAACATAAATAAACCGGCTCAAGGTATATTCATGTCTAACAAACTACATTAGCAATTATCATATAATCTCGGCCAGCTGAAATGCTAAAGCCAAAACAACCTTATCAATGATAGCTTGTATCTTCTCGGATGCTTTAGTAATACTTTCAGTGGAGTTGCCTTCCAGGACTGCAATGATACAAATAGTCAGTATCACGTGAAAGGATAAGCCATGAATACGTGTTTCATATTAATGAATCACGAAAGAAAAAAATCTTAAAGGGGATCATCAAAAAAGGAGTGAGGATTGAGAAGCTAGATTATTTGAAGGTGGAAAACAAGAAAACTATCAAATCTGGAAAAGAAGATTCTACACGGAAGTTATAATACCAGAATATGATGATTTAGAAGAAACTAAGTAGGGAAATGAACTTAAGAGTACTAGAAAAAGCTCATTTCCAACTTTCGCAGAGAATATTCTGACTAATAACTTTGAGGCAGGAAAAAAAAAAAGCATATCTAGAAACAATAGACTCACTGATAGAATCCTCTTTTTTAGAAGATGGAAATATAATTTTAACGCCAGTCTCTGCCTCAATTGTCTTCTGAGTGGCTCCCCTGTCCAGGATGTAGAATAAAGATTATTACTACAAGTTATCATCAAGACAAGTCTCAACGTGCAGAGCCATACCATTGCCCTTTAATGAATCGCATTAAGGATGCTCCTATCTGCAAGGATACATTAGATCAGCTAAAACAGAATACCGATACAAGGTCCTAATGATACATCGGCTCAGATACTCGCAAGAAAACTAACTCACTAAGTTAGCTTGTCGGGAGGGCACAGACCCTTAAATCATCTCTCTCTCTCTTACTTTCATCTTGATGCATGAAATTAAAAAATTATTCCACGAGAAGATGGGTTTCAACTGTTTTAGGAGACATTGTAAGTCCAAACCCAGGATAAGCTTTCCTCTACAACAAATAACTACAACCCAACCAAAACTTTACAACCCATATGTTTAGATCTAGGACGTGATTAACGAGATAGTAAAGGTAGGGAGGTCAGAGATGATAATCAGGATTACAATAGACCCATGATAAACGAAACTGTAACTCTCAAACACAAATGGAAGTCCTCACCATCATGGATGACGAATGTTTCGTCTGAGGAGTTAAGTTTTCATCCAGTGATGCACCACTCTCGCCCCTTCCAGGGCCAACTGGGATATCATCACATTCAGCCATTGAGACAGTTGAGGAAGTACCATCACCTAAAGAAACCATAAATTTATACATCCTTCACTAAACAATCAACAGAAAGAGAATCTGCAACCGTTCCGAAAACAGTTTCCATAAAACGATTGCTTTTGTCAGATACAATAAGACTACTCATACGATTTCAGATTTGCTGTACATCATTTACAGTACTTGCTACACCCACACACACATCCAACGAATGCAAGCGTAAACTGTCGTCAAAAACCTATAAACCCTAAGCTGATACAGCAAATTTCAGCATCTCCTCTAGCATTATTACCGAAACCATTCCATCAAAGCTACAATTCCTTTCAGCAACGATGAATAACTAGTTCGATTCATTACGAAAGATAACCTTTAGAGCAATCAGGCTGAGTAGACACTGCTCTCCATGTTTGAGCAACATTTTTCCCCTTTCCCTTTCCCCTTCCATTTCTAGCATCCATATTCAACTGACAGCTAAAACCATGCCAAAGCTCACGCTTCTGTCACATATTTTCACAAAGTAGAGTATAATTAAATTGTTATAATGGTGAAAACCTAAAGGATAGTTCGATTCCGCACCTGGAATTGTAACAGGAGCTTCGATTTTGCACGAGTGTTTGCAGTTTCACGAAGGAGAAAGTTCAGACTGCAGTAGAATATTCAACCGTAAATCTATGCGCAAATATAGTAATCTGAATAGGAAAATGGATAAGAACAAAGGTGTGAGTAGTATTATCATCGTACCTGAGCAGAGACCTGCAAGCTGTCATTTCCCGACTATCGCCGGCGGCGAAAGCGGCGGCTGTAGATATTTTATTATTTTTCTTTTAACTATTAAATACTCCCTCCGATCTTTTGAAGTTGAGTCATTTCTTTTTATGATTTTCGGCACGCTTTTCCACGCCTCTAGATGATGAATTTTAAAACGGATTTTTGAAGAATTTTTTCTTTTACGGGATAGTAACCATGATATCATAGTTTACTATTCCATCAACATATCACACTTTTTCTACCAAACAAGCACTTAGTATTAAATATTATACGTATAATGACAACACCCTTAATTGTATATATTATTATCAAATGGAGAAAAGCTTAGAACATGCATGTTAGGAGAAATAGTAGACGTTGACTTACTTGAATCCAGTACTACAACGACAGCAGCAGAAGCCCTCTCACCACCACTACCACCATAACCATTCTCCTCCTTGTGGTTGACTTTGAGAGAGAGAGAGATGGCTTATGCTGCCGTGATTTCTCTAAAGAGTGCACTGGCGAATCTTGGATATTCTCCTCGTATTTCAGTCGATCCCCCCTCTATACAACCCTTAGATAATGTATGGGTGGAGCTGGAGGCAATGATAGGGATTCTGGAAAGGTTGGACAATAGCAGCAAGAGGAGCGACCGGAAGAAGGTGAATGATTTGGACGCAGAAATCAAAGAGGCAGTTTGGAAATTTGAAGATCTAGTTGAATCTCATCTCTACGATCACCTACTGCTGCAATCTGATTCCAATGAGATCCTGGATCTAGAGGTCAACCTACGGGATCTGAGTCATGATATGAAGTGCTTCGTGGAGATGCTCAAGGAAAAGGGGGAGGAGTACTTAAAGGTATTGGATAATCTCGACATGTCGTTGGCTGAAGAAGACGAAGCAGCACCTTCTGATACTACTCAAACCGCCGGTGGAAGAGGGAAATTCAAGTTGGTCGGAGAGTCACTTTATTTGTTAGTGGACATGATCGGACTGAGGCTGGGTTCGTCTGAACCGCTCGAAGTTGTACCGATCGTCGGGATGGCTGGAATCGGGAAGACGGCCATTGCCCGAAAATTTTTCGACGTTCTGGGGTCGGAGTTTGATTGCCGTGCGTGGGTGAGCGTAGGGAGGAAACCTCCTCAAATGGATACTATCAAACGAGACATTCTTACTCAACTGGATCTGGATCTGGATCCAGCTAGTAGCAGTAGCAGTAGCAGGGATGGAAAGATTAAACATAAGAGAAATGTACAACACTTGTTGAAGGGGATCTTCAAGGCTAAGAGGTGCTTGTTAGTGTTGGATGATATGTGGGACACTGTTGTTTGGGAAGAATTGGAATTTCTCTTCCCAGATTACGGCGGTGGAAAGAATCTGGTTTTGATCACCACCAGATTACGACACGTGGGCGATGAGATTGATCAAAGCTGGTCCGGAACGAGCTGGTCCGGAAAGAGGCATGAAGTACAGTTGCTGGACGAAGACGAAAGCTGGGATCTTCTTCGTCAGAGGGTGTTCGGAGAAGAAGAAGAATGCCCTCCCGAGTTCATCAAACCGGGTCAAAAGATTGCGGAAAAATGCGACGGCCTTCCCTTAATGATCATCGCTGTCGCTGCCCTCCTAACGGAAGCCAAGATGACGCCGAGGTTCTGGGAGGAGGTAGCCGAGAAGGAGGCAAATCATCCAATATTCACGGCGGCATACGACCAGCTATACGAGGTACTACTTCCCAGCTACGAATACTTGCCTCAGCATTTAAAGCCTTGCTTTCTTCACATGGGAGTTTTCCCACAATTCGATCAGATCGATCGACTCACCTTGTCGCTCTTGTGGGCAAATGAGGGGTTTACACGTTCGGCATGGGATGATTGTTTCAATACATACTCTTGGAAGCTCGTGAAACATAGCGTTGCTATGATATGTCAAATTACTAGCTTATCCAGTGATATCCAAAGTTGCCGCCTCCATTCCACCTTCTGGTACCTCTGTAGAAGAGAAGCTACAGCTACCAAGTTCTGTCGTGTTCTAACCACCCGTGACGAGGCTTTGCAACAACTCGTTTTGAAGGGGCAACGAAGGTTGAGTTTCCACAACAGCATACTCTTCGCCATGAAAGATGTGATGGATTCGGTAGAGCGGGCTTGTGCTTCCTCCGCGCGTTCTCTCCTCTGCTACAGTGCTAATCATCCATATCCCGTTCCGATTTGCTTCGGACTGAGGCTGCTAAAGCTGCTTGATGTTCGTTTCCTTCGTTTCTACGAATTCCCGGAACAAATAATTCAGCTGGTCTATCTAAAGTACCTCGACCTCATTTGCAACACTGGGCTCCCTCCTTCCATATCCAAGCTCTCGAACCTCTGCAGCTTGGGTATTAAAAGGGATGCGATTATCAGATTCTCAGGAGATACACCATATGTTCCTGTAGACATCTGGGATGTGAAGAAGCTCGAGCACTTGGAGATCCCGGGGTGGAATTTGCCAAATCCTCCACCTAGAGGTGGAGATGATTCTTCGTCATTGGAAAGGCTAGTAAAACTTGGAGGGGTGGGTGCAGAGACTTGCACGAGAGAGGTTCTTGAAAGAATCCCCAATCTGAAAAGGTTGGGAATTAAGATCGAATTGCACCCGGATGGTGATGATATGGATCGAGTATCGGATTATCTGAGCAATATTTCTATCTTGCCCAAGCTGCAATCACTCAAATGCATCGTTTTGAATCCTATATTGGTGATGGGGAAGGGCGCCGTTCTCCCTATGTCCATGTTCCCATCGAGCCTTACCAAGTTGTCGTTGAGTGGGATGGGATATCCCTGGAAGTACATGAGTATAATTGGTTCGTTGCCGAATCTTAAAGTGCTCAAATTGGGGTGCTATGCCTTTCGAGGGCCCAAGTGGGTAGTCAGATATGGCGAATTCCGGACCCTCACACATCTTCAGATTGATGGAACTGATCTAGTGCATTTTGAAGTGGATGACAGAGGACTATTCAATCTCCAATTCATCCAATTAAGCAACTGCTACAAGTTAAAACATCTTGCGTGGGAACCTGATCTGAGTTTTCCGGTTGCGATCCTAATATCCCATTGCAGTCTTGCAGCAGAGGCTTTCGCAGGTGAGATGAGATCGAGATACAAGCATCATTATGAAATGGAGGTTGAATTTCCAGTTAAAGTTCTATCTCTATGGGCATGATCATAATGGACCTTGCTTTCTTTATGCCTCTATCTTTTGAATTTATATTTAAGAAAACGAGATCTGCTCGTATCTCATGTTATAACTCTGTTTTGCCAACTTTAACTGTATCTACTATCTAATTCATGATGTTGATGTAGTGTGCAAATGATAGACCTCCTATGAACATTATAGGGAAAATGTGATATATGGCCATAACTTTCGTTTCTATTTTATTTTATGGCTCGAACTTTTTTAGTATCACACATATAGTCCAAACTTTACTTAATTTCTTCACTTATGGTCCCAACTTTAATTTCATTTCTTAAATAGGCTAAATAGTTTATGGCCTCAACTTCTTAATGTGATAGATATAGACTATGTCTTCAAACCCAACTCGGAGGCCGACCCGACAAGACCTCTACATCACAGTTCAATTGTTTGAATCGGTCGAATAGGGGTTGAACCATTTAATTAATTAAATAATTAATAACCTTAAAATACATGTCAAATATAGAGAGTTCATCTTAACAGTTTTAACACCTAAAGTTGGCATAAAGAGTTATTAGCAAGGGGAAAAAAAAAAACTTGTTTCTGGAGTTTGGAAGCTAAAATGCAGTGCAACATACTATATAAGTAAAGCTCCATTTTTTAAAGAAAAAATCCAAAGAGAAATTCATGAAGGAAGCAAAAGTCCATAATATATTTTTTTTTTTTTTAGGATAAAAGGAGCTTTCATTAAGAAATCAAGAAAGCAAAGCATCAGAGCGTACAACATCATGGAACTGGGGAGGGATAGGGCCCACAAACCTAACAGGGCACGAAACATCAAACGCAAAACGCGAGAGTTTATGTGCAAGCACATTAGAAGACCTTCTGACCCATCTAAATTCGACCGTTTCCAGCTCGTCGAGGGATGCCTGAATTGACGCAACGACGTTCCCAAAGTAAGATGGGGGGTGAGTTGATTTCTTCACTTCGCGAACCAGCTCTAAGCAATCTGATTCAATGATAATACTCTGAAAATTCTGCTCAATAGCAATCAAAATACCCTCACGGCATGCAAGAGCTTCAGCAATAGCAACATTAGTGCACACCTCATTTTTAATAGCAAAAGCAAGCATTCCGTTGCCAAAATCGTCCCGGAAAATGCCCCCAAGACCAGCCCCTGCGCCTTTCAAAATCGAAGCATCAAAGTTCATTTTAAGGATCCCGGTGGGGGTTTACGCCAAGGCTCCTGCTGTTGCACATTCCTCGCATCGAGATGGTGGTGAGTGTGGCTTGACGCAAACTCTTGACAGGTGGAGATAGCAATACGGAAGCAAGTGTTGTGGTCCAAAATCTTACGGTCAAAAATAAAGGAATTACGAGCACGCCACATAATCCACAAGTGACAAGCAAAGAGGTGGATAAACTGAGGGTCCTTCTTCTCAATCACCGCCAAGATCCAGTCCGGGAGAGAGACATTACGAGCTGCAGCGGGGATGCTAAGCCTAAGAATGCAAGCTTGCCAAAAAAAGGATGCCCACTCACAATCTCTAAAAATATGCTCGTCTGTCTCAATATCTAACCCACACCTTTGACACACAAGGTCAATGGAAGAACCTCTTCTTGCAAGAGTAGAGCGAGTAGGAATAATTTGTTTCATGCACCGCCACATGAAGAGCTGAATTTTCGATGGGACTACCATTTTCCAGATCCAATTCCAGTGTGCAGGCTGATGAGTAGACGTCGAGGGCTTCGATGATGCAGCATCTTTCATGCTCTTCGCCACCCAGTAGCCTGAACGAACTGTATAAGCACCATCTTTGGTAAAATCCCACATTATGCAGTCTTCCTCCTCTGAACTAATAATGGGAATTTCAAGAATATTTTGTCCAACCTCGGGAGGAAATAATGAATTAATGAGTTGAGAGTCCCATACCTGCTCCGCCAAGATGAGGTCCGAGACTTTGGATATGTGAGAGGGGGCATCATCAGGTTTTGGAGCTTTAAAATACGGGACATTTGGGACCCAAGGGTCTGTCCAAATATTAACAGAAAGCCCATTGCGTATGTTCCACCTGTACCCTTTTAAGATGATCTCCCGTCCCGCAATGATGCTTCGCCAAACGTAGCTTGGTCTATATCCAATTTTTGCATCCAAGATAGACGACCTTGGAAAGTACCGTGCTTGCAGCGATCGAGCGAGGAAAGTGTTAGGAGATTTTAATAATCGCCAGCTTTGTTTAGCAAGCATCGCTCTATTGAAACTAGCAAAGTCTCTCAAGCCAAGACCGCCATATCTTTTAGGTTTGCAGAGATTATCCCACGAACTCCAATGGATGGTGTTTTCAGAGTCTCTCTTTCCCTACCAAAATTTGGCCACAAGGGAACTAAGGTTGTGGCAGGTTGCAAAAGTCCATAATATGATCATTCCCATGTTGATTAAACACTTACTTGAACTTGATTCCGTCTTTGAGAATGAGACTCAATCATATCTCCGTCTCATCTCATCTGCAAAAGTAGCTACTGCACGACTGCAATTGATAATTTTGATAAAAATAGGATAAAACTCGGATCATGTTCCCACGTAAGATGTATTAACTTGTAGCATTCAGTTTTGCAAGTAGAGGCTCAGAGGCTAAACAATCCCCTATCATCTACTACAAAATGCACTATATCAGTTCCTTCGATCCAAAGATATCTGAGGGCCCGGAATTCGACGTATCTGACTACCCACTCGGCCTCTCGGAAGGCATAGCATCCCAATTTGAGCACTTGGAGATTCGGCAACGAACCAATCATATACTCATGCACTTTCAGGGATACCCCGTCCCACTCAACAACAACTTGGTAAGGCTGGATGGGAACATCGATAGAGGAGGGACGATGCTCTTGCCCATCACAAGTACCGGATTGAAGGATTGCAGCTTGGCCAAGTGATAAATATTCTGCGGTTCTGGTGTTTATAACTAGCTTGTTAATCATTAGTTCCTTTTTATGTCTAGTCTCTTTGTATAAAATTGAAGAGGGTCCAAATGGTAGTGTAGAGATAGAGATATGCAGGATATGAGTGTAGACGAGGTGATGAAGGAAGCTGCATTTGTGTTAAATGGATGAGAGCAGAAGGTGATGGAGGTTGAAGATGAAGACTGTTAGTTGGG
Organism: Thymus mandschuricus; assembly: GCA_029379335.1. Lineage (NCBI taxonomy): Eukaryota > Viridiplantae > Streptophyta > Magnoliopsida > Lamiales > Lamiaceae > Thymus > Thymus mandschuricus. The sequence continues at coordinate 5,196,561 of CM057080.1, read as the reverse complement.
GTTTCATTTCTTGTTCATTTTAAATAATAGCCGTAGATTTCGTTGCTTATCCTACGGCGTAGATTAGTTCGTGAGTCAGTGTAATAGTTGTCTAGCGTTTTAGTTAGTTAAAACGCGTTTCTTCCTCTAGTTAGTTAATACTGTATATATATACAGTATTAACGAATTTTGTACTGACTTGAATTTTGCAGAAGTATTTTTCTCTGCTTAGAAATGAAAAATATCTTCTCGATTCCTCTCTTCCGATTTCTTCATGGTATCTAGAGCAGGAATCTAGGGTTTTCTACTTGTGTTTTCTTCATATTTGAGCTTGATTTACTGCAATTGAGCTCGATCTGCTGTGATAATGGTGAAGCAACAACGGCGTGAAGCGTGGCAACGGCGAGCTGAAGATGAGCAGGGTGTTGGCGCAGATAACAAGGAGAATCCGTTTCGCCCTCTCATGCCAAATGGTGGACCGATTGGAGCTGGATTCAACGATGATGGTTCAGACGGTGGAGGTGGAGATGATATAGATCCACCGGAAGGATTCACGGTCAGACAAGTGTTGGAGATACTGCATCTGGAGAAATCTGATCATCCAGGAATGCATCTGGTAAATGCACATCTCACAGGTACAAACTTCATAAACTGGAGTAGATCTGTGAGGCGTGCGTTAGCTACTCGTAGTAAGCTGGAATTAATTGATGGTAGCTTTCCGGAACCAGATCCTAGTTGCAATTACTATAAGAGATGGTTAAGAGTTGTTTTGATGATTTCTACATGGATTGTTAACTCAATATCGAAAGAATTTGTTAATGCTTTCACACACATAGATAATACATTCAAGCTATGGAAGGCTATAACTCTTAGATTTGGGCGTAGAAATGGACCGAAGGTGTATAAATTGCAAAGAGAAATATTCAAATACTCACAAGGTGCACAGAGTGTGCTAGAGTATTTTAACAATTTGGTTGCTCTTTGGGATGAGCTTGATGTTGTGTTACCACCAGTAGAATGTGTGTGCAAAGCTAGAGTCAAGTAGTGGGGAGAGAGGAGCAACAAAGATTGATGAAGTTTCTGGAAGGGTTGAATGATGAGTTTGAGTCAGTTTGTGATCAAATCATGATGATTGATCCTCTACCAGATATTGAGAAGGCATATTCATTAGTTGTACAAGTAGAGGATAGAAAACAATTGAATGCTTCAATTCATGATACTAGTAGCTTGATGAGCATGAATGCTGGGCAGTATGTGAAGAATACTGCAAATTATAGGACTGATGATACTAAGATTGGGCAATATAAACCTAGATTGTCCAAGGAACAGAAGAGGGGTTTGAAATGTACACATTGTCAGGGGACAGGGCATGAGGCCAGTGAATGTTTTAAGTTGCATGGTGTGCCTGAATGGTATAAGAAGTTGAAGGAAAATAGGCCTCAAGGAAGAGTGAATATGGCTGATACAAGTGAAGATAGTGAGTCTGCTTCTGAAGTGATTGGGCAGAAGGATAACAATCAAGACATGAGCAAATTTATACAGGCTGAGATAGCTAAGTATGTGCAAATTCATCTACAGCAGGCAGGACAGACAAAACCAAAGGCTGATGTTAACTTTGTACATGAAGTGGGAAGTCAGTCTACACCATTTGATGGCCATTATGCATTTAGTGTTCTACCAAGTGTGGGGAAGGATATATGGATTGTTGATTCGGGTGCTAGTGATCATATTTGTTGTGACCCTTTGCTTCTGCTCACAACCTATAGAATGGAGAAACCTGTGAACATTCATCTCCCAGATGGAACTACTAAACTAGTTACACATGCAGGAAAGGTTAAGCTAACCAAGGAAATTCTGCTGGTAGATGTTCTTTATATACCTGGTTTTACACACAATCTTTTGTCTGTGGCCAGGTTGATTCATGATTATGGGATCAAGTGCCTATTCTATAAGGATCATTGTGTATTTCAAAGAGATAATACTGATCAAGTTTTAGCTATTGCTAAAATGAAAGGAAATTTATATCTACTGGATGCTTTGTCAGAGAGACTTTGTTGCAGCATGATTAATCCAAAGGAGCTTACATTGATGGAATGGCACATAGCACTTGGACATCCTTCAATAACAACTATGAAGCACATGAGGATTCTGGATGGGAAATTGATGAAAGAGATGGTTGATATAGTTGAGAGATGTGAAGTGTGCATTAGAGCTAAACAGACAAGAAGTCATTTCCCTATTTTAAACAGGAGAACTGACAACTTGTTTGATTTAGTTCATGCAGATTTATGGGGACCTTATGCTGAAGATAACATTTGCTCGGCAAGGTATATGTTAACATTGGTTGAGGATCATAGCAGAATGGTGTGGACCTATATGTTAAACAGCAAGGATCAAGTAATTCATACAATCAGGTCATATGTTCTTATGATAAGAGCACAGTTTGGGATTGGAGTGAAGCAGTTTAGAACAGATAATGGGACAGAATTTGTAAATCAGCATATGCAGAAGTTGTTTTCAGATCTGGGGATCTTACATCAAAGGAGCTGCCCCTACACACCACAACAAAATGGGGTGGTAGAAAGAAGACATAGAAGTTTGTTGCAGACAGCAAGAGCTTTAATGTTCACTAGTGGAATGCCTTCCAGATTTTGGCCTTATTCTTTGCTTACAGCAACTTGGTTAATCAATAGATTACCAAGTAGGGTGATTGAGTGGTTTTCACCCTTTGAAGTTCTGTTTAAAGAACAGCCTGATTATACTTTGTTGCGGCCCTTTGGATGCCTATCCTATGCAGTGGATCTCACACCATCAAGAAGTAAGTTTGATAGTAGATCTCTTAAATGTGTTTTCCTGGGATATGATATAACTCATAAAGGATATTTGCTGTTTGATTTGGATAGATCCAAGGCCATAGTTTCAAGGGATGTTAAGTCTTTTCCTGATGCCTTTCCTTTCCTTGATTCTATGCACTCTATGCCCACTAATCATAACACAGATAATAGTTTACCCACAATTCCATTTCCTTCTGCACATGATCATCAATTATCTCATGATACTATTGAGCCTAATCATACTGTCAATGGTGATGATCATGTAAATCTTTCTGATGATAATCATTCAGACATATCTTCTTCATCTACAGATACTGGACCACATGATATTGGATCACATGATGATATACCTGATATTCCCATAAAGTCTTCTATTCCAGCTGAGGGGAGGGGGGCTAGGACTCGAAAACCACCTTCTTGGTTAGAGGATTACATCTGCAGTAGTTTTACTACACAGTTTTTAGGTACTCCTTCCACCAGTACTACTCCTAATACTTTTCCTTATCATGTTGGTCCAGCCTTAACCTCATCTTATACTTCTGTCTTGTTTAATATTTCCATGGTTAAAGAACCTACTTCATATAAAGAAGCATGCCTTTCCCCAGAATGGGTTCAAGCAATGGATAGAGAGCTTGAAGCTCTAACAGCTAATCAAACATGGATTCTGACAGATCTTCCTCAAGGCAAGAAACCTATAGGATGTAAATGGGTTTATAAGGTGAAGTTGCATCCTGATGGGTCTATTGAGAGATATAAAGCTAGGCTTGTAGCAAAGGGTTTTAATCAAATATATGGGGTGGATTACACAGAGGTTTTCTCCCCAGTGGCAAAAATGGTGACAGTAAGGTTTGTGTTTGCAGTAGCTGCAGCTAATTCTTGGCCAGTACATCAATTAGATGTCAATAATGTGTTTTTGCATGGTTTCTTGCATGATGATATCTATATGACAGTGCCTCAAGGGCTTAAAGGTGTGAAATCCAATCAAGTGTGCAAGCTTGTTAAGAGTTTGTATGGTCTTAAACAAGCTTCACGAGAATGGAATGCTGAATTCACTAGAAAGTTGTTTAAGTATGGATTTACACAGTCACATAGTGATCACTGCTTGTTTTTGAAAGGATCTGGTGAAGAGTTTTTGTGTCTACTTGTCTATGTGGATGATGTCTTGATCAGTGGGCCAACTCTCTCTTTGATTAATGATTTGAAGTCCTATCTGCATGAAGCCTTCACTATTAAAGATTTGGGACCTGCAAGGTATTTTTTGGGTATGGAGATTGCAAGAGGGGAAGCTGGTATTTCCCTCAATCAAAGAAAGTATGTTCTTGATATTGTATCATCTGCAGGGTTGATTGGGTGTAGACCAGCCCTTACACCATTTCCTCCTGGGCTTACTTTGTCTAAATATGATGGTGATGTTTTGACAGATCCAGAGCCTTATAGAAGGCTAGTTGGGCAGTTGCTATATCTCAATCTTACACGTCCTGATGTGTCTTTTGCTTCCCAACAGTTAAGTCAATTTGTTGCAAAACCTAGGACTGAACATTGGAAAGCAGCACTTCATGTGTTGAGGTATCTAAAAGGTAGCCCTTCTCTTGGAGTCTTTTATTCTTCTACATCTGACTTCAAGGTTCAGGGATTCTCAAATGCAGATTGGGCGACGTGTGGTGATTCTCGTCGTTCAATCACTGGATATTGTATATTTCTGGGAACGGGTTTGATTTCTTGGCGTTGTAAGAAACAACCCACCGTAGCAGCCTCCTCAGCTGAAGCCGAATACAGGGCATTTAGTGTTACAACTCGAGAGTTGGTGTGGATATCTTTCTTGATGCAGGATTTTCTTATCACACCATCTCTCCCATTCCCTCTTCACTGTGACAATATGGCAGCCATTCACATTACTCGCAATAATGTGTTTCATGAGCGTACGAAACATATAGAAATTGATTGCCATATTGTCCGTGAAAAATTTGTTTCTGGTTTGCTTGTTCCCTCTTCAGTCTCGTCCTCCAACCAGCTTGCAGATTTTTTGACTAAATCTGTAGCTTCTCCGCGCTTTCGAGACATCCTCTCCAAGATGAATTTGTTGGACGTTCACCAATTTCATCTTGAAGGGGGTGTAGAGATAGAGATATGCAGGATATGAGTGTAGACGAGGTGATGAAGGAAGCTGCATTTGTGTTGAATGGAGGAGAGCAGAAGGTGATGGAGGTTGAAGATGAAGACTGTTAGTTGGGGTTTCATTTCTTGTTCATTTTAAATAATAGCCGTAGATTTCGTTGCTTATCCTACGGCGTAGATTAGTTCGTGAGTCAGTGTAATAGTTGTCTAGCGTTTTAGTTAGTTAAAACGCGTTTCTTCCTCTAGTTAGTTAATACTGTATATATATACAGTATTAACGAATTTTGTACTGACTTGAATTTTGCAGAAGTATTTTTCTCTGCTTAGAAATGAAAAATATCTTTTTATGTCTAGTCTCTTTGTATAAAATTGAAGAGGGTCCAAATGGTAGTCTAGTGATGAACCTTCGATTTGCGGCCCAAGTTTGTGTATAATTTGTGTTTGAAAGCGAGAAGGAAGACAAGGATTTACGTGGTTCGATCGAGCTGATCTACGTCCACGGGGAGAAAATATGTATGATTTGTATTCCAAATAGCGTAAGTGTTTACAATACAAGTGATTCCTCTATTTATAGTTGCTGTCGACGTTGGTTGAGGAGTGGAGGACGTGGAGTTCATGGGCGGTTGTCCTGTTCCGGTTTCTTCTCCATCAACCCACGTTCTTGATCTTTAGGGCTCAACTCCCTGGGCCTGCTGGGCTTGTGCCGACCTGGGCCTACTGGGCTTGTGCCGATCTGGGCCTGTTGGGCTTGTGCCGACCTTGTCCTGTTGGGCTTTGGGCCTAGGGAGATGGGCCATTTCCTATCACATCCCCCCCCCCCCCCCCCAAAAAAAAAAGCGTGGGGTGATGGAGGTGATGGTTGTGTTCATTGTGCTTGAGGGTTAGCGCGCTCGAATTGAAGTGACGTACCCCCTCTGAATTTTCGGAGTTCGAGAAAGTCCGAACTGAACTGACGTACCCCTCTGAATTTTTGGAGTTCGAGGAAGTCCGAACTGAACTGACGTACCCCCTCTGAAATTTTGAAGTTCGGAGGAGTCCGAACTGAGGTGACGTACCCCCTTTGAATTTTTGGAGTTCGAGGAAGTCCGAACTGAACTGACGTACCCCCTCTGAAATTTTGAAGTTCGGAGGAGTCCGAACTGAGGTGACGTACCCCCTCTGAAATTTTGAAGTTCGGAGGAGTCCGAACTGAGGTGACTTACCCCCTCTGAAATTTTGGAGTTCGGAGGAGTCCGAACTTAGGTGACGTACCCCCTCTGAAATTTTGGTTCGGAGTTCGGGAGATGCCGAACTCGCCTCCCGCCCAAACTCATAAAGTTGTCAGCCGCATTTAATGCGACGCTTGGGGTACCGATAAAGCGCGGATTGGACGGGTTCGAAACGCCATCGCATTAACTAGCGTCTTCAATACGCATCAATTCCCTCCCCTTTAATGTTCATGATTGGATGAAAACAATCATTCACTCTCTTCTCTTGGCGAAAAATCGAAGACCCTAGTTTTGAATTCCCTCGACTGTTCATCACCACCAACCTCAAATTTTTCTGCAGATCCTTCAAGAACTCTTCCAAAAAGTAAGTTATGTCGTCGATAATGTCGATTTCAACCTCTCTTTCCAACTCTTCTGTCCGGGAAGTTCATTCCCCGGTTCTATCTTCACCTTCTGCGGCGGCGACGGAAGAAGTCGCCGCCGCTTCGTCCTCCACTTCTATTCCGATCGTCTTCCCTGAAAATAGGCGCCCGTGTGTGCGGTCCGATTGTGAGACCCCGTACGGGGAGGAGGTTGAGTTCCCCGACACTCCTGGTGTCGTTGGGAGTGTGGGTACACTCGATTCAACAGTATCCACCTCTGCCCTCTATCAAATCGCCGTCAATTTTAACTTTCCCCCTTCTGCCCTTCTTCTTCGACCAACTCCCGGCGACAGGGCTTGCCGGCTCCCGCGGGGATTTGTGACCGTTTATGTTGACCAGTTTGAGGCTGGTCTCCGTGTTCCTTTTCCGGCCATATACGCCGATATCCATCGTGTTTTTGATCTCTCCCCTGTCCAAATTTCTCCCAACCGTATAAGCCAAATAACCGGGCTGGGTATTGCTTGTTCTCGGCTGGATATGTCCTATTCGGTCGAGATTTCGGGGGAGGATGGTGTCCTTCAAGGACAGGAAGGAGGGGTGGTACTACTCCTCATACCGGCACAAGGGTTTTTCTGTCCGCGTGCCCTCGAAAGTTCAGAACTGGCAGAAAAAAATTTTTTACTGCCAGTTCGAGGGTGCCACCGAGGTCGGGTGGCACTCAGGTCCCGTTAGGCTTTTGCCGAAGCGGAAGCATTTTGAAAAAGTTGCAAAGCGTTTTGCCAGCCTCGGCAAAATGCCGATGTCCCTTGCCGATCTCGCGTCAGCCGTACCGAGCCCCGATGAACCTTCCACTTCGGTGGAGCCGGGGAGGGGTGAGGTCTCCTTTCCTTAATATATATATATATATATATATATATATATATATATATATATATATATATATATATTTACGTCGGTACTGATTTTTTTTTTTTTTTTTTTTTTTGTGTCCGTGCAGTGAACATGGTGAAGGGAAAGAAGGTGGCCGCCCAAAAGAAAAGGAAAGGCGATGCTACAAGTGCGCCTGCTGATTCCAAAAGGCAGGCCACCGGGTCGTCGGAGAGGACCCGGTCCGGGATTCCCTCTCCCCGTTCTCACGGTATCCCTCCCTTTGCCTCTGAGGACATTGACGTGGCGGCGGCGGGGAAGTTGGTTATGGGTTCGGCCACTTCGGAGCCCGAGCTTGCTGTCACCGGGGTCCGAACTGCGACCCCCGGCTTATCCAGAGGTAAGGCTTGATCCCCTCCCCCCCCCCCCCCCCCCCCCTTTTTTTTTTTTTTTTTTTTTTTTTTTTTTTTTTTTTTTTTTTTTTTTACCGAACTGACCGCCGTGACGTACAGGGAGTGGATCCTGCGCTCGAGGACTTTGAAGTCGCCTCGGGCGTAATCAAAAGCTTGTTGAAGGGCTCGGTTGCTAGATTTGACCGAGCTAACGAGAAGGTGAAGAGGCTTGCCTCCGAGAAGGCCAAAGTGGCGAAGGAGTTCGCCTCTGCCGTTGCTCGGGAGGAGGATCTGAGGGAGAAGCTTGCCACCCGCCACCGCCGAGCTGGCCGCCGCTAAGGAGAAAGCGGCGAAAAGCGAGGAAGAGTTGGCTGCAGCTCGCTCCCGAGAAGAGGAGACGGCTGCTACTCAGAGCGCCGTTCTCCGCGCTCTTGCTGAGAGGATGTTCCTCAGCAAGAGGTTCAGTGCGCTGGTCCGGGATCTTACCGAGCCGGCGAACACTCGAGCTGTCGCCGAGGTACTGGACCGCGTCGCCGTGGACTTCCCCGAACTCGATAAGGGGAAGTATGATTATAAGGTCATCGAAGACGATGACATGCTCCGCCTCTACTACCAGAAGATAGTGAAGAACACTGCTGCCTTTCCGGTTATCGAGCACTTCGCCGGGAAGGACACCCTTCTGTCCGTGGAGGAGGTGGAGGCGTGTCCCGTAGATCGGGACGTGAAGTTTGAATCCCTCATCGGACCGTACAGAGAGGAGCTGAAGACCTGCCCGGTCTCCCCCTACGTGTCCGATGAGGAAGAGGAGGACGAGCAGAACGACGCCGAGGTGGAGAAGACGGTCGAGGAGCAGAGGCCGGACGCCGAGGTCACCCCGTCTGGCGGGGTCAGTTGATCCTCTTCATTTAGTAATTTTTTGCTTTTATCCGAATTGTAATTGTACTGCTCTTCTATCAATGAAATGGTTGTTGTTCGGTTTTTGCTTATCCTCCTTATGTTTCTCTGTAGAATAAATCTGAACTTGACGTAACTGTGTACTTGAACGAAATCAAACGCCTTAAAATCCTTATCGACTCTAAGGATGGTGAGATCGGACGACTTGATAAACGCGCCGAACACCTTCGGAATGAATTCGATGCTAAGTATGAAGCTCTGCAGATTAAAGCAGATGGTAATGAAGCCCGTTATCTACAATTGAAAGAAGATTATGCGGATGCCGAGAAGATCGAGGCCGAACACACCGAGTACGAGAGAGTTATTCATGAGCTCGGTGGAAAGACGATCTCCGAGGTTGAAGCTGAGGCTTTCGAGGCTGTCCGAGGTGTGGTTCGCGAGTGCAAGAACCGGGGTTCGGACTCGTGGGAGGTTGCTGAGAATATCTCCAAGCTGCGGTATTTGACGAACTTATTCCCGCTTATTCTGACCCGAAATCCAATAATGAAGAAGTGGCTAGATCGGTATCCCCACGTGCAGCCTGCGAAGCAAAATGTCGGTCGGTTTCGGGCTTTAAGTCCAACTGTTCCGTCTCGTTTAATTAAAGATCGGCTGGACATGCTCCTTCCTGTTCAAAATCGTAGGCCTCCCATTCCGAACCGCGGTGATGGCAACTACGTCGCTCCTCGGATTACATATAGGGGCCGAACTTCTGGTAGCCGAGGAGGGAGTACAAGCCGAGCTGTAGGATCGAACCAAGGTGGAGGAGGTGGCGGAGGTGGGAGTAGCCGCAGCGCTGGGCAGAGCTCTCGGAAGAAGGAGAAATTAAATATAGATACTTTGCTCAATCCTCCAACCACTGGTATAGCTAGCTACTTTTACTGCAGTAAGAAGCCAGATGAGGGTGGTTCTTCTAATGCATAAGCTGTAAAACCTGCAAAATAATAAATATTGTTTTTGGACATAGTGTCCTGCCAATATGTTTGTTTTTATTAGTTGTTGGCTGATAGCCTATTTTCGAATTGACATTTCTGCCCGATTCGTTTTCCGAACTGACACATAGGTCGTTGTTCGGGTCTTCCGAAGTGGCTCAGAGGCGCACTTCGGCTTCCGACGTTACACTTGGGTCTTCCCTCGGCCTTTGGATGGCTCTTGCCTATTATCCATGGCCGATGTGACACTTGGGTATTAATCGGGTTCTTGTTCTGCCGACCAGGTCGGTAGGGGTGGTCCCTTGTTCGCACGATTTAGTTTATTAGTTTTAACACTTGTCCTCGTCAGGATAGTGTATGAAGTAGAGGTAACATGTATATAAGTGGAGTAATGAAAAATAATGCGAACACAATGAAAGGTAGAAACTGCGAACTTTCATTACTTGAAATAATTTGGAAAACCAGACTGAACTGAACAGAAGACCGAACTGAACAAAAGACTGACTGACAGACAAGACTCTACCCTACATGATACTCCACATCTATGCATAATACCTCTTCAGATGGATTACATTCCATGGTCGCTGTATGGGCTCCCCGGACAGAGTGGAAAGCCTGTAGACACCTTTACCAAGGACCTCGTCCACTCGGTATGGGCCCTCCCACGTGGCTTCCAGCTTGCCGAGTTTGCAAGCTTTGCTGACCTCATTGTTTCGTAGGACTAGATCTCCTACACAATATTGCCGGTCTCGAACTCGCTGATTATAATATCGGGCTATGAGCTGTTTGTACCGGGCTTCCTTGATGTAAGCTGTATCCCGCTTTTCTTCTAACAGATCGAGATCCGCACGTCGGTTCTCGTCATTCACTTCGGCGACGAAATGAGTCGTGCGCGGACTGGGCAGCCCGATTTCAACTGGGATGACAGCTTCTGTTCCATATGCTAGGCTGTATGGTGTTTCGCCATTCGCTGTTCGCGGGGTTGTTCTGTAGGACCATAGAACATTTGGAAGGTTCTCCACCCACAACCCTTTGGCTTTCTCCAACCGAGTCTTGAGGCCTTTGACGAGCGTCCGATTCGTTACTTCGGCTTGACCATTTGCCTGGGGGTGGGCTACCGATGTGAAGTGCTGCTGAATTCGCAGTTCGTCACACCATTACCTAAAGATTATGTCAGTGAACTGGGTCCCGTTATCGGATACTAGAACATGGGGGATGCCGAATCGGCACACTATGTTCTTCCATACAAAATTGCGGGCATTCTTACTTGTGATCGCAGCTAGGGGCTCCGCTTCCACCCATTTCGTAAAGTAATCAATTGCAACTATGAGATGTCGCAACTGACCTGGTGCTTTATCGAAAGGGCCCACTATATCTATTCCCCACTGCGCGAAGGGCCAAGGGCTCTGCATTGCGGTCAGCTCGGTCTGCGGCAGCCTCATCACATTTGCATGTAACTGGCACTTCTCACACCTCTGCACGAGCTCGGTGCAGTCCTTGAGCATCGAGGGCCAGAAATACCCCCACCTCATAATTTTCTTGGCTAAGGCCCGAGGTCCGATGTGGCTTCCACAAGACCCCTCGTGTACTTCTCGCATGACATAGTCTGCTGAGTTCGGTCCGACGCACTTGAGCAAGGGCTGGAGGTACGATTTCTTGTAAAGGACATTGTCCAGAATTGCATATCTCAAGGACTTCGACAATATCCTTCTGGCTTCCGTTTTGTCTTCGGGCAACTCTCCCCGAACCAAATAGGCTAGAATAGGCGTCATCCATGTCGGCTGTGACTCATCGTCCAGATCATTGACCTCGGCCTCGTCTATACTCCTATGCCGGACATCCTCCACGGGCGAATTGCCAGGTGCTGCTGCCAATTTACTGAGAACGTCAGCTCGGGAATTCTGAGTCCGGGGGATGCGTTCGAGCTGGAAGTATGTGAAAGCTTCTTGCATGCCCCGTGCTTTAGCTAGATATTTCTTCATCCTATCCCCCTTTGCTTCGTACTTTCCTAGCATGTGATTCATTACCACCTGTGAGTCACTGTATACTTTCACAGCTGTGACTTTCAAGTCTATGGCTATTCGGAGTCCGGCTAATAGCGCTTCATACTCCACTTCATTGTTGGTAGTTGCGAACTGGAAACGAAGCGAATAGGTGAATTCCTTTCCGGGCTGATGAGGAGAACTCCTGCTCCGCTTCCCGTCTTTCCTGAGGCCCCGTCCACGTACATATGCCAACAGTCTTGAGGTTCTGTCCTAGTTGTGCGAACTGGCTTTGGTGCCAAGATCGGGACTTCGGCTATTGAGGTTTCAACCAAGAAGTCTGCTAAGGCTTGCCCTTTGATGGCCTGGCGAGCAGCATAAGTGATATCATGCTCTCCCAATTCTATGGCCCACTTCGCTATTCGCCCTGATGCTTCGGGCTTAGTCAGTACCTGCCGAAGTGGGGAGTCTGTTCGGACCTGAATAGAGTGCGCGTGAAAGTATGGGCGTAAACGCCGAGCAGCGTTGACCAGTGCCAAAGCTAGCTTTTCTAATGGTTGATATCGCACTTCGGGTCCCTTGAGTGATCGGCTTATGAAATATACCGGCAACTGGCGACATGCTTCTTCTCGTACGAGCACCGCACTGATTGCTTCCTCCGAAGTTGCTAAGTATAAAAAGAGCACTTCTCCCTCCTTTGGTACCGACAAGGTCGGTAGGTTTTTGAGATAAGCCTTTAACTGGTTTAGAGCGAGATGGTGCTCCGAACTCCAGTCGAATTGGGGCGTCTTTTTCAAAATCTTGAAGAAGGGCAACTGCTTCTCTGCGGCTTTGGAGAGGAATCTACTTAGTGCAGCAAGACACCCTGTAAGCCTGTGCACATCGTTGATCGACTTCGGATCCTTCATTTCTAGCGCAGCCTTAACTTTTGATGGATTTGCCCTTAACCCCTCTTGGGAAATCCAGCAACCTAAAAACTTCCCCGAAGTCACAGCAAAGGTGCACTTTTGGGGGTTAAGTTTTAGGTTGACCTTGCAAAGGAGGGAGAGCACAGTTCGGAGATCGGCGACACTGGTGCTCTCTTCCTTGCTTTTTACCACTATGTCATCGACATAGACCTTTACCTCCTTCCCAATGTGTTCTTTAAATATCTTATCTACCATCCTCTGGTAGGTAGCTCCTGCATTCTTCAATCCGAATGGCATTTTGCGGTAGGCGAAGATGCTGAAGTCCGTAATGAATGTTGTCTTGGCCGCATCCTCGGCATTCATTAGGACTTGGTGGTATCCTTTGTACAAGTCAAGGAAGCTGAAAATCCTATGACCGACCAGCGAGTCCACCTTTTTATCGATATCGGGCAGAGGGTAACAGTCTTTGGGGCAGTGTTTGTTGAGATCGGTATAATCAATGCACATGCGCCACCGTCCCCCAGCTTTCTTGACCATTACCGGATTCGCTATCCAAGTCGGGTAGGTGACTTCGAATAGGATTCCAGCATCAAGCAATTGAGTCACATCGGTCTTTATAACTTGATTTCGCTCAGCGGCGAAAGAGCGTTGCTTCTGCCTTATCGGCCTGACCTCGGGGTCGATCTTGAGCCGATGTGTGATTAGCTCGGGTGATACTCCTGTCATGTCCAACGGGGACCACGCAAAGACGTCTCTATACTCCTTTCGAAGCCGATTAACCTGTTCGTGTAGATGAGGGTGCTCGGTCAGTCCAACTTTGACGACCTTAGCGGGGTCGTCCTCATATAAAGCCACCTCTCTCTCTCCGGTAGGCGACGTCTTCTTCGGCTCCTCGGAGTTCGGTAATTGCTATGCTTGGGGCAATTGGGGTGGTGCCCCTTGCCCTTTGAGTGCCACATGCAGGCACTCTCTTGCCACTTTCTGATCGCCCCGGATCACAGCTACCCCTCCCTTAGTTGGGATCTTCACAGCTGGGTGATATGTGGAGCAGATCGCTCTCACCGTATTCATCCAAGTGCGGCCTAGGATTATGTTGTACGGGGACTTAGCTTCCACCACTACGAACTCGGTCACGTTAGTGGTGCTCCTCGGTCCTTTCCCTACTGTGACAGGGAGTTCGATTGTTCCTAAGGGATGGGTTTCCTCTTGGGCGAAACTCCGCAGTGGCCGTGTAGTCGGCATGACCTTTGACTTGTCCAGCTCCATGTTGTCAAAGCAGTGTTTGAACATGATATTCACCGATGCTTCGGTGTCGAAGTGAATTCTCCTGATCAGCTTGTTGGCTACCACGGCTTCGATGACGATGGCGTCGGAGTGCGGCACCATGGGGGGTACTGGGTCTTCGGCTGAAAAAGTCACAGCCTCTTCTGTCTTGAACCTTTTATTGGCGGGCTCCCTGTTCGGGAGATTCCGCGCTCCATTCTTGAGGGACAACTTAGTTTGCCCCTTGGTGAGTGCGGAGATCGTGGCAATAGTCCCGTCATACTGGTAATCTCCATCCTCATCAGCATCGTCTTCATACTTCACTTTCTTCTCGGTCTCCGTGTTGCAACTTCCTCCTTTATACTGCCTTTTCTTCTTTTGACTTCGGGGGGCATCCACTTGGTTGACCCCCGTGCTCCAATCTTGGTACTTCTTGAGTTTCCCATTGCGAACTAGGCTCTCGATGTCCTGAGCTAGGTTCTTGCAGTTCTCCGTTTCATGCCCGTAATCCTCGTGGAACTGGCAATATTTGTTCTTTGACCTAGGCTTGCCATCTTCTCGCATCGGCCTAGGTTTCTCGAACAGGTTAGCGTGCAGCTCGAGAATCTCGGTCCTCGGTTTGTTCAATGGAGTGAACTGTGGAGGGGACCGCTGTGCGGACTTGGACGTGGGCGGACCCCGTTGCTGTGCTGGATTCTGCCGAGGTCCGAGACGAGACTCAATCGGACCCCGCTGAATTCGTTCCATCACACCTTTCCGGGGTGCATCTTCTTTCTTCTTTGAGGTCTCACCTCAGTCCACCTTCCTTCGGCGCCTGGCCGCTTCATCTATCTTGGCGAACTTGTCTGCTATGGCCCACAGCTCGGTGGTAGTTTGTGGTTCCTTCGCCAGGATCTCCCTGTAGAGTTGGTCCGAGCTAATGGCATTTTGAAATGCCGAGATGATAAGGAGATCGTTAGTGCAGCGAGTTGATAAACACTCCCTGTCGAACCGGGTCATGAAGTCTTGTAGTGATTCACCTCGGCTCTGCTTCACGGTTAGCAGATGGGCCGGAGTGTGTCTCACCTCGGCACGCTGGGAAAATCTCCTAGCGAACACATTCATCAGATCGGCATACGATCCGATCGACCCGGGGGGCAGACTATCGAACCATTTCCGCGCATTATCAACTAGCAATTCGGGGAATAGTTTGCACATGTGAACACTCCCCAGATTTTGGTTCAGCATGCTGTATTTGAACTGGCTAAGAAAGTTGCTCGGATTTCCCACTCCATTATATGCCTTGATCTTCGGCACCGTATACCCAAAGGGCATGGGTGTGTTAAGGATTTCCTCCGAGAGCGGACTGATAATCCTGCCGAGCGCGTCAAAAATCTGCGCTCCAGCAAGTCCGAGGACAGACCCAGGGATACCAACAGCCGAGCTCCCACGTAGTCCCAGGGATAATCCTGCCGAGCGCGTCAAAAATCTGCGCTCCCCCAGCTAGGTGTCCTTGGGGAGGTGCGCCATAGGGTGGCGCAGTAGCGTAGTTCGGCTGGACTACGTGGGAGCTCGGCTGTTGGTATCCCTGGGTCTGTCCTCGGACTTGCTGGAGATAGTGTCGCAAGTCCTGTCCTCCGGGTCTCTGCGGGATCCCCTGGCCGAACTGAGGAACTCCCTGTCCGAACTGAGGGACTCCCTGTCTAAACTGAGGGACTCCCTGTGCACCGGTGTATTGGTTGAGGAACTCGCGCCCCGACGCCGTGGTGAGATAGTTTCTTAGCAACTCCTCGATCCCAGGAAGCGGAGGAGGAGGCGGGGCTGCTGAGTTCGGCTGGATGACCGGAGAGAGACGAGCGGCTAAGCTCGGTCGGATGGCTGGGGACAAGCGTAGAACTGCTTCCGGACCGAACAGCTCGCGTCCCGGTTGGCCGTGAGATCCTCCACGTGGCCCTCTGGTGTCTGATGAGCTTGCGGTCCTAAGCGCGAGCTCACGGGAGCTCGATGCGACTGGACTGGCTGCGAGGATGGGGGTGGCACCGTGTTATCTGCAGCGTTCTGTTGGCCGGAGTTTGGGACCTCCGGGATCTCTCCAGTTCCGGTCTGGTAGTCCACAAGAATGTCGTTGTGGGGTTGCTCCGCGGCCATCGTCGAGGCCGGTTCTTCGGGTTGTCGCCGGCGACTCCGTCGACGCCGGGGGGTTCCCAGCAATGATCTATTCCCGTGCGGCATGGGTGGTGATTGTGAGCAGCAAAAATCGAAAATTCAAGCACAAAATTTGGTTCCCACAGACGGCGCCAGTGATGAACCTTCGAGAAGGAAGACAAGGATTTACGTGGTTCGATCGAGCTGATCTACGTCCACGGGGAGAAAATATGTATGATTTGTATTCCAAATAGCGTAAGTGTTTACAATACAAGTGATTCCTCTATTTATAGTTGTTGTCGACGTTGGTTGAGGAGTGGAGGACGTGGAGTTCATGGGCGGTTGTCCTGTTCCGGTTTCTTCTCCATCAACCCACGTTCTTGATCTTTAGGGCTCAACTCCCTGGGCCTGCTGGGCTTGTGCCGACCTGGGCCTACTGGGCTTGTGCCGATCTGGGCCTGTTGGGCTTGTGCCGACCTTGTCCTGTTGGGCTTTGGGCCTAGGGAGATGAGCCATTTCCTATCATCTAGTGATTTGAGAATTTTCCATGACATGTTTAGTCCTTTCCCCAACCTAATTTATGTCTATTTTACTCCATATAAGTATCATTTAGATGAAAAATAATGTGTTAGTCATTCGATGGTGAAATCTTCGTGGGCACATTCATAGTTTGATTACTTTAGTATTATTTTGTTTAATTTTGTTCAATTTTTTTTAATATTTTAATACCGTATAAGTTAATGTTAAAATTAAAAAATATGCAAAACATCGAAACTTGTTTTGTTTCAACATGTTATCTAAACATTATGTGGTAGTATAAAATAGTGGATGCGTAAAATATATGTGGTAGTTAATTTTGGGATCAAGTCGATGCAAATATATGGGTTAGTTAATATATATAGTTACTATTAAAGCACTTGCTTGAACATGGAAACTCTCACTCCAATTGTTAGTATATTAAACTGCATGAGGAATTTAGAAATATTATCTATTAGTATTATAAAATAGATTTTTTTATAATAGTAATACGCGTAATAAATTTTTTTGGGTTGCAATTATTCCAAGGCATAATTGGGCTTCGAGGAACTAATTTTTCTTAGTTGTTACTCATGAGGCCCAACTTTTGAATCATTTTCATTACATCTTTGTTTCATGCAGAGTGTAATATTCCCTAGGGGCACTTCACTAAACATATTTTTTTTCGACATGTGCAAATATTAAAAGCGAAAAGTACAAGGTCGATATTGAAAATAAGTGTTAATTATTTCTCCTTTAAAAAAAAAGATTAGTGAAATGAGAGAGGCAAGTGGGATAATACCCACTTTCATTTAGTGAAATAAAAAACTAGCCACTTGGATAAAAAAGATAAAAAATACCCACTTTTTAAGTAAAAGTACATTACTACCCTTAATGAAACATTAACATAAATAAATCTCCCTAAACATTTTATACACGCACCTAATCCACCCCCACTCCCTAAACACGCACGCACGCATCCCTCACCACCCAACCCAATAACACGCCCCCCCCCCCCACCCCACCCCACCCCACATATATAATATTAAACATTTTAAAATAAAAATAAATTTTTTAATAATTATATATCTTAATTTTATATTTATCGAACATAATCTAATTAATAAAAACAAAACTACATGTTAAAAATAATTATAAACCCTAAGCGAAATTAGTGAACCCGGAATAAATTATAAAATTAAATTAAATTAATTATAATTGTAGACAAATATAATAAAAATGCAATTTATAGTTAGAATTCATGAATTTACGAGTTCAATTCGTGAATTCGTGATTTAATACTTTAATGTGAGTGAATTCACAAATTGAATTTGAGAATTCGTGATTTTAGGCATTTTTTTGAGCAAATTCACAACCACAAATTCATGAATTCGTGAATTCAGGCATTTTTTTTAGTGAATTCACGACCTCAAATTTATGAATTCGTGAATTCAGGCATTTTTTTGAGTGAATTCACGACCTCATTTTATGTGAGTGAATTCACGACCTCAACTTGTGAATTCGTGAATTCAGGCATTTTTTTGAGTAAATTCACGACCTCAAATTCGTGAATTAGGAAAGGGCGGGGGTATTATGGTAAGAGTGGGTATTTTTTATCTTTTTTATCTAAGTGGCTATTATTTATCTTTACAATTCTCATGTGGGTATTTTAACCTATTTCCCCGAAATGAGACGGTGGTGGGTGAAGGAAGTATTTCGATAAGCTTTTCAATTGAAGATAAAATCACATAAACAATCAAAAATATCACCTTGATGATTAAATAATCCAAGCTACATTCAACCCATATGTACACTCAAATCAAAATACAAAAATCATACTCTTAAAGTATACCCTAAATTCCACACAGAACTACCGTACACGTGTCAATGAGATTAAGTGAGATCGAAATAATCACGGCCGTTTGTTCCCTGCTCCCCGGTTTTATTAACAACGGCGCCAGCGCCGGCGGCGTTCCTGACCCGCCACACCTTGAGCACGCCGTCCAAGCTCCCGGTGCACACGGTGCATCCCTCCTCCCCTCCCTCGTCCGCGCTGCGGTTGGCGAACGCCGCGACGCACCTGATCGGGCCCCGGTGGCCCTGCAGCACCGCCACGCACGCGTGGAACCCGTCCGCCTCCCGGACCCAGACCCGGCTCGTCGAGTCCGCCGACCCGCTCACCACGTACTGCCCCACGCTGGCCATGCACATGACGGCGTGCGTGTGGCCCGGCAGCGCGCCGCCGTACTGGAGCTGGCCGGAGAACCAGCCCTTGAGCCAGTAGTGGACGTAGCCGTCGGTGCAGCCGCCGTAGAGGACGCCGCCGTCCGGTGTCAGGGCCAGGGTCTTGACCGGGGAGTACTTGGTTGGGAGGGTGACCGTGAGGGAGTGGGGGCGGGCCCCGCTGCAGAAGTTGCGCCGCCACACCCGGACGGTGGCGTCGTCGGAGGCCGTGTAGAGGACGCCGTCGTCCGCGAGGGAGATGGCGTTGATCGGCTCGAGGTGGGCCTGGATCGTCTCGATGCACTTGAAGTCGGAGATCCGCCACACCTTCACCGTCTTGTCGAGCGAAGCCGAGTATAAGATGTCGTCGGAAGTATTGATCGCTAGCGACGAAATTGGTCCCATATGCTTCGACTGCTTCAAAAAAAAATTAATAAGCTTCGAAATACGAAAGACTCGAACTTGAGACCACATCAACGATTAACCTTATAATACTTATAACATGACCAACAATTTTGTTATGTAACCTTATAGTACCATATTAATTAATGATTATAGTAAATGATTGTGAGGAAGTTGTAAGAATTAAATTTCACAATAATTTGGTTGATATATATATATATATATATGGATACATATCTCATTAATTGAACCCAACAAACACTTTAATTGTAGCCATTGTTTCATAAATGTGAAGCAGGAAATTAAATTAATTAATTAATTAAAAACAGTATTTAAATAATTATTAGACTTTTAATTTTTGAATTTTTCGTAAATTAATTAGGAAGAATTAAGCTTACTGTTTTATCATGGCCGGCGATATATCCCCGGAGAAAGCTCCCGGCGGCCGGGACGGTGGCGATGCGCACGTGCCTGACGACTCCCTCCCATGTGCGGCGCCAAACCCTAATCTTGCAATCGGCGTAGGCGGCGTAGACCCTATCGTTGGACACCTGCAGCGCCACCACCATCGCCGCCTTGGTCTTGAGGTAGCCGCACTCGGTGAACTCCGGCATCTTCCACACGCGGACGGCGTTTCCCTGTGAGCCGGTGTAGATGAGGCCGTTGGCGGAGGCGATGCAGAGGATCTGGCCGTCCTTTTTGAGGACGGAGGAGACGCAGCGGTAGGAGGCGGCGGCGTCGAGCTTCGAGGAGGCGTCAGCGGGGGAGGAGGCGGCGAAGGAGAGGCGCGGGGTGGATGGCTGGGAGTGGTGGTGGAGGGGGAGGGAGGCGGCGCTCAGCCGCGGCGGGAGGGCGACGGCGTCGGCGGCGGCGGGGCGCGGCGGCTCCTTGGAGGAGACGCTGCGAGGGAACTTGATGGTGTGGCCTCGCATGTCGAAGGATGGGTTCGGAGGGCCGTCGTCGAGGGATGAAGCAGTCTCCATTGAGAGAGAGGGAGAGAGAGAGAGGGTTTTGAAGTTGAAGAGGAAGAGGAAGGAGGTAGGTGTGGGGGGAATAAGCATAAGGTGGTTGAATAATTGAATCATTTACACATTTTGAGAGTAATAGGTAAGCTCGATCCCCATGCATTTAATGCAACGAATATCAAACTCAAACAGCAAAATTAATAATACTCACGTACTATATATATTATTAATTCATTGTTACTCCTCGATCCTCTTTTTTTTTTTTTTTTTTTTTTTTTTTCAATAATAGTAGTAATAAATAGTAAAACTAAATCTCATATATATATAATGGATCATCATCTAAAAACACTATCTCTATGCTTTCAAAAAAAAAAAAAAAACACTATCTCTATTGAATGTCTTTTACTAATATAACTAAACCCTAAATGAAAAAATTGTCGGCGTAGTACTAGTACGTCAGCGATAGATATTCTTAATGTGTTCACAGTGTGTAAAAAGAACATTTCCGGTGCGTTATATACACCTTTATTAAAAAGTACTACAAAAGAATTAAGCTTTGAACTTAAAAGTGGATTCCATCTTTTTTCCTTCTTCTTTGTATACTCTTCATGTTTAGCGTATTTGTCGATCTTATTGTCTGAAATTGCTTTTGTGAGGTTGATCGGTGACCGGTTTATTTATAAGGGATTCGAATATTCCTTATACTCATTTTTTTTTAAAATTTATTTCCTTAACTTAAAAGGAAAAGGTATATGAAAGTATTCAATAAATATGAAAGAGCTTAATTATGTGCACGGCCTTGATATTTCAGAGTATTTTGGGAACTCAAAATAATTCATATATATATATATATATATATATATAAAAGACAGGTTCCGTAAGAAATGAGAAGTGATCTGGACCATTGATCTGTGTGATCTACGGTGTAGATTAACTGGTGCATTATGATTGTACTGAAAATGCATTATGATTGTATAGATAATGCATATAATGCATTGTGCATTATAATTATGTATATCATGCATTATAAATTATGCATAAAATGCATCATTTTTTATTTTTTACGATAAACCTATTTTGTACAAGATCTCACCCCTCTATATATATATATATATATATATATATATATATATAGACAGTACTCCCTCCGTCCCATTATATTAGTTCCATTCTTTTGGCACATGAACCAAGTGAGTGGAGAGTGTGTGGTTGTAATTAATCCTGAGGAGAGAGAGTGAATTGTGGCCAAGTATTCTTTGCCATTTTAGGAAATGGAACTAATAGGTGGGACAAACTAAAATGACAAATGAGACTTCCGTTTGGCTAAGCTTATTTTATAATGCTTATAAGCTCTAAGTGCTTATAAGATGTTTAAGAGCTTATAAGATGTATGAGGGTAAGAGCTTATAAGTTGTTGAAGTGTTTTGATAAAAGAGCTTATAAGCTTGAGGTGATAATTAAAAAAAAATCTAAAAATTAAAAAAATAATAATAATTTTTTTGAAATCATAATGTTGTAACATCAAATGGAAGTGTATATAATATAAATATAAAAATAAAATATAATTATAGTGGTAAATAAGCAAAATTAAAAAAAGAAAAAGTTGGGGTGGAAGAGCTTATTTTTTGGAGTGCTTATAAGCACTTTTGCTTATTTTTGCATCTTATAAGCACTTAAGGAGCTTATTTTGCCAAAGACATTTATAGTGCTTATAAGCAGTCAAACATCTTATAAGCAGTCAAACATCTTATAAGCTAGCTTATAAGCTTAGCCAAACACCCTCTAATATAATGGGACGGAGGGAGTATATGATATACTCGCGCGACCATCTACATCTCAAAAAATATAAATGCTAGCATTTATTTTACGAGTTATGATGTTCATATTATGATATACTACCTTTTTTTTTTTTTTTTTTTTTTTGTGTGTGTGTGTGTGAGAGTGTGTAGCTTTCACTATTATTTCATTTTCAAAGGATATTTTTTTTTTACATGAAATTTTAAATTGGGTGGTACATATGTACACTGCAAGTAGATAATTTTTTTTTTTATTCTCTCCATTTTTTCAATGTATATCCAACACTCTCAAAATATTCACCACACTAATTCTAGTGTAGGTGTGATGGTTTAATGTTAATTGGTTATATATGTTTTGGAGCTGAATGTCTCGAATTCGAATTCTTCGTAGTCTTTAAATTTCTACTATTACTTAAAGCTTAAAAAAAGCAATCGAATTTATACTCATAAAACTATGTACTTATACGTTATAATTGTGAAATGTAATACTTCATCCTTCAAGTTTTTTCAGTGGGATATTTAAGAGAGACTTATTTAAGAATAAAGTGTAATGAATAATATATATTAATGCGGATTTCATTTCCCTAATACCGGAACATCACATATTCGTATAAACATATTGATGACTTTTTGAATGAAAGACGTGTCAAGACCCCTTAAATTTTATACCTATAAACGTTGTATAATGTAGAAAACAAACAAGCAATTTGGGATTATT
The DNA here is from genome assembly GCA_029379335.1 of Thymus mandschuricus. NCBI lineage: Eukaryota > Viridiplantae > Streptophyta > Magnoliopsida > Lamiales > Lamiaceae > Thymus > Thymus mandschuricus. The sequence continues at coordinate 5,174,042 of CM057080.1, read as the reverse complement.
TAAAACCTAGCAAATCCAATTTAGATTAAGAAACCAAAAAAAAAAAGAGAGAGAGAGAGAGAAGAGAGAGAGAAATTATGGCGAAAAATTCTAAGCACGAGACCTAAGGGGTGTAAAAGCCAATTACGTTTATTATGGGAGAGAAATTGAGTGAATTTAAAAGTTGAGGGGCCGAATTGAAATATCCCAATAAATTCACCACCTTCAATAAAAATACAGTGCAAAAAAGCGGAGTGAAGTGTTGAAAGCTGGGAGCGAGGCACGCAGAAAAGCACGCAGTGAGCGTGAAATGGCAACGGCGAACAAAATGCTCGAGCGAGCCCTCTCCGTGCGGCGGTCTCCCCACGCCACGGACGAATCCTCCTTCTTCGTCGACGGCGCCGGCGATGAAACCGGCGACGAGTCCAAGACGCGCAAGCACATATCGCTCGCGATGCGGCTCACCAATTTCCTGGCCCGGACCGGATATCTCTGGCCCGTTCTCGTCATCGGCGTGCTGATCGTGATCATCCTCTCCGCAATCATCAACTCGCGCGATTTGGTCTGCATCTCGGCCTCCACCGCCGATCACATCTCACGGCTGAGGTTTTTCGGATTCGATGCGACGGAGTCGGATTTCGGATCCCTAGGCGTTCCTTGGTGTAAGTTGCTATCTCTTTTGCATCAATTTGTTTTTTGGGGTTTAGAAACTGAAAATGCTCATTGACCTATTTCCCAATTCTAATTGCAGTTTGAGGTATGTGAGTATTTCATGTTTGAATTCCATGTTTTTAGTGGTTATTGATTATAGAAACTGCCATCATAGCATAGGTGATTTACGTCAAAATCTACATAGATTCGCATAAGTTTACGAGGAATTTCTGTTTGTGTATATTATGTTGATAATGCAACTAATTCAGTAGCTATAGCGTTGATAAACTATGTACAGGTGCATTAGCTTTTGGAAGGCTGAGATCTGGTAATCAGCTGACCATAATATGCTTTGCTTCTCGTGAAAGCAATAGGTGTTTTATTCACTTTGTGATCTGAGGATTTATGTTCAAGTACAATTGACGAGTGGAATATTCTGAATTATGAAAACAACATGAAATTTTGCTTTAAAAGGTGTGTTAATTTAGTTATGTGGGGGAATTGGTGGTGCATTTGCATTGTAGGTTAAATTTGTCTTATCATAGTTAAAGTTAAAGTGATGAATTAGTCAGACTTGTTTCATTATTTTGTTTGGTTGATAGGTGAGACTGCCATTCGGAATATTGTATGGTGTACCTGTTTATAGTTTTCTCATTTTCCTTGGGCTATGATGTAGTGCTGAGATAAAATTATCTGATCCTGGAGAGAATTAGGCTGGTTTGATGTTGTACTCATATAATAGTTCTCCTTGTCAAAAGGCAGATCGAAACATGGAAAAGTTGTCGAATGGACATCCAAGGATTTGCTAATTGGTCTTGAAGAGTTCATACCAATATATGAGACCCGGCCCATTAAAAACAACATGTTTGGGATGGGTTTAGACCATAGTTTTGGACTTTGGTTTATCACCAGATGGTTGAAGCCAGACTTAATGATTGAGAGTGGTGCTTTTAAGGGGCATTCAACTTGGGTGTTGAGGCAAGCTATGCCCAATATACCTATCTTGTCAATTTCTCCTCGTCATCCTGAAAAGTATCTTAAGAAGGGGCCTGCCTATGTTGATGGAAATTGCACGTATTTTGCTGGAAAGGACTTTGTAGATTTCGGAAGCATGGATTGGGGAAAAGTGATGAAAAAACATGGGATCAAAGACCGCAGTCGGGTTCTTGTCTTCTTTGATGACCACCAAAATGAACTAAAGAGGTACAATGTAGTCCCTTCCTTGTTTGCAAGGTTATTTAAAATTCCCCATTTAGAGAATGCTGAGAATGCTAGAATTATGCATTAGCTATCAAAAGATCCTCCCTATAAAATTCATGTTAACTCTTTCTATTTTATTGACGGGTAGATTAAAGCAAGCGCTGAAAGCTGGTTTCAAGCATCTAATTTTTGAAGACAACTATGATACTGGAACTGGAGATCATTACTCACTCAGACAAATATGCGATCAATTTTACATAAGAGGTATGTTTGCTTTTTCTTACAACCTTGAAGCCTTGTGGCCCTTTTCCAAAATGTATGGCATATCTAAATCAGGATTGAAAATAGTACCAACGAGTCCCATGGTGATTCCTTGGCCTTGGGCTACATGCCTTCTCTGTTTCCTTTTTCTTGGTTTCTTGCCTCATTTGATGAGGTTTAAACTTGACTTCTCAAGTTTATTCATTATGATTATGATGTTCCTTCCACTGCTGCTAATTACTTGAAACTAGTTTCTACTTTTTAATGCTCAACTTATGAGGTTTTTATTTTCTTGTTTATCTGCACGGTAGTACAATACCCTTTTGTCCTGTCATTCTGAAAACTATTAGAGATTATAATGATTGAATGTCTTTTAAAAGTTCTCTCCATTCTGGTGTATTCATGCATGTTTTCCCCTACTACATGTTTGTTATCTGCTTAGTAGGTGTAATTCTGGGATGATAGCTAAACGTTCATATGCATTTCGCAAGTGATCGGGTTTCGCTCAATACTTGCTTCCAGCATGTGACTTTATCTGTTCTAATATAGGTGGTGGGCATAGCTGCTACAAAGATAGCGATGAAGCCAGAATGAGATTCCGGAGGAGGAAATTCTGGGAGAAAGCAGTCGATACAGACGAGCTATGTGGGACCGGAGAGGCATGGTGGGGCGTAAGAGGGCAGATGCGAGACGATTTCAACCACAGTAACAAGGCAATTACATATGACCAACATTTTCAAAACAGCAGATTCGTGGAGTCAATCCTCGATGTTTACTGGGAGCTTCCGCCAGTCGCCGGACCTTCACTCACTCACCAGACCAGGTACGATCCAGCACGCGCAGTTACTCCTATTGTAGAAGACGGTAGACACAGTTTGTTCCGTAGACTCGGCTTGTCACAGCTTGATCCTTCTGTATTTAACGGGTACACTCAAATGGTATATCTTCAGGTATCCAAACCCGAAACATAATCTTCTAGCTTTCCTTGTAATCTCGAATTTGTTAATATCCCCACCACCATTTTCCCTAGCCTTTTTCATCTTGGCTCGTTAGATCCCTCAGTTTATAGCTACTTCAAATATCATTTGATGTTCTCTCTCTTTCTTGAAAGATGTAATTGTATCAGCTACCACTTCTCTACTCACCGACTGTTCTCGTAGATAAATGATACATTCTCGTCCCGTTCAAGACGACACAAGTAGGAACGGAAATTGTGAAAATGAATCGGATCCCACCAAAAGTTGGTCTATTTCCCAGTCAGATACGGCAAGTCGTGGAATTATTACTTCTACTGTTATAGAAAAGGTGGGAAAGGGTCCCATTTTGATGAATTTTGCACTAAGGGACAACGTTAGTTCAATCCATGTCGGAAATGTCTGGTCATTAAATGGAAAAATTCACTCTCAAATAAAGGGACACATACAAATTTATGTTAGTTAAGCAACAACAAAGTTTAGGCAATAATACAATCAATCAGTCCACGAACTATTCCAAAATTACCAGCACTTAATAATTTACATCAATTTTTTTTAGGACAATAACAGCGAGGTACACATTAATTAACTAGCAAAATATTTGGATACTTGTCCAGTTTATATTGTTCCATTCATAGCACACTAAACAATCTACTAGTAGTAAATATGGTTAGAACTTGAAAGAGAGAGGAACGCATTGCTCTTTGCCCTAATTTTGACTCTTGCACTTCTGCATGCTTCTTGGAGCTGCACAAAAGATGTAAAATCTCAGTTTCTTGAGATGATGAAAATTTTAATATGCTCATTCATGTTGTGTTCACTTGTGCCTTACCTAACCCGATTGCGTCGGAGCCTTTCATGATCCTGAGTCGCTTGCATGAATCCGTGAACATCCTGCAATCGAAACAGACCCAATTGTAAGTGAGAACCGAACACCATAACAGATCAAGAAATGTGACTACTTGAATGTATGCAGAGTAAGGAGAGGCTATTTGGAAGAGGAGGAACTCACTCCCACGGAACATCGCCAACGAGCATCCAGTCACCATCCTTATCTTCGTAGGTGAGCACGTATTCGGATCCGTGGAGCAGATCCATCAAGTGGCTCTCGCTGAGATGGTCTTTTCCTGCTAGTCCCTGCCCGCATTGTCCTGTAAAAAAGCCACGAAAAGAATCAGACAACCAACACTTGCAAAAAATCGTTTTAAGGAACAATAAAGGGGATCCCGTACTCTACCTATGGTGAAACAGCTAAACATCTTCTCGAGAGCAGAAGAGATCTCCGCGTAGCTGCAGTAATTTTTGAGATCGATCTTCCTCAAGTACGGAGCTCCGTCCATGCTCACCTTAACGTAGAGGCACCCGTCGTTCTTGGGTAAACTCGTGGCTAAGGTGTTCTTGCGGAAAGATCGAATTGGTGGCCATCCCACTACTTTTGCCCTACTTAAGATGAAAACATTGGTATCATTATAAACTAATACTACCCCGACCCGTCGATAACAAACCAACGGAATATTATCAACAAGACGGACATAGTAGTGTATAAACAACTCCAAGAACTACCCATAAAATCCCTTAAAAGAAACATAAAGATTCGATTTTTATTGTAAAATACATCCCAAAACCAATCAAAATCCGAAAACACATTCATAAAAGTGTATTAGTGAGTGCATAAAACGACACAAAAGGAGGAATCATCGAATAACACTAGAGTGAAGGGCATCCACTAATTCAAAGATAGGAATAAAACTTCGAGAATTAGTAATATACAAATACTTGCAGAAATTCCAAAATTCTTTCTAGGCATGAATTTGAATAATCATTAGACTAATATCAGAATCATAATCTAAAATCTAATACAACAATTAAAAAGAAAGGGAGAGAGAGAGAGAGAGAGAGAGAGAGAGAGAGAGAGAGAGAGAGAGAGAAAGAAAGAGAAGTTGAGAAGTGAATTCATCAGCCACAAGAGTACAAACCCAAACCTTATCATCTCCAAAAACAGAGCTTCGGAGCCATCCATACATTTTCTCATCACAATTTTTTAATAAAATAGAAATAAAAACTCAAAGGCATGCAAAGAACTAAATTATCATTGAAAGAAAAACAATTTCCCAGTACCAAATTCTTGAACTTGCATGAGAGAGAGAGAGAGAGAGAGAGAGAGAGAGAGAGAGAGAGAGAGAGAGAGAGAGAGAGAGAGTTACTTAGAAGCAGGAGGGGCAGTGTTGTTGGCAGCTCCATTCTTGTTCTTCTCCTCAACAGGCTTCACAGCAGGAAGCTCCTTCTTCACATTCAAACAAGAGTTGCTGCTGTTTGGAGCAGCGCTTTTCCCTAAATCAACCTCAGATCCGCCGTTAATGGACAGACCCCATTTCCCAGAACCGTTAATGGCGTCGGAGAATCCCCTCTTCTTCTGACAAAACACACCGCACTTGCTCTCATCCTTCAAATCCTTCCCGAAAAGCGAAACCCCGGTTCCGCCCGACCCCGGCAACCCTAGCCGGAGCTCGGTTTCTTTGAGGTTGAGGAGGCTGCTCTTCGCCGGCGCGGCTTTCTCCGAGGGCAGAGGCTCCGATAGCCCTATGTAGTCGTGCTCTTGAGGTATAGACATCAAAGTTTTCTTCCCAAACTCTGGAGAAAAGAAATGTCGGATTCTGGCCGTGTGTTCGAGAGAGTGAGCTACGGAGCAAAGATAGTAGAGAGAGAGAGAGAGACAGAGAGAGAGTTTGGTTGGGAGGTTTGGGTGCCTCAAAAAAGAGCTCTGGTTTTTGTTGATGCAGAAAAGAAGCTTCTTTGGCCTTTTCTGTGGCCTTTTTTTATTCATTTATTAATATATAAATATAAATAAAAAGGAAATTATTTTCCTTTTTGGGGAGAAATATAAACATGGCTTTAATATTACTCCCTCCATCCAACTTCACTTGTTCTCAATACTATTTTCGTCCGTTCCACTTCACCTGTCATCTTTCCTTAAAAGGCAAAAATTAACCCCTACTTTTTGATGTGGACCCCTTACTTTTTCAATTTAACACTACGCATAAAATCCCGTGCCGTAAAGAAAGAGGACAAGTGAACTGGGACGGAGGGAGTAATTGCTTAAAATTGAGAAATTTGAAAAGGAATAAATTTGCTCCAATTTTACTGTTAAAAGAGCAATTATTCCCAGCTGTGCTTTTCTTGAAATAGTAACTATACTATTTATTCTTCCTATATTAACAAATAAAAAAAACTCACTCCTCCCTTCATTCCATTATATTTGTCTCATTTCATAAAATAATAAAGAATACTTGGCCACAATTCACTCTCTCTCCTCAAGATTAATTACAACCACACATTTTTTACTCACTCTTCACTCACTTGGTTCATGTGCCGCAAGAAATAAGACTAATATAATGGGACGGAGGGAGTATTATCTTGAACTTTCATTCATCTAAAAATCAGGTCGAAACCGACTGTTAAATCAATTGAACCATAATTTTTATTTTATTTTTTCCAATCTAAATAGGTTTGATATTGATTTTCCGAAAAAATCGAGAACCGAAAGCCTTGCTTGTATAATTAGGTTGTAAATAAGGAGCGGGGCCCGGTAGGGAGACATGATAATACGCATTGCGACCATATATGTAAAGCGGCAAAAATACTAAACTCACCCGACAATTGGAAAACCCCACTCCTTTCTCATCATCATCATTACCACTCCATTAACACTAATTTACGTAAATGCCCCTCCTAACGTGCGCCGGGCTGGGGGAGCGCAGGTTAGCGAAACATGAGTCGAAAAATGCCAAACCGCACGGAATCAACGATAGAGAAAGCAGACCCAAAAGCAGCCGCGCCTAGACAGCGATTAAACGGCCCCTCGACTCTGTTACGTATTAAATTTTTTAAAATACAATTCTTTTATTTTTATTTGGATTTTAATAAAACATTAAGTCGCTTGTTATCATAATAAATAAATAAATTGAAATTAAGTGACGATAAAGTAATTTATGACGGACGGTAATTTATATTGGGACGATTCAAAAAAAAAAATACTAATAATCCGGCTAGACCGACTGAATATACTCCGTTCGATTAGTCAGGCTATGCATGTCTGTTCTGTTGTGTATAGTCCCAAAAAAAATGGTACTATATTTACTTTGTAAAATCATTTTCGAAAAAAACCCTTTGTAGCTGAAAATTATTAATTTTAGCACATTCCGATCTATTTTTCAACAAACGTCACTGGTTGTGTATTTTTTTAACTAATCATATACCTAAAATGAGTGTGATTTTAGTGGAGGAAAATGCTCACTATAAACATTGAAAGTGTATAATTTGAAGAATCTTCCCAAAAATAATATAGCGCGTAGTCGGTATGAATCGGAGGGAGTGATTTTTTACATGTGATCGGAATCTGGGAAAATATGTTTGGTGTAAGAGTATGATGAGATTCGAGAGGGCAAAGACAAACATTCTCTACCTAGTTTCACCACCCTAAGTCATCTGTCCCAATCAAATATATGAAATTTCCATGAAATCTTTTAATGTTTGTACTTTCATTGTTTCTGGATGGAAAATGATCCTACATGAAATTTGTTTGAAAGTAAAGCAAATTGCAATTGTAATTAATTCTAAGTATTTGGGCTCAATTTTGATAGGAACTTGGCAAGAATTCTATTGTGCATCTAGTTAATTGTTTTCTCTTTTATGTTATCTCGTTTCATTTGGTCAATTTCATTACTTTAATAAGTATTTCATATATATTTAATAAACGGACTAGATAAATTGGGATGAAAGGAGCAGTATTTTACTATGAAATTCCATAAGTACCCATTTGACGAGATCATAATTTTGATTGATATGTAAAGTTTATGATCGGATTTTTAATGAGAATCTTGAACATAACAACCTTTTCACTTTATGACCCGTAAAAAGTTTAGTTCTCGAAAAAACTGGTTGAGCGTAAGTTGGCGTAATGTTCTCGTATGAGTGGTGATATGTACGTCAAGCTTAATTAACTCAACCAGATATCGTCGTCACAACAACAATAAGCTAATTAAATCACTTTTTTCCTATGTCATTGTTTAAAATGTGGGCTATAAATTGGAAATGACGAAATGTGATCATAATTGAGGAAGAAGAGTGAGACTTTCGTAGAGTAATTTAAAAATAAACCAAATGTTGATTCTGAAATTGGTGCATAACAAGGGGAAACGAATTCTTGTACCACCTTCTCTGAGTGGACGATGAACACTATAGTCAATGTTTGAAATATAGAGTGGATTGTAATAAGACGGTACCTTTTATATATCAACATTAATTTTTACTTTCCGACCAAGAAAATGTTAGTAACATATTATTTGGTGAACTAATATTTGAGAGAAGCAAGGTGACAAATGAAATCACCCCACAATCCCTATATAAATAACAAGTAAAAATAATTAAAATTGAATTTTCCAATTCCAACAATTGATGCTCGTGTAAAGAAAAAAGGAAATGATACTCCAAAAAATACGCAAAAAAATGAAGAAAAGGGGAAACATAAAAAAGGGGGGGACAGTAGTGAAGAAGACAGAGACTGTTGGAAACGAAACCCTAAAAATAATTAGGGCAAACTGCAAAAGGCTGAGAAAAAAGCTCAAATCAGTATAGAACAATCAACACCACACCCCATTTTATTTTATTTTTCATTATTTCATTTCTCTATAATAAAACCAACACCAGATTAATGGTGTCACCCCCCTTTTTTGTCCACACCTTGCCAAAATCTTACCCAAATCTTTTCTCATTTAATTACAAAAACATGTAATCCGTCTGACAAAACTAAAGAAGTTTCTTGAGTATGAAAACACTTCTAATTTGATAGGACGGAGAGAGTTGATCGGGGAATAATAGTATATTCGATTTGGATATTGGAGTATTACATTTTTAGTCGGAGGTTAAACTATAATCTCGAGTGGGCATTAGCTCTGTAGCCTTTTCAAATCATGTATAATCAAAATATAACGACGACCAGAGGGAACCTTGAATAGTGGGATAACGACTGTTTATCAACCATATTGGTTAGCGACGAAAATGATTCCGTCGTTGTTTTCATTTGTACGATACCTGACTTCAGAAACTGCTTATTTCGTCATTCCATTGTCGATTGGGCATATTTTAGCAAATTCAATCCAGAACTATTCCAAGTATGCTAAATTAACACCGTATATTCTTTCAAACCACCATATACTAATAATACACCGTGATTAACTTACTAGTTACTATACAAAAAATCATGCATACTGTAGTTCTTCAAAATTCGGTCTCTATCAACAAAATTGCAATCCGTCATTGATCTGTCGTTAGTTAGGGGGATATGTTTTCCACATTGTTACTATGGGTCGCAGTTGTTTAATTACAATTGTAGTGATTGATTTAATTGAAAGTCGAACTAAATATGATTTAATTGGTTATTACATAGAATAATGTGATGGAGTATGTACTCGAAGAAAGAATAGTAACCATCAACAATGACATATGATCGATACAAGGTTCGAGCATATGTATATTACAAGTGTTTTTCTTTTTTTTGAATAAATAAATATATTATATAGCTACTTCTGCTATATTTATTTTGACAAGACTAAAATTGATATAATTAGAGATGATGACATCTCAGCCATAAATTTACTACTCACCAAACTCAATCAAATCATAAAATTGGTATTCAAAATTAAAATACATTTTAACTTAATTTGTTTTAGGTTTCATTATCTAACAATCAGAGTTCTAAAAGACGCCGCCTAAGTCCGCCTAGGCGGCGCCTAGGCGCTAGTCAGTACCTCGCCGCCCGACTTATATGTAATCAGTGTTTTAGGTTTCATTATCTAACAATCAGTGTTCTAAAAGACGCCGCCTAAGTCCGCCTAGGCGGCGCCTAGGCGCTAGTCAGTGCATCGCCGCCCGACTTATATGTAATCCGCCTAGGCTCTATGCGATACTCAACGAGCCACTCTTGAAACTTAATCAATAGTCTATATGTGCTAATTAATCTATGTTTGGCAAACTATGCTACTCTATGTATGATTTTGGATTTATAATTATGAAACTAACCTATCAATTATCATAGTATGTGTGTATTTATTATAAATTTGGCAACAATTTTGTAAGAATAGTAAAAATAAGCATTATAGTTTGAATCCGCCTAGGCTCCCGCCTAGCCGCCTAGGCGCTAGTCACCCCTCCGCCGCGGCGCCGCCTGACTAGCGCCTAGCGCTTTTTAGAACATTGCTAACAATTGGTTTCGCCCCGTTATGGGAACGACGTCAACACTCAACCAGTTTGTCTGAGGTCTCCTCAGATAATCATTTTCGTTGTTCAATGAATTCATTAGAACGAAACTATTATTGGTCAATCTCTAATCGGAGTGCATTTTGCATGTGTCCCGTGAGTTATACCCAGCCCACGCCCAAGCCACTCTAGGCAAATACGTAGGGCTTAACACTATGCTAGTTAAGCCAATGGTATATTTAAATGATAATAATTACAATAACTATTATACTATTGAAGTTGGAAGCCATAATAAGATAACAAATTTCTTGAATATATATAAGTATAAAGTAATAAAAACGTGTCGTTTTAAACACGACAAAATTTTGCTCCATATTATGGATTACACTTTCAACAAGCGTTTCAACTAATCTAGGACGGAGAAAATACGAGTCCGTAAATCAAAAACTCCAAAGATTGTTCTCAAAACATTCAAGATTGTTATCAAGTTTTGGTCTATTGGGTGGAAAATAGTATTCTCGATACTATTATTCCTTATGTAAAGGACTATTTGTTGGTTTCTCACTTCTTTTTTCCAGTAGAAGAAGCTTGTTTTCTGACTTTTTACTATTCACTTGATTTCTTTCCCCTCATGGAAGTAGTAGTAAAATTATATTTTTACTTTTAACATTTACTGATTTACACTAATTACATCACACTACCAAACACAGATCACATTTTTATAAATTAAAAAAAAAATAAAATCAGATGAGACAAAACAATTAGGAGGAAGACAGTTTGTACTTTTTCTGTCTCATCTAACCTTAATTTTGACAGCTAATTTACGCTTTCTTTTTTTTCACAGCGTGTGTTCGTTTTTACCATGCCTGAATCTACTGTCATTATTGGGTAAATCCCAAAAGCAACCAAGCGTGCGGAAAGGATCCGACGGTCAGAAATCACCGTGGCTTCATCTAAGGGATGGAATATGCACACGTCAGCATTTACGGTGGTTGGGGGACAATACGGCGTCGGATAATTGAGTTGACTACAGTCCACGGCTATAATTAAAGTCTTTGACTGCGTGCGACAATTTATCGATAACGTCTAAATTTGATTATATTTCCTTCTAATAATTTCCTAAGAATTAAAAATAAAATAAAATAAATCTTATTATGTTATTTAAAATAATTAATTAAAATAATTAATTGGTCTAGTTTACCAACTTTTCTTTTTTATATAGTCTGCAAATAATTTTAAAATTTTGAAAATGCAAGATTATATTTATTCTCCGACTTTTAGGATTTTAAGAATTGAATTAAAATTTTCGATACGATTTTTGTTTTTTTTAAGATACATGTAATTTTTAATCATTATGTTGAAGATTTGTAATGGAGAAGCTAAGAATTAATTAAAACTAAGTATTAAAGACTAGGAAATCTTCGGATACAAATAAAATTCGACGTGAAAGAATGAAAGTATGACTTATAAGTATACATATTCGAACATAGGAGTATCAATGTACACATGAATATATCCTTTTTTATATACAAGTTCATATTTAAACGTAATCGTGTTTATTGTGTTATTTTATACTCCTTCTGGTTCAAGATCCGTGACACATTTATTTTCAGCATTTGTGGCAAGCGTTTTCAAGCGTCTTGATGATGAGTTTTAAAATATCTTTTTAAGGAAAATTTTCTTTTAAGGGATACTACAAGTATCAAAGTATCTCGTAAAAGAAAAAAAATCCTTAAAAAAGATATTTTGAAACTCATCATTAAGACGCTCGAAAACGCTTGCCACAAATGCTGAAAATAAACGTGTCACGAATCTTGAGCCAGAGGGAGTACTATTTATTATGCTTAAATTAATGACAAACACAAAACATATTAGGTGCAGATTTATTTATATTTCATATATCATAATATATATTTATATGAGCCAAACAGCTACGAATTTATCCACAATTTACTCACTCTTAAATCCGTTTTTTTCAAAAAAGGAAAAATTGAGCATTTCTGAAGATGGACGGTGAGAATATATTAAAATGGTACATATGCTAGTATTAATTAAAAATATTGTTGTCTCCTAAAAAAGAGTTAAAAATTCGTCACCCAATATGTCATTGGTTGAAAATAATAAACCCAATCAATTTCAATATTCGATACCATCGTAACGTCGGTTCTAAACCAAACCCTACTTTTTATTAAAAAAAAGAATTTGGCATTTCACTTTCTCAAAAATTTCACTTTCTCAAAACGAGACTTTTAGCCTAAACCCATTCCACATAACTAGAAAAGGAAGCTTGAATACTATTCCTCTTAACTATTAAAGGAGTGACAAAACAATGTGGGAGAAATTTTAATCAAATTAAAGGGAAAAAAAACGACTCTAAATTGACAACACCATGCATGCATACTAAGTGCGCTTTTACTCACTTAATTTTACCCCTAGAGAGAGAGAGAGAGAGACATGTTAGTGGTACGTTTCCATTGGACTTACGTTTCTTATCCCAAGTGTTTTTTTTCATACGTGTTTAGGGCACACGGGTCCATGTAAACGAAGATTAAAATTTTATTTTCATTAATCTTGATTACGTTTCTTAACATTCTAGGAAAAGTGTTGTGAGTTTACGTAATATTTTGATTAATGAGAATTTCGCCACAAATTAAGGAAACGAATCAACTATTGCTGAAAGAGGAAGCTTATCAATTGCTTGAATTTTGAAAAGATTCTAACTAAGAGAGGGAATTAGAAAAGAAGTGTTGAGAAAAATCTAGAAGACAAAATTTCAAGATTCAAATGATGAAGGGAAAAAAAAAAAAAGTTGGAAATAATAATGAAGATTGGGATGAAATACTTTGGGAATGGGAGTGGAATAAGCACTATATAGGTTTGAAGCCGATTGTTGACTTGTTTCGTTTTTACACAAAATTTTAGGTGTCAGTGTTAAAAGCAGAAGGTAAAAGATTTATACTAAAATGGAAGGGTTAATATTTTCCATTAAAAAAAAATAAAACAATTTATATCAAACGGCTCGATTAAGAAAATTAGACAATTAAGGTGAGACGGAGGGAGTGAGATTCAACTTTCCGTTCAATTTGTGATGTGGTAGTGCCGTTGCAACTTTCAACTTGGATCAATTTTTCTTTCAATTATTCCATGTTTTATTTGTCCAAAAAAAGTAATGATGATAATGAATTATTTCAATTAAAAAAAGGCTACTTCAATTTCCAACTAATTACATAAAATATTAATTAAGCAGGAAGTTTGTTGGGATTTGACCTTTTCCTTGTCCCCTTGATTTTTTCAGCTTGATAATACTAAATATAAATACTTTATTTTATGTTGGGCATTATAATAACGTCTTAAATAAAATAATAAAAAATTAAAATAAGAATTTGGGATTACGTTTGCAATAGAAAAAAATATGAAAATTAATATGCTTAATTTGATCTTCTAAAACAAAGGTCGATATGTCCGAGTGGTTAAGGAGACAGACTCGAAATCTGTTGGGCTTTGCCTGCGCAGGTTCGAATCCTGCTGTCGACGTTTTTTCCTTTTTATAATGTTTTTAGAGAGAGAGAGAGAGAGGGTTGCGTTATGGGCCTGCCAATTTATGTAGGTAGCCCATTTATAGGCTCATATGGAGATGGACAGCCCATAATTCTTTAGTCAAAGCTTGAACTTCAAATCTACTACCTTAGCCCAATATAGATTGTAGACCCCAAAATTAAATCAATATTTCACTTATTGTTTAGGTTCATTTCATCGTATAGTAGTATAATACACCGTCCATTTATACTGGTTACGTATTCCTTTTTAGTACGTCTTGCGGAAGACGTTACATTTTTTTATTTGATAAAAAGTACTAAAAGAAGAATCACTTTTTGTACATGCACTCATCACTTTAACACACAAATTCACCCTCTCTAATCAATCCCGTCCCCCGAAAGAAAGGTAATTAGTATAAAGGGACGGAAGGAGTACATGTTATTTGCATGCAACTAGATGGTATGTGCTATCATATGCTCTATTCGTCTCACTTCACTAGTCTTGTTTCTTTACGGCACGAGATTTTATGTATAAGTGTTAAACGAAAAAAGTAAGGAGTCCATATTGAAAAGTAAGAGTCAATTATTTCCATTTTTGAAAAACATGACTGGTGAAGCGGGACGACCCAAAATAGCAAACATGACTAATGAAATGGGACAAAGGGAGTATATATCGATAATTAAGCAGTACCGTGTTAGCTCTATATATAACATTATTTTTTTAATTCAATTTAAGTCTACTATAATAGTCGAAAGAGTTAAAATATGAAGCGGACAAAGGGAATATATAGTAAGTTAAGTCTATCATAATATTCAAAAGTTATGAACTCTATTACTTTTCACGTTATATAAATATATATCTTAATCACCGTATCAAAAGGAAAAGTAGACGTTTTGAATGTGGCTGAGTATTACCAAATTCACTAGAGAATATTTAAGTTAGATTTACATTTTGTTCAAAAGGGAAGAAAAGGCCCCTTCCCCTTGGCCCCAAGTAGTATACTACTACTATTTTGAGTAAATATTACAAGTATTATTTGTTTTCAATTAAAGATGGGATCCAATGAAAGAAACCCACGCTCCAATTTGATTTTTGATTAGGACATTCATTTCTTTATAACTAAAGCTCTTGTCTAATCCCACTAATTAAAAAGTTCAGCTACTAAAAGTATTAAATAAAAACTCGATCTAGCAACAATTATGTACCACAAAAAATATTATTTTAATTATTCAAAGCGAAAACCTCGAGAAATAATTCCTGGAGCAATCACTTATGTATAAAGTTTGAGGCTGGGGTCAATCCATTCAACTTCTTTTAATACTTTTTTGTAACTAATACTTTCTCCGTCTATAGTATGTGCGTTTAAATCTTTCGACAAACATTTTAATGTGACGAAAAGTATTAGTGCACATTATAACTCTATACTTAACAATCCTATAATCAATTAGACAGGTGTGGATGTCTTTAATTAAAAATTAATTATATTATAATCTTTCTGATGAATCTTCGATTTGCGGCCCAGATTTGTATACGATTTATATGCGAATGTAAGGAAGAACACGAGAGGTTTACGTGGTTCGATCGGTACGATCTACGTCCACGGGGAGGAGAATATAGCTTTATATTTAGAATAGCGTAAGTAAATTACAATACAATTGGTTCTCGTATTTATAGACGTAGTTCATGGCAGTTGCAGAGGCGGAATTGTGGAGGTCGTGGAGGTGTGGTTGGTTCCGGTTTTTCCTCCATCAGCCCACGTTCTGGGCTTAGGGCTCAACTCCCTGGGCTTGGGCTCCGACTAGCGGTTGGGCTTGCCGATCTGGGCTCATCCGATCTGGGCTTGTCTGTTTTGGGCCTTTGGGCCTAGGGAGGTGGGCCATTTCCTATCACTTTCCATCATTTTTAACAGATTATTATGCCTTCACATATAAAACTAATTAAACACAGTAGATTGCCAACAACTTTTTGTTTTTATTTTAAAATATTATAAAGTCAACAAGAAAATGACTTCCACCAAAATACAAAAATATAAAGCAAGCTTTTCTTCAATTTGATCTAAACCCAATCTTAATCCATTATCAAATTTCAATTAATTTAAGAAATATTTTCTTAACTTTCATGATCATTAGAGTACTCTAATTAATTAAATAAATGCTACTCTCGTAGGAAAGGAAATGTAATTAAGCTATAAAATTTTAATAATAATAAATATAGTGAATACAAAGTGTCAATAACTCTAAATAAAATTTACAATACTTATGATAGTTTAAAACTGTTAATTATTACGTGTTTCACCAAAAAGTGTTCGCAATAGAACGAAATCTATCCTAGCACTTAGTAAGTAAAAACCCAATGTCGAATCTCAAGGAAAACTTTGCAGGGCAAATAATCGTGTAGCAAAAATCCTAAACTAGCCTAAATCTAAGAAAGCAAGTAAAAAGAATTTGTTTGGTTTTGTTTCTAAATCCTAGGCAAGAAAATAAATAAGCAATAAATCAGAAGCAAATAAATAAATCTAATCTAGAAAGCAAAGAAATAAATCTAAACTAATTAATCTAGAGAAATTAAATAAAAGCAATTAAACTACCTAAGCATGGAATTGAAAAGAAAGCAATAACGAAAGCAACGAAGAAAACGAATCTAGACATAATAATTAAATCTGAAAATTAAGCAAATAAATCTAACTATGAGAACTTGAAAAACAAAGGAATTGAAAACTAAGAAAAACTAATCTAATCTAAGAACTTGAATACGAACGAATAAAATTAAACTAAGCAATTAAGAACTAAATCTAAGGAACTAGGAAGCAATTAAATCAAATAAAAGAAAGCGATAAAGAACTTACGAAATTAAACGAAGAACGAAGAACACGAACTAAAGTAGTAATCTTGAATTAAAAACGAACAACGATCCGGATCGAACAAAGGAAAACTAAACTAGAATGTAATGTGTTGAAAACTAGAGCTAAAACTAAGGTAAAAGGTTGTAGAATTCGTGTACAAGGGGTAGTATTTATAATAGGTATGAAAACCTAGTTATAGAAGGAAAGGAAAGCTGGCCGCCGGAGTTGGACGGGCGTCCAAAACGAGTTGGACGTACGTCCAGATCCTGGTTCTGGACACTTTGCACATCTTTCTTGTTCCGGCCGTATCTTCCTCGTCCGAACTCCAAAATTGACCTCCGTTTTCGCCTACGTGCTCCTATCGAACCCCTCTTCGATATAATACTTCTTTCTTATAGTTTCCTTCTCGTTTCCGCCCTTTTCATCCTACAATACCAAAGACTCCAAAACAACCAAATCATAGCCACAAACAACGAAAACACACAAAAACTAAGGGAAAACGGACACGAAAAGACAACGAAAAACCTAACATCTATACACCAATCATTACGAATAAAATTACTAATTGATATATAAGTGTCAATTGCTATGAATGTAAGTGTCGATTAGAATCCGAGCGTATCACGAGGTCAGACTGGTTAGTTGGATAGAAGTGTGCCCCGTTTTTTCTTTTTATGTCTTTTCCACTTAGCTAAATCCATGGGAGCTAGGTATCGTTATCTAATTAGCGACTATGGTTATTATTTTATAAAGAAAGAAAAGGACAGTGCATTCTACTCGAAGATATCCAACCTAACCCTACCCAACTAGTCCAAACCTAGAACAAGTTACAATTTTACTCTTCAATAAAATTGTGTAGTACATGCGTACAAAGTGTATCTATTACTAATTTTGCTATAGTAAATTGAAAACCAAGGGTGCATTAAAAATAGAAGAAAAAATAGACAATCAAACTCTCTCAACAATAATTAGCTAGTTAGCATATACTCTCCCCTCCGTTCAAAATCTTTAGGGTCTTGCTTTTTCCGTTCGTCCACAATCTTTAGGGTATTTTCACTTTAAATAGTGGACCCCTCACATAGAAAATTAATTACAAGTATATCCTTTAAAGTTTAAACATCACCTTACATTACCACCAAGTATACTTTAACACATCATCATATTACATTAAATTCCGCTCCGATAAAACCTAAAAATCGTAGACGGGGGACAATATACAAGGCCCTAATTCAAGGAAGTTAATTAATTTAAATCAAATAAAATAAAATAAAAAAGCTCCACAGAGAAATTGTGTTTTGGGCTGAAAACACTCGCCATCAGCTTTTTGTGTCGGATTTAATTATTTAAATAAAGCTAAAGTCAAGCATAATTAAACGGTAATTTCGATTAGAGAGAGAGAGAGGGGAATGAATTAGTAGTAAATAATGAAGCACTGATCTATAATAAAAACCCCAGAAAGTGACAAGTAGTGTGGTACTACTATAAGATAGTGTAAATTAATTAATGTTGACAAAGACACGCGCGGGGGTTTTCTTCCACTTCTTCTTCTTCTTCTTCTTCTTCTTCTTCTTCTACTTCTTCTCTATTTCTGGGAAACCAACCATAATTTCCAAGGCTTCATCAAGGCCGCCCAAACAAGGAAATTAATTATACTAGTGTTTGTCTCGGCTTTCAAGAGAGTTATAATCTAGAGAGAGAGAGAGAGAGAGGTGTATAATAGCTAGCAAGTGGGAAGAGAAGAGTAGTTAATTAGTGATTGAATTTGGAGTGACAAATGATGGCTGGAAACCCTAATTGGTGGAGCATGAACGGCATGCATCCACAGCTTTCTTCTCACTTGCTCTATGGCGCCGCCGCCGCATCCTCTAATCCCCCCAACCCTTCTCCGCCGCCTCATCTCCTCCATCAGCCCAACCAGGATTTCCCGGTTAGGTCTTGGAGCCAACTGCTTATGTATGTAAATCTCTCTCTCTCTCTCTCTCTCTCTCTCTCTCTCTCTCTCAACCCTAGTAGACATTCAAACACATGTATTGTATTGACATATTGTATATAGGGGTGGAATAGGTGGAGGTGAAGAAGAAGAAGAGGAAGAGAGTAATATGTTTCAGCAGCAGCAGCAGAAGAAGGTGGAGAAATACTGGGAACAACATGAACAAGACTTGAATCCTTCTTCTTCTCCATTCTCAAGAATTCCAGCTGCTGCTGCTGCTCATCATCAATTTCAGACAACTTGGCCACGTCAGCACCACCACCCTCCTCCTCCGGTCTCCTCCCCCGCCTCCTCCATCACCACCTTCAATTTCTCCTCCTCCTCCTCCAAGACTCAGGACCACTCATCTGAGGTAGTGACTTAAATTCATGAACCTCCAACAACTTCTCTCTCTCTCTCCCTTTCTTCTCTCTTTCTTTCTTTCGTTAAAAAAAAAGAAGCTTTTTTTAAAAAAAAGAAAAGAAAAGAAAAGAGAAATAAAAAAGAGGGAACAAGATGGGAAAGAAAGGTGAGAAATGAGAATCATTTCTTAGGATAATAATTGATGTTTAAAGTCTCATTATTACCTCTCCACACATCAGAACCACAAACAAAACTGATTTCATTCTTGCCACGCCAATTTTGTACACCAATAATCTTCAAATTAATCATCAACCCCTTTTAATTAATCTGTTTTTGAATTTGTTTGTTGCAAATAATTAATTTATGTTTTTATTTTTTTGGAAATGAATTGAAGTGCAACAGCACCAGAACTGGTGGGGTATCAAAGAAGGCTAGGGTTCAACACTCCTCCGCCCAACCAGCTCTCAAGGTCTCTCTCTCTCTCTCTCTCTCTCCCGCTCCCTCTCTCTCTCTCTCTAAAGAAAAGAATACTAATTTATGGTGCTATATATGTATTTACAGGTGAGAAAGGAGAAGTTAGGGGAAAGAATAACATCTCTTCACCAAATTGTTTCTCCATTTGGGAAGGTAAATTAATCAACTATTAATTGTGTTACTTATATTAATTAAATTAATGAACAGTTTATATTAATTGTTTGGAAATTGATGAGATATAGTATAGGGAATTGATAAGTGAGAATCTCCTTTTTAGTTTTAGATACATGTACAGGCAGTTTTGTAATTAATTACTCCTTTAGTTTAACATAAACCCCATAAAAGCAACACCATGATTAATCAGTATAACACCATGGACAGAGATCTAGAGAGAGAGAGAGAGAGAGAGAGAGCTTGGTTATGTGTTTTTGAGAGTGTGGTTTCTCTTTTGCAGACTGACACAGCTTCTGTCTTGTCAGAG
Source organism: Thymus mandschuricus (assembly GCA_029379335.1). Classification (NCBI taxonomy): domain Eukaryota; kingdom Viridiplantae; phylum Streptophyta; class Magnoliopsida; order Lamiales; family Lamiaceae; genus Thymus; species Thymus mandschuricus. The sequence continues at coordinate 5,154,057 of CM057080.1, read as the reverse complement.
GCCATTGGCTACATTAGATTCCTTCAAAGCCAGATTGAGGTAATTACTACTTATAATCTTAATTAACAAACTAATTAAACACCCAATTACTCTAATTTCATTTTCTTTAAAAAAGATTGATTTTTTTTTTTGGTGGGTGCAGGCACTGAGCTCTCCCTACATGCGCAATGCAGCAGCAGCAGCACATCACCAACATTCTGTAAACACATGCGCATTTTTCCCTACACATTTCCCCATGCACGACCAAGATTTTTTCACACACTACACATGCTAACTAGTATTGGGAAATGGGAAACCCTCTTCTTCTTTTTTCCCCAGAAAATAAAATTGTGAAGAATAATTTATTGTGATTTGCATATAGTAATTAATTTATTTATTTTTTTGTTGGTAGGTTCAAGAAAGGAATTGTTTGTTTCCCGAAGAGCCTTCTCAGGTAAATATGCTTAGCTTTATTGGATCTATCACCTCCTTAAAAGAGGCTTTTATTTTGGTAAAGTTAATTTTTTTAAGAAAAGTGCTTTGTTTAGTAATTAACCACCCATTTTCAGCTTTATCTAATTAATTAATTAATTAATTAATTATACAAAGTTCTTTGTGAATTTCGATAGCATGATTAAAGTTTCAAGACTATAGCATTTTTTCAAATTTTTTTTTAAAAAAATCCCTTAAACTTTTTGTTTATTTAATGTTTTTTTGTAGCAGTTCTTGAATGATATTAGCATGGAAGGAAGAGGAGTTTGTAAGCAGGTAAATGTATCTGTCACATTATCTTAATTTTTTCTTGAAAAATAGTAATTATTATGTTTTGCCTTTTAATGGTAGTTTTTGGGGCTAATTTAATTAATGATACATCAATCACTAAATATGTCAATAAGTACAAGACACTAAACAAACGATTTGTTGGCTAATTAATTATCATGGGGGAACTAATTGTAATTATGGATAGATATTTTGCTCTTAAGAAATGTGTAGAATTTATTGTTTCTTTGCTTTAAAAGAATAACATATACTAGTTCACACGCATGCATTTACTATTGCTACATTGACATACACATAATTTCAAAAAATATCATTATAACCTGTAGAGTATTTAAAAACGTAAATAGTTAACCCTGCATTTTGTTAAACACTAATATGACATTTCAATGGTAAAAAGTGTCTCATAACAAAATATTTTACGTTACACTTCTATCTATTGCTATATAGACATTCATGACAGTTCGAAAATGCTATTATAAATAAACTGTAGCAATAATTATTTATTGTTACATTTTTTTTAACAGGCCTCCAAAGCCAATTAATTTCTTGTAGTGAAATAATTGAATGCTTAAATATTTAAACAAAGAATAAAAATTCAGGATACGCAAGGTCGATCAGGGATGAAGGATCTGAGGAGTAGAGGGCTTTGCTTAGTTCCGATCTCATGCACTCAACACGTGGGGAGCGACACCGGTGCCGACTACTGGGCTCCGGCGGCGTTTGGTGGCAGCTTTTGATTTTCCGGCTGAGTCCGCCGTCCGTCGTGTGGTGGTGTAACATCAGAAACAGTCACTCTCCCAAAACTAAGGCTGACTGCTTATGATGCTACGAGGAATCTTGCTCTGTGTTTTAAAGAAAAATACTTATTGATTAAATATATTGTGTAAATTAGACTAATAATCTGCCATCTATTTGCATGCATGCATGCATGCATGTTGCTTAATTTTATGATTTAGCATCTTATTAGTTATTTATCGTTGTTTGGATTTTTCTTTTTCTATTTCATATAAATTATACTCCATATATAGTACGTATTACTTTCTGTTTCATAGTAGTATTACAATAAAAATGATGTAATTATGATTATTATGGAAGAAGGGAAGAAACTAATATAAAGGGTCGAATAATTTTATGTTTATTACTTGAGTCATTTCGTTATTTGATATTGATCGATCGAAATGATTTCATGTTGTCGATTTTAATGTAATGGTATTCTACAAATCAGGATATACTGTATTATTCTTCCTCTGTCTCTTCCAAAGTACATATATAGGAAGGACGGAGGGAGTATATGACGGACCAAATTGCTCACCGGAAAAATATAATTAATAATTAAGTGCTTGGTGTTTTAAATATGGAAAAAAAAAAAAAAAAAAAAAAAAAAGTGAGTGCAATAAGTTGATTTAATAATCGTATAACAGTATGTAATAGAGCACTCATTTCGCAAAAAGAAGTACATGAAGAAAACGTTTCTGTTTATGCAATAAGTTGATTTAAAAATCGTGTAACAATATGCCTTCACTTTGTAAATTTAAAATATGCGAATGTAAGAACCTTTTCTCCCACCACCATCATAACATATGTTATGATATCTATATACATACTCATCTGTTCCAACGAAGTCCGACGCAGTTGTATTATTTCATTATTATATATCTCACATGTATTTATAATACAATGCGTTATAACAACTAATGAAGTAGATGTAGAAAATTAAGGGATGATATAAAATAGGGTTAATTGTTTTAAAATATATGAATTTCATTCTTTTATTTTTATTTTTCTTTACAACTTTCAATATATATATTTTAAAAATACACGAATACTAATTTGTTTTGTGATTTTTCAACGAATTCGCATTTGGAAGAAATCATGGATTTTTTTTTAATGTTACTTTTGGCAAACTTATTTCACGAGAGTTGATATATTGAAAGCTTACTTACTTTTTTCTGTTACACATTTATGGTTTGATTTTGACACAAAATTCATTTTGGAATTCATACCCGTGTGATTCGAGTGCTTCTGTATAGTATATACCACACTCATTTAGAAATTGTTGCAAAAATATAAAAGTTTTACAACCTTTTCTTTTTTTGAAGTTTTAACGATAAAAATTAATTTAAAAGTCTTATTACGGATAACTCAAATTCAAGATCTTTAGCTTCAAAACTTAACCCTCAACCGTCAGACTCACACACGCATACCTTAACTTTTTCTTTTATGTGTATAAATTTACTATATCTGTGTGTGTAAATATTTGTGTGAGAATTAATTAGGAATTTTATTATTTAGTTTAACAATTTAGCTATATATTTTATATTATCAGTTTCGACTAATTGCTAAAAATTAAAAAATTATCGATGCAGTTCTGCAGCTGATCTGAACTCTAGAGGCCCCTCTCCCACAAGTTATACTCCCTCCGTCTTTAAATAAGTGTCCCCGCCTTAATGCAAATTACACTACATCGGGGACACTTATTTAAAGACGGAGGTAGTACAACCCTAATTCCCCTTCGTAGTGTTGACATCATGCTTTCATCACCCCCACATTCTCAATAAAATACTTGAAAATTACCTTTGGACAATCCACTTTGTTTTCCACTTCCAATAAGGATTGAATTTTCTAATTAAAAGAGTATATATATAATGAAAAAATTTATAATGTCCCATTGATAAAGGGACATTTTCCTTTTCGGGACATCCCACCAATATAGAGACATTTCTCAAAATAGAAAATTTTAACCTAATAAAATTCAGACACATCACTTTAATTCACTATCTTTCACTTTAATACATTATTATCACTTCGTCTTAATTTTTACGCCGAAAAAATAAGGTCATTTTTCCAGTGGGACAAATGGAGTATTTATTTAAGTAGTTTTTAGTTAGTTGGGTTGTGGGAAATATGTGGCTAATACAAAAGGTCAACACAATCATCAATTCATCATCTACTAAAATACTTACACACAAAGATGGGCTGTCTGTTTTTTTGCTTTTCTAAAAGGGATTTAATTTTTCCTCATTTTTCATATTTTCAATTTTCTTTAAAAAAAAAATGGAAAAGGAAGAATGTGACAGCAACGGTTGATGGATTTATGATAATTACCATAATTTTTACTTCACTTAATTTCTTGTATTCATCAACAATTACACCGGACCTGGCCGTTGGATCTCATTTAGGTGTATCGAAAAGTGAATGTTACGATTATGTGTACTAAAACGGGGACGGGGGAGTATCATTGTCATAATTTTATTTTGGATTTTCAAGTGATTATTTTCTACATATAAGAAATTAATTTGGTAAAAAAATAAAAATACACTCTCAACAAATTGGAAAAATAATTTCACTCATAATTTAAAGAAAGTGTACAAGCCTGCATTTGGAAGTATATAATTCCAAGATTATTTGTTTCTGCATCTAAAATATAATAAAAAAAATACTTGCATCTGATGTAAGAATCAGATCAAACCATGATAGTCCAATTGAAATTTCACCTGTATTTTCTTCCAATATCATTTCAGTTATCTGCTAGCTTCTTCTTCAGCTCCTTCTTGTTCACCTGATGCATATCAGTAGAAATCGCGATTAGTGCATCGCATCGGGAAGGAGAGGAAGAATAAATGAGGATTGATGTAGATTACCTTTCCCATAGCATTTCTAGGCAGCGATTCCCATAGCAATAAACGAGTAGGTATCTGGAAAAACCAAGCGGGCATCAACGAACGGAATTGCAAAACAATGTTTATCACCGAGGGTTATTTCTTCCCTCGCCTTTTCAGTATATAGATAAAGTCCAGAAGAAACGATTCTACTTAATTTTTCGAATTTTCTCCTAGTCTAGTAGCAATGCAGTTAGTTTTTACTACCTTATATGGTGCAAGTTTCTCTTTTGCCCATGTGGATAGTTCTTCCAAAGTTAGCGCAGGCTTCAAATCCTCGTCTCGTTTCCTTTTGACCTCTGAATCGGGGATAACTATGGCGGTTACAGCTTCACCGTAGGCTTTGTCAGGCAATCCCAACACACAGCACTCTGAGATAGTTGGATGCTGTAAAAGTAGAGTAGATTAAGTGTAAATTAACAGCTAGAACTCCACTTTTTCCGGCACAAGTCTCAGAGTAAAGATTAAAGTAAAAAGGTGTAAGAGGCATTGTAGAAATCCTTTCGACTTGTTAGTCTACCGGGAGGAAGATGAGAAACAAACCTCCAAAAGAACTGCCTCAATTTCTAGAGCAGATAACTTGTAGCCACCAACCTTCATAATATCAGCATTAGTACCTGAATAACGAAGGATTCAAGCAATTTATTGATCTGGGAATTAACTTCTGGAAAGAATGAATTCAAGAATGCAGATTTGAGCATGTGAAAGACGAACGATAGTTCTAAAGAAAGTAAGGGAGCTTCCTGTGTTACAATTTTAAAAGTGAAGGCAACTCATTACTAAATGCCTATTCAATATTCAATATCATCGTAGAAAATCCTAAGACTCGAAGATTATGAGTAGTTAATCATGCTTACGTCCCAAAATGACATAGTATCCATCTTCATCTAATCTGGCAGCATCTCCGGTTTTAAAGAAACCACCATCAATGAATGACTCCTTAGTAACCTGAAAAATTATCATTAAAGAAATTGACCGAGAAGTTGGTTCCTCTCTTATCCAGGCGCCGTTAAAACTTAATGACTCGAGCAGTCATAATACCTCAGGCAGCTTCCAATATTCCTTGAACAATGAAGGACTTTTGATGTAAAGCTCACCAACTTCAGCATCCGTACTACCATCTTCACCAAGGATCTTGGCCTATCACAAGCAAAGCATTTTGAGTATGTTCTTTATTTTCAAAAAATAAGAGGACGGTTCTATATCATGCTTAACGACAGATTTTCTAAAGTACAGCAGGCATTAAGTAAAAACTACTAACCTCCACACCTGGAAGGGGTTTTCCGACGGTACCTCCCTTCCTCTTCTCATTAAGGGGATTCGATAGTGCCATGACAAACTAGAAACAATATGGCATAAATGTAAACAAGGAGTGATTCATCAGGATCATCGATTATAAGTGTATAATTACTGACCTCAGTCATTCCGTAACGTTCCAGAAGAAGGTGCCCAGTGATAGATTCCCACTGTTGCATGACTGGAAGGGGAAGAGCAGAAGAGCCACACATCTGTGAATGAAGAAACTTTTGTTCAATACCACGATACACAGGAGGAACAAAACAGTAATATAAGAATAACGATAAAAAGTTCGATGAATAGTTTTACTGGACAATTTTTTATTTTTTTTTCATGGTTTCACATCAAAAGAGATAATTGGCATACCATTAGGCGCAACTGTCTTGCTGCTGTAGCAGAAGCAGTTTGTAATTCGGGATCCATTGCTTCATACCCTTGTATTAAACGTGTGTACATGGTAGGTACCTACACAATAGAAAGACAATGAGTATAGCATGAAAAATACTTTCATACTGACTATAGGATATACAGATTACTTGATTCCAGTTCTTAATGAAGTTCATGAATGACAAGGTTGTATTGATCTGAAGTAAATAAACTCTGATGCAGAAATGTTCTAACGTTATATGAAATTTTAAAATGATCAATACAAAACGTAAAAAAATGTACGTAGTGGAGGAAAAAACTAAGCAAAAAAAGGCAAATCACTGAAGTGCCAACTTTTATACTTTTTTTGACACTACCAATAACGGACCAAGAGCATCCACCGACACACGGCACCTATCTAGTAGATAATGACGCAAATTGGAGGAGAAATCAGTGTAGCTGTTTTTCAAACTAACAAATGTGCATCTACGTCTTTCAAAAACAAAAAACTCAAAAGAAGAAAAGAAAAAAGAATTGTGCTTGCTTTGATGGTGCTGCTTTCCACAACATGAAAGGCAATGATATGCCTTTTGGAACCAACAGACACTTAAAAATTATGATCCATTGATGGGCAAGTCACCGTAGTGAAAACAAAGAAGAGACCCTATCCATTATCGAAAATAACAATAATACTTTATTCTGTAAAAGGCCTAACTTACTCCAGTGAACACAGTTATAGCATCATCAGCTTTAGTTTGGTCCTTGGGGTAAGATTCTCTCCATCTCTGCCAGATTCCCCTTACACTGAATTTCGGCATGAATTCAACCTTTTACAGATGAACACGAAAGACATAAGGCAGATACACCAACGGAAATTGCAAAAATATGATAGAATCAGCCAAAAAGGGTCTCCAAATTTCAAATAACGCGCAAATGTAAAGTTGATATTTAAGGGCATTACCGTTGACCCAGCATATAAAGGAGCAAGCAATGCGTTGAAAAGCCCATGGACATGTATAAAAGAAGTTAAGGCCAACAAGGAAGCTCCGGACACCAATTTGCCAATAAATGGAACATCGCCCAGGGAAAAAAAAAAAAAAAGTCGAAGAAAATAGCTCAGTAGTTATCTAAGACCAACACGAAGATATAGAGAGAAACACATTTAAGGATATGGTGCAGTGGCAGGCAGTGCAAGAATTGATCGTCGGATGTGTATCCCCAAGCATCTGTCAGCATTTGGACCTGAATTCACAAGAATATTAACAATAGTCATAGCAAAATTAAAAAGTTTTCAAATCTAAAAGGAGATAGAAGGGATCAAGTTTCAAGGCTTATTTAGCTGGATTCAATCGGAAGGTGGCAAGTTCCGGAAAAGAAGAGGTTGCAAACAATACCTGTGCTAATATACCTTCATGTGTGTGCACAACTCCTTTAGGCTTTCCAGTAGTCCCACTCGTATATATGATCAACGCAGGATCATCTCCTAAAATGAAGCATCAGATACATATCTAAGTTCAATAAATAGCAGGCAGAACAAGTGCATATGATGATGAAGGAAAACACACCACTAACTGTGTGAGAAATTTCAGTTTCCTGTGAACTTGTGTGATCAGCTCCGGTTGATGAAACGGGAGGAAGGAGAGATAATTGAGAAGAAGTCTTGGCCGCAACAGCTTTCATTAGTTCTTGATGATCTTCAGTACTCAGAATCATGGTAATATCCTACATCAACATGAGATCCAGAATATATTGATCATAAGTAAATTACACATCATGCATTTGTTTAGTCTTTGGTGACAAACACGATTAAAGAATGATGACCAAAAAATGATGTTACAACTCTCGCGTGTCATATCCCAAAGCTTAAACTATACAAAATGGTAAAAAGGCTCAAGAATTATATGCTTCAAAATCACAAATCAAACTAATGAATTTCCCGATGAACTCAATTGCTCCAGCAACAGAAATAATTAACTATTGAAAAAAGGTAAGCATAAGCAGAAAGTAAGATAAAGATAGACAAACCGCATCATTCATCACGTGCAGAAGCTCTGCTTCTGGGTAGCTAAGTGCGAGGGGAACTGCCACACCTCCACTGAACCATGTTCCAAGAACTCCAGCAACAAACTCAGGAGAAGGTTTAGCAACAATTCCAATCCTAGCTCCACCAAGATTGTTGTTTTTTCCAGGGCTATTGACCTATGAATACACATTTAAATCAGTGGAATCAGTCATTCCACAAACTCTTCATAGGAGAAAGAAAGGGAGTAGAAACTATATGAAGCCGATAAATAAAGTGATACTTTTGACACCAAAAAAAATTAAATGAAAAACACATATTTTACTATCTTTCCTTGCATAAGCTCCTAAATACATGTGCACATGCTGCAGACTGCAGAATGAGCGAGCAGGACAGACGGTTAATTAGAACTTACAGTTTTTAAATCAGCATCAGATAGCAAGTTCGATATGTTCTTAGCAGATTCGATCAGCTGATGATAAGAGTGACTTTTTTGATCAGATCTTATAGCAATACTATCGGGAGCTGTTGATCCTCTATGGGCAACTTTCTTGACCAGTTCCATGATTATACTATTATGTGTATCTGCAAATTAAGAGCAGAAAAATGAGTCAGAAATCATGATTTAAACTCCTAAGCCACTTCACCAAACAGGATGCTTGCCAAGTACAAATATAGAAGATTAAGAACCGTAATTTGTCAAGAATGCAGACACAATGAACTAACAATGGCCTCTGAATGTTAATAAACAATGTGCTAGTCGAGATGCAGTATATGACTTCACTTATTTTTATACAGTACCACCCTTTTCCTACGTTTACTTGACTGAACTAATGAGCATTCTGGCTTGTCAAGACAAACTTAACCCGTCTCAAAAGAGCCATGATAATGTTTATCAGACAAGCTAAACAAACAAAACTCGAGCACTAATAGCTCACTGTCTAGGCGATCTCAAGTCCAAACAGCACATAATTTTTTTAGCTAAGTATCAAGTAGGGATTAAGTAATTTATTTTCCATATGCATAGATAGAATGCATTGCTTTATAGGATAACAAGTTTATGAAAGGTTAGACAACCAAGTGCAACAACCAACCATACATTGATCTAGTCATGAGTCCTAAAATCAGTTCTAGTTCAAGTATCACAATCACACACCGTATATCATATAACGAAACATGATTCTAACCACACCTTCAAATCATGTTTCAAGTTCTTGCAATATCATGAACTACCACAAACTCACCACCAAAACCACAAACAAAAGACATGCCAATCAATCCAAAACCACAAGATCATATCCAATTTTACACAATCTTCAACCCAAATTGCAAAATTCTCACTACATTAACAGTTAACACAAAGCTATATCCACCACATGTATCTAAATTCCTTCCAACTCCAACCAACAATCACCTATCTCAACTCCCACAACCAAAAAAATTAAAAAAAACAGAATCCCACAAAACAGAAGTCCTAAAAAAAATCAAGAACCGAAATTTCACAACTCAAGAATTTGTTCCAATTCTCAATTCAAGATTTTTGCTCTAAAATCACAAACTAACAACGAACAAAATGCCATCCACCCCTCTTAAACCATCAAAAAAAGTTTAAAAGAAAGCTTACCAGAAGAGAGCAAGCGAGCCTGAGAGGACGAAGAGGCGGAAACTCTGAGAGGGAAAGAAGTCAAAGAATGCAAGAATCGGACATGTGTAAACGAGGAGCAAGGGCAATAGGTGGTGGAGTACGGCAAGAAATTCAACCGGGCCATATGGGGTTGGTTGTCTTAAATACACCCAGCTAATTAGGTGGTCTGAATTTAAGAATACACTATTTACTTATTTTAATGGAAAAAAAATGGCATCCCACTCCATTTCTTTTGGCGGCTACGTGGGGCTCTTGAATCTTTGATTGCGAGGGGTTCTTGAATTCGTGAAGGGGGTGGGTTGCGTTTCCGAATTGAGGTTTTAGGTGTTGGGGCTTTGGTTTTAGGTCGAAAAAGCAGCGATTTTTTTCTGGGTTTTTGTCAAAACGGAAGCTTCAAGTGGGAAAATGGAAGAGGCGAAACAGAACAAGTTTCAAACAAAATTTCTTGAAATTCAAGAGAATCTGTGCTTTTGCCGAGAATCGAAACCCCGCCAAATTCGGAAATCAAACCGGCGGTTTGGTTCGCCAATTCCGAAAACCGGAAATGTCTTATTTTTCACATTTTTATTTTTATCAACTAATATTTGGGTTCGGATTACTAATTTACTATTGGTATTGATTGAGAAAATATTACTATCATTTAATTTACGTCTCATAGTTCTTTTTCTTTTTTCACGAGATATTATGCGCAAATGTTAAACGTGAAAAGTAAGGAAAATGAAGAGTTAATTATTTCAATTTAAGAAACAGGTGAAGTGAGACGAAAATAGCAAGCACGACTAATGAAATAGGACGGAGATAGTATATTATTGTCTATATTATTGAAACAACTTGCGAAATTAACTTTTTTATCTACTCTTCTATTCACATTTTGATATTTCTCAGTGTACAATAAATATTTGCCAGCATTTTCATGTGCCATACATTGATTATAATGTGTGTGATAACAAATCATAATTTTATCAGCCTATTTTTTAGTTGCATGATTAGCAATGAAAAAATAATAATAATAATGTTTCATCGAAAAAAATAGATTAATTAAAATGGAACGAGGAGGTATTGCATGCTATGTGTTGTCACATCCGGTTAACGGAGATGCTAAAATTAATATAGAAGTAGACTAATATTTACAATACAGTTCAGAGTACGTTCTAACGGCTAATTGGTTAATTGATGTAATGAGCAATATAATTCTTAGTATATTTCTATGTTACAATGTCCATTCACTACTATACACAGCTCATACATAGCATAACAATGTAGTACTTAATTAAGATGTAATGTAATGAAAAATATAATAGAAAATCTTTTTTTAAATGGTACCAAAATAATAAATCTAATAAATATATGAAGCCACATGCATATTATAAAAAGTCCACGGCGACCGCCGCGTATTAAGTTGTGTTGTGCCTCACCTACATAACCGGTTATTTATTTTAATTAATTTAATTTAATGAGTTATTGGGTGTATGTATGTTCCAAATCATATTTAACTAATCATGATTAGCAATAATTACTTGTTTTATTTTAATCATCACCATCGTCTCGTTATTTCCTATAATTTATCATCGTATACCTACCCTTCTTTGTAACTCAGATATTATAAACCATGCTCCTTCATCTTATTTAAAGCAATGTTTTAAAAGTCGAAACTGACAAGACCTCCAATTTCTGGTTTTTCAGTTCAATTGTAGTTTAATCGAATAAAAAAATGGAAAAAATTGACAACCAAAATTATAACCAGTCTATGGTTCAACATGTTTAAATGTCTGTTCGGTTCGATTTTTGAAACGCTCATTTGAAGTGTCCATATAGCCACCCAAGTACATGTAGTAAGAAAGTGTAATTTTACTATTTCTACTCACAATCTTTGCATGGAAATAAGAATAAACTTTTCATACACCACACTCTTTTTTTGTTTTGAAATGAAATAAGAATTGAATAAAGATCCCTCTCTTTCATACACCACACGCCACAATTTTGCATGCTAATTACAATGAAGCATGAAATATAATAAAAAAAAAAATTGATAAGAAAAAAAAACAGCCACACAACATTAAAACAAATAGGAAAAATCACAAATTAGACATAGCTTGAACTTGAGGAGGCTGCTGCTGCTCACCCCCATACTGCATTGCCTGCTGCTCAGCAACAATTCCATTCCATCCTAAGATATTTATTATTCATCAATATTTTCCACAAAAAAAAACTATATATCAAATTAAAATGTATGATATAATGAAGTTATATCAAGTACCAAGAGCTGGATTAAGGCCTCTGGCCTTGAGCTCCCGAAACTCCTGGCAGAGGGCGCAGCACGAGCATAGCACGTGGGAGGCGACGTCGTCGTAGGGAGCCTCGACTAGGCCATATTTGCTCCTCAGTTTGGTTCTGTACTTGGATCCCATTATCCATTGGGAGCAAACAGCAGGCATCATTAACAAGTATATGAAACTTCCCAAGGGACAAGCTGCACATTTCATTTCATTCCATTCATCATTAAACAGATTTTTAATATTTCTTGCTAATAATTTCTTGATGTGCAAAGGGCTTACTCATTTCCCCTTGATCCAAAACCTCCGCTATCTGTCCGAACGTTATGCACGGTACTAACGCCGTCATCACAGCTGCCAAAAATCATCATACATTCATGTTAAAACGATAAATTTAGTCTAACACGATGACTTCAACATATGGAGGAAGTAAAAAACTTCGATTTATGCATAAAACTTGATCACTGTCTCAATTTGTCGAACAGTTGCAGCTAATTAAACGAAAAATCGAACCAATTCACCAGCTACGATCATACAAAGGCAGTAATATTACCATTAGTTTGGTCCAGATGGCAGTCGAAGAGTCCGGTGCTCCACGGCCTCCCCACGGGCTGAGGCTGAGGCTGCGGTGTTTCATAACTTTGAGGGTACGGAGCCACATCTACGCCCTTAACGGGGCTCTCGACTTCCTCGGAAGGGTCGATTCTTCCCATGCTTAAGAAGAGCTCCGATCTTGAAATTTTCTGATCTGGTACTACTTTGTGCCAACTAACTTTCTTCTTTAGTACTAAATCATTTTCTTGATTATATAAGATAGAGAGAACATGACTAGTACCAAAGTCAACTAGGAATTTTTTGTTTATAGTAAAATTAGATTATGTTACAACTTGCAAGATTAAGGGGTCCCATTTTACGAAGATTAAGTTTTGAGTCTTAATCTGCGGCTAATAATACAGTCACATTTTTGCTGTCTTTTTTTGGTTTTCTTTTCACATTATATTTGAGTTTTGGATTTGATTATTTGTCTTCTTTGTTTTGGGTCTTTCCTCTTCATCGATAGAAATTGAAATTTAGTACACGATTGGTATATGAAAGTAGAGATAGCTGATCCCATGTATTTCCTCTTAATGAGAAATGAGAAGACAAAGTCATTCTTTGTTTTTGCACTATATTGTAAATTCCCTTTCAAAGTCTACTTCATGGAAATTACCAGATCTTAACCGATCCGGAATTTGGTTTTTAAACCTAGAGCCATTACTCCCTCCCTCGTCGTCTCGTCCCAATCGAAGCTGTCTCATTTGGGCCGTCACATTCAAAACGTTCCCTTTTCCTTTTCGGCAAAAATTAACTTATTCAAAGGGTGTGGACCCTACTACATCTGAATATTTTATGCATTCTCCTTGATTGTTGTGTGAAAAGAAATATGGCATTTTGAATGAAACGGGAGAGTAGTATATATTCAATAAAAAGGATGAGATTAAACACCATCCACATAAATTGAATAATAATGTGATAGCAGTTTATGTAAGCTTTAAATATTTTATTTTACCAACCAATCTCATGTCTATTCCATCACTAAGTAATACATATTTCATATTATCAATCAACCTTCATGTATCTGGTAAATATGATGGACGAAAGTACCTCTACAACTTCTCTAGCAATCCAATTTCGAACAGGATCGAAAGCTCGGAGTCTCTGATCATCGAGGAAACCATCTTCCCCACCATCTAGTAGAAGGTGGAGTGAGAAGCTCAAGCATCGTCTCCTTCTCCCTTGGTGTCAACGGAACGTTTCTCACAAGATCTAAGGCCATAATGTGCACGTTATTCTTCCTTCTGTACCGCTTGAACGCCCATATTGCTAAAGCCCCGCCAGTAAGTGTCAGCTGTTTGCAGATTTTCCGACATCTAGATTAGTGAGGTAACTCCGAGACGATAAATGAATTATCGAAGAAGTTCAATGCATTATTTAACTAACCGGTGCCAGCCATATAGCTGCTGTTTGTATATCAAATTTTGGTGTGTAAAGCACTGTCTCACCAAAATCTTCCTCCAGCTTTTTGTAGATTTCTTTGTCGTTTTTGCCAGACTTGATTTCATCTCGTATTAACTGCATAATGCGAGATTTTAGAGTGAAAGTCCAAAAAACATGTATATACACAGAAGACGTACCAAGGAGAAAATCTAAGTTCAAACAATCATTCAAGGATAAGCATAAGAACAGACTATTTGGATTTTGCAGTTGTAATATTGACATTTCATTCGGTGATGGAAGCGGATACGGAAATCCACCTAAAAAAATACAAAACTTCAGTACAACTAGACAAAGTAAGTGAATAATGTAATGTGATCATCAATAGAAGTGCTACGGGTGATTCATCTCAACAAGAAATCTACAAAATACATAGGCTTTACTTTTCCGCATTGCCTACAACAGCAACTTCTAGTTATACAACACGTCTCCACAAACTAGCGATGGTTAACATAAGCAACGAGGAAAGCAGCTGCGATTTTCTATTCAGAGTGCCTACTTAGCAAATAATTGTATTCCCCATTTATAGTCACACAAAATCCCAATCAAATTTTCACCTAAAGATCTGACAAGGAACAAAGCTCTAGATAAAAGATCACCATTTACCCAACTTACGAGAACATCATAAAAAGGCAAAAACAAGAAATGCACATAAAGAACAGGCACCTTGCGGAGGAGAACAGCAATATCAGCTTGTGAGTCTTCAATAGATTGACTACCACATTCAGTGCAGCGCACATTGTGGCTTATATTTCTGGCCCGTGCTTCGACCACTCGATCGTTTCTTACTTCATCATCATTCCCCATGAACCTTTTCCGAAGCGAGTCTTCAATCAAGGCTTCCTACCCCAATAGAGCTGTTCTGTAATATGAAGAGCAGAGAGCAATTGTATTTCAGTAAAAACCTAAGGCCACAATTCAAACCAATGTATTCCAAAGTATAGATGCAACTACAATGAAATCTGAACCATTCCTGATGTAGCAATTACAATTTAGTAGTACATGTTTTCTCGATGAATTACGATCAAATTGAAGCAGGGGAGCACCCAAAAGCAGAGCAAAGAATGTAACTACGACACAACAATCGTCTTTTCGTATTGAATCTTCTCTCTATTTGAGCAACTGATAGAGGCTAGGCATATGATATTTCTAGTTGAAAAGAACAGGAAAAAGATCAATTTTGCAAGCTGATGAAGCGGGATTTAACCAAGCTCAAGCTCAACCTCCATTTCCAGTGTGTCCAATCATACAAAAGCTCAGACTAGAAGCCATTAACAGTCAAATTTGCTAAATTGAAGAACATCACCACAAGCTTCAAAACCGAAAAAAAATTGGAAAATAAAAATAAAATGCCAATGCATATCAAGCAAAATCCGCAATCGAAAACACGTATACACCTCAAAATACCGGCCAATTTGTTGTCTTCGACTCCGGAAAATTGTTCGATAACATACACAATTCCGATTTACTGTTACGTGACAAACAAAATTATAGGTTTACCACTGGATTGCTAATTACACCTCACAAAAGGAGTGGAAAATTAGAACCGGAAAAGTAATCGCACTGTGCAATTTACCGTAAGATTTTGAACTAAGGAGCTGCAACGGACACAGACGGCGGGGGAAGGGAGGAAGACGGAGGGCGGCGGCCGACGGGTTCCCGGTTTCGGAATTGGGTGCGGAGTCGTAATTTTTACTTAATTTATGGATAATTATTATGAAGGTTATTAAAAAAAAAAAAGAAGGTAAACATACTGCACTAATATTTTTTCTTTTTTAGAAAATGATTATTTCCTAAAGCTTTACAACAAAAATTTTAAAAATTATACCACTGATAATTCGAACTCGAGATTTTCGAATCCAATACGTTAATCTTTAAATGAATTTTAAGATTGAATTTGTTAATGAAATTGATAAAGTTTGATAAGAGTTGTACTAAGTTTTTTTCCTCCTCTCTTCAAAAATATCATGTTGGATTATGGAGTAATAAATAGCAAATTTACATATATTTGAATAATTGTAACTCATATAACTCGTGTTTCTCTTCAAATTTTATCTACTAAAATTTTACAAAAAGTTTCGGCGAGTGAGTTAAGAAAGTTATTTTTAGTGTTAAAGTGTTATATTAACGTTTAAATGCATCATTTTGACGAAATGAGATTGCACATGTATAAAAAAACGTACTGAAAATTTTAAAGGAAAGATCGTATCTGTAATTGAAAACATATTATATAAATATAATAATTAATAGAATAAACAGGCAACTTGTGAATGGAGTATCCATGAGCAGATAGGTGTGTGTACAACGAGGAAAACTAAACTATTGAATTGGTTCAATCAAAGATAATAATGATTTTAAACATTTGTATTTTAAAATGAAAAATAAATGTAAATAAGTATAGACTGAGGGGTATTAACATCACTAGCTTTGTCCTTTGAGTTGGGGACATAGAGCAACGAGTGCTCAACTCTCCATTCACGAAAAACGTGAACATTTTGTTATTTTCGATCGTCGATTAAGAATGTAATCATTTGATTTCTAACCCTAAACCTCATAATCATACCAAACAATCAGTTAAAATTCATTATAATATGCATTATACTTTACCACTCTCCAATTTAAGTCGGATCTACTTCATCCACGTTTTCAGTGGACAGAACGAGTAATTATTTAAATATAAATTAAAATGAGATGGCAAAGGAGGACAAGGAAACGGTCCAAGTTTCCACATTTTATAGCTTATAAATTACTTGAGAGTCAACCTATTGCTATCAAAAAATGCAGAATTCAAAGCTTCTACAGTAAAATCATAGGAATTAGTATATGATAAGAGTAGAAGAAAAATCAAAACATGTCCATTCATCCAAATAAATAATTAATATATAGTTCTTGTCACACTCTCATTAGTATTATCTTCACGTATTTTACACGTTGAACGAATATTAAATTAATTATGACTTTGGAAAATACTAAAAAAATTCCAAGTGAGCAGAATTTCCAAGTAATTCAATCACAGCGTTTACACCACTGCAGTAGTAACATGCACACACAATCTCTCTGAATAAGTAGACCTCAATTTGCTTCAAGTGATAAATCAACCATAACAATAATTCGAGGAATCAAACAATAGCAGCATGAAGAAGAGTTTGAGGATATCCTTGTTGATCGTAATCTTGGTCGTCCTCGCCCTCTTTTTGGCATCGGACGCAGCTCGAGTCACCGACAAAACCGGCAGTAAGAATTACTAATCTTAATAACCAAAAACATTTATATATACTGCTACTACTATTGATCAATTAATTCATTGTGGTAACTAAGTTAGTATGTCAAATTAATGATTAATGTTTGCATATATGCAGAAAAGATATGTGGCCCTTGCTCTTGTTGCAAGGCTGAGACGCTGCCTTGCTGCATCTGTGCCTGCCCTTTTCTTCCATAACCGTATTATTACGATTTTATTTTGATGAATAAATGAAGAAGACGAAGACGAAGACGAAGACGAAGATGAAGTATAGCTACTTTATCACATATGTACGGCAAAACAGCAGAAAAGGAGAGATGTATACTATACAATAATAAGCTTTTTTGGACTTTACTTGCCTATGTATGCTATCACTGTGTAGATTTTTGTAGTATGAAAGTTATAATTTCGATCGAAATTATTAAGAATTTTGAGAGAGAATTAAGAGATAAACTTAGATGGAGAAATCATTAGTTTATAGAGAATGTGAAGGGGGTTTAATATCCCACACCGGACAATTAAGAAGATGTTAGCAAGTATTTAGAAGGAGGGAAGTGGAGGCAACGCCACAACCTTACTTGAACAGGATCTGTTCTATAGGCTCGTACCTTTGAATCCTTGAGTTCTAAGGAGACAGGAAACCAAGTCTGGTTGATGAACCATGGCTGCCCGGTCAGAGCGTGAATAACAGCACCGCGTCGGCTCGGTTTCGAGCCACCGGTTCAGTAGAGGATCGTTCTCGGTTGGGTCTTGGCCCATTCGAGATGGCCCGGTAGCTGTCTGACAGACTATTAACTTTTTGTCCCCCTTTTTAAATTTTATTGGGCCTCGGCCCAATCAGGATGGTCCTTTATATCAATAGAACATACGAAAATGAGACCTAGCGTCGGCTCGGTTCCCACATACTCTTATCTTTTTTTTTTTTTTTTTTTTTTCCTTTCTTTTTTTTTTTAAAATTATATTTTTCAAAAGGAAAAATAGTGACCCTAAACCCCAAACAGCTATAAAAACTAAACCTTAAAAAACGATTTTTGGAAATGATTTAAAAAAAATAAGTTCCAAAAATAAGTCCCAACAATTTTAAAAAAGAGAGATCCTAAATAATGATATTACTTTTGCCTTTTGTCTTGATATTCCGAAATTGATTTTGGTATACTTTTTTTTTTTTTTAAATATACGTTTCTATATATGAATAGTATTTCTATATATACATAAGGAAGCAAATCTCTCTCTCTCTCTCCATGTTTATTCAAAAGCTACCAATATATATAGACGATCGAAGACGACTATCCCATTAATCTTACATCGATCGATACAGTTAACAAACGCCCTTACGATTCACGCCTAAACTTTAACATCCAACAGAAAAGATGATGATGGGGTGTTCAAGCTGCTGCAGAATTGTTCCAACCAACTACATTAACGGCTTCACGTAAGTTCGCCGTTAAATTAACCGTGGCTGTTTTTATTTTTTGAAATTTTATATTCTCTTTAATTAAATAATTGTTTGTAAACTGAATGATTGTTATATTGTTGTGTGCATGTAACGTACTATATAATAAATCAACAGATGCTGCATGGTTTGCGGCAAAGTTCTTTGTGATAATTCTCAACGTGGAAATACAACTGCTGGTCAGGTTAGTTTGTCAAGCTTAATTATTAGGTTTACGCGATCGACGACGGCCTCGTTCGGCTGCCATGAAAGCGTTTCGACCACATTGTCGTTAATTTTCTGTAGTCGAATTGTGGTGTAGTATAGTTTACAGATATAGTTTCAAAGAGATGAAAGCATGCATGCATGCAGCAGTGTAGCTTTATGGCTAAATTCATTAAATTAACAAGAGTTAATTAATATTCGATTTGTATTTTAGTATTGAGAAAGGGGGAAAATATGATATGTACTCAAAAAATATATTTAATCTATATATTCTGCTTCATTCTCCTTTATGTTGTGTAATATTCCATCCGTCCCAACTATCTCGTTCCATTTTATTACAGTTATAATAATGTCACTCGAATAATTGCAATCCGATTCTTACAGGGGCAATCGGCAGTTAGTTCCCAAGGTAGTACTTCTGCACCACCGCCCAACAGCAAAAAAAGATAGTAATTCTGCACTGGAGGTATATTTATTTTGCTAGTTAAAATTACTTATACTGCTCAAATCGAAAATCTGCAAAAAGTTTCAATTTGCATGAAAAAATTTAGACAATATATAAATATATGTAATTACTCACTCGAAGTTCAAACTATAATTAATGACAATTATAAGATAATCAAGCATGAAATTATAGAGATGGAAATTGAAGTTAAATTTGTATAATAAATAAGATAATTAAATTAGGCGGTGTATCAATTGCTCGATAATAATTTATTTTATTCTACCTCTTCAATTATTAATTAATAAACTATGCTATGTTCTTGTTTTGTAGGGTGCATGCCTTTGGAACTGATGATGGGGCATGGAGCAATGGCTAATGTTAAATTTTCTCTAAAGTTTAGGATTTTAATTAAATTATATTTGCACTACTAGTCACGTACTGTTTTAATTTACTTTTATTAAATTTTGAACATTTTTGTTGAGCTATGATTTATCCTAGTGTGACATTTTCGTACTCTCTTCGTTCCGAATATTTGGTATTATTTTTAACTTGCACGGCCGAGATTAACCCTCGACAGACTAATAACATTTAAAATACAATTATTTTCCCGAACTTCAGGCCCTAACATTCACTAGCATTCGAAAGATTTTAGCTCAAATAGCGGCCAAAGTAGCAGCTAAAGCCTCTGAACTTGGTATACACTTTGTTTATTTTAAGGTGGTATCATGAAAATTTAAACTTTAGACATTCAGTCACAGATTTATATGTATTAACTCTTTATCTAGGTCAACACACGCATAATTAGACCGATACATAAATAAGTTAGAAGACGTGCTCGACGAAGAATATCGTCCTTGATTGAAATATGGATATATATGAGATTAAAGTCTACAAGTTTATTTTGTGCACCTCAAACGACATGTAGTAGCACAAGCACAACATAGCACAAGGAAAGCAAAGAAAGCGAAGAGAGAGAGAGAGAGATCAGAGACTCTGAGCTTCTCTAACAACGAAGTGGTAGTTGTAACAGCTGACGCCGGTGTAAGTCCCATCGTTGAAGTGAGAATACAGAATTCTACCGTCGGTGGAGCTCCTGTCTTGCTGAGTGTAAGAATAAGGAATGTCGCAGGTGCCCCTCGTCGCAACGTATTCGATGGTAGCCCTAGTCCTGGCCGGTACGAGGACGGACCTGTGGCCGAAATCATCGTGGTAGTTGTCGTTGTGGTGTCCCATTGGAAATTCCCGCTGATCTCGAAGGAGATGGTATACTCGGCACTCGTGAAGAAGATGATGCCGGCCTTGAAGGTGGTGCTGACCCCGAGCGTCAACGAGAAGCCGCGGCTGAAGGTGTATGACTTGGAGTCCTCGTAGGTGATGGAGACGGCCATGGACGCCTCCGCGTCGCCGTCGTTGGTGAGCTGTGTCGTCCCCGCCACGTATGGCGTCTCTCCGTGCAACCTGGCGTCCTCCAGCCTGTACCTCACGTCGTAGATGCTCCGCTGCATCACCAGCTCCTCCACGCGCAGCCTCGCCTCCTCGGTGATCTGCGGGAGCTGCGCGTTCAGGCAACGGTTGAACCCCTGGTCCGCGTGGCTCTTGCAGAAGTTGCCGTTCCCGTTGCTGCGCAGCGCGATGGTGCCCTCGTCGATCTTGACCGGCCAGAAGACGGTGTTGGCATTAGTCGGCCCGGCGTCGCTGTTGTCGGCCAGTATCCAGTTCCAGTCCCGCCTCCAGAAGCGGCTGAAGAGATCCGAGTACACCCGGACGTGGCCGTCGGGCATCGTGTCGATCCGGTAGCCACACATCCGCTCGTTGGGATCCGAGGCGGACAGCTGCAGGAAGGGCCGGTTATCCGCCCAGATCCCCCTCACGTAGCTGTCGTTGTATCCTCTGAAAGCCACCCGACTAGGCAGTTTAACTAGCGTGTCCCAATCAATAACACTGAAGAAGCGGTCGTAGTCGAAGGCGCCGCCGGCGTTCGGATCCACATACAGGCTCCTGGAGCTAGCTGTTGATCCGAACTGTTCCCCCAGTGCGCACGTGCCGTAGGACGTAAACGTTCTTGTTGGCCTGAACCGGCTCGAACAGCGTGCACCCGGGGTGTCCGGTGTCCTCGTTGGGCTGCTTTGTCTCCGCGACGATGGACGTGCTGACGGAGCTCCGGTTCCAGTATCTGTTGGAGCCGGAGAAGCGTAGATAGGGTTGATTGTTGCTCTCTCAACTGCGATCTTCACGCGCGTGCTGAGGACGTCCTGTTCGCCCAGGAACACGGAACCGTCGTCTTTGTAGTACACGTGGCCTTGTGCAGTATAGATTAATGATTTCAACACGATCAACCTTGGAAGCACCGCTGCCATCTACGGGAAAAAAAATAATAATTTAAATAAATAATAGAATGTAGAAGATTAATATAGTATCAATGTGTAATAGATATGTCACGGTGTATCAATGTTGATTTTTATTAAGTTTATGAATTTTGTTCAATAATTTTGATGCTATGATTTCGGAGCTAGAATATTATGATTTAATAGCGAGATGCATGGCCCTAGATGGGTGCGCCCCTCGCCTACTTCTTCTTAAACCCTGGGGTGTTTGGCTAAGCTTATTTCAAGGAGCTTATAAGAACTAAGTGCTTATAAAATGTTTAAAGAGCTTATCAATGCCACCGAAAACCAGACCTCTGAGTCGGTCACCATAGCCCACCTGGACGAGAAGTCTTATACTTTCAGCCGCGGCTTCTCCATCACTACCCTTCATTGCGGAGGGTGAGATCGAGGTCTCTATGGAGGTAAGCGGGAATTCCCAGTGGGACAGCACCACCACCACTGACATCTCCGTATCCGCCACCGGCACCATTGAAGTACCTCCCAAAAGTTCGGTTATAGTCGAATACGTGGGAACCAAGGGCTCCTGCAATATTCCCTATTCCTACAAGCAGCTCGACAAGAGCGCCATCGACGGTAAGGTCAAACGTACTAAAATGACCGACGGCGAGTACACCGGCGTCAGTTGTTACAACTTCAGTTTCAAGATGAGCGCTCCTCAATCGATCATCTGAATTTCGTTCATGCATGCATACATGAAATATGAATAAACTACGTACTGTGTACGTGCTTGCTTTGTTAATTTAAACCAGCTAGCTAGCTAGCTAGCTTATGTACGTATTTGCATGCGCTGTCGTTTTGACATGCATGAATTATTTACCTTGCGATAGCTGGTGCTTTGGAAACCTAGCTATCTTATGTAATTTGCATGTGCTGTCGTTTTGACATGCATGAATAAACTTGTACCCTTTCTTTTAGTTTCATCATGTTTCGATCATCGGTGTCTTCGTTAATTTGTGTGACCACAACTAAATCTCCTAATTCAAAATAACAAGAAAAGAGAACAAATAAGAAGGAAATCGTTGGTAATGGACGATTTCCGATCGCTTGACCTATTTGACCTAATTCTCCTAATTTCCCTCTGTTTCGCTCAACTATTGACCTATTTTTCCGTTTCACTTATATTGCATCACTTTATTATTATAATAGACTCATTTAAATATAAAGTAAGATAACATAAATAGGATAGAGAGAGTACAAGTCAAATGGAGTGATACCATTTTGTGCGTTATATATAATGAAAGGATAAGAGATAATGCAATTTATGTTTAATTATTTTAATTGATAGTTTGACTACATCTATTATTTATTATTATTATAAAAATGTGTATTCTTACAAAATATGTATTGCCAAGTATACCCCTTTCCTATTATTATTATTATTATTATTATTATTATTATTATTATTATTATTATTATTATTATTATTATTATTATTATTATTATTATTATTATTATTATTATTATTATTATTATTATTATTATTATGTTCAATCGTCGAAAAGCCTCTGCATTTATTATATTAAAAGATACAAGTAATTAAGTTTACAACATGGTGGCATAAATATTTAGTTTTAAATAAAAATAATTACTAAATTAAAAAAAATATCGGAAGAAGAATCTTGACATCGTGATAAAATTTTAGTAAGTACTTCAACAAATTGAATATATCCTACTGAATCATGATCAAATCTTGATCGGAATTAAAAATAAACAGAGAAATAAAAAGATGTGTAAACAAAAGTTTCATATTATTATAGTCTAAGTATAGAGTTAAGGATGTGAAGACTACTTCTACATTAATATATATAATTAATGAAAAATGTGGAGCTCTAACTGAACCCTTTGATTAAATTAGTAAATATATTTATACATTTATCACACCTTACCATTTTCTGAGCAAAATTCATAATCAATAGTATGTACAAACAATCCAGTTTCCAAATCACAGAAGATATTTTCCCAAAAAAGATAAATAAATAACATACCTGTTTAATTAATCATCAACTCATTGTGATTTAATTTAGTTTATTAATTGGTTCAACGGCCATAAACACGGAGACTTGTAGCTAGATCTAGATTCAATGGTATATAAATTTACTATTTGATAATGGAATACGTATATAGTAGTTAGGAAACTAATTGATTGGATTGGGGTGTCATGGGTTGCGCCAAGGAACGCCGAACTGCACCTGCTGTGTTTCACAAATCTGTTAAAGGGAAGAAGATGGAGGAAAAGATTGGGGGGTTTGTGGATTTGTACGGTGTGGGTAGTGTGGAAATGGTGAAACTCGGTGAAATTCTCACAGAGGGAATGGAGGTTTGATAGGATTGAGGAAGAGATTAAATGTCGATTTTGGAACTGGTGTGCAATGAGACGAGAAGAGATAGGGAGCTTGAGTTACAAGGATTGGTCGAAGAAGTTATTTGATGGGCTTGGGGATAGTTGATGCAGCTTGCTGCTGATAATTTTGCTGTTGTATTTTAGTGCACCACTCCTTCATTTAATGAATGAAATTTTACTTGACCAAAAAAAAAATTGATAAAGACTATTGACTTTTGCTAGCAACATGAGATTGAATAATACTACTACTTTTTCTGCATATTAATAGCTCGGCCTTCACTTGAACTAACACACACACATACACTTGAGAATTAATGAATAGTAGGAGTATTTATATAATATGCACAACATATGTTCGAGGCAATGTTTTAAAAGTCGCTAGACGCTAGTAGGGCGGTGGAGTGGGGACTAGCGTCTAGGCGGTGCCTAGACAGACTAAGCATTTAAACGGTAATTGGACAATAGTCTACAATTTAGTGTCTAGACGGGGATTTTTATAACAGTGGTTCATGGAAATGCGTTATGACTTATGAGTATGAATTCGTATCACTCGATGACGTTCAAGATTAACCGAAAACAATTACAATGAAACATTTAATTAATTATGACTTAATGCAAGCTCGCCAAATTAATAAATTCTTTAAATAAAAAAGTAAATATATAATCAGACAATACAATTATAATTTCTAGAAAGTCTCCCTATAAATTATACGTCACATGACTCACATAGTTTTAGATTATATAGTACTAGTGGTAACTCTTGTTAGTCACTATCTACGTAAAGCAAAAATACATATTGTTTTCTAGGAAAATAATTTCACACGTATAATTAATTCTTATCTTTATTTTGTATATCAATTTATTATATACTCCGTAATATACGCGTATGCTCTTTGTGAAAAAGTAATTAAATTTTTTTAAATTTTTAAAAAAAGTTCAAATAATCCACATAGATTCGAAATATTGTTATAAACGCCACATACCCATCGTGGACATGCTTAATGTGCAAACTACATTTACAGTTGCTATATTAGGGTTTCATTTATGTTAATAAGTTAGGATATTTTTTTAAATCATAGTATTTATTTGTTAATATTAATGACACGTCATCCGTTGACACATTAAGCGCGTGTCGAGGATGGGGATGAAGCTAAGAGAGAGAGAAATGTTTGGAAGTCAAAGGAGTGTCATGAGCCAGCCATAGTCTAGAGTTGAGCAAACTCACTACTATAATCAAAGTTTTTTTTTTTGGAAAAGTCAAAGAAAAACTTTTAATGAAATGGTGGCCAGCATCAACCTTGTCTGACATATTATTTTAAATTAATTTATTTTGCGTTGGGCAACGAATCAAGGCCATGTTCGCAGATTAATTTTATATGGTTCAACAACTGCAATAATTAAACAAGGATGCTAGAAAGCTACCGACATGGAATCCTTTATCTCCACTTCTACGTATTAATCGTGTATTAAATATTTATGTATTTTCTTTCAACGATATATTATCATTTGTAATAATTTTACAATTATTCTTAGGACATAACCATTTTAGAGTTTATAATTATTTTTTAGTATTTATTTTTCAATTTTAATTGGTAAAATAGAGTTGATAAATTAAAAGTTAAGTTATATAATTTTTTAAAATTTTTAATTTTGTTTTTTATATTTCCATTTTTACTTTTATACAAAACGTTATAAAAATAATAAAAATAATTAATTGATACACGATTGATACATAAAAAATTGATACATAAAAATAGGGATAGAAGACCCTAACCGCCTGCTACCATAGCCAAAATTTTATATAAATAGAGAGGTAATAATTCCACAAAGAAACACACACAAGCTAGATAGCTCCGTATTTCTGGTAACTAAACTCTCTCTTTCTCTCTCTAATTTTGTTTTCGCATTTCCTTCTCTATTTTCCATTGAAGAATTGTGTGGATAGATCTTTGTAATATTGAAGTACTCCGTATTTGCTTTCTTTTCTTCAAGTCTATACAGTATTAATCATATATACGCCTTAATTGTTCCTTGAAGTGGGTTTAGTTGATGTCCAAAAAAAAAAAACACCCGGTAGTATAGTGTTATATACTACTACTATATGCATTATAGAACTTATATACTCCTTCCCCCTCCGTCTAAAATAAAATTTCCTACTTTTTTAAGCGGTAATCTCACATCAATTGTTTTGTTTTTTAAAATACAAAGAATTAACTCTTCCTTTTGATTATAAACCCCTTACTTTTCACTATTAACACTGCGTCTAAAATCGGACACATACGTGTCGTAAAAAATGAGGACAATTGATTGGAGATAGAGGGAATGTATATATTAAACACTACTGCACGTTCAGACGGGAAGGCACGCTGTTCGCACCGTTTCTCAAGCGGGGTTCGAGCGACATATTCTACTTTAGGCACGTTCAGACGGGAAGGCTGGTGCGCGGTTGGGAAACTTCTTGGGTCCATGTGTACGGTGATGATACTACTACCGAAGGCGGTGATCACTGCTTTAGAGTTGTAGACTGTGACACGCTGGTGAAGCTCCCCGAGCACGTTGCCTTCAAGGGCAACAACGGCAGGTACGTCAAAGCATACGAGCACACGGGCGACGGCGGTATTGATGACAGGCACCTTCAGTTTGAGGAGACTGATCCTCACTCACTCTTGTCGGGCCACACAGTCCAACAGTTGCCCGACGGCCATGTCCGGATACTTTCGGATTACTACGGCAAGTTCTGGCACTTCAGACCTAATTGGATATTCGGCGATTACAGTCACACCATGGCTAATGACAGAATCACTCTCTTTTGGCCGGTCAAGATCGACGAAAACACCATCGCCCTCCGCAATCTTGGTCGCCCCGACTACTTCTGCAGGCGTCACACCTCTGACGGGAAGGCGAACTGTCTGGCCGCGATGGTCACCACCATCACGGCCGAGACTAAGATATAGGTGGAGGAGCTAACATTGTACACACAGATCTACTACGTGAACTATAGAATGCAGGACGCCCGGATATTCGACGAGCAGCCATACCTGGCGGGGACAGCCACCCTCATCAACTCCACCGACCACCAGACCTCTGAGTCCGTCACCATAACCTATCAGGACCATAAGTCCTGCACTTTCAGCCGCGGCTTCTCCATAACGGGTGGGGTCAGTACCAGTGTTAGGATCTAACTCCTAACGTAGAGAGACGGACACGAAGAAGATCTCCGCTGTACGCGTCGAACAAGAAAGCAGCGAAAATAATGCAAATAAAAAGTAGGGTTTGTATTCTCAATAGTAGTTTGACAATACAAAGCACGCCTATTTATAAACTAAAGACTCCTAATCCTAATCCGAATAAAGTACTAATCCTAATCTTAATGAAATACTAATGAAATAAAATAATAAACAAAGACTAATAATAATCCTAATGAAATACTAATAAAATAATAAGCAAATACTAACGATGAGGAACGAAATCCTTGTAACGTTTTGGAGGTCGAACCCGTCTCGCCGAACGGCCCACACGACCCTCTTCCTTCCGAGAATCCTCCACCTCGACGTTGGTATCGTACGACACGAGCTCCGTTCCACGTTGCCCCTCGCTCGGTTCCATGGTAGATACGATATTCGTATCAACTCCCCCCTCCTTAGCACGTTCCTTGTCCTCAAGGAACAACGATGGAAATTTTCGAGTGAGCATAGCTATCGGTTCCCAAGAAGGAACACGACCTTCATCATCCTCCCACTCAACCAATCCTTCCTCCACGACCTCGCCATGACGCCACACACGGCGTACGTCCACCAGCTTCCGCGGCTGCACAACTACACGGCCACGGACGAACTCTACCGGAAAATCAGTCACACCCGACGTCTCCCCTTCAACAAACGGCCGTAGCAAACTAACGTGGAAAACGTCATGAATTCGACTTCCTTCCGGCAATTCCAAGCGATAAGCAACAGCCCCAATTCTTTCCACGATAGAAAACGGGCCATAAAACTGCCGGGACAACTTCTGCGATATTGGGCGAGCCACCGAATGTTGTCGATACAATTGTAACTTCAACAAAACTCTATCCCCTACCTTAAACTCCACCTCTCGACGATGCTTATTCGCCGACGCCCGCATGCGCTGCTGCGATTTCTCCAAATTACGACGCAACCAAACCAAGAGCTCTCCCCGTTGACGAATCACCTCAGCCACCGAATATGGACAGGAAGCCGGCGGCAACGTAGCCACGAGAGAAGGAGGTTCGCGGCCATACAAAGCCTGGAACGGCGACACACCTAGCCCCTCATGATGAAAACAGTTAAGGGCAAGTTCGGCCCACGGCAAAAAACTAGTCCACTTGTTCGGGCGATCCGCCACAAATGCTCGAAGATACTGCTCCAAACCTCTGTTCCGAACCTCGGTCTGGCCATCCGTCTGAGGGTGGTATGCTGTTGAGAACTGAAGCTTCGTCCCACTAAGTTTAAGCAAGTTCTCCCATACCTCATTGAGAAAAACCGAGTCACGATCCGAAACAAGCTTCCGCGGAAATCCATGATGCTTAACAACGTTTTCGATGAAAGCATTGGCTACACGCCAAGCATCAAATCGCGAAGGTAGCGGGGCGAAGTGAGCATATTTCGAAAAACGATCCACCACCACCATAATCGCTGTGAATCCTCGCGACTGAGGAAGACCCGTAATAAAATCCATGGAAGCCTCGTCCCATACTTGCTCCGGAATCGGAAGAGGTTGCAGCAATCCTGCCGGTTTCTTAGTCGAATATTTAGTCGTCTGACAATCGAAGCAAGCTGCCACAAATTTCTTGACATCACGACGCATACCATCCCAATAAAACGAAGAAGCAAGCCGCCGAAAAGTCCGTTCCACACCGGGGTGGCCGGCCGAAGGAGTAGCGTGATATTCATAGATTAAGGCCGGCTTTGCTTGCGAATTTACTCCCACCATAATGCGTGTTCCTTTAAAAATCAGCCCATGAGCTTCATGCAAATCAACCGAAGCCTTCCCCGCATGCATGTTTGCTCGAAGTTCAATCAAGTCGGGAAGCGTCTCCGTGTCGTTGCGAAGAATCTCCATTATCTCCGGTATTGGATGAGCCATTTCCAAAAATAAAGTCCCGTCCTCGGCCGGGGCATCGTCCTCTCCATCCCGTCGCGATAAAGCATCCGCTACTCGATTAGATGCTCCGGTCTTATACTCGATGCGAAACTTGTATCCCATTAACTTCCTCACATATAGCTGTTGATCCGGAGTTTGCACCACTTGTTGAAGCAACTCCTTGAGGCTTTTTTGATCGGAACGAATCACGAACTCGCGCCCCAATAAATATTGACGCCATTTTTGCACGGCCTCAACAATCGCATATAACTCCTTGTGATAAGTCGAAGCCACACGACGACGGGGTCCCAACTTCTTGCTAAAAAATGAAATGGGGTGATCATCTTGCAAAAGCACCGCCCCCACTCCGAAATCCGACGCGTCAGTCTCCACGCAGAATTGTTTCTCAAAATTCGGTAATCGTAAGATGGGAGCCGAGACCATGGCTGCCTTAAGCGTCCTAAAACTCGACTCGGCTTCCGGAGTCCACTCAAACGCATTCTTCTTCAATAACTCCGTTAACGGGGCCGCCAAAATAGAGTACCGCGCAATGAACTTCCGGTAATATCCCGTCAAACCAAGGAACCCTCGTAGTTTCTTTATCGAAGTTGGAGTCGGCCATGCGTCCATCGCCTCGAGCTTGGCCGGATCCGCCTTAAGATGCACTTTGATAGCTTTATGAAGAAATGGTGCGTCTGTAGGATCGTAAATACTGCCCGGAGATGTTCCGCGTGCTCGAGAACCGATTTGCTGTAGATTAGAATGTCATCGAAGAAGACAATGACGAACCGTCGTAACAAAGGCCGGAAAATCTCGTTCATCGCAGCCTGAAATGTCGAAGGAGCGTTCGTCAACCCGAAAGGCATCACCAGAAATTCGAAATGGCCATCGTGTGTTCGAAAAGCCGTTTTGTAGACATCCTCTTCGTGCATGCGAATTTGATGATAACCCGATCTCAAGTCGAGTTTTGTGAATACTCGAGCCTCTCCCAACTCATCAAACAATTCATCCGCTGTTGGAATAGGGAAATGATCCGCCACCGTTACATTGTTAAGAGCTCGATAATCAATGCAAAAGCGGAAGGACCCGTCCTTCTTCCGTATTAGCAAAACCGGCGACGAAAATGCGTTACAACTCCTTCGAATAATTCCCCCATCCAACATTTCTCGAACTTGGCGCTCAATCTCACTCTTCTGGTAATACGGATAGCGATAGGGCCGAACATTCACCGGTTTAGTGCCCGGCAATAAGTGAATACGATGATCGAATGCCCGTGACGGAGGTAGGCCCGTAGGGAGCTCAAAAACTGATGCAAACGACGTGATAACCTCACGCACGGCTCCCGGTATATCCTTCGCAAGCTCCATACCCTCGGCCCCGGCCTTTGAAGCACTCTCGACGGGGATAACTTCAAAGCAATCGACCCCTTCTTGATGTAGCATAATCCACGCCAATTTATTAGCAGAAATCTGCCGAGCCGACCGGGGCGTGACCTTTAAACACACCGGTCTCCCTCGAACATGAAATTCCAACGTCCCGGCCCCGTAGTCGCTCATAACCCGCTGCAAATAAGTAAGCCACGGGAGCCCTAGAATGATATCGGGGCCGTGAATCGGTAGGATGTGAAGATCAAGTTCCAATGCGTGCCCTTGGATGCGAATCTCCGTTTGCGTCGCCACATTAGAGCATGTGAGGGATTGGCCGTTGCCTACGTAAACTCGAAATGGCGTAATCTCTTCTAATTCCAACCTCGTCTTCTCCGCAATACGAGGATGGAGGAAATTGTGGGAAGCTCCCGTGTCTACCAATATACAAACCTTCTCACTCTTCAAAAAACCTTGAAATTCCAACGCCATCGGGCGAGCACGGCCGTCCAAGCTATACATATGGGAGAGGTCAGCCCCTACGATGTCTCCCGGAGATGGTGCGACGGCCGAATCGTCCAGCTCTTCCTCGTCATCGCCGTCCGATCCCATATAAGCCAAAAATCGGCCTCTGCAAACATGTCCGGCTGCCCACTTCTCCGAGCAATACCAACAAAGGCCGAGGCGAGATTTCTCCGCTTTCTCCGCTGCCGAAACGCGCACGATGGGCAGCTTTGACATATCCCGTGGCTTGGCCGCCGCAGCTGCAGAGCCTCCCGACGTCACCTCCATCCCACTCGGTTGCTGGGTCGACCCCGAAGCAGGCTTATACTCGCGAGGAGGCCATGGCCGGCGTGCGGGTGTAGCGTTCCTCTCCCCGGCCGAATCATACTCGACCGCTATCGCCATAGCGGAGGCTACTGAAATCGGATGCTGAAAACGAACGTGGCTTTTGAGAGGGTTTCGAAGGCCCCCTAAATAAATCGAGAGGAAGGTGGCTTCGGAAACTCCCGTGATTCTATTCATCAACCGTTCAAAGTCCTTGTTGTAGTCGGCGATCGTTCCCGTTTGTGTCAATTTAGCGAGAACCTCCATATGATTCACGAAATAGTGTGGGTCGAAACGTCTCCTAACGTCGTCCACAAATTGCTCCCACGTGATTACCGGATTATTAGTGCGATAAGCGAAGATCCAATCCGTGGCGGGAGGAGCAAACAACATCACAGCGTAATGAAGCCGTTGTTCGGGCGGAAGCTGTATATGGTTGAAATAGTATTCCACCCGAGTTAGCCACCCCGGAGCGTCAGAGCCGTCAAAGACGGGCGGCTCCATCCGGAAGAAACGCGACGGCTCAGGCGCCGCACCCGTCGACGGTTGCCGTTGTTGGGTCTGTTCCCATGTAGGTCGGGACGGGGTAACGTCCCATGAAGAATACGGTTGGAGGCTCGATGCGGACGCCGATACGGACGGGGGCTGGCGATAACCTAGCGGAGGCCGTCCTCCCACACCCGAAACGGTCGACGAACTCGGAGCAGCGAAAGAGATCGGTGGCGCGGTGGAATACGTCGGACCCGTCCCCCACACCGACTGCCCTCCCGGAGGCCATGGCAGCTGCCAAGAATTGTGCGCCCCATGCGGCGGCTCAAGATTTGATCGGGCTTGCAGAGGGGAAACTCCATCGCGCGCCTCCCGTTCGTCGAAGCGGGTCTTCAGTTCCAGCAACATCCCCATAATACTCTCCATCGTCGCCGGTGGCGTGGCTTGAGGCGTCGCACGGGGAAACACCGGTGGTGTCCCCGCAGATGTGGGCGTCGCCTCCGATCGAGGAATCAAATTAAACGCCGGATTCACCATAGTTCAAGATGAAAGCACCAATTGTTAGGATCTAACTCCTAACGTAGAGAGACGGACACGAAGATCTCCGCTGTACGCGTCGAACAAGAAAGCAGCGAAAATAATGCAAATAAAAAGTAGGGTTTGTATTCTCAATAGTAGTTTGACAATACAAAGCACGCCTATTTATAAACTAAAGACTCCTAATCCTAATCCGAATAAAGTACTAATCCTAATCTTAATGAAATACTAATGAAATAAAATAATAAACAAAGACTAATAATAATCCTAATGAAATACTAATAAAATAATAAGCAAATACTAACGATGAGGAACGAAATCCTCGTAACGTTTTGGAGGTCGAACCCGTCTCGCCGAACGGCCCACACGGCCCTCTTCCTTCCGAGAATCCTCCACCTCGACGTTGGTATCGTACGACACGAGCTCCGTTCCACGTTGCCCCTCGCTCGGTTCCATGGTAGATACGATATTCGTATCAACCAGCATCAAGGCCGGCTGCGCCTTCATTGCGGAGGGTAAGATCGAGGTCTCGTTGGAGGTAAGCGGGAATTTCCAATGGGACACCACCACCGCCACCACCACCTCCATCTCCACCACCACCACCGTTAAGGTACCTCCCAGGAGTCCGGTTATTATCGAATACGTGGGAACCAAGGGCTCCTGCAATATTCCCTTTTCTTACACACAGCTCGACAAGAGTGCCACCGACGGTAAAATCAGACGTACTGAAATGACCGACGGTATTTACACCGGCGTAAGTTGTTACAACTTCAGCTTCAAGACGAGTGCTCCTCCATGATAGTTATTGTATTTGTGAATCTATGTACTACCTATATTGTAATAGTGCATTGGTTTACCTATTTTGTTCGTATAATAAAATTTAGTTGAAGGTCAATATCGTAGTATCAAATTCTTGGTGTGAAAACCTAGTGCATGACGTTGGTGTCGATTTTTTCTACATTACTATTCCTTCCCTAGTAGCGGCCCTCAACATTTGCGAACACCCCGGGGACAATTCCAACCCAATCTGGTATAAATGTTACATGTGGTACTAAATCATATCTGCCCTACAACTCCACGTCTGTGCCTATTCCGATCCCTTTAACTTCGGCTTGTGAGAGAAACTCAATTCATACTTTTATGGGTAGAATATTAAAGGCTTAAGTTGCAACCGGAACTTCGATTCTCCCGCCTCTCGTTTCGTGCATATAATATGCCTACTATAATAAACATACATGTTGCTAATTATGAAACTAGCTTGCTAGTAATTTTATTGTGTACATAATATGCGGTGGGTATCTTGTAATTTCATACAACAATGTAGAACGCAATAGTATTATTTACTTATGTAACTTATGTATTCCTACTATTATTACATTCAATTTGCAACAGCTTCATTAATTTGATGTCTAGTGACTCCGGCCCTCTATAAGAGATCATAGCCAAAAATACCTTTCTCAATATTCAAGCGAATAAAAATTCTTCATTCGCATTTAAGGATGAATCAAGACTTGAGATTTCAGCGCATGTTAAATTTGACGACGGTGTTGATGGTAATGATGATAATGAAGCTAGCTAGCGGAGCATCAGCCCAGCCTTATCGTGAGCCTATACCAGGTAGTGACAAGGATATGAAGGAAGATTGCAGACAAGAGTTATATAAGGTGATAAACGTGGATAGTACAACCGTAAGCAAAACTTGTTGTTCAAAACTTGTGAAGCAAGTCGGAATGGATTGCTTCGACTATACGGTGGCTGCACAAGCCAAGCTGGAGTACCGCAGTGATCACCCCGAGGAAATTAATGACCGATGCCATTTGGCTGGAATGTTACATGGACGACAACAAACACGGAGACTAGTAGCTAGATCAAGATTAAATGCCATATAAATTATTGGGAGAATACCCAAAAATAGCCAATTTCATAAGACAAAAGTCTTTTTTTAGCCACTAATAATAAAAAAGTCTAAATCTAGCCACTTAACATATTTTGTGACAATTATACCCTTAATGAAATATTGACAAAATTAAAATCTAGTCATTTCAGTTCAGTCATCCGTGTGCATGAACGGATATTCACGATAATTTTGTTCGTGTTCGTGTGCACGACCAAGTATTCACGACAGTTTCGCTCGTGTTCGTGTGCACGACCAAGTATTCACGATGGTTTCGCTCGTGTTCGTGTGTACGACTCGGGTACTTACGATTGTTTCGCTCGTATTCGTGTGCTCAACAATAATGATACGCTTATTTCGCTTGGGACGAGTCTTCTTCTCTGATTTGCTGGAGAGGATTCCGAGTTGACCTTGTCCGATGGTGACAACGGCGGCGATGGTTGCTATGCAGTGGCGGTGTGTGTGTGAGATATATATATATATTATATATATATATATATATATATATATATATATATATAGAGAGAGAGAGAGAGAGAGAGAGAGAGAGAGAGAGAGAGTGCACAACAGTGCCGACGATGGTGTGCTCGGTGGCAGCAACGGCGACAGCAGTGGGAGAAGAGGGAGAAGAGGGGTAGAGTGCGTGGGGTTTGTTGGGGGTTGGGATAGGGTTTTTTTTTTTTTTTTTTTTTTTTTAAATTTTATATTTTTTAAGTAGTAAGGGTATAATAGGTAGTTTAAGTCTAAAATGGCTAGATTTAGACATTTTTATTATTAGTGGTTAAAAAAGACTTTTGTCTTATAAAAATGGCTATATTTGTCCTTGCCCCTAAATTAATTTGATAATTGAATACGTAGATAGTAGTTAGGAAAGTAATTGATAAAAAGTATTGACTTTTGCTATATAGCAACAGGAAATAGAATAATACTCCATCGACCTACCGAGCTTAATTAGAATCTTTCAGCACTAATGACGTTATAATTAAATATTTGTATTTTAAATTTGATTAGATTTTGATTTTTGAATCGAAAAGTCAAGGGAAAGCGGGTATTAAGAATGAAATGGTGGGAAGCATCTAACCTAGTTTGACAAGTGATTTTAAATTATTTTTGTGTTTGGACAATGAATCGAGGCCATGTTCGCAAATTAATTTTATTTGGTTCAACAACGTATGACGATAATTAAACAAGGCAAAAACCTAGTTTTACCTGATCGAATTCCGGTAATTAATCCTCTCTCTCTCTCTCATTTTGGTTTTGGTATTTCCTTTTTATTTTCCATTGAGCGTACTCCGGTAATTAGTATGATTTGCTGTGATGTAGGTTTGGAGAAAGTAAAATAAAAACATGGCAATGAGTATCTTCCGCAATTTGTGGTGATGAAATCCCCTTCCAATGGTTACGTCTACTACGAGAAGAACTGAAGAAGGATGGTGAGGACGTGGGTGGTTGGTACGTGCCGGAGAGAATAGCGTGTTTTTGCCGGCGGCGAAGATGGAAGTGGAGCAATCCAAGAGCAACAAAAACTACGTCCACCTCCGCTTCTGTTATTCCAACAGATAATGGCAGGCGTCTCATGAACCGGATCCACTCCGACTCGGTGCTGAGACGAAGCAGCCTATAGAGGACACCTCGAACCCTTCATGCACCCTGTTCGAGCCGTTTAGTGGCTTGAGCAGCGACGTGTTCTACTTGAAGCACGTTCGGACAGGAAGGCTGGTGTTGTTCGATGGGGACAATGTTTGGGCCGATCAAAACGGTAATGCTACACCTAACCAAGCCGGCCACTACTTTAGCGTAGTAGATTATGAGACGCTGGTCCAACTTCCCGAGCACGTCGCCTTCAAAGGCGACAACGGCAAGTACCTCAAAGCTCTCCTGATTGTTTTCGAAGGCGATATTGAGTCCCAGCAACTTCAGTATGGCGGGACGGACCCGGACAATCTTTTGTCGGGCCACACGGTCCAGCAGCAGCCCGACGGCCATGTCCGGATACTGTCGGATTACTTCGGCAAGTACTGGCGCTTGGATAGACATACTGATTATATATCAGTTGATTGCTCCGACACCGAGGCCGGCGTCCCCTTCATCGCGGAGGGTAAGATTGAGGTCTCTTTGGAGGTAAGTGGGAATTTCCAGTGGGACACTACTACTACGACCACCACCTCCGTCTCTGCCACCGGTACCGTTGATGTACCTCCCAGGAGTTCGGTTATAGTCGAATACGTGGGAACCAGGGGCACCTGCAATGTTCCCTACTCCTACACGCAGCTCAACAAGAGCGCCACCGACGGTAAGGTTAAACGTACCGAAATGACCGACGGCACTTACACCGGCGTCAGTTGTTACAACTTCAGCTTCAAGATGAGTGCTCCTAAATCCACCATCTAAATCTCATGTACGAGCTTGCTTTGGAAACCTAGCTAGCTTAATTATGTATTTGCATTTTGCATGCGCTGTCGTTTTGACATGTATGAATAAACTTGTACCCTTCCTTTTCCTTTCAACGTACTAATTTTCATAATTCAACTTGTATATCTATTATTCCCTCTGTTTCACTCCACTTGACCTATTCGTTAATTGAATAGATGCGAGATTTAAGATAATACGAACATGTCATTTGGAGCGAAACAAAGGGAGTACAATTAGTTTTCCTTAAATATGTACGGCTATAGTATACTCTCTTATATATCAAGGCATATATATTAGAGTATTTATCATCCACAACTTTACTTTACTGCTTAATCGAAACCTCAAAACTACTCATATAATTTTAATTTCTCAAATCATTTTTCATTTAATCTCTTAGCTTTACAAATCAGAACTAATTCTTTTTAGATTGAGTTGAATACTCGAGAGTATTCCAACTATTTCCCTTTTTTTCCCAATCCACATTATTAATATTAATAAAATCCGATTATGCTTGTTTTTGATATAAATAGCATGCACAACACACTACTTATTCTCACACAAACAAAATCCCATCACTAACTAGCGTCATACTCTCCCTGTTTCTTTTTGTCTCGTGTGAAGATCGAGAATGGACCAGCTTCATCAATGGTGGTTTGCGGCTTTATGCCTCCTCGCCATCAGCGTCGGCATCACCACCCCTTCCAATATAAGCGTGACACTAATTGAAAACGCCGTTGAAAAGGGCGCCTGTACATTTTCTATACTATATATT
The DNA here is from genome assembly GCA_029379335.1 of Thymus mandschuricus. Classification (NCBI taxonomy): domain Eukaryota; kingdom Viridiplantae; phylum Streptophyta; class Magnoliopsida; order Lamiales; family Lamiaceae; genus Thymus; species Thymus mandschuricus. Next base: position 5,116,541 of record CM057080.1, on the reverse strand, counting down.
ATTGTTGAGTTTTAAATTGTTGTTGTAATATAATTGAATTCTCTTTTTTATTTTTTGTTTGATAAAATTATATATGCAGTGTGCCTCGATGGAAGCCCAGGAGCATATTACTTTGATAGCGGCTCTGGCGATGGTGCAACAAAATGGATCGTATATCTCAAGGGGGGAGGGTGGTGCAATGACAAAACATCGTGCCTCGATCGATTGCCAAAGGACGTCGGAACCAGCAAACAAGCTACGCCACTCCCTACTTTCGCGGCGATTTTGTTGAAATCAGATCAAACCGTAAATCCTGGTACTACTATCATTTATTTATTTTTATTTTGTATTAAGAAATAGTATCTAGTAAAATTTTGTTTGCTAATTAATTAGTTGTGTGGTGCAGATTTTTATAACTGGAATAGGGTTAATGTCGTTTACTGTGACGGGGCATCATTCATGGCTGACGTGGAAGAAGTCGATCCGGTAATATATTAATTGGTTTTTCATTCAATTTCAATTATTTTAACAGTTCAATTATTTAATTTATCCAACTAAACTAATTACTTATTTTAATTTATTTTAAGAAAACCAATCTGTATCTAAGGGGTGGAAGAATATTTAAGACTATAATGGAGGAACTGGCCACCAAAGGGATGAAATCTGCTACAGAAGTAAGTAGCTTCATATGATAAAAATTCATCGAAATTCAAATAGAGTTCGATAGATCGAGATGTTAATAATATAATGAAATTGCAGGCTATACTTGCTGGCAATTCTGCTGGTGGATTGGCCACCATACTCCACTGTGACAGCTTCCGATCGTATCTTCCTCAATCATGCAAAGTCAAATGTTTATCTGATTCTGGTTTCTTCATCCATGCGTAAGAATACTGAATATATACATATATTCTTTTTTCCATTCAAACCTTTCCTTTAACTATTACATGCATACTCTTTCATTTTGTTATATACTGTATTAATTAATTTCATTTTTAATTTCATATGTGATAGACCTGAAATTCCTGGAGCCATTGACAGAGTCAATTACTTCACCAGCTTTATTGATTATCATGTAGGTATAGTAGTTTTATTTTGTTTTATTTTTTGCGCTTGAAATTAAATAATATTAATGCTTACAATATGTTATTCTACTATTATAAGGAATGCTCTCGTATCCACCGTTTACATTTTTAATGTGTCCACGGATAATGTTGCACACCATTAATTATAAATAAAATAATTATTAAAATATAAATCTATATAAAAAAAAAAAGGAAATCATGGCACTGCCACATTAGCGATGGATACATTAAGAGTGTCCACAGTGGATAGAGGAGCGTTTCTCTTATAATTCATATATTACTATTATAAAAAATGTCATGTTTACCCTTACATTAAAATAAATCTTTATATCTAATAAATCTTTATTGAAACATTAATATCATCATTAGAATATTGATTTTGAATATATTTCAATTTATATCTAATATAAATATATATTGTCTATATCAATAGAATAAATCTTTAAAACATTAACATTATCATTAATATATTTATTTATATTCAAACTAAAACATTACATATGTAGCAGACTGTAATGCACGGATTCTCCAAAAAACTCCCTATTGCAGTATCGGATACGCCTGGGGTGCGGGTGCGCGTCGGATTCGCGTGGGATACGTATCCGATACGCCACCTGGCGTATCCTGAAAAAAAAAAAAAAAAAAAAAAAAAAAAAAAAAAAAAAAAAAAAGGGATACGCTAATCGGGTGCGTCGGATACGCGAATCGGGTGCGTCGGATACGCGAATCGGGTGCTTTTAGGGTTATTTTTGTAATAATTTTATTTTTTTGGGTTTTTTTGTAATTATTTTTATATACAATGCCTAAAATTTAAACAATTAATAGAATTATTGTAATATTTAAATTATGGGGTTTAATCGAAGATTTCATTTTAAGGGATATTTACAATATACTTTTCTATTTATACTTTTTATTTTTATAAATAAGTGTCATATATATTATAAAATATAAATATATACACGTATCCTTCACGAATCGTATCCTAACTTTTTTTAAAAATCCGTATCCCCGTATCCGAATCGTATCGCCCCCGCACCCGTATCCCCGCACCCATGCAACATAGGTAGCAGATTATACGTGCGTCGCACGTGATCTCAGCTAGTTATAGTTAAATGTACGCACATGTATTATGTAAGGATTGTTACTTACATCATCAGTTTTAGAAATAATGAAATTTAATTGAAATTATTTTGTTAATTTCAGAAATTGGAAAAATTGTTACCCCAGTCGTGCACATCGAAAATGGAGCCTGTCGGTACGGTAAGTAAGGAGTGAATTTATTTATTTATATTTTTGAAACCTAATTATATTGGTATGTTACTAATTAAATATATTTTTCCAGTGCTTGTTTTCCGAAAATTTGGTTAATAATATTGAAACTCCCTTATTTCTCCTAAATTCAGCGTACGACCAATATCAGGTAACTGGTGTTAATTATAAATATATATGTATACTAGTGGAGTAAATAACCCAAACATATTGACTAATTAAATTGCAGCTAAGTCACAACGTGGTGCCTAACGCTGATGACTCCCTAAGCTGGGCACAGTGCACCGCAAAAGGTTTCGAAAGCGTAACGACATGCACGCCTCGCCAATACCAGCTTATCCTCGGTACTTTAAATTTACGATTTGTTATAACTTAATTTTAAAAAAAACGATGTCCTACTTATTATATTTTAATCGAACTTAATTTTGGAATCTTGATTTCAGATTTTGGAAAAGCCTTCATGCAGACATTGAAGGCACTTGATGACCGTCCTTCGAGAGGATTGTTCATCAATTCGTGCTACATCCACGACTTCGCCTACACAGAGAGCATTTGGAACAAATTCCCGGTGCTGGAGAATAAGGTAAGTTGGCTTCTTTTTATTTTTCAACTTTTTCTAAGAAATGTAACTCAATTTTATAAATAAAAATTAAATGATGATCAATTTTTACTTTGATATATGCAGACTATTGCTAAGGCGTTCGCTGACTGGTACTTCGAGAGGAGCCCCAGTGTTAAACTCATTGACACCGAGAATCCAAATCCAATCAACTGCAACATCACCTCCCGGGCAAATTCGAACTTGGACACAATGAAAAATGAATTGTAATGCAAACCCCCCATCTAGATTCCAAATAATTATATACACTATGTTCTATTGTATTGTTGAGTCTCTTGTGATTTGCAAGAAACAGAACAAGAGATGTTATTTGTTGTTTAATTGTGAAGAGATTGCATAAATGAAGTGATTGTGCGTTTTGCATTTTATGTTGTTATTTCGTAATAAGTGTCGCATTTCGAAATTCTAGAAGCCATTTTATTTCACTCATGCGTGCAACTATCTAGCTTAATTCATCAATCATTTAACTTTCTTGTTAGCAAAATGAATTGTGGGTTTACCATTTCTTGATATGCAATACACTATTGGCCCTAAAAGAACAAGATTATACATACCCCTTTAATCATGTGATTATTATTATTATTATTATTATTATTATTATTATTATTATTATTATTATTATTATTATTATTATTATTATTATTATTATTATTATTATTATTATTATTATTATTATTATTATTATTATTATTATTTAAAATAAATTATTATTATCTAAAATAATTTAATAATTTATTTTATATTTAATTAAAAACTTGAAACCACCTCTAATTATCTAATCTAATACATTTAATGGATGATTAGACCAATAGCGGCCTATGTACATAGTCTTAATTTTAACGGATTTGTTGGTTGTATTCTTTGGTTTCATATTTATATTGAAAATTTGGAGTGTTTTTGCAATTTAAATAATACTAATCGTCTTTTCAAAAAAATAAAATAATAATCATCATCGTAGTGAACTTGTATTCTTCTCTATAAACTTGTCTAAATATTTGACATTTTAGTCTCAATATTTCTTTATTAATTCATGATGACCTCTTACCCTTCAATAATCTAATTCATCCTATTCTCTGCTCATTGTTTTTTAATTATAAAAAAAGCAATATTTTATAATAAAATTATTTTTTTAGTGGGCTCAATTTGAAAATTTACCGAATTTTTTACTTAAAACTTAGAAGGTGTTTGGCTAAGCTTATATGCTACTTTAAGCTGTTTATAAGCTGTTGAGAGCTTATAACTTATAAACACTCTAAAAGTGTTTGACAGAATAAGCTCCTAAAGAGCTTATAAGCTCTTAAAATAAGCTCTAAGTGCTTATAAGCACTCCAAAAAATAAGCTCCTCCACCCCAACTCTCTCTCTCTCTCTTTTTTTTTTTTTCCTTTCAAAACTTGACTCTTTCATTGTATAACTTTATATTATTTTTATATTTCTATTATAAATACTTCATTTGATTGTAGAAAATAATAAATTCCAAAAAAAAATAAAAAAATCATTTGTTTAAATTTTCAGATTTTAATTTATTTGAGCTTATAAGCTCTTTTATCCAAACACTTTGAAATCTTATAAGATCTTAAATCTAATAGCTTATAAGCTCTTCAAACATCTTATATAGCCAAACACCCCCTTAGTGCCAGTTATTAGTAGAATATTTTTTTTTATTAGACTTTGGCTAGACTAGTAACAGTTTAAAGGATGAAATCATGAAATGGTACATTTCATTAACAATAAAGTTGTTGAGGGAAAAAAATAATAATAATAATCCAGCACGAAGCAAAGTGTGACATTAATTTTTCAATGAAATGGTTGTTAGCAAATTTTAAATTTATTTTGTGTTGGACTCTATTCGCAGATTTGGCTAGACTAGTAACAGTTTAAAGGATGAAATGGTACATTTCATTAACAATAAAGTTGTTGAGGGGAAAAAAAAAATAATAATCCAGCACGAAGCAAAGTGTGACATTTTTCAATCAAATGGTTGTTAGCAAATTTTAAATTTATTTTGTGTCGGACTCTATTCGCAGATTAAATTTTAGTATATGGTTCACAACTGAATTTTTTCTGTATAAATAGAGTCGAAGCATTACCCCAAAGAACACACGTACACAAGGCAAAAACCCAATTCCTACTATACCTTTTTAATTCCGGTAATCTCTCCTCTCTCTCTCTCTCTCTCTCTCTACACACACACATTTTGTTTTCGTATTTCCTTACTTTTTTCCGTTGAAGTACTTTCAGATATTTTCTTGATTTTCTTTCTTTTCATTAAGTATTAATTTGGTAAATCATTTGGTATAATTAAACAAGTAATTAAATATATAGTCCTTGTTAATTATATATGTAGGTTTGGAGAAAAAAAAAAAAAAAAAAAGTATGGCGATGAGTATTCCACAATTTTTGGTGATGAAATCCCCGTCCAATGGTTATGTGTACTACGAGAAGGAGGAGGGCGAGGATGCTGGTGGTTTGGTACGTTCGGGTGAGAACAGTGTGTTTAAGCCGGCGGCGAAGATGGAAGTGGAGCAAGCCAAGAGCAACAAAAACTATGTCCACCTCCGCTTCTTTTACTCCAACAGATACTGGCAGAAGGCGACGAAAGGAGGAGATTTATACAGGTTGGTTGCAGAGTCGAACCAACCTATAGAGGACACCTCTGACCCTTCATGCACTCTGTTCGAGCCGTTTAGTGGTCCTAAAGGGAGACAATTGCAAGTACCTCAAAGCTTACCAGATTGATGGCACCGGCAAGTACCGGCATCTTCAGTTCGGCGAGACGGACCCTAACAAGCTTTTGTCCGGCCACACGGTCCAGCAGCTGCCCGACGGCCATGTCCGGATACTTTCGGATCATTTCGGCAAGTACTGGCGCTTCGACACTCGTACCAGTTGGATATGCCCTGATTCCTCCGACACCACACCTCATGACGACAACACTCTCTTCTGGCCGGTCAAGATCGACGATAGCGGCACCATCGCTCTAAGGAGCAAGACAGGCGGCAAGTTCTGCAACCGTCGCTCTGCCGATGGGAACACGGACTTTCAGGCTGCGACGGACGACACCATCACCGCTGAGGCGAAGATGCGGGTGGAGGAGCTAGTGCTGGAGAGGAAGATCTATTACGTGGACTACAAGATGGAGGACGCCCGGATATTCGACGAGGAGCCGTACCTGGCGGGGACCGCCCACCTCATCAACGCCACCGGCAACAATAGCTCCGAGTCGGTCACCATCGCCCACCTGGACGAGAAGTCTTACACTTTCAGCCGCGGCTTCTCCATCACTGGCGGGGTCAAAACCACCATTGTGACCGGCGTACCCTTCATCGTGGAGGGTAAGGTCGAGGTCTCTTTAGAGGTAAGCGGGAATTTCCAGTGGGACACCACCAACACCACCACCACCTCCGTCTCCGCTACCGGCACTGTTGAAGTGCCTGCCAAGAGTTCGGTTATAGTCGAATACGTGGGAACCAGGGGCACTTGTAATATTCCATATTCCTACACGCAGCTCGACAAGAGCGCCACCGACGGGAAGGTCAAACGTACCGAAATGACCGACGGCACATACACCGGCGTCAGTTGTTACAACTTCAGCTTCAAGATGAGTGCTCCTCAATCCATCGTCTGAATCTCATCTCAACACTGCATGCATGCATGCATGAATTATCTACTATGTACGTGTTTGCTTTGTTTAAACCTACCTAGCTAGACAGCTAGGTTATGTAATTTGCATGCGCTGTCGTTTAGACATGCATGAATAAACTTGTACCCTTCCTTTTCGTTTTATTTCAACATTTGTCGGTTGTGTGCCTCACAAATAATTCGCCTTATTCAAAATAAAAAATTAAAAGGAAAAAAAGATTAATTAAGAGTATCGTTGTATATATATTGGATGATTTCCCGATCGATACCTACAATATCGATCTTCCACAAATTAATTCGATCTTCGATATCGGGTAGAATCAAGAGTACCGGAGAAATTACAAAACATGACTATCAAAAATGTTGCCGCCGTTAGAGACTTGGCTGCTGCCATAATTTATTGATTATCTAATACAAAAAGTTAATTACGTTTAGTGGATGCTTAGACCTAATTAATAATTGGGATGTGATCGCGCGCAACAAGACTTTTTGGTAAATTTTTTCTGAGTTTGACTAAGATTAGTATTTGTAGTAATTTCTTTAACTGATATATATTGATTGTATTCTTTGATTTCATACTTATGTTAAAATATTTTTAAGTGTTTGTGTAATTTAAATAATAACTTTGTTTCTTCAGAAATAATAATAACTTTTGAAGACACTTAATTAGTATAGAAAATTTGTATCCTTCTTTAGAAACATGTCTACCATGTCTAATATTTCCAAATAAATATTATTTGCCTATTCCGTTTACAAAGAGTATGTTAATTTTTAACTTGTCATTTTCGTCTGAATTAATAAATCTGTTTTAGTTTGTGAACCTCTTACGTAAGCTTTTATACTCAAATTCAATATTTTCTCTCTGTTCATTTTTTATAATCATAAAAGAAAACAAGTATTTTACAATTCAATTATTTCTTTAGTGGGTTTGAATTAATTAATGCATGCATATAAATCGCATGCATATATGTATTCAAATTAAATGGCAAGGCAAATTATTTTATTTTATCTCTCATTTTTAAAAACCGAACCGGCAATGACTCTGGCTCATGGTTTTTTCGGTTGAACCATTCAACCGGCCATAATTGGAAAAAACGGAAAAAACCGCAAATTGAAATCATGAACGGTTCATGGTTCAACCGGCGTGACATTTATTGAAGGAGCCGATACATTTCTACTATATTATACTCCCTCCGTTTTTTTTTATAAGTCCTTTCAGCCTTTTGTCTTTGTTTTTTTTTTTTTATAAGTCCTTTTCATATTTCAAGATAAGATTTTCAATTTCCAACTCAATATTCTTCACTTTTTATCTTGTTTTCATTATCTTCATTTATCACAATTAATGTTTATCTCTTCTTCCAAAATAATTTCATCTATTTTTACATGAAAAATACGATTTACGAGAAAAAAGATGAACAATAATGGATAGTCATTAAATTTTATTATTTCGTGTGCTTGAGCTAAAAAGGACTTATAAAAAAAAAACGGAGGGAGTACTTATCTTGCCTAATTTCTTAGCGCCATTTGTTGCCTCATTGGACGTGGCCGAGCTTCATGATTACCCACAGGCTAGCTCTCCGATGAGATTGAGTATATATTTAATAAGCTTTTGTAGAATGTATTTGTTTTGAATTGTTGTTGCTATATTACAGATTTTTTAATTGGAATAGGGTTGTTGTCTTGTACTATGACGGGGCATCATTTATGGCCGACGTGGAAGAAGTCGATCTAGTATGTCACTAATATATTCAATGGTTTTCAATTCTTTTCACAGTTTAATCTATCAAACTAATTATTCATTTTGATTTATTTTAGGAAACCAACATGTATCTAATAATTATCTAAGGGGTGGAAGAATTTGTAGGGCTATAATGGAGGAACTTACCCTCACCAAAGGGATGACATTTGCTAAAGAAGTAAGTACTACTATTAATATGATAAAAATTCATCGAAATTCGAATATAAATCGATCGCCAATCGATCGAGATGTTAATATAATGAAATTGGGTGGTGCAAGCTGCACTTGTGGGCAATTCCGTCGGTGGATTGGCCACCATATTCAATTGTGATTGTGACCGCTTCCGATCGCATCTAATGAATAAAATAATTATTAAAATATAAATCTTTAAAAAAAAAAGAGGAAATCATGGCACTGCCACATTAGCGATGAACACATTAAGAATGTCCACAATGGATAGGGGAACGTTTCTCTTATAATTTATATACTATTATAAAAAAGTGTCATGTTTACAAAATTTGATTTGCCTATTTTACCCTTACATTAAAATAAATCTTCATTGAAACATTAATATCATCATTAGAATAAAACTTTAAAGCATTATTATTATCATTAATATATTTATTTATATTCAAAATAAAACATTACATATGTGGCAGATTATACGTGTGTCGCACGTAATCTCAGTTAGTTATAGTTAAATGTATGCACATGTATTATGTAAGGATTGTTACTTACATCATCAGTTTAGAAATCATGAAATTTAATTGAAATTATTTTGTTAATTTCAGAAATCGGAAAAATTGTTACCCCTCCCCAGTCGTGCACATCGAGAATGGCCCCAGACCCCAGTATGGTAATTAAGGAGTGAATTTATTTATTTATTTATTTATATTTTTGAAACCTAATTATATTGGTATGTTACTACTTAAATATATTTTTCCAGTGCTTGTTTCCCGAAAATTTGGTTAATAATATTGAAACTCCGATCCCTTATTTCTCCTAAATTCAGCGTATGACCAATATCAGATAAGTGGTGTTAATATATATATATGTATACTAGTGGAGTAAATAACCCAAACACATCGACTAATAAAATTGCAGCTAAGTCGCACAGTGGTGCCTAACACTGATGACTACCAAAGCTGGGCAAAGTGCACCGAAAATTTCGAAACCGTAACGACATGCACGCCTCGCCAATACTAGCTTATCTTCGGTACTTTAAATTTACGATTTTTTTTAACTTAATTTTAAAAAAACGATGTCCTACTTATTATATTTTAATCGAACGTAATTTTGGAATCTTGATTTCAGATTTTGGAAAAGCCTTCATGGATACATTGAAGGCACTTGATGACCGTCCTTCGAGGGGATTGTTCATCAATTCGTGTTACATCCACGACTTCGCCTACACACTGAGCATTTGGAACAAATACCCGGTGGTGGAGAATAAGGTAAGTTGGCTTCTTTTTATTTTTCAACTTTTCTAAGAACGTAACTCAATTTTATAAATAAAAATTAAATGATGATCAATTTTTACTTTGATATATGCAGACTATTGCTAAGGCGTTCGGTGACTGGTACTTCGACAGGAGCCCCAGTGTTAAACTCGTTGACACCGAGAATCCAAATCCAATCGACTGCAACATCACCCACAGGGCAAATTCGAACATGGACACAATGAAAATTGAATTGTAATGCAAACCCCCTAATCTAGACCCTATACGTGGGTTCTCCTCTTTTCATGGTATTAATATTTTTTCTTCTTTGTTATACTGTTCAGATCAATGCATCCAAATAATTATATAAAATGTTCTATTGTATTGTTGAGTCTCTTGTGATTTGCAAGAAACAGAACGAGGGCTGTGATTTGTTGATTAATTGTGAAGAGATTGCATAAATGAAGTGATTGTGCATTTTGCATTTTATGCTCTTATTTCGTAATAAGTGTCGCATTTCAAATTCCAGAAGCCGTTTTATTTTACTCATGCAACAATTTGGCTTAATTCATCAACCGAACGATGAATAAAAAAATAGATATTCAAAACATTTGACTTTATTGTTAGCAAAATGATTGTGGGTTTACAATTTCTTGTTATGCAATACAATATTGGCCCTAAAAGAACGAGATTAAACATGTAAATTATTATACCCCTTTAATTATGTGTATTTTGACGGAAGGGAAAACAAAAAGGAGCAAGTACATTTTATATGCCCGTATAATAGGTACTCCTTACGTCCCACTAATATAGAGTCAAATCCTTTTTTATACTATGTGCCGTCCATATAGCATCATTTTCCGAAATTAAAAAAATAATAATAATAAAAATGAACCCTATCAATCCGTACATCTATATCTATATTTTATTAAAACAAAACGATTTTGGCAGTTACCTTTTGCCGCCATATTTTATAAATTAGTTAACATTTTCGAGAAGTTATTAGTATCGGTTTCGTAGTTATTATTGACAGTTTTTTCTTTGAGCACTATTATTGACAGTTTGCAACACGTATCATTCCCACTAAACAATAACTACCTCAAATAGGATCCACGTTCCTTCCTTTTCTATTTCTATTTTCTATTTCTTGTACTTTGTTTTGACACATTTAATCAATACCGCTATCTGTTTTCTGAACATGTATACTATCATATCGATATCTTCAATGTTTGCATGGATAATTAATTAAGATTTGCTTTTACAATATCTTTCATCTCTCCTTTTCTGTATGTATAGGTTTTTTCTTGTGGGTTTAGCCGTTTAGATTTCATTGTTCTTCATCATCTTCCTTTTTAACTGTCGATCTTCGCAAATTGATTGTCTCATCACATCTTCATAACAAAAATTTTCCAATTCCCTATTAATTCGTCAAAACCCCGGCCTATTTGCAGAATCCCCTAAGGCGGAAATGCAATCGGTTTTCTCCTACCTTAAATTCTTTTATTATGGAGTAGCTAATGATTCTCACGTTGTGCGATGTGCAGGAGAGGCTCGGCAAATTCTAGAAAAGCAAAGGAGTATCTCATAATTAAATTGTTGCAGCAACCATATCACTGCCAATTGCCAAAGCATTGCCGTGAAGGTTTGCTTTTTATATATTTAAATTAAGATTCAAGGATAAAATTAAACATATGTATTGTTTAAACCTTTCATCTTTGTCAAAATTAAGTGAAATTTTTGTTATTGTTTTGTATCAAAGTTTTTAAAATTCATATGGACCGATGTAAGTTGACTGCAATTACTCTCTCTCTATCTCTCTCATACTACTGTATATTATCTGTATATTATGGTTTGCTTTCTTCCATGTGAGAATTGGAAGTGATCTATGACTGAATATTAATAAAAGATGTAAAAAAGTTGGTTTAAGCTGCTTCCTCTCATAAAATGGCATATTAATTACATATAGAAAAACTTAATTTAGAAGCATTATATATAGTATTTTGCGGTTTCTCATGTTTTGTAGATATAATCGATGTTGACAGGTTTCCTTCTTGCAGATATTTTAGTTCCGTTGAGGTTTGAGGGAACTGTATGCAGTTGTATTTTCCGGCTTATTATTTCTTCGATGTTGTAGCTTTTATTTTCTTTTAGCTTATTATACTTGTAATTGTAAAGTATTATTGTTTACATGATAATGAATTTGATAGTGATGTGCTTTTATTAAAAATATTCATAAAAATTCAAACATTGTAACATGTGTTACATTTTTTTTTTTTATGTAATAGTATTTGACATTACTACCACTTCGAATCACTATATTATCTCATTCCATTATTTTCTCTCCAAATACTTGCTATGCAGACAAACACATTTCAATTTACATGCATTTTAGTTTACTAATTTGTAAGTAAACTAAATTTACATGCATTTTAGTTGTAAGTAATATTTATAACGATGGATGGTTAATACCCACTCCGTTCTTCTGAAACGACCAGTTTCTTTTCGGCGCACATTTTAATAGATAGGTGATTAGTGGATAATGGATAATGGGTTGCACATGAATATTAGAGGGAAGTGTTAATGAATAATTATATTGGGCTGCCCATAGATATATTGGGCCGAAAATAGAAAGTGACAATTTTGTACCACACGCCCCTAATAGGGAATGTGACCGTTTCAGAAGAAACGGAGGGATTATAATTTATATTTTTGTTTGTCTACACATCTATAATTATGTAAGAAAATTAGCATACCGTGCATCGCACGAGATACGGTACTAGTATTAATTGAGAGAGGATGGTGGTTGTGAGTCAAATGCACAAAATTATTAGTTTGCCTTTTTAGTCATTACACAAATTTCAATCTCTGTATTCATTTTATAAGCAAACACTGAGCTTTAAGATCGGTAATATTAGTTGAGAGAGAGAGAGAGTATAATTTATTGATGGAATATTATGTAGTGGCCAACGATCAAATTAAGTCAATCCTCCAAAATCATTTTGAATTGAACAATACTTATCCTCTTAAAGTACCAATGCCACCTCGGCAATTCTTTAGCTATTACGTATTATGCATGGTCTGCAATTTTCACGAAAAAAATTAATTTTCACCTAATATATATATATATATATTTGGAATACTATTAACTGAGGGGGCTTGAACAAATATATATTTTCATTTTTCAGTGCATGTTTCCGGAAAACGTGGTGGGTGATATACAAACCCCCCTATTTCTGCTAGCTAAACTCTGTTTTTGATCGAATTCAGGTAACTTAAAGTCGGGCTGTTACAATATGCGAGAAAGTTATGGAGTAGCTGTTGTATTAGTATATTGATATGAGTACTTATTTTTTGAAAGCTGTGTTTGAATAGCATGTGATATGATTCGATAAGGTAGAAGAGGTTGGGATATGATAATAGATAGTAGTACTAATTAATATTTCTATTTCCTAGCTAGTTAAAACCAACTACCACTCTCACTCAGGGGCGAAGGGACCCCTTAATTTTGTTGTATTGTATATTGATATGCGTACTTATTTTTTGAAAGTTGTGTTTGATTAGCATGTGATATGATTCGATAACAAAGAAAAGGTTATCAAAAGGCTTTGGTTAGCGAAATGGGTTTTTGGGAACAAGGGGAGTGGAGATGGAAAATCGAATGATACAGAAGAGGCTGGAGCTCAGGAATTATTGGCTCTTCTCCATAATTTCTCTCTTACGGAAGGAAGGACAGACACTTGGGAGTGGAGAGGGGCGACCTGCGGCGGTTTTTCCGTTAAAAAGGCTTATGAGGAAATTGAGAATCAGAGAAGGAGAAGAAGTTCGCTTAGACGAAAGTTCTTGTGGCCGATCAATGTTTGGAGGTCCGTTGCACCATACAAAGCCCAGGTTATGGGATGGAGGCTTCTGCATAACAGATTGCCGACTATCGACAATCTCCGTAAGCGCGTGACTATTCCGTCGCAGGCTTGGAGCTGTTGCTGCTGTTCGGAGGCTGACGAATCAGCTCATCACTTCTTCCTCGAGTGCCCAGATGTTCAGAGACTCTGGAACGCTATGACCCAATGGTGTGGGGTCAGTTGGGCTGCCCCGAGAACGCTCGATGACCATTTTAATAGCTTCACGGAGCTGCTCGGTGGAGGTAAGTTGAAAGACAATCTTGGGGGCCTTTGGATTTGCATTGTTTGGGTGTGGTGGAAATGGCGAAACGCGGTTAGATTCGAGCACCGGGAATGGAATATTCAAAAAATCGTGGAAGAAGTAAAATGCCGGTTTTGGAGTTGGTGCAAGATTCGAGGAGAGATGGCAACTTCCTGTAGCCTAGAGACATGGAATAGAGGCACTTTATGTGAGCTATGGAGGATTGTATAGTCTCGTTCCTTGGTACCCCTGGTACCTCTTTTGATCTTTCTTAATAAAACTTCTTTTCTCGGATCAAAAAAAAAAAAAAAAAAGAAAAGGTTGGGATGTGATAATAGATAGTAGTGCAAGATACTCCCCCCGTTTATCTTTATTTGACACTTTTTTTTTTCAACACAATATTTAAAAAGTTCAGGTTTATGACGTAAATGTAGAGATAAAATGAGTGTTAATGGTATAAAGGTAAAAATAAGTGGGATATAAGAGAATAAATAAAATATTAAAGTGAGATGTTGAACTTAAAATCGAAAGGAGCCAAATTAAAATAAACATCTCAGTAAAGAAACATGGCCAAATGGAAGTAAACGGAAGGAGTACTTATTACTAGTACTAGTGTCACACCCGTGCGATGCACGGGGTAAGCTATACTGGGTATGTTATTATTTTTATAAATTAAAATATTGAATATGTTATTTATCTGCATTAGTACATTATTATCTTTGAAGTTGTAAATATATAGATTTTATATTTCTTTTTAGAGTATGTTTCAATGTTTATTGAGATTTGTAATGCTTAAATTGAAGTAATGTGTTCGGAAATGTATGAAAATGATAACAAAACTGTAATACGAAATATAATAAGATAAGTTGGAAAAATATTAAAATTTCATTACTAATTTATAAATCTACAAATTATGAAAAACTTCCTTATACACGACATTCGTGGTATATGGGTTGACTTTATTATTTTTGTCGCATATCAAGATTTTCAAACCACTCCGTCTACGAACTCGTGAAATGGCAACATAAAGTTGGCCATGTGAGAAGACCAGTTTCTTAAGAAAAAGTCCCACATGTGATAGTGATTGTCCTTGACTCTTGTTGATCGTCATGGCATACGAAACAATTATCGGAAATTATATGAAATATAAATATGAGATTTTAAAAAAAAAAAAAAAGTACTACCTCCGTCCCGCCAAAGACGTTACATTTTTTTTTGTCAATTTCTGGCACGTTTTTCCACGCTTCTTGATGATGCGTTTTAAAATAGATTTTTGAAGAATTTTTTCTTTTACGGGATACTATGATAGTTGTATTATCCCACAAAAGAAAAAATTCTTCAAAAATGTATTTTAAAACACTTCATCAAGAAGTGTGGAAAAACGTGCCAGAAATTGATAAAAAGAAATTTAACGTCTTTGGCGGGACAGAGGGAGTAGATTATTGTGGTCATTAAAAATTGAAAATTATTTATTATTTTGGTGGGTTATGATATTTGATGCAGATTTCCTAGGAAATAAAAAACGTATAAAAAATCATAATTTGATTTTGCCAATTTTATTAAATTATTTGAATTTACTCTATATTATGTTCTCTTATATATCTAGCTGATTATTTTGTAGAAAAAAGAAAATTGACAAATAAAATTGATAGTAGATGATAAACTCTGAAGTAGGTAAAGGAAATCATCATTTGATGTGAAGGAAATAAAGAACCCTATTATTTTATTAATTTGTCAGTTAATTGTAAATTAGTATATGTACTACACCATTAAGAAAAATAGAGATGCAATGGGGGTATATTTATTATTTAATGATCCAAAGCTAATACTAACATTGGAAAAAATTAAATGCGAGCATATTGTTTGCCTATAATTTCTAGAAAATAGTTGAATATCCCTAGAATCACTCTTAAATCTCTATTTTCTTTCTTTCTTCTTCTTTTTTTTTTTAATCCTTTTTTCCTTTTCTTTTTTGTTTAGCCGTTTTTCTTTCTTCCTTCCCTTTTAATCCTTTTTTCTTTTTCTTTTTCTTTTTGTTTTGTCGTTTTTCTTTCTTTATTCTTTTTAATTAATCATTTTTCCTTTTTTTGTTTTGCAGTTTCTTAAAATAGTTGCAACTTTATGTTTTGCATAGTTGCATGTCCTACAATTACTCTGAATCTGTTTTATTTTTTCTTCTTCATTTTCATTATAAAATCAACCATACTGTTGTATAAGTTACAAAAATAAAGCTAGTATAATAAAATGTGCACTATTTATGGAGGAGTATAAAGTGATCATATTATATGCCACCAAATCTCAATACTTATTGTAATACAATAGAATTAGTAGTATTTTATGTAGGAGTACTAACTCAACCATATAATTGTAGTAGAAACTAATTTGTAGTATTTGTATAAAGTCAATCAAATCTTTGATTCTACTAAATTGTAATATTTGTATTTATATGCCATAATCTTATATTCAATATACTCACCTTATCCAGTCAATAATATGAGATTAAAAGCTGTGGTTTTTGACTTTCACCCGGGTAAACATTTCCTATAGCACTCTATTAGTAAGTGATATTTTCTTTCTTCATTACCATCAAGCAAACACCCCAATGGCTCCTTTTTATAGTTTAATAAGTCATATTCAAAATACAGGTAACTCAAAGGGAGATTTGATATTGAAACTTCGTATTGTTCGTGCATACAAAATGTATGGATATGAAAATATGAAGATATCATCACATGAATAGTATGTCATGATCAAAATGGCAGTCGCATACATGGGACAATCCGGAAGGTCGATTACAAAAGGCTTAAACACAAATTTTTGGTAGGTAACATTTATGCATTTATTTATTTTAATGTGCATTACAACAATATGGGGTGCAAGACTACGTCAAATATGTTTAAGTTTGTATCCTCTTCGAAAACACGAGTTACTCGGATATATGATGGAAATTTTCCATCGTACATGTTTGTCTTTTGCCAATATCCAAGTCATTTCAATCATATGGAAACGGATTCATGCATTTTGCTTGGTAAGAAAATATATGTTTCAATATATACGCACTAAGTAGATAGTATTGATAGTGTATCCAAAATTGTAACTTTGTTACTATTTTTTTTGCATATGTCGCAGGCGAGCTCGATTATGTTGTTGATCCGCATGTGAAGAAAATAGCCGACATGACGTTCAATAGTTGGAAGTAAATTTTGAGGCTTTTGGGTATGTATTGATAATGTTATGAAATAAAGTAAAGTACACCATGTTTACTACGGAGTACTATTTATGATTTATCTATTAACAAATATGTATATTTTTATTTCCTGCACAGGGTACAACAAATCACTTGCAGTCTTTCAGTTAAGGTTGTTGATGAAATCGTTAGAAGTTGGAGCGGTACGCCTAAGCAAATGGCAATTCGGTTATGCCGCGAAAGATCTCTTTATAGTAAGAATTTATATTATCCAACATTTAAATTCAGTATATAATTATTTAGTTACAAAATGCAATTATCTTAGTTGGTTAATTAGTATTTTATGTTTGGTTTTTTTTTTTTTTAATTCAAACTCCACTACAACTTATACTTGCATTAAAAATGACACGTCCTTTTAAAATATTTAGATAAGAGTAAAAATTTGAGCATGTTTCGTATTACAAAGATATTGCACATGGAACAACTTGTTACAAATTTATCAGACTCAAGCGAAGGTACCTACTTTGCACGAATGAAAAAATCAATTTGTATTATTTTAATCAGTGCATTATTGTCGAACGTTCATCTCTCATATATTTGACATTTCCATTATAATATAGGGTTCGTTGAGGAAGAAAAAATTGTTTCGGGGCTACTTATTAATCGCTCACCAATGATATCAAACATAATGTTGGCGTCAACAGACAAGCGGCCTTAGAATTTTTAGCAAGACATCTACTTATTGTGTTTTTATTAACTCTCAAAATATCTTAAATTTAAGCGCTTAGAAACTTTTGAAATATCTGCAACATGTACAACTTCAACCTAATAAGCACAATTAATTTACTGAGAGACATCACGAATATCTATTGTTTCCCTATATAAAATTCTCAAATCAACGAAACAATTGTATGGTTTAATGATATTTCATAAAATAATCATCGAATAACATTCTCACCATATATAATGTTCTTCCCTCTTCCCCACAAACTACAAACACTTGTAGATTATTGATAAATAATTCATCAAAAATGACCCAATTATGCAAAAACTGATAAAATTATGCATGTTTTTGTAATACCTTGAAAAAAGTGAATTAAAAAAAATGTAGGTAACATCTATTCTATGAAAATATATATATATGCAACGAAAAATGATAAGGAAAAGATGAATATATATACACATGGAAGTTATAACTTATGAGTAACTATAAAAGAATACGAATACCAATGACATGAGAATGATAAAGAAAGGCCTATCAATTTTATATCGGAACCTCCATAATTAATTGAATTCATTCTTCATTAAGGGTGATTAGAAAGTCAAATGTGTCACATATCAAATATTGCATATATCAATTATGATAGCTAATTATTTTTCTATATTTAATTGAGACGTGTTTTAGGTTAGTAATTACTTTAAATTAATTAGATAGATCGTCATTGTAAATTTAATATATTAATAAGCAAATAAAATTATTAGTATTAGATTTATCTAACATTTAACAATTATCCAAAAACAAAAAGTACAAATAGAGTTTCTAAAAAGGCTATTCGTGATTGTTATCATTTTATAGATTGTAATTGTGGTTATACAACGAATACATGCAAATACTATTTTTATTTACTGCAAAAAAATAATTTAATTTATATTTTATTAAATATATATGCAATATATTTATTTCAACAAAAGAGGTGCAAATAAGGACAAAGAACTAATTGCAAGTTGATACGAAAACTTCAAGATCGTTCAAAGGTGAAAATGAGTATGTGATTACATGATTGATTTATCAACAACTTGGCATACACTCTATAACAATCAATAACATCTTTGGCTTCTCCCTTCTCGGTGTCATAGCATGCTCTATAAATCCATACTTTCCTTTGAATCTTGTTGATTTATTATTCTGACATGTCTTAAGAAATGAGCATAATATAATATAAAATCACAAAAGATATTTTAAATCATAAACAATGGAGAATGTTAGCTTCTTCATTTTGACCAATTTTGATATGAGAAAAATAAAATAGTACAAACCACGTAATATTACTATCTTGTTGACGTGAAAGACACCCCGATGATATAGATATCATGCATGCTCTCTTTGCTAAAAAGGACAAAACAAAAAAGCAAAAGATGTACTAATGTATGTATTGTATGGGTATGTAGTGTGTGTTGGAAAATTCCATTATATATAGGCATATAAAACACAAAATATAGGAAATTATGAAATTAATTTTCTTCCATGAGTTTAACGTTTGTAACGCCAATAATTAATTTTTAATTATAATTCATTGATACAAAATTATGACATACCATTTTTAATTTTTACTTCCATAAAATTGCATTGCTTTAAAAGGAGAAGTTACTAATTAGTAATTGCATTCGTATAAAAATATATGTACTTATATACATAAGAATTATTATAAATAGATTAATACGTAAATTAATAACTTATTTTATTTTTTTTGCAAGTAACTACAAAATATAAAATAATATGTATCCTATATATGTAATTACGTGTATCTATACCAAATAAAATAAAAAAATGATAGAAATTGATCTATAAATTGATATGTCATTGTACTTTAATAATCATAGAAAATTAATTAATTAATTAATTAATTCATTAATTAATATTTGACATGTTAATATAATCTACACATTTATTTAGTTACAAAAATATTAATTTCCAAAACCTAAAGAATATACTATATATAGATGAAAGTAGTTACTAAAAATAGCAGCCCGATGCTGCTATTAGTATATAGATATTCCCAAAAATTATGTTATGTTTAAATATATAGAAAATATTAAAATTAATAAAATATTAAATCTGATTTTGCTTGTTTTTAATATAAATATCATGCACAACAGACTACTTATTCTCACACAAACATAATCTCATCGCTAACTAGCATCATACTCTCCCTTTTCTTTTGTTTTTTCTGTGTGAAGATTGAGAATGGAGCAGCTTCATCTATGGTGGTTTGCGGCATTCTGTCTCCTCACCATTCTCAGCGTCGGCAACAACACCCCTTCCTCAATTAGTGTGACACTAATTGAAAACGCCGTTGAAAAGGGCGCAGGTACATTTTCTATACTATATTATGTAGTATGTATTTAAACTTTTGTAGAGTTTTGAATTGTTGTTGTAAAACAATTGAATTTTTTTTATTTATTTTTTTTTATTTTTATTTTTTATAAAATTAAGCGTGTAGTGTGCTTGGATGGGAGTCCGGGGGGTTATTACTTTGATAGCGGCTCAGGCGATGGTGCAACAAAATATATCGTATATCTCAAGGGGGGAGGGTGGTGCAATGACACAGCATCGTGCCTCGATCGATCGAAATCCGATCTCGGAAGCTCCACATTTGCTACGCCAATCCCTTCTTTTGCAGAGACTTTGATGAGTTCAGATCAAATCATAAATCCTGGTACTATTATTTTTTATTTTTTTACTAAAAAAAATATCTAGGAGTAAAATTTTGTTTACTAATTAATTAGTTGTGTGGCGCAGATTTTTATAACTGGAATAGGGTTAACATCGTGTACTGGGACGGGCCATCATTCATGGCTGATATGGAAGAAGTCGATCCGGTATAAATTAATTGGTTTTTCATTTAATTTCAATTATTTATCCAACTAACTAATTACTACTTTTTGATTTATTTTAAGGAAACCAAGCTGTATCTAAGGGGTGGAAGAATATTTATGGCTGTAATGGAGGAACTGACCCTCACCAAAGGGATGAAGCTTATAAGTAATTTTAGAGCCCATTTGGTTAAGCTTATAAGTAATTTTAAGTAGCTTATAAGCTGTTGAGACGCTTATAAACATCTCTAAAGTGTTTGGTAAAATAAGCTCTTACATCTTATAAGTAAAAAAAATAAATTAAAAAAAATTAAAAAAAAAATTGCTCAACTCCATCTTATTTTTGCTTATTTTGGTATTTTGGTGAGCAACAGTATTTTTACCAAATTACCCTCACTCTATGTTTTTATTTTCAAAGAATACCCTTTCATTCTTCACCTACTCATACTCGATTCTCTCACTAAGGCCCCGTTTGGTAGCAAAGTCTAGATAAGAATACCTAAGATAACAATCATGATAGTTATCATAGGAGGGTAGTTTACTATATCATGTCTAGCTGTTTGGTAGAATAGGTTGGGTTTGCACCTTTATTAATTTTGGTGTTTGGTAGAAAAGATATAAGACATGAAATTGTAGGTTTTTACACTTTTGTCCCTTGTTTATTTAAATAAAATATCCAATATATATTTAATCAATAATTTAGAATTTAATTTTTAGAAAAACGAAGACATGATAAACACATTTATTTCTACAAAAATTTCTTGAATTAAAAATTAGTTTCTTCAAGTAAAACTCAATGCTTGAATCAATTTTAATTTAAAACATGGAAGTGAAATCAAGGCAGGGAAGATTGAGGAAGGGGGAGGGGGTTGAAGAAATAAGTGAGGGGTACAATAGTCTTTTCCCTTCTTATCTAGGTAAGTAAGATAACAATCACATGTATTTGGTCTGATAACAAAATACAAAGGCTACAGTATAAAGTGTCGGGCCGAGATAAGAGAAACGGGCCCTCAAGTGAGTAAACATGGCTACCAAACAGAACAACAAGCCCATATTACAATCCTTATATAGCTTGTAAGGGCTACCAAACGGGGCCTAAAAGTAAACTCTCTCTTCCCCAAGTCCCCAACCATCAACTCCTACCTCCGGCAGTCGCCGCTGCCACCACTACCACCTCCAACAAGCACTGCCACCACCAACAACATTAAAAACATCAAATCATTTTTAAAAACGTAAAATCCAATTTTCAAACTGTGAAACATTGAAGCATTTTTTTTTTCCATTGTTTTAATTTCAAATTTTCTTTTTTAATAGAAATCCATACTTTTTAATTATTTATTTGTAATTTCAATTTAATTTTTGAATGGTGTACTCTTTAGTCTTTACATAATAAAAAAAATTATAATATATAAAATAGTTTAACATCTTATAAGATCAATCATCCAAACACTACCATCTTATAAGATCTTAAAAGTTAAAACTAAAAAGTTGTTAAAAAAAAACTTATAAGCTCTTATACTTTGAAATAAGCTTAGTCAAACGGACCCTTAATCTTTTCGTTCATACATAGATGATTAATATATATGATAAAAATTCATCGAAATTTGAATAGAGATCGATCGACCGAGATGTTAATAATAATTAATATATATAATGAAATTGCAGGCTATACTTGCAGGCCATTCTGCTGATGGATTGGCCACAATACTCAACTGTGACCGCTTCCGATCGTATCTTCCTCTACCATGCAAAGTCAAATGTTTATCGGATTCTGGTTTCTTCATCCATGCGTAAGAATACTATATATATAGGGATGAGATTTGGTGAAAACTAATTTTTTCGTGAAAACTAAAAATCATGCATTATTATGCATTCATAAAATATTTTTTTTAATGGAACATGCTATGCATAAAAAAGCATGGTTTTTAATTTTCACGAAAAAGTTAGTTTTCATTTGATCCAAATTCGGGATGAGATCCGGTGAAAACTAATGCATAAAATAATTAGTTTTCACAAAAAAGTGCATCATGTTATGCATACAAATGGATGGTTTCTAGTTTTCACAAAAAAATTAGTTTTCATTTGATTCAACTCCTACTCATATATTCTTTTTTCCATTAAAACCCTTTCTTAACTATTACATGCATATTCTCACATTTTGGTGATCATTAATTAATTTCATTTTTAATTTCATATATGATAGACCTGAAATTCCTGGAGCCGTTGACAGAGTCAATTACTTCTCCAACATTACCACTTTTCATGTAAGTATAGTATTTTTATTTTGTTTTATTTTCTTCCTAAGCGCTTGAAATTAAATAATTTTATGCTTACAACCAATTTTTTAAAAACCGAACCGGAGGTCGAACCGGCGAGGCCTTCGGTTCATGGTTTGATCGGTTGAACCGTGGTTTAACCGGTAAAAACCGGAAATAACCGGGAAAAACCGCGAACCGAAATTACAGCGGTTCATGGTTCAACCGGGTTCAACTGGCGGTTCGGTTCGGTTTTTAAAACACTGCTTACAACGTATTACTCCCTTCATCCCATGTTAATCGGTTATTGTATTATTTTCCTTGTGGACAATTAACATGGGACAAAGAGAGTATAATTATAAGGAATGTTCTCCCACTTACTGTGGACATTCTTAATGTGCCCACGGATGATGTGGCACACCGTTAATGAATAAAATAATTAAAATATATATCCTAATTTATCTAAAAACGGAAACACTAGCACTGTTATATTAGCGGTGAACACATTAAGAGTACTCACGTTGGTTAAGGGAGCGTTTCTCTTATAATTTTAGTTAAATGTATGCACGTGTATTATGTAAGGATTGTTACTTACATCATCAGTTTTAAAAATCATGAAATTTAATTGAAAGCATTTCGTTAATTTCAGAACTTGGAAAAATTGTTACCCCAGTCGTGCACATCGAGATTGGCCCCCATTCTGGTAATTAAGGAGTTAATAAATTTATTTATTTATTTATATTTTTGAAACCTAATTATATTGGTAGGTTACTAATTAAATATATTTTTTCAGTGCTTGTTTCCCGAATATGTGGTTGATAATATTGAAACTCCCTTATTTCTCCTAAATTCAGCATTCGACCAATATCAGGTAACTGGTCTTTTTTCTAAAAAAAAATAAAAAAATACAATCATGTCTATTTTTACAACTATATATTCACAACTCATATACATGAGATATTTGACAACCCACACTTATTGACTAATTAAATGGCAGCTACGTATCAACGTGGTGCCTAACCCTGATGACTAGCAAGGCTGGGCAAACTACACCGAATATTTCGAAAACGTTACTACATGCACGCCTCGCCAATTGCAGCTTATCATCGGTACTTTAAATTTACGATTTGTATTAATTTAATTAAAAAATGATGTCCTATTTTAATCAAACATAAATATATTTACGATTTGTTTTAATTTGATTTTTAAAAAAAATGATGTCCTACTTATTACTCCCTCCGTCCACCTATTTCTGACACGCTTTCCTTTTTGGGCCGTCCACCTATTTCTGACACGTTTCCTTATTCGGAAATAATTAGCCACTAAGTAGGTTGATTAGTAAATCCCTTATTACACTTAACATTCCATACTTAAATCTCATCCACTCATTTTTCTGCACGTAGTTCAATATAATTTAAATTTCGAAAGTTTAAATTATTATAACTTGCTCGTTTGTTATCGAAATTTTATGATTTTTATATCAAATTAAAGGTCTTTATACGATCTTTCATTTAAGATCAGACAAGAACATGTTTTTATGCATATATGATGCTCTGTTTCTAAAATATGTTTATTCCCTACAAAATACACTTTATACACTACACCCCAAAACACTATACACTTAACACACTAACCACTCCCGTCTTAAAACCCGTGCAAAAAGCAAACGTGTCAGAAATAGGTGGACGGAGGGAGTATATTTTAATCAAACATAATTTTGGAATCTTGATTGTGGTAATATAGCACAATACCCATATCCCATAAGCCATTTGCAAAAATACCCACTTTCATAATAAAGTGCAAAAATACCCAAATTTCAAGTGACTTTCCTATTTTGCCCTTATATTTCGTATGCAAACAAAAAACTGCACAGATGTGACATTTTTGAACTTTTCAGTTTTTTTTTTTTTTCAGTTACTTTTCATTTTTTTTTTCTTTCCTTTTCAGTTTTTGGTCAGACTTTTTGAATTGAATGCTTGACTGAGTGTTGAAAACATCATTTTCCCATCCGCCTCTTTCCCACACCTCCTCTTCTTATTTTCCCTTTGCACACAAACACATTTGGCCGGCCAAATTGACGAAATCTCGCCGGAATTTCGCAAAAGTGTTGGTCGAACATACTGAAGAAAGATACTAGGATCAGAAATCAGTTGAAATTTCAAGGTACCATACCCCTTTTCGTATTTTTCGTCCGTGTAAATTCCAGTTGATGTTGTTCATATTTCATATTTCTCTACGACTGGAATTTGCTAAAAACACTCGTAAAATCAATAATTATTTGTAGGTTACCGGAAAAAAACTGAGATTTCTAATCCACAATGGCTCTTCCACAAGGAAATCAACAGGTAATTCGTCTTTTTTTTTGTTTTTCTATAATTTTCCTGCCACTGATGTCAAATTACTATCGCTGCGTTTTTATTTTCCCTTCACTTGTTACAGATAATTTTGCCTGCTGCGTTTCTAGAATAACTGTTTTTTGTTGTTAATATATCATTCATATAGATAATTTTAGGTTTTTGAAGTGTAGCCAAAAAATATATATAGTTTGTCTAAATTGTTAACTATTATTGAATATGCAAAATTTTAAAACAATGTAATCACGATTAAATGAATATTAGCATGATTTAAATTAATTTTTAGAAGGGTATTTTTTATAATAATTTTTACTCGTGCTTGCGTAATTGTCGTAGTTGTTAGAAGAGATTTTCTTTTTGAAGGAAATAGTGATTTATTGTCGTAATTGTCGTAATATTTAAATAAATTATAGATGATATTATTATTGTATTCGAGAATGATATTACAATCGTTATAATGAATTTTACAGTCGTATTTTCGTTTTAGTTAGGCCCCTAGCGGTCCGTCGAGGGTATAGATGCTGGGAGTACAATGAGACCTTGGTACTCGGCCAAACAAGTAAGTTGTTATGCATATTTTTGCGTATTAACTTAAATAATATACTAAAAATTCTTAATATTCCTTTTATGATTGTTAGATCATCCTTGTGTGCTTTCTGAATGGACATTTTGTCACTGTTCGGATTTCTCTTGCTAATTGGATCGCTGAGTTGTACGATTCATTGTACTACGTGAGAGATCATAATGTCCAAGCATATCGTGAAACACAATTGGAGCCATTGGTTCGATTATTTCCGACGGTCCTTGCTGCGAGTGATTTTTGGGAGAATCAAACGTCGTGGCTCAATATTCGATATGATCCACTCACTCTCAAAGTCATTGCTCGCCAAAGCCAACAATTGCAAGTGGGTAGCAAGGATTGTGGACCTTTGGCCCTCGTGTGTGTTGAGCGTCTCCTCACCGGCTCCCCTTCTACTCATTGGGGTAATTCTCATGTGGGTGATTATCGAAAGATGATTGCCCAAAGTATATTCAATCTATGCGAGGACAGCGTGGATAGTGAGTAAGATGTCATGAACAATCGTAATTCTTAGGATCTACATTCGTACTACTCCATTTGCTATCGAACTCTGTTAATTTCCTTTCGTACTATGTTATTTTCCTATCGTACAATTTTATTTTCCTATCGAATGAATTCAGTATTCAGCTTTATTTTCCATTCGAATATATATTTTGCTTAGTTTTAGTCACACTTATTATATACAATTTTTTTTAGGAGAATTTCCATTCAATGTTAACAAAATGTTGAAGAATGAAGATTTAATGCAGTTTATAAACCCGGAGCAAAAGAAGAAAAATGTAATTTGAAACCCTCCTCAATATTGCGTCATTTTGAATTGAGTTCTAACAATATTTAATATTTAAGAGAATTTCCCATCGATGTTGGTGTAATTTTCCTTCCAGACTTCATTAATTTTCAACCGATAACAGATTATTTTCCCATCAAGAAAGATGTAAACTTAAAAGAGGCTTACAATACAATGATGTCAATCCGAATTTTCATCTGGGACTCTTCCAGGACACCTTCTACGCGTATGTCCGGGTTCACGACAATAGCTATATCTTTTTGGTGCTCGACGCAGAGTAGATGATGACCCGCCTTCTTCAGTGGTAGTAGCTCTTCTTCTATTCGTTGTTTCCTCATCAGCAGCCCGAAACCGATTCTTTCTAGGCCGCCCTGCTTTTTTGTCAACTATTGGAGGTAAGCAAAGAATACTTGAAACATTATGTGGAAGCCTCCATTCATCTCGATGAGGTACTTGCATGATATGATGTCTATAGGCCCCAAAAAAAGCTTCTTTCGTGTAATAGGGCTCCACATACGTCAAAATAGATTGACCACTCATCCTGCAACAACTCATAATTATAAAGTTAATAAACATAATGAGGTAAACAATTTTATTCATATATTTAGACTTACTGTATTGCAGCAATAGCATGTGAACACGGCAAACCATCCAGATCAAATTGACGACACGTGCATGACCGGCCTTGCAAATCAACCATATACGAAGTTCGGTCACTTTCTACTCTATAATTTCCTTCACCGAGATAGACAGCCTTATACGTATGAGCTCTCTTCTTATTCGAAGCGATCTTTCGCATTGACTCAACAGAGATCGGATCTTCTGATGCAATTGCCTCTTGCCGTCTTTCATCGAACCATTTTTCCATGACGTGTCGTATAGTCTCAATCAAAGAGCATACCGGCAAACGTCTGGCCCACAATAATCTAGAATTGAATACCTCTGTTGCGTTCGACGTGAGGAAACTGTAACGCCTAACGGGACACATCGATTTTGCCCATTTCTCCGGGCCAATCAACAACAGCTTTTCGAATGCAGCTGGCTTGTCTTCCCTGATGCTGGCCATACGTGCCTCGAAAACATCTTGCCTATGTGCGTACGCTGCTCTTTGATAGAGTCCTAGCACGAATTTTCCGAATGTCCTCAATTTTTGGAGGATGTGGTAGTAGCATAACGCGTGTGTCGCATCGGGAAATACTTGCATCACGGCATTTGCAATTGAAATGTGAGCATCGGAGACAATCAGCTGATCGGGTCTGCAACCATATGCTCTCCTCACACGTGTGAGAAACCAAGTCCATGATTCATCATTCTCGATTGGCCCTAACCCGTATGCCAATGGATACACCCCCTCATTTGCATCCTTCGTCGCTGCAACAAACAAGATACCGCGATTTTTCCCTTTCAGATGAGTACCATCTACCACAATCACAGGCCTAAGACAGTACGAGTAAGCCAATTGGGTAGCACTGAGTGCAACAAAGCAGTGTCGAAATCTTCCATCTGCACCTATTTCCAAATCTGTTACACTTCCGGGGTTAGCCATCTAAAGCATGTGCAGATAACCGGGCAACATCTGATACGAATCGTCGTATCCACCATATATCATCTCTATTGCAGCATGTCGTGCTCTCAATGCTTGACTATACTTGACATGGACCCCGTAATCCCGAATCAGGTCCTCCATAATGGTCTTGGGCTTCAATATTTCACACTCGTGACGAATTTTCTTTGCTACGTGAGCTGCAATCACTTTATATTGGACTTTAGAAGGAGCCACGTGATCCAATTGAAGTACGCATGTGTGCACTGCATTCAATTTATAGATACGCCAAACAGATCCACGACTAATGGCTCTCATAAAGAAAGGACAATCATCTCGTTTTTTGCAACGCCACACGAGTCGACCTGGATCAGATCGTTCAACTTTGTATTCAGCGCCTTGCTCAATATGCCACGATCCGGCCACATTAATTAGCTGCCTTTTGCTATTGTAGTAGGCACCTTCTGCAAATTCTTCATTCTCATTTGCGTCTTCTTCATATGCAACCATCGAGGCAGGAGCATCGATCGGAATCACCGGAACTAGCCAATTATTTGGTACACCCGCCTCCAATGGCTCTTCTTCATTGTTCCCAGACTCTTCCCTTGTCGGATGCACTAAATCCAAAAGTTTTGCCATTCCGCCTTCCCTCTGAATCCATGCAGCAAACTCTGCAAATGTGAAATTCTGCAAGCTCTCCTCAGTTTCATCTTCTGAAGCCTCTGTATCGGATTCAAGCACATAATCTTCATCGGCATCATCATCATCATTCTCAAGACCAATTTTCGGTTCATCGGCTGTGTAGGAGGGTTGCTCAAGATTTAAATCGCGTATGTGAGACCCAGAAGCAGAACCTGCTTCACGAAACCAATCAGTAGAAGCCATTCGTCGAACTTGTTCTAAATTCTGGTCATAGCTTCCGAATTCAGTGTCGTATCCGAATGGCGTTGGCTCGTGAACATCAAAAGAAGGAACATAGAAATCATGCTGCGAAGATTCACCTCGTCCAACACTTGGATTGTTATGAACAACATATACGGTTGGATATGTCTCATGCATGAACAATTCATTCAATTGTTGGTCAATAACAAGGACAACTTTTTCACGAAGACCGCTACGAGAATGTGATAGACAATAAAGCTCGTAATTCAGCCCCAGATTCGCACCTTGCAAAACATTGCCAATGTTGTACCGGAGGTTCGAAATAGAATAACTGGGTTCAGTCGATATACTCGTAACATGTTCAGATCCACCAACATATTCACAGTCGACCCATTCTCCACCGGATTTAATGATTAAACATTTCCACGAATC
This sequence comes from Thymus mandschuricus, assembly GCA_029379335.1. NCBI lineage: Eukaryota > Viridiplantae > Streptophyta > Magnoliopsida > Lamiales > Lamiaceae > Thymus > Thymus mandschuricus. The sequence goes on along the minus strand of CM057080.1, from coordinate 5,087,017 downwards.
CATATCTGCATAATTACATGAACAATCAGTGAATAAACGATTACTAAATTGTAAAACACGACTGAAAAATACATATCTCACACAAAAATGAATTTTCCCATCGTAATATAAATATTTTGTACACCATATACGACCGTAAAATTATAAAATTCGATCGAAATTTAATCATATGGACATAAACATATATGAATATGCAGTGATCAATCTCCTTTAGTGTAGTATATTATCATTCAAAATCGTTATTCAACAATGCATATCCATATATAAGCATACAAGAAATAATGAAATTTAGAAATCATAATCTAATGCAACAAAAATCCGTCCTCTAAACATTCAAAATAACACAAAAAAAAAAAAAACAAGCTTCATTTAACTAATGGTAACTAGTCGACAGGAAAATGAGTAAAACGAAGGGAATTTGAGAATCGGTTGTGTTATTCCAAATAAGTTGTTGCAATATTGCTTTAAAAAGTTAGAATAAATACAAATGCATACCTCTTAAGTTGAGAGTAATGAAATATTGCTCGGAATTTTCAAACTCTCACGCACGTTTCTATATTCCGATCGAAATTGTAGCCCAAATTGCAATCCTTATTTTCCCACAAGAATTTCACTTTCCATTTCTCTGTAATGAAACCTCAAATGTAAAATGAACATGTGAGAGAAATATGATGTGTTGAGGTTTTGTTCACAAAAAAAAATTCACTATGTTTAATTTTACGTTTGAAATCCGAGCACCTCACATGCTCACAGTCGGAAAATGTCATTTCCCACTGTGTATTTCAGGTGCTTCATGCAAAAATCACTTCATGATTGTACAATCATGACAAAAGTACACTATTCCACCCAAAAAAAAAAAAAAAAAGTACAAGGCGTCAACATCTCCTCAAACACCACATTATTTTTGTCTTATTCAAGGTAAAATAGGAAAGTCACTTGAAATTTGGGTATTTTTGCACTTTGTTATGAAAGTGGGTATTTTTGCAAATGGCTTATGGGATGTGGGTATTTTTGCATAAGCCTCGTCTTGATTTCAGATTTTGGAAAAGTCTTCATGAAAACATTGGAGGCACTTGATGACCATACTTCGAGAGGATTGTTCATCAATTCGTGCTACATTCACGACTTCGCCTACAGACCGAGGTTTTGGCAAGGATACCCGGTGTTGGAGAATAAGGTAAGTTGGCTTCTTTTTATTTATTTATTTTTTTTTTTCGTTCCAACTTTTTTAAGAACATAACTGAGTTTTATAGATAAAAATTAAATGATAATCAATTTTTATTTTGATATATGCAGACTATTGCTGAGGCGTTCGCTAACTGGTACTTCGAGAGGAGCACCAATGTTCAACCTGTTGACACCGAGTATCCATACCCAATCAACTGCGACACCACCGCCACGGTAAATTTGAACTTCCACACAATTCAAAATGTTTGTGATGCATACCCCCCTAATCTAGACCCTACACGTGGGTTCATCTCCCTCTCCTCTTTTCTTGGTATTAGTACAGTAATATTTTTTTCTTCTTTGTTTATACTGTTCAGATCAATGCATCCAAATAATTAGATACAATATGTTCTATTGCATTGTTGAGTCTCTTGTGATTTGCAAGAAACAGAACGAGAGTTGTGACTTGTTTAATTGTGAAGAGATTGCATAAATGAAGTGATTGTGAGTTTTGCATTTTATGCTCTTATTTCGTAATAAGTGTCGCATTTCGAAATTCTAGAAGCCGTTTTATTTGACTGATCATGCAACTATCTGGCTTAATTCATCAATCATTTAACTTTCTTGTTAGCAAAGTGATTGTGGGTTTACAATTTCTTTATATGCAATACACCATTGGCCCTAAAAGAACAAGATTATACATGTAAATTATTATACCCCTTTAATCATGTGTATTTTGACGGAATGGAAAACATACATTTTATATCCTCGTATAATAAGTACTCCTTACGTCCCACTATATAGAGTCGAATTCCTGTTTTATATCATGTCCTGTCCATATAGCATCATTTTCCAAAATTAAAAAAAATAATAATAATTAACCCTGCAAACTAATAATTTTGTGCATTTGATCTACCCTATTATTTTAAACCTCGCTTCTAATTGACATATAAACCAAATGAAATGGGATGGAAGGGAGTACATGTTGACGATGAATAACAAGATCAAGGTTCTTCCTTTATTGTGTTCCGTCTCTCGTGATTTTGTTCCTATATTGCTTACGTACGTGTATCGGAGTTCCCCTACGTACATAATGCCTTATACAGAACTCCTTCCTACGATCTTCTCTCAAACCCTTGTCGCAGCCTTCTCCAACGTGACCCGACCAATACTGGTATTCACTTGCTCATACCCTAATCGTAATCACCATCATCAAAATTACCATTACTCTTCAATTCCATACTCTCCACTCCTCCTCCTCATCACCATCTTTAATTTTTAATAACAATATTAGTATTATTAAATATCAAACTCATTCGCTTGTTACATTATTACTAATTAAAACAGATACAATATTGTACATGTCTTGGTCTAACAGTAAAAGTTCCCTGAGTTAAAAACTAACCGATTTAGACTGCATAGATAGCATGCGGTTTCCTCTCACATGTTACTTAATTCGAGAATCCAAATACCTTCCTCTTAAAGGTTCCGACTTTGCTCCTCGTCCAAGAATTGCATGCATCCGATGAAAATGGCCACTAGAGTTGGCATGAGCAGCGACATCGACAAGTCGAGTTGTTATGATGATTCGACTTCCATTATTGTCATTGGGGAAGATCATATTCACCTCGTCCCATGCCTCTGAGCTCCATATATCATCCAACACGATGAGATACCTTCTCCCTTTTAAACTCTTGTACACGATCTCATCCAGGTCTCCTGATCCTCAACTGGAATTGTCAGACGGTTCACTCAACGAACACAGGATGCATTGAAGAATATTTGGCCTTTGATGATCTTGTGTTATGGTTGTCCAAGCACGAAGATCAAATTGATCGTAGAAAAGATTCGTGGCTAAGGTTGTCTTACCAATTCCGACCATCTTCTTTTATGTTCCTTCGATAGCAGTGGCATGTTATGCTAGGTGGATAAACAACAACATATTTAACATGCATGTTCTGTTATCGTTTTAATGATGTTAAGAATCAAGCCTAGCCTCATCCATATATTTACACGCCGTTCTTTTGGTGACGATCGCGAGTCTTGTTAGTTTACCGTACGTTTCTTCCTGTGCACTATAGAATAGATCAAAAGCAAGCTCAGGTGCTTACATATATGTTTACAAAGTTTGAATATATCGGTATCGAACTATCGATCGATGCACAAGCAAATCCGTGTCATCTGTACTTCATCACTATTGGAACTTGTTATTCTTATTCATATATATATATAGGCACACCAATTCTTCAATTAAATAGAGTCTTTGATTAAATTAAAATTAATTAGAGGTGCATGGCTGCATGCATATGTATAATAGTAAATGTCCATTTCAAAAGAAAAGGAGGAGTAATTGTTATAGATGTTAGAAATAATAGTATTATATTTTGATCATAGCAAATTAAATTGCATAATTTGGGGAGAGAGAGAGAGAGCATGAGGATTCAATTGATCCTCATGATGTTCAATTCCAGTAATGCATGCAGAACCCAGCTAGCTACATTGTGTTAGGTTTGCAAAAAAGAATATAAAGATTGAATTTTGTGTAAATAATATCAACCACCCTTGACAATTAATTCCCTATAAATATTGACGGCTATACTCCCTTAGCAAGGCAAATTAAAGTGTTTCTCGCAAATTAATTCAATGTTTTAGTGTACGTATAAAGGGGCATGTATAATAAATGTCTCTATTTAAAAAAAAAACAAAAAAAAATGAATAATGCTTGAGATGAGTGGCTAAGATTAAGCGTTACTACACTGCTTTGATACAAATTGGTGAATTTATACCGAAATTCCATCTCAAAATTCTACAATTATACTCGTGTGGTTGATTGGGACAAAAAAGAAACTCGGAGAACATGCAAATGCGATCCTCTATTCCTATTATTTTCATATACTAATCGTGTTTTAGATGTCAATTTATATTAAATTTATTCATTCTCTTTTGATAGTTTTGACGTATGATGATTCGATTATTTTATAATATTTTCTAAGGATCACTCATCCATTTTAGGGTTATAATTAGCATTTTTAATTTTAATTTTATTAGGTAAAATAGGGTTAATTTAATCTCTTATTTTATTTCACAAATCAGAACTATTAATTCTTTATGGAGTGGGTTGAATACTCGAGAGAGTATTAATTCCAACCATTTTCCTTCCATTTTTTTTTTTCCTACTCTCATCCAAATTGTAAAATTGCTCTCTGTCTCTGTACACCTAAATGGATATAGCTGCTACAGTATGAGATATTTTCATTTATTTATTTATTTACTACTCCCTCCGGTTCAAGTATTACGACACCTTTTATATTTACGTGTGTAATAAAAGGTGTCGAAATACTTGAGCCGGAGGGAGTATTAAACAAAAACGATAAGAGATCTTCAATGTTACTAGCTATCAATGCAAACACACATTAATTCTTTTAGGCATGGTGCAGTAAATAAATACAGATCATATTAAAATTTTTACAGTGACTAAAAAATGCAAACTATTAATTCATCGATTTGATCATTTGACCCATATCCACCCACCTCATCATCCAAAACCCTACACAATACAAATTAATGCATAGTGGATCTCAAATTTAGCAAAAATAAATAAATAAAATTCAAAATTAATTTCTTTAAATCATTTTCCACATAATATCACGAAAATGACCGATAACCAACCACACTTATTTCACTTTTATATATTTTTATAAAAAAAATAATCTGATTTTGCTTGTTTTTTTTAATATAAATAGCATGCACAAAACCCTATTATTCTTACTTAGCTTCTTTTCTTTTCTTTTCTTGTGAAGTGAAGATGAGAATGGATCGCCCCTCCTGGTTTGCCATGTTTTGCATCCTCGCCATTCTTGAAGCTCTGCGTGTCACCGGCGTCGGCACTACCCCTTCGATACCGATCAACGCAACATTCATACACAATGCGGTCGAAAGGGGCGCTGGTAAGATTTCTTTTAACTATATATTTAAGGCCTAAGTTTTGTAGCAATATAACATATTTTTTGATAAAATTATATATGCAGTGTGCCTCGATGGAAGCCCCGGAGCATATTACTTTGACAGCGGCTCTGGCGATGGTGCAACAAAATGGATCGTATATCTCAACGGGCCGGGAGGGTGGTGCAACGACGAAAAATCGTGCCAGGAACGATCCGTAGTGGCTCTCGGAAGCTCCACATTTGCTAAGCCAGCCTCCTTTTCGTCGATCTTGATCACGAGTCCGAATCAAACCATAAATCCAGGTGATTACTAGCTAATTACCGCACACTCTTTTCTTTTCTTTAAAAAAAATTCTAGTAAAATTGTGTATTTGCTAATTAGTTGTGTGCTGCTATACTATGTACAGATTTTTATAACTGGAACAGAGTTAATGTATTTTACTGTGATGGCGCATCCTTTTGGCAGATGTGGAAGAAGTTAATCCAGTATGTGACTATTCATTAGTAGTTTTTATCGGTTTAATTTATCCAACTAAACTAATATTAATTACTTGTCTTGATTTATTTTAGGAGACCAAACTCTATCTAAGGGGTGGCAGAATATTTAGGGCCATAATGGAGGAGCTGACCCTCACCAAAGGGATGGTCTTTGCTACGGAAGTAAGTAGCTAGTACTGTAGTAGTATTAATCTTTCGGTTCATATGATAAAAATCGAAATTCGAATAGAGATAGATCGATAGATCGGTGGATCGAGATGTTAATAATATAATGCAATCGCATGGGTGGTGCGTGCAGGCTGCACTTGTTGGGAATTCGGCTGGTGGATTGGCCACCATACTCAATTGATATCGCTTCTGGTCGTATCTCCCTCTGTCATGCAGAGTCAAGTGTTTATCAGATTCTGGATTCTTCGTCCATGCGTACGAAAACTGAATATATATTTTATTTTTTTTCCATTCAAAAACCTTTCCATTAACTATTACATTCATATTCTTTACTTTTGGTGATTATTAATTAATTTCATTTTTTAATTTCGTATATGATAGGCCTGAGATTCCTGGAGCCATTAACAGAGTCAATTACTTCTCCAATCTTACTTCTTTTCATGTAAGTACATAGTAGGTGTATATTTTTATTTTTTTCAAACGCTTGAAACCAAATAATTTCGCTTACTATTATGTAAGGATTGTTAATTACATCAGTTTTAGAATTCATGAAAACTAATTGGAATTATTTTGTTAATTTCAGAACTTGGAACAATTGTTACCCCAATCGTGCACATCGAGATTACACCCCGGTCTGGTAATTAAGGAGTTAATTTATTTATTTATATTTTAAAAACGTAATTATTATAGTGGAATATCACTAATTAAATGTTATTTTCAGTGCTTGTTTCCGGAATATGTGGTTGATGACATTGAAACTCCCTTATTTCTTCTAAATTCAGCGTACGATCAATTTCAGGTAATTGTTGGTATGAATACATATTTCTGCTAGTGAGTATATAGATTATAGACACCCAAATTGTTGAATGAAATTAATGAAATTTAGAGTGTAATATTGGCTTATTAAATTGCAGATACATTCAAATGTGGTGCCTAATCCTATTGACTACCAAGGCTGGTCGAACTGCACCCTGAAAGCCGAGAACATTACGACCTGCACGCCTCGCCAATTTCAGCTAATCCTCGGTAGTTAAAATTTACTATTTATTTTAATTTAATTTTAAAAAAATGATATAATATTATATTTTAGTCTAACAAAAATTTGTAATCTTTATTTCAGATTTCGGAAAAGCTTTCATCAATACAGTGGAGGCACTTGATGACCGTCCTTCGAGAGGACTGTTCATCAATTCGTGCTACATCCACGATTTCAGCTATAGATCAAGCTTTTGGCTAGGATACCCGGTGCTGGAAAATAAGGTAATTTTTCTAAGACCGTAACTCAATTTTATATATAAAAATTAAATGATAATCAATTTTTATTTTGATATACGCAGACCATAGCTGAGGCATTCGGTGACTGGTACTTCGAAAGGAGCACCAGAGTTCAACTCGTTGACACCGAGCATCCATTTCCGATCAACTGCAACACCACCGCCAGCTAGTTGAAATGGGGCCTATTTTAAATAAATGTCACTACTGCCCAGTTCTTACATCTTATATGACATATTTATATTGACATTTTATTTGGTGATATAATATCAAATTAAAAATTACAATGCCACAAAAAAAGGTGAAAGGCAAACGGTGGAAAGTCTAAAATTAATTCATGTATACAATCTTTCAGTTTCAGAACCTCATTTAAATTGAGCTATAACGCAAATTTATCAACCCAGCTAGCTCTTATAAAATGGCTATCTATAAATCTAGCTCTCTCGGTTCTCGACTCATATCCTGAGATGGTGTAGTCATCGAATGCAGTAGGATTCGAAGAATATGTGGGCCTTTGATGATCTTGAGCTATGCTTGTCCAAGCACGGAGATCTAAGCAGTATTCAATGAGGGGGTCGTAGAAAAGATTCTAGGCCATAGTCATCATACCAATTCCAGTCATTCCAACTAATGAAATGATCTTGAGATTCGACAATTCTCCACATAATTCATTCTTTATCTTGCATCAGTTCATCATCAATGAATGGAAAAGCTTCAGGTTTTCAACTCTCTCTTATCCCTACCACCTTCTGCACAATGGAATCAACTTCATCCACCACACTATTGAAAGTCTTAATCGAATTACAAAGACTTAATTAAGGCATGTATTGAGTAGCTAATCTTCGTCTTCAAGCATGGGAGAATAAAATTTCTCATTAGTTGGTACCATGGGCCAAGCTTATATTCGAACCATTGATCTATAATAATGTCAAGCCCAAACATCCACTCTATGAATAAGACAATAGTCATAATACATCAAGAACATTTTATTAACAAACAATTATTGAAATTCTTAAGAGTGAGCATATTACAATAATAATGCAAATAGTTGTAAATACAATTACAAGCTAAGGCTCTAAATATTAAAATAAAATGAATAAAAGAACAAGAACAAGAACAAAACAAAACAAAACAAAACAAAACAAAACAAACCAAACAAAAAAAAGGAAAGGAAAAATTGATAAGAAATCTGCACCAAATCAAAAAAATTCTTTCATTCCTTACCATCAATAAGAACCAGCTCTAGCACACACATCAAATCACATTATCGAGCAAGCCAGAACACTAAAAATATACCCCTTCACCAATCAATTTCACCCCATTAAATCACATACGAATAGCAGAAAAGTGGAGGAGAGGAAGGATATCAGTAAAACAGAAAAGGAAGAAGTGAAAGGAGGGAACGAAGAGCTAGCAACAACATCACTTCAAAGTTCAAACCCTTAAGTAAGTATCTAACCACCTTCTTTTGGTTCAACAAATCTTTAGAACAAAACGAGCATGCCATAATTTTCAGTCTATGTGATGAACAGAGCACATCCTCTCCATAAACAAAAATCCATAGTAGAAAAAACTTAGCATGCTAAAGGAACCCATGAACTAAGAACTAAGATCTCATAAATCACACAACCAAAACAATCATATACAATATAGAACAGAGCCTAAGCATTATAAATGTTGAGTTATAATATACATTTAGAAAGTAAGAATCTACGTATAATATACTGGCTATATCTTAATTACAGCAAATCAATAGACTAATAAGCAAGCTTCAGACCTCTCTAAGCTTAGAACATATTCCCTCAGCCCTTTTCAGGTGAATTAGTACCCAAATATTTGGACTTATAGCATGCATGCATGTCCCCATTAACTGAGATTAAATCTGTTTTCTTTACAAAACGAAAGCACGTGTTCGAGTAGACTTAAGCATAATTCTGAGCAACTCCATATCTAAAGATGAGAACCGAGACTTAAAACACATAAATATGCATTAAGAGAAACAACAATTTAATCTAACCTTTATAAGTCTCAAGCCACAAAGTTTTCATAAAAGAATCGGAAAGAAAAGAAAGACGATGAGGGAGAAGAGCTTCCTTACACGATCAGATCAGTAAACGGCTAGTGACTCATCACGGGGTCGGCGACAGCACCTCTGTCTGGAGACGGCAGCAGGTTCCGGCAGAAGCTTCCTGCAGAAACGGCATCGACCGGCCGATAGTTAGAGAGATAAATAGAAGGAAGAGTGAAATTTCGAAAAGGAAATTCCTTACCTAGGCTAAGACAGACTCGGGTGAGCAGAGAGGGCGACAAGCTCAGCCGGAGAAGGAGCTCGCGTCCGCGTCCTGTATAGAGAGAATGGGATCGATGATGCTCCCAGTGACGGCGACGTCAACCAGGGAAGACGACGGCGAAGGGAGACTCGGCGACGGCGAACTAACACCGAGCACGGCCTCGACGGCGAGCTTCCAGGCGGCGACGGTGAGTTTACTATCGCGACAGTGGCGATTCACAGCGAAAGAAGTGGGAGAGAGGGTCGGAGAAGAAGAGAAGACGTCGGAGACGGCGACAGCAGCAGTCGCCGTCGGCGAGAGTGGTGTGACAGAAAAGAGGACAGATCGAGAGAGAAGGAAGAAGAAATTTGGGGGTTAGGGATTTGACAAGAGGGAGGGAGGTAGTGTAAGATAAAGTGAAGGAAGAGGAGAGGAGGATCGCCGACGATGGCAACGGCAGCGGAAACGGCAACTCTCGCTGCCGGCGAGAATGGTGCGTCAGAGAGGAGATCGAGGGAGAGAGAAGAAGAATTGGGGGTTTAGGGTTCGACCGAATTGAAATGACAAGAGAGAGACAAGCAGTGAAGCAGGGTTCTAGATTCTAGAATAATACGAGATGGGTCGGGTTCGGGCCGGGTTTCGGGTCAAATCTGTGGGCCTGGACCTGCAAACGGGCTGGGTCAGAATTGGCTTAAGGACATGGATTAAGAATTATTCAACTTTCGGGTAATTCTATTCGTAGCCACCAAATTACTATTCATATCACTGTTTAATATACTACATCCGTTCTTTATTTAGGGTACGTTTGGTAGGGTAGTATAGACTAGATTAAGTTAGATTAGATAAGTTATCTTACTATATCTTACTATAGATAACTAAACTCACCTCTCACCCTAAGTTTAATTATCCAATTTGAATAGTAACCGAGTTAAGAATATTTTTTCCACACTTATCCGATAACAGTTATCAATAATAATATATAAGCATGACCAATAAAATATCACAACAAAATATATATTATTAAACGAATTAAAAATTCATACAATTTTCAACAGTATACTACTATTTGTAAATTTTGAAAAATATATCAGTAATCATCTCGTACATGTCACGGGTGAAAATAACTAATTCACTTAAAATTACAACACCACGAAAAAGGTGAGAGAAAAAATGGTGAAAAGCAAAAGGTGGAAAAATCTAAAATTAATTAATTCTTTATAGATATGATATTAATGGCAGTAATAGGACACGTATAAATTCTGTATGAGACTTAGAAACATAAAGCACACCCGCATTAATACAATCTTTCGGTTTCAGAACCTTAATTAAATTGAGCTGTAACGCAAATTCATCCATCTAACTCTTATAAAATGGCTATGTATGTGGTGTACATAACAAGTCAATATATCATTCATAGTAACAATATATAGTCAAACATGAATAGTTCGAAATTGAGAATCGTAATAATAGAGCTCGTAATTTTAGCAGTGATGAGCGGAGCAACGGTGAGTAATGGCCAATTAATAATTGGGGGAGTTCCTGCAGATGTACCATGGTGTGACACTTATTACCTTACCAAAGAATGCAAAGATGAAGTATTGAAAGCATTATGCCAGCCTGGGGTGGATCCACCAAATATCTCTAATTATTGTTGCTCAGGACTTTCTTATACCGGTTCTGACTGCTTCGAGCAGAAAGTGGTTCCTCAAGGACTCAAATTTTGCCAAAATCCTGGTTATAGAATCAATCTAGTTTGGCAGAAGTGCACCATGGGTTTGTAATATCCCGTAATTTTAAACAATTCTTGAATGGAGCAAGAGATGAATCGAAAAATAAATCTTTATCGCTTCTACCTCCTACTATTTATGAAGAGAATGAATTTTTTCCTTAAAAGGACAAGTGAAGTTGGACGCTCCAAAATAGCAAACATGATTAATGAAGTAGGACGGAGGGAGTACGATTCAAAATCCAAAACGAAAAGTTAATAAAATTGGAGAAATAAGGTTGAGACGATAGAATAAGGGCCTGAAAAACATTATATTTATCTATTTGAGATCTGTCTAGTTTCGAAGAGTTTAATATCGTAAGACTAGAACATCACATTTTGAAATATTGACATGTGTTATGGTAAATATGTATTGATTTATAAAATATCACAAATATCTTCATATCCGATTATACTAGATGTTATCAATATATAAGCATGACCAATAAAACATCACAACAGAATATATGTTATTAAACGAATTAAAAATTCAAACAATTTTCAACAGTATACTACTATTTGTAAAATTTGAAAAATATATCAGTAATCATCTCGTGCATGACACAGGTGAAAATAACTAATCTATTATATATACTCCCTCTGTCTCATGGCAATTGTCCACTATGGAAATGACACATAACCAATGCCATAAGAGATATGAGATTTTATATTATAATGGTTGTGAGAGTGTAATATTTACACTTTAAGTAAGTGGACAATTAAATGGGACGTCCCAATAAGGCAACATGGACAATTGCCATGGGACGGAGGGAGTATAAAAGCATAACCCAATTTCACATTTTACTTTCCCGTCTAAATTTCACACTCTCATTCCATATTATATTTAAATAATATTTCCCCCGTCCCTTTTAAGACGTTACGTGAATTTTTTGGTACGTCCCACGGAAGACGTTACGTTTCCTTATTTGGTAAAAAATTACTGAAGGAAAAACACTTTTTGCACATCCACTTTTCACTTTAACACACAAATTCACCCTTTCTTAATTCACGTGCCCAGAAGGGACGGAGGGAGTACTATTTGTTTGTAGGTTATACTAATTACTTTTATGCATAATATTTAAGTTTTCCAATGGATCGTTGGTTCACTTCCCCAAGGCACCACCCAACATGATTAGGGATGGCAACAGGCCGATCTGGACCGGATCTTGCTTGGTCCAGTACTAGATCCATATTTTTTCTATTGACCCGGATCCGGTCCAGATCCGTCGGGTTCAAAAAAATCAGACCCGAGCCCAGATCCAACGGATCCACAGGTCTACGGATCTGGACCTGGATCCGTATTTTTATTTTTAAATTAAATGATTTTTTTTCAATGCACTACAATGAAAATATTATATTTTTTTGATAAAACTTAGTTCGTGATTGAATTTGAAAAAGGAAATATTACAATCTTTCAAATGAGATAGTATTATCACTTCAAAAATTACGAACACTTGATCCAATCCAATACATAAATAACATTATATAGGTTACAAAATAAAAAATAATAATACAATATATATATATATATATATATATATATATATATATATATTATATCATATATTTATATATAATAAATAAAATATATTATATGTATCTAATCGGATCTTCCGGTCGGATTTGGACCGGATCTGGATCTGAAATTTCAGATTCGGATCCAGATCCGAAATTTTGGTATAAGATCCGGATCCGGTCCAGATCCATCGGGTCCAAAATTTGAAGATCCAAATCCGAAAAAATGGATATGGACTTTCGGATCTGGACCGGGTCCTGGATCCGTTGCCATCCCTAAACATGATTCGTCCTATTACTGTTTGCAGTTGCCATTGACGTTTCATCTTTTCCCTTTTCTTAAATTTGAAACAACAATTATTATTTTTCTCTAATTCATTCCAAAATTATCGCTTTTTCTTTTGAGAATAAAAAATTATTATCAAAACTTCAGAAAACTATTAATATGTCTAAGGATGTTACATATGTAGACTCTGAGTGGGTTTTAACTGATTGACTTTGTAGAAAATTTAAATTTAAGGGTATGAAATGTCGACAACATTGGATAATACTCAGTTAGTCAGTCCCATTAGTTTTCAACTTTTCTTCTATATTTTCATTCTGATCGTCCTTGAAATTTATTTTTAGTATTTTATTTTTGGATACAATCACAATACATATTATACTCTTTTAACACCGCGTGTTCACTTTATTTACTCACACTTTAAACGCAAACTTTTACAAATACAATGTCCACTAAAAATAAACACAAATGTCTAACAAACATAAAAAAAAATAAAAAAAAATTTTAAAAAGTTGGGTGGCGGAGGGAATATTATATCATTTTCTCATTGTTAATTTTGTATCGCATGAAGATAAAAAAGCTTAATTTTAATGGTGTTCACTTCATGCAATGACATTTGTTTTAATGTCTAGGTATGGTAATATAGAATATGCAGCATTTTAATTGATATAATATTATATTGATTATTTGTTGTTTTATTGTTTTTTTTAACTTAAGATCACGTAAATTTGTAACCATTTTAAATTTTAGAATAATTAAAAAGGAACTATCATCGCCGTTGTGTTTGCCGAGTCAACAAAACACCGATGGCTCCGTCTCAATACAACTAACATACTACTTCCGTCCACCATTTACTAACACAAATACTATATTAGGACGTCCACCATTTACTGACACTTTCCGTTTTAGGACGTAAACCTCACAATCACTTTAACATTTTAACACTTTATCCATCTACTTTTTATATAACTTTAACATTTTAATACTATTAAAAAATTCAAATGAGCCAACAATTATTCTACTTTAACACATTAATTTATTACTACACCATCAAAATGCAAAAAAGTGCCCAAAAAAGTGTGTCACTAAATCATGGACGGAGGGAGTATATAAAATTGGTATACAATGTTAATAGTTTGGGTTATTTTAAGAGTGCTATTGATAGTCCAAGTTAATTTAGCGTAAAAGTGTAAAAATTGAATTATTTTGATATAATTAACTCATGCTTAAATGGAACATGACTATCGATTTCTGATATCTTCAAATTCATTTGTTTACTTACTAGAGAAAAAGGAAAAAAATTATAAACGTAATTTCCGTGCATCACACGGGTCACAAGCTAGTTCACTTAAAATTACAACGCCACGAAAAAGGTGAGAGAAAAAATGGTGAAAAGCAAAAGGTGGGAAAATCTAAAATTAATTCTTTATAGATATGATATTAATGGCAATAATAGGACATGTATAAATTATGTATGAGACTTAGAAACATAAAGCACACCCGCATTAATACAATCTTTCGGTTTTAGAACCTTAATTAAATTGAGCTGTAACGCAAATTCATCCATCTAACTCTTATAAAATGGCTATGTATGTGGTGTACATAACAAGTCAATATGTCATTCATAGTAACAATATATAGTCAAACATGAGTAGTTCGAAATTGAGAATCGGAATAACAGAGCTCGTAATTTTAGCAGTGATGAGCGGAGCAGCGGTGAGTAATGGCCAAATTGGGGGGGTTACTGCAGATGTACCATGGTGTGACACTTATTACCTTACCAAAGAATGCAAAGATGAAGTATTGAAAGCATTATGCCAACCTGGGGTGGATCCACCAAATATCTCTAATTATTGTTGCTCGGGACTTTCTTATACCGGTTCTGACTGCTTCGAGCAGAAAGTGGTTCCTCAAGGATTCAAATTTTGCCAAAATCCTGGCGATAGAATCAATATAGTTTGGCAGAAGTGCACCATGGGTTTGTAATATCCCGTAATTTTAAATAATAGAAAATAGATAAATAAATACATTTTCTAAGTAAAATATAATTTATTAGTTATAAATATATATATATATATAAAAAAAAATAATAAATAAAAGGTTTGCAAAATATAAATAAGTAAAATCCTTAATAAAGGGATTTTTAGAAATGATTATAAAATAAAATTAGTTAACTAAAATATTACTATAACTTACTAAATAAAAATACTAAAAATGTATAGTTAACACTTTGGTCTAATTTAGACATTAAAAAATTTATGAAAGAAGGTAGAAATTTTTCTGATAAACGGTTAAGAAAACCCATCTTCATGATGCTTTTGTTGATACGCGAAAAGTGACACCATCTCACATACTCTAGCCAATATAGATTGACTTGTATTTTCATCTTTTGTATTCCAGTAGCAGTGCAAAATTAAAGTAAAATAAAGCATTAAATGTCAAGCTGATTAACTTGTATTTTGTATTCTTGTACTCCCGGGGTAGTACAAAACAAATCATAATTGTAAGCGTCAATTATGGAATAATACAAGAAATTTTATTCAAAGTACGTAGTGCCTGAAGCACACGATATTGTTTATAACAATAATATGTCGAGAGATGCTAAGAGTATTATTAATATACAAATATAATGTTTGAGATAGATCACAATAAGATGAATTACATCATGTTCATTTGTCTGGACCTGCAAACGGGTTGTGTCGGAATTGGCTTAAGGACATGGATTAAGAATTATTCAAGCGGGCCAAACTTTTGGGTAATTCTATTCATAGCCACCAAATTACTATTCATAGCACTGTTTAAAATACTGCATCCATTCTTTATTTATTGGACTACAATATTATAGGAAGAAGTTTTTTTTCATTTTAATAATACATTAATAAATTAACGTGTCAGTGTTAAAGTGTTAAATTAAAATAAGTCGATGAATCGCCTAAAATGTATATAGCCTCCGCTTAATAATCCCAATCAATTAAACTTAAAAAAGGGAAAATTGCATAATCTCTGATTAATTCCAAACCCTCGATGACTTTTTTTTAACTGAATGCTGGCTCTGCCTGCGTCTTTCTCCCCACTTGCTATGGCACCCTTTTCCGGCTCATAACCCTGTTGTTGCAGCTACTTTACTAATGCAAAGCTTCGGGTTTGTTCAATTCTCGTTGCTACCAAAAAATCATTTTTTTATTTATTTATTTCATCTATTACATGACCGGAACATGGGAGGATATACGTTACACCACGATCTTGAATCAAAAGAGAGATTTCAAGAAATGACAGATCTTTCCACTCTATCAATAACCGAGTCGGATCTGATGTATCATAAGGATTTGCCTTTTCTATTGATTCCTATGGATTGGATCAAAAACAATTCTTGAATTGGGCAAGAGATGAATCGAAAAATAAATCTTTATTGGTTCTACCTCCTATTATTTAGGAAGAGAATGAATCTTTTCCTTAAAAGGACAAGTGAAATTGGACGCTCCAAAATAGCAAACATGATTAATGAAGTAAGACGGAAAGAGTACTATTCAAAATCCAAAACGAAAAGTTAATAAAATTGGAGAAATAAGGTTGAGACGATAGAAAAAGGGCCTGAAAAACATTAAATTTATCTATTTGAGATTTGTCTAGTTTCGAAGAGTTTAATATCATAAGACTTGAACATCACATTTTGAAATATTGACATGTGTTAATATATTATGGTCAATGGGTATTGATTTATAAATCATCACAAATATCTTCGTATCCGATTATAGATGTTATCAATAACAATATATAAGCATGACCAATAAAATATCACAACAAAATATATATTATTAAACGATTTAAAAATTCAAACAATTTCCAATAGTATACTACTATTTGTAAATTTTGAAAAATATATCAATAATCATTTCGTGCATGACATGGGTGAAAATAACTAATTCACTTAAATTTACAACGCCACGAAAAAGGTGAGAGAAAAAATGGTGAAAAGGAAAAGGTGGAAAATCTAAAATTAATTCTTTATATATATGATATTAATGGCAGCAATAGGACATGTATAAATTCTGTATGAAACTTAGAAACATAAAGCACATGCATTAATACAATCTTTCGGTTTTAGAACCTTAATTAAATTGAGCTGTCACGCAAATTCATACATCTAGCTCTTATAAAATGGCTATGTAATGTGGTGTACATAACAAGTCAATATATCATTCATAGTAACAATATATAGTCAAGCATGAGTAGTTCGAAATTGAGAATCGGAATAATAGAGCTCGTAATTTTAGCTGTGATGAGCGGAGCAGCGGTGAGTAATGGCCAAATTGGGGGGTTTCCTGCATATGTACCATGGTGTGACACTTATTACCTTACCGAAGAATGCAAAGATGAAGTATTGAAAGCATTATGCCAACCTGGGGTGGATCCACCAAATATCTCTGGTTATTGTTGCTCGGGACTTTCTTATACCGGTTCTGATTGCTTTGAGCAGAAAGTGGTTCCTCAAGGACTCAAATTTTGCCAAAATCCTGGTTATAGAATCAATCTAGTTTGGCAGAAGTGCACCATGGGTTTGTAATATCCCGTAATTTTAAATAATACTCCCTCCATCCCACTTAATTAGTCTCATTGGAATATTTTATACCTAACATATGAATATTAAATGAGACTAATTAAGTGGGGCGGAGGGAGTAGAAAATAGATAAATAAATAAATTTTCTAAGTAAAATATATTTTCTTAGTTATAAATATATATATTGATAAAAAAACAATAAATAAAAGGTTTGCAAAATATAAAATAGTAAAATCCTTAATAAAAGAATTTTTAGAAATGATTATAAAATAAAATTAGCTAACTAAAATATTATAACTTAGTAAATAAAAATTCTAAAAATGTATAGTTAACACTCTTGGTCTAATTTAGACATTAAAAAATTTATGAAAGAAGGTAGGAATTTTTCTGATAAACGGTTAAGAAAACTCACGTCGTTATTTGTTCATTTCTATCCTTTTCGTTCCTTAAAAATTTTCAAGCCATTAAATCCACTCCGAAAATTCTGTAACCTATGTCATTGAGCTCGATATTTTATTTAGAATCCTTAGGCACTTCAAAATCTAAAATCGAAACTCATCGATGAAAAGGAACCCCGTAGGCAGACATTACATATGAATTATTTTTGGATTAGGCAATGCATGCAGCTGAGCCTTCAGCTGGTTCGGCATCATCTGCGTCGTTAGGCATCAGGGACGATGAATAACGAGATTCTTCCTTTATTATTTAAGTCTCGTATGATTTTGTTTAATTTTAAAAATGTCAATTAGGGTCTGTTTTTCCGATTAACACAAACAAAATATTCAGAAATCGAATAGGATCATCTATTATATAATTAGATATTGAACTCACAACTATTTAATTTGTTCAAATAAAACTAACGTAATTAAATGAATGAATAAATTCACCCACATTTCATTACTAATGAGAATGTACAGTAACATGAAGGACTTCATTACCCATGCTTGCTTGTTCCTCCCACTACAAGAAAAGCGCTTTTTAACGACCGAAATTTCGGTCGTTAAAAACATATATTCGGTAGCTAAATATTATAACGACCGAAATAACGACCGAAAATGGTTGTAGCAGGAACGCTCGTCGCTAAAAACATAACGACCGAAATTTCAGTCGTTAGATTTTACTACGGAAAGCAGCGACCGAAATTCGGTCGTTAAATGGTAGTCAGTCAACGAAGTCAACTTTCAAACTAACGACCGAAATTCAGTAGTTATTCTAATAACGACCGAAATTTCGGTCGTTATTTTTAACTACCGATTTTTTCGGTCGTTATTTTTAGCGTCCGATTTTTTCAGTCATTATTTTTAACTACCAATTTTTTCAGTCGTTAAAATGCATTACTAATTTTTCAGTCGTTATTTTCAGTAGTTATATGTTGTGATTTGGGTAGTAGCTTATATTCAAATATTCTACCCCTGTTTAACAATTAGATCGATCCATAACCGACTCAAGAACATTGTGATTAAATAATTTGAAGCACAAATACACAATAAATAAACAAAGGTCTATCGTAATTAAAACATTAAATTCTGAAATTCCATGACAAAAGTTAACAAAGTAGTTGAGTTTACTTGTGGCTAATCCAATTCAAGTTTTAACACTTCAAAGGTATATGAACATCTAGCTATAAAACTCTAAACATGTGGTGACGAGAAAAAAACGAAGTTGCTATGACCTTGAGGCTCCGAGAAATACTTCCACATGCTCCCCAAACTTCCATTTGTATCCTGTAGGTTGCTGTTTTTTTAAGGTAGCAGTGGCTGCACCTATGAATATGATAGTGGATGTCGGAGACAATAGCCTGATTCAAATGAAATATTTAAATTTCAAAATGTATGAACAACAATAACTCAAGTTCCCAACACATTCTTCATGGTATTTAAACACTCGAAATAAAAGAAAGGAAGAAAAAAAGCTACTGACAAACCCCATCATCTCTATATTTGCAACCACCAAATATTAATTCTATTTTTTCAAGCCATAAAAAGAGCTACACAAAAGAAACTAAGATGGTAGTAGGTTAATGCTTAAGATTTATCCGATTTTGCAATAAATAATTTTATTAATTTCAGTTCAATGCAATTAATAATCAGTCCGTACCTTCGAAGTGAATGTCACCTGACTCTGCAAGCTTGCCCACACCATTAGCAAATTGTAGTGAAGACATGTATCCCATGCTGGTTTGTACTTTCCCATTGGACTCAACCAACAGAGGCTCAAGGTTTGAATCGTGCAATATCCTTTTCTTCAAGTCCTTTTTCTAGAGCAAAAGGGTCATGCCACTTTTCTCATACTCAAGAATCTGAAAAAAATCCAATCACTTTCTACACTTTTTTCTAGAGTAAAACTAACTCTTTCTCTAAACATAAAAAAATAAATATACCGAAGGTAATTTACCTGTTGACCAAAAACTGACATTTGACCTTTTTCACCCCCCAAATGATCTTACCTACAATATTCACCATAATTAGCACAAAAGCAATCTCTTGGATTCAAAACTTTCAGTATCCATCAAGATTTCAGGAGCTCACAGTACGTATGGCAGCAAAAGTTTCAGTAACACAATAAGCTATGATAGCTTGTGCAGATCCATGAGCTTTAAAGACGTTAACAGTTGTTCTCTTGTACACAGCTACAAAATGCGTAGATGTTAGCAGAGTGCCCCAAAAGGAAGGTTAATATAGTGTAGGACATAAAGGTTGTATATGATGGTAATATTAGCTTCTCAATACAGAAAAGAATGACAAGTACGACAATAAGAAGATAAAAAGGAGCTACTCATGCAGAAAACAATAGAACAATATTAATGGAACAAGAGCACAAAATAGAGACAGAAAACAACCTTCCTTGACTAATTCTTCACACAAACACAATTACTCTAGAATGGTATTTGATATTGGTCTATAATCATTATTATATTCATGTAGGGCTCCATTTCAGAATAAACAATCATCAAGTATTTTGGCCAACAAACACTCTAGAATAACAAGTTAGTCAAGACTCAAGAGAAATCACACATGTAAATGTTTCATGCATTCAAATAATAACACTTAATCACTTATAGCTTCCATTGGAACAGAAAATATGACTTGATAAAGATAAATTTTCAGGATAATGAACTAAACAGACAATTATTTGATGATACGGAGCGAATCAAACAATATACCACAAAAAAAGACGATGAATGTCAAGCTCTAGAATAGCTTACCCGATCTCAAGATATTTTTGGGGAAGTCTCAATCAAATCAAGTGCATTGGCCTTCCAATCTCATCCTTACACCAGAAAAGAACAACAGAAACTCTCTGCACCCAAATTAGGCTCAATTAAGCCAAAATCAAGCAAATAAATCCACCAAAAACATAAACCTAGAATATAACTGGATAAATTTGAGTTTGCACAGGCGAGGTCACACAGAAGAGAGAACAATAACAATTCACAATATCAGAGACCGTTCATAGCGAGAGGGAGAGTAATAAGCACGCACAGAGAGAGAAAAGGACAGGAGAAAAGGAGAGAGAGCTTATCAGTAAGATGATTGCAAGAGAGGATGACTTCCGGCATCAAAGAGCAAATTCCGGCGAAAACGGCGCGGCAGGCAAGCTGAAATTGTTCACAGAGAGAGAGATACCTTCAGTACGACGACGGAAGCGGAGGACGGAGGACGACGATGAAATACCCCTCCGCTGCGAAATTCTGCAATGCGCACAGAAAGAGAGCGAGTGAGAGTGTGATAGAGAGAGAGGGAGAGAGCGAGACAGAAATTGAGAGAGAGAAGTCGACGGCGGCAGAGGACGGAAGTCGGCCGATTTCCACCAGGTTAGGGCTGAGAAAAAAAATGGGGGGAAATTATAATTTTGGTCGTATATTTGATTCTTATTTGGACGTAACTACCGAAACTAACTACCGAATTTCGGTGGTGAGCATATTTCATTTTTTTCATTAAAATTTTTTATTATTGAAAATTGATATATAACGACCGAATTACTGTTCAGTCGTTAAATAACGACCGAATTAATTCAGTCGTTAAAAATAACGACCGAGATTCAGTCGTTACATTATTTAATTTTATATTGAAATATTTTTATGATTGAAGACCAAACTTTAACGACTGAATTAAAATTCAGTCGTTAAACAACGACCGAAAATGTTCGGTCGTTATTTTTAACGACTGAATCAGTCGTTATTCGGTCGTTAATATGCTTATTATATTTCGGTCGTGAGTCAGTCGTTAATCAGTAGTTATGCAACTACCGAATATTTTCGGTCGTTAATTCAGTAGTTATTTCGCGTGTTTCTTGTAGTGTCCATTATTTCCCTTGCCGATTCTGCTGCAGAGGCTGTGCAGTTATCCACCTCCATCAATTCGAGTGTTGCTATATCTCCGATCCCGGAAGGAATTCTCTCGAGCCTCGAGCAATGCCTGATGATGAGACGCTCGAGGCTCGAGAAATGAATTGCCTCAGCTATCCAGCGGATGAGATCAAGACTCTCCATGAGCAAGTAATTCAGCGTGGGGAATTCTCCCTCTGCTGCATCCCACTGTTCTCCCACGACGCTCATATATAGCAATTTCAGCACTTCGAGATTTGGCAACGAACCTATAGGCCTCATATCTTCCCAAGAAATTCCACATCCTCTGAGAGTAAGCTTCTTAATCCTCAGAGGCACACCAAACTTCACAGGGCTGTGCCATATTAGAGAAGAAGCAACGAAGAAGAGATTCAACGTCTCGAGTTGATTCAAATGGACGAGATTTCCCAGTTCATGATCTGATCTCACTTCACGGGTGTAGATAGCCTTAAGTTTCTTCAAATTTGGAATCCTCCCAATGGCTTCTTTTGTGAAACTGAAGTTTTTCACTTTGGAAAGTGTTTGTAGGTTTTCTAGGAGGCGAGGTTCCTCGCCATCAAGAGCGAGAAACGGAGCAGGCGACAAAGTTATGTTGAGAAAGACAAGATGTCTGAGTTTCGGCATGTCCCAAATTGGTAAGGGGGTAACCAACCTGTACTCGTGCGCATTAAACTTAACCGATGAACCCACAATTAAGGTCTGAAGATTCTCAAGCTTCGGTAGTGATGGAGGAAGAGTGCAATAACGAATGAAGCCACTAGTAAAAGCTATGAACTTAAGATGGAGGAGTTGCAGTATTTCAACTGGAAATGGCTCAAAGTTCACTTCAAGAATGTGCAGAATCTTGAGACGGTTAAAACCTACGAGTACCTTGTCATTGTACGAGCAGCAGAAAACAGAATGAACAGGGGAGAGCGCGGTGTTCACTTTCCTGAAGTGGAACCACTCGACACATTTGGAGAACCAAAGGCGGCGCTTGTGCTCCATGCTTTCTTGAATTCTATTCATGGGATGGAGGAACTTCTCGTCACGAGCTCTACTTATGCAGAGATCCCTCAAGAGATCGTGTATGCTGCAGAATCTGGACTTGTTATTCGACCTCTTGGTAGTGACCAGTACTAGACTTCTCTTGACAAGATCCTCCAAATAAACTTCGGCTACTTCTTCTAAGCTTTTTGACTCTATTGGTTTGAGGAATCCTTCTGCAACCCACAAACCGATGAGGTGAAAGACAGGGATTTGGTAGTCTTCTGGGAAACCTCCCATGGAGAGGAAGCACGGCTTTAGATGATGAGGCAAATGGTTATAACTCAACGAAAGGAGCTTCGATGTAGGATGCTCGTCGTCACTTTCTGTCACTGCTAATCTCACATCTCTAGCTATATTCTCCCATTGATATTTCACCCTATTGGTCTTGAGGAGTCCTGCAACCACAATGACCGAAAGTGGAAGCCCGCGACAGTTTCTTGCAATCCATCTCCCAGTCAACTCCAATTCAGGAGGACAATCTTCTTCTCCAAATACCTTCCTCTTAAAAAGGTTCCAACTTTGCTCCTCGTTCAAGAACCGCATCTGATGAAAATGGCCTCTAGAGTTGGCATGAGCAGCCACATCGACTAGTCTAGTAGTTATAATAATCCTACTTCCGTTATGGTCATTGGGAAAGATCATATTCACCTCGTCCCATGCCTCTGAGCTCCACATATCATCCAACACGATGAGATACCTTCTCCCCTTGAGACTCTTGTACACACGCTCATCTAGCTCTCCCAATCCTCGACTCAAATTCTGAGATGGTGCGGTCATCGAATGTAGGAGGTCTCGAAGAATATTTGGCCTTTGATGATCTTCAGTTATGGTTGTCCAAGCACGAAGATCAAAGCGATATGCAATGAGGGGGTCGTAGAAAAGATTCGTGGCCAGAGTCGTCTTACCAATTCCGGCCATTCCAACTAATGAAATGATCTTGAGATTCGACGAGTCTCCACATAATTCATTCTTTATCTGCATCAGTTCATCATCAAACCCAACCATGACTGTTTCATTAACAGGTGCTGTCACTCTTGAGGTACCAGCATCAGCAGTGTGATCAATGAATGGAAATGCTTCAATTTTTCGATTCTCTCTCATCACTACCACCTTCTGCACAATGGAATCAACTTCATCTACCACACTCTGAAAGTCTTGATAAAGCTTGACAGAACTATCAACTCTAACATTCTTGTTTCTCTCATGCTTATTCTGTAATGACAAGAGCCTCTGAACAGTAACAATAGTCCCCTGACCCTGAGAACTGCTCTTGGCACGAGGCAAAGTGAGGCACTCTTTAGTCGGGCTGATCTGATTCTGAAAATAGAGCTCGATGATATCTTCAGCCCGATACGCAACTTCTGTAATTCGTCCTTCTAGAAAATAGACGAACTCTTCACCTGCCGGTGGATCATTTTCGAGGAAGTCTTGCAAGAAACAGAACTTCTCACGGAGAGAAGTGACCTGCTGTTTAATTGTGAAGAGATTGTAGAAGTGATGTTGCTGAGTTACCTTCAACAGCGCTTGTAAAGCTGAAAGAAGCGCAGCATATGCCATATCTAGTCTTCTTCCACTCAGAAACAGAGTAAAACAGTATACTTTATGAATCAAACTTCACTCGAGAGAGCCGGATTTGAAATTAAATAATCGAGTAAATATTATGGAAACAAGTAAAAGTAGTAGCTAAATATCTGCATCAAGAACAAGAAAACCTGCTTTCATCTTTGAACTTTCTTTCAGGCATTTCATCAAACATCTTCTGTGCGCAACCTTGAACTCTCTCTCTCTCTCTCTCTCTCTCTCTCTCTCTCTCTGGCCACCTGCCGATCGATCGAAACTCAAGCAAGTCAGAAACATAACAAAAGAAATGGTTAACTTGATACACTGATCACAGTCAAGCAAGTCAACCAAGCAGTAGGTGTCACCGAGGTAATGCTAACATATTTTAATCAAGAGTTGCAGTAATTTCCAAAATAGCAGAAATATTCAAACTCCCTTCATTATTATAATCCTCATGGATAACTATTCGAGTTCATCTTACTCAACAGTAACTCGTCGTCACACCTAAATAAAGGCGACATGAACTGTTCTCTGAGAAAAGATTGTACTCTAATTAGGCAATTAGTACCTTTTCCAGCTTTGAGTTCTCTTTCGGGCATTTCCTCACACACCTGTTGTGCATTAGCTGCCAGGAACTCTCTCTCTCTCTCTCTCAACAACTGCCCATGATCAGAGTTCAAGAAAGTTAGAAACATAAAATTAGAAAAATGGTTTATTTCATGTACAGATTAGTCAAGCGTCGACTTCAAACAAGCACAAGGATAAGATCATTCATGGATTTGTTGACTAATAAATATCACTTCAAAGAAGAATCAGTCAAACGCCCAACAACTTTCCGTGTTTATCAGAAAAGAAAATCCATTGCTGATAAAGGTTCTACTGCAGATTTTGGAGCAAAGTTAGAAAAATGCGGGCCGTGTTTCTGTTGCCAGGCGAATAACCCGGTGTGCTGCCTCTGCGCCTGCCCGGTGCCGCCATGAAAAGCCACTACGGTTATTTTAGTTTTGGACCAGATTTTGTTGTCAGAGTTTGAATTGAATAAACTAAAGCTGAAGATACTGTAATAAGTTATGAATATATATGAAGATCTGATCTGTAGTTTATCATGTATTTTT
Organism: Thymus mandschuricus; assembly: GCA_029379335.1. Classification (NCBI taxonomy): domain Eukaryota; kingdom Viridiplantae; phylum Streptophyta; class Magnoliopsida; order Lamiales; family Lamiaceae; genus Thymus; species Thymus mandschuricus. Next base: position 5,061,525 of record CM057080.1, on the reverse strand, counting down.
TCTGTATTTATTTTAGTAAAATGTATTTGCTGTAGAGCCAAATGAATGTTTCCATCAAACATTTGTTGTTTCTTAACCCGGATTAGCCCGGATTAATAGTCCTATCTAGGGCTAATCTAGGCTACCAAACAGCCCCTTAAAGTAAAAGTTAAAGTAGCAATGGGATCAACTATAGAAAAGTTGGTTATATAAGAGAAGAGAATGGTTTAGGGTATAAAAGGATAAGAAAAGTTATGAACTAAAATAGAAACACCGCTCTTTATGAACAGACGAAGATGACATAATTACGCGGATAATATTTCAGGAAGATAGACAAGTTACTAGTACTATTATTTAAATAAATAAATAAACACTTGAGCTTTTCCATATAAGTATGGAACCAAGAAATACAAAACAGCTAGTATTAGAAAATTACTCCACCTATTCCTGACATTCTTTTATCAGTGTTAAGGGATACGTTTCGTTTTGAACGGAATCTGAATAAAATACTAAATGTTTAGTCAAACTCAAAAAAATTCAAACTAAAAAGTCTTGTTGCTTTGATCACACCCCAACTAATAAACGTAACACAGGCCTATATATATTGATCTAATTAAGAATCAATTATATCAGATAATAAATAAATAATGGCAGCAGTAGCAGCCAAGTATTCTTTAATGGTGACATTTCTTCTAATCATGTTTGTAATTTCTCCATCCTTAATCCCTGCCTCCGATGCTGCTCGACTCTCTTATCCAGGTTTATATTTATATGCATCATTTTTTATTAAAAAAAAATATAATTTGATTATAGTAATCTATATGTATGGTTTTTGGCAGAATTTGTGGTGAAGGCCGACGAGAAATGCTGGCCTTGCAATTGCTGCCAGTCGATGCTGCCGCCGTGCTGCCTCTGCGGCCCCTGCAAGCCTCCTCCGCCGTGAAACAAACAAATAATAATGCTTCCATCAAATAAGGAGCGAGAGAATTTGTATGTTTAATCTCTCTGCACTATGCCAAAAAAGTTCATACATAACGCAAAATTTGCGTTATCTATGTGCAAAAGGAAACTGCTAAGAATACTTGTGTTATAAAAAGTTCCACTCATACATAACGGTTCTGTACCGTTATCTATGTGAGTTTTTCATAACGGTTCAAAATTTAATACATAACACTAATATACCGTTATGTATAGTTACTTTTGATAACGGTTTGCAGCCGTTATTAATTTATATATTGTTCGTTATATATGATCGACAATCATTACGGTTTGTGGTTCTTACGTTACGGTTACGAAGTGTTATCTTTGGTAGTTTTTAATAACGGTTTTATACCGTTATTAATATGTCGTGGTGAACAGTTATTAATTCTTCTTATACTCATTACAATAAATAAAAATGATACTTATATTAAAATACAAATAATTCACTGTACATGATTTTCCAAACATAGTGAAAAGATAAAAATGTTCTATCAATATCTATAAATGTTTTAAGAGAACCTAATACACGTATATATCTTTTTTTTTTTTGTAGAATAAAATAAGGAGAGCTATGATCGAAGGAATTACAGCTTCGATCGGACTTTGTTGATGAGCTCGCGTCGCAGTATTTTCCCAGAAGCCGATTTTGTACAGTGTTGATGAATGTGACGCTCTTCAATCTTTTAAATGGCGCGACCTGAAAACATGAATAACAAGTTATTAGCTGAGAATAGGATGTGTGTTTAATGTTGAGGCTAATTTAGTCTGCATGCATACTTGATCTGCTACGAATTTCTTCAGAAAGTGAGCTATTTGGGGCACGGACGAAGTAAGCAGCCGAGACTTCACCAGCTTCTGCATCAGGATATCTGAGAGGATAGTAAAAAATATCGAACAGGGTGTTTAATATTTTAACAACAATCTCATGCTCCATTGGAGAAATAAATCCAACCTGTTATCCATATATGGTCCAGCTGTTCCTGCAAGTTGCAAAGAAAAATTCCTCTCAGTTTCCCCGCATCTCTTGAGCAAATTCTTCACAATCTCCAGCTCCCTATCATCCGCAACCGTAACCTGCTCCGCCTCCCCCAAATACACAACAAAGTAATGCGATTTACCTTTAAGTCAAGTCCTGCACTCCTGCAGATGGAACAACAAAGTTCCAATTGTCAAATATTTTCTTAACACACCAGCAAACTAATTAACATCATAATCCAATGGAAACAACAAGTTGTTAAACAACGCATAATCCCTAAACCAAGCATTCAAGTAAAAAACAACTTTACAAAATCATACATGAAGGAATCATATATTCCAAAAAAAAATGTAATGACTAAAACGAAAAAAGGGGAAAGTATCCAAACAGCCAAAGATATAGTACGAACTCAGAGCATAACAACAAAAGAAGGAATTAAAGAGGAATGCAAATGAATTTTCAAACAAGAGAAAACAGAGCTATATTTTCAATGTAAATGATCCAGAACTGATCCATATATATATGAATTGAACATGATTATACTCCTCACCAACCAAAACTGTTAATTGCTTCATACGTATAACGACTCGAGAATAACTTTATATCAACTTGTGCACTCGATTAACTGTCTCACAAAACCGTTTGAAAGCCAAATAGCTTAGGGCCCTCGTCAACATAGAAAATCTGAAGATCACAGCTATTCACCAGATTGAGGATTGATACAATCATCATCTCCTCGAGCATAAAACCCCGAACTCATATCTGTTTTTGTGAAATATATAAAAAACATAAAACTTTCACAATCAATTCTTCGCTCCTTGACACAATCTCTTATCAGCTAAGCGAAGCAAAACAAAACGGATTTAATGGCCATTTGTTTCAGAATTTCTGCAGCTAACAAATTTTACCAAAATTTATGCAATAGTGTTACATTTTATGAATCTTTCACCATTCTTGAGCAAATAGTACTTAAACCCATACGTTTATAACTGGAGCTGAAATAGACACTTGAAAAAGAAGAAATCAACAATACTCATGCCACTTTAATCACTGAGGATAAAAAAATAAGCATACAAAACACAACCAATTGACCAAAAAAAACCGAAAATCAACAAAGGATCTAATTGCTAACAGCATATCATTGATTAGGCAAAATATATTCAGCTAATAATAACCGAAAATCCATTGTGGAACGAGGGAGGGGGGAAGTTACCTCGGGTGAGTGAATACCCGGAACAGTCGAGACCCGAGCCAAAATGGCGAAAGAGTTTAAACTAAGAACTGACGAGTAGAATGCGAGAGCCAAAATGCAGACAAGGGGAATTGTTGAAGAATACCAACTATCAATAGGGAGAGGGAGATAGAGTTAGGGCATGAGAAGGGAGAGACCGAGATAATTACCTAGAGATGGCTATTCGCAGCGGAAAAGCAAAGCTAGCGCAGTGGCCGTGAGAGACCACAGCCATTTTGGCAACTTCTGAGAATTACAGCTTCGATTCCGGCGCGTCAAAAGCAGCGAAAAAACTGCAGATCTGATCTAGGGCTCACACGATTATGACGATAATGAAACGGGGGGGGGGGGGGGGGGGGGGGGGAGTGAGCGAGAGAGAGAGGGGGGAAGGAAGAGAGAGCTTACCAGCCGGCGGAGCGCTCGTCGGCGTTGGATTGGAAATTCCGGTGGGAGCAGATCTGATCTAGGGCTCACACGATTATGACGATAATGAAAAGGGGGATTTTGGCTTTTAAATAATTTTAATTTTAATTTAGGTTGTACTGGTAGTATTTAGGATTTTGATTTTTTAAGACTTTGAAATTTTATTCATTATCCATTTTCATATTTTAAATTTATTACTTAGGTAACACATGTTTCTTTACGGTTTTCTCAATTCGTTATTAAAATAATGAATAACACTTGCATAGATAACGATTGATACTAAACTGTTAACTATAATAGCATATATAGATAACACTTCAATAAAAAGTGTTATAACTGTCCAAGGCTACGGTAACATACATAACGCAAACCGTTATTTATTTGAAAATCACGCTCATACATAACGGTTTTGTAAAAATACCGTTATGTATGCAGTGTTACCTATGTGTAAATTTCTTATAGTGCTGTTAAAAGAGGTCTAAATATATATAAAGTTGGACGCAGCTTATGTTATTTCATATTTCGATATGGGATATAATTCTATCATTGTAATATTGTGTGTGTTTCCTCTCTTGAACATTGTATTTTTTTTAGAGAACATTGTATTAGTTGTGAATGATGTTCATCATTATATTCCAATATAAGCAGATAAAAATGAGAAAAAAAGATTTTGGAGTGTGTCAGACAGCTGCCGGGCCATCTCAAGTGGGCCGAAGCCCGACTGAGAACGATCCTCTACTGCACCGGTGGCTCGATAACCAAGCCAATGCGATGCAGTTAATCACGCTCTGACCGGGCAGCCGTGGTTCATCATGGTTTCCTATCTCCTTTGATCTCAAGGATTCAGAGGTACGAGCCTATAGGAAAGACCCTATTCAAGTAAGGTTGTGACATGTTTCCCTACCTTTCCTTGATATGTAACGGTTATTTGTATTGGATATATGCATAGGATGTGGGTATAGTAGTTTTATTTTGTTTTATTTTTTGCGCTTTTGAAATTAAATAATATTAATGCTTACAATATGTTATTCTACTATTATAAGGAATGCTTTCGTATCCACCGTTTATATTTTTAATGTGTCCACGGATAATGTGGCACACCATTAATAACTAAAATAATTATTAAAATATAAATCTTTAAAAAAAAAAAAAAGGAAATCATGGCACTGCCACATTAGCGATGGATACATTAAGAGTGTCCACAGTTGATAGAGGAGCGTTTCTCTTATAATTTATATATTACGGAGTAGTATATTACTATTATAAAAAATGTCATGTTTACAAATTTTGATTTGCCTATTTTACCCTTACATTAAAATAAATCTTTATTGAAACATTAATATCATCATTAGAATATTGATTTTGAATATATTTCAATTTATATCTAATATAAATATATATTGTCTATATCATTAGAATAAATCTTTAAAACATTAACATTATCATTAATATATTTATTTATATTCAAAATAAAACATTACATTTGTAGCAGATTATACGTGCGTCGCACGTGATCTTAGCTAGTTATAGTTAAATGTTTGCACATGTATTATATGTAAGGATTGTTACTTACATCATCAGTTTTAGAAATCATGAAATTTAATTGAAATTATTTTGTTAATTTCAGAAATTGGAAAAATTGTTACCCCAATCGTGCACATCGAAAATGGCGCCTCTCGGTATGGTAAGTAAGGAGTGAATTTATTTATTTTTATTTTTAAAACCTAATTATATTGGTATGTTACTAATTAAAAATATTTTTTCAGTGCTTGTTTTCCGAAATTTTGGTTAATAATATTGAAACTCCCTTATTTCCCCTAAATTCAGCGTACGACCAATATCAGGTAACTGGTGTTAATAATATATATATATATATATATATATATATATATATATATATATATATATAGCGGAGAGATCACATACAAAAGACAAGTTCTGTAAGAAATGAGAAATGATCTGGACCATTGATCTGTGTGATATACGGTGTAGATTAACTTGTGCATTATGATTTTACTAAAATGCATTATGATTGTATAGATAACGCATTATAATGCACTGTGCATTATAATTATATGCATCATGCATTATAATTATATGCATAAAATGCATCATTTTTTATTTTTTACGATAATCCTATTTTGTACAGGATCTCACCCCTATATATATATATATACACTAGTGGAGTAAATAACCCAAACATATCGACTAATTAAATTGCAGCTAAGTCACAACATGGTGCCTAACGCTGATGACTACCTAAGCTGGGCAAAGTGCACCGCAAAAGAATTCGAATCCGTAACGACATGCACGCCTCGCCAATACCAGCTTATCCTCGGTACTTTAAATTTACGATTTGTTTTAACTTAATTTTTTAAAAAAACGATGTCCTACTTATTATATTTTAATCGAACATAATTTTGGAATCTTGATTTCAGATTTTGGAAAAGCCTTCATGGATACATTGAAGGCACTTGATGACCGTCCTTCGAGAGGATTGTTCATCAATTCGTGCTACATCCACGACTTTGCCTACACACCGAACATTTGGCGAAAATACCCGGTGCTGGAGAATAAGGTAAGTTGGCTTCTTTTTATTTTTTAACTTTTCTAAGAACGTAACTCAATTTTGTAAATAAAAATTAAATGATAATCAATTTTTATTTTGATATATGCAGACTATTGCTGAGGCGTTCGCTGACTGGTACTTCGAGAGGAGCCCCAGTGTTAAACTCGTTTACACCGAGCATCCAAATCCAATCAACTGCAACATCACCTCCGGGGCAAATTCAAACTTGCACACAATGAAAAATGAATTGTAATGCAAACCCCTCAATCTAGATTCCAAATAATTATATACAACATGTTCTTGTATTGTTGAGTCTCTTGTGATTTGCAAGAAACAGAACGAGAGCTGTTATTTGTTGTTTAATTGTGAAGAAATTGCATAAATGAAGTGATTGTGCGTTTTGCATTTTATGCTCTTATTTCGTAATAAGTGTCGCATTTCAAAATTCCAGAAGCCGTTTTATTTCACTCATGCAACTATCTAGCTTAATTCATCAATTTTTTAACTTTCTTGTTAGCAAAATGATATTGCGGGTTTACCATTTCTTGATAGTCTTATGTTTAACGGATTGTTGGTTGTATTCTTTGGTTTCATACTTATGTTGAAATTTTGAAGTATCTTTGCAATTTAAATAATACTAATCGTAGTGAATTTATATTCTTCTCTATAAACTTGTCTAATATATCTGTCTCCAGAAAAATATTATACTATTCGCCTCATCTATTCACAAAGTGTGTAGTGTTTTCAATTTGACATTTTAGTCTCAATATTTCTATTTTAATTCATGACCTCTTACCCTTCTATAATCTAATTCATCATTTTCTCTAATCATTGTTTTTTAATTAGAAAAAAACAATATTTTATAATTAAATTATTTTTTAGTGGGCTCAATTTTAAAATTTATCGATTTTTTTAATTTAAAATCAGTACAATTTATTGGTAGAAGAAGGAATATATTTTTTTTTAAATTAGATTTTGGCTAGACTAGTAACAGTACATTAAAGGACGAAATGGTTCGTTAACGGTACTACTCAAAAATAAAGTTGTTGAAGGGAAAAAAAAAAATCCAGCACAAAGCAAAGTGTGACATTTTTCAATGAAGTGGTTGTTAGCAATGATATTAAAATTAAAAATCCTGCACGAAGCAAAGTGTAAATCATTATTTACATAATGTAACTGTTGTTCTTTTGGTGATGAGTCTCGTTAGTTTACCGTTTCTCTCTGTGCACTATAGAATAGGACAGTGGCGTTTGCAGAAATTTCGTGCTAAAATTAAAAATAAAATAAAATAGTTATAACTTATAAGGGTAAAAAAAAATCAATTTTTTTAAAAAAATAAAATTATAAGGTGAAAAAAAAACCATTTTTCCGAAAAAGGGGTCCGCCCCTGGAATAGGGCGATCATCTGAAAAGAATCTCCGGGCTTGCATTTTCACAAAGTTTAAATATATTGGTATCGTCAGGAGTTGATGCACAAGCAAGTCTTGGCTGGATAAAGACTCTTTGACCTATTTGAGTAGCTTGTTTCTATGTAAAAAGCTTTCTTTATTTTGTTCATGCATGCTATCAACGTTTGTTCTATGTTACTGCAGCTGTGTATTTGGACTATGATACGAGTGATGTATCAAAGGAGGTGCATGTTGAGGAGCCGAGTGTAAGTAGGGAGGTCGAACCCGTGGTATTCGACACGAGAGAGACGAGCCGTGAAGAGGAGTTGGACGACGGGAGAAGTTCGCGGCCCAAGAGAAGTCTTCGTGGGCCTAAGAAATATGAAGACTTTGTTATTTATCGTTAATAGTTTCGTTATTCTAGGCCCGATCTTTTCATTATCGAGTCGAGCATATTTCAAGCTCCTTTTCGGGTTTTCTTGTTGGTTCTTTCCCGAATCGTAGGTCGAACCAAACCTAGGGTCCTTAGTATTTATAGATGATTAGTGTTGTATTATTTCGCATCTTGAGTAATACAAACCCTAATTTATCTTTCTTGCGTGTTTTCTTTCTCCCGTTCATCTTCGGCGCGTACGACGAGTCCCATTCTCGCGTCAGTCTCTATCTTGGTAGGTTCGATAACCTATCAACTGGTGCTTTCATCTATTGAACGATGTCGATCCCCGCTAGTTCTGGTGTCAGTTCGGTGCCGGTTTCGTTGCAGTTGGAGGCATCGCAGCCTTTGGTGAGTGGTGGGTCCACCATCGTTGATCCGCCCTTATCTTCGGAGGCTGTTCTGGCGTTGTTTCGGCATTTGGAGACTCGCTTGGACGCTTGTGAGAGTCATATGGCATCGTCGCAGCATAATCGTCGCCCGGATCCAGACCCGCCTTACGGGATGCCCCCAGCATGGAAGTTGGCAAGGTGGAGTCCGGGAGGGCCATCCTCGACGGAAGTAGAGGTGACGACAGCTCATTCGACGTCGCTTCCCGTATCCTCTGTTTTCCAGCCGCTTACCTCATCCTTCGGGAACCCGCCGCCGTCCTCGACGACGGTCCCTCCGTCGTTTCCACTGGGGTGGGCTCAGTTTGGATCCATGCCGCCGCCGTCCACGCATTGGTATGGAAAGGGCCAGCAGCATCACGGGGGATTTTTTCCCTCCCATGTAGGGTTTCAGCAAGGAGCAGGAAACCCTAGTGTCCATACGCGTACGGCGTGGGACCCACCAGGGGCTGGGCCACACCACGGTCACCATGGGCTTCGTTCTAGTTTGCCCCAGTCCGTACCCGACCCTTCTCGCTTGCTCAAGATGGACCCACCGACATTCGACGGGTCCGATGCTCACAGCTGGGTGACGAGGATTCAGTATTTCTTCGACCACATTATGCTATCGGAGGAGCATCGTTTGCACTACGTTGTCATGCTCTTTCTTCCGCCCGTTTCCGATTGGGTTTTTTCCTATAGAGCGAGTAACCCGGGAGCTTCGTGGGGCCAGTTTCTAGAGGACGTGAGGCGCAGATTCGATCCACATTATTTCACGAATTACATCGAGCTCATCGCGAGATTGTCGCAGACCGGGTCTCTCGCAGAGTACCATCAGGAGTTCGAGAGAATGAGGAATCAGATTAAGGGGGTGCCGGAGTCGACGTTGCTTCCAATATACTTGGGAGGTTTAAGGAGTTCGATTCGCAATCAGGTGCGTTTTCAGCATCCGCCTTCGGTCGCGGCAGCCATGGCGTTTGCCACCGAGTTTGACGCTGCCGTAGATCGTTCGACAGGCTTGGCTCGGCGCTCGTGGTAGCCGCGGGAGTCGCGCCCAGTTGTTACACCCGTCCCGGCCACTCCGTTAGCCGAGAGTCAGCAAGGGGGACCTTCTTCTTCCCGCAATCGTGACTATTCTAAACTTCCGGTAGTCCATTTGTCATCGGCAGAGAAAGCAGAGAAGACTCGCTTGGGTTTGTGTTGGTATTGCGCTGATAAGTGGGCTAAGGGACATGTTTGCAAAGGAAAGTTCTTGGCATACATGGGATCCGACGATGAGGAGGACACCGAAGAGCTACCTTCCGACGCACAGGCCTCGACGGAGGTGGTATCGGCAGATCTATCACATATATATCGCATGGATGGCCAGTCGCGGGCCGCGTCGTTAGAGTTTCGCAGGCATTTGGGGGCATCAGACGTGTTCATATTGGTGGATTCGGGTAGCACTCACAATTTTGTTCATTCGAAAATTGTGGAAAAAGTTAAGTTACCTTTAACGTCGATTCGTCCTTTCAGTGTTTTTGTGGGCAATGGCCAATTTCTAACTTGCTCTTATATGTGTGCTAGCGCCGAGTTGCGTATTCAGGGCCATTCGTTGTTGTTAGATTTGTATGTGTTGCCGGTGTATGGCCAGGAGGTGATTTTAGGGATGGCATGGCTACACTCTCTCCACCGTGTGACGAGTGATTACGACGCGGGTACGGTGGAATTTCAGCGCGGGGGCCGGTGAGTGTGTTTGAAGGTGACGCCACGGAAACCTCGTCAAATTTCGGTGCATACTCTTGCATCCATGCTCCAACATCAAGAGGGCGTGCATTGTTATGAGCTTGTGCCAATTCCCGAGTCAACGCCCACCTTGAATGAAGAATTGAAGTTGGCCGACACTTTGTCCCCCATCATTCGTGAGGTGCTTCTCCAGAATGGGGCCGTTTTTGCAGTTCCGAAGGGCTTGCCCCCGTCCCGTGTCTTCGATCACAAGATACATCTTCTCCCGAACTCGAAGCCAGTTAATGTGAGGCCGTACAGATATCCCTATTTTCAGAAAAACGAGATTGAGCGTCAGGTTCGTGAGATGTTGGAGATGGGAATTATTCGAAGGAGCTGCAGTGCTTTCTCGTCGCCGGTCCTGTTGATTCGTAAGGACGGTTCGTTTCGTTTCTGTATCGATTATCGGGCCCTCAACGCGGTCACCGTGGCGGATAATTTTCCCATCCCTACCACAGATGAGTTATTTGATGAGTTAGGGGCCGCTCGGATTTTTACGAAGCTTGATCTGAGGTCGGGATATCACCAAATTCGGATGCATACAGACGATATATATAAGACGGCTTTCCGCACTCACGACGGGCATTTCGAGTTCCTGGTCATGCCGTTCGGTCTTACGAACGCGCCATCCACCTTTTAGGCAGCCATGAACGAGATCTTCAGGCCGTTGCTTCGCCATTTTGTCATCGTGTTCTTCGATGATATTTTAATCTACAGCCAATCCGTGGAGGAACACGCGTCCCATCTCCAAGAAGTCTTCTCGATCTTGCTCGGCCATCACTTCTTCATCAAGCTATCCAAGTGTTCGTTTGCGTGCACAACGGTGGATTATTTGGGGCACGTTAATTCGGGAGGACAGCTTAAGGCCGACGTCTCGAAGATAGAAGCAATGGTCGCTTGGCCAAGACCGTCGTCCGTTAAACAACTTCGTGGGTTCCTCGGCCTGACGGGGTATTATCGCCGCTTCGTGGCGGGTTATGCGATGCTAGCTGCCCCCCTCACCGATCTACTCAAGAGAGAGGCGTTCGAGTGGTCGGAGAAGGCTGAGGAGAGTTTCGAACGGCTGAAGCAAGCCATGACGACGGCTCCGATTTTGCGTCTACCCGACTTCAGTAAGACATTTTATGTGGAAACTGATGCATCGGACTTTGGAGTGGGCGCCATTCTCCTCCAAGACGGACATCCCATCGCTTTCTTTAGCAAGAAACTGGGTCCTCGGCGACGGATTTCGTCCACATATCACAAGGAACTCTACGCCATTGTTGAATCCGTGCAGAAATGACGTCAATACTTATTGGGTAGGGAATTCGTCATTCGTTCGGACCTGAAGAGCTTGAAGGAACTTTTGCAGCAGGTTATTCAGACCCCGGATCAGCAGTTGTACGTCCGTAAGCTCATGGGGTATAAATTTCGTATAGAATACAAGACCGGAGCATTGAATCGGGTGGCGGACGCGTTGTCGCGTCGTGAGGGAGAGCCAGCGGCAACGGAGGAGGCCTCGTTATTCGCGATAGTTTCCCACCCCCTCCCAGATATTTTAGAGATAATACGGGAGGACGTGCGCACTAAGCCGGATTTGCAGCAGCTCGCGGCGCAAGTGGAGGACGGCACCGCGTCGCCCAGATGGTGGTTGAGGGATGGAATTCTTTACAGGGGGCAGCAGATTATGGTGTCGGAATCTTCAGCGGCTAAGGAGGCGTTGCTCTATGAGCATCATTCAACGCCCACGGCGGGTCACCCCGGCGTCGAGCGTACTCTCTGGCGCATTGCTTCATTGTTTTATTGGGTGGGGTTACGCCGTGAGGTAAAGGATTACGTCGCGGCTTGTTTGGAATGCCAAACAACGAAATACTCGACTCAAAAACCTGCGGGTTTGCTTCAACCATTGCCGATTCCTAGTCAAGTTTGGGAGCATGTAACGATGGACTTCATCACGGGACTTCCTCAATCTCGTGGTTTCACGGCTATAATGGTGGTGGTGGATCGTTTATCTAAGTACGCTCATTTCGCGCCGCTTTCGACTAAGTTTGACGCGTGGAGGGTGGCGAATTTGTTTGTGGATACGGTGGTTAAACACCATGGTTTTCCAGCCTCTATAGTATCGGACCGCGACTCCGTGTTTCTGAATGAGGTGTGGGAAAACTTGTTTACGTTGAGCGGGACGAAACTTCACTTCACTACGGCATATCATCCCCAATCCGATGGCCAGACGGAGGTTCGCAATCGAGGATTGGAACAATATCTTCGGGTCTTTGTATCGGAGCGCCCATCGAAGTGGATGAATTTTTTACCGTGGGCGGAGTTAGCTCTTAACCGTTTCCACCATGAAGGTCTCGGCACTTCACCATTTCATGCGTTATATGGCCGCGACCCACCTGCTTTGGTGGCCGTTCCACCGCGTTCGTCGTGCCCGTCGACGGTGGCGGACATTATTCGCAAGCGAGGGGAGTTGTGTTGGGAAATTAGACGCAACTAATCCCGCCCAGAATCTAGTGAGACACAATATTTTGGATATCGACCAATATAAACGGATAAAAAATGAGAATAAAAATGACACCGATATTTTTAACGTGGTTCGGCCAAACTGCCTACGTCTACGGACCCGCACCAATATATTAGAGAATCTCAAAAGGAGGAGTACAACAAAATACCACACTGTATTTTGTATCTACCTATACTAAGGCTAGAACTCTCAACTCACTTTTATCACTCGTGTATAACTCCCACACTGAAGTTATTTCCTCACAAGAATTTTTCTCTCTCTCTAATAGAAGAACTCTTTCTTCTATGAGTATTGGTTGTGTTGATGTTGTGTTTTGCTGCTGCTCCGAAGCCCTCTATTTATAGGCAAGTGATGAAGTGTGTGGATGTTCATAAGGCGGTGGCTTCAAAGGCGGTGGCTTTACAGCAGCCAATTTGACTTTGAGGCATCACAACTTGACAAATGGGAATTGCCATAAATGCATATTCATGCATGCTTGCCTTAATTGGTTTGCGTGCTTGGGAAGTCGGCCAAGCCATCATTTTTGACCAACAATCTCCCACTTGAAGACTGATTTCAATCTGTCTTCACAACCCCAATCACCCGCAGCAGCATTTCGGTCTTGCTATCCTAGCAGACCAATTGAAGTTGAGCACAACTTCAATTTATCAATGGTTACCGTCTTCGTAAGCATGTCGGCTGGATTTTGAGCTCCTTGAATCTTCTCAAGTATTAATACCTCATCCTCTAACAGAGATCTGATGAAGTGATAACGAAGTCCAATATGCTTGGTTCTCGAATGAAACGCCGAATTCTTTGCCAGATGTATTGCACTCTGACTATCGCTGAACAAGATATTGTTCTTCTGATCAAAACCCAATTCTGCCAACAACCCTTGTAACCAAATCATTTCTTTGCTGGCCTCGGTTACTGCCACATACTCTGCTTCTATAGTGGATAAAGCTACAATCTTTTGTATCTGCAAAATCCAACTAACAGCAGTAGTACCAACTGTAAAGGCATAACCGGTAGTGCTTATCCTGCGATCTACCTCACCAGCAAAATCTGCATCTACAAATCCTTGTAGAGCCACACCACCTCGTCGAAAGCATAAGCATCTATCAGTAGTCCCACGTAGATATCTCAATATCCACTTTACTGCTTCCCAATGCTGCTTTCCTGGATGTGCCATAAATCTGCTCACTACTCCCACTGCATGAGCGATATCTGGTCTAGTACAATCCATGGCATACATCATACTTCCAATGGCTGAGGCATACGGAATTTTAGCCATGAAGTCGCTCTCCTCATTGGTTTTAGGAGACTGCTCTCTGGAAAGACGGAAATGGTTAGCTAATGGCGAACTAACCGGCTTTGCATTGCTCATATTGAATCTTTGCAAGATTCGATCGACGTATTTGGCCTGAGACAACTGCAAAACACCTTTTTGCTTGTCTCTACAAATTCCCATCCCTAGAATTTGTTTCGCCTCTCCCAAGTCCTTCATCTCGAACTCCGTCGAAAGTTGTTCCTTCAACTTCTTGATCTCGTTCATGCTTGAGCCTGCTACTAACATGTCATCAACATAAAGTAGCAAGATGATATAGCTTGAATCGAATCTCTTGAAGTAGCAACAATGGTCAGGATTGCACTTCTTATAGCCATTTTTCTGCATGAATCCGTCAAACTTCTTGTACCACTGCTTCGGGGCTTACTTCAAGCCATACAGGCTTTTCTTCAACTTGCACACCAGCTTCTCCTTTCCTTTGACTGAGAATCCATCTGGTTGCTGCATATATAATTCCTCAACCAAGTCACCATTGAGGAAAGCAGTTTTCACATCTAACTGCTCTAAATGCAAGCCCTCTGCTGCAACAATACTTAGGACCATCCTAATTGTTGTCAGTTTCACGACTGGGGCAAAGATACCCGTGTAGTCAATTCCTTTTTTCTGTTGGAATCCTTTGACTACCAATCTTGCCTTATATCTCTTCGAACCATCAGGTTCTTCTTTGATTCTGTACACCCATTTGTTGTGCAGAGCTTTCTTTCCCTTGGGCAACTCAACTAGTTCCCATGTCTGGTTATGAATGAGAGATGCCATCTCATCTTTCATTGCAAGCTCCCACTTGACAGAATCCTTCAACTGACACGCCTCTTCGTAGAACTCAGGTTCACCGGCGTCTGTCAGCAACATGAAATTCATGTACTTTCTATTTGGAATATGAGGTCGGGATGATCTCCTGGGTGCTAAATCTGGAGATGGAGACTGTGGTGACTCAGCCTCTGTGACAGGCTCCTCTGTCTGCAAACTTTCTTCTGTTTGTTTTGGTGTACAGCACTCTGCAGTATGACTTGGATCCACATACGTTGGATCGATATTTGTTGCATCGGCGGACTGCACTGCATTCCTGTCCTTGTACATCACATTTTCGTTGAAGATGACATCCCTGCTTCTGATGACCTTTCTATTTTCGTCATCCCAAAAGCGGTACCCAAACTCATCTCCTCCATATCCGATGAAAATGCACTTAAGTGATTTGGAGTCCAACTTACTCCTAGCATTATCACTAATGTGTACATAAGCGACGCAACCAAA
Source organism: Thymus mandschuricus (assembly GCA_029379335.1). Classification (NCBI taxonomy): domain Eukaryota; kingdom Viridiplantae; phylum Streptophyta; class Magnoliopsida; order Lamiales; family Lamiaceae; genus Thymus; species Thymus mandschuricus. The sequence continues at coordinate 5,046,332 of CM057080.1, read as the reverse complement.
TACTTTCAAGTGAGAAAGTTTGATTTCTTTTCCGCTCCAAACTTCCTCCGGTATTCTGTACTCCAATGGTACAGATGGCCCGTGATTAACAAGATATGCCGCTGTGTTGATAGCTTCTGCCCAAAAGTGTTTTGGCAGTCCTGCATGTATCCTCATGCTCCTTGCTCTTTTTGTCAACGTCCGGTTCATGCGTTCTGCAATTCCATTTTGTTGTGGTGTACCAGGCAAAGTCCTCTCCAACTTGATGCCATTCTGGTAACAAAATTTCTTGAACGCCATATCTTCGTATTCACCGCCATTGTCGGATCTCAGCTTCTTAATATGTAAGCCAGTTTCATTCTCCACCATGGCCTTCCATTTCTTGAACATCTCAAATACTTCTGATTTGTGTCTCAAGAAATAAACCCACACCTTTCTCGAGTGGTCGTCAATGAAAGTCACAAAATAAGACTTTCCGCCAATGGATGAAACTGCTGCTGGACCCCAAACATCTGTGTGGACTAACTCAAGCTTCACTTGCTTTGGAGTTCTACCACCAGTGTTGAAACTAACTCTCTTCTGCTTCCCGAAGACACAACTTTCACAAAAGTCTATATCAACAGACTGAAGCATCGGTAGTTTCCCTTTTGAATGCATATACTTGAGTCCTTTCTGACTCATGTGCCCAAGTCTTTGGTGCCACAAATTTGCATTCTTCTTGCTATCAACAACTGCAATTGTCACAACCGCATTCATCGTTGTGTATAGGCTGTCCGCGTCCTTGCCCCGAGCAATGATCATGGCGCCCTTGGTGATTTTCCAACAATCACCCAAGAAGAGTGTATCATATCCTTCTCTTGACAGTTGCTTGACGGAGATCAAGTTCTTCCTCAATTCTGGAATATGTCCCACGTCTTTCAGCTTCCATACAGATCCATTAAGCTTGATCTGTACTTCTCCAATGCCCACCACGCTGCACGGATGATCATCTCCAAGATATACTTCTCCGTAATTTCCCGACACATAATTTACGAATGAGTGTCGGTTTGAGGTGGCATGGAAAGATGCTCCAGAGTCGATAATCCAGTAATCGACTCTTTTCTCCATAGAGCATATCAAAGCATCGTCTGATTCGTCGGCCACAACATTGGCCTCAGTCTTTTTCTCATTTTCCTTCGGAGGTGTTTTGCACTGCGTCTTGTAGTGCCCAACTTGACCACAATTCCAACATTCAACAGACTTTGATTTATTGGAATTCTTCTGGTTCTTGGACCTCTGCCCGCCATTCCTTGACTTGCTCCGTCCACGCCATTGCCCGCCTTTGGTTTGGCTTCTTCATCTGCTATCTACGTTGAGAGCAGCACCTGAAGTAGAAGCCACGTCTGACTGCCTCCGAATCTCCTTGGTCAGGATCATGCTCACGACATCATCGAACTTCAATTTGGACTTGCCGGCAGAGCTACTAATGGATGTAACTGTGCCATTCCAGCTCTCAGGCAACTGCCCTAGAATTAACAAAGCTCGGACTTCATCGTCAAATTTGATGTCCACCGTGGTAAGCTGGTCCGTCACTTCGTTGAACTCGTTCAAATGTTCTCCGAATCTCCCGCTGTCAGACATTTTCATATTGAACAATTTCTTGATCAAATGAACTTTATTTGCTGCAGATGGCTGTTCATACATGCTGGATAGAGCCTTCATGAGAGACGACGTTGTCTTTTCGTTCTTTATGTTGAAGGCGACTGACTTTGATAGAGTCAGCCTGATTGCACCGAGAGCCTTTCGGTCAAGTACCTCCCACTCGTCGTCCTTCATTTCTTCTGGCTTTTCCTTCAAGGGCTTATACAGGTCCTTCTGGTACAAGTAATCCTCCATTTGCATTTTCCAAAATCCAAAATTCAGACCGTTGAATTTATCAATTTTGGAAATTTTATCTCGGTCGACATTGCTCCCACTCGATAAAAAAAATGATAATTTTCTCAAAGAAATATTATCACGACACACTTTTCGAGAATTTACTATTCACGAATTCACTATTCACGTGAATAATAACAACACCCGATATTTTCGCCACAAACGTGGCTCTGATACCAGTTGTTGGGAAATTAGACGCAACTAATCTCGCCCAGAATCTAGTGAGACACAATATTTTGGATATCGACCAATATAAATGGATAAAAAATGAGAATAAAAATGACACCGATATTTTTAACGTGGTTCGGCCAAACTGCCTACGTCCACGGACCCGCACCAATATATTAGAGAATCTCAAAAGGAGGAGTACAACAAAATACCACACTGTATTTTGTATCTACCTATACTAAGGCTAGAACTCTCAACTCACTTTTATCACTCGTGTATAACTCCCACACTGAAGTTATTTCCTCACAAGAATTTTTCTCTCTCTCTAATAGAAGAACTCTTTCTTCTATGAGTATTGGTTGTGTTGATGTTGTGTTTTGCTGCTGCTCTGAAGCCCTCTATTTATAGGCAAGTGATGAAGTGTGTGGATGTTCATAAGGCGGTGGCTTCAAAGGCGGTGGCTTTACAGCAGCCAATTTGACTTTGAGGCATCACAACTTGACAAATGGGAATTGCCATAAATGCATATTCATGCATGCTTGCCTTAATTGGTTTGCGTGCTTGGGAAGTCAGCCAAGCCATCATTTTTGACCAACAAGTTGTTGGTGGAGCTGCGTCAAAACCTTGAGCGTGCGCAGCAAAGAATGCGGGATGTGGCTAATCGACATCGCCGTCATGTGGAGTTTAAGGTCGGAGATCGCGTGCTGCTGAAATTGCAACTTTACAGACAACACTCGGTTGCTCGGCCGTTGTCTCAGAAGTTGAGTCGTCGTTTTTACGGGCCGTTCGAAATTTTGGAGCGTGTGGGTCCCGTAGCTTACCGTTTGCTGTTGCCGGAGGGGAGCAGAATCCACAACGTCTTTCATGTGAGTTTGCTCCGGCCATTTGTGGATGGGGGTGTGTCTTTGGCGTCGCCGTTTCCTTCGTTCTTTGCGCGGGGCGTGTGGTGTCGAAGCCGTTGAGGCTGGTTGATAGGCGTACAGTTTGGCGGCAGAATATGGCGGTTGAGGAGGGTCTCCTCCACTGGGAAGATGATGGTGGCAGCACTCCTACGTGGGAACCCATGGAGGTTATTAATCGCCGTTTTCCGACGTTAGTCCTTGAGGACAAGGACGCTTTCATCGAGGGGGGAGTTAATACGAGTGATGTATCAAAGGAGGTGCATGTTGAGGAGCCGAGTGTAAGTAGGGAGGTCGAACCCGTGGTGTTCGACACGAGAGAGACGAGCCGTGAAGAGGAGTTGGACGACGGGAGAAGTTCGCGGCCCAAGAGAAGTCTTCGTGGGCCTAAGAAATATGAAGACTTTGTTATTTATCGTTAATAGTTTCGTTATTTTTGATCGGGCCTAGCCCGATCTTTTCATTATCGAGTCGAGCATATTTCAAGCTCCTTTTCGAGTTTTCTTGTTTGTTCTTTCCCGAATCGTAGGTCGAACCAAACCTAGGGCCTTAGTATTTATAGATGATTAGCGTTGTATTGTTTCGCATCTTGAGTAATACAAACCCTAATTTATCTTTCTTGCGTGTTTTCTTTCTCCCGTTCATCTTCGGCGCGTACGACGAGTCCCATTCTCGCGTCCGTCTCTATCTTGGTAGGTTCGATAACCTATCAGACTATCGAATAAATTGAGTAGGAGAAACTAGAGTTCAGTTCATGAAAGCCATGGCCAGAAAGAGAGAGAGAGAGAGTTCAAGGCTATGCACAGAAGATGAATGATGAAATGCCAGAAAGAGAATTCAAGGATGAAAGCAGGTTTTCTTGTTCTTGATGCAGATATTTAGCCACTACTTTTATTTGTTTCCATAATACTTACTCGATTGTTTTTCTCTCAAATCCGGCTCTCGAGTTAAGTGTTTATGTTTCCTTTCTAAAACTTCATTTATAAAGTGTTTTACTAAGAAAATATTTTTACTTAGAAATTTTATTTATTTATCTACTAGCATTGTACCCCCGCGATGCAGGGATTTCATCGATAAATAATAGTACATGACAAATGTTAGTTATAAAATATTTAAATTATTCATAATTTCACTTCGTTTCACAATGAAAAACTTATATTTTTTTTATAGAAAGTAGTACACTCTAGTAAAATATGCTTGCGTAGCCCCATGTACATTTTATATACATATATGCATGAGTTGGTTTGCATGTCTCATTTTTATAGATTATTTAACTATAAACATTCATGTATGCACGAATTTTTATAGAATTTAATTATAACATTATCAATCGAGTTTACCAATGCTTTATCAATTGTAGAAAACATGCAAAGAAAGAATATTAATGTATACAATAACATATTGAATTTTATTAGTCAAGGAAATATATAAAATCAATAATAAAATATTATAAATTATGAAATCAATTATATTGAAGCTGGAATTTCAATTTATATGTTAGAATTTTAATGAATTTAAAAAGGTTTTCATAGAAATAAATGCATTAAGTGTTTGTATAGGAAATAACAAAATGTCTAATTTAATTAGAGAAAACTAATAACCTTATTAAATAAAAACAAAGTTCAATTACCAAGAAAATTGGAGGGAAATGTATTTTACTTTAGTGTATATATATATAGATTTTCTATTATTAAAAATTACTGGATATTACAAACCCATGTAGCACTTCTCCCAAACTATATTGATTCTATTGCCAGGATTTTGGCAAAATTTGAATGCTTGAGGAACCGCTTTCTTCTCAAAGCAGTCAGAACCGGTATCAGAAAGTCTCCCGCAACAATAATCAGAGATATTTGGTGGATCCACCCCAGGTTGGCATAATGCTTTCAATACTTCATCTTTGCATTCTTTGGTAAGGTAATAAGTATCACACCATGGTACATCTGCAGGAAACCCTCCCTCTTGGCCATTACTCACCGCTGCTCCGCTCATCACTGCTAAAATTACGAGCTCCATTATTTATGTTTGACTATATTTTGTTACTATGAATTATATATTGACTTGTTATGTACACCACATACATAGCCATTTTATAAGAGCTGGATGGATGGGTTTGTGTTACAGCTCAATTTAATTAAGGTTCTAAAAATTGAACGATTGTATTAATGTGGGTATGTGTTATGTTTCTAGGTCTCTTACAGAATTTATACAGGTCTTTTTACTGCCATTAATATTATAAAGAATTAATTTTAGATTTTCAAAAAAAGTTATCGGTTATTTTTTCCACTCTTTGCCTTTCACCTTTTTTGTGCGTATACTAGTAGACATTACGTGCATTCACACGTAAATATTACGATTGAATTATTGAAGAACTATTTTTTTTCATTTCCTTAGGGCATGTTCAATGCTAGAACCCCAAATGGGGTTCTTAAAGGTGCCACATAGACAAGATCTCATTCATATTAAAAAATCACAATGGTAAGGTTCTTAATAAAGGTTCTTATCATAATTAAAGGGTCCCACTAATTTAATTAGTTGAGAAAATAACAGAGAGAGGAAAAAAATAAAAAGGAATGTGGACCCCACTTTTTCTTAAGAACCAGTATCTTATATAAGAACCCGAGTTCTTATTTAGGGGATCTCCAATGGGGGTACTAATTAAGGTGTGGGTTCTTGTTTTTGCCACATAGACAAAAACCACTCCATTGTACATGCTCTTATAATATTCTCTTTAAACTTTCCTTTGAAATCAATGGTTATAGAATTTTTCATAAATTCATATGTTTACTACTAAATTTAGAATATTAATAAGAAAATCCAAAATATTTATTTGTTTGTAACTCTATTTATTTTTAATGTAGTTATAAAATTTATTTGCGTATAGCTCTTTCAAGAGTATATGTTATATATAGTTATGAAATTTTATATGTACGGATCTGGTATGTTTAAATTTGAACATGGTCATTCTTTTTCATATTGTATTAAATAAGTAGTACTATAAGTATAAGCACCCATAAAATAAATTAGTTTGCTATAATATTAGTATAAACTCTTACACGAAGGCCATGAAAAAAAGAATTTTTTTTGGATGATTCTATGTAAAATATGTATTGTTATTCAAAAGACAAACTATCTCGAATTTATATGAATTCTTAAGTAAATTAATAAGTATTATGAATTGTTATTAATGTGGTATCACTCAGTCTCAAATCATTTATCTCAATATATGATTTTAGAAAACCCTTGTTTAGCAAAATAAATGTAATGTTATTCCAATTGTTTGAATGAATACAAATGTTCATCTACCCACCGTGAACATTCTTAATATGTCGTAGGGTGACGTGTTAATGATGTAATTAATACATTCCATATAAATAATTTCTACCTAAAAAACTATAAGCCTAAAACAAAAAAAAAAACTAAATTCTTATAGAAAAAAATTGTTAACGTGACAATGCCACGTTAGCAGTGGACATTCTTAATTTATCCACAGTAAATAGATGAGCATTTTCCTGAATAAGAGTTATTTGAAATTACGTTTACAATTACTCCGAACTTGATATTCATTCCTCCATCACAAATCTAACTAATACTCATCAGATTTGTAGACATCACAAATCTAATTAATGAGTCCTTTAACATATAAGACTCTTTCCACTTTGCCTCGTCCACCATCACCAAACATAATGGACTCATTTGCACAATTCTGAATGTTGTTTAGTATATTTTTATTTCTAGTCATGTGCTGAGAACATCCCCTGTCAATATATCATGAATTTCCAATCTCGAGCTATTGTTAGTATGCACTTGTATCTCACGTTTGAGTACAATAGCACATGTTGTCTCTTATCTCCCAGGTAAAATCTTCAACATGGTCTTATACGACCAAGTAGTCTATGACAGTAGTGGTATGTAGAAATAAACCATTCAAAATCCTGATTTTGTCCTTGTTCCGAATCTTGTTTTTGAGGCATGAGATTGTTATAAGGATTTATATTAGTGGGCCTTCAAACTTCAGTTAAACTTGTTAGGGCTTTGAATTCTCTTTGTTTTACTTTAACTCCTCCTTTCACGTATCTCACTCTTTCTTTATTAGGAATCAGTTTTTCTTGCTTCAAGATTTCATTAACCTTCTCGGTGCTACTGTTCATCATCTTTACCAGCTAGTATATCTGATTAAGTTCACATGGTTTCATTTTTGTCTACTTTGCACCCTTCAAAATTTTATTTCATTGTAGCAACTTCAGCTCCGATTGTGTCTCTTACCATGGTAAACTTGTTGACTTGAATAGTGAGATGTTGATTCATCACGATAATGTTCTCGTATTTTTTTCTGATGTTTCGTATGGGAAAAAAAAAAATCAATTCAAAAGGATTTGGCCGGCTCATCGTGTGGGTAAGCATTCTAGTGATCGTAAAAGAAAATTTCATGAACTACTCTTTGTAAATAGACGAAGATAACAAATTTACGCAGATAATACTTTCCGAATCACTACAACAAAAAGTTCAATCGTTGGCACCACGAGTTATGTCATAAATACGGTGACATTTGAAGTGTGACTAAATTTAACTACATTTATGATTACATCTATATGCTTTTGTTACATGTTATAGTGTGGCTAAAATTTATAATGATAGAAAATGATCGTAAAATTAGTGACTACAATATGTGACAATTAAACTTTGCTACATACAAATGTCATAATATATTTTTGCTATACAAAGAAATGTTGCTAAATTTTCGAACTCCCTAAAGTTTAACAACGACGAAGGGAATAATAATAATAATAATAATAATAATAATAATAATAATAATAATAATAATAATAATAATTTTTTTTTTTTTTTCACTCAACAAAAACGTGAAGGGACTTTCTCCTTAACGATTTATCCTTTCTTCCTCAGTTCTTCTTCACTCTCATCAACGTATGCCTTCAGTTCTTCTTACAATTCTGAGAAACTCTGTGTTTCGATTGCTTCCGATCGGTGGATGCTGAAATCCGATCAATTGATGCTCAAATCCGGTAGAATATCTCTTCCGATTCTGTTCTCTGCCTGCAATCTCCGTCGTTTTTAACTGCTGTTGTTGTCTTCCTCCAAAAATTCAGGTGCTCGTAGTTTGTATGCTGCTGCTGCTTTAATAAATCCTGCTTCCTTTTCAGTTGATGAAATCGATCCAGGTACTCTCAGTTCAATTTCTCGAAAATCTCTTTCTATAATTTCTCAATTTATGTTATTTTTTTTTTGTTTCAGCTTGCGAATTCTGGAGAATAACGTTGATGCGCAGTGCTATGCGACAAGGTAATTGAATCAGTTCACTAATCATCTTCAAATCTTTTATGTGTTTGTGACTCATTCCTCCATTGATTTAGTGCTATATATCGAACCCTCGTTCATGGTGTTTTGATTATATCAGCTCAAACAGAATTATAATTTTATTGTGAATTTTCTGATCTTATCTTGATGTTGAAGTAGTGTGAAGGTTATTTCAATTCGTGGAGAATGTAATTCCCATTATCCAGAAAAAAACCACACACACTAGATAATGAACAAACAATGCTGCAAAATTCAGATTGTATGAATTATTGTAAACCCCTTCTGCAATTTTCAAATAGTTACACACAATATTTTGCGGCTCATTTTTTTGGCAATTTAAACTTTAAAGCGAAGAATATGATTCTCGAAGTGCAAGAATCTTCTTCTCCTGCTCTTATATCTGTGATAGTGTTTCCGGAGAGTTAGGTGGTGAGGCTCCAGATTAAGAGAGTGGCAACACTTATCATCTGATAGAGTGGTTGGGTGGTTTTTTAATTTTCCATGCATTCCACTGATTTCTTCATTTTTGTTGCAGCCCACTTGGATCTTTGAGCTTCTTACGTCCTTGGTAGTATATGTCATTTTGTTCGTAGCTTGTAGTTTCCTTAAAAGATACTAAGTATACAACAGCTCTCACAAGTTTTTATGGATTGTTGAGAAACTGTATTCTGCATCATAGATGATTTAATGCATCTTTTGAGGATCCCTTTGATTATGTAGAATCATATATGCTTTATATGGATGGTTGACCTTCTAGACTCTGGTGGTACATATATGATTTTCCATGTACTGCATTGGATAGTTGGTTTTTAAAATTCAGTCTTTGCTTTGGAAATCGCACTTTTGCTACTATTGTGTTTTTGCAACTTCCATGACTTGTCCTTGGATTCTTCGATTAAGTATGGAGGGAAATGAGAAAGAGAAGTTAAGAAGTCAATCCTGTAGGATCGGGCTAGATACATGAACTGCATCATCTTCTAAAAATTCATTCTTAGGACTAGCTTGGGAAAGAATCAAGAGAACTGTAAGAGTGTGTGTTTTGATGTTTCCATGTAATAGAAGATTTGTACCTTGTGGAAAGTTTAAGCCATATAGTTTGTAAGTGGAATGCATATTGTTAGTAGTTCAACATTTTCGTGTTTAGTTTCCATGTATCATTGTACAGTATGAACTGTTTCTGTTTTATCTTCAATTCTTTAGACAAAAAAAATTACTATGAAATTAAGAAAAAAACTCCGGTCTTGAACTGGTTTCCTATCATTCCTTATTGTGGTTCTTAATTTGGTAACTCATGGGCCTTAGTACGTAGAACAACAACACTGATTATTGAAGGATGTACTTGCATTGGCTTTAAAATGTTTCTCATAAACTGTGGAAGTGGCAGAGCAATGAACGGAATCCTCTAGTAAGGTCTAATATCAGTTTCCAATTTCTTTGACAATGCTAATTTTGTTCCATCTTTTATTTGTTTTTTGATATGCATTTTCAGTCTTCTGCCACTAGTGTGCCTCAGTTGTGGTAGCCTAACAATGGGGCACTCATGTCCAATGACGTAAATGATGCCGAACCAGCTGAAGACTCAGCTGCATGCATTGCCTTATCCAAAAATAATTCCTATGTTATGTCTGCCTACGGGGGGAAAGGTATCATTGTTCAACATGATGACTTTTAAGGTTTTGTTAACTTCTGATTACAAATCCATCGTAAGTACTTCATTAACTGACATAATTTACTGTGTTTTATAACTAATATTGTTCACCCTTTTTCAGGTCATGGAGACTTTCAGCAGCAACTTACTTGGCTCTCAGGACAACAATATAATTGCTATTGGAATGGAAAACACCTCAATTCGATCACAATGTTGGGGTCGACGAGGTAAACTCTCCGACCTTCGATAAATATCTTATATCATTTCGTTTTATAAAATAAGCTATCTGCTTGTCACATGCAATTCACTTGTAATTGTTGAATAAATGGGCTGCATAATATAAGGAACAGTGCTGTTGAAGTTAAAAAACAAACCCTGAAATTTGTGAATTTGAACATCTTCCTCGACTTATTGAGGCTAAGTTGATGCCCAGTTGTAAGTTGCTACGGTTTTAAATTGGTAACCCTCAATATTGTGGAATCTGTGGACTTGTCAATCCCTTTCCTTCCAACCCATGTATTTCCTCTGTTTAATACACCATTTTTAAATAATGCCTTCCTTAATCTTCTGTTTGGCATTCCTTTATTATCAAGGATCTGTGCATCATTGCTTTTCATTTAGGTGTGAGCTAAATCTTAGCTTTCTTCTTTAATCTAGATCAAGCATCTTCTTTTATGTTCCTTCGATCGCATTGGCATGTTACGCTAGGTGAATAATAACAGCATATTTAATATGTTCAATTATCGTTTTAATGATGTTAAGAACCAAGCCTCATCCATTATTTACTCAATATACCTGCCGTTCTTTTGGTGACGAGTCTTGTTAGTTTACCGTTTCTTCCTGTGCACTATAGAATAAATCAAAAGCAAGCTCAGGGCTTGCATCTTTACAAAGTTTGAATATATTGGTATCGTCAGAGGTTGAAGCACCAGCAAGTCTTGGCTGGATAAAGATTCTTTTACCTATTTGAGCTTGTTTCTGTGTAAAAAGCTTTCTTGATTAGGTTCATGCTATCAACGTTTGTTCTATGTTACTGCAGCTGTGTATGCATGTGTGTGTGTGTTTCTATCATTGTACGTCCTTGTTCTTGTTTTGATTGGAAAGCGTGATATTACTGATGCAGGCTGATACCGGTATTGCAGAACTCATAGCTCTTCAGATATCCAAAGAGGTTGACGAGAAGAGAGCACTTTTCTCTTTAGAACGATTTATCACTCACTTCTTTGCTTAACCTCTCTGCGTCTCTCTCTTAGACTGGAGCTCCATTAATTGGAAGAGGCTTGTAGCAAGGTTTGGCTCGTGAACTCAAAAGTATTGAACAATTAGCTTCTCATCGTACTTCCTTTGAATCTTTCATTTCCTCCGATTATCCCTTATTGCTTGCGATTTCGTATTGTAGGGGCAGATTGTTAAATCTCGTGTTGATTCCCTTCCAACATTTTAAGAAACCCTTCTACCATTTTATTCATCTGTGCTGCATCACTATTGAAACTTGTTATTATTATTCATATATAGGCGCCAGTTCTTCAATCCGAGTGAATAGAGTCTTTGATTAAATTAAAATTAATTAGAGGTGCATGCATATGTATAATAAATGCCCATTTCAAAAGAAAAGGAGGAGTACGTAATTGTTATTATGTTAGAAATAATAGTATTATGTTTTGATCATAGCAAATTAAATTGCATAATTTGGAGAGAGAGAGAGAGAGAGAGAGGGAGAGAGAGAGCATGAGCATTCAATTGATCCTCATGATGTTCAATTCCAGAAATGCATGCAGAACCCAGCTAGCTACATTGTGTTAGGTTTGCAAAAAAGAGTATAAAGAGTGAATTTTGTGCAATTTATATATATTTGACCCACAACCACCCTTGACAATTAATTCCCTATAAGTATTGACGGCTATACTCCCTTAGCACGAAAAATTAAAGTATTTCTCACAAATTAATTCAATGTTTTAGTATACGTATAAAGGGGCATGCATAAATATAATAAATGTCTCTATTTCAAGAAAAAGAAAAAAGAAAAAAAGAATAATGCTTAAGATGAGTGGCTAAGATTAAGCGTTACTACCTTGCTTTAATACAAATTGATGAATATTCAACCGAAATTCCATCTCAAAATTCTACAATTATACACTTGTGGTTGATTGGGTCAAAAAAAAAATTCGTTCTCACAAATGCGATCCTCTATTCCTATTTTAATGTACTAATCGTGTTTTAGATGTCAATTTATATTAAATTTATTCATTTTCTTTCGATAGTTTTGACGTATTATGATTCGATCATTTTATAATATTGTCTAAGGATCACTCATCCATTTTAGGGATTATAATTAGCATTTTTAATTTTAATTTTATTAGGTAAAATAGGGTTAATTTAATCTCTTAGCTTAATTCACAAATCAGAACTATTAATTCTTTTTGGAGTGGGTTGAATACTCGAGAGTATTAATTCCAACTATACTATTTTCCTTCCATTTTTTTTCCCTACTCTCATCCAAATTGTAAAATTGCTCTCTGTCTCTGTACACCTAAATGGATATAGCTGCTACAGAATGAGAAATTTTCATTTATTTATTTATTTATTTATTTATTTACTACTCCCTCCGGCTCAAATATCCCGACACCTTTTATGATTTTATACCTCACATGTAAATATAAAAGGTGTCGTAATACTTGAGCCGGAGGGAGTATTAAACAAAAACAATAAGAGATCTTCAATGTTACTAGCTGTCTACACTACAAGAAAAACTGCATTCAGTGACAACGATTTTCGTCACTATATATCCTAAAATCACCACTAAAAGTAGTTTGTGACGACTTTTGTAGTTTTCGTTATAAATACCGTCACAAACCCCTTTAGGAACAACGATAAAAATATCGACACTATTTTATTTTTTATAGTAACAAATAAAGTTCACGGTAAAAATAGTTTCAGTGACATAATACTAATGTCACTATATTTCATTTTTATAGTGACGAAAATATGATCGCCAATTATATTATCGTCACTGAATAAAGTTTTTCTTATAGTGCAATGCAAACACACATATGGTGCAGTACAGATCATATTAAAAATTTTACAGTGACTAAAAAATGCAAACTTATATGTGCAGCACAGATCATATTAAAAATTTTACAGTGACTAAAAAAAGAAAACTATTAATTCATCGATTTGACCCATATCCACCCACCTCATCATCCAAAACCCTACAAATTACAAATTAATGCATAGTGGATTTAAAATTTAGCAAAAATAAATAAATTAAATTCAAAATTAAATTATTTAAATCAATTTCCACATAATTTCACGATATCGACCCATAACCAACCACACTTATTTCACTTCTATATATTTTTATTAAAAAAAAAAATCTGATTTTGCTTATTTTGTTAAGTATAAATAGCATGCACAAAACCCTATTATTCTCAGAAAAAGAATCCCCTCCCCTCCTTGCTTACTTAGCTTCTTCTCTTCTCTTTTCTTTTCGTGTGAAGTGAAAATGAGAATGGATCCGGTTCGCCCCTCCTGGTTTGCCGTGTTTTGCATCCTCGCCATTCTTGAAGCTTTGCATGTCACCGGCGTCGGCACCACCCCTTCGATGCCGATCAGCGCAACATTCATAGAAAATGCTGTGGAAAGGGGCGCTGGTAAGATTTCTTTACTATATAGTTAGGGCTCTTGCATAATATTATTAGTTTTGTAGCAATATAACATATTTTTTGATAAAATTATATATGCAGTGTGCCTCGATGGAAGCCCCGGGGCGTATTACTTTGACAGCGGCTCGGGCGATGGCGCAACAAAATGGATTGTATATCTCAACGGGGGAGGGTGGTGCAACGACGAAAAATCGTGTCACGAACGATCCATGATGAAGCTCGGAAGCTCCACATTTGCTAAGCCAACCTCCTTTCCGTCGACTCAAACCACAAATCCCGGTAATTACTAATTACCGCACACTCTCTTCTTCTTCTTCTTCTTCTTCTTCTTCTTCTTCTTCTTCTTCTTCTTCTTCTACTTCTTCTTCTTCTTCTTCTTTTTTTTTTTTCCTTTTTTTTCCCTTTAAATTCCAGTAAAATTGTGTATTTGCTAATTAGTTGTGTTACATACAGATTTTTATAACTGGAACAGAGTTACTGTAATTTACTGTGATGGCGCATCCTTTTTGGCAGATGTGGAAGAAGTTAATCCAGTATGTGACTATTCATTAGTAGTTTTTATCGGTTAATATTAATTACTTGTCTTGATTTATTTTAGGAGACCAAACTCTATCTAAGGGGTGGCAGAATATTTAGGGCCATAATGGAAGAACTGGCCCTCACCAAAGGGATGGCCTTTGCTTCAGAAGTAAGTAGCTAGTACTGTAGTAGTATTAATCTTTCAAATAGAGATAGATCGATAGATCGATGGATCGAGATGTTAATTATGTAATGAAATTGCAGGCTGCACTTATTGGGAATTCGGCTGGTGGATTGGCCACCATACTCAACTGCGATCGCTTCCGATCGTATCTCCCGCTATCATGCAGAGTGAAATGTTTATCAGATTCTGGATTCTTCATCCATGCGTACAAATATTCTTTTTTTCCATTCAAACCTTTCCATTAACTATTACATGCTTATTCTTTAATTTTTGTGATTATTAATTAATTTCATTTTTTTTAGGCCTGAGATTCCTGGAGCCATTGACAGAGTCAATTACTTCTCCAATCTTACTTCTTTTCATGTAAGTATAGTAGGTGTGTATATATATATTTTTTTTTTCAAACGCTTCATATTAATTAATATTGCTTACAATTATGTAAGGTTTGTTACGTCATTAGTTTTAGAATTCATGAAAATTAATTGGAATTATTTTGTTAATTTCAGAACTTGGAACAATTGTTACCCCAATCGTGCACATCGAGATTAAACCCCAGTCTGGTAATTAATTAAGGAGTTAATTAATTTATTTATATTTTAAAAACGTAATTATTATAGTGGAATATCACTAATTAAATATTATTTGCAGTGCTTGTTTCCAGAATATGTGGTTGATGATATTGAAACTCCCCTATTCCTTCTAAATTCAGCGTACGATCAATTTCAGGTAATTGTTGGTATGAATACATATTTCTGCTAGTGAGTATATAGACACCCAAACTGTTGAATGGAATTAATGAAATTTAGAGGGTAATATTGGCTGATTAAATTGCAGATACATTCAAATGTGGTGCCTAATCCTATTGACTACCAAGGCTGGTCGAACTGCACCCTGAAAGCCGAGAACATTACGACCTGCACGCCTCGCCAATTTCAGCTAATCCTCGGTAGTTTAAATTTACTATTTGTTTTAATTTAATTAAAAAAATGATGTACTGTACTAATTACTATATTTTAGTCTAACACAATTTTGGAATCTTGATTTCAGATTTCGGAAAAGCTTTCATCAATACGGTGGAGGCACTTGATGACCGTCCTTCGAGAGGACTGTTCATCAATTCGTGCTACATCCACGATTTCATCTACAGACCAAGCTTTTGGCGAGGATACCCGGTGCTGGAAAATAAGGTAATTTTTCTAAGACTGTACCTCAATTTTATAGATAAAAATTAAATGATATTCAATTTTTATTTTGATATATGCAGACTATAGCTGAGGCGTTCAGTGATTGGTACTTCGAGAGGAGCACCAGAGTTCAACTCGTTGACACCGAGCATCCATTTCCGATCAACTGCAACACCACCGCCAGCTAGTTGAAACACTGACTTTTTTAAATAAATGTCACTGCTGCCCAGTTCTTACATCTTATATGACATATTTATATTGACATTTTGTGTTTTGAATACATTTTATTTGGTGATATAATATCAAATTAAAAATTACAATGCCACAAAAAAGGTGAAAGGCAAACGGTGTAAAGTCTAAAATTAATTCATGTATACAATCTTTCAGTTTCAGAACCTCATTTAAATTGAGCTATAACGCAAATTTATCAACCCAGCTAGCTCTTATAAAATGGCTATCTATAAATCTAGCTCTCTCGGTCCTCGACTCATATCCTAAGATGGTGTAGTCATCGAATGCAGTAGGATTCGAAGCATATGTGGCCTTTGATGATCTTGAGCTATGCTTGTCCAAGCACGGAGATCTAAGCAGTATTCAATGAGGGGGTCGTAGAAAAGATTCTAGGCCATAGTCATCATACCAATTCCAGCCATTCCAACTAATGAAATGATCTTGAGATTCGACAATTCACCACATAATTCATTCTTTATCTTGCATCAGTTCATCAGTTCATCATCAATGAATGGAAAAGCTTCAGGTTTTCAACTCTCTCATCACTACCACCTTCTGCACAATGGACTTAATCGAATTACAAAGATTTAATTAAGGCATCTATTGAGTAGCTAATCTTCGTCTTTAAGCGTGGGAGAAGAAAATTTCTCGTTAGTTGGTACTATGGGCCAAGCTTATATTCGAACCCATTGATCTATAATCATGTCAAGCACAACATTCATTCTATGAATAAGACAATAGTCATAATACATCAAGAACATTTTATTAATTATTAACAAACAATTGTTAAATGCTTTAAGAGTGAGCATATTACAATAATAATGCAAATAGTTGTAAATACAATTACAAGCTAAGGCTCTAAATATTAAATAAAATGAATAAAGGAACAAGAACAAGAACAAGAACAAAACAAAACAAACCAAACAAAAAAAAGGAAAGGAAAAATTGATAAGAAATCTGCACCAAATCAAAAAAATTCTTTCATTCCTTACCATCAATAAGAACCAGCTCTAGCACACACATCAAATCACATTATCGAGCAAACCAGAACACTAAAAATATACCCCTTCACCAATCAATTTCACCCCATTTAATCACATACGAATAGCAGAAAAGTGGAGGAGAGGAAGGATATCAGTAAAACAGAAAAGAAACAAGAGAAAGGAGGTAGCGAAGAGCTAGCAACATCACTTCAAACCCTTAAGTAAGTATCTAACCACCCTCTTTTGGTTCAACAAATCTTTAGGGCAAAACGAGCATGCTATAATTTTCAGTCTATGTGATGAACAAAGCACGTCCTCCCCGTAAACAAAAATCCATAATAGAAAAAACTTAGCATGCTAAAGGAACCCATGAACTAAGAACTAAGACCTCATAAATCACACAACCAAAACAATCATATACAATATAGAACAGAGCCTAAGCATTATAAATGTTGAGTTAAAGAAAGCCTTAAACTCAGTCCCAAAACATTTATAAAGTAAGAATCTACGTATAATATACGGGCTATATCTTAATTACAGCAAATCAATAGACTAATAAGTAAGCTACAGACATCTCTAAGCTTAGAACATATTCCCTCCGCCCTTTTCAGGTGAATTAGTACCCAACAATTTGGACTTATAGCATGCATGCATGTCACCATTAACTGAGATTAAATCTGATTTCTTTACAAAACGAAAGCACGTGTTCGAGTAAAGTTAAGCATTATTCTAAGCAACTCCATATCTAAAGATGAGAACCGAGACTTTAAAACACATACATATGCATTAAGTGAAACAACAATTTAATCTGACCTTTATAAGTCTCAAGCCACAAAGTTCTCATTAAAGAATTGGAAAGAAAAGAAAGCCGATGAAGGAGAAGAGCTTCCTTACACGATCAGATCAGTAAACGGCTGGCTAGTGACTCCTCACGGGGTCGGTGACAGCACCTCTGTCCGGAGAAATCACCCCGATGGTGACAGCGCCTCTGTCTGGAGACAGCAGCAGGTCCCGGCAGAAGCTTCCTGCAGAAACGGCATCGACCGACCGATAGTTAGAGAGATAAATAGAAGGAAGAGTGAAATTTCGAAAAGGAAATTCCTTACCTAGGAAAAAAAGACAGACTCCGGTGAGCAGAGAGGGCGACAACCTCAGCCGGAGAAGGAGCTCGCGTCCGCGTCCTGTATAGAGAGAGAATGGGATCGATGATGCTCCCAGTGACGGCGACGTCAACCAGAGAAGACGACGGCGAACTAACACCGAGCACGGCCTCGACGGCGAGCTTCCAGGCGGCGACGGTGAGTTTACTATCGCGACAGTGGCAAATCACAGCGAAAGAAGTGGGAGAGAGGGTCGGAGAAGAAGAGAAGACGTCGGAGACGGCGACAGCAGCAGTCGCCGTCGGCGAGAGTGGTGTGACAGAAAAGAGGACAGATCGAGAGAGAAGGAAGAAGAAATTTGGGGGTTAGGGATTTGACAAGAGGGAGGGAGGTGTTGTAAGATAAAGTGAAGGAAGAGGAGAGGAGGATCGCCGACGATGGCAACGGCAGCGGAAACGGCAACTCTCGCTGCCGGCGAGAATGGTGCGGCAGAGAGGAGATCGAGGGAGAGAGAAGAAGAATTGGGGGTTTAGGGTTCGACCGAATTGAAATGACAAGAGAGAGACAAGCAGGGTTCTAGATTCTAGAATAATACGAGATGGGTCGGGTTCGGGCCGGGTTTCGGGTCAAATCTGTGGGCCTGGACCTGCAAACGGGCTGGGTCAGAATTGGCTTAAGGACATGGATTAAGAATTATTCTAACTTTCGGGTAATTCTATTCGTAGCCACCAAATTACTATTCAATAGCACTGTTTAAAATACTACATCCGTTCTTTATTTAGGGTACGTTTGGTAAGTATAGACTAGATTAAGTTAAATTAGATATGTTATCTTACTATATCTTGGTGTTTGATAACTAAGATATAGTAAATAGATCATGTATCTCCATCAAAATTCATATTTTATTTGAGAAACTATTCGTCCTATGTGGCATCACGTATGATTTTTATGAATATTTTCCAATATTCTCATTGATTTGACTTATTAAAGATTAAAATTTAATTAAATATATCACATACATTAATTGATATATATTACGATTATTCTATATGCCCTCAAATAAATAAAAATATATATTTTATCTTCAATTTTTATCCCTACAAACAAAAAATCAATATTCATCGATAATTTACTTCATTTATATTATACTAATAAGGATTCCCGTCCCACATCGAATTTTCACAAGAACTTAGTGATAAAGTACATATATATAAAAAGATTATATGCGTTAATAGTTGATTTGAGGAACTACATTATATTAATGTAGAAATCAAAAATGAAAAATTCTAAAAAGCCTCGAATGGGCTAACGAAAAAATTAACAGGTAGATTTGCACTAATTATGTTAACAGGTAGATTTGCACTAATTATGTTAACGTAAATTAACAGGTAGATTTGCACTAATTATGTTAATGTTATGCTGAACAACGAGCTAACAGAATATTATAATATTACGCTTTAGCGTATTTTTTTATTGTTACAAGTAACGGGCGGATTGCAATAATTAAATATAGATGCTAACGTTATATCAAACGGGCTAACGAAATTAACGGGCAGATTTGTACTATTCATGCTAACGTTATGTCGAATAACGGGCTAACATGAGATTATAATATTACGTTTTAACATTTTTTTTATTGTTACAAGTAACGTGCGGATTACAATAATTAATATAGATAATTATGTATTTTAGATTAAAAAATTTAAGCACGATTGCAAAATAAATTAATTTCCGTCGAAAATTGATATTAATTATGGACATTCCTATTAAGTGATTCAAATCGAATTTTGACGTGACTTAAATCGTATAGTTCTTTAAGAAATGTTAACCCTTTTTATTCCTTCAAAAAAGATCCATCTGAAGAGTGTTTAGATAAAATAAACAACTGGAGGCATAATATATTTTTATTTTATTATAAATTTTGTTTTAAAATAACATATTCATGTTAAAATTTGACGGGATAAAATATAAAACATATCTATCGTAAAAAAGTTAATTTCTTAACCCATTTTCATATTTACTACGAGTAACGGGCTACTTGAAATAATTAATATAAAAAATTATTTAATTTTTATTAAAACTTTTATTTGTAATTACAAAATAATTTGAAACTCGTCGAATTTCGACGGGTACTGCACTAGTATTTGTAAATTTTGAAAAATATATCAGTAATCATCTCGTGCATGACAAGGGTGAAAATAACTAATTCACTTAAAATTACAACACCACGAAAAAGGTGAGAGAAAAAATGGTGAAAAGCAAAAGGTGGAAAAATCTAAAATTAATTCTTTATAAATACTCCCTCCGTCCACCTATTTCTGACACGCTTTCCTTTTTGGGCCGTCCACCTATTTCTGACACGTTTCCTTTTTTGGAAAGAATTAGCCACTAAGTAGTACAATTAGTAAATCCCTTATTACACTTAACATTCCATACTTAAATCTCATCCACTCATTTTTTCTGCACGTAGTTCAATATAATTTAAATTTCGAAAGTTTAAATTATTATAACTTGCTCGTTTGTTATCGGATTTTTATGATTTTTATATCAAATTAAAGGTCTTTATACGATTTTTCATTTAAGATCAGACAAGAACATGTTTTTATGCATATATGATGCTCTGTTTCTAAAATATGTTTATTCCCTACAAAATACACTTTATACACTACATCCATAAACACAATACACTTTACACACTAACCACTCCCGTCTTAAAACCCGTGCAAAAAGTAAACGTGTCAGAAATAGGTGGACGGAGGGAGTATGATATTAATGGCAGTAATAGGACACGTATAAATTCTGTATGAGACTTAGAAACATAAAGCACACCCGCATTAATACAATCTTTCGGTTTCAGAACCGTAATTAAATTGAGTTGTAACGCAAATTCATCCATCTAACTCTTATAAAATGGCTATGTATGTGGTGTACATAACAAGTCAATATATCATTCATAGTAACAATATATAGTCAAACATGAGTAGTTCGAAATTGAGAATCGTAATAATAGAGCTCGTAATTTTAGCAGTGATGAGCGGAGCAGCGGTGAGTAATGGCCAATTAATTGGGGGAGGGGTTCCTGCAGATGTACCATGGTGTGACACTTATTACCTTACCAAAGAATGCAAAGATGAAGTATTGAAAGCATTATGCCAGCCTGGGGTGGATCCACCAAATATCTCTAATTATTGTTGCTCAGGACTTTCTTATACCGGTTCTGACTGCTTCGAGCAGAAAGTGGTTCCTCATGGACTCAAATTTTGCCAAAATCCTGGTTATAGAATCAATCTAGTTTGGCAGAAGTGTACCATGGGTTTGTAATATCCCGTAATTTTAAACAATTCTTGAATGGGGCAAGAGATGAACCGAAAAATAAATCTTTATCGCTTCTACCTCCTACTATTTATGAAGAGAATGAATCTTTTCCTTAAAAGGACAAGTGAAGTTGGACGCTCCAAAATAGCAAACATGATTAATGAAGTAGGACGGAGGGAGTACGATTCAAAATACAAAACGAAAAGTTAATAAAATTGGAGAAATAAGGTTGAGACGATAGAATAAGGGCCTGAAAAACATTAAATTTATCTATTTGAGATCTGTCTAGTTTTGAAGAGTTTAATATCATAAGACTAGAACATCACATTTTGAAATATTGACATATGTTATGGTAAATATGTATTGATTTATAAAATATCACAAATATCTTCATATCCGATTATAGATGTTATCAATAATAATATATAAGCATGACCAATAAAATATCACAACAAAATATATGTTATTAAACGAAGTAAAAATTCAAACAATTTTCAACAATATACTACTATTTGTAAAATTTGAAAAATATATCAGTAATCATCTCGTGCATGACACAGGTGAAAATAACTAATCTATTATATTTATATATATAAAAGCAGAACCCAATTTCACATTTTACTTTCCCGCCTAAATTTCACACTCTCATTCCATATTATATTTAAATAGTACTTCCTTCGTCCCTTCTAAGACGTTACGTATTCCTTTTTGGTACGTTCCGCGAAAAGACGTTACGTTTCCTTATTTGATAAAAAAATTACTAAAGGAAAAACACTTTTTGCACATCCACTTTTCACTTTAACACACAAATCCACCATTTCTTAATTTATATATATAAAAGCAGAACCCAATTTCACATTTTACTTTCCCGCCTAAATTTCACACTCTCATTCCATATTATATTTAAATAGTACTTCCTTCGTCCCTTCTAAGACGTTACGTATTCCTTTTTGGTACGTTCCGCGAAAAGACGTTACGTTTCCTTATTTGATAAAAAATTATTAAAGGAAAAACACTTTTTGCACATCCACTTTTCACTTTAACACACAAATCCATCATTTCTTAATTCACGTGCCTAAAAGCAAAGATAACATCTTAGAAGGGACGGAGGGAGTACTATTTGTTTGTAGGTTATACTAATTACTTTTATGCATAGTATTTAAGTTTTCCAATGGATCGTTGGTTCACTTCCCCAAGGCACCGCCCAACATGATTCGTCCTATTACTTTGCAGCTGCCATTGACGTTTCATCTTCTTCCTTTTCTTAAATTTGAAGCAACAATTATTATTTTTCTCTAATTCATTCCAAAATTATCGTTTTTTCTTTTGAGAATAAAAAATTATAATCAAAACTTCAGAATACTATTAATATGTCTAAGGATGTTACATATGTAGACTCTGAGTGGGTTTTAACTAGGGGTGAGCATTCGGGTTTCGGATCGGGTTTTTCGTAAAATTAGAAAAACCGAAAAAAATTCGGGTTTTGAAAAAAAATCCGAACCCGAACCAAACTTCTAAAAAACCCGAACCCGAAAAACCGAAATTTAAAATTTCGGTTTTTCGGTTTTCGGTTTTTCTCCGAATTATTGTAAATGAATAAGCAATAACACAAAAATACGACTTAATAATTGATGAATTTAAAAGGTGAGTATACATAAATCTACACTTACATTACAACTACCAGCTGAGTAATCTATGATGGGATTATGAAGCAAATCTGCAAATTAAAAAAAAAATAATTCTATATCAAATCTGCAAATTTAAACCATTTTATTGACAAAATAAATAAACCCACAAGCGACGGCGTATTTAAGCAAAATAAATAAACCCACAAGTAACCAGAGCGAGAACAGGGGAGATTGATGGAAGCCATAGATTCAGCCAAAAGTTGAGAAATCAAATCTGAAGAAGAGGAGTATTTACGCAGTATGGATTAATTCTGGAAACAAGTGGAGGAATTGGGAGAGAGAGAGAGAGAGAGAGAGAGAGGGAGAAGGGCGGCGCGGCGACGGAGGCACCACGCGATTCGCGATTTGGGCGGCGCGACGAAGGCGGCAGGTGAGTGAAGGTCGCGTTTTTACTATTAAGATTAGGGGATGTACCTTTCTGTCTTGTGGAGAGGAGAAGAGCAATGGAGAGAGCTAAGAGAGGTGCGTCGCCGGCTGAGAATTGAAAATCGTTGCGATTCTTGCGAGGAAGAGAAGAGACTGAGTTGAATTGAAGCTTTGCGGCGCCGGCTGGGGAGTTTCTTAGAATTGATAACCTATTTTTAGATATTTAGGTGATTAGGTTTTATTTTATATATAAATATATAAATATATAAAATATTAATAAATACAATTCGGGTTTCGGGTTTTCGGGTGGTAAAAAAAATCACCCGAACCGAAACCCGAAAACCGAAATTTACCAAAAAAAAACCCGAAATTAAAAAAAAACCCGAATAACCCGAACCAAAATTTTATTTCGGCTCGGGTTCGGTTCGGTTTTCGGGTTTTGGTGAATTGTGCTCACCCCTAGTTTTAACTGATTGACTTTGTAGAAAATTTAAATTTAAGGATATGAAGTGTCGACAACATTGGATAATACTCAGTCCCATTAGTTTTCAACTTTTCTTCTATATTTTCATTCTGATCGTCCTTGAAATTTATTTTGAGTATTTTATTTTTGGACACAATCACAATACATATTATACTCTTTTAACACCGCGTGTTCACTTTATTTACTCACACTTTAAACGCAAACTTATACAAATACAATGTCCACTAAAAATAAACACAAATGTCTAACAAACATAAAATAAATAAATAAATAAAAAAAAAAAAGTTGGGAGGCGGAGGGAATATTATATCATTTTCTCATTGTTAATTTTGTATCGCATGAAGATAAAAAAGCTTAATTTTAATGGTGTTCACTTCATGCAATGACATTCGTTTTAATGTCTAGGTATGGTAATATAGAATATGCAGCATTTTAATTGATACTCCCTCCGTCCCTTTGGAGTTGTTACATTTCTTTTCAGCATTTGTCTCAAGCATTTTCGAGCGTCTTGATGGTAAGTTTCAAAATATCTTTTTGTGAAAATTTTAAATTTACAAGATACTACAAGTGTTTTACTATCTCATAAAAGGAAAAAATCTTTAAAAAACTATTTAAAAACTTATCATTAAAATTCTCGAAAACGCTTGAGACAAATGCTAAAAAGAAATGTAACAACTCCAAAGGGACGGAGGGAGTATAATATTATATTGATTATTTGTTGTTTTATTGTTTTTTTTTTAACTTAAGATCACGTAAATTTGTAATCATTTTAAATTTTAGAATAATTAAAAAGGAACTATCATCGCCGTTGTGTTTGCCGAGTTAACAAAACACTGATGGCTCCGTCTCAATACAACTAACATACTACCTCCGTCCACCATTTACTGACACAAATACTATATTGGGACGTCCACCATTTACTGACACTTTCCGTTTTAGGACGTAGACCCCACAATCACATTAACACTTTAACACTTTATCCATCTACTTTTTATTACTTTAACATTTTATTACTATTAAAAAATCAAATGAGCCCACAATTATTCTACTTTAACACTTTAACACATTAATTAATTTATTACAACACCATCAAAATGCAAAAAAATTGTGCCCAAGAAAGTGTGTCACTAAATCATGGACGGAGGGAGTATATAAAATTGGTATAAAATGTTAATAGTTTGGGTTATTTTAAGAGTGCTATAGATAGTCCAAGTTAATTTAGCGTAAAAGTGTAAAAATTGGATTATTTTGATATAGTTAACTCATGCTTAAATGGAACATGACTATCGATTTCTAATATCTTCAAATTCATTTGTTTACTTACTAGAGAAAAAGGAAAAAAATTATAAACGTAATTTCCGTGCATCGCACGGGGCACAAGCTAGTTCACTTAAATTACAACGCCACGAAAAACGAAAAGTGTGAGAGAAAAAATGGTGAAAAGCAAAAGGTGGAAAAATCTAAAATTAATTCTTTATAGATATGATATTAATGGCAGTAATAGGACATGTATAAATTCTGTATGAGACTTAGAAACATAAAGCACACCCGCATTAATACAATCTTTCGGTTTTAGAACCTTAATTAAATTGAGTTGTAACGCAAATTCATCCATCTAACTCTTATAAAATGGCTATGTATGTGGTGTACATAACAAGTCAATATGTCATTCATAGTAACAATATATAGTCAAACATGAGTAGTTCGAAATTGAGAATCGGAATAATAGAGCTCGTAATTTTAGCAGTGATGAGCGGAGCAGCGGTGAGTAATGGCCAATTAATAATTTGGGGAGTTCCTGCAGATGTACCATGGTGTGACGCTTATTACCTTACCGAAGAATGCAAAGATGAAGTATTGAAAGCATTATGCCAACCGGACGTGGATCCACCAAATATCTCTAATTATTGTTGCTCGGGACTTTCTTATACCGGTTCTGACTGCTTCGAGCAGAAAGTGGTTCCTCAAGGATTCAAATTTTGCCAAAATCCTGGCGATAGAATCAATATAGTTTGGCAGAAGTGCACCATGGGTTTGTAATATCCCGTAATTTTAAATAATAGAAAATAGATAAATAAATACATTTTCTAAGTAAAATATATTTTCTTAGTTATAAATATATATATTTATAAAAAAAATTAATAAATAAAAGGTTTGCAAAATATAAATAAGTAAAATCCTTAATAAAAGAAATTCTAGAAATGATTATAAAATAAAATCAGTTAAATAAAATTTCTAAAAATGTATAGTTAACACTTTGTTCTAATTTAGACATTTAAAAAATTTATGAAAGAAGGTAGGAATTTTTCTGTTAAACCGTTAAGAAAACTCACGTCGCTATTTGTCTATTATTATCCTTTTCGTTCCTTTAAAATTATTCGAGCCATTAAATCCACTCCGAAAAATTTGTAACCCATGCCATTGAGCTCAATATTTTATTTAGAATTCATAGGCACTTCAAAATCTAAAATCGAAACCCATCGATGAAAAAAGGAACCCCGTAGGCAGACATTACATAGGAATTATTTTTGGATTAGGCAATGCATGCAGCTGAGCCTTCAGCTGGTTCGGCATCATCTACGTCGTTAGGCATCAGGGACGATGAATAACGAGATTCTTCCTTTATTATTTAAGTCTCGTATGATTTTGTTTAATTTTAAAAATGTCAATTAGGGTCTGTTTTTCCGATTAACACAAACAAAATATTCAGAAATCGAATGGGATCCTCTATTCCATAAACAGATATTGAACTCACGACTATTCAATTTGTTCAAATAAAACTAACATAATTAAATGAATTACTAATGAGGATGAACAGTAACATGAAGGACTTCATTACCCATGCTTGCTTGTTCCTCCATTATTTCCCTTGCTGATTCTGCTGCAGAGGCTGTGCAGTTATCCACCTCCATCGTTTCCAGTGTTGCTATATCTCCAATCCCGGAAGGAATTCTCTCGAGCCTCGAGCAATCCCTGATGATGAGATGCTCGAGGCTCGAGAAATGGATTGCCTCGGCTATCCAACGGATGAGATCAAGACTCTCCATGAGCAAGTACTTCAGCGTGGGGAATTCTCCCTCTGCTGCCTCCCACTGTTCTCCCACGACGCTCATATATAGCAGTTTCAGCACTTCGAGATTCGGCAACAAACCTATAGTCCTCGTATCTTCCCAAGAAATTCCGCACCCTCTGAGAGTAAGCTTCTTAATCCTTAGAGGCACACCAAACTTCACAGGGCCGTGACCTATTAGAGAAGAAGCAACGAAGAAGAGATTCAACGTCTCGAGTTGATTCAAATGGACGAGATTTCCAAGTTCATGATCTGATCTCACTTCACGGGTGTAGATAGCCTTAAGTTTCTTCAAATTTGGAATCCTCGCAATGGCCTCTTTTGTGAAACTGAAGTTTTTCACTTTGGAAAGTGTTTGTAGGTTTTCTAGGAGGCGAGGTTCCTCGTCATCAAGAGCGAGAAACGGGGCAGGCGACAAAGTTATGTTGAGAAAGACAAGATGTCTGAGCTTCGGCATGTCCCAAATTGGTAAGGGGGCAACCAACCTGTACTCGTGCGCATTAAACTTAACCGATGAACCCACAATTAAGGTCTGAAGATTCTCAAGCTTCGGTAGTGATGGAGGAAGAGTGCAATAACGAATGAAGCCACTAGTAAAAGCTATGAACTTAAGATGGAGGAGTTGCAGTATTTCAACTGGAAATGACTCAAAGTTCACTTCAAGAATGTGCAGAATCTTGAGACGATTAAAACCTACGAGTACCTTCTCATTGTACGAGCAGCAGAAAACAGAATGAACAGGGGAGAGTGCGGTGTTCGCGGTCCTGAAGTGGAACCACTCGACACATTTGGAGAACCAAAGGCGGCGCTTGTGCTCCATGCTTTCTTGAATTCTATTCATGGGATGGAGGAACTTCTCGTCACGAGCTCTACTTATGCAGAGATCCCTCAAGAGATCGTGTATGCTGCAGAATCTGGACTTGTTATTCGACCTCTTGGTAGTGACCAGTACTAGACTTCTCTTGACAAGATCCTCCAAATAAACTTCGGCTACTTCTTCTAAGCTTTTTGACTCTATTGGTTTGAGGAATCCTTCTGCAACCCACAAACCGATGAGGTGAAAGACGGGGATTTGGTAGTCTTCTGGGAAACCTCCCATGGAGAGGAAGCACGGCTTTAGATGATGAGGCAAATGGTTATAACTCAAAGAAAGGAGCTTTGATGTAGGATGCTCGTCGTCACTTTCTGTCACTGCTAATCTCACATCTCTAGCAATATTCTCCCATTGATATTTCACCCTATTGGTCTTAAGGAGTCCTGCAACCACAATGACCGAAAGTGGAAGCCCGCGACAGTTTCTTGCAATCCATCTCCCAGTCCCCTCCAATTCAGGAGGACAATCTTCTTCTCCAAATACCTTCCTCTTAAAAAGGTTCCAACTTTGCTCCTCGTTCAAGAACCGCATCTGATGAAAATGGCCTCTAGAGTTGGCATGAGCAGCCACATCGACTAGTCTAGTAGTTATAATAATCCTACTTCCGTTATGGTCATTGGGAAAGATCATATTAACCTCGTCCCATGCCTCTGAGCTCCACATATCATCCAACACGATGAGATACCTTCTCCCCTTGAGACTCTTGTACACACGCTCATCTAGCTCTCCCGATCCTCGACTCAAATTTTGAGATGGTGCGGTCATCGAATGTAGGAGGCCTCGAAGAATATTTGGCCTTTGATGATCTTCAGTTATGGTTGTCCAAGCACGAAGATCAAAGCGATATGCAATGAGGGGGTCGTAGAAAAGATTCGTGGCCAGAGTCGTCTTACCAATTCCGGCCATTCCAACTAATGAAATGATCTTGAGATTCGACGAGTCTCCACATAATTCATTCTTTATCTGCATCAGTTCATCATCAAACCCAACCATGACTGTTTCATTAACAGGTGCTGTCACTCTTGAGGTACCAGCATCAGCAGTGTGATCAATGAATGGAAATGCTTCGATTTTTCGATTCTCTCTCATCACTACCACCTTCTGCACAATGGAATCAACTTCATCCACCACACTCTGAAAGTCTTGATAAAGCTTGACAGAACTATCAACTCTAACATTCTTGTTTCTCTCATGCTTATTCTGTAATGACAAGAGCCTCTGAACAGTAACAATAGTCCCCTGACCCTGAGAACTGCTCTTGGCACGAGGCAAAGCGAGGCACTCTTTAGTCGGGCTGATCTGATTCTGAAAATAGAGCTCGATGATATCTTCAGCCCGATACGCAACTTCTGTAATTCGTCCTTCTAGAAAATAGACGAACTCTTCACCTGCCGGTGGATCATTTTCGAGGAAGTCTTTCAAGAAACAGAACTTCGCGTGGAGAGCCGTGATTTGCTGTTTAATTGTGAAGAGATTATAGAAGCATTGTTGCTGTTGCACCTTCACCAGCGCTTGTAAAGCTGAAAGAAGCGCAGCATATGCCATATCTAGTCTTCTTCCACTCAGAAACAGAGTAGAACAGTATGCTTTATGAATCAAACTTCATAAGGGAAGCATAAACACTTCACTCGAGAGCCGGATTCGACACTAAATAATCGAGTAAATATTATGGAAACAAGTAAAAGTAGTAGCTAAATATCTACATCAAGAACAAGAAAACCTGCTTTCACCTTTGAACTGTCTTTCAGGCATTTCATCAGACACCTTCTGTGCACAACCTTGAACTCTCTCTCTCTCTCTCTCTCTGTGTGTCCATCTGGCCACCTGAAAGAAATGGTTAATTTGATACACTGATCACAGTGAAGCAAGTCAACCAAGCAGTAGGTGTCACCGAGTTAAGCTAACATATTTTAATCACGAGTTGCAGTAATTTCCAAACTAGCAGAAAAATTCAAACTCCCTTCATTATTATAATCCTCATGGATAACTATCGAGTTCATCTTACTCAACAGTAACTCGTCGTCACACCTAAATAAAATAAAGGCGACATGAACTGCTCTCCGAGAAAAAATTGTACTCTAATTAAGCAATTAGTACCTTTTCTAGCTTTGAGTTCTCTTTCGGGCATTTCCTCACACACCTGTTGTGCATTCGCTGCCAGGGATCTCTCTCTCTCTCAACAACTGCCCATGATCAGAGTTCAAGAAAGTTAAAAACAGAATTAGAAAAATGGTTTATTTCATGTACAGATTAGTCAAGCGTCGACTTCATGCAAGAATAAGGATAAGATCATTCATGGATTTGTTGACTATTAAATATCAGTGGAATTGGGGAGGGGCGATCCTAACTACAAGAAAACTTGTCTTCCATGCCTACCTTTATTAAAAACTGAACACGTGTATTTTCAATTTTTTTCCTCTCTTGCAACCTTTCTTGCTCCACTGCTTCACACCGGGACCCATCATCCCATGGCCCACATTTTTTTTGTTTCCCTGTTTTGTTTTGTTTTGTTTTTTTTTCCTTTTTATCTTTTATAATTTTAATTTTGCCTTTCTATCTGTAATTTGGTCTTATTTTTTTTTATCCTTATAATGGTTATGTATTCCACTTTTGTATAAACACTCCTGTAGTTTTATATTGAAATTAATTTTTAATATTCATGTTTCATATTCCTTTTGTTTTTCCTTTTTAATAAGATGATGCATTTTTCTTTTTGTTATATTTTTTATAAGTGGATACGTTTTATTAAATATTATTAAAGGATAAATATTTTTTTTACACATATACGTTTCACTTTAACACACAAGCTCACTCTTTTTTAAATTTCGTGTAAAAAAAAAGCTTCTCCTCTTGTAAGGGACATAGGGAATACTCTCTTTGTCCTATTTCATTAGTTATATTTGTTATTTTAGACCGTCTCATTTCAATAGTTATGTTTTCTAAAATAGAAAGAGTTTACCATTCATTTTCGATATTAACATTTTACTTTTTCACTTTTAATACATGCACAAAAAATGTCGTGCAAAAAAAAAAAAAGATTACTGAAATGAGATTAAGGGAGTATTTCAATACAAATTCTAAAATCTGAAAATTCGAGCATTACAAATTCATAAAAGTACATGACAGTTAATTTAATACTCCCTCTGTCGCACTGATAAAATGATATTTTTCTTTTTGAGACGTTATACAGATGTAGAGACATTTCCCGAAATAAAAAAATTTAACCCAGTAAAATTTCAGACATGTCATTTTATTCTACTACATTTCACTTTAACACACTATCATAACTCCCGTCATAATTCCTGCGCTGAAAAAAAAAAAAGTTATAGTATTTTCTAATAGAACGGAGGGATTATATATTCGTAAAAGTCATAAGTAAAACACAAATTATTATAATTTAAAATCTTAAAATTTGAATTACATTATAATACAAGAAGATGATTTACCGGGTTATTTTACTATTTAAAAGAAGACTATTTTTATGGAATGTTACGGAATAAAAAATAATTTATTACTCCCTTTGTCTCATTTAATTGT
Organism: Thymus mandschuricus; assembly: GCA_029379335.1. Classification (NCBI taxonomy): domain Eukaryota; kingdom Viridiplantae; phylum Streptophyta; class Magnoliopsida; order Lamiales; family Lamiaceae; genus Thymus; species Thymus mandschuricus. The sequence continues at coordinate 5,015,211 of CM057080.1, read as the reverse complement.
TCAGAACAAAATCGACACAATAATCAATGCACACTAAGAGATAAGAGAGTTTATATTATATTAGTTGTGATAATATAAAATTTTTATTTTAAGTAAGTGGACAATAAATTGGTACATCCCACTAAGAAAATGAGGACAATTAGGATAGAACATAGGGTGTATTATAAATCGAAAGAATGAAATGCTATTGGTACTCCCTCCGTCCGACTTTAATGATATCGTTTATTTTCAATACAAACTTTTAGTTTAAAGTGATAATTAAAAGAAAATGTAAAAATTAATTTTAATATAAAACTACGAAGGTGTATATACAAAAGTAGGATACATAACCATTAGAAGGATAAAAAAAATAAAAAAAAAATTATAAATCAAATGGTAAAATTTAAAATTTATAAAAGAGAAATGAAAAAAAAAAAAAAAGGGAAAAGGGGGGAAAACAAAAAAAATGTGGGCCATGGGATGATGGGTCCCGGTGTGAAGCAGTGGAGCAGGAAAGGTTGCAAGAGAGGAAAAAAATTGAAAATACACGTGTTCAGTTTTTAATAAAGGTAGGCATGGAAGACAAGTTTTCTTGTAGTTAGGATCGCCCCTCCGTGGAATTGGGTTTATAATCATCACTTCAAAGAAGAATAAGTCAAACGCCCAACAACTTTCCGTGTTTATCGGAAAAGAAAATCCATTACTGATAAAGGCTTTCCAACCTTGGTACTTCCTTCGTCTAATTGATATTGGTGTAAAGATAGATACTTCCTCTGGCTCACGATTTCTGAGACGTTTTTTTTTTTGCACGGGATTTATGACGAAAGTGTTTAGTGTTTTAAGTATGTTGATTAGTGATGGTATTTTGTTTATTTGTTTTGCATTATTTATATAAATTAGAATAAATATAAAAAATAATGTTAATATTTTTTTTGGTTAATTAATTAAATCAATTGTAATAAAGGAGAACTAATTGTGCAATTAAAATGTGAATTTAATTTTATAAATAAATTGTGAATTTAATTTTATTTGTAAATAAATTGTGAATTGAATTTTATTTGTAAATAAATTGTGAATTTAATTTTATAAATAAATTATAATTTAATTTAATTTAATTTAATTATAAATAAATTTAATTTTTTTATAAATAAATTATAAATAAATTATATAATTTAATTATAAATAAATTAAATTTAATTTAATTATAAATAAATTTAATTTAATTATAAATAAATTAATTTAAAATAAATTATAATTTAATTTAATTATAAATAAAATTAATTTAATTTAATTTAATTTAATTATAAATAAATTATAATTTAAGTAAATTATAATTTAATTTAATTTAATTTAATTTATTTATAAATAATTTTTTTATAAATAAATTGTGAATTTAATTTTATTTATTAGGGTTTGTTAATTGGAATAAGGGAGAACTAATTGTGCAATTAAAATGTTAATTATTTCCCAAAATGGAAACGTGTCAGAAATCGTGAGCCAGAGGAAGTACTTATTGTAAAAGGTAATTAATTATTACTATATGAACGGAACGAAAAGAGTATATACTACCTCCATCCCGTTATATTAGTCCACGTTGCCTTATCGGGACATCTCATATATTAGTCCACTTTCTAAAAATGACAAAAAATATGTGGCCACAATTAACTCTCTCTCCTTAAAATTAACTATAGCCACATACCCCTCTTTACATTGTCTATTGTACCCATCCCATTATGGACTAATATAATGGGATGGAGGTAGTATTAAGGAACTATAATTGCCAATTTTCTTTATTATTCCTTCTCGTCTCGGTCAAAGGATCTCTACTCTCTAGCTTCATTTCGTCACAATTATTAAAGAAATATGTAAAGCATGGAGTTGATTTTTTAGTTTTTTAAAATAGTGAACGGTGACACTTTGAAAGGGACGGAAGTATTATTGAATTAAAGTCGGAGATAGGACTTATTCAAAGTTTGCTGTAAATTAAAAAAATCAAGCCCAGATTCAAACTAGCTAGCAGAAAAAATTCAAACATTCTTCATTATTCTAATCATTTTGTACTCCAAGCTACTATCACCAAAGCTAAATAAAAGGGATTGTTCAGTTCCATGCATGTATAAATTATAATCAAACATCTCCTAAGAAATTAGTTCTAACATCAGAGAAAAATGGCTAGAAAGAGTTTGATCGTAGCAATTCTTCTGGCCATCATCTTTGTGCTATCTCTCGTCTCGGTGTGCAGTTCGTCTCGAGTGACTTATCAAGGTATACAACTGATTAACAATCTATAGACTTATACTCTTTTTAATTTTTTTTCTTTATCTCCTAATTATACTAATCTGCTCCAGAATTTGGAGCAAAGTTAGAAAAATGCGGGCCGTGTTTCTGTTGCCAGCCGAATAACCCGGTGTGCTGCCTCTGCGCCTGCCCGGTGCCGCCATGAAAAGCCACTACAGTAATTTCAGTTTTAGACCAGATTTTGTTGTCAGAGTTTGAATAAATTAACCAAAGCTGAAGATACTGTAATAAGTTATACTCCCTCCGGTCTTTTACAGTTGAGTCACTTTCCCGATTGGACCGGTCTCTCCTAGTTGAGTCGTTTCCTTTTTGGGTAAAAATTAAGTATTAAACACACAACTAATTGTAACCCTTATTTTACTTAATTAACATACTAATTACGCCCCAATTTCTCAATTTCTCCATTATCGTCATTGTCGTCTCTCTCGAAATAATTTTAAATTAATTTAAAATAAATCCAGAAAAGTTTTAATTTTATAAAAAAAAAATCCAGAAAAGTTTTTTATTTTATTTTAAACATCAACAATAATTTTATAAAAAAAAAAATTCTAGAAATGTTTTAATTAATTTAAAATAAATTCAGAAAAGTTTTAATTCTATAAAAAAAAATCCAGAAAAGTTTTTTATTTTAATTTTAAACATCAACAATAATTTTATAAAAAAAAAATCCAGAAAATTTTAAATTAATTTAAAATAAATCCAGAAAAGTTTTAATTTTATAAAAAAAAATCCAGAAAAGTTTTTTATTTTAATTTTAAACATCAACAATAATTTTATAAAAAAAAATTCCAGAAAATTTTAAATTAATTTAAAATAAATCCAGAAAAAGTTTTAATTTTATAAAAAAAAATCCAGAAAAGTTTTTTATTTTAATTTTAAACATCAACAATAATTTTATAAAAAAAAATCCAGAAAATTTTAAATTAATTTAAAATAAACAAAAAAATCTAGAAAAGTTTTTTATATTAATTTTAAATTTAATATAAAAACATTTTTTATATTAATTAAAACAACTCTTCTCAATTATAAACATAATCTCATATTCTTCTCAATTACCAAACATACTTAAAGTACTAAACAACTCTTCTTAATTTCCGTGTCGAAAAGTTTCGACTCAACTGTAAAAGATCGGAGGGAGTATATGAATCTACATATCTGGTCTGTTGTTTATCATTTTTATTTTTTTTCACTATTTGAAATGAATGTATAAATTTAAGTAAGTTTGAGTAAATGTATTTGCTGCTGAGCCAAATGAATGCTTTCATCAAACATTTGTTGCTTCCTGAGGTCTTATATATTTTATTAAAGTAAAAGTTAAAGCAGTGATTGGATTAACCCTAGAAAAAGTTGGTTATAAATACTTTTTCTTTTTAATGAGAAAAGGAAATAGAATGGTTTGGGGCATAAAATAAAAGGATAAGAAAGTCATGGACTAAAGTAAACACTGCTCTATGAACAGATGAAAATGACAAAACCGCGTGGATAATATTTCCGAGAGATAGACATGGTAGACGAGCACCAGATTTCTATATAAGTATGAAACCAAGAAATACAAAAAAGCTACTCCACCTATTCCTAACATTCATTTATTAGAACTAAGGGGTACGTTTCGTTTTGAACGGGATCGGAATAAAATACTAAATGTTTAGTCAAACTCAGAAAAATTCAAACTAAAAGTCTTGTTGCTTTCATCGCACCCCAACTAATAAACGCAACACAGGCCTATATATATTTATCTAATTAAGAATCAATTATAAATAAATAATGGCAGCAGTAGCAGCCAAGTCTGTAATGGCGACATTTCTTCTAATCATGTTTGTAATTTCTCCATCCTTGATCCCTGCCTCCGATGCTGCTCGACTCTCTTATCCAGGTTTATATTTATATGCATCAGTTTTTATTCAAAAAAATATTTAATTTAATTATAGTAATCTATATGCTGTATGATTTTTGGCAGAATTTGTGGTGAAGGCTGAAGAGAAATGCTGGCCTTGCAATTGCTGCCAGTCGATTACGCCGCCGTGCTGCCTCTGCGGCCCCTGCAAGCCTCCTCCGCCGTGAAACAAACGCATAATATAATAATGCTTCCATCAAATAAGGAGAGAATATTAGTATGTTTAATTTCTCTGTGAAAAGAGGCCTAAATATATATATGAAGTTGGGCGCAGCTTATGTTATTTCATATTTCGGTGTGCGATAAGATTCGACCACTGTTATTGTAATATTGTGTGTGTTTCATTGCATTAGTTGTGTATTATGTTCATCATTATATTCCAAAAAAAAAAAAAAAAAAAAATGAATAAAAAGATTTTAGAGTGTGTCAGACAGCTGCCGAGCCATCTCAAGTGGGCCGAAGCCCGACTGAGAACGATCCTCTACTGCCCCGGTGGCTCGTTAACCAAGCCAATGTGGTGCGGTTAATCACGCTCTGACCGGGCAGCCGTGGTTCATCAACCACACATGGTTTCCTGTCTCCTCAGGATTAATTACAACCACACATTTTTCACTCACTCTCCACTCACTTGGTTCATGTGCCGAAAGAAATGTGACTAATATAATGAGACGGTGGGAGTATATAACGGTTATTTGTATTGTATGGATACGATGTGGGATAGTTTTTCTCACAAAATAACAATTGTAAAACCCAAAAGAAATAACCTTTGATTTCTTTTAAATCAAATTCGTCGCGTGTTGAAACCCTACTAATTTAACAACCTTATTGTATGTGATTGTGATATATAGTTTCTTTTGGTTAATTTCCATTGATTATGTGCAGCTTAACAATATGAGAGATACTTCCCCTAATTATGCACACCTTTCTTACTTCTTTTGAATTTAGTGTGAATCTTATATTCATCGGAATTGGAGGGTTGGGATATGGCAGCTTTAGAAAACATAGACATTGAGAGTTTATTTGATTTGGATGGTTAGTTAACATGTTGATTAACCTAATATGACGATGATCAGTGGCGGAGCGACCGAGCGAGGCTCTCGAGTACAGAAGTGGTACAAAATATAAAAGTTCGTACATTTTTTTATTGGCACGTTTTAAACATTTTTGGCTTAATTTATATAACTAAATTTCCTAAAATTTTCATTTTATACTTCATACATATTTAAATAAAGTATCATACTCGATGAGATGGAGGGGAGTATTTCGGAATGAGATACTTAAAAAAAAAAAAAAAAAATGAAAACCGATACTCGAACTAATGGGCCTGCCTCTTTGTTTAGGATGATGGGCCGATTTCCAGGTCAACGTCTTTGCTTTCTAGTCAAAATCAATGGGATTTGGAAGCGGCAAAGTCAACTTTGAGATGGAGAGTTTCTCTAATTTCCTAAATTTTTTCTTTTTAAAAAAAAAATTATCTATAACCAAATCTTCCTACAAATAAGTGTTAATCCTCAGTCAATTATTTTTAATTAATAAGTAAAAATTAATAGTGATAATCTATCATAACCGAAAGATGTAAATTTAGCCAGTTTTTGTAACTGTAGTTTCCGTCGCCACTACTACGAGTACGAAACATGATTTTGTGCTACGAAGAACTACTACGACAGAATTACAATTGTGGCCACAAAAATAATTGTAGCTTAGCTGTGGCCAGAGATAGTCATGATAGTGGTCATGAGAACGTTCACAATCATATACGACCACGAGTAAATCGATATGTAGGCGGAGTTCACTAAATATATACATATGTTAACATATAAAAAGGTGGTTAAAAATATAAGTATCTTTAATTTGTGTAGAGCTATTATTATTAACTGGTTATTTTTATTTGAAAATAACTATTTCGAATCTCGTTAAAACTTTGACCAAAAAGATTCTTTCGAAAGATAAATGATTGTTTTCTTTATTTTATTTTTTATTTTTTCTTAAAAAGCAGGTTGACTTGAATGGAGGTGCCATTAATTAATTAATTAATTAAATTGCAAGCTGCAAGCACCGAAATTCAACACGCAGTTTGACTTTCAACAACCGAACAATGCTGCATGTTCTTGTTCACAAACAAACTTTAACAATACAAACACACACAAATTAAACTCTTCATTCCTCAAAACCTTCCTTGTCATTCTTTGAGAGAGAGAGAGAGAGAGAGGGTTAAATCAATTAATGATGGCAATTAGCCAGTGTTTGAAATCCATGGTGGCTCTGCTCTTCTTCGTCTTCGTCTTGACCCCGATCGTTCCAACAACCGATGCAGCTCGATTTACCGGTAAATGTATTTGAGATTTTTCTTTTCTTTTCATATAAAGCAAGTAGACTTTGTGTTCATTATTTGTGTCTTAATTTTATAATATCTCTTAATCTAATTGAAAATAGAGGTGATGGCGAGGAGGTCGATATGCCCGGCTTGTGTGTGCTGTGAAGCTCCACCGAAGGGGTCGTGTTGTCGTTGCTGCGCTTCTTCTTCTTCTCCGATTGAAGCTCAGGCTAACAATGGCTCTCCATGATTACCATTATTCACCTTTCTTCTTCTCTTTCGTTTAAGTTTAACTATTCTCTTGATTTCGGTAATCATGTAAGAGTATAATAAATAAATGACATATTCCTCGAGTTTCTCCAATTTTATGTTTAAATATTTTCTCCAATTTAAGGAGTAAAATTTCCCCTAATTGACAAAAGGTGAGAAAAGATTGAATTTATAGAGTTATTTTTTCTTTTATCTCATTTTTTTTTTCTCATATCAAAGAAAACGCAACATTTATATATATTTAGGTAAAATATCATACTCGATGATGAGATGAAGGGAGTATTTCGGAATGTTATATTTGATAGCTCAAGAAGATAAATGTTTTATATGTTGAAAAAAAAAATGAAAACCGATACTCGCATTAGTGGGCCTGCCTTAGTTTAGGATGATGGGCCGATTTCTTTTGTATCCTTTTTATTTATGGGTAATTCTATACACAGCCCCCATTTTACTCCACACAGCCCCCTATTTATTTTAAAAATAATATTAATAAAAAATGCACAATAATACCCCTCCTATACTTTCCTCTCTCTCCCTTTTCTTCTACAACCCCCTCTTTCCTATCTCTCTCTCCTCTTTTGATTTTCCTCCATAGCCGATGTGCAACCCCACTTTCGTATCTCTTTCTCCTCTCTTATATTTTTCACACAACATAGCCAACAATGACATTAACAATTCGTTTCTCACTATGATAGTTTTTAATTTGGTTAATCGAGAATTATTTACGCTAGGTTCGATCGCGGCGATGGAGGGATAGTTAAACTCTTTTCAGATAAGAATTTAGTTATTGAAAAAACAATTGACGACAGTTGAACGACGACGCTGGTGATATAGCCATAGTTGGAGATTTAAGAAGAAAGCAGAGATAATTAATTAATTTAGAATTTGAATTAGTTTTCACGTGACGGATCATGCTGGTGACGATGGTGGTTGTAGTCGACGGCCGCCGGTGAAGTAAAGAAGGGAGGGAGGGAGAGAGAGGAAATACTGTGGCTGTGAGAGAATGGCGCCTGGGGGAGAAAAAGAAGAAAAAATCGGTGGCTGTGAAAGTTCATGGGGCTGTAGGGAGAAAAATATAATTTCCAAATATTTCTTTTTATTTAATTAAAATGGGGGCTGTGGGGAGAAAAATGAGAGTTGTGGATAGAATTACCCTTTATTTATTTTTTTTATACTATTATCTATAACCAAATCTTCAGCCAAATAAGTGTTAATCCCCTAAATAGTCTATTATTTTGAATTCATAAGTAAAAACTAATAGTAATAAATAATAATCTATCATAACCAAAAGGAAAAATTTAGCCCCATTTTGTATTATTGACCTAGTTCACCTCTTTTACTATTGACACATGATTGTGTGTCACGAGCTAGCACTACTATACAAGACTATGATTATGATCGTGGGCGTAATTGTAACTTAGTCATGCGCGACCGAAAAAAATCATGATAGTGCTACTCGTGAGAAGGCTCACGATTATACATAACTAGGAGTCGATCGAATGTAGATAGGGTTCACTCCGGATGAGAGGATCTCATCCGGGTTCACTCACGCTATACACTATCTTAACATTAAAAAGTGCTTAAAATTATAGTTATCTTTAATTTTAAACTAGAATATTTGCCCGTGCATTGCACGGAGTTAAATTTTATTTAAAAACTTATGTATTTACATGTTCTTTTCCTAGATACAAAATTGAACTAAAATCTTAAAATATAGCATTATTTTATAGGCGTGTCACATTTCACAAAAATTGGTTTAATTTTTTGAGACTTGTTCGTGCTTTACAATGTATAAAGACAATGGTCAATCATATACCATGGATTATTATATGCTAAACTCAATTTTATTTTTTTAAATTTATGATGTGTGATGTATAGTTACTTTAAATTACATTATTTTTCCCTCACCCATGTTGCAAGGAATAATTTTGAATACATTCAGCTAATTTTAGTTTTTTTATTTCAACTTTCTTTGAAGGTCACCTTGCTTTATTACTCCATTCGACTCATAATTGATGAGCTTTTTTCCATTTTAGGCCGTACCACTATTCATGAGTCATTTACTATTCAGGAAATAATTAGCTAACTAAAGATATAGCAAATCCCTTATTACATTTAACATTCTATAATAAGATTTCATCATACACTCTCTCAACACATATTCCAATATAATTTAAATTCGTAAACTTGCTCGTTTGTTCTATGATTTTTTTGATTTTTATACCAACTTAAAGATATACATTAACACCATTTTTCATTTAAAATTAAACATCGATATCTTTTTATGCATCTATAATGCTCTCATTTTGAAATAAGTTTAAAATTTATAAACCTAATTAAAATATAATAATCAGTAGTACAAAACTACAATATTTACCAAAATCGAAACATCATTAAAGATTAAAATATAATTAAACATCAAACATATCTCTTATATATTTAATCAATATATATTTAATCGATATGGTAAATATTTTTCATAATAGGTACATATTAGTTTTATCCATTATAAACAATTTGGACCTATAAGCTAATCTAATAAAATAATCGACAGTTTAGAATTTTTTACAATCAACTTATGCTAATAATTAACCAGGTGACTTAGCGCACCTGGCCACCGGGCTCCTCTCTTGAATGAGTGGACCTGGGTTCGATCCCCTATGGGAGCGAATTGAGGAGAGATAAGGTGGACTTGGAGATTTTCTAGGAGTTTGGGAATTTGGCGGTACTAAAATCTAATCTAACAACTAACTTTGCCCGATAAAAAAAAAAAAAAAAAACTTATGCTAATAATTTTGTTTACTCTTAAAATTCAATAAATAGAAATGAAACTACAATATCAATATAAGTTTCACAGTAAATTTTAATTTAAATAAGTGGAGTAAAAATATATGAAATATTGTTTAAAATTAAATAAGTAATTTATAATTTCAAACAAAAAGTAATTTATAAATCACAATAATAATTGAATTGACGGTGCATGCAAATAGTTATTTAGAAACCATTAATATTATAAACAACAAAGCATAAACGACGAAGGTACTAATTATGCGAATCACATGCTCAAATTGCAATTTGAATAATGTTTATATCGTACATTTTTGTTCATGAACTGGGCGATTATAAATTAAAACCATGCAAAATCATTGTTTTATTTATTTATTTATGGATATCATTATTTTTTGTGAGACAGTATAAAACAGAAAAAAAAAATTAGAAAAAAAAATACATAATCGGTAGAATTGGAGAAGATACCTGATTATCTCTTTTGATAGACCGCATTAATAGTAATATATATTGACAGTGATCCATCCACGATGAAATGTATTTATAGAGATAAATGTATCTATTCAAAGGGTTGTGTCCTTTCACTGTTATTCTATTTAAAATATATATAATCTAAACAAATAAAATTTTAGATAGAGCAACGTCCAATCGATTTCTTCCTCTTTTTTATTTTTTTAAATAGATATTGAATATCACACATTAGAGATAAATATTCTAATAGGAGGGTTGCGTCCCTCGGTTTTTCTATTTGGATGAATAAACCCTTTTAGAAAATATATAAATAATTTTTAAATGGTGTGTAATTACGAAAATACCCTTCGTACTTTGCTTTTATATAATATATAGATTGTATTGTAATTATTTTAAGTTCACTATTTCATGAATTTGCATTTTTTTTACAGCATAAAGTATATTATTATCTTGTAGGCTACTATCATGCATGTTGCACAAAAAATGATTGGTTTTTTTCGACACTCATTCGTAATTCACAATTCTTAAAGACAATATTCAATTCTATAATATATTGATCTTTATGGAGTTCTAGAGTGTTTTCCCACACACGGTTCGTTTCATGAATAAATAATTTGATTTTTATTTTCCAAATACATCGCAAGTAAAAATAATTACCTCCCTTTATTAGAAAAATCAAGTTTGTTTGTTGAGTTTTGGTATCCAGAGACAACAATATTAAGTCGCATATTAAACTATTGTACATTTTATTAGTTATTCGATTATTTCTTGGGAAGTATTCCATTTTTTTTTTCATGAGTTGTATTTAATAGATCTAATAAATTATTTTTTTGCATTTCTTATTTTGCAGCATAAAGTAAAGATTAAATATATGACTATGCAATCTATTTAACATTCTCCATTATTTACTTTTTACTTATTTTATTATCTTTTCGTGCATATAACTTCTCCCCCATCTTCTATTTCGGATTGAATCACTTGTCGCCATTTATGTATATAAATCGTGTATCAACTAATTATTATTATAAAAATGGAAATATTATAACATAATAAGAAAATATATATATATATATATATATATATGACAAAAAATTTAGATTTTTTTAAAAAAAAAAAATTATGTACGTAACTTTCAATTTTTTATCAACCCTATTTTACCAAATAAAATAGAAATTAAATGCTAAAAAATAATTATAAATCCTCAAATGATTGGTTGAACTTTAGAAAATAATTGTAAAATTATCACAAATCATAATACGTTTAGGTTGCGTTCTCTTTGATGCGAAAGAAAATGAGAGAAAAGAGAAAATTACTCTATAAATTCCACCCATTTTCTCACATTTTCTCACCTTTTATAAATGAGGGGGGATTTTACTCCTTAAATTGGAGATAATATTTACAACAACAAATTGGAGAGATAATATTTTCTCTCCATTGTAGTTCAAATGAAGGGGAAAAAATAGAAAATGTGAGAAAAGGTGAGGAAAAGGATGGGATTTATAGGGTGAATTTCTCTTTTCTCTCTTTTTTCTTTCGCATCAAAGATAACGCAACCTTAGTTGAATTTTTTTTTTTTTTTTTTTATAAAATTAGTAGAATTCGACATTTGGTACACAATTGGTACATGAAAGTGGAAATAGAGGATCTACTGTACTTTTTATTTGCAATAGTGTTTATACTCCATTTTTGTCCTAACAACCTACGACAATTTATCCATGAATAACTTAAAACTATTTTAAATGAATGATCTATAAAATAGTGTATTTTCCATTCTAATTTATTAGATATTTCGAATGAACTCATGGATATGTCTATGCATACTTCCATTAAAATAAAACAAAGAAATATGGTTCTTGCATAATAATTTAATGCACACGAATGCGAGTGGGATTAATTCAAATATTAGATCATATACTACATACATGATTATTTACATCCTCGTATATATATATATATTTTCTTTTTATTGATTATACTTTTCTGATCGTTAATAATATTTTATTTTTCCAGATAAATGTCAAACAAAATTAAAAAGGAAATCAATAGGGAATAGGTAATGCGAGTGGAAGTGTTTTGATATTGAACTTTAAAAAGGTTTAAAAAGTAGACCTTTTTATAAAGGTTGATATAAAAGCAATTTTACCATGAAAAATTGCTATTCTAATTATCTTCTTAAAATTTTATATTACTTGACTAATATTGCAACAAATATTATTTCCAAGAACACGTTCTCCCTGTTAAAAGATTATATCTTTCAATTGTACAAAAAAACATAATAACCATGCACATTAAAGTAATGAAATTTACGCTCAATAATACAATCACATTAGATGGCACATGGAATAGCAACGCAATTTATTTATTTATTTTTTGTTTTAACTAACAATAGAAATTTAAAGGAAGTGTCACAGAGGTCTCGAAATCGGGACTTTTGGCTCTAAAATATAACTGCCTACTGCTAGGCCAACAAACACACGTACGCCCCACAATTTTTTTGTTGATTAATAAAGTATACTATTTTTTTTTTCTTTCAACACTTTTGTATAATAACTAGGGATGACAACGGGCCGGATCTGGACCGGATCTTGCTTGGTCCAGATCCAGATCCATATTTTTTCCATTGATCCGGATCTGGTCCAGATCCGTCGGGTCCAAAAATTCAGCCGAAGTTGACGGAAATACCCTTCGTACTTTGCTTTTATATAGATTAAGTATTTTGGTTGCTCACAATCCCGTTAAAACTTTGACGGAAAAATTCTTTCGAAAGATAAATGACTATTTTTATTATTAAAAAAAATAATAGTAATAAATAAAATTAAATTAAAAATAAAAATAAAAATAGGTCGACTTGAAAGGTGGCGCTATTAATTAATTAATTAATTAATTAATTAATTAATTGACTAATTAATTAAATTGCAAATTGCAAGCACCGAAATTCAACACGCTGCATGTTCTTGCTCACATTTTTATTGCATCAAACAAACTTTTATAATACAAACACGCATAAACTCTTCATTCCTCAAAACCTTCCTTCTCATTTAATTTTACACCGCATTTCTTTAAAAAGGAAAAAAAAAAAAAAATCATGGCAATTAGCAAGTGTTTGAAATCCATGGTGGCTCTGCTCTTCTTCGTCTTCGTCTTCACCCCGATCTTTCCAACAACCGATGCAACTCGATTTACTGGTTATTTTTATTTTCTTTCATGAAAAGCAAGTGAACTTTGTGTTCATTATTTGTGTCTTAATTTTATAATATCTCTTAATCTAATTGAAAATAGAGGTGATGGCGAGGAGGTCGATATGCCCGGCTTGTGTATGCTGTGAAGCTCCACCGAAGGGGTCGTGTTGTCGTCGTTGCTGCGCTTCTTCTTCTCCCTTTGAAGTCACTCAGGCTAACAATGGCTCTCCATGATTGCTAGTACTATTATTATTCACTTTTCTTCGTCTATTTTGCTTAAGTTTAACTATTGTCTTCATTTCGGTAAACTATTTCCTCAAGTTTCTTTTTATTTTTATTGTTTAGGGAAGATATGTTACACCAAGTTTGTTTAATTTCTTTGCTAACTTTTTTGTGTTTTATCAAAATTTTAGTGAAGAATTGAAAAGGGAAGATAATATATAGTATTTGGCATTTTCCACAAATTACTTGGCGAATTTTTTTATTTATTTTTTGATGAATTTTAGATGTGACTTTTCTTATCTTTTATTTAACTAACTAACTAACTAACTAATTATTTATTTATTTATTTAGTATTTATTTATAGTAAACTCAATATTATGCTAGTAATTGGGCTTATAGTTGTAGGTAGTCCAGTTCAGACTCAGGCCTGCTATGGCCCATTGCCTAGTAAACATTTTCTACTGTGAGTTGTACATTTTGAAGAAACGATTCGATTTCGTTGAGACGGAGTTGTTATTAGGGTATGTACATTTAGTTTTATAGTAAGCCAATCTATTGGAGTATTAAATTTACTATCAAGGTTGCGTTCTCTTTGATACGAAAGAAAAAGAGAGAAAAGAAAAAATTACACTATAAACTCCACCCCTTTTCTCACATTTTCTATTTTTTCCCCTTCATTTGCACTACAATGGAGAGAAAATATTATCATTCAATTTAGTGTTGTAAATATACTCTCCAATTTAAGGAGTAAAATCCTCCTTCATTGATAAAAGGTGAGAAAAGGGATGAAATTTATAGTGTAATTTTCTCTTTTCTCTCATTTTCTTTCGCACCAAAGAGAACGCAACCGAAGAGTATTATAAGTCAATGAAATTCATATCACCACCTCATAAACATGAGACATTAGTGATTAAGAACTTATTTTTAGATCGAGTTGCTAATGTAAACCTACTTAGAGATATGTAAATAAAAACCTTGATCTTTTCTGAAAAGTTGCAAATATAACATCGGTTTATAGATTCGAGCTTTCTTATAGCATGTCAAGCTGAATATTCTACTTAAACGTAACGACATCGTTTTGTAAGAAATGTATAACAATTTAGAAACATTAATGGTACAACTAGAAATTAATTCGCTGACCAAATTTGGGTAGATATGTATGTCACCATTTTAACTTTACTAGTAGTATACATGCATGTATACTTGTCATGCTCGAGTGAAAGGGCTATATATAGTGTAACTATATTGTTGTCAACTGTTACGTACACTCTCTATTCAAGTTTTGAATCCAACAAATAAAGTGGTTAGAGCACTCCCAATGCGCCGGGGATCGCTCGGTGTCTGTTGCCCCCGAGCGACACCAAGCCACATGTGGAGATACCGAGTTCTCGGGGTTGGGATCACGCTAGATTCTCTCTAGCAAAACTCACGTGACACTCACTGTTGATGTTATATAATGACGTTACCTTCGAATTTCAATATTAAAAAAATATATATAGAAACAAAAAAAGAAAAGAAAATTAAGCTTATGCCGTTGGCTTATATTCACGTCCAAATTCACTTCTCTTTAACATTAATCTCTTTCATTCAATCTTCAATTCTTCACGGTTTCATATATCTGTCACTAAAAAAATGGGTGATCCAATCGAAAAAAAAATTAACTTTTTTTCCCAACTCTAACACAGATTTGGAGAATTCATCAAATACGTCAGGAGCAAACCCCTCAAATTTTAAATTAATAAAAAATTCAAAAAAATTGAAAAAAAAAATTCCACTAAAACTGATTTCGGGAATGAGTTCTCTTCACCTGAAAAGCGAAGAGAACTCACTCACTTCCTGGGTTCTCCAATTAGGAGTGCTCTTAGTTTGAAGAATTGAATTACATATGTATAAATAAAGTTATAAATATAACTATAGTGATACCTAGGAAATTAGAAATGGGGTGATGGCATTTTTCTACATCTAATCACTCTTTCATTTAAATTTATTTAAATGTTGGATACATGAAAACGTCTAATCCATTGATTAAAATTCGAGGCCTACAATAATTTATTGATGTTTAACCACATAAGTGAAAATTTAATCTAATTTACACAATTTGTTCAGAGTACAAATTCCCAATTTGTACATGCATTAATTTATAAAATAAAATAAACTTTTCAGAAATTCCTTTTTATATTACTGTATTAAACATAATTAAAACTTCTGTGGCACTTAAAAGCCACCGAAAGGTGTTCGGCAAGGCTACTAATTATGGAAAAGGATTGATTTAAATAAAATCACATTTAAAAGAATTAAACAAATTAACAATTTCATGAAAGTGCCATTTGATTTAGACATATAATTATACTCTGTTTTAATCAAAAGTTACACCATCATTTTCCCTTCAAATCAAGAATTCAATTGTTGTTTGAAAATTCGTAGCCTGTTTAATTAATTAAACTCAAGCCGTATATATAGCTCATGTCCTTATACAAGTATAATAATAAAATTAAATCATTTTCTAGGATGGACATTATTTCAAAAGTAAATATGTTAGCAATTCCAATATGAATGTGTACATTTTCTTATACATATATTCGAGTAACGCGTTTCATTACTAGGGTACTGTGAAAATAGAGAAAATGTGGTGCTATTCGAAGGTAAAAAGTGGGATTTCACGAACATTGAGATAAAGATTAAATGTAGGTCTTGAGTAGGTGTGCCGATTTCGAATACTACGTTCTCTAATTTGGAAAATTCTAGAGGTTTTGTAAGTTGTGGTCTATAACTTAATCCTTCGGGATTGATACTTCTTGCACTGTTGATTCCGAATAAAATTCCTTTTCCGATAAAAAAAAAGTAACATGTCGAACCGGATACACTAAGGAATCAGTAACGTGTACAACTAATTAATATTACTATAGTTAATTAAGACTACTATAGTGGTACATGTGTACCCCATAAAACATGCACTAATTACTTGCTAATTAAATACTAATTAATACCTTATAGGTCAAATCAAATTTGAACCTATCCCATAAACATATTCACTAATCCCAGCCCATACTAATCTCAATTATTCACTTCACTAATTAATTATCAACACCAAAAATTAAGTAAAGCTTAAGTCAACCAAATTCAAATCCTTTCAAGCACCATTAATCCAATTGCATCACATCTACAATTTTCAATTATTCAAACCTAGTTTTTTCTCCCACTTCAGCTGTACTATATTTTGATTTAATTAATTTCATACTTATGAATTGTGCACATCAATGCATTTTATTAAATTGCTACTACTTCAATTTAATTTACTATTTTTAATTTGGAGGGGTAGTTTACATTTATTACTTGGGTGCAAGGGATAAATTCTGATGATAAATGCATATACACTAAAAAACCAACTCCTCAAGATTTGACTTTGTTCAAAATATAAGTCTAAGTGAATGGACTATGAGTCTTTATCTACAAATTAGGGTTTCTACATTATTGTCCCCTCCACAGCCATAAATTTTGGCCTGGTAGATCCGAAGTAAATAGTACTCTCTTCGTCCCGTAGAAAAGAATTTAATAAATGTATAAATTTTTTACAAGGCTAGCATCTAACAATATACTTCAAAATAAATATTTTCAACATTTAAACAATTATGATGTAGAAAAAAAGGAGTGATTAAACTGAGTGTTGAAAATTTTACATTTTTAATTTTTTCGATGTATGATGACTCATTGGCGGGTTACGGGGCTTGAAGGATTCTATATGGAGAAGTTTGCAGTTACATTTTAGATTTGTGTGATTTGGGTGTTATGGAAATGGAGGAATAAGGTGAATTTCGAGAACCGTTGTTGAAACAAATAGACGATCGATTGTGAATGAAATTAAAGTACGACATTAAATTCTTCTTATAATTTTTTTTCTTATAAATTTTGATCTCAAAAACTTGAAAAGATATTATATGGATTGGGGGGAAACCATTACACATTCTCAAAGTTTTTAATTTTCAATTTTTTGTTATAAATATTTATTACGATTTATTATGTTGCGTTGAAACACATTATATGGATCACAACTTCAAAACAGAGGATCTCATCCGATAAATTACAACGATATGCATATACGTGGGGCAGGAAAACCCTACCATTGCTATAGTTAATGTACCACAATAAATTGTTACTCGGCAATAGTTGACTTTCATACCATTTCTTGCATCACATACCAAATGTTTATCCCTAGAAAATACTTCATCAACCCCACAACTTTACCCAATTTCGACCGCTGCACAAATTTTCTCTATGTCTCTTCAATTTATTTCATCAGTCACTCAATTTATCCACTTATATACCTAGAATGTCAACTTCATGGAGCTTCAAGTTTGGCAGAAAGTAAAATGCATGGCGAGAAGAGAGAGAGAGAGAGAATACAGTTGGGCCAAAACAAACATAAACGTCAACAAAATTAAGTCTCATCACATGCAAACAATAATTACAATAAATCTAATGCATTTTCTGTGTGTGTATCCTCCCAACCAACTCTCTGCTGATATTTCTTCCCCCATGGCCATAATTGCATCATATCACAATCCACAACCAACAAATAAACTTCCCCTTGCCCTAAACCATACTCCCTCCCTCCCTCCCCGTCCCCTCAGATTACGTCCAATTTTCCTTTTCGTGTCGTCCCAACATAATATGTACATTACTTTTCGAGTATTATGTTACACTGTGCTAAAAAAGAAGAGACGTAGTCGGACGGGGCGGAAGGTGGTAGAGATAAAGAGATGAAGGAGTATTAATGAGGTTGCATCATCGCCTTGAATGCCGCAGAACTACCTTTTGAGCCACTCATTAATGGCGATCCCAACGCTCATCGATCCCCTCACATATAAATACCCATCTTCACATATACACTCAACTATACTAAGTGAAGAAGAAACTCACAGTGCTAGAGAGAGAGAGAGAGAAACAAAAACAAAATGGGAGGTTTCTTAGCTTACACATTGGCCATTGCTGTCTTCTTCACCTCCGTAAACTCTCAGTTAGTACCTGCAATTATCTCCTTTGGGGATTCCACCATCGATGTCGGAAACAACGATTACATCAAAACCTTCTTTAGGGCCGACCACCCTCCCTACGGCAAGGATTTCCGCAACCGCGAAGCCACCGGAAGATTCTGCAACGGTAAACTAGCCACCGATCTCACCGGTAAACTTTTTTAAAGCAAAAAATTCACATTTTCAAGATTTTTTTTTTTTTTTTTTTAAACTTTGCTTAAAATTCTTGCATGTTTGTTGTAGCTGAGAATGTGGGATTCACAAGCTACGCGCCGGCGTATCTGAGCCCGGAAGCGTCGGGGCGGAGGCTTCTCCAAGGAGCGAACTTCGCCTCCGCCGGCTCCGGCTACGACGACAACACCGCCGCAGTGAGCGTAAGCCGCCGGAATCCTGCAACTTCTTTGCTGATTATTAAATTAATCAAACTAGTGTTCTAAAAACCAAACCGAATCGTCGGTTGAACCCGGTTGAACCACGAACCGTCATAATTTTGGTTTGTGGTTTTTCCCGGTTATTTTCTGTTTTTAACCACGAACCACCGGTTCGGTTTTTAAAATATTGAATCAAACCTTATTTCTCAGAAAAATGGTGTATTTTGCAGCAAGTGATTCCACTGTCGCAGCAGTTCAACTTCTTCAAGGAGTACAAGAGCAAGCTGGCGAGCGTCGCCGGCAGCAGGAACGCGTCGGAGATCATCAAGGGCGCCCTCTACATCGTCGGCGCCGGCAACACCGACTTCCTCCAGAACTACTACGTCAACCCTTTCCTCAACAAGCACTACACCGTCGAGGAGTACTCCAACTACCTCATCAACATCTTCTCCTCCTTCGTCAAGGTTTGTTCACTTCCACCATACATATATATATATATATATAGACGAAGAAAGCTTCGCTAACTCCGTATATTTCCGATGTGGGACATGCACAGAACCTGTACGGAGAAGGAGCCAGGAGAATCGGAGCCACGTCACTCGCCCCCACCGGCTGCGTCCCCCTAGCCAGAACCATCTTCGGACAGCACGAAAACGGCTGCGTTTCGAGCTTCAACACCGACGCCAAGCAGTTCAACAGGAAGCTCAATACTGCTGCCTCCCAGCTGCAGAGGCAGCTGTCCGGGGTCAAAATCGTCATTTTCGACATCTACACCCCCCTCTACAACCTCGTTGCCAACCCCAGGAAATACGGTACTATTACTCCCTCCGTCCATCATTTACTGAACTTACCTCGCACGTGTTTCTAACCCTCTGTTTTGCTATGTGTAACAACATTAGGCTTCAGAGAAGCCGACAGAGGCTGCTGCGGGACGGGAACGGTCGAAACGACGTCGATTCTGTGCAACCAGAAGTCCGGAAGTTGCCGCAATGCCTCAGAGTATGTGTTCTGGGACAGTGTTCATCCCTCCGAAGCTGCAAATGTAGTCCTAGCAGATACTTTGATCATTCAAGGAATCCCTCTCGTTTCTTAAAATCCATACCCTATTCCTCTGTTCTTACAGTAGTACAAAGACTCAATGTTTACTTTCCTTTAAACAAATATTCCTACGTTTTTTTATAATTTTACAGTGTTTGAATTTCATCTTCTTCTTGTAATTTGTGTTTTACATCTTCAAGAAAGTTTGTCGGTGGAGCTTGTTGAATTATTTTGACATTATGTTGTCTTCATGTAAAGGCAACAACCGTGTAATGAAATGGACATAAGCTTATACCTATCTATTATTCAACTCCATTCAATTTTTCCTTAATTTCTGCACCTAACAGCTACCTAAAAACATAATAAAATTCATACACAATTCACAAATTCAGAAAACAAGGGTTTCATCACATTACTCAACGAAAGTATGATTATGTTCACTCATATGTAACAGCTAAAAGCATTTGGAAGCAGCAAGAAAGTAGTACAGATCTCAGGTTTTATCCACAAGTTGCTTTCCGGTGCATCGGAACAATTTAGAACGGTCTTCGTTTCGCCTCTCCGGACCTTTACGAGACCTTCGGGGTATCAGGTAGCGGTTGCTGTGACAAAGAAGGGAGCTTGTTAGTGGAAAGCCTTTACTTCAACTGTCTTCTGCTAATTCTTAAAATAGTAATAAAGAACCTGAAGATTCTGAGGCAGGGGCTGAAGCACACAGCCCTTCCGTGTCTTGATTGTGAACGGGGAGGATACCGTTCGAAGATTTTTGGTAGTAATCGGTGATGACCCTTTGTGATCATTCGCCATCTCCAGATACTTGCATTGATTCGTAGCAGCAGCTTCCTTAGGCTGCGACTCAGGAAAGGAGATTATTCAAAAGCTATTTTCTTGACTTAGATCAGAGAATTCAACATTAATTTGAAATAAATCCCTTACAAAAGCAGCAGAGGTGCTCTGGATGTAGCGAGCTTTGAATGGATACGATGCAACGGGAGCAGTAGCAACGTATTGATAACGAGTAGTCGGATAAAACGAGCTCAGCTGCTTCGTTGAAGCTGCAGAATTGAAGCAAGAGACGTTGCAGAGCTGCTGCTGCTGCTGCCACTTAGTAGCATAGAATGGCTGAGGTGGGAGCTTCTCAAAAGGCTTCACCATCCCTCCAGTATTAGCCACTTCTGAGAAAGTAAACAGAATCAAGATTAAAAGTGATCAAAAGTATTCTTATAAACAAACTAAAATATGGAAATTTCCCCAATTTTCCATACCAGTTCGTGAATCGAAAGTTTTCTTGGTGTTGTATGGATACAGGAAGGATGTATAGCTTAGTCTTCTGCTAACTGCATAGCTCCACATTGGTCTAGCCGAGTTCACCGTTCCATTATCACCGAAGATCTCTGCACAAAGTGATGAAATAGGGTTCGTGGCAAGTGCATTTGAAGCCTTCGTCTCCATGATTTGATCACCATTAGTATATCCAGAGATTTGTGTCAGATTCTTTGGTTGTTCAGGTTCCTTCAGAGCTCTAACGACAACCATATTCTTCGATCCTACACGAGGGAAATCATAACTTAGTACATTCAATTGAGCATATGAAGCAGAATTTCTGAAAAGGGGTAATGGAATAGAATTTATGCTACCTAGCAGTTTTCCATTCAGAAACACCATGGCTCTTTTAGCTGATTCATGTGAATCGAAGTTGACGAATCCAAACCCTTTCGATTTCCCCTTCTGGTCCTTTATGATCGCAGCATTCCAGACCTTCCCGTATCGTGAAAATTTAGCTCTGAGGGCGTCGTCTGTGATACCTTCATCCAGATTTTTCACATATAGGCTTTTGAAACCCATCTCTCCTTCAATCCTCTCATTCTTCCTCAGAAATTTCGATACATATCTAACATTGAAAACTCACATTATAGTCCTATCCACATACACATATCAAGAAATTAAACGAAACAAGAAATTTGATTAAAGAAAGAAGGAGACTCACAGTTTCTTGCCTCCCAGCACAGAATCATGAAGAGCGTCTCGAGCTGCTATGGCGGAAATCTCCGACTCGAACTGAACGAAACCGAAACCCTTACTGACTCCATCTTCTTCAGCAACTTTGCAAGAGAGTATAGTTCCGAAGTAGGAGAAAATCCTGTGCAGTACGAAACTGGAGATCGACTTGTCAAGATTCTTCACGAAGAGATTCCCGTTGTTTCCCTTTTTCGCGATCGGATCTTTCTCATAAAACATAATCCTCATAGACTTGCCCTTGAGTTCAGTGTGATTCAAGCTATCAATCGCAACAAGAGCTGAAAAGGGGCCGAAAATTCCAAGAAAAAACCAAATGAACAATCAACTCGCAAAAATCCATACAGCGTGATAAACAACAACACTACTGGCAAGAAGATATGGCGGGAAAATCGAATGCGATCAATTAGGGCACCAAAAAAAGGCCCAATTTCAAGCCAAAAACCGATGAATCGGAGCAGAAGAACAGTTCTACGTTATCACAATCATCATCGAGGAATGCAGGCAGAAGATGAACGCGAAGGAATTAATCTGAGAGGAAATGTGTACCGTGGCAAGGGAGCCAGAAATTGACGTAAGCATAACGGAGGGACCTGCCGGAAACCCTGTCGCGGCAGAGGCGGACGGAAAGCAGTGGGCCCACGCGCGAGAATGTCCGGTTCAGATCTTCTTCTGTGACGTCTGGGTGCAGATCGCCCACGTAGAGTGAGGAATTGAGCTTCCTCTCGTCAGCCGCCATTTTTCTTACTCTCTCGAAGCAGAGAACTTGGGAATTTCTAGAGAGAGAGAGAGAGAGAGAGAGGTGTTTTTTGAAATGGGAGGGAGAAGGTGTTGAATTGAAACTATTTTGTTTCCGAGAGTTGGTTATAGCTTATAACCGCCACCGTCCACTGATTCTGTTTTAGAGCGATACGGCGTCGTATTCGAGAAGGGCAAGATTGTCTTTTCATTAACGACTACTGAAAATGGCAAGTATATTACCATCTTCTTTATAGATAAAAACTAAAATATGCATAAAAATATTAATTCGTACACTTTATTTCTAATCAAGACTGTCTTAACTTTCACGTCCCGAAAAGTGAGCTCGTTATGGGACGAAGAGAGTACGTCGTATCAACATTCTACCTATACTGATCTTCAAACACCTATCAGATTTTACACATTCTGATCTATTTGTAATTTTGTATAATCACTCAACTATAAGAAGTTAGAAGGAACCAAAGGAGACTGATCTTCTTCGAAAAGACGGTCTCGGCCTCGAGTTCTTCAGTGCCTCTGCGTATTTCACCAGATCGTTCTTGGCAGCACTTTGAGCTTCCTTCCCGGGCTGGAAGCCGGATGGCGAGTAGTCTTCGTATCCTGATATGGAGTCGAAGCTTCTGAATATGCTCAAGGCAACGTCATCGCTCATTCTTCTAGAACTTTCTGCAGTAGCGTTCCTTTGATCGAAGGACTGTCTTGATGAAGCAGCTGATGAGGTTGTAGCTGTCTTTGTGTGACCATCGCCTCCGACATCTATACCTGAGGCGGAGCATCTGCTCAAGGCGTCGTCTATGGATGCAGCTCTGTCTCTGGGTGAGGAAGGTGTTGTCTGACTATGATGGTCGTTGTCTTTTCCTCGCAGCAGCTTCACCAACTTGGCAAAGACTCGCTTTTTGTTCCGGTGACTTGTTTTGCTTTCGTGAAACTTATCAGCGGGGAGATCATCGGGCTCACCGGAGTCTGTAAGATACGAAGATTGGGATATGGACCATTCGTCGAAATG
This sequence comes from Thymus mandschuricus, assembly GCA_029379335.1. Classification (NCBI taxonomy): domain Eukaryota; kingdom Viridiplantae; phylum Streptophyta; class Magnoliopsida; order Lamiales; family Lamiaceae; genus Thymus; species Thymus mandschuricus. The sequence continues at coordinate 4,991,577 of CM057080.1, read as the reverse complement.
CAAATCACTAATACTTGGATCCTTGCCATTACAGCCTTCTCTATTTGCATATGCCAGAATGAGTTTCTTTGCCTTCTCTTCCGATTTGGGGCTTAGCGTTTTGCTGAGGTCCCTAGCAACGGTTTCATCTGGGCCCGGCTGATAGTTTCTCAGTTCATAGCGTAAACAAGCATTGATCCATCGGAGGTACACGAGCTCCTCCACATCTGTGCACCGATCAGCTTGGAGTTGATCGATTTCATTTCTGAAACTTTCATTTTCTTGTCTTAGAAGCTGAGTCTCCTCTTTAAGTGCTTGAACCTGATTCAGAAATCTCAAAATTTTAACACTCCGATCCATATTCGAGCAATGAAATGTAGGAAATAAGAGGATCGGACACAGAAATTTACCTCTTTATCGTCTAAATTGGATTTAGCAAGAATTTGTAGGTTATCTACTTTCTGAGCCAACTCTAAGTTTTCGAGCTTCAAACTGTGGTTATACCTCTTCATCTCCTCTAACTCTTCCTCCAAACGTCTCCTTTCCTGCAATTGCGTGTCTGCATCTCGATTAGTTTCAACGGGATTCTTTTCTTGGTCCTGCATCTTCATCACTCTTTCTTGAAGCCTCAAGATCTGCTCTCTGTTCTGTTCAGCTTCGAACCTAAGCTTCTTCCTCAGCAGTTTAATCTTGGCTTCTGCAGATTCAAGCTCCGAAGCAACCTTTTCATAATCAGCCACTTTAGCCTGCAATCGTTTGTTATCCAACAGCAAGGACTCGATCTTATTGTTATACAGTTTAGCCTCCATGTTATGGATCCTTAGCCGGTTTTGAAGCTCCGACATGGCCTTCTCCTGTTCTTTAAGGCCATAGTACTCGAGCAGTTGATTCTCGAGGATCCTCTCCCTTTCTTCGAGAATCTCAACCTTACTCCTCAGGCTTCTAAGCTCTCTCTCATACTCCTCAGTTGGTTCTGGCAAATGTCCGTCCCTCCTCTGAGAGACATCACCCGTTGCCACGTCATATTCTTTTACGAGCTCATCCAGCTCGTGCAAGAGAAACCCATCCCTATCTCCGAAGCTTCTATCGTCACTAGACGAGGCTTCACTGACAGAACTCAGTAAAGGAGCTCTTGGCATCGGTAAGTTCTGCAAGCAAGAGAAATCCGTTTCTACTCAATACGAAGGACATGAACACGAGTACAGATTCACAGCAACTAAACCAATTCGAATTCGACTAATTTTCACGACAACCTAAGCACAAACAAGAATTGCAAGTATGCTCAGCTATCATCCATCACAACTCCACAACCAATCAAGAAATCTCAACTAAAAACATCCACATCAATAAGAATACTAGTGCAATAACACTTCAAACAACCATAGATTTAAACAGAGGAAAACAAAACCCACTGCAACAACAATTTCTACTTCTTAGCTCAAAATTCAAACTGCATCGAAAGTAGAGCAGAAGCTAAAGCTGCACCTCATGGTGATTAGCCCCAATATCTGAACCAGCTTGACTTCCCTTACCTATAAATACACCAAACATCAAATAAAAATCACTTTCCTAATTTACCCAAAAAGATGGAAATCTGAGAGAGAGAGAGAGAGAGAGAGAGAGAGAGAGAGAGAGAGAGGAATAACCTGGAGAAGGGGGTGAAGGTTTTGGTTTAGGGAGCATGATTCTTTTGCTTCTGAGGAAAGTAAAAACAATTCCACCAAGGGAAAAAGCCAGAGCCACCCCAAATTTGAAAAGCATAGGGCTTATGGGACCATCTTTTTTATCCTTCACACCCATTTTCAGACAAGAAAAACCTCAAATTTTCAAAATTTTCAGACATATACAAACAAATTCAGATTCAATAAAACTTAAACCCTTCTTCTTCTTCATCTTCCATCTGAAACATTAAAGAACATAACTTTATCACAAACCCATTTCAAAAAGGAATTAAAAAACTCAATTCTAAACACCCTTCTTCTTCAATTCAAGAATCCCAGAAGATCAGAGGAGAAAGAGAACTTACTGTATAACCAAGAAACCTGCTTCAGCATGGGATTTTGGTGTGGTTTTGGACTGATTTTTGAATTGAAACTGTTGTTGAGTTTCTGAGATGGAATGGAACTATTATTCGTTTCGCGATTTGGCCTTCATTAATTCGCTGGAATGGAACATTTAAAAATTATACAGTTGCGTAGGAGAAAGCTTAATTTAAATATTCTGCTTTAGGTGGCTTTCTAGTATTTTATATACAGATTTCGATTATTGGCCCCACTTCCATTCAAATATTTGTCTCATGTCACATTTAAGCAATAAATTGAATAATTAAAGTCTACACAAATTGTCTCACGCAACTTGAAAATTGAGATCTTATTGTGAGATCTTATTGAGGGAAGTAATGTTTTAAATATCGGACTGAACCGACACATGAATCGGTCGAACTATGAATGATTATGGTTTCGATAGTACAATTTCTTTCATTTCTTTCAATTTTAGCCACAGTTCAATTGAAGAATCTACAAAACGAAGTCTTTACAGGTTCGATTTTTAGAAATCGGGGAACTAAGTTTCAACTTTTTTTATGAATCAATTAAGAAATAGTCTTCTTAATGTTGAGAAGGACTATACCTTGTCTTTAAGCATGGTTTTAGGACTTGGGTAAGATATTTATTTTAAATAATCTCATATAGTAGCATAATAAATATTATTATTATAACAATAATAGTTAGTTAATATTAGGCGTTGCGTTATCGTAATTATAATAGATTAATTTCATTTTGTAACAAAGATTAGGGGTTGTATTAACGTAATATTCCTGCAATAAATGTACGTGTTAATTCTGGTAAGATTAGGTCAAGAAATATAGAAGTAAGGTAATTAGGAAATAGAGAAGGTGTAAGTGGCCACGTGCAATTGGCCAAAACAACAAGTTTACAACATTTTTAGACCATACAAACATTAGTCGCATCTCAATTAATTGCACCTTATTAATCACATGATTGACACCCCCTTTTTCGATTATTTTATTCTCTCTCTAGAAATTATTGCGATGAATGAAATTCAAATTCAGCTGAAATTCTTTGCATTGTGAGCCCTGATTCCAAATAAGTTTATACATTATTTATCGAGTCACCTTGAATGTGTGAGTTATGTTAACTGAATAGAAAAAGGGTCACTTTAACACCCTCCAATATTTTCTTGGGCGTCATAGTTTTAGTAGGCCGAAAGAATGTATAAATTGGCCGCTTATATTGAGAAATTTGGTTGGATTGTGAAATAGTGGGCCATCACTTCTTAAATCTGATTTAAGCCCAAGATAAAAAATAAATAAAAGCCCAAACATATTGATTGTGTTGCATTATTGAGATGATTAGGCTAATTAACTTGGGGTGTGCTTGATTTGCAAGATTATACATCATGTAAGATTAGATTAAATTTGGTCTAAGATAAATTATGTAAGTCTATTTTATTTTTGGAGGTGAGGGCAAGACTAAAATATGTAAGATTACCCAAGATTAGTTCTATGTGGCATAATCACAAGATTGAATCACGAGCCGTATCTTACGAACCAAACAACGAAACGTAAGACAACTTTAATCCTATCTTGCAAACCAAACACACCCTTGATTTATAAATCGTACGTTAAGATTTCATGACCATATATACACATGCACCAATCCCTTCTTTTATATAAATGGAAAAGCAACCTATATGACATCAACTATTTTCACATGATACAAATATTTCAAATACTTTGAACGAAAGCACACATGTATATATTGCCTTCTGAGTGTCTTTGGCACTCGGTCTCATATAGGAGTATTTTCAAACTACTTTGCAGGTACGGAGTGAAGTAGGGCTGACGACGTGGACTCAAAAGACTCAATTAATTAACCCAATTTTTATCTTTTGTCTATAAAGGTTAAACTATATACGTTTTGGTCAGAATATTACTATGCAAGTGCTTCTGTTGAATACAGTACATTGTAAATACGGTTATGTAAGTTCCTTTGAATATGAAGGTCGATGTGGCCTTCATTGTTCAATGTGAATTATTCGGTCAACTATTAAATGTTTGACTTAGTTGTAGTTATGATATTAGTTCAATTTAACTATTCGACTCTTATTTTATTAGAGGTTGACTAGTGAACTCTTGCATGTCAAAATTTCTTTAACTCGATTTTTAAGAATGATTTTCTCTTCATAATCTATCTTTCTTTTCCCTTGTCGTTTTATCTTCTTTTGGCAGCCCACTAATTCTTCCGAAACTGTGGCGTCACACTTAAAAATCCGTTCATACATTTGATTTTATATTCGGAACCACATACGACAGACTATTCCAATAATGTTAAATCTCATGTGGTTCATATGTAACATGATCACACACACGTAGCTTATACACAACTTATAAAAATTAAACCAGTAATTCATTAGTCCAAAACTTTATAGACATGGTAAATAATAAGGAATTTTAAACTTTAATAATGTGGGTTAATGTCACTTAAATACATGAACTTTGGGTGGTTTTCGGTTCTTCCCATGAATTTTCAATTTTGTCACAAAAATACACGAACTTTCATATCATTGCAATTTCCAATGAAAGTCAATTTTCCACAAATTTTGTCCTATGTGGCAACCTACGGTGATTATGTGGCACCATTGAACGACGGTAAAATACACGGCGTTGTTCTGAAACTGCCAAAAACGACGTCGTTTAAATAAATAATTTTTTGGCGGATTTCGTTATTTCCCATGGACTTTCAACTTTGTCACAAAAAATACATGAACTTTCAATTTAATGCAATTTTCCCATGAAAGTCAATTTTTTCAAAAAATTATGTCTTAACCATTGTGCTTATCGTCTGAAGATTGAGAAAGACAAATATGAAAATTTATTGAAGTGCAAAAAATGACAAAAAATGTATGGACTAAGAAATTGAGGATAAAAATTGAAGAATTCAAAGCATTTCAAGCTAAAACGAAGGAGAAATCGGGGATGCTGAATGAAGAAGTTCTTAGAGCTAAATTGGTTGATACAACGTGGAATGTAAGTGTTTTTGGATGAAAAGAGAATTGCAAAGGGGTATCGATTCTCCTAGCCCTAATGTATAAATGATCAATACGACGTCGTTTATAATATTTTCGCTACGTCATTGCTTACTCAGCGCCAATCAGCCCATTAAGGCCATGTCATGTAAAATTAATTGACAACTAGGATTCAATTTGACCGGAATTGACTTTCATGGAAAAATTATAATGATTTTAAAGTTCGTGTATTTTTTGTGATAAAGTTGAAAGTTCACGGTAGAAAACAAAAACCACCAAAAGTTCATGTATTTAAACGACGTCGATTTTTGGCAGTTTCAAAATGAGATGAAGGATGTGCTGGATGAGTGGGAGATCTTGAATCTGCAGCTCCGGATTGACCAAGGTCTCATCGACAAGGTACCTTCCCTCCTCCTCTCTCCCTGCTCCTGCTTCAAGCAGGTCCTCGGCCGCCACGAGAACACCAAGAAGATCCAAGTGTTGACCGACCAGATCGACAAGATCTTGTTGGAGAGGGGGGAGTACGACTTCGTGTCGGGGAAAACCTCCAAGAACCCGCAATTCAGGCAAGAAACTTCTACTTCTAGTGTCCCTAAATCGGTGTTTACGGCCGTGTTTCTGTTAAGGTTAGTCTCGTAAAGGATTTGATGAAGGACGTAGGTGAAGATGATACTCAAATCGTGTCAATTGTTGGGATTGGGGGTGTGGGGAAGATGACTCTAGCACAAATGGTGTATAACGATGTTGAGATAGGGGGGCTTTTTCGATCTCAAAGGATGGGTTAGTGTGTCCGAACCTTTCGATGCTTCCGTAGTTGCAAATTCGATTCTTGAAGCGTTTGGCGTTAAGAATGACGGTGCCCAGAATTTGGAAACGCTAGTTCAACGAATTAAGAAATCTGTGCAGGACAAGAAATTCATTCTTGTCATGGATAATGTGTGGACAGAAGATAGCCAGAAATGAGAAAACTTGAGGAATTGTCTTGATGGTGGAAAGGGAAGTAGGATCCTCGTCACAACTAGGAGCGAATCCGTTGCAAGAATGATGGGGACATCTCAATGGCAGCCATTGAACCTGCTCACTGACATTGAGTGCGGTGAGATCTTGAACAGGATAGCGTTGAAGTGGAGAAAAGAGGCGGAATGTGAAAGACTGAGAGACATTGAATTTGAGATAGCAAAGAGGTGCAATGGATTGCCCCTTGCTGCCAAGTCCGTGGGAAGTATGTTGTGTTGAATTAGATCGGATGTTGAAGCGCTGCTTCTTGAGTAGTGTCATGTTTCCAAAAGGGGCGTATTGATGAGATAATTAGAGTTTGGATGGCTTATGGTTTCTTGAACTCGAAAGCTAGTTATGACGAAGTGAGAGAGAAGGGGTTGCAGTACTTCAGGAATTGAGTGATCTTTTCCGCCTCTTGAATTTGAGCTATGTTAAATTATCTCCGATTCTGAAGCGCTGCTTCTTGAGTAGTGTCATGTTTCCGAAAGGGGCCTTGATGAGCATTGATGGGATGATAAGAGTTTGGATGGTCTATGGTTTCCTGAACTCGAAAGCTAGTTTTGATCAAGTGAGAAAGAAAGGGTTGCAGTACTTCAGGAATTTGGAAACGAGGTCGTTTTTCCAAAAGGTTGGAAGTGATGAGGATGATGAACATGTAAAAGGGTACATGATGCACGTCATAATGCATGATTTTGGTACATATATGTTGGGGAGTGAGTACAAACATCAAGAACGGCAGGGCCCTTGTTCATCTACTTGCGATATCCCTAGGGAAATTGCGCACTGTTTGTTCAAGATATATATATCCGAGGAAGATAGGATTCCAACTGGTGTGCTGAGTCTTGTAAAAAGTGTCCAAGTGTTGAGTTTGCGCGACTGTAATTTGCATTGGGTACCCGAGGAGAGCTGGTGCACTTGAGGTATGTAGACTTGAGCGGTAATCGCATGAGGGAGCTTCCTGAAGCTGTTTACAATTTGTATCACTTGCAAACTTTGGGTATTGAAGATTGTGAATATCTTGCCAGTCTTCCTGAGGGGATCGAAAAGCTAGTCAACTTGAGACACATTCTCAACAGGGCCGGTCCTAACAAAATATAGGCCCAGTAAATTGGGCCCTACACCGACGTTTTTGAAAAAAATTATAAGGAAAAAAAATAATAGGATCCATGATCACTAAGAAATTATAAGGAAAAAATCACAAAATTAATGTATCCAAATAGATTTAAACACAAGTCATCTACAAGTTTAATACAAAGATTAACATGTTAAGTCAAAATGAATTTGAACACAAGTCATATAAACGTTTAATACAAGGATTAACCGGTTTTTAGGCTTTGAACACAAGTCATCTACAAGTTTAATACAAGGATTAACCGGTTAAGATTAACCTGGTAAGCCAAAGGGATTTGAACACAAGTCATCTACAAGTTTAATACAATGATTAACCGGTTAAGACAAAGATTAATCAGTTAAGACAAAGGGGATTTGAACACAAGTCATCTACAAGTTTAATACAAGGATTAACCGGTTAAACCAAAATTAATGTATCCAAAGGGATTTGAACACAAATCATCTACAAGTTTAATACAAGGATTAACCGGTTTAGCCAAAATGGATTTGAACATAAGTCATCTACAAGTTTAATATAAGGATACCGGTTAAGCCAAAAGAATTTGAACACAAGTCGTCTACAAGTTAAATACAAGTGTGTCGTGTTGCCTAGCAAATATATTTAAGTCGTTTCTTTTCAATTTTCAACTTATTACATTTCCTTTTAATATTTGTGACAAGTGTCTTAGAGTTTTAAAAAGTTTGGATGGAATACCCTTTTCCTATAAGTTGTTGGTTATATTTATTGTGAATGAAAATTGCATAAGACATTGGCAATTTTATGTATGGGTAAGTATATAAGGTTTTATTCCTGATGTTATTTCTGTCGATTTTTTTTTTTAAGATATCAAATTGTAGATGCATGGGATGCATGGTGTGTGTATGTGAATGCATAACTCGGATATATTCATTGCTGACGTGGAGAGTGAGTGATGATTTGGAGTGCATGTGGCGTACATGTGAGCTGGACAGCTCATGGAGTTAGTTAGGAAGTTTGTTATAACTAACTGTACTGTAGCTTGGAGAGCAAGCTAGCGTCGACGGTCAGATCATCATCTGTGCGGATCTACGGCTAGAATCTTCATCGTTGAGTGTATATAAGATGGGGATCTATCTTGAGCAGTTTTTTTTTTCATTATTCGAGCTACTGGTGTGAGAAGGGAGAGAGAGCAGAGAGAAGAAAAAAGGAGAGAGCAGTTGCAGAGTTGAGTTCTCTGCGCGGGAATTCGTTTTCTTCTTGTAGTTCTTGTTTTCTCATTGTAGATCGAGTGTTGTAGAGTGTGAAACTTCATCAATAGAGTTTGATTCTTCTTCCCGTGGATGTAGGAGAGAAATCTCCGAACCACGTAAATCGCTGTGTGTTTTCGATTCTGAATTTCTGTTTTCTGGTTTTCATTTGTGTTCGCTACCGACGTGCGAGATCGGTTACGCAATCGACGTACGGGCTCGGCTACGCCATCAACGTTTCCACGTGCAAGCTCGGTGGTCGTGAGATTGCTGAACTCGAGATCGGTGATCGCGAGCTCGGTTTAACAAATTGGCACCGTCTGTGGGAAGCGAGCTCGAGTTGTTGCAACGCGATGTCGTCAATGAAGTTTGAAGCGGAGAAATTCAATGGATTGAATGATTTCGGTCTCTGGAGAATCAAGATGAAGGCGCTCTTGGTGCAGCAAGGATTGGCGGATGCGATCAAGCCGGAGGAAGAGTTTAAGAAGATCGTGGTTGCAGAGAAGCACGGTGAGATCAGAGAGAAGGCTCACAGCGCGTTGATTCTCTGCTTGTCCGATAAGGTTCTGAGGGAGGTGTTGAAGGAAACGACGGCCGCCGGAATCTAGAAGAAGCTTGAAGATCTGTACATGACGAAGTCGTTCGCAAACAGTCTTTACTCAAAGCAGCGATTGTACTCGTACAAGATCTCAGATGAGAGGCCAATCTTGGATCAGTTGGATGATTATGGCAAGGTACTGGACGATCTGGAGAATCTGGATGTGAAGCTTGAAGATGAAGACAAAGCTATCATCCTCCTCAGTGCGCTGCCAAAATCTTATGATCAATTGAAGGATGCAATGTTGTATGGGAGAAAGAGTTCTATAACTCTGGAGGAAGTCCAATCTGCTCTCAGATCCAAGGAATTGCAGATGCAAGTGGAAGTAAAATCTGAGGCATCACATGGTGAGGGTTTGAAGTGAAGCACAAGAAGGGAAAGGGCTTCAAGTCAAAGAGGAATTCACAAGATCAAAAGAAGCAGAACCAGCAGAAAGGAAAAGACACAGATGATAAGGAATCAAGGAAATGTTTCCACTGCAAGAAACCTGGGCACCTCAAGAAAGATTGTTATGCCTACAAGAAGAAGATGGAAACGAAGACTCAAAAGCCTAACTCAGCTGAGGTTGTTGAGCAGGTTGAATGAACTGAGGTGTTGAATGTGATGGAAAATCACATTGGTGAGGAGTGGATACTTGATTCTGGTTGCAGCTTTCATATGTGTCCAAGAAAGGGATGGTTCTTGGACATCACATATGAGAAATCAGGCTCTGTGCTTCTTGGGAATGATCAAGTGTGCAGTGTGGAAGGAATTGGGAGTGTTAAACTCAGAATGCATGATGGATCATGCAAGGTACTCACTGGTGTAAGGTATATCCCACAACTCAAGAGAAATCTCATTTCATTGGGCATGTTAGAGTCTAAGGGCTATGTTTTCAAGTCTGAAAATGGTGTTATGCATGTAATGAAGGGAGATTCTGTGGTTATGAGGAGTGTGAGGAATAAGAGCCTATACTATCTTGATGCTAAGTGTGTAGTAGGTAAATTAGAGGTGAATACAGTTGGTAGAGCTGAGTTGTGGCATAGGAGGCTTGGACATGTAGGGGAGAAGGTCTTGAATGAGCTTGTTAAGCAGGGTGTGTTAACTGATTACTCTGGTTTCAAGTCAAGTGAATGTGAGACTTGCATTCTGGGAAAGGGAAAGAAGCTGCCCTATGGATCAAGTAGTAATATATCACAAGCCTCATTGGATTATGCTTACTCAGACTTGTGGGGGCCATCAAAAACAGAAACTCTAGGTGGAGGAAGGTATTTCATGTCAATCATGGATGATTTCTCGAAGAAGCTTTGGGTTTACATATTGAAATCTAAGGATGAAGCTCTCAATAAGTTCAAGGAATGGTGTGAAGAAGTAGAGAATGAGAAATGGACCAAACTGAAGTGTTTAAGGACTGATAATGGTTTGGAGTTTCTGTCTAAGGATTTCCAGGATTTCTGCAAAGGTAAGGGAATTAAAAGACACAGGACAGTGCCTGCAAATCCTCAACAGAATGGAGTGATTGAGCGCATGAATAGGACCATACTTGATAAGCTGAGATGTATGTTGTCAGATTCAGGGATGCCAAGGAAATTCTGGGGTGAGGCAGTAAACACAGCTAGTATATTGATCAACAAATGTCCATCTTCAGCTATTGAGTTCAAAACACCAGATGAGAAGTGGTATGGAAAGGCTTCAGGTTATGATTATCTAAGAGTTTTTGGATGTAGAGCTTATGCTCATGTTAAGCAGGATAAGCTAGAGCCTAGAGCAGTGAAGTGTGTGCTCATTGGTTACCCAAAAGGAGTTAAAGGGTATAAGCTTTGGTGCACAGAAGCTGGGAATCAAAGAGTAATCATAAGCAGGGATGTAGCCTTCAAGGAGAATGAGATGCCTTATCTAGTTCAAACAGAAAAGGATGTGGATAAGGGCTCAAGGTCTGGTGATACAAGAGTTGAGGTGGAGCATCACATTTAGAATCTGAAATCACATCTGATAATGATGAGGAGAATGGGACAGATTCAAATGATCTAAGGGATTATATGCTTGCAAGGGATAGGGTGAGGATGAATATCAATCCACCAAGCAGGTATGGTGATGCAGACATGGTGTACTATGCATTGAATGTTGCTGAGAATCATGATTATCAGGAACCAGGGAACTATATGGAGGCTATTGCTTGTGGTGAGAAAGATCAGTGGCTTGTGGCTATGAGGGAAGAGATAGAGTCTCTTGAGAAGAATGGGACTTGGATTCTAGTTGATAGACCAAAGTCACACAAGCTGGTCAGTTGCAAGTGGATTTTCAAGAAGAAGATTGAAGTAGGAAGCAAAGAGACAGTGAGATATAAGGCAAGGCTGGTGGCAAGAGGTTTTACACAGAAAGAAGGGATAGACTTCAATGAAGTATTCTCACCAGTGGTGAAGCAGTGTTCTATCAGACTTTTGTTAGCTATGGTAGCTCAAAATGATCTGGAATTGCATCAACTAGATGTGAAAACAACATTTTTGCATGGGGACTTGAAGGAATCTATATATATGACACAACCAGATGGATATCAGTTGCCAGAGACAAAGAACAAGGTATGTCTCTTGAAGAAATCTCTCTATGGTCTTAAACAAAGTGCTAGGCAGTGGTATCTCAAGTTTGATGAGCATATGATGCATATAGGCTTTGTTAGATCTATGTATGATAGATGTGTGTATTTCAAAAGAGAGAGGGTGTCTTGGTGGCTTGTCTGTTGTTATATGTGGATGATATGCTAGTTGCTGGGAATAACATTGTTGAAGTGGAAGAGATCAAATCTGATCTGAGTTCAAAGTTTGAAATGAAAGATTTGGGTGAAGCAAGAAGGATTCTAGGTGTGGATATCACAAGAATCAGAGATGAAGGAGTGTTGTGGATTACTCAGCACAGCTATATTCAAAAGGTTTTGAAGAAGTTCAGGATGAATGAAGCAAGAGAAGTGTCTGTTCCATTAGCTCAGCATTTCAAGCTAAGTGAACAACACAAGCCTAAATCTGAGAAGGAAGTAAAGGAGATGGGTTTAGTGCCTTATGCTAATGCAGTTGGGAGCATAATGTATACTATGGTTTGCACAAGACCAGATTTAGCTCATGCTATTAGTGTAGCAAGTAGGTACATGAGTAACCCTGGGAAGTATCATTGGGATGCTTTGAAATACATCTTGAGATACATGAAGAGCAGTTTGAGGATTGGCATCAAATAACAGAGGAAATCTGATATTGGAGATGATGTGTTGATAGGATTTGTGGACTCAGATTATGCTGCAAATCTTGATACAAGGAAGTCACAAACTGGATGGGTTTATACTTTGTTTGGATCTGCAGTGAGCTGGAAGTCATCCTTACAGAATGTAGTTGCTCTGTCCACCACAAAAGCAGAGTACTTAGCCATTACAGAAGCTATCAAGGAAGGTATATGGTTAAAGGGGATACTCAGTGAGTTTGGTGTTGAGCAGAAAGCAATTAGATTGAATTGTGACAGTCAAAGTGCATTGCATTTGGCTAAGCATCAAGTGTTTCATGAGAGGTCAAAGCATATTGATGTGAGACTACATTTTGTGAGAGATGAAGTTGAAAAAGGTGTGATAAATCTGCAGAAGATTCCAACAGCTGAGAATGCAGCTGATATGCTTACTAAAGCATTGCCTTCAATCAAGTTCAAGTATTGTGTGAGCTTGATTGGCATGTCTTCTCTATGATTTGAATGAGAAGGGAGCAGCTCCGGTAGTGAGCTGTGGAGGAAGAAGAGTTAGAAGCTTTGTTGATGAGTTTTGCATTCAAGGTGGAGATTTGTAGATGCATGGGATGCATGGTGTGTGTATGTGAATGCATAACTCGGATATATTCATTGCTGACGTGGAGAGTGAGTGATGATTTGGAGTGCATGTGGCGTACATGTGAGCTGGACAGCTCATGGAGTTAGTTAGGAAGTTTGTTATAACTAACTGTACTGTAGCTTGGAGAGCAAGCTAGCGTCGACGGTCAGATCATCATCTGTGCTGATCTACGGCTATAATCTTCATCGTTGAGTGTATATAAGATGGGGATCTATCTTGAGCAGTTTTTTTTTTCATTATTCGAGCTACTGGTGTGAGAAGGGAGAGAGAGCAGAGAGAAGAAAAAAAGAGAGATCAGTTGCAGAGTTGAGTTCTCTGCGCGGGAATTCGTTTTCTTCTTGTAGTTCTTGTTTTTTCATTGTAGATTGAGTGTTGTAGAGTGTGAAACTTCATCAATAGAGTTTGATTCTTCTTCCCGTGGATGTAGGAGAGAAATCTCCGAACCACGTAAATCGCTGTGTGTTTTCGATTCTGAATTTCTGTTTTCTGGTTTTCATTTGTGTTCGCTACCGACGTGTGAGATCGGTTACGCAATCGACGTACGGGCTCGGCTACGCCATCAACGTTTCCACGTGCAAGCTCGGTGGTCGTGAGATAGCTGAACTCGAGATCGGTGATCGCGAGCTCGGTTTAACACAAATGATTTATTTTCCTCTGATATAAAGTTTATTTACAAGGGAAGAGATACTCATGAATTCTTATTTAGTGTTTCTTGGTAATCCTACAACTCTCGCTAATATATATTCGAAGTTTGAAGTGAAGAAAGGTTGTGTGTCATCGAGAGTATAATCACCGAGAGTTTATTCATTCATCGTTAATCTACGTTTTTCTTTATGTATGCAGATTGATTTCTTCTTATTCATTTGTAATCCACGTTTTTCTTTATAAACGTAGATTGATTTCTTTTGTTCTTGGTAGAGTATATTGACGAGTGATCTTGTAATCTTGAGCTTGTTATAAACTCAAGGTGGGATAAGTCAAGTTGGGATAAGTCTCAATTGAGTAGAGTAGATTGGTGAGTGATTTTGTAATGTTGAGCGTGTTATAAACTCAAGTGGGATAGGCCTCATAATTGAGGTTGTGTGTTATAAACTCAAGTTGGGATAAGTCTAATAATTGAGGTTGTGAGATTTGGGAATACAAGACTTGTATTCTGAAAACTCACCATATATGGTCTTTGGAAGAAATCGTAGTTGCACATACCGAACTGGGTAAACAACATTTGTATCTTTCGTGTTATACATATTGTAGGAGAGAAAATAGACGATCACCCGTTAAATCTCACATTTTCTCACCTTTTATCAACGGGAATTGTAGTGCAAATCTATACTATCTATAAAAGCTAAATCGTTGATGAAAGTTTACAAATATGTCATTTTCCCTCCAAAAGTCACAACCAATTGTCCAATGAATTGAATCATTTATTAACTAATGGTTTAGAGCTCAACTTTTGACTTAGTGTATATTTAAGTTCAATAAAAAAAATATAATCAATTAAAGTATACTCATATGTGGCAGGTGACATGAAGAAGAAGAAGAAGAAGAAGGGGAAGACCGGGACCGTTTATGTCTGCTCGAATTGCGGGTACTCCGATGGGCAATGGTGGGGAACGTGCATGAAGTGCGAAGAGGTGGGTACGATGAAGCGGTTCACCACTGAGGGTAAGGACCAGAAGGTGACCAGAATGCAGGTGTCGGGGAGTGGCTGCTCGGTCATGGCTGCCGAGGGAGGCTGCCCCTGTCAAACATCCCCGTACTTTTGGTAGGTTCGATCATTATTTTGTTCTTTTGAATCTTATTGCATAAGGATTTTTTTTGTCCTGATCGTGTGGTTATTTTCATTCTGAATTCACGCAGTTTTCAAGGGGAGAAATGCTCATCGCATCGGTTACTTCGGTCAGTGAAGAATCGGTTTGGCTCCACTGATGAGGTATTCCATATTTTACGGGCTGTAAAAGTTTCGATTCTTTTATGCTTGTGGGTTGCATTCATTTCTCTCTGTGAAATATGTTTGTCTTATGCAATGTTCTTAAGAATTCTATTTATTCGATGCCTAGACGCTAGTCTGCACCTTGCGAATTTGGTTAATGCTTAATTCAGCTAAGCACTAGGACGACATATCTCGAATAAGGCCTTATCGGGTAGTCTCTAGCTATGAAATAACTAATCGTAATCGGTAAATAGGCCAATAGTCAGGCTCTAGCCGGGATTTGGACTAAACCTCGGCAGCTCCCTTCCTCTATCCTCGATTCATGTCTAACGACTTTTAGAACATTGTATTCGATTATGGTATTCAACGTATTGTCAGAAAACTAAAATAGAATGGTCAAATCACATGCAAGGGGAATATTTCAACGGACATGGACACATGCCTTAATAGTCTCCTTCGCCATCGCCAAATTTTCCCCACTTTTCACTTCTCTCTCTCTGCTAATAATTGATCACGATCACTACTCACATGCCTTGCTTCTCCTCTCCCTTACTCAACTCATCCAGAGAGATAAAGAGAGGAGATATTGGATAAGAATTGAATAATAGTTTTCATATTTTGTCAATGCAATAATGTACTGATTATTAATTAATTTAAAAATGTATTGTGTGTTAGATTATACATGCTCCCTCCATCTCATTCATCTATGGATAACTCTATTTTCGTATGTATCACTAATATAGGGATATTATCTAAAATTTTAACCCATTAGAACCATTAATAGAAATGGAAATACAACTTAAAATTCATTCACACTATTTTAAGTCTCAATGTATAAAAATAGCCACTTTCACTATAACTATAACTTATTTAGCCACAACTTTAAAACTATAACTTATTTAGCCACTTTTGGGTAAAAAGACATCCTTACCCTCAAAAAGTTTGTCCACATCATCATTTGACAAAATTAAAAAAAAAGGAATAAAGGAATTATGGGAAAAAAAACAAAAAGGGAGATTTTGTGGGCCATTAATGCCACACAACCACCACCCTCTCCCTCTCCCTTCACTCTCGACCTTTTTCTGGAAAAAAGAAGAAAAAAACCCCACAGTCGCCGTCGCCGTCGCCGTCGCTACCACCTTCGCCGTCGACTCCCACTTTCGCCACCGCCTCCACCAGCGAAGAATATGTCGGGGTCCGATTCCGACCAAGAATGGGCTACTCCTCCGCCGCCGGTGAGTTTAGGAAAATTTCTCAATTTTTTTTTTGAATTTTCTTGTTCGATTAGTTTAGTTCTTGGTTGTTATTTTTCATTGAACAAGATTGAGTAAAGGTTTAGGTTTATGGGTTTATAAATCACGAAATAATGCACGGTGGAAATCGGAAAATCGACGACGGCGGCGACTGTGTGAAACACGGTAGAGGCACGGTCGAATTTGAATTTCGACCGTGTGTGACACGGTTGAAATTCGAAGTCAACCGTGCCTGATCGTTGACCGTGCCTAATTGTTGACCAGGCACGGTTGAATTGGGAATTCAACCGTGTGACACGGTTGAATTTCCAATTCAACCGTGCCCTTACAGAATTTTTTTTTTTTTTTTTTTTGATCCGTTTTTCATCTTTTTTTGTTATAACTATACTAATATGTTTTGTTTGTATTATTTTCAGCCTAGGTTTGAGTGGATGAGACCTCGAATGCAAGGATATGCCGGCAAAGTAATCCTATACACACGGGTCCACATTCTTCGAGATATCCACGATCAATTGATAGAAGTCGGGGGACAGCCGCTCCTCGATCGATTTCTAGAGGAGAGCCCCTTCCGTTACATCATGGAGCTCAACAGGAGAGATGTGGCAATCAGTGCCACACACGAGTTTCTAGCCCGGGAGTTGAAAGACTCGTCGATCCCGGAGCACTAGAGGTGGTTCTCGATTGGGGGGCGTGAAATAATATGCGGCCCTCGAGAGTGGGCCATTGTGACCGGATTAAAGTTCGGGCCTTCCGCTTTCGACCCCTACGGTCGAAACCATATTATACCGTTGTCGAGCCTGTACCACACGAAGTACGGACGCTCGAAGAAGAAGATCAAGTCGAACCAATTGAGGGATGACTTCTTGAAACATCCCCGGGAAAGTCGGCTAGGCACGCCCGAGCAATACTTGAAGGCCGCCAACCTTCTCGTCTACTTGTTGATTCTACAATGCCGTGACAATGCGCCCATCGATGATTGGGCTTGGGCGCTAGTAGAGAACGAGGAGCAGTGGAGGGATTTCCCGTGGGGATCGTGGTCGTGGCAAATCCTTTGCCACCAGTTGGACGTTGTGAAGAAAGATCCATCGGAGATCGAAAACAAGGTAAAAAAATACCACTTGTACGGGCCGGTTTGGGCGCTCAATTTATGGGCGTACGAGGCAATTCCGGCTTTGGGACAAGCCTGTGGCTACAAAGCTCCACAGAGAGCTGAGTTGATGCCCCGACTGAGGAGGTGGGAGACCTATTCGACGTACTCGAGCTTTGCCGGTTTCATCGACAACCCCGAGGTAATTAATGACTTCACTTTGCATTAAAATTATTTACTTATTTAGTCGTTTCATGCGTACGTTGTTAACTAATGAATTTCATACGTTTATACAGCTCGAGGTACATGCGAGGCTCCGCCCATCCGAGGAAGAGCAACGACAGCCCTATCTCCTCAGTCTTGAGAACCCGAACCCTCTGGTGTTGGAGTACGATGCTCCGAAACGCCACGCCCACAAGAAAGAGGAGCCGGAGCAGAGGAGATCGAAGGCGGCCCGAGATATGGCCAGGGTCGTAGAGAGGTTGATGTGTCGGGACCCTGAACAGGTCGTGATTCCCCGTCGAGCGACCCGGGCTTCTTCCGAGGGACAGTTGCCTACCCGTCCTCTCCGTCTCGGAGCCCTGGATCGGGACACGCTTGATGAGGCGCAGTCGAGGCGCCGTAGAGACGAGGGACGGTCGAAGCGCCCGAGAGCCGAGCCATCTCGTCACGAGGAATCGAGCAACGTCGTCTGTTGCATCCACGGGGATCCGTGCCGGCTCGGATGTCGTGGAGACGATGCGTCGATGGACCGGTTCATCGAGAGGTTCGGTGATCGACTGGTTCGGGATACAGACGAGAACAGCATTGTTGCTCGTTTCGCCAGGGCCGTCGTCGAACGTGCTAAGGGCCTTCTCGGGGGCCGAGGATCGAGGAGGCCGTCTCCCGAGGCGTCGTATCACTCGCACGTGGGCGGGGGCAGTCAGAGGATCGAGGAGGCCGTTAGGAGGTCGAGGAGTCGGACACCGACTCAAGAACCGGTCCGAGGAGGGGAAGCCTCGTCCTCTCACTCATCCTACATCCGAGGGCTTGAACGAGATATCCCCTCGCCTGTTCGTGGTGGTCGAGAATCACCCGAATCGGAGGGTTCGGACTTAGAGTTTGATCCGAGAGCCGGGCAAAGGCTAATCTCTACTCAAGCCGGCCGGCAAATCAAGCCTTCTGCCTTCCTCCAGAGTCCGTATATGGCGAACACAGACTCACGGCTTTCTATGCGGACTGTGAAACAAGCTTATCGTGCACATAGAGCTGCGGGGAAGGATGCCGTAGTGTACACCTGTCAAGAGCATGGATTCGAGTTGGGGCAAAAACTCTTTGATGAAATCGAGGACCCGGAGACTCAAATCGAAGCGCCGGTAAGTGTTTATGGAATTCGTTTATATTTGTGTGTTTAGAAAACAATTCGAGAGTTCATTAATTTGTGTTTTGTTTGTGCATTTTCAGATTATTGACCTCTACGTCCTGTATTGGAGGGCTCGATTACGCCGTCGAAAATCCTTAGCTCCCGGAGTAGGACAAGGTCATGTCATACTGGCGGGGTGTGATTACTACGTAAGTTGTATTATTAATTAACGTTTTTTGAATTACCTTATTACATACAAAGTCTAGCTCACATTGTAACTTGTTGTTGGAAATACAGAAGGCGTTGAGTCGAGCCCTCGAAGCGGAGCACAAGAACGATCCTGAGCTAGGCTTGAAAGCGGGCAAGACGTATCAGAGATGGAAGGCCAAAAAAGACCTGTTGGAGGTTTTCGAAGGGACAAATACGTACATCCCTTGGAAGCATGCCAAATATGTAAGTATGATTCATTACGTGGTTTCCTCTCTTTTCCCGACTTTAGTGTGCATCTAATTATAGCTAGCTTGTTACAGTTTATCATGGTTTGCCATGTCTCCACGAATCATTACGTGGTCGCTCGCGTCTGCGTCCCAGAGTGGAGGGTTGAGGTGTACGATTCAATATTGTATCGCCTCGAAAAGGGTGAGACTGGAGATCATCGCACGATACAACTCCTATGCATAAGTCGCCTCTTCCCTAAAGTCCTTGCCCAGACCGACTTTTGGAACCAACAGGTTACTTTAGGGAAGAAGAGGACCGACTTTATGGAAATAAAATTCATGCCTGAAGATCAACAGTACATCCAAGTCGACGATGTGAGCTGCGGCGTATACGCATGCTTGTACTTGGATCGTATCCTCGCCTCGAGTGCAGCTCCTCTACGAAATACTGATGAGGAGAAGTTCATCAAGCGGCAACGAAAGATATTGGCTAGGAGAATCTTTAGTCTTTCGTTGTATCCTATCGACGGTCCGATCGATCTATCGAGGGTTGATGTAGATTTATAAAAAACCTTGTTGATTCTTATTTATCGAACTTGTTAATGGAATTCGTTTCTCGTATTAGATTATCGAATGTGTAATCGTTGTCAATTTGCAATTATCGTATTAGATTATCGAATGTGGAATCATCGAACAAATATCAAATGTGCAAAGAGTAGGACTTAGAGGAAATTTGGACTTAGCAAAATTTTGGGCCATTTTTTCCCATTTTCTTCGGTACAGACACGGTTGAATGGAGGTTTCAACCGTGTCAGGCACGGTCAAACTGTGAAGTCAACCGTGCCTAACACTGTAGACGGTTGACTTCCGTCAGGCACGGTTGACTTTCAGTTTGACCGTGCCAAACAGTGCCTCTTAGAACCCCAACCGTGCCTAAACCATCAATTTGTACAAAATTCGATTTTTGGATCGTAATTTGCGTGTGACGTCACTTTTATATGCCATAGTTGATTAAAAAACAACAAATAAAGCGGAAACATTGGGTTTTGATGATTAAAATAGCGTAATCTAATCTATCTAATGCATCGCCACTTCCTAAGATGAAACACTCCTACAATGTATATGGTCCCCTACCTCATTATCCAAAGATTCGAACTTCGTTTGGGTTCGTTGTTGTTGTTAACGGCATATAATTGATGTATCGTTACTAACTAATGTGTAATTGATGGTTAATTTACGTACTAACATCGAAATTAACGAATTTTTAGAAGGTTGACTTTCAAAATTTGCCCCTTGACTGTAGGCACGGTTAGGGTACACTGTTAGGGTACACGGTCAAACCCTCAAGTCAACAGTGCCTCGAAGTCAAACCCTCAAGACACGGTTGACTTGCTCATTTAACCGTGTGAGGCACGGTTGAATATTCATTTCAACCGTGCCTCTACCGAAAGTTTGGTGGAAAATTGCCAAAATTTTTTCTAACTCCCCCAATCAACCATGCCCCATTTTATTTCCCATACCTAGTACAACATTCAATCGACATTTGAAATTCATTCCAATCCAAACATTCAATTCAATCCAAACATGAGTTTCAATCTATCGAAATAAAAATAATCGAAAAATTATTCTACCACTCGCAAGGGGCATCGAGGTCTCGTGTGTTCCTGGCTTTGACATATGCTACATTTTTTCTTCCTTCTTCTACCAGGCTCCGCATCTTGGGGCGGTACATTCAAGTCGACACCGCCAATCGGAATTGGAGCTCTACACACTCTCCTGTTGTGCCCAGCTTGTCCGCATCGAGTGCACCTTTGTCGAGCCGTCGATGTTGACGTTCCTTCTTCGCCTACGGCTCTTGCACGTGACAGGCTTGGTCGTCCGGCTTGCTTAGGTACTAGAGGTGGACGCACAACGCGTGAGGTCACGTAGTCGGGCACGTCCCACGACTCCGGATGAGGGACGGGTTCGATGGTTGGTGTATAGGTGGCTACCAAGGTAGACTGTTTGAAATAGTGACTCACGTAATCACTTGCTCGTCCACCTGAATACCTGATTGAGCACGAATAAATAAATCAGTCGTACCATTCAATCTCGTCTATGTATAACTCACATAAGAATATGTCGTACCTTAGAGCCGCGTGGGCGTGTCGACAAGGCATCAAGTCCAAGTCAAACTCATGGCACGAGCACGTCGAGTTTTGAAGGTCCACGAGGTAATTGCCGTTCTCGCCTTCTACCCTATACAAATTGGGAGTCGCTGTCGTCCTACACGGGTAGCGACGTCCCCATTCATGGGCTGCCGACATCTTCTCGTACGCCTTCGGAGTGAGATCGTGCTCTCGAGAAAGGGCACTTTGACGGTGTTGGTCAAACCACTTTTCTACGATCGTGCGATACATCTCAAGCATCGAGCATATCGGCAGCCGACGAGCCCATAGTAGCCGTGCATTCATTGTCTCGGCCGGATTAGAAGTCATGAAACTCGTGCGTGGGACGGGACACTTTGACTTCGCCCACTTCGGAGGGCCGATATCACACAACCTTCTATAAATTCCGCCCCCTTCACGGCCGAAGCATCTCAAGGCATCGAAGTTTTCATCGAACGTTGAATCTTGATTTGCGTAGGCCGCCTCTTTGAAAATTCCCAAGGCATGTTGCCCGAACGATTTCAGATTCTTCGTGATGTGGTAGAAGCAGAGGCCGTGTGCTCGGTTAGGGAAAACGGCGTTCACGGCATTGATGATACTCACGTGTTGATCGGAAACGATCAATAGATCGTCCGGCGCCCCGAAACAACTCTTCACCTTCGACAAAAACCATGTCCATGATTCATCGTTCTCCTTCGGACCTAATCCTATTGCAAGAGGAAACACCTGCTCATTCCCGTCTTTAGTCACAGCTACAAAGAGGGTCCCCTTGTTTTTCCCTTTCAGATGTGTCCCGTCAACAACAATCACGTGACGGAGCAAGTCACTTTGAAAGGCTTCGATGGACTGTCCAAGGGCAAGAAACATGTACACTAGTCGATCGTCAGCACGCGATGTCACCATATCGTACACACTTCCCGGGTTTCTCTCCTTCAGCAGGTAGAGGTAAGACGGTAGCCTCTGATACGACTTTTCGTAACTTCCGTACATGCTCTCGATCGCTACGTTTCTCGCGCGCAGTGCAAAGCTGTAGCCTATCTCAATGCCGTACTGAGTTTGTAGCTCGTTCATCATCTCATTCGGCTTCAACACGGATCCCTCGACGACGAGTCTACGTGCAAAGAAAGCTCCTAAAACCTTGGCACAAATCTGTCGCGGTTTGTTTCCGTCTATAACCACTTGACACGTATGGTTGGGTTCATATTTCCCAACCTTCCATATCCCGCCCTTCTGTCGTGCACGCAGCAAATATGCACAATCATCCTGGGTGCACACAAATTCAAACGCGTTCTCCTTGAGCGTTCGGTGGTATACTCCAGTCGGTTCTCCATGTGATATAGGCCCACGGCTATTTGCAATTCATCTTTCTCTTTGAAGAGGCCATCCACACGCAATTGTCCAAGTGAGGGGCTGTAATCGGGCTCGATAAAGCCTAGAGGCAATGCCGTATCTAGGTCGACGTACGGAATCAACCAATTTCTTATGGCTTCGTGAGTGGCACGAGTATCATCGGATCTTCCGTCTTGATTATCTGAATGTATGCTTCGGTGCCCGATGATCCTATCAACACGCCCCGGCTCCTGAATCCATGCTCTAAACTCCGTAGTTAACGACTCAAACAAGTCTGCCCTCTGTTGTTCATCAATCGCCTCTTCAGCCCTCTCATTTCTCTCCTCCTCAGCCCTCGCCTCCTCATCCCCCGTCTCCTCATCCGAAGACTCGGATTCTTGATGACTAGAACCTCCAATATTCAAGTTCTGAAAAACCGTGGATTGTTGTGTCGTAGGAGTGCGAAAGTTGATGTTCTGTGTCTTCTCGATCACATACACGGTTGGTGAATCGTTCTGCTCGACGATAAGCCTAAGCAAATCCGTGTCGTTCTTCAGAACAACCTTCATCCTCCCATGATCGGTTAGGTCCGTCAAGTAGTACAATATGTACTCCGATTCGGAGCCCAATTGATCACGGATCTCCCTAAGCACCTTATCACGTGTAATTCCTAATATGGGGAAGTGCACGAGGAAACTATCACCTCCCACGTACGAGGTCCTCTCCCAATGCCCACTGTGATGCACGATGATTCTCTGATACGACATCCTGAAAAAACACAAGATTTTTTTTGTTAGATTTTCTGTAGGGGCACGGTAAAATTGAGATTTCAACCGTGTGACACGGTTGAAATATCAATTTAACCGTGTCATCTTTAAAAAATTAAAAAAAAAATTAAATTATTTAAGGCACGGTTGGTTTGGAAATTCAACCGTGTGACACGGTTGAAATACCTAATCAACCGTGCCTATACCGAATTTTAAAAAAAAAAAATAAATTTTGGGCATGGTTTGCCCAACCGTGCCACTATGATCCAACAGTGTCACTATGGTCTCAACAGTGCCACGAAGAACAATTTCAATTTTTTATTTTTTTGAGCAAAAAAATAATCGAAAATATGCGAAACGAAATGAAATTACGATCGTACCTTTATATTAGTCGGAAAAACCTTGAATATTCCCAATTTCACAGCCCAAAATAATCCCTCGATTTCCCAGAAATTAATATACGAAAAATAGAATTTTTTGCAAAAAAATTCTCTCTCTCTCTAATTTTTTGTTATGTTCGAATGAATGAAATGTTGTTGCTATTGTTGTATTCAATTCAATTTTTGACACATTTATTACTACTATCTACTCTTTTGAATTAATGAAGAGAATCAAAAACAGATTTGGTAGTTGTCATAAATGCATTATAATTTAGTTATTATTTTTTTTTTAAATAAATATAATTTCTATTACAAAAGAATTTTTTTAAAAGACTCGACCGTGTTCAACTCATGAACACGGTAAAAGGAGAGAGAGGGAGAAGGATTAATTGGAAAATTAAAATAATTAATAAAATATTTTTCATAAAAAAAGAAAGGAAAAAAAAAACAAGAAATTGAACACAACCTACCGTGTTCCATGTCATGACACGGTAGGAATTAAGAGAGAGAGATGGGAAAGAGAAAACTCATTTAATAATTAGTCTAAATTTTAAAAGAAAAATATAAGTGGTGGGACCCAATTACTTTTTAAGGGTATTTATGTACTTTCAACCAAAAGTGGCTATAAAACTTATAGTCTTATACTTGTGGCTATAAAACTCACACTTATAGTGAAAGTGGCTATATGTGAGTTTCTCCCCTATTTTAATCCCACCTTTTGTATAAATGGAAATGCAACCTAACGACCCTATTGCATTTGAATAGAGCCGTTGAAGTTGCACAAGTAGTAGTATCATATAAAAAGACAAAGTCTTCGTCAAGTTTGAAATGGTGTATTAATTTAAACAGAAGCTAACCTGCTATGGCTGACTTTCATATATTCAGATTTTAGGCACAATACTTGAGCATCCGCATCTTCACCTTCTTCTACCACTTCTTGCTGCTGAATATCCCAAAGTCAACGACCCACTTCGAGAGATGTCTGTGCTTGCGTTGGTGGAGAGGCTAGCCCCTCACATCGAGAGGGAGCTGAATCTGGTGATCAAGTCCAAGGAAGAAGCCGATTCTCTCTCCTTCAAGCTCAAGAAGATCAACGTCGGCCTCCAGGAAGCCGAGAGGGAAGGCGTCATCAACGCCGCCGTCAAGAACTGGCTCAATCAGCTCGAAGGCGTCGCCCACGAGATGGATGATGTGCTGGACGAGTGGGAGATCTTGAATCTGCAGATCCAGATTGACCAAGGTGCTCTCTCTCTAATCGACAAGGTACCCTCCCTCCTCTTCTCTCTCTGCTCTTGCTTCAAGCAGGTCCAAGGCCGCCGCGAGAATACCAAGAAGATCCAAGCGTTGACCGCCAAGATCGACAACATCTTGTCGGACAGGGGGAAGTACGTCTTCGTGCCAGAGGAGAGCAGCAAGAACCCGCAATTCAAGCAAGAACCTTCAACTTCTGATGTCCCTAAGTCCGGTGTTTACGGTCGTGGTTCTGTTAAGGATAGTCTCGTAAAGGATTTGACGAGGGAGGGAGGTGAAGATGGCACTCAAATCGTGTCAATTGTAGGGGTAGGGGGAGTGGGGAAGACGACTCTTGCTCAAATGGTGTATAACGATGTTGATGTGGGGTATCATTTCAATCTCAAAGGATGGGTTAGTGTGTCTGAACCTTTCAATTCTTTCGTTGTTGCTAAATCGATTCTTGAAGCATTTGGGGTTAAGAATGAAGATTCCCAGAATCTGGAGACGCTAGTTCAGAAAATTAAGAAATTGGTGAAGCATAAACGGTTCATTCTTATCATGGATAATGTGTGGACAGAGGATAGGCAGAAATGGGAGAGTTTGAGGAATTGTCTTGATGGTGAGAAGGGAAGTAGGATCCTCGTCACAACTAGGAGCGAATCCGTTGCAAGAATGATGGGGACGTCTCAATGGCAGCCATTGACCCTGCTCTCTGACATGGAGTGCGGTGAGATCTTGAATGGGATAGCGTTGGAGGAGAGAACGTTGAAGGAGAGAAGCAAGGCGGAATGTGAGAGACTGAGAGACATTGGATTTGAGATGGCAAAGAGGTGCAATGGATTGCCTCTTGCTGCCAAGTCTGTGGGAAGTATGTTGGCCTTGAAGAAACCGAGTGAAGAGGAATGGAGGGGAGTTCTTGAGAGTCCCTTATGGACGTATGATGATAAAGTGAGTGATCTTTTCCGCCTCTTGAATTTGAGCTATGTTGAATTATCTCCAATGTTGAAGCGCTGCTTCTTGAGTAGTGTCATGTTTCCGAAAGGGGCCTTGATAAGCATTGATGAGATGGTAAGATTATGGATGGCCTATGGTTTCCTGAACTCGAAAGCTAGTTATAATGAAGTGAGAAAGAAGGGGTTGCAGTACTTCAGGAATTTGGAAACGAGATCGTTTTTCCAAAAGTTTGTAAGCGATGAGGATGATGAACATGTAGAAGTGTACAAGATGCACGACATAATGCACGATTTCGGTAGTTATATGTTGGGGAGTGAGAACAATTTCATCAACAATGGCAGAGACCTTGTTAATCTACCAAGTACTTCACTAGGGAAATTGCGCACTGTTTGTTCAAGATATGTATCTGAGGAAGATAGGTTCCCTCCCGGTGTGCTGAGTCTTGTAAAAAGTGTTCGGGTGTTGAGTTTGCGCGACTGTAAATTGGAATTGGTACCGGAACAAGTAGGAGAGCTAGTGCACTTAAGATACCTGGATTTGAGCGGTAATTACATGAATGGGCTTCCTGAGAGCATTTACAATTTGTATCACTTGCAAACCTTGGG
This sequence comes from Thymus mandschuricus, assembly GCA_029379335.1. Classification (NCBI taxonomy): domain Eukaryota; kingdom Viridiplantae; phylum Streptophyta; class Magnoliopsida; order Lamiales; family Lamiaceae; genus Thymus; species Thymus mandschuricus. Next base: position 4,965,316 of record CM057080.1, on the reverse strand, counting down.
TATTGAACATTGCATGTTTCTTACTAGTCTTTCTGAGGGGATCGAAAAGCTAGTCAACTTGAGACACATTCTCAACGGTGGATCGTATGAATTGGTTAATATCCTCAAGGACTAGAGACACTGAGTGGTCTTTGGACATTGAGCCGGTTCGGAGGGAGTAAGTTGGGATACTTAGGAAACTTGAACCAGCTTCAAGGCTCTCTAGAGATTTTCATGATGGATTCAGATGATGTGGATCAAATTCTGAGAGCCGATCTCGGGAACAAAAAACATATAAAGGAACTATGGCTGGGCATTGACTCAAATTTGAGAATAGAAGATGCAGTAGTAGAAGCAATGCTACCACCTCCTAACCTCCAAACTCTACACACCCTCGGTGCATCCGGAAAAGTGGTATCCCATTGGATAGGAAAATCGTCCTTGGAGAATCTCAAAATATTGGACTTGTTGGGGCGCATTGAGTCTCTTATTCTGCCTCCGTTTGGAACACTTCCATCTCTCGAACAGCTCGATATATCATATCAAGGTTTCGAATGCCTAAAGACGAGAATTTTTGGGGCAAAACGGCTTCCCTAGATTGAAGAAGTTGCGCTTCGAATCCTGTTGGGAATGGGAAGAGTGGGAGGACGTGAATGAGGAAGAAGCGGCTGATTTAAATGCAATGAGATGCCTCGAGGAATTGGTAATCAACAATTGCAAATATCTGATAGCCTTGCCTTGCCGCCTCCTGAAGCAGGCTAAGTCTTTGAAGATTATCAAGTTATCCGGCAAAGTCGCTCACACTCTGCCGTTCCACTTACCAAACGTCAAGTTTGATGTGAGTCGTATGACTGCTTAGCAAACTTGATAAGTGGAGTGGCAGAGTGTTAACGACTTTGATAAGTTGTGAAAAGAACTTTTTATTTCATCTAGTCGAGATCACGTTGTGTTGCATTTCTTTTTCAGCATTTCTTTCACGACTTAAAAGGTTTGAATACCTTTTTTGTAGAAGTTGGTGGTTATAAGTTTGTTTGTAATTTGTTGTTTTAAATTTATTTATCATAATACTATGATGTTCTATAAAAAATAAAAAAAATAAAAAACACTTCTGCACTACATATATTACGGAATGCTAAATTTATCGAAATCATAGACGAAACAAAATGTCACCTTCATTTTGCGTGAATTAGCGGTAAATAATGGGAAATAGGGGGGTTACAAATATTTTGTGAAAGCTACGCTAATTTAGATACGTAAATTCATTTTGTGATAGATTTAAACTCAAGCCGCAAAAGTGTGATAACTTTAGCCTTGTAAATTATACATGTATAGTAATTTTACTTAGTTAATAAATTTGCACTAAGAATAATTGCAAAGAGAGAGAAAAAATATATTTAAAAGTCTTATTTTGAATTTGAAAGTGAAATATAATATTTTTTTAATATAAAATAATGGCAGATGTTGATATGATTGGTATTGAAATTCATAAAATGATGAAGATTATTACACTCTTGAAATTCATAAATTTGTACTCTCTCTCTTTTTTTTTCTCTTTTTTTTAAATTTTTTTTTTTTCATAAATCACCCTAAACTGGAGCTTGATGAGGAGTTGCTCGAACATGTGTACAAACCACAATTTTTTTACAAAGCCGACAACAATTAGAAAACAATATTAGAACACACACAATACATACAAAACCAACAATTATAGAATAAAATGATTGATCCTCGAAATATTTTGATGAAATATCATTTCCTTGAGCTCACTTTAGTAGTTAGTTAGTTACTTTTTTTTTTTTTTTTGGAAATGTCCGATCTATCAATCTCATTATCTAAGAAGGAAAAGAAATGCACACACAAAAAATATGTCTACGAATGACGTGACACTAATATTAACATGTAAAAGACTTAAATATAGTACTCCGTATAACATAGCGTTGAATAAATCTTATCAATTGAAATTGAAACCTACTCCCCCTGTCCCATGGCAATTGTCTACAAGGGAAATGACACAATAACCAAGACCTTAAGAGATAGTGGGGTTAATATTATATTAGTTGTGAGAGTAAAACTTTTCCACTTTAAGTAAGTGGACAATTAAATGGGACATCCCAATAAGGAAATATGGACAATTGCCATGGGACGGAGGGGGTAATAAAATTACAAATGTATCACATCAGCAGTAAATACATTAAAAACATGTCGTCGAGTACTAGCTCTATGCTGCATCTTGACTTTTTGTTGGACTAAAATTATACATTAAAGGCTGAATTAATTTTGTGTATTTACTCCAATTCGATCTTGCGTGTGAATCTGCAAAACTTAATCGAATGTCTATTTAGTGCAACATATTATAGTTCTGAATATTGAGTTGATGTATGCCAGGTGAAAGAGTAAACTTATGATGGCAAAACAAGAAGTTTACAACATTTTAAACCATACAAACATTAGTCGCATCTCAATTAATTGCACCTTATTAATCACATGATTGACACTGACACCCCCTTTTCGATTATTTTATTCTCTCTCTAGAAATTTCTTTGCTCTCCGAGCTCCGATTCCAAACAAGTTCTCTGTTTGTTCGAATATCAGTCTATTGATAAGATGCTTCCCTTTAAACTTAGAAATCGAGATTTTAGTCATCTTGGATGCGTGAGTATGTGAGTTATGTTTGCCAAAAAAAAACCAAGTACTCTACATTCCTTCAATTTCTATTTTTAGTTTTTACTCATAACCTTAATTTAATAACCCAAAATTATTGGGCCTAATTGTTTTAGTGGGCCAAAATAATTTATATATTGGGCCGCTTATTGAGAAATTTGGTTAGAATGTGAAATAGTGGGCAATCACTTCTTAAATACCACTCCGGTCCAGGCTTCTTGACTCATATTCCTTTTTGGTACGTCCCACACATATTGACTCATTTCCTTTTTTAGAAATAATTAGAGTATAATAAGTACAATTAGTAAACCCCTTATTACACTTAACATTCCATACTTAAATCTCATCCACTCATTTTTCTGCACGTAGTTCAATATAATTTAAATTTTGAAAGTTTAAATTATTATAACTTGCTCGTTTGTTATCGGATTTTTATGATTTTTATATCAAATTAAAGGTCTTGATACGATCTTTCATTTAAGATCAGACAAGAACATGTTTTTATGCATCTATGATGCTCTGTTTCTAAAATATGTCTAAATACATAAACCACATTACATTTCCCTACAAAATACACTTTATACACTAAACATTTTCGTCTTAGTTCCCGTGCAAAAAGCAAATGAGTCAATATGCGTGGTCCGGAGTGGTATGATTTAAGCCCAAGATAATAGAAATAAAAGCCCAAACATGCCTATAGGGGTAGTGCTTCATTATTGAGATGATTAGACTAATTGATTTTTTTTATTCTTCTTCTTCTTCTATTTCTTATATCAGAAAATACGTAATTATATTGCCTATATTGGCATATTTTATTATTAATGTTGTTGCATGCGTCATGTACATGCCTATATTGGCATATTTTATGTATGCAATGAGTTATTATATTTATTGAATAAGGAATTTATCTTTCCTTATCTATATAAAAGAGATACACGCGAAGATTTGCTTCCATGCATACAAGATCTGTATGAAGATCTTGATGGTTGAAGATAAGGAAATAATTCAAGAGATATACTCGAAATATCTCTTTCGGTTTTTTCTAAAAGTGGATTGTACGGACAAGGAGTATATATACATGAAGAGATTGTGAGAGCCGTTGCGCGCATCAAGAGAGTTAATACTTTCGAGAGAAAATTAGTTCATACAGTGTTTATACTTTGTGTATCGTGTTTACGTACTTTGCATATCGTTGTTATTTTTCGTTTTCTTCTATTCGTGGGTAGAATAATTGGTGAGTATTTTTCTGTAACCTCTAGCAATCATAAACTTGAGAGTGAGATTAAATACTTCATTGTGGTGAAGTGTTTAGGTAGGCTAGAGTTGAGTCTACTTCGAGTCTTCTTGAGAAGGGGAGAGTTGGGTGAGGAGAGAACGTGTAGAGATTGTAACGTTCATTAATCTTGTATCTCTTATACTCTTGATAGTGGATCAATTCCTTGGGATAGTTTTCCCAAATGTAGGTTGATTTAACCGAACTGAGTTACCATTGGTGTATCGTTTATAATTGTTACGTTTTATGTTCTACTATAAACTACAATAATCATTCACCCTTATGAGATATACAATTTCAATTAATAATATGTCACATCATGTATATTAAGAACGCACACGTAAATAAGAGATTATTCATGTAATTAGGGAGTGTTTGGTAGAGCAGATTAGCCAAGATAGGACTAATAATCTTGACTTATACCTTGTTGATAGTCAAGATTGTATATATTGGGGGCCCGAGATTGTAGCTCGGCCCGTAGTTATAACACTGTTTTGTCAAGACTAATCATCTCACCCCAACCCCTCCGATTAATTATCCCACATTGAATAGTAACCAAGATAATGGTATAATTACCGTTTTGTCCTTGTCTTTCTTGACCCTTTTGCACACACTGTCTCTCTCTTACCCCACTTTCAATTGTCTGCAAGTTATTTATTTATTTATTTTTGTTTTCCTTTTAACTTGACACAAATGACTCCATGCCAACTGTCATAATCCTACTTTGAGAGATTTTTATAAATTCAAATTTAATACTAATAGTATGTAAATAAAAAATTAAAACTAGATTATAAAAAATATATAAAATAATGGATTTTAAATAGTAAATACAGAAAATATAGATTATATATATATGGAAAATTTTTAAGTTTTGTACGTTAAAAGATAGGGTGATGCTATTCGGCCATAATGTGGCCGGCCATAATTTAACTTTTTTAATTTTTTTAAGTATCAAATAATTTATATTTTTTTGCCAAACTTTTTTATATTATAAAAAACTCAAAAAGTGAAGCTCCGTATTTTTTACGTATTTTTTAAAATTAACCCTTTAATTATTTGATATTTTTTACTATTTAAAAGAATTTTTTACCTTTTTATCTAGAAAAAAAGAGAAAAATATGTATTTTTTGTGGAAAAAATATTTTAAAATTAAAATATAAAAGTAATAAACTATAGTTATCATTTACCATTTTTAAAATTACGTATATTATGAAAAATGTCGTTGTGTGGCCGGCCACATTATGGCCAAATAGCTTTATTGTAAAAGATATTATTCTTTAAATGAAAATGTATAAGGTTATTTTCGTACATTCCTAATTTAGTCTTAAGTTCTATTTTTCGTACCAAACACTAGTATAGATAACTTATCTCACCTACTATTCATACTAATAATCTCATGTTTATTTATCCTACCTTATCTCATCTTCCCTACCAAACAAGGCCTTATACTGTAATATATAATTTCTTTTTCTCCAACCCTATACTCTATTTTGCAGTATGCTACACTTCAAAATGAAGTATGACATACTCTATTTTAGAAATTCATTCCAACCACGTACTTTATATACATACTCTATTCCTAGTTTTTCCATTAATTTTACATAATTAACATTTCCTAATGTATCATAAATATTAAATAATTAATAAAATTGTATCTTAAATAACTAAATTAAGTATATTGTGGATTGCTAATTTTTTATTTATATTAAATTAAATATATTAAATTAAATAAAATTTATAAAATTTAGTTATAAATAAAATATAAAATACAATAAATTATAAATCAAATTATATTAATGAAATGTAGTTAAATTAATTTTTTTATAGTTTAATATTGTTCAAATAGTGAAAATAGAGTATGAAGTATTGAACAGTAAAACTCCATATATAGAGTTTTACTGTTCAATACTCTATACTCTTGCTGGAAAATAGAATACGGTTGGAATGCCCTCCGTACTTCAAAATGAAGTAATACTCCATTATAAAGTATGGGTTGGAGATGCTCTAAGAGTAAGACAAATTTAAAATACTCTTAATTTAAACAGAAGCTAACCAACCCAACCTGCTATGGCGGACTTTGACATATACAGCTTTTAGGCACAATACTCGAGCATCCACATCTTCTTCTCCTCCTACTATCGCTTATTGCTGCTGAATATCTCAAGGTCAACGACCCACTTCGAGAGATGTCTGTGCTTGCGTTGGTGGAGAGGCTAGCCCCTCACATCGAGAGGGAGCTGAATCTGGTGATCAAGTCCAAGGAAGAAGCCGGTTCTCTCTCCTCCAAGCTCAAGAAGATCAACGCCGGCCTCCACGAAGCCGAGAGGAAAGGCGTCACCAACCCCGCCGTCAAGGACTGGCTCAATGAGCTCGAAGGCGTCGCCTACGAGATGGAGGATGTGCTGGACGAGTGGGAGATCTTGAATCTGCAGGTCCAGATTGACCAAGGTCTCATCGACAAGGTACCCTCCCTCCTCTGCTCTCTCTGCTCCTGCTTCAAGCAGGTACTCGGCCGCCGCGAGAACACCAAGAAGATCCAAGCGTTGACCGGCCGGATCGACAAGATCTTCTCGGAGAGGGGGAAGTACGACTTTGTGTCGGGAGATAGCAGCCACGGCGGCGGCGAATTCAGGCAAGTACATTCCACTTCTACTGTCCCTATATTCGGTTGTTACGGTCGTGATTCTGTTAAGGATAGTCTCGTAGGAGATTTGATGAAGGAGGTAGGTGAAGATGACACTCAAATTGTGTCGATTGTTGGGATAGGGGGTGTGGGGAAGACGACACTTGCTCAGATGGTGTATAACGATGTTGAGATAGGGGGCTTTTTCGATCTCAAAGGGTGGGTTAGTGTGTCCGAACCTTTCGATGCTTCCGTAGTTGCAAAATCGATTCTTGAAGAGTTTAAGGTCAACAGTAAAGATGCTAAGAATCTAGAGGCGCTAGTTCAACTAATCAAGAAATCAGTGCAGGACAAGAGATTTATTCTTATCCTTGATAATGTGTGGACAGAGGATAGCCATGAATGGGAGAACTTAAGGAGTTGTCTTAATGGTGGGAAGGGAAGTAGGATCCTCGTCACGACTAGGAATGAATCCGTTGAAAGAATGATGGGGACATCCCAATGGCAGCCACTGAACCTGCTCTCTGACATTGAGTGCGGTGAGATCTTGAACGGGATAGCGTTGAAGGGGAAAAGAGAGGCGGAATGTGAGAGACTGAGAGACATTGGTTTTGAGATAGCAAAGAGGTGCAATGGATTGCCTCTTGCTGCCAAGTCTGTGGGAAGTATGCTGGCCTTGAAGAAACCGAGTGAAGAGGAATGGAGGGGAGTTCTTGAGAGTGCCTTATGGAAGTATGATAATAAAGTGAGTGATCTTTTCCGCCTCTTGAATTTGAGCTATGTTGAATTAGATCCGATGCTGAAGCGCTGCTTCTTGAGTAGTGTCATGTTTCCGAAAGGGGCCTTGATAAGCATTGATCAGATGATAAGATTATGGATGGCCTATGGTTTCCTGAACTCGAAAGCTAGTTATCATGATGTGAGGATGAAGGGGTTGCAGTTGTTTAGGAATTTGGAAATGCGATCATTTTTCCAAAAGTTTGGAAGTGATGAGATGAGGATGATGAACTGGTAGAAGTGTACAAGATGCACGACATAATGCACGATTTCGGTACTTACATATTGGGTAGTGAGTACAGTTTCATCAACAACGGCAAAGCCCTTGTTAATCTACCAAGCACTTCACTAGGGAAATTGCGCACCGTTTGTTCAAGATATGTATCCGAGGAAGATAGGTTCCCTCCTGGTGTGCTGAGTCTTGTAAAAAGTGTTCGTGTGTTGAGTTTGCGCGACTGTAAATTGGAATTGGTACCCGAACAAGTGGGAGAGCTGGTGCACTTGAGGTACCTGGACTTGAGCGGTAATCGCATGAAAAAGCTTCCTAAAGCCGTTTACAATTTGTATCACTTGGAAACTTTGGGTATCGAAGGTTGTTGGTTTCTTACCGGTCTTCCTGAGGGGATCGAAAAACTATCCAACTTGAGACACATTCTCAATGGTGGATCTGTCAACTTGGTTGAATATCCTCAGGGACTAGAGAAATTGAGTGGTCTTTGGACATTGAGCCAGTTCGGAGGGAGTATGTTCGGATACTTAAGAAACATGAACCAACTTCAAGGCTCTCTAACCATTGTCATGAGAAATTCAGAAGACGTCGATCAAGTTCTGAGAGCCGATCTTGGGAACAAAAAGCAAATAAAGGAACTATGGTTGAGCATTTACTCTGATTGGAGAGTAAACTATGCAGTAGTAGAAGCAATGCAACCACCTCCTAACCTCCAAACTCTAGGCATCGTCAATTCAGCTGGAAAATGGCTATCCCATTGGATCGGAAAATCCTCCTTCGAGAATGTCAAAACAGTGACTTTAACGGGGTTATCAGAGTCTAACGATCTGCCTCCGTTTGGAACACTTCCAGCTCTCGAGCAGCTCGAAATTTCGTATCAAGGTTTCGTACGCGTAAAGACTAGACAACTTATGGGGCAAAACGGCTTCCCTAGATTGAAGAAGCTGCGCTTCGAATCCTGCAGGAGATGGGAAGAGTGGGAGGACGTGAATGAGGAAGAAACAGCAACAATGAGATGCCTTGAGGTATTGTACGCAATAAAATCGGATGGCAAAAAAAAAAAAAAAAAAGAAAAAAAGAAAGAGAAAAGGCTACAACAAGGAATGAGAACAGTAATTGAACAGTAATTTTTCACTTTTTGCAGACAAAAACCCGGGATGCAACGGAGCATCCCCTCTCTCCTCTCTCTTCTTAACTACCTCCCCCATTTTCATCCGCAATGGTCAAAGTTGAGGATGCATCCTCTTGTAGAATCTCCACTGTGGATGCTCTAAAAAGAACTTTTTATTTTAACTAGTCGAGATCATGTGTTGTTGCATTTCTATTTCAGCATTTCTTTTACAACTTATAGAGTTTCGAATACCTTTTTCCTATAAGTTGTTGGTGGTTATAAGTTTGTTTGTTGTTTTAAATTTATTTATATTTATCATTATGTTATGATGCTCTATGAAAAAAAAAATATCTTATTTTCACTTCTTCACTAGTTTCGTTTTTTATTGAAGAGTATAGGTGTACATAGGAACAGTTATAACTAATTGTGTGGTCTGTCTACATACATTACGGAATGCTAAATTTATCGAAATCATAGATAAAACAAAATATCACCTTCATTTTGCGTGAATTAGTGGTAAATAATGGGACAGGGGAGTACAAATATTTCCTTAAATCAGTAGTGTATATAATCAGTAGTCTCTGAGGATAAGGACCAGAAGGTGACCGGAATGAGGTGTCGGAGAATGTCGTCCGGTCGCCCCCGTCAAGTTGACTGACTTGTTATCCTCTTTGCTTTCTACCAATGTAAGACCATCTCCAACCCTATACTCTATTTTGCAGTATGCTACACTTCAAAATGAAGTATGCCATACTCTATTTTAGAAATTCATTCCAACCACGTACTTTATATATATACTCTATTTGTAGTTTTTCATTTATTTTACATAATTTACATTTCCTAATGTATCATAAATATTAAATAATTAATAAAATTGTATCTTAAATAACATAATTTAAGTATATTGTGGATTGCTAATTTTTTATTTATATAAAATTAAATATGTTAAATTAAATAAAAATTATAAAATTTAGTTATAAATAAAATATACAATACAATAAATAATAAATCAAATTATATTAATGAAATGTAGTTAAATTTTTTTTTTATAGTTTAATATTGTTCAAATAGTGAAAATAGAGTATGAAGTATTGAACAGTAAAACTCCATATATAGAGTTTTACTGTTCAATACTCTATACTCTTGCTGTAAAATAGAGTACGGTTGGAATGCCCTCCGTACTTCAAAATGAAGTAATACTCCATTTAAGAGTATGGGTTGGAGATGCTCTAATATTCCAGCAGGCATTATGTGCAGCCAGTGTCGTTCGAACTTGAAACATTTAATTTTGAAGTTCAAACTCGAAATATTTTGACCATGAAACTTAACCTCTCGTCATTAGGACAATACACGTAAACTTCGTTTCAGATTTTATCAACTGTGTCCCCTGTATTTATTTTATTAGTTTTATGCATTTTCTTTTAAAATATTTTATTTTATTATGATTTAGAACAATTTATTAACATAGGCCTAGTAAATCCAAACTTAGGTACAAATAGTGACTACGATTAATTATACTCCCTCCTCCGTCCCATTTGACTTGACTTTGTTTTCAATCGTGACGTCTCATTTCAATTGGCTTACTTCCTAGACGCAATACTAGCAGTCTAGCACTATTATTTCTTTTACTCGAATATTCGGATGGTATTCAGATGCATTCGAATAGAGTCGTTGAAGTTGCAGATTTAAAAACATGTGTAAAGACAAGTTGAATATAAAATTACTACTAGGTCTTCGTCAAGCTGAAAATATTTAATTTCGACAGAAGCTAACATACTATGGCGGACTTTCATGTATGCAGATTTTAGGCAAAATACTTTCTTAAATTATAATGTCGCAACACGGATGATTCGAATTTGAAACATTCTTAATTTTAAAATTTGAACGCGGGAATTTCGATCATGAAACTTAATCTTTTACCGTTAGATCAACATATGTAAACTTCGTTTCAAAAATTTATCAAGTCAAGCGTGTCTCTAATCCTAATTTTATTAGTTTTATCCATTTTCTTTCAATAATTTTATTTTCTCATGGCTTAGAAAATTTTATTAACATAGGCCTAGTAAATCCAAACTTATGATGTTTTTTTTTTTTTTTTTTTTGAGTTTCAATTTTTAGGTACAAATAGTACTACGATTAATTATAATGAGAAACGATTCTCTCTCTACCGTCGACACTTTAATGTTCACCGTTGATGTGTCTGTGCTAGTGTTTACTTATTTTAAATAGACTAGGGTATATATTAAAAAAAAAAGTCATTGGTAGTATGTCACTTTATCCATGTGCATATTAAGAATATCCATGGTAAGTAGAGGGGTATTTCTCTAATCAATCAATATATATATGGGAAAATTACACTTTATATCCCAAACTATCACTCAAATAACAAAAATATCCTAAACTATTAATAATTAAAATAAAACACATGAACTATTGTAAAGATAACAAATATACCCCGTTAGCGATTTTGGGGCCGGAAATCTGACATGTCTCGCCGGGCTTCCACCTTGGAATATCAACATTAATTTTTTCTAATTTTTAAAATGACACCTCATCATACTTATAGAGAGAGAAAGTGTGCAACACATTAATCCCCTTTCTCTCGTCGTCCTCGGCTCCTCGCCCCAGCCCGAGGTAAGCTTCTTGCTCCACTCCACCGCCATAGCCCCCCTCTCATTCATTATCTATTACGATGTTTTCTAAGGGGCCGAGCATCCAACGAGGGATTTGACCTGGGTGGATGATGTCTCGTTTTCTTGTGCCCTAATTTCAAAATTTGCAAACCGTCAATCTTATTTCCAATAATCGGTAACGTGAAGGAGTTCTTAAAATTTGTTGAAACGGAATTCGTGAGGATTTCATGTGCTGCAGGCGATATTTTTCCTTAGATGTTGGATATATGCGAATAAATTGAAAAAATGAGAAATATTCCTTGTACTCCATAATTGATGTCTTCTCGTCCAAGGGGTGTAGCACTCGTAACGGTGGTGGTGGGCAGGTGGATGTGGATGAAGGCGGAAGAAGATGGTGGTGAGGTGGACTTTTTTATTGACGTGTTATTTTCAAAAAATTAGAAAAAATAATGTTGATATTCCAGTGTGGAAGCCCGGCGAGACATGTCAGATTTCCGGCCCCAAAATTGCTAACGGGGTATATTTGTTATCTTTACAATAATTCATGTGTTTTATTTTAATTATCAATAGTTTAGGATATTTTTGTTATTTGAGTGATAGTTTGGGATATAAGGTGTAATTTTCCCTATATATATAATACCGATACGGATCCCGATCATACGTGGCATCGCGTATGATTTTCTTTAATATTTTCGAATATTCTCATTGATTTGGCTTATTTTATATTTATTCACAATTTCTGTCCCACATCGATTTTATACATGAACTTAACAATGGATTACCTATATAAATAGATCAATATATTTCCACCAAAATTCATCTTTAATTTGAGAAACTACATAATTAATGTAAATATCTCAAAAATAAAAATCAAACGATTATTATTTGCTTAAAATTTCACTCTTCATTTTATTTCTTTAATTTGAGAAACTGCATAATGAATGTAAAAATCTCAAAAACAAAAATCAAACGATTTTTATTTGTTTAAAATTTCACTCTTCATTATATTGTGAGTTGATTTTTTTTTTTTTTACTAAGTCATACAATTGTCGCAAAATTACAATATAGTATTTGATACTTCTCATGCATAAACTAATAGTTATAATACGTGAATTGTCATCAAAATTCATAATTGATGTGAGGAAATGCATTACTAATTCATGCTAACGTTATATCGAACAAGGGGCTAACGAAAAATTTAACGGGCAGATCTGCACTATTCATACTAACGTTATATCAAACAACGGGCTAACAGAAAAATTAACGGGCAAATTTGCACTATTCATGCTAACATTATATCGAGCAATGAGCTAATCGAAAAATTGTAATATTACGTCTTAACATTTTTTTTAATTGTCACAAGTAACGAGCAGATTAAAATAATATATAATAATTTGTAATAATTTATTTCTCTAAGTTTATATATTTTGAGGAGAATAACTGTTATAATAAATAACGGGAGGTTTGACATTCATACCACATATAATTATTTGAGAAATGTTAGCCTTTATCGACGTACTTTTATATTAGTATACATGTTCGACGGGTGCTTAAGATATAAAATAAATATAACTTTCTATCAATTTCATCGAAATAAACAATGGTGACTTGATATATTTTGATATTTTTCTTTTATATTTTGCTTAAAATTAACAATATAGAGTCGAATTTTGGCGTGACTTAGTAAAACTATATAGTTATTTCAGAAATGTTAACCCTAACTATCCCTTTTTATTTGGTCAAAAAGATCCATCTGAAGGGTGCTTTAGTTAAAATAAAAACGGGGCGACTTAATATATTTTTATTTTATTTTATATTTTGATTAAAATAACATTTACAAAGTGATTCATGTCAAATTTTGACGGGATGAAATAATCATAAAAATATTAATTTATTAACTAATTTCATATTACCACGAGTAACGAGTTGCTTGAAATAATTAATTAATATATATATAATTATATATTTTCATTAAAATTTTATGTAAAATCACAAAATAAATTAAATCCCGTCGAATTTCGACGGGCACTGCACTAGTTATAAATATACTAGCACTTTTCTTTCTTTTATTAAAATATTTGAATATTCGGATGGTATTAAAGTGCATTCGAATAGAGTCGTTGAAGTTGCAAATATAAAAGACAAGTTGAAGTGAGAGAAGTTTAATACTACCTCCATCTCACAAAAGTAGTCTTAGTTTGACTTTGCATAAGAATTGAAGAAAATGTTAAATGTGTTGTTGTAATTAATTAGAGAGTTAATTGTAGTGAAGTATTACTTGTCATTTATAGAAAGTTGACTAATATATAAGACGGATAAAATAAAAGATAGACTATTTTTGTAAGGTGTATAAATGGAGTGGTTGAACTCGATCAAGTTGCAAATTTTAAAACATGAGAAAAAGAAAAGTTGAATATAAGAAACTTCTACCTCTGATCTCAGGGGAGAACACCAAGAACCCGCAATTCAGGCAAGAACCTTCTACCTCTGATGTCCCTAAATTCGGTGTTTGCGGTCGTGATTCTGTTAAGGATAGTCTCGTAGGGGATTTGATGAAGGAGATAGGTGAAGATGACACTCAAATCGTGTCGATTGTAGGGATATGGGGGGTGGGTAAGACGACTCTTGCTCAGATGGTGTACAACGATGTTGAGGTAGAGAGTTTATTCAATCTCAAAGGATGGGCCGGTTAGTGTGTCCGAACCTTTCGATGCTTCCGTAGTTGCAAAATCGATTCTTGAAGCGTTTGGCGTTAAGAATGAAGATGCACAGAATCTGGAAACGCTAGTACAACGAATTAAGAAATCTGTGCAGGACAAGAAATTCATTTTTATCAGGGATAATGTGTGGACATAGGATAGCCAGAAATGGGAAAACTTGAGGAATTGTGTTGATGGTGGGAAGGGAAGTAGGATCCTCGTCACAACTAGGAGCGAATCCGTTGCAAGAATGATGGGGACATCTCAATGGCGGTCATTGAACCTGCTCAGTGACATTGAGTGCGGTGAGATCTTGAAAGGGATAGCGTTGAAGGAGAGAAAAGAGGCGGAATGTGAAGGACTGAGAGACATTGGATTTGAGATAACAAAGAGGTGCAATGGATTGCCACTTGCTGTCAAGTCCGTGGGAAGTATGTTGAGGTTGAAATCGAGTGAAGAGGAATGTAGAACAGTTCTAAAGAGTCCCTTATGGACGTATGGTGATAAAGTGAATGATCTTTTTCGCCTCTGGAATTTGAGCTATGTTGAATTAGATCTGATGCTGAAGCGTTGCTTCTTGAGTAGTGTCATGTTTCCAAAAGGGGCCTTGATAAGCATTGATGAGATAATTAGAGTTTGGTATTATGGTTTCTTGAACTCGAAAGCTAGTTATGACGAAGTGAGAGATAAGGGGTTGCAATACTTCAGTACTTCAGGAATTTGGAAATGAGATCGTTTTTCCAAAAGGCTAGAAGTGATGAGGATGATGAACATGTAGAAGGGTACAAGATGCACGACATAATGCACGATTTTGGAAGTTATATATTGGGGAGTGAGTACAACACGATTTTGGAAGTTATATATTAGGGAGTGAGTACAGTTTCATCAAGAATGGCAGAATTAATAGAAAAAATTTAATTTTATACCATAATTTAGAAATAATTGTTTCATAAGGCTTTGAACCTTCTTCCAGCTATATATGTGTTACTCCACACTCTTATTTGTTATTATTATTTTTTTAATGTGGGACAAGTGTATGTCTTTTATAAGTATATAATTCTTTTCAAGTTTTATAGTTTTTCGATTTGGGACAGTAGGATGTGTTACTCTTCTCATCAAAGTTTAGGATGTGGGATGTGTTAGATATCTCACATCGAAAAAATAATGAACTTGAAAATTGTAACACTCTTATAAAAGCAATAAACATATCCCATAATCGAAAAAAAAAAAAAAATTAGCAAATGGGTGTTTGAGAGTAACACGTATTACCTATACAATTAATAAAACAAATAATGTTATAGTATTTGTTTAGAAATCACATTTATAATAATTATAAAAGAAATTTTCAAATAATAAAATTTATAAAAATTGGACGGTTTCGGTTTGGAACCGGAAGCGAAATTGTCGAATCTGAAACAGCCGGTTAACCGAACCGACGGTTTTACTGAATCCTTGTTCAGTTCTGAACTACCGGTTCCAATTTTGGTGAAAAAACCGTCGATTTTGATTCCGTTTCCAGTATTAGACACCGG
Source organism: Thymus mandschuricus (assembly GCA_029379335.1). NCBI lineage: Eukaryota > Viridiplantae > Streptophyta > Magnoliopsida > Lamiales > Lamiaceae > Thymus > Thymus mandschuricus. The sequence continues at coordinate 4,949,799 of CM057080.1, read as the reverse complement.
TTTCGGTTCATTTAAACACCTCTAATCGCGGATTAAGTACTAGTTTGAAAGTAAAATATAATATTTTTTTTTTTTTTTTATTGAGTGGTCTTTGGAGATTGAGCGAATTCAGAGCGAGTGAGTTGGGATACTTAGGAAACTTGAACCCGCTTCAAGTCTCTCTAGCCCAGTAGCCCTAGACTTGAGTGCCTTAGACTTGAGTGATTCAGATGGTGTGGATCAAGTTCTCGGAGCCGATCTCGGGAACAAAAACCATTTAAAGGAACTAAGGATGAAATATTTTGTAGAGCAAAGAATAGAAGATGCACTAGTTGAAGCACTGCAACCACCTCCTAACCTCCAAACCTCCAAACCCTGTGTACATCCGGAAAATAGATATCCCATTGGATCGGAAAATCCTCATTCGAGAATCTCAAAATAGTGACCTTTACTGGTTATCGCAATCCTTCCAATCTACATCCGTTTGGAACACTTCCAGCTCTCGAGCAACTCAATATAGGATTCCATGGTTTCAAATGCCTAAAGACTAGAGAACTTCTTGGGCAAAACGACTTCCCTAGATTAAAGAAGTTGTGCTTCGACTTATGTTCGGAATGACAAGAGTGCGAGGACATAAATGAGGAAGAAGCGGCTGATTTAAAGGCAATGAGATGTCTTGAAGAATTGGAGATCCAAGATTGTGGTAAACTGAGAGCCTTGCCTCGCTTCCTCCTTCAACACGCTAGGTCTTTGAAGATTATTAAGCTATCCGACGACCCTCCGTCGTCTCATCTTTTTTGGTAGACAACGAAGGTGAGGAGCTATCCTACTTGCCAAACGTCAAGTGCGTCGTTACTGTCTCGCCCGAAGTTGACTACACAGAGTTCGAATGCTCATTTGTAAATTATCTGCTACCATTATAAAATTAAAAAGATCGGCCTTGCCAAATTTTACCTCTTCTTTCTTTTCAGTACGCAAGTACCCAAGATAGTTGGATGTGTAGAGTCTAGTGCAGCAGAGGTAGGAAAAAATTAATCTTGTTATTGTTGAGGTTTTTAGTATTCTATTCAAAACTAGGGCTGGGGAAATATACCGAAAATTCGGTATACCGTCCATACCGTACCGAAAATTTACCGAAAATACCGTAATTAAGGTATACCGAAATTTTCGGTAAGGTATCATACCGTACCGGAAGACAAAGGTAAGGTAAAGGTATCAATTTTTGAATACCGGGGTATACCGTTACATACCGTTATCGAGGTATATATCGAAAATAAGATATATACCGGTATCGCGGTATATATCAATATCGCAGTATATACCGAAAGTAGGGTATATACCTTAAATTATGTATATACCTTAAATTATGGAGTGAGATTAGAAAGTTTTTTATGCTCTCGTTGTGTTTTAAATTTAGATGTTTTGGATTTGAATTTGATAATATGTTTTTTTTTTAAGAATGTTGGAGTTTAAATATTTGGGTGCTATTTATTGTATTGTAAGTTTCTCAGATATGAATTATACATATATTGATTTATTTATTTATAATTAACTTAAGGTATACCGTGGCATACCGGCTTAAGGTATTGTATATCGAAAATAAGGTATGGTAAAGGTATGTAATTTGCTTCATACCGAAATTAAGGTATACCGGTTTAAGGTATACCGACAAGTAAGGTAAGGTAAAGGTATGAAAAATTAGCATACCGTCACTTAAGGTAAGGTATAAGGTATGACGGAAATACGAAGGTATACCGTGCCGACCCACCCCTATTCAAAACTATAGCTTGTATTAAATGAATGCCTCTGGTATTGTTACAATCTCATTTGATCATGAGGTTTGTTTGATTTGTTGAAGTGGTGTCGATTCTAATTAATTAGTTGGCCATTATATGTTTATCGTGACTCGAACTTTAAATTTCATGTTAAATGATTATAAAGTGAAATGATTAAGAAAAAGAAGAGGTTGAAGTAGATGTTATCCGTTGCTAATGTTTACTATGTGTTGTGATTCAATTGTTATTTGAATTGATATTTTGCTTTCACAAGCCTAAAGAATCCATACTTTTTCATTAGAAAAGGTAAATTGACTAATGGTCCAAATATTTGATCATTACCCTATTAGATGAATGCTCTCTTTCTCAATAATGTTGGAAAATTATTACTCTTTCCGTCCCAATTAAATAATCATGTTTCATTTCGACACCTGAGTTTGGTACATAAGATGAAGCAAGATGAGGCAGGATGAGCTGAATCATCTTGGTTCATCTCATTGTTTGGTACATAAATATGGAATAAACTAGAGAGCCCGAGATGAAGCTCAAGCTCGGTGCTATTTCACTATTCCGCCTTGTTTACTCATCTCACGTTTTTGGTCGGATGACTCATCTCCTTCGAACAAAAATGCAATATTTTTCTCTTCTACCATTTTACCCTTATATATTTATACAATTTTAAATAATAATAATAATAATAATAATAATAATAATAATAATAATAATAATAATAATAATAATAATAATAATAATAATAATAATAATAATAATAATAATAATAATAATAATAATAAAAAATTAATCCCAACAATAAAAATTGAAATCGGTAAGCGTATTTAGTAAGGGTAATTTGGTCAATCCAAATTTTAATCTTGAGTTTTGTAATTTGTACCAAATGCAAAACGAAGAAGAGATGGGCGATTCATCTTGACACTATTCACATGAATCTCCTGAGATGAATCATCCCGCTTCATCTTGAAATGAATTTTAGATAGCAGATAAGTAAAAAGTAACGGATTCACACTGAAAATGAGGGTTAATTCTTTCCCTTTAAAAAAACCAGAACAATTTAACGGAGACGAAATGAGTATAAATAATTTATAATTAAATCTTACCAAAAAAAAAGTATTACCGTAAAATTATCACATCAATGGTGAGCACATTAATATATTCATTATCCACGTCGATATTATCACATTAATTATGGATTGGACGTATTAACTATTAAGTATATTCACGGTTGAAATGAGGCGTTTTTCCTAATCTATCAATGCAAGTAGTAGAAAATCCATAATTGGAATTGGAAATCAATAGTGGGTAATTTCAAATTTCCCGGGCAGTACATAAACGAAAACCTAATCCCCAAATTGAATTTTCCCGAGTTTGAATGTTTGACGCAAGCTTCCGACATGCGTACACTCCGATCCCTCCACCTCTGCAAAAACCTCCGATTTCTCGCCGCCATAAACCCTAACCCCTCTTTCACCTACTGCATATCCCGTAACTACCCTCGCTTCCCCAAAATATTCCAACGTCACTGCTCCTCCACCGCCACCTCCGCCGCCGCGGATGAATCCCCAGTCTACGGCTGGTCTGCTCTCCCCAAGCCGACTCCGCCGCCGCCTCCGGCCGCCGGCTCAGCTCCTCCACAAACTCCCGAAGTTCAAACTGTTTACGACCCCGCCACCGGCCGTCTCGTCACCAAGCGAGAGCGCTACGGCAGCAAAGAGGTGGCTACTGGTAGTGCGACTGCGAAGGTTGAGAACCAACCGAGTACTGAAGTTGGGAGCAGAGTGTACGGAGATGTGATAGGGAGCAGTAGTGCTAGGAGCAGCATGAAGAAGAAGGGGAAGAGCCGGAGCGTTTTTGTTTGCTCGAGTTGTGGGTATTCCGATGGGCAGTGGTGGGGAACGTGCAAGGAGTGCGGGGACGTCGGGACAATGAAGCGGTTCACCACCGAGGGTAAGGACCAGAAGGTGACCGGGATGCAGGTGTCGGAGAATGCCGTTAGGGCGTGGCTGCCGAGGGAGGCCGCCCCTGTTAAGTTGACCGACGTGTTCGGCCGGATTGATGATTCCACGTGGCGAATTCCTCTGTGAGTGTAGCTGAGACACCTGTCTTATTGTTGTTCAGTTGCCTTTAGATACTAGCTCTAGCTATCTACTGCCAGAAAATTTTGCTGTATCTTAATTCGTTGCTGGACTAAAATTCTGCAGTGAAGGTTAAATATTGTTTATTGAGTCTTTGAAGTTTCTAAAACTGTCTGTTCTTTGTGTGCAGGCCTGGTCAATTTGGGGATGAAATGGCGAGGGTGCTTGGTGGTGGTTTAGTACCAGGTTCGTATGAGGTTTTCTTCGCAATGCCTTACAAATGCTGATTTTGGTTTTATTTCATTTAATTCATTGTTAACAAGACAGCAGCTTTTCTGGTTTTGGAATCTTCTAACTGCTTCATTTTAACTATCAATCTTAGCCCCCTTATTATCTTTTATTCAATCAGTGTAAGATTTGTAACCAAAAAGATTGACAAGGAACATAATTTGAAGTTATAAAGATAAAACATGATGATGGACTTATAAACTTATTAAATGAGTCAATGCTTGGTTTTATATTATCAAATTCCGAATTGTAACAATTTGACAACTAGTATGAAAAATCTCGATTGTTTCTATAGTGCTTAAATCCTCCATCTTTATTTCGAACTGGTCTATCACATTCTGGACATCTTTCCTTTTATTTTTTCATTACTCATACTTATCTTTTTACTTTGTCTACCTTTTTAGCATTTTGAAAGTTGATGGCTTTTCCCTATAGGTTCCCTAGTACTAGTAGGCGGAGATCCTGGTGTTGGTAAAAGCACACTATTGTTACAGGTACGTTTCATCCTATTTTAATGTTTGAGGAATCTGTTTGACATATACTACTGTTATTGAATCTTGATGTCATATTTTATCTTTCCGATAATCCGATGGAAGATTGCTGCTTTAATGGCCGAAGAGAATGGCCGAGTTATATATGTATCTGGGGAAGAGGTATGCCTTCTCAGAATAATTGCTTCATTAACCTTGAAACATAGTTTTGTTTTCTTACAGGTTTTGGACACATGCTGTAGATCTCTGTGTCTGTGGTTTCCCTATTTCTTTTCCCAAGCATCTGATTTTGTCCCTGTATTAGTCGGATACACAATAGTGACACTAACTCGTTTTTTATGGTTACAGAGTGTCGAGCAAATTGCAAACAGAGCTGACCGTCTTGGTATTGAAACCGATGAACTTTTTCTGCATGCCAGTACTGATATCGAAGTAATTCTTCAGAACATGCTTAATTTTATTTTTTGAAGATTATGTATGTCATTATTGTTAGTTGTGGTTGCTTCATTCACCCATATTTGTAATTAACTCTGACTAGTTCTGTTACATAGTGCTAGGTGTTCAGTTGCTAAATAATGCCAGCAGAATTCTCATACTAGGAATATGTTTTGTATGTGACATAATCTCACCTTTAAAAACTTTATTAGGTTTGAAGCGGTTAAATACTCAAACTGATTGATATAGCTATAATTAGTTAATGAAAATGCGTCTGAATCTTAGTAACTAATGTATTGGCTTCTTATCCTAAAGCTGCATATGCTGTTTATCAGACAACTACTAAGTTGACCTTTCATATGATGAAAATTGTTTAACATTAGAAGTTCAGTACTGTAACTTTATTTCTGCCAAGTTAGAAAGTTAAAAGCAAAGTTCTTTGACAATTTATACTTGACAACGTGTTTTTTTTTTTTTTTTAAATATATATTTGTTCATTATCTCATATTGTTCATTTTTGCATCGTTTTGTTACCTTCTTGACAGGACATTTTGGAACAGGCCCAACCTCTTTCTCCAAGGGCTTTAGTTATTGATTCTATTCAGACAGTTTATTTAAAAGGAGTGACTGGAAGTGCTGGAGGTGACGTGCAGGTTTTATGTTTTCTTCTCTCTCTATTTTCCGAAAAATTAAATGACTTGTAACTATTATTTATGTTCTCTGTTTCTATCAGAATGAAAATTATTTGCTGGAATGATCATAACATAACTCAACTACTACAAATTAATTTTGGTTTCTTCCATTGTGCATTATTTTTATAGAACATGGACTTCTTCTCCTTAAGCACTCGAACCCTGCCCAGTGCTAGAACCCACTTATATCTTGCTTGGGAATCTGCAAAACTCTATCAAATGTCTATTAATGCGACATATTATCGTTCTGTAATATGGAGTTGACATATGCCAGGTGAAAGAGTGCACTTCAGCCTTACTAAGGTTTGCTAAGAAGACAAACATCCCCGTGCTTTTGGTAGGCTCAATCATTATTTTTTTTTTCTTTTGAATCTTATTGCATAAGGTCTTTATTTTATTACTTTAAAAAAATAAAAAAAATAATGGTAGACCTTTACCTCTCCAGGGATTGTAATGTGGTTGTTTTTATTCTGAATGTAGATTGGTCACGTGACCAAAACTGGAGACATAGCTGGACCTCGTGTGCTGGAGCATATTGTGGATGTAGTTTTATATATGGAAGTTAGTACCTCGTTCATTCTAATGCACACTCCAGTTACAGTATACTTATTGAAAAGTTGCAGTTCATTCTCTTCAAATTTGACCAGATGATTCATTCACTTATGTGCTGCTAGTCTGGTATACTAGATACTGACAGTTCATATATTGATCCCATATGGTGTATGTTGTTCTCAAGTTTGACCAGTATTACTTATCACTCAGTGGTCAGCAAATCAGAAGGTGTATGTTGTTCTCAAGTTTGAGCTTAACGGCTGACTTAATCTGGGACAAATCTAGGAACTGCATCTCTTAGGTTCCTAGTATAGCTGGTCCGGTGAAAATAATGTTTATGAAAAGAGAGCAACGCCTTGCTGTCTATTTTACTTATAATTCTAACTCTCATAGAGCCTTTTGTACTTGGCTTTTGAAACAGCACATGGTTCCTAGCTGATTACCGTTCCTGTTAAATGAACCAACCATATCAATAATGATGTTCTGAATTGCTATTGAAGCATAGGTTAGCATCCAGTCTCTAACTAAACTGCTGATGGATGTTTTCAGGGGGAGAAATGTTCATCACATCGGTTACTTCGGTCAGTGAAGAATCGGTTTGGTTCCACAGATGAGGTATTCCATGTCTTATTTCACCAACATCTTTATGACAGCCTCTCTCTTAAACTCCAAATTCTGCAGACTGTAACTAATACCAGTGTCTTTATAGTAATACATTGTGTTCATGAATCCCCATTTTATCTTACCGTCTAAGTGATAGTTCCATGGTATCAATGCAACATTCAGAAGAATTTCCCATTAACCAAAGATAACGTAAGATGGATAATATCCAAACTGAAAAGCAGGAGAGACCCTTGTAATACTGAGAACAGAAAACTGTGAATCTCAATCTGCAAATAGCTTCCTAACCTTATGTTTAAGTTTCCATAGTCACTGAAGTCATGCCAATACAGTCATTTAAAAGCTGAATGTTGATTTTATTTCAGCTTGGAGTTTTCGAAATGTCACCGTCAGGATTGCAAGGAGTTTTAAATCCCAGTGAGATGTTTTTATCTGATCAGCACTCCAATTCAGACTTCCTAGCAGGTTGGGCTGTTGCTGTGATTATGGATGGATCTCGGGCATTTCTCATTCAAGTTCAGGCAATGCTTCTTCTTAGTCTTTTAAGTGCTAAGCTAATCTGGACCTATCCAGATTAGTAGAATTAATACAGCTGACTGAAGTGGATACTAAAATTAAATATGAATTGCCAAATCAGATCACTTTTGATGGTCAAGAACTTCCCCTTGCTTTCTTTACCCAAATTAAATGCAGTTATATTCCTGTAGGCCTTATGTGTAGCCAGCGGCTCTTCAGTTGTGCGGCATTTAAATGGTGTTCAAGGTAGCAGAGCTGATATGATCATTTCAGTGAGTGTCCCCGTTTTCTTAATAACTTGGCGCTTCCTGGGTTGACTAGATTTTAATAGTGGTCGTTGGTCGATAGAATTTCTTTAGAGTAGCATGTTCATGTTCTCACTGTGTTCTTTCTGTGCAGGTTATTGTAAAGCAAGCCGGACTTAAGCTCCAAGAGAATGTAACGATCTTTACATCATCACAGCTTTAACATGATTTTGTTCTCTCTGCGGCTGATTTAGATGTCCTTTCTAGTTATCGTTTGCATAAGTATTATTCTGTTCTGTTAGTCTCTTCAATGGAATCGGGTTTCAATATTCTTGGCTCTCACAGCAGTAAAACAACTTTTACACGTTATACTCTCCTATGTGATGGAAAAGGTTTACCTCCATTTCATATTTTCTAATATTTCGATTTCTTGGTAGGGTATCTTTATCAATGTTGTGAGTGGGGTCAGCGTGAAGGAGACGGCTGGTGATCTAGCAATAGCAGCCGCGATCTGCAGCAGGCATGGATTCGTTCCATCTTCCAATTCTTCATCTGCTATACATATGTCGTGATAAGAACTGAAAATTTCTACGTTGCGAAAATTCAATGCCTAACTTGCAGTTTGTTTGATTCCTTCCTCATTCTTTCAGCTTCTTGGAATTCCCCATACCACATGGCATCGCGTTCATTGCGGAAGTTGGGCTTGGTGGCGAACTTCATACAGTACGTCTAACTTTCTTTCTCTCGTTTCAAATATGGCCATTGCATTCTCTACACAGGTTAGTGAAATTAAATCTTGAAAACATCCACAGGTACCGCGACTGGAGAAACGAGTAAGCACAGTGGCGAAGCTAGGATATAAGAAGTGTATTATCCCCAAGTCAGCTGAGAAATCGTTCTCCGATCTGCAGCCGGGCGGCATGAAGATTGTGGGATGCAGCAATCTGAAGGAGATGATCAACACTGTTTTCACAAGAAGCTCATGATCCATGCTAGACTGCTAGTTTGTAAAGTGGGTGTATATATATGGTGTAGAATTCGCTTATTTCACTCTGTTACAGCTAGCACTTGTTATTAGTACTAAAAAGGGCATGCCCAATTTTCACTCAAGAGGCTTGCCTGGTTGTATCTGTGAACTCATTCTTGAGGGATATTGAAGAAGCCCGTTCCGTTTCATTGATATTTTTAACATGCCAACGACTACTGTGACTATGATATAATTAATTTTTTGTTAATTTATAAATGTATACTTTTAAGAATAAATTTTACCTTATTCATACTTCCGTGTTCCATTGATATACGGATAAGTTTCATTTTTGTCCGTTCAACTGACATAAGAATATTATCTAAAATAATAAAATTTTAACGCACCAAAATTTATTTTCACTACTTTATCTATTATTATCACTTTCGTTTTAATTGTTGAATCGGAAAAAATTATCTCTCGAGTCTTGACCAATGGGAGGACGAGTATTAAATTTGTTTTTATTTTGTTTTCTTTTTTAAGTTTAAACACAAAAGGAGTGAAATTTGCACAGAACCTCACAGCTCTCCGCCATGCGCCGACATCTCCGCCGCCTCCTTCCTTCCCTCCGCCGCGGCTACGCCACGAAATACACCGGCAAAGTCGTGACGTCAACCAACAAGGGCCGCTTCTCCGCCATAGAAGTCTCCGTCACTCCTCCGACCCTCGTCTCCGACGTCCGGGGATACCCTCTCCCCCGCCGCGAGCTCATCGTCGAAGCAACCAAGCTCCTCCAATCGAAATCCGCCCAGTCGTCGCCGGACCCCTTCCTCGACCTCTCCGAATACCTCCAAGCCCTGAACGTGCCCCCGACCACCTCCGAAGTCTCTGAAATTCTCAAAGCCCTAAAATCCCCAACCCTAGCCCTCGAGTTTTTCCACTTCTGCCGCTCTCATATCCCCAATTTCCGCCACGATGCCTTCACGTTCAACCGCATTCTGTTGATTCTCTCGAAATCGTCCCTCCCCGACAGGATCGATACTATGAAGGAGATTATCGATTTGATGGAGAGGTTAAGGACGGATGGGAACATCTCCACCGTCAATATATTGATCGGCGCATTCAACAGCGCTGATGGATTGGAGAAATGTTTGGAGCTGTTGAAGAAATGGGATTTGCAGTTGACTTGCTATACTTACAAGTGTCTTCTGCAAGCATATTTGAGGGCGAAGGACTTGAATCGAGCGGTGCAGATTTATGAGAGAATTCGGAGGAAAGGTTACATTTTGGATAGCTTTGCTTACAACATGCTTCTTGATGCTCTTGCTAAAGATGAAAAGGTTCGATCACCCATTTAATTGTAGCTTTTTTGCTTTTCCCCCTTTCTTTAGATGGTTGTCTTTTTCTCAGTATTCACTCTGTTCATGTGAATGTTTGTGCCTCGATGAAGATATATAGGGTGTATCTCTGCTTTGCTACATTTCTCTTAACAGAATTTGTCGAACTCAGCGGTTGATTCGGAAAAAAAAAAAAAGAGTTATTACTGAATTGGCATGGGGAGGATGTACTGTACTTTTGGTTTATCTGTTACGATTAGGTTATTGTTAGACAGTTTGAGTCTCCGGGAGCTCCTGTATAGTCGAAAAACTGATATCTTGGCAGATGTTTTTCGCCGAAACTCTGTTCTAAGCGGATTTTGTGGCCTAATCTACATAGTGCAGCTTTTCAATCATGGAACGTCACAAATGTGAGTGTTACAGAATCTAATTTTCTGATGTGCTGCAGCTTCATGTCAGGTTGATCAGGCGTACAAGGTGTTTGAAGACATGAAGAGGAAGTATTGCAAACCCGATGAGTTTACATATACCATTCTGATAAGGATGAATGGAAGATTGGGCAAGTTGAATGAGGCCGTAGCTTTATTTGAGGAAATGGTATCAAAGGATTGCAAACCGAATTCAATGGCTTACAATACTATGATCGAGGCTCTGGTTAGGGGCAGGATGTCCGATAAAGCCATGATTCTCTTCTTTAAGATGGTGGAAGATAACTGCAGGCCTAATGAATTTACCTACAGTCTCATTCTGAATGTCTTAGCTGCAGAAGGTCAGCTTGGTAGAATGGATGAGGTGGTGAAAATATCGAGCAAATACATGAATAAGTCGATTTATGCCTTTTTGGTAAGAACGCTAAGCAAATTAGGCCATGCTAGTGAAGCACATCGGTTATTTTGTAATATGTGGAGCTTCCACGATAAGGGAGATAGGGATGCGTATCTCTCAATGTTGGAGAGTTTATGCAATGCTGGGAAAGTTACTGAGGCTATAGACATGTTGAGTAGAACTCACGAGAAAGGAATAATAACGGATACGTTCATGTACAACACTGTCTTCTCGGCTCTTGGGAAGTCGAAACAAGTAGCTCATCTCCTTGATTTGTATGAGAAAATGAAACTGGACGGACCCCCACCAGACATCTTCACCTACAATATTCTGATCTCTAGTTTTGGCAGAGCCGGAAGAGTCGAGGAAGCTGTCAGGATCTTCGAAGAGCTTGAGAATAGTGATTTCAAACCAGACGTCGTATCGTACAATTCCTTGATCAATTGTTTGGGTAAAAACGGTGATCTTGATGAAGCCCACATGAGGTTGAAGGAAATGCAAGAGAAGGGTTTGAATCCGGATGTTGTCACGTACAGTACACTGATCGAATGTTTTGGGAAGACGGACAAAGTTGAGATGGCTTATAGCTTGTTTGACGAAATGCTTGCTGAAGGCTGCTGTCCTAATATCATCACATACAATATCTTGTTAGATTGTCTCGAGAAATCCGGGAGAAGTGCAGAAGCCGTTGAATTGTACTCGAAACTGAAAGAACAGGGGCTGACACCGGATTCCATCACTTACTCTATTCTTGAGAGACTACAGAGTGGTTCACAGAGGAAACATAGAATCCGAAAACAGAATCCGATAACCGGTTGGGTCGTGAGTCCATTGAGGTAACGAGCTGTTTCGTTCTGCCATAACATTCGATCTCGAGGCGCTTCTGCATCAAGGTACTGGATTCTGCTCTTTACATTGAGTACCACTGCATTGAAATTAAGGATGGTGCAAATTGAATTTTGTTTACAGTAGTCTGTACATGTCAATTCATTTTTTGAAGAACAAGTGTTTTTTTAGGTTAAAATCCTTCATAAATATATGCATTGTCTTCTCTCTTCTTTGAAGAATGCATTATTAAAACTAAAGCATTATTTATAATTTACTTCCTCCGTCATTCCGATAAAATCTTCGTGTTTCATTTTGGTAGAGAGTTGAAAGTGAAAAGTAGGGGTCACATATTAAAATACGAGTTATTTTTTACCATTTAAAAAATGGAATAATTTATATGAAACGACCCGATTAAGAAAACATGTCAATTTAATTGGCACGGAGGGAGTATTTTGCAAACCAATGGTACTTGTACGAGCAAATACTTTTTTAATTTGCTATCATTAATATTTTTCTTTATTTTATATTGATTAATACAGTGATTAAAAGATTGATAAATTTTATACACATGGTTGCACGTTCTCAATTTTGATCATAGAATTGTTACACTAATCAACTACTTTCTCCTTCGGCCATAATTATGCATTATTTGTTATTTTAAGATGTCATTAAAATTATGCATTTTTATACTTTAGTAAATTATGCACATATATTTTTATTAAAATATTTTTTCCACTTACAAAGTGATCCATATGTTCTACTTAAAAACAATATTTAGTAGTAACATTTTATTAAATACTCTTTCGAAAATAATGATGTATAATTACGGCAGACGAAGGAAGTGAAATATGTGTTCAAACATCAATCCAATAGATTTGTTCTTTACCTCTTCCTTTACCAACCTCTTTAGCGGTCCTTTTCAACCCTCGAAAGAAACGATTAGACCGGTTCAAATAACGAGTGCTTTGTAAACACGTATCATTTTCCTTTACTTAATTCCCTTGTTTTTACTTGTTTCTTATGATAGGAATAATTCTAACTCGCGCGGCGTGAGTTTAATTATTTGAACATATTAATCTCGTGCATCGTGTGCCACGACAAAAATCCCTATGATTGCCTACGAAATAACAAGTGAAAAAAACATTCGTAAAAGTCAACAAAGTAGTACAAAATAACGTGGCTATTTTTCTCATAATTGTACACAAAACCCCGTATTAGTAATGTCGGGATAAAATAATATTAGCAATAAGATAAACTTTATAACAACGTTACTATTGTGTTTAGTAGGATAGTAGAAAGAGAAGGAAATATTTCTATATAGGTTTACTATTCACATTGGATTATTAATATTATGGATAAGAGATATTATTAATATTTGACGAAATAGTGATTTTAATAACAAACTTATTTAATACAGTATCCTCTATATTATTCGGTATATCTACTAACACAAATATAACTCATACTATATAAATTATATATGACCCTTAACGCAAAGAATCCAATAATATTTTTTTTAAAATTTGATATTTTTACCGAACACATAAAATTTTGTTTCACGTGAAAGTAGAAAAGAGATTCCTTGTTTATTATATAGATTACCCTCGACCTCACATTATATAAAAATAATAATTATAATAATAAAATATATTTTTTCTTATATAGACAAAATGTGTACATACACACACGCAAACAATAGTAATAATTAATTTGAAACACTTAATAATTCGACCATTTTTTTTCTCTATTAAACACAACAAAAACTTGCTCCGATCTCTGCAGAAAAACTATGGAGGTGATAGGGTTTTTATTATTTCTAGCAATCCTACTGCGAACTTCTGTCGTAGCTGCAGCAGCACAACCCCACGCCCACGACACGATCCGCCTTCTCCGGCCGCTCTCCGGCCGCCGCGGCGTCGACTGTCTGAGCTGGCGGCTGGCGGTGGAGACCAACAACCTTCAAGGCTGGAAGCTGGTGCCTCAGCCGTGCGAGGACTACGTCGGGAGCTATATGCTCGGAGAACAGTACCGCCACGACTGTGAAGCGGTGGAGGCCGCCGCTGCTGACTACGCGAGGAGCGTCGAAGTCGGCGGCGACGGCAAGGACGTTTGGGTGTTCGACATTGACGAAACTGCCCTTTCGAATCTTCCTTATTATGCCAGCTCTGATGTCCGATTTGGGTAACTCCTATCAATCTCTCTCTCTCTCCATTTAATTTTTTTTTAATCATATGCTTATTTATTTTAATTTCTTATTAGCTTCAAAATTATATACTAGTATTTGGTTTAATTAAATAAAAATAAATCCCGACATTATACATATATGAATTTGAGTACATATATTTTTGAATGGTAAATTTGAGCACAATTTCTTTATCTAAATATAAATTTAATTAATTAAAGCTCGTTGGAGATTGGAGTCAACGCAAATTTCAATACGTTCGATTTCAATAGATGAAAGCTGTAATTAAAAATAATTAATATTGTCACCGTATATACTACTCCCTTCGTCCCTTTCGACCTGGCCACATTTTTCCAATCGTTGTGTCCCATTAGTCCGCACTTAATAGTTCTCTTTTATTGGGATCAACTAATTCAACATACTCCCTCCGTCCTTAAATAAGTGTCCCGAGCCGTCAAAATTTTTGTCCCATAATAAGTGTCCTATCACATATTTCAATGTAAAATTTTGGCTAAACTACCAATTTTACCCCTATTTTCATTACACTTTTTTCACTTTTTCAATTTTCAATGTAATGATTAGGGGTTAATATAGTAAATTTATACAATTCCTTGGTTATTGCACTTTGGCGGCTCGGGACACTTATTTAAGGACGGAGGGAGTAATTAGCTAGTTAATGCGGAGTCTCACAAAATCTTCCTAATTTACGCTTCTTTAAAAAGTGTGCCGAAAAGAAAGTGGCCAATTCGGAGGGAAGATGATGAAGATTTATTATAACAATAATATACGTGGTAGTTCAAAAATAATTCAATACAAGAGTCTAGGTCAATGAACTTAATTTGATTTCTTTAATATATAAGTGACACATAAACACGTAAAGAATCAACAAGAAGAGATATCATTGACAATCATGTACTAATCACGCAATTATTAAACTAATTAAACTTGATTAAATATTTAAAAAAATTGAATATATTTTAATTGATGTCTCATTTATTTTTAATTAACCATTAATCTTGATTGACAATGATCGGATAATGTACTGTTTATTACAGTGCAGTAGCATACAACGAAACACAATTCTACGAATGGGTGGCGGAAGGGGAAGCGCCGCCGCTGCCGTCGATCCTCCGCCTCTACAACACGGTGGTGTCCCTAGGGTTCAAGGTTGTGTTTATTTCAGGAACAGCTGAGAGATTCAGAGATGTAAAGATCGTCAATTTGAATAAAGCTGGCTATTTCGACTGGGAAAAGCTCATCCTCAAGTAAGATATTACTGATTATTATTTTGAGTCGTCCCACTTTATTAATCCCGTTTCTAAATTACTGAGAGATATGTATGTAATTAATGCAGGGAAGAAGGTGATCATGGGACATCAGTGAAGTACAAATCAAGGCAAAGAACAGAGTTAGTGAAACAAGGTTACAGAATTGTGGGAAATATTGGAGATCAATGGAGTGATTTGATTGGTTCAAATGGTGGAAATCGAACATTCAAAGTGCCTAATCCCATGTATTACATTGCATAATTTTATCAAATTATTAATGATTTATTTCATCATCCAATAAATTAAGTACCGATTAATATATGTACCCATTTGGAGTTTTATAACTCTTGCTTCATTTGTTCAGGAAATGGTCGAAGCAAATACGTACAGTAACGTACTCAAAGGCGATGTAGTCTTCGAGTACGTATTACGACAATATATACCTAATAGAGCTCGAGGAGCGTTATCTTCGATACACGAGCTTTAATTCGTTATCGAATACTTTGAGGTTACTTTGATATAATATGTATGTTGTATTTGATCAATGCATTGTAATATTTAGTACAATTATTGTTAATAATAGTATATGAATTTAAACGGTATCGAACCAATATAGTTTCATAATTAAATCACTACAATATGCAAATTAATCTAATCAAAACGGTAAAGAATTTTGAATATTTTTATATAATTAGAAATGAAATTTTATTATCTTGGGTACGTAGATTAGGACATAGATTTAAAAGGAAAATAATAATTTTAGATTGATGTTAGCATTGGTTTTGGCCAATATTAGTAATTAAGCTATATACTCTAGTGTAGCATGCCGAATATTGACTTCCCCTAATAGCTATAATTAACTTTGATGTCAATGGAACGGAGCGTTGTCTAATGATAAAACGCTTCTATTTCGATTAAGAGGTTGAGGATTTGAGACATATATTGAATACGTGCATGAATGTTTGCCCGATAAAAAAATGTAAAAGAAGTTGACTCTCTATTCCAAAAGTGATTAGGCCATATTATATATAGATGGAAAAAATTAAAGAAAATACCCATTTTGACTTTGTAAAATCAATTTTAGGTATGGAATATAGTTTACAATAAAAATACCCATATTTTGGTATGGTGGACAATAATACCCTTACTTTTAGTACATGGCCACTTCCTCCTCCCCTTTCTTCTCCCTACACGTGTTTCCTCATTTCTTTTTCTTTTTCTTTTTCTTTTTCTTTTTCTTTTTCTTTTTCTTTTTTCTTTTTCTATTTTATTTATTTATTTATTTATTTATTTATTTATTAATTATTAAATTATTTATTCATAATATTTTTTTTTTCATTTTTTTCCAGAAATTTTCAATTTTTTTTTTTTTTTTTTCCAATTTTCTACCGTTTTTTTTTTTTGTATATTTCGATTAGTACAAGTACACAGTAAATTTAAGTTTTTTTGGTACTGTGTACCGGTACATGGTAAACCAAATAATACTTCTTATAGTACACAGTAAATTTAGGTTTTTTTGATACTGTGTACCGGTACATGGTAAACCAAATACATATCAGATTGTACTGTTTACTGGAAGTAGTAAACGAATAATATCAGATTGTACCTATATTACGAAGTACGTTCATGTTGTTTTAGTACTGTTTACCAGTAAGTGGTAAACGAATAATATCAAATTGTACCTATATTATGCAGAATTTACACACCATCTCCCCATTACCAAACTTCACGAATGCCCCCAGAAACGTATATGCAAAAACAAAGAAGCAAACAATAAGACCACAAGCCGCAAACAGCACCGCAATGCATAAGAATGTGCTCAGCTACGCCATCCAAGTCGAGCATGACATACTCCTCTTCCTCATCTCCTTCTTCCATCTCTTCTTGCCCATTCTTTTCTAGGGTTGCCATTTCTTGAGATGATATCTTCTTTAGTACAATATGTTCTTGCAATAAAAATAAACAAAATGAAGTTCACAACATAGACGAATCGAAACATAATCTTCATGAAGCTCTAGTAAAAACCACTAGTTCTAGTAAACCTCTTTAAACTAATGCTTAAACCAAAACGGTTCACGTTGCAATAGTAATCAGAGCTAAACGAACAGAAGAAGCATGGCGACAGTAGATAGTAGAGCTAAGACGTTTAATAAAACACCACTAAACTTCTGACATCTAACAAACAAACTAGGATTTCACGAAATAAAACCTCAAGAAGCTTGATGGTACAAGAGTTACATACATATAGAGTAGCCCAAAATTATTTGCAGCAAGCAAAATGTTCTTTGTCGGAGTTCAAATCCAAACCATACAGCATCCTCTTACTGCTAGGCCCCTAACAGAATAAACCAAAGTATCCAATTAGTTGAGATTCCATGAGCATGTTACATGTAATAACAGTTTCAGAAAACTAAACCACAGGAAACAATAGAACTTGGCGTATGACAAAACCCTCATTTTTTGTTAGTTATTTTTCTTATTATAGATTGGCTAAATCAATTCTTTAAAAAATTGCAGGGTAGAGAATGAGGTGGAGATACCTGCCACCCATTAGGATTAAGGTTGACCAATGACAACGAAATTCCAGTTTCTAAATCAGTACTGCTAACTGTTCCATCTGAAGAGGCGCCATAAACCATACCATCATTAGATGGATTAAACCTGTACTTATAAGATAGTCAACCATCACAGTCAAGGTAATATTCATGCAATAATGTGATCATTCGATTATGTAAATCAAATCTAAAATAAACAGAACTCACTTCATGTTGTTCAATATGCAGCCATGTATGTTTCCATACACTATCCTCTCGTGCACTTTCCCATAATCCCAAATTCCAATCTGTCCTTTCTAAACAATAACCACATAAAGCATCAACTCTAAACCACAACTAAATAACCAAGATGAACATTTGCAATGTGATTTGGTAGGTCATTATTTTTCTACAGAGTAGTGATTAAACTGATCAACAATGATGAGTTACTAGTAATCAGATGTACGTGCACTCTGGAAACAAAAACAGGAAAGAGAGAGGGATAGAGAGTTGCAGTTGGCAGTAGGAACACTGAACAAGGTATGCTACACTAATCAATCATGAAGCTTCACACCATTCTATACTTTCGATGTTTCAGATGATCGAGCAATAGACGAAACGAAGCAAGAACAAGTTTCATAACTGAAACGAAACAAGCAATTCTACACAATTCGTCTATAAAATAGAAGCAGCCTATAAACAGAATCCACACAACGAAACAATCAACTCATACAAAAGGAAGTTATACCGCCAAACACACCAGAATCGATGCTTCACCATTCGAATCTGCTATAATAACAAGCATTTCTCTTGAGTCTCGACACGCCATAATCCACAGACACGAGTAGCAATCAATCAAAGAAGTTTTTCCTCAAACGAATCATACAGTTAAAATTGTCTACTTACCAGGCTTGAAGAAGATCGACAAGCCAAAATCGATCGCTTTAAGCGGCGAGTTCTCCTTCTTATTCGCGAACAGGAAATTCTCCGGCTTCAAATCCCGATGTATCACCCCGTGCTTGTGGCAGAGCTGCACGACCTCCACGATCGTCCTCATCACCGTAGCCGCCGCCCTCTCCCTCCCGATCTACACTCTCATCACCACCTCCGCTCGATTCTTCTCCCTCATGACCTCCCTCTCCCACATCCGCCGCCGCGAGAACGCAGAATCCCACCGAAATCGAAATCCCTAATTTAGGCCCAATTTCTCTCTCTAGCACCCCGCCGTGCTCGATCCCAACCACTTCTTCGCCTCCTTCATCGCCACAAACACATCATCGCTACCGGAAGCAAGCGGCGTTCTCATCGCTACCGAAGGCCACAGTCGCCGGTGAGAGAGAGGAAGAGAGTAGTGCGAGAAAGGGAGAGAGAAGAAGAACCGTCCTTTTTTCTTTTCTTTTTTTGCATTTACGAAAAATAAAGTTAAAAGAGAAAATTTAAGTACACGCAATTATAAATATCAAAGATAGGGATATTTTTGTCCACCCAAACCAAAAATTGAATGTTTTTATTGTAAAACTATATTCCATACCTAATATTGTTTGACAAAGTCAAAAGGGGTAAAAACATATATTATCTCTTATATATATGCCTACTTTACACTTTAGAGGTTATTAATGAATTATTCATTTCTACCTCGACTTCTCCACAATTAATTTTACATTATTAATTTTATTATTTTAACTCCCATTCGATTTATAGATTTAGTCGGTTTTAATTATAGATAAATGTTCACCGGAATCATTCTTAATGTGTTCATAAATAATGTAATATACCACTAATGAATAAATTTACATTAACTTCTCCTGCAAATTTAGATTATACTTAAAATTGGAAAGTTCTAAGAGGTCGGGGGTTTGAGTCACCTCGAGTGCGTGTGTATGAGCGTGTCATGTTTGTCAGATTGAAAATAAAAATATTTTATTTTCTTTTGAGTGGTCCAATCTAAAAGGTTATGTTATTTTTCCATGCTTCACATTCTTTATTCCGTTCTGTGCTCATAAGAAACATGACATTCCGAGTAAGATGGATGGAGTATTACAAGAACGACAATAAATGTAAAATATATAAAACCCTAGCTAGGAAATATAATTATCTCTATAAAGAGGACCCAAATTGCACCCATGCAATCATTTATCATTCCCCAAAATGGATCCAATAGGGTTTCTATTCCTATCAACCGTACTATCAATAGCTTCCCAATCAACGGCAGCGATCCCAATCCTCCCACTCCGGCCACACTCCGGCAGCGGCGGCCACCCCATCGACGGGGTCGACTGCCTGAGCTGGCGGCTGGCGGTGGAGGCCAACAACCTCCAAGGCTGGAGGCTGGTGCCGCAGTCGTGCGAGAACTACGTCGGTAACTACATGCTCGGAAAGCAGTACCGCAGCGACTGCGAGTCGGTGGCGGACATCGCCACCGGCTACGCCAAAACCCTCAAAACACAGGGCTAATTTTCTTATTGGACCGTTTCATTGAAATAGAGGTTTAATTAAGCCTAAATTTCCACGCCAAAATTAATTGCCTAAATTCTCGTGTTGAAAAGTAAAATCGATGGTACAGTAGTTAACGGTTAAAAATAGATCGATGTAATTATAATGGCTATTTTTCGTCTACTCTTGACTCCGTTACGTACAGTGCGATAGCGTACAATAGCACAAGGTTCAACGAGTGGGTGGCGGAAGGACGAGCGCCAGCGCTGCCGTCGATCCTCCGCCTCTACAACACGGTGGCATCTCTAGGGTTTAAGATTGCCTTCATTTCAGGAACAGCTGAGAGATTCAGAGATATAAGGACAGTCAATTTGAACAAAGCTGGTTATTTCAACTGGGAAAAACTCATCCTCAAGTAAGAGATATATCTACGGTACTATCTTCGTCTCGTTGATAATGAGTCCACTGAATATTATCGACGAGACGGAAGGAGTATAAATTAATAGCACTATTTAATATGGTTTAATTAATTAAAATTAGGGTTCTTGACATGTTAATTATTGCAGGGGAGAAAGTGAACGTGGAACATCAGTGGAGTACAAATCAAGGAAAAGAACAGAGTTGGTGAACGAAGGTTATAGAATTGTGGGAAATGTTGGAGATCAATGGATTGATTTGATTGGTTCAAATGGTGGAAATCGAACATTCAAAGTGCCTGATCCCATGTATTATATCGGATGATTACTACTCTCTTCGTCTCATTTTACTTGACAATATTAACGAAAGTACGAAACATACGTGTCAAGTAAATTGAGATGGAAGACGTGTTAAATCGTAAACACATATATATTACCAAGTTAATATAGTTTATGCAGGTATGTACGTTATGATATGAAATAAAAGTTTTTGTGTGATCAATTCAAAGTTTATATATGAAGAATTAGCGATCAATTATATAATAATAATGACATTTATTTCACGTTGATTATTGGGTTCAATAAATATAATTCAATGTTTTGAATTATTGACTTGACATTCAAAGTGCAAATAAAAGAAAGGAGGAAGTTGACTCGTTAATTTATCTTTCACATAAACTTATTAGGCATGGCTAGGAATTCTTGTTATAGAGCCTAATTAAGACACATAATTACGTGGTTCACCGACATTATGTTGGCTACGTCCACGGAAAGAAAAGGAGAACATATATTGCGGTTAGATTACATATTATAGAATAAATCTCTACAGCTATGTATCTAGCGAAAAGAACGTCATAACGGGCTCAGCCCAATAACATCCATAAAACTCAAATATAAGTTCAAGGCATATCAACATATATAGTCCACTATCATGTTCAATAAATTAGATTTCATGCCTCTTTCTCTCTATGTAGAAGGGTACAATCATGTTATGACTC
This sequence comes from Thymus mandschuricus, assembly GCA_029379335.1. NCBI lineage: Eukaryota > Viridiplantae > Streptophyta > Magnoliopsida > Lamiales > Lamiaceae > Thymus > Thymus mandschuricus. The sequence continues at coordinate 4,928,330 of CM057080.1, read as the reverse complement.
TAATGCATGACATATATGATATAACGCGTCGTGTACTTATAGATGCACTAGTTAATCTGCAACGTTGATCACTGGTTACATCGTGACGAGTGGTCTATAGTGACGAGTGGTCTATATCATTTCTTGTTTTTTACAGAGAGATCACGAGGATGATACATGAGAATGATTATTTAGGGAATCCCCAAAATATCCCCAAACACATCTATATAAAGCCTCTACCATAGGCGGAGCTCTCCAAAATCCATTTGCATTCTTTGCGAACACATGAAGAATCTCATATGCATATCATTTTTCATGTTCATCGTTGCTGGCAAGGCTTTCTCCCAAAATAGTAGTATCAAATGCCCGTTCCCGTCTTTGTACGAATTCGGCGCTGCACTAACGGACAATGGTAACTCCGTTAGGGTTCCCCCGCTTGGACGCTTTCTTCCGGCCACACGTGACCCTTACGGAATAACTTTTCCCGGTCGCCCTTCTGGCCGTTGGTCCGATGGCCTCGTTACCGTCGATTATGCCGGTAAACAACATATATACATACTATTCATTCTTGTAAAAGTCTATAGTCTTACTAATTTTATTACGCCTACACTAGCTAGCAAACCTTCCTTTTTTTTAGATTTAGTAATTACAAAATTCTTTATTCATCGGAAATTCTTTAAAAGTGTGATATATACTATTTCAACTCACTACTACTATTGTGTGAAAGGGAGACACCATTTATCTAACTTTGTATTATTAATATAATTTTACGTTATTCACTACTTTATAAATTTGAAATTTGATGAGAGTCTTGTTTTTATAATTCTGCAGCTCTAGGTTTTGGGTTTCCTACTATCAAACCCTACCTTGCATTGGATTCGTCGACGAGCAACGACGCGGTCACGTTCTCCGTTCAAGGAAGCACAGTTCTTGATAAGGCATTTTTCCATTCGAAACGAATTGATATCCCGTTGTATAATACTCCGCTCGGTACTCAAGTAACTTGGTTCAAACGATTTCTCCGATCAACCTGCATTAGGAATCGAAGAGGTCGGTCCATCAACTTATATATCAATCAAGACCATGCTAAGATCAATAATTCAGATCTTTTTTTTAAGATCAGAACTTATTTCTATATGAATCAAACTTTATATATAGATATATTAGATGATGAACTATCTTACTATGTAGTTCGAAATGTACATATGTGAAGCAGATTGCGAAAAGAGGCAGCCATCGAACTCTTTTATAGCATTCGTATTCTCCGAAGCAAATGACATCGGATACGCATTAGCCCAAGGGAGATCCCTCCAAGACGTAAAAAGCTTCGTCCCGTTGATAATCGAGGTCCAAATTAACGCTGCAAGAGTTACGTCTTCGAACAATTCCTAACTAAACTATGAATTTTTCTTATATGAATTAATTTTTCTAATTAGTAGTATATTTTTTTATTTTAAAATAGGAGGTGTTCAGGCTAGGTGCAACTCGGTTTTCGTATACCGCAGCCGCTCCTCTAGGGTGCTGATGAACCTTCGATTCGCGGCCCAAGTTCGTGTGTGTTTAGTGTGCGCAAGTAGAGAAAAGAGACGGGATTTACGTGGTTCGATCGGTACGATCTACGTCCACGGGGAGGAAAAGTATGCGTTTATATTCAGAATAGCGTAAGTGTCTACAATACAAGTGATTCCTCTATTTATAATCGCCGTCGACGCCAGTTGTGGAGTGAAGGACGTGGAGTCATGGGTGGTTGTCCTGTTCCGGTTTCTCCTCCATCAACCCACGTTCTAGGTCTTTAGGGCTCAACTCCCTGGGCCTGCATTTAGGTGGGCTGGGCCGATTGGACTCGTGCCGATCTGGGCCCTCTGGGCCTACACCGATCTGGGCTTGTTGGGCTTGTCTGTTCTGGGCCCGCTTGTTTGTTTTGGGCCTAGGGAGGTGGGCCATTTCCTATCACATCCCCCCCCAAAAAGCGTGGGGTGATGGAGTTGACGTCTCCTGTTTGTGCTTGGTGAGTATTAGCTGATTTGAGTAACGTACTTGGTGCCCCCTCCAAAATGTGTGAGGAATCCCAAACTGAGCTTGGTACCCCCTCTGAATTGTGAGAGATACCGAACTGAACTTGGTACCCCTTCTGAACTGTGAGAGATACCGAACTGAACTTGGTACCCCCTCCAAAATATGTGAGGAAATCCGAACTTAGTTTGGTACCCCCTCCAAGATGTGAGGAAATCCGAACTGAGCTTGGTACCCCCTCTGAACTGTGAGAGATACCGAACTGAGTGTGCGTACCCCCTCTGAAATCTGTGGGGGAAGCGAAACTGCGTGCGTACCCCCTCTGAAATCTGTGAGGAAGCCGAACTGAGTGCGTACCCCCTCTGAAATCTGTGAGGAAGCCGAACTGAGTGTGCGTACCCTCTCCGGAGTGACTTGCTGCAGGAGTTCGGTCATGCCGATCTCATCTCCCGCCCAAAATTAAAGGTGTCAGCCGCATTTAATGCGACGCATGGGGTTCCGATAAAGCGCCGATTGGACGTGCGCGAAACGGCGTCGCATTGAATGAAGTATTCAATACGCATCAACTCCTTCCCCCTTTAATGCCTTATGATTGTAAAATTAATCATTCTTCATTTATCTTCAAAAATCAGAAACCCTAAATCTGCAAATCCTCTGTACTGTTCATCGTCTTCAACTACTGCACTCCGCGAACTTGTGTGATTATCAAGGAAAAAGTAAGTTATGTCTTCCTCTCTTTCGATTTCAACCTCGTTTTCCGATTCTTCCGTTCAAGAAGTCCGTTCCCCAGTGCTTTCGCATTCTTCGGCGGCGACGGAAGAAGTCTCCGCCGCTTCTTCATCTGATTCCATCCCGTTCACCTTTTTAGAGGATGAACGGGCGTGTGTGCGTTCCGATTGTGAGGAACCATACGGGCAGAAGGTAGAATTTCCCGAATTTGTTGGTGGGGTTAGGGGTAGTGTGGGTGGTGTAGAGTCTGTAGTGTCTACCTCCACCCTGTATAAAATTGCTGTTAAGTATAACTTCCCTCCCTCCGTTCTTCTTTTGCGGCCGAACGCCTGCGACAGGGCTTATCGTCCTCCTCGCGGGTGTGCCACTGTTTATGTTGACCAGTTTAAGGCTGGGTTGCGTGTCCCTTTTCCGGCTATCTACGCCGATATTTATCGCCATTTTGACCTCTCCCCTGCTCAGATTACCCCAAATAGTATCAGCCAAATAGCTGGGCTTGAGCTTGCCTGTTCTCGGTTTGGCATGCCGTTCTCTATAGATTTTCTTGGGGGGATGTTGTGTTTTAAATCCCGGACTGAGGGCTGGTACTATTCTTCGTACCGGCACAAGGGTTTTTCGGTGAAGGTGCCATCCAAAGTCCAGGACTGGCAGAAAAAGTTCTTTTTTTGCCAGTTCGAAGGTGCCACCGAAGTCGGGTGGCACTCTGGTTCGGTTCAGCTTCTGCCGAGGCAGAAAGATTTGGCCAAGGTGGTACGGCGTTTTGCCAGTCTGGGCGTGATGCCGATATCACTGGCCGATCTGGCAGTGGCGGTTCCGAGCCCCGATGATCCTTCCACTTCGGTGGATCCGGGGAGGGGTGAGGTCCCTTTCCCCCTCTTTTTTTTTTTTTTTTTTGACATCGGTACTGACTCTCTGTCTGTTCACAGTGGATTTGATGAGGGGTAAGAAGCCGCTTTCGCAGAAGAGGAAGGGTGAGTCCACTTCTTCCCCGTCCGGGCAGAAGAAGCAGGCGACCGAGTCATCCGAACAGACTCGGTCTGGTATTCCTACTCCCCGAGGTCGGGGTAACACTTCTGTTGCCGCGGAAGAGTTTGACGCGGCTGCTGTTGGAAAGCTGGTTGTGGGTTCGGCGTCGTCCGAACCCGATCTGGCAATAACTGATGTCCGCACTTCTGCTCCGGTGTTCCCGGCGGTAAGTTCGCATTCGATATCCATCTCTTCCCCTTGTTTTTTTTTTTTTTTTTTTTTTTGATGACAGTAACCCAATGCAGGGTGTGGACCCTACTCTGGAGGAGTATGACCGTGTGAGTAGCGCGGTCAGGAGTCTTCTCAAGGGATCGGTGGGGAAATATCACCGTATCTTGGAGAAGAACAAGGTCTTGGCCCACGATAAGGCCAAGATATCAAAGGCGCTTGCCGAAGCCACGGCTCGGGAAGCCGCATTCCAGGAGCAGGTCGATCGTCTCTCTACCGAGCTCAACGCCACCAAGGAGAAAGTGGCGAAGAGCGAGGAAGAGGCTGCAGCCGCCCGAGTTCGGGAGTCCGAGATCGCCGCCGCCCAGGGCGATGTTTTCCATGCCCTTGCTGAGAGAATAATATTTAGCAAGGGTTTTGGCAAACTGGTGTCGTCCTTGACCAAGACGATCGAGAAACGGGCGGTGGCCGAAGTGCTTGATCGGGCGGCTGCCAAATATCCCGATCTCGACAAGGGCGAGTTCGGGTATGAGCCGGTTGAGGACGAAGAGGTTCTTCGTATATATTTTCGAAAGCTTTTGAAGAAGGCCTCTCCATTTCCCGTCGTGGGATATCTGGCGGAAGGGCAAGCCTTGCTGACGGCTGCCGATATCCAGGCCTGTCAGTTCGACAGGGATGCCGATTTCGAAGAAGCGTGCATCCCTTTCCGTGAGGAACTGGCGACGTGCCCGCTGTCCCCAGATACACCGCCTCCCGTGCTGGAAGGTGAAGATTTGGAGGAGGCTGACGCCGAGGCGCGGACTGAGAACACAACCGCCGATCCTACGGGCGGGGTCAGTTGATCCCTTCCCCCTTGTGTTTTTTTTTTTTTTCCGTTTTATCTTTTTGATGATGTCCGTTCTGAACGTGTACAATGTATTCACCCTCTTTTCAATGAAAGTTCGATTCCGTTGCTTATTTTTCTCTTGCTTTCTGTAGAACGAACCCGTAACAGATAAAACTGGTCTGATAAACGAAATTAAACAACTCAAAATCCTTATTGATCTCAAGGATGGTGAGATCGGTCGCCTCGACAAACTGGCCGAACATCTCCGGAATGAATTCGATGCTAAGTATAACGCTCTGCAAATCACGGCTGACTCCAACGAAGCTCGATATTTGCAACTAAAAGAGGATTATGCGGATGCAAAGAGGATCGCCGACGAGCATGCCGAATACGAAAGGGTTATCCACGAGCTCGGCGGCAAGACGATATCCGAAGTCGAGGCTGCTGCGTTGGAGGCTGTGCGAGGTGTGGTGCGGGAGACCCAGAATCGCGGATCGGATTCATGGGAAGTTGCCGACAATATATCCGAGCTGCGATATTTGACAAACTTGTTCCCGTTGGTATTATCTCGCCATCCGATAATGAAGAAATGGCTTGACCGGTACCCCGACGTGCAACCATCTAAACAACATGCCCAACGTTTCCGAGCTCTGAGTCCTACTGTACCATCTCGTCTGGTTAAGGACCGGTTGGACATGCTGATGCCTGTTCAGAACCGCAGACCGATACCGAACCGAGGGGATGGAAATTACCGAGCTCCTGTAGTCCCCCGAGGTCGGAGTTCGTCCCGGTCTGTAACAAGCGGAACTGGGACGTCAGGCGGTGGTGGGCGCGGCGGTGGTCGCAGCTCGGGACAAAGTTCCCGAAAAAAGGAAGATATAAATATTGACTTTTTGATGAACCCGCCGACTAGCGGTTGGGCTAGTTACTTTAATTGTAGTAAGAGGCCAGATGAGGGCGGGCCTTCTAACGCGTGATTTGTAAAATTCTGCAAAATAATAAACACATTTTGTATAAACTCTGTTAGTGTAACTTTGGCTTATTGCCTGTTTCGAATCGCATTTCTGCTTTTTTCGTTTTCGAACTGGCGCGTAGGTCATATTCGAATCTTCCGAAGTGGCTTGGGAGCCTGACATCGGCTTCCGACGTGACACTTGGGTCTTCCCTCGGTTCGGGATGGCATATCGCCTATTATCCACTGCCGAGGTGACACTTGGGTCCAGTCGGGTTCCTGTTCTGCCGACTAGGTCGGTAGGGGTGGTCCCCTGGTTCGTACGATTTTATTTTACTAACACTTGTCCTCGTCAGGATAGTGTTTGGGGGTGAGGTAAAATGCATATAGGTAGAGTGATGCAAATGAGAACATAATGAGAGACAATCTTAACTTTCATTACTTAAAAGAATTTTGAAAAACAAGATCGGACTGAACATAAAAACGAGCTGAAAAGATTGAACTGACAAGAGCTTGAACCAAACAAAAGATTTGACTAACTGACGACTCTATCCTACATGATACTCCACCTCTATGCATAGTACCTCTTCAGATGGATTACATTCCAAGGTCGCTGTATGGGCTCCCCGGACAGAGTGGAAAGCCTATAGGCGCCTTTACCAAGGACCTCGTCTACTCGGTATGGGCCTTCCCATGTGGCCTCCAGCTTGCCGAGCTTACAAGCTTTGCTGACCTCATTGTTTCGGAGAACTAAATCTCCTACACAATACTGCCGATCTCGGACTCGCCGATTGTAATATCGGGCTATGAGTTGCTTGTATCGGGCCTCTCTTATGTAAGCTGTATCCCTTTTTTCTTCTAGCAGATCGAGGTCCGCACGCCGGTTTTCATCATTTACTTCGGCTATGAAATGGGTCGTGCGCGGACTGGGGAGTCCGATCTCAACCGGGATTACAGCTTCTGTCCCGTATGCTAGGCTATACGGTGTTTCGCCATTTGCTGTTCGCGGCGTTGTTCTGTAGGACCACAGGACGTTTGGAAGGTTTTCTACCCATAACCCTTTAGCTTTCTCTAGCCGGGTTTTGAGGCCTTTGACGAGAGTTCGGTTCGTCACTTCGGCTTGACCATTTGCTTGAGGGTGGGCTACCGATGTGAAATGTTGTTGAATCCGCAGCTCGTCACACCATTCCCTAAAAATCCTGTCCGTGAACTGGGTCCCATTATCTGATACAAGGACATGAGGTATGCCGAACCGGCATACTATGTTTTTCCATACAAAGTTCCGGGCGTTCTTACTTGTTATCGCGGACAGGGGTTCTGCTTCCACCCACTTCGTAAAGTAGTCGATAGCAACTATGAGGTGCCTCAACTGACCTGGCGCTCTGTCGAATGGGCCTACTATATCTATCCCCCACTGCGCGAACGGCCAAGGACTCTGCATCGCAGTCAGCTCGGTTTGTGGCATCCTTGTCACATTTGCGTGTAACTGACACTTTTCGCACCTCTGCACGAGTTCGGTGCAGTCCTTGAGCATCGAGGGCCAAAAGTATCCCCATCTCATAATTTTCTTTGCTAATGCCCGAGGTCCGATGTGACTTCCACATGCCCCTTCATGCATTTCTCGCATGACGTAGTCCGCTGAGGTCGGTCCGACGCATTTAAGTAGGGGTTGAAGGTATGACTTCTTGTAGAGGACATTGTCCTGGACAACATATCTCAATGACTTCAACAGTATTCTTCTAGCCTCCAACTTATCTTCAGGTAATTCCCCTCTCTTCAGATAGGCTAATATCGGGGTCATCCACGTCGGCTGTGACTCATCATCTAGATCGTTGACCTCGGCTTCGTCTATACTTCTATGCTGGACATCCTCCACCGGTGAGGTGCCAGGTGTTGCTGCCAATTTGCTGAGAGCGTCAGCTCGGGAATTTTGAGTCCGGGGGATTCTCTCGAGCTGGAAGTATTTGAAAAAGCCCTGCATGCCTCGTGCCTTAGCCAAATACTTCTTCATTCTTTCACCCTTCGCCTCGTATTTGCCTAGCATGTGATTCACGACCACCTGGGAGTCACAGTGTACTTTTATGGCCGCGACCTTCAGATCCGTGGCTATCCGGAGTCCGGCAAGCAGCGCTTCGTACTCCACTTCGTTGTTGGTAGTTGCGAACTGAAAGCGAAGTGAGTATGTGATCTCTTTCTTTTCTGGGCTGACAAGGAGGATTCCGGCACCGCTCCCCGTCTTTCCCGAGGCCCCATCTACGTACATATGCCAACAGTCTTGAGGTTCCTCCACCGTTGTGCGAACTGGCTCTGGGGTTGGGATCGGGACCTCGGATATTGAAGTTTCAACTAAGAAATCTGCTAAGGCTTGCCCTTTGATTGCTTGTCGGGGGACATAAGAGATGTCATGCTCTCCCAACTCTATCGCCCACTTCGCTATTCGCCCGGAGGCTTCTGGCTTCGTCAGCACCTGCCGAAGTGGGGAGTCTGTTCGGACTTGTATGGGGTGCGCGTGAAAATATGGGCGTAGTCGCCGCGCAGCGTTGACAAGTGCTAAGGCTATCTTTTCCAAGGGCTGATATCTCACTTCGGGCCCTTTCAGCGACCTGCTTATAAAGTAGACTGGCAACTGGCGGCCCGCTTCTTCTCGCGTGAGTACTGCACTGATTGCTTCATCAGAAGTAGCCAAATACAGAAAGAGTACCTCTCTCTCCTGTGGTACTGACAAGGTCGGTAGATTCCTGAGATACTCCTTTAGTTGGCTTAGGGCGTGACGATGCTCCGAACTCCAATCAAATTGGGGTGCCCTCTTTAGGATTTTGAAGAAGGGCAACTGCTTCTCCGCGGCTTTAGATAGGAATCTACTCAGTGCGGCGATACACCCCGTAAGTCTGTGCACATCGTTGATTGACTTCGGATCCCGCATGTCTAACACGGCCTTAACTTTTGACGGATTTGCCCTTAGCCCTTCTTGGGAAATCCAACATCCTAAAAACTTCCCCGATGTCACAGCAAAGTCGCATTTTTGAGGGTTAAGTTTCAGGTTGACCTTGCGAAGAATGGAGAGCACAGTTCGGAGATCGGATATACTTGTGCTCTCTTCCTTACTCTTCACTACTATGTCATCGACATATACCTCCACTTCCTTTCCAATATGCTCTTTAAATATTTTATCTACCATCCGCTGATAGGTGGCTCCTGCATTTTTCAAGCCAAATGGCATTTTGCGATATGCGAAAATGCCGAAGTCCGTAATGAACGCCGTTTTTGCCGCGTCTTCGGCATCCATTAAGACTTGATGGTACCCTTTATACAGATCAAGGAAGCTGAATATCCTATGACCGACCAGCGAGTCCACCTTTTTGTCGATATCGGGCAGAGGGTAGCAGTCCTTAGGGCAGTGCTTGTTGAGATCGGTATAATCGATGCACATGCGCCATCCTCCCCCAGCCTTCTTGACCATTACCGGGTTCGCTATCCAGGTCGGGTAAGTGACCTCGAATAGAATCCCAGCATCCAGCAGTTGGGTCACTTCGGTCTTTATGACCTGATTCCTCTCTGCCGCGAAGGAGCGCTGTTTTTGCTTGATCGGTCGCACTTCGGGGTCGATCTTTAGCCGATGTGTGATCAGATCGGGTGATACCCCTGTCATATCCAATGGGGACCACGCGAAGACGTCTCTGTACTCCTTTAAGAGCCGAATCACCTGTTCGCGAAGATGGGGGTGATCGGTCAGCCCGACTTTGACAACCTTAGAGGGATCGTCATCGTACAAAGCCACCTCTCTCTCTTCGGCGGGCGACGTCTTCTTCGGCTCTTCGGAGTTCAGTAATTGCTATGCTTGGGGCAGTTCGGGCGTTGCCCCTAGCCCCTTGAGAGCCACATGCAGGCACTCCCTCGCCATTTTCTGATCACCACGGATAACGGCTACCCCTCCCTTAGTCGGGATCTTCACAGCTAAATGGTACGTGGAGCAGATCGCTCTCACTGTATTCATCCAAGTACGGCCTAGGATTATGTTGTATGGGGACTTGGCCTCCACCACCATGAATTCGGTCATGTTAGTGGTGCTTCTCGGCCCTTTCCCTACTGTGACGGGCAGCTCGATCGTCCCTAGGGGGTGGGTTTCCTCCTGTGCGAAACTCCGCAGGGGCCGTGTGGTTGGAATGATTTTTGACTTCTCCAGCTCCATGTTATCAAAGCAATGCTTGAACATGATATTCACCGATGCCCCGGTGTCAATGTGAATTCTTTTGATCAGCATGTTGGACACTACAGCCTCAACAACAATGGCATCGGAGTGCGGCACCATGGGGGGGACCGGGTCCTCGGCCGAAAAAGTCACAGCTTCCTCCTTCTTGAACCTCTTGTTTGCGGGTTCGCTGTTCGGCAAGCTACGAGCTCCGTTTTTGAGGGACGATTTAGTCTGTCCTTTGGCGAGAGCGGAGATTGTAGCGACTATCCCCTCGTATTGATAATCTCCGTCCTCATCAGCATCATCCTCGTTGTGCTTTGTTTTCTTTTCAGCATCTGTGCTGCAATTCCCTCCTCTATACTGTCTTTTCTTTTTTTGACTTCGGGGAACATCCACTTGATTTACCCCCGAGCTCCGATCTTGATACTTCTTCAGTTGTCCGCTGCGTACTAGGCTCTCAATGTCCTGAGCCAAGTTCCTGCAGTCTTCTGTATCATGTCCGTAGTCCTCATGAAACTGGCAGTACTTATTCTTCGACCTCGGCTTGCCGTCCTCCCGCATCGGCCTTGGTTTCTCAAACAAGCCAGCGTGCAGCTCGAGGATTTCAGTCCTCGGTTTGTTCAACGGTGTGAACTGTGAAGCTGGCCGTTGTGCGATCTGGGACGTCGGCGGGCCCCGCTGTACCGGATTTTGCCGAGGTCCGAGACGAGACTCGATCGGACCTCGTTGAATCCGTTCCATTACTCCTTTCCGGGGAGTATCCTCTTTCTTCTTTGAGGCTTCACCTCGGTCCACTTCTTTCCTGCGTCTAGTGGCCTCCTCTATCTTGGCGAACTTGTCCGCTATGGCCCACAGTTCGGTAGTAGTCTTTGGATCCTTCGCTAGGATCTCTCTGTAGAGATGGTCCGAGATGATAGCATTTTGGAACGCTGAGATGATGAGGAGATCGTTTGTGCACCGAGTTGACAGGCACTCTCTATCGAATCGGGTCATGAAATCTTGTAGTGACTCTCCCCGGCCTTGTTTAACGGTTAGCAGATGTGCTGGGGTGTGCCTCACCTCGGCACGCTGGGAGAAACTCCTGGCGAAAACATTCATCAGATCGGAATACGATCTGATCGACCCGGGGGGCAAACTGTCGAACCACTCCCGTGCATTGTCAATTAGCAGTTCAGGAAACAGCTTGCACATGTGCACACTCCCCAGATTTTGGTTCAGCATGCTGTACTTGAACTGACTAAGGAAGTTGCTTGGATTCCCGATTCCGTTGTACGCCTTGATCTTTGGCACCGTGTACCCGAAGGGCATAGGTGTGTTGAGGATCTCCTCCGAGAGCGGACTGATAATCCTACCAAGCGCGTCAAAGATCTGCGCTCCTCCAGTTAGGTGCCCTTGGTTAGGTGCATTATAGGGCGGAGCGGTGACATAGTTCGGTTGAACTATATGGGAGTTCGGCGGCTGGCCTCCCTGGGTCTGTCCTCGGACTTGCTGAAGATAGTGTCGCAAGTCCTGTCCGGGCCTCTGTCCTTGACCGAACTGAGACATTCCTTGTCCGGGCTGAGAGACTCCCAGTCCGAACTGGGGGACTCCCGTGTACTGGTTGAGAAACTCTCGCCCTGATGCTGTCGTGAGATAATTTCGCAATAACTCCTCGATCCCTGGAGGCGGCGGAGCTGGCGGAGCTGCCGAGTTCGGCTGGACGACTGGTGAGAGGCGATCGGCTAGGCTCGGTCGGAGAACTGGGGACAAACGTAGGGTTGCCTCTGGACCAAACAGTTCACGCTCCCGATTGGCAGTGAGATTCTCGACATGGCCCTCCGGTGTCGGGTGAGCCTGTGGTCCTAGGCGCGAGCTTATGGGAGCTCGGTGTGGCTGGGCTAACTGTGAAGATGGCTGTGCCGTTTCCACAGTGGCGTTCCGCACACCGGAGTTAGGGGCCTCCGGGATTTCTTCAGTGGTGATCTGATTGCCCTCGGGAATGTTGTTTTGGGGTTGCTCCGTGCCCACCGTCACGGCTGGTTCCTCCGGTTGTCGTCGGCGACTCCGTCGACGGCGGGGAGTTCCCAGCAGCGTTGTCATTCCATTCGGCATCGTTGATGATTTTGGACAGCAAAAATCGAAAATTCAAGCACGAATTTAAGTTCCCACAGACGGCGCCAGTGATGAACCTTCGATTCGCGGCCCAAGTTCGTGTGTGTTTAGTGTGCGCAAGTAGAGAAAAGAGACGGGATTTACGTGGTTCGATCGGTACGATCTACGTCCACGGGGAGGAAAAGTATGCGTTTATATTCAGAATAGCGTAAGTGTCTACAATACAAGTGATTCCTCTATTTATAATCGCCGTCGACGCCAGTTGTGGAGTGAAGGACGTGGAGTCATGGGTGGTTGTCCTGTTCCGGTTTCTCCTCCATCAACCCACGTTCTAGGTCTTTAGGGCTCAACTCCCTGGGCCTGCATTTAGGTGGGCTGGGCCGATTGGACTCGTGCCGATCTGGGCCCTCTGGGCCTACACCGATCTGGGCTTGTTGGGCTTGTCTGTTCTGGGCCCGCTTGTTTGTTTTGGGCCTAGGGAGGTGGGCCATTTCCTATCAGGTGCTATCCCTACATCCTTACGGCGTTACCTAGCAACGACCCCGCAGCCTATGACGAACTCGGATGTTTGAAGGATGTCAATGATCTCATCATGTCGTATAACAACGACCTCCGAGCAGCTTTCGACGCTCTAAGTACGGAATTCCCCAAAGTCGGCATATACCCTTCCGATTACTACGCAGCTACAAGAAGAGTTATTATTCAGACATCCATACTAGGCAAGTCGTGTTTTCATTTTTATGCATGAATTAGTGCAATTCACGTGTTAAGAACATTTTTATAGCAAAAATGAAATATTGGTACAACTGATTTTAGAAATATTCTTAACACGACACGTGCATGTAATAGAAGATGTGATCAATAAAAAATGTAATAGAAGACCTGAATCGAGACGAATAGTGTTTTGACAGGTGCGAATGGAAATCCAGCATTGAAGTCATGTTGCGGAATCGGAGGAAGATATAACTATGATGGCAGAAGATTCTGCGGAAGCCCTAACGTGCCGGTTTGCCCTAATCCGAACGACTATATATACTGGGACGGTCTGCACTTCACGCAAGAAGCCCATCGTCGTATTATCAACACGCGGCTCGGACCGGCCTTATCGGATCTCAACTGCACATCTTCATAACTTACATATGCTTCACTATGTAGAGAAGTATACTATTAGACACAGATATGTACCGATTGAAACTATGTGCACTGTTTCATACTTACACACTACTAGTATGAGACTAAAAAGTAAAGCTGCTTATTACAGCTAGGGAAATAAAAGAGATATATATTCATCGTAAGGGTATTTAAGTCAAATAAGGCGTAGCCTCTGTTCCGACAAACTTAAGCCGTATCTTGAATATATGTGAGGTACAAAAATATAAAACGGGATATAGAAATTAAGTATAAAGTATAGTTACTTTTGTTCGGCGAAATGACAAGTATGTTTATGTAAAGACGACAACGAAACGCAACTCTGTTGGTAAGACGCTTCCCCTCTCACTAAAAAGTTGGGACTCAGAAGTTCGAGTTACTACGAAAGGAAAATGTGTAACCATTAATGATCCTCTTGAAAAATACTCCCTCCGTCCCGCCAAAGACGTTACATTTCTTTTTGTCAATTTCTGGCACGTTTTTCCACGCTTCTTGATGAAGTGTTTTAAAATAGATTTTTGAAGAATTTTTTCTTTTGCGGGATAATACAACTATCATAGTATCCCGTAAAAGAAAAAATTCTTCAAAAATCTATTTTAAAACGCATCATCAAGAAGCGTGGAAAAACGTAACAAAAAGAAATGTAACATCTTTGGCGGGACGGAGGTAGTATATGTTTATATAAAGGTCAAGTAAAAATTGTGTATGTCAGGATTTAGGAAGTATATGGGGAATTTAGCTAGCTAATTAAAAAGTGATAATATATCAAACTAGCCACTTCAGATAATAAAAGATAAATTGTAGCCACTAACTTTAAAATTATAAATTTTAGCCACTTCCTAATTAAACTGACTAATTTACCCTTAATGAAAAAGTAATTAAAATTAAAAATAATTATGTGCATATATTTTCCTCCTCCAACTGCCGCCGTCATTCTTTCTTTCTTCTTCTTCGCCCATGTCCCCGCTGCCACCGTCATCGTTCTTTCTTCTCCAACTATTTTCCTCCTCCAACTGCCACCATCGTTCTTCTTCTTCTTCTTCTTCTTCTTCTTCTTCTTCTTCTTCTTCTTCTTCTTCTTCTTCTTCTCTAAATCGGTTGTCGGCACCGCTCAAGGGCCACTCCACCCACGTCATTGCCTCTGTCGTCATCACCACCGCCATCGTTGATACATGACTCAAATGGAGGCTCGATCGGCCCTGTAGATCTATTCGTGCCTATCAGGTTTGATCGAGCCATAGTGTAAAATTGCACTAAGGCTCGATTTATCCCGAGAGGCTCGATCGAACCTCATGTGCTCAATGGAACCTTCGTATAACAATGGCTCGATCGAACTTGTTTCATTAATTCGATTTGTCCCGAGAGGCTCGATCGAACCTCCTGTGCTCAATGGAGTCTTCGTATAACAATGACTCGATCGACCTTATTTCATTAGTTAGGGTTTAGAGTTTATTTCTTAGAGGGTTAGGGTTTAGGGTTTATTTCTTATAGGGTTAGGGTTTAGGGCTTCTCTCTCTTCCCCTCTTCATTTTCGGGCTCGAACGAACCTCATTTCAATGAGTGCGAAAGGCTGGATCGAACCCATCTATAGGATGACTTGATCATGCCTCAAGGTAATATTACATTGGGGCATGATCGAGCTCATCTATAGAAGTGATCGATCGAGGCTCGAGATAAAAAACATTAAGGCTCGATCGGGCACGACGAACCCCATTTCAATGAGTGTGAAAGGCTGGATCGAATCCACCTATAGGAAGACTTGATCGTGCCTCAAGGTAATATTACATTGGGGCACGATCGAGCTCATCTATAGAAGTGATCGATCGAGGCTCGAGGTAAAAAACATTAAGGCTCGATCGGGATCATTAAGGGTAATTTTGTCTTTTCATGTCCGAAATGGCTAGAATTTATAATTATTAAGTTAGTGACTAGAATTTATCTTTTACTATCTAGAGTGGCTAGTTTACATAATGCCCCAATTAAAAATGTATTACTAAAGTTTTTATAATCCATGAATATATATACGTGGACGTTTCGTTTTCCTCTTCTTTTTATAAATGTCGATAGATATTTTATTCTTACTCTCCATATGTTTCATTCAAAGCGTTCATTTTTTTCATCACCGTATATGATTAAGGAGAACGTTTTTACTGTACGTTTCACATTTTATAAACACGATAATTAATTAAGGAGAGAATATATAGTGTGAGAAATTACACGTGGTCTATATTTTTTGAAATTTTAATTTTTGTAAAAGAGAAATCGATGACTTTGAACAAGACGGCCCAAATAATTTAGTAGACGTTTTGAATGACACCGAACGAATATGTTACAAATGGTAACTTTATTAATATGGCATAACCTACAATATATAGCCCCCCCCCCCCCCCCCAAAAAAAAAAAAATATAACTTGAATTAATGTGAAGTTTACTAAGGCAAGTAAAAAGAAATACTGTACAATGAAAAGTTGACTTGGTAATATATTTTTTCCAAACACAAACTAATTAATTAGGCATGGCTAGGGATTTTGTTATAGGGGTTAAATTTTTTAAATTAAGCATTATGTAGATTAATTAATTGGAACTAGTTGACTTATATTTTTTTAATGTAATACAGTACATAGTAAATAGAAATTAAAATATCTCGATCATTGATTAATCTATACGATTCAAGATAATAGCAAATAAAAAGGTTTGAACTGTTGATAATTATAGTATAATCTACGGTTCAAATTAATTAACGAGTGTTTAATAATAATATTGAGGATATATTATTACAGTCGTATACATAAATACATTATCCAAATTTCTCCTTTTCCCCTTACACTACGTGTACGTTTCACATTATCACATCTCTATATATTATTTTACTATTATAAAAGTGTACGTTTATTTTTACAAATATATATATCGTTAGTTATAGCATTTTAAAAATTGAATTTAAGGATAACAACGTCATTTTATATAATGAGAAACAAATAAAATCAGTATTATAAAATAGGAAAATTTGTTAGCATCCTAAAACATAACGTTATTTCATATACAAAAAACTGTTAAATGAGAAATTATACGTGCAATGCACGTGATCTGCTAGTATACTTAAATAGTTGCATACGATCTCCCCGTTTCCTAAGTCCGTGTCTTTATTTCCATTTTCAGCCAACCACCAAGATCTGTTTCGTCCATTTTAGGACGCGGGTCCATAAAAGATCATAACACCATCAACATACGCACAAACTTACAAAAGTGAGACCCGAACTCCTCCATAAGCACTTGAACATCTATATACTAATAGCAGCACCGGGCTGTCGTATTTAGTAAGTCTTATATTCTATAAATAGTAACTTTTGATTTCAATTTCAATTTATAAAATAATTAATTATGAAATAATTTAACGTCATTTTTTTGATACATAGAATTTGACAAAAAAATCAAAATTAATTAAAAAAAATTAGAGCAAAAATAACAAAATTAAATACTTATTTTGATGTTATAGAATTTTAAAAATTAAAAGTACTATAGTAAAATAATACAATTTTCAATTTTAGTAATTTATTTTTATTAATTTTCTCAATAATTAGTTATTAAAAATTATCCTTATGAATGGATATAATAAATGTGTATTAATGAGTTTCAATATATAATTAATAAAATCATTACAAATGCAATAATCATGGAAGACATTAATATATTTCTTAATTTATATTATTTTTTGCCTATAAATTTCGAAAGTTTGTTAATAAAACATACTTGATCTGTTTTCACGGCGGAGGAGGAAGAGTCGGATCATGAAGGCTTTTCTATATATCGCACTCATATGTCTACGAGTTCATGTTTTTGCATTTTCCTATTTAAATAGTTACGTATTGTCATTCTTTTCAAATAATCATTGTCTCTAAATCATGTAAAGAGTTTGTTTATGTAATTCGTTTATGATTTATCTATCATCTTTAGCGTTTATAGTTTAAGGTGTATATTTTTTCCTATACTTGTGTATCAATTTTAATTCTAAATGAATGGGAATATATGATAATCTTTTTGTTCTTCAAATTGTTAATTGTTCTATAGAAAAAAAAAAAGTGGAAAAGCAATTTAAGTAATCATTTTTCAAGTTGGTTTTTTACACTTTCGTATTCTCTAATTTATTTTTTTTAATACTCTATTCTGATGCTTATGATAATTAATCTTGGCTATTTTGCTAATAAAAGTTTTGAAATTTGAAATCGATTATGAATCACTTTATACCACTCCGGTCCCTGCTAGTTGAACCATTTGCTTTTTGACTTTTTCGGCACGCGTTTCCACCGAGACGTAGTACGGGTTTTACGATATAATTTTGAAATATTATTTCTTTTACGGGATACTACGAGTGCCGAAAAAGTCAAAAAGCAGCAGGGACCGGAGTGGTATATGACTTCTCATATTCGAAGATGTCTAGCAATCAAATTCGTAAAAGTGTAGCAACAAATCCTAGAATTATATAATAACATCAATAACACTAAATGTTATGTATATACTAATAGTAGCATCAGTATGCTGTTGATAGTATGTCTTCTATTCTATAAATAGTAAATTTTTATATTTTTCAGTATAAAAATAAATAGATAATTTCTTACTGTTGGGAACCCCTTGCAGTTTGATTTTGATGATGTTTATCGAAACCACACTTAGGCATAATTTTACTTGTTTAGGGTCAAGGCCGATAGATCGACCTGCTACCTGTTAGTGCAGGTCGATGCCCTCTAAAGTTTAGAATCAAGTTCGATCCACCCTGTAAGAGAAAGGTCGATGTATCGACCTGCCTCATTTGGATCGAGCTGGATCATCAGCCTGTCTATCGACCTTCCCTATCAAGCTTCCAGCTGGCATTGCCTTAGAAGATTTCAAGAGTTGGATTATCAATCAAGGTCGATGCTCCGCCTTCATGGAGCGTCACGACCTGGTCCTTGCCACGTCGAGTGCCAGCAAGGACGAATATTCCCAACGGCTAGAAGTGAGTCAGCTCCCAACGGCTAGTGCCACGTCAGCCCGACTCCAACGGCTAGTTTTTCAAAACTGCCTATAAATACTTCAGCCATTATCGGATTCAAGCACGGGAAACACAAGCTATCAACGCCATATCTCTGCCCAAATCTCTCTCAAAGTCCATATCCATTCAAGTGTTCGAAATCCGATTAGTTTCCCAAACACTTGACGAAGAGAGGTTTCCGATTCCGATAAACACCACAACGACGAAGCGTTCACTGCTGCTTGTCGATTGTTCAACAGCTTCTTCTCCGACTTGTTCGAAGTTAGAAAGCTTGTTTTTATTTTCGCCATTATAGAGTTAGTCAAGCTCTGTAAAAGCGTAAGGTTGTTTGTACGGTTCAGTACGAAGGTTGTAAGGGTCACGACCCAAAACTCGTGTCTAGATATTTTCAGGTTAGATTGTATCTAGAACTGATACTCAGTCAGTATAAATAAGAGAGAGGTTGAATCCAAAGGTAAAGGGATTCTCAGGTCGAGTCGACCTGACGTGGACGTAGGAGGTTTTCTCCGAACCACGCTAAATCGCGGTGTCTCTCTCTCTCTCTCTCTCTCTCTCTCTCTCTCTCTCTCTTTATTTATCGTCCTTATATTTTGTTATCAAACTGACTAGCATCAACCTGCATATCTCATCAACCTGCTACTGTTCATCAACCTTAAGATTTTTCAAAGAGTAAATCAACCTCCACCAACTTCCGCATTAACAACAGTTTGATAAATCAAGCTTGATACCATACAAGCTTGATAGATCAAACTGCCTCTGATAAGGTCGACCTTGACAATCGACCTGCAGATCGACCTGATTTTACAAAAGTCAAAAACGGTTGGTTATTGGTGTATTCCCCCCCCATACACCAATTACTCTTTCCCGGGACCAACAAGTGGTATCAGAGCAGTGGTTCTTTTGACCGCTGCTTTGCATACTAAAAGTTCTTTATCAAACTTTTGGTCATTTTGAACCGATCCTTAGAAAAATCTTTTCATTCATTTCATATCATATTATATTGCAATGGAGGCTTCTCTTCTCAGGGTATGTGAAGACTTCTCCATTCAAGGCTATGAAGACTGGAGTTTTCGAATCAAGATGTGTCTCAAGGCACATCACGTCCTCATGTGGGATATTATCGAGAATGGCCCCTCCCCCATATATGCAGCGAAGATTATTGTGGATGGAACATCCCCCGGGGAGGCCACATACGAGAAAGTCCTCAAAAACCCTCGCGACTACTCAACCGAGGAAAGGAAAGAGGCCGGTCTCGATGATTACGCAAAGGGACTCATCTCCAGCACCGTGAAGGGAGTCTACCTGGCCAAGATCCGAAATCTTGAAACGGCCAAAGAAATGTGGGACACCCTCCGGTCCATCAGCCTTGGCTCAGAGGAAATGAAGGAGAACAAGCTGTCTATGGCATGCAGCAAGTTCGATGACTTCAAGATGGTTTCGGGTGAAACCATAGAAGCGATGAAAATTCGCTTCACCGAAATTATTCTCGAGGTCGCTGCAATCAATCCCTACAAATATACGCAGCGCGAGAAGAATCTCAAAGTGATACGTGCCCTTCCTGCAAATTGGCACGTATACGCCGCCATGCATCCAGCCCGATCGGATTTCAACTCCCTCACCACTGAAGATCTTTTCGACATTCTTGTCGGAAACGAATATGAGATGATTCGCATCCATGGATCAACACAGCCTTCCACCAGCAAGAAGGCTGATGAAAAGAACAAGGAGGTAGCTTTCAAGGCCGACTCAGCCTCAGCTGCTGCCCCAAGTCCGATTGACGAGTCCATCGTCAAGAAGTTCGAGAAGATGACTCTCGACTATGCTCTAGCTGCTAGGAGGAATGAGAAGCTCCTAGGGAAGGTTGTCAAATATAAAAAGTTCTATCGTGACAACAAGCGAAACTTCTCAAACCGCAACCACGACCGCCCTGACAAAAAGGGAGAAGGTAAACCCTCAACCTTCAATTCTTCTAACACACCCGAGGGTGGTTGTTTCAATTGTGGCAGGCCAGGTCATTACAAGACGGACTGCCCGGATCTTACCAAGGCCGAGAGAGACGAGCTCCGTGAAAAGCGCGATAAGAAGCTCAAAGACCAACGAGCTGCAATGATCGCCGAAGAAACAAAGGAAGCTCACCTCTCGGATAGCTCGTCAAGTGATGACGAAGGTTACATCGCTTTCAACGAAAGTGATGATGAAGAATGTTTCGTTGGAGAGCACCAACAAAACGAGGGATCTTCAAAGGTAGATCTTCAACCCATATCACTTTCTTTCTCTGACGATGATTGTGCAGAAGAAGGTGATGAAGACCTATCCGAGGCTGTGTCTTGGGAAGAAATCAAGAAGCAGCTGGATGACTATGCCGATCTCGTGGATACACTCAAGGAGGTCGTTGAAGACAATGCTGAGCTATTGGATAAAAATGAAAAATACAAGCTAGCATTAGAAGAAAGATTCTCTCCCTACGATGAAGAAAAGGAAAGGGAGATCGAAACCCTAAAGTCAAAGGTTGAGGAATTGACTTTACGGGTTAAGGAGTTCGATACCAGGGTGCTCGAGAAGGACGAGACCCTCAAGACCAAAGATGCTGAAATACACAGCCTTACTTCAAAATTGGCTGACTTGGTAATTCGACACGAACTCCTCGTGAAAAAGGAAGAAAAACTTCAATTCACATTGAGTCAGTTGAAGAAAAGTGGAAAGAAGCTGGAAGAGGTCCAATCCATGCAACGTAATCCGCGCGATCACTCTGGGATTGGATTTAACGGAGAATCCAAGAAAAGCAAGAACAAAGACTGCGAGATCACGTTCGTGAAAACGCAGCCTAAATCGAAGAATGTTCGGAAAGCTAATCAAGCTCTCCCTGATAAGATGGTCAAGCTGAAGAATCCAGCTCGACAGCCCCAGGCCATCCTCATAAAGCAACAAAAGAAGGAACAGCCTGTTTCTCAAAAGAAAGAGAATCGACCTGTCCAGCAACGTCGACCTGCCCCCTATCATCAAAGTCAGGCTGTTCATCAAGGGCGATACCAAGGCCAGCACTATCAAAGGCCGTATCATCCTCAATTCTTCTACCCGGATTATCAAGGGTGCTACTGCCACTATCCTCAACAGTCAAATTTTCCAGACTGGCAGTATCAACCTGGGTATTATGAAGAACACAATTATCAGCCTCGTCGCCCTCGCTCGAAGAAAACCAAGGCTCCCAAGTCCAAGACCGCCACTGCCTCGTTCTCAGCCTCGGATAGAAGCAGACCGGTGAAGCAAATATGGGTTCCAAAGGCCGTTCCCGCAACCGATGTAGCACCCAATCTCAAATGGGTTGCTAAGTTTAACTAATTGCAGGTTGGGAAGGCTCAAAGAAGGAGCCAAGCAGCTCGAGGAGCTGTATGGATCATTGATAGTGGATGCTCAAAGCACATGACGTGTGACAAAACGCCACTTTCAAATTACCAAGAACGAGACGGGCCACTCGTAACCTTTGGAGGAAATTCTAAGGGATTTACGAGAGGCCAGGGCGATCTAAAAGTTGGTAAAACAACTATTTCTAACGTTTCTTATGTTGAAGGTCTTAATCATAACCTATTCTCTGTGTCTCAATTCTGCTCGAGTGGTAAACGAGTAGAATTCACCGCTAACAAATGTCTCGTGAAAAATGAGGAAGGAGAAACACTTCTTACCGAAGTTTTGCAGGATAGACTCTATATTGTTCAATGGACAGATTGGATAGAGACCTGCCTGGTCACAAAGGCCGATTCCGAGACAAGCTGGCTATGGCACAAGAGGTTGAGTCACTTAAACTTCAAGGCCATCAACAAGCTCGCACGCAACAAGCTGGTGAACGACCTGCCAGACCAAGTCTTCGATCGTGATCACATCTGCAGAGCCTGTCAAGCCGGAAAGCAAACAAGATCATCCTTTCCAAGCGTGACGGCACAATCATCAAATCGAATTCTTGAGCTTCTCCATCTCGACCTCTTCGGTCCAGTCACTCCCTTGAGTATAAACGGTAGAAAATATGCTCTCGTTATTATAGATGATTATTCTAGATTTACGTGGGTTATTTTCATGTACAAAAAGAAGGAGACATTGGAGAAGCTACCTGCGTTGTTGAGCAAGCTGTGCAATCAAAAGGAGAAATCCATCATCTCCATTCGATCAGATCGAGGCACTGAATTTATCAATGCAATGATCGAAGAATATTGCACAAAGAGTGGGATTCATCATCAAACTTCAGCTGCACGCACACCTCAACAAAACGGCGTGGTGGAACGTCGTAACAGATCGCTGAAGGAAGCAGCTCGTACCATGTTGGATGAAACCAATCTTCCAAAGAAGTTTTGGGCAGAGGCCGTCAACACAGCCTGCTACACCCAAAACAGGTCGATCATCACGACCCGACATGGAAAGACTCCATACGAGCTGTGGAACAACAAGCACCCCAGGTTAAAGTATTTTAAAGCTTTTGGGTGTTTGTGTTACATTCATAACAATGGGAAATCTCAATTAAAGACTTTCGATAGCAAGGCCGATCCAGGAGTATTTTTAGGATACTCAGAGGTTAGCAAAGCTTATAGAGTCTTTAATAAGAAAACCCTAGTTGTGGAGGTAACACCTCATGTTGTATTTGATGAATCTACTTGTCTGTACAGAGAATCAAGTACAGGTACAGATCAGCCCGCTGCTAACAGGCCGTCTAACTCCCCCATTGACGACCTGCTAGTATGGACTCCAAATGATTTGGAGGAAGAGGATCAATCTGATCCTAGGGTCGCACAGCAAGGGGGAAGTGATGCAAAATGATAATACGAGCTGTAATACATCAGCCGGACTTAACCAGGCTGATCCCCCTCCCTCAGTCCCCAAGACTGATGCTGTTCACGACCTTACATCCCAAATTGAGCAGCTCGATAACACAATGGAGCAGCTCAACATCCAGGCCGAACAGCAGCCCGATCAACATTCCGAGCAACAGCGCGTATCCACTAATCAACCTTCAACTCACCCGGAGTTTGATGAACCCATTAATGAGCCCGAACCAATTATTTCAAATGAAGAGAGATCACGACGCAGACGATGGATCGATGATCATCCGAAAGAGCTCATTGTTGGGAACCCAAACCAAGGAGTGCGAACAAGGAGGACGATTGGTGAAAGTGCGCTATTAAGTTGCTATCTCTCTCGAATAGAACCCAAAGATGCCATTGAAGCTCTTCAAGATGCTGACTGGATTCAAGCCATGCTAGAAGAACTCAATGAATTCAAAAGAAATGAAGTATGGTCTCTAGTTGATCGTCCTTACCATCAGGGCGTCATTGGAGTCAAATGGGTTTACAAGAACAAGAGAGATGAATCTGGAGAAGTTGTCAGAAATAAAGCCAGATTAGTAGCAAAGGGTTACTGTCAACAAGAAGGAATCGACTATGATGAGACGTTTGCCCCCGTTGCAAGATTAGAAGCTATAAGGCTGTTTCTAGCTTATGCCGCTCATCAACGATTCAAAGTCTACCAGATGGACGTTAAAAGTGCATTCCTCAATGGCGTTCTCGAAGAGGAAGTCTATGTGGAACAGCCTCCTGGATTCGAGGAGGGTGATTCAAGCAAAGTCTACAAACTGCACAAGGCCGTCTACGGTCTTAAGCAAGCTCCTCGAGCTTGGTATGAGACGCTGTCATCCTTCCTCATCGAATCAGGATTCAAACGTGGTTCAGTCGACAAGACGCTATTCACTATCAAAGTGAATGAACATATCCTTTTAGTACAAATTTATGTTGATGATATCATTTTTGGATCTAAATCTCCCACTTTGTGCGAAAAATTTGGTAACCTCATGACTGAAAAATACAAAATGTCTATGATGGGGGAAATGAATTTCTTTCTAGGGTTGCAGGTCAAGCAGTCCAATGAAGGAATCTTCATTAGCCAAACAAAGTACGCACACGAGCTGGTTGACAAGTTTGGTGTCAAAGACAGCAAGCCTGTCAAAATACCGATGCTCTCTGGAGGGAAGATCGACCCGGATCCCCAAGGAAAACCTGCCAACATAACACAGTACAGGGGTATAATTGGTTCATTACTTTATCTAACTGCTAGTCGACCTGACATCACTTTTGCAGTTGGAGTGTGTGCTCGATTTCAAGCTAATCCGAAGGAATCTCACTTGGAAGCAGCAAAGAAAATTCTTCGATACATCAAAGGAACCACAAATCTAGGTCTTTGGTATCCTTGTGATGATAATTTGCAGCTTACAGGTTATTCAGATTCTGATCATGCAGGGTGCAAGCTCGATAGGAAATCTACCTCGGGTACTTGCCACTTTCTCGGAAACAAGCTGATTTCGTGGTTTTCAAAGAAGCAAACCTCAGTAGCCACCTCCACCACAGAGGCCGAGTACATGGCCGCAGGAAGTTGTTGTGCACAAATCTTGTGGATCAAACAACAACTTAAGGATTATGAAGTTGAAGTCAGTGAAGTACCAATATTCTGCGACAGCTCGAGTGCCATCGCCATTACTCAAAACCCAGTTCTTCATTCAAGATGCAAGCACGTGGATATTCGACATCACTTCATTCGTGATCACGTGGAAAAGAAGAACGTGGTTATTGAGAAGATACACACTGACATTCAACGAGCTGATATTCTAACCAAACCCCTAGCCGAAGAAAGATTCAAAATGCTATGTGGAAAGCTAGGGTTATTAAATGTTGAGTCATCAGGCCGATCGTAAGCCTACAGGCCGTTATCTCCTCATCGACCTGCCATATCTTTCAAAAGCTTGTGTGGGACCAACAATCGGGACCAACAAGCAGGCCGTCTCTTTACAAACAGGCAGATATCAAGGGGAACAGGCCGTCAACTCTCAACAGGCCGTTACCATTTGAACAGGGAGTTACTATTTGAACAGGCCGTGTCTATCTACAGGCCGTGCCTATCTACAGGCCGTATCTGTCAACAGGCCGTGTCCATCATCAGACCGTCGACTATTCAACAGATCGACCTGTGTTCCTCAATTGAGGGGGAACACTTGGCCAAAGTAATCCATCATTTGAGGGGGAACAAAGGCCAATGTCTGTCTCCAGGGCGTTTATTTCGCCAGGCCGACATCTTAAGTCCAGGCAGTACCACCTCGCCAGGCCGATGTCATATGTCTAGGCCGATATCACAAATACAGGCCGTTCATTTCGACAGGCCGTTCTCCGTCACAAGGCCGATATCATCAGACCGATATCAACCTGAATGCAACTGCATTTATGAAGGAAGAATCAAAAGGGCAGTATCACCCTTTTTGTCTTATAACTTCTTTAATACGCATTGATTTCTTCATTTATTAATGTTATTTATTTCTCAATGTGTTTCATTATTTAAGGTTCTGATAACTTGCAGAAAATAAGGAAAAAGGGGGGTAATGATTACCATTTTTGTAAAACATCCAGTCAAGTGTCAAGTTTTGACACATTGACCGAGAATGCATTTAATTCCCTGCCTTCTCTCTGCAAAAAGTGCAAGTTATCGCACGTTCTCATATCTCACGCGCGAATGTGTAACGTTTCACATTTCACGCGCACTCATCGTGTGGATGAGAATTAAAGAGCGATTTTTCACCTTTTCAAATTCGAACAATCTCAACCGTTCGAAAACTCTATATATATGGCATGCAGTTTTCTCTCAATCTTTACTTACTCTCATCATCTTCTTCGAAAAACCTAATTTTTCCTCTGCAAAAACTGCCGCCGTCGTGTTTATTTCTCACTGCTGGTTTTCATCTCTTTTCACTCAATCGCACAAAGATTTCACCGTGGTTTGTACTTTTTCTCTGCTTTTAATCTCTTTTGTAAGTATTTGTTACTTATCTATCTGTCTCGTTGCAGAAAACCAACAACCATGGCTCAAACATCAACTTCTGGTCGCAAAGAGATGCAGTGGTCAGAAATCGAGGATTTCTTGAAGGCTCGCATCAAATACGAGCCCTATATGGTGCGCGAAAACTTCGGTTTTCGTGATCTTGACTCAATGTTCGGCATAGTGGAGAAGTGCTCCCCTTTCTATCAAATTATCTCCACCCGGCCGGCGAAGAGCCTTCCAAAGTATGCAGCTGCCTTTTTCTACAACTGGAACGAGGGCGATTCCCTGTCTACCCACACCGTCTCCCTCGGAACCCAGAATGTTATGCACACCATCAACGTTCTTGACGCCGTGAAGGGCGCCTTCGGCATTGAGGATGGTGGGACGATGCAGCTCTCGGAGATTTGTCGAGATCATCTGCAGCAAGTTGCAGATCGAGTGCTGATAGAGCAGAAGCAGTACGTTCCAGTAGCCTTCAAAAGGAACGAGCTCCGTCCCAAATACCGCCTCCTGATGGACTTCGTGCAAAAGTGCCTTCTAGGGCACATCGGGAATTACGACCAGGTCACTCCATTCAAATTCCAAATCTTGACGGCCGTAATCCTCGACCTGCCCATTTGTTGGGCCAAGTTAATGGTCTCCCTGCTGTGGGATGAAGCAAGGCAGATCATCCTCGAGATGGAGGGAGAGGCCGTGGTGAAGGTTTCGCTCCACAATAACAAGCCGCTTCGTCTTGGGACGAAGGCTACCTGCCTTATCATTTCATTCTTCAAGCATAGGAAATGATCCAATGAGGAGGCCTTCCCCCCTCTGTTTATTCCGAAGGATCTCCACCAGCTGGAAATGGCGATTGGGGTGGCGCCGCAAATTTATTACAACTCCCCGGACAATGTCAGGGTGCATCTTGCCAAGTGCGGCGAATCCAAGGTCGGTTGGAGGATTCCACCTCGGCCTGCTCAAAAGAAGAGGAAGGCCGATGTCGATCTGGTTCCCTCTCGACCTGTCAAGAAGTCACAACCTGTGAAGAAGACTCCTCCACGGAGGACGCCATCGGCCTCCGGTGATCCGCCCAGGCCACTTCACAGGATCCTCCCCGTGACCGAGGAATCTGCTCCTCCTCGCAGGGAGCCATCGCCCTCTCCATCGCCCTCTAATTCTGCCGAACGGACTCCCTCTCCAGTCCGTTCCGCCGCTGAGCCGTCCGCCTCGCAACAACGGACTGCATCTCCCCGCCCGGAGGCCGTTGTCATTTCGTCTCCAGTGAGAACCGCCCCAGTCCATCGAGCTGGATCTGTTGAGATCCAGGATCTCACTGGGGAAGAATCTCTGTCTTCCCCCATTCGGGATGCGCCTGTGGAGGAAGATGTCGTGCTGCCTATCCAGCCATTTTCCGAGCAGCCGATGTCTGCTGCTCACTCCCAGGTCGCTGCATTGAAGGCCGAGGCCAGGCTGAAGGTCATCGACCTGATGCCGGGGATAGCCCAACTCCCCAAATCTCTCGACCTCGCCACTCGCCTCCAGTTCTATCTGGATTGTAAGTCGAGTTACTATTACGTCTTCGAGGCGCTGCTGCAGGTCGTTACTCTCAACGACCTGAAGGTCGAGGAGCTGGCTCTAGAAGCGGAGTTCGGATTCTTCACCGTGGGGGATGCGGCCTCAAATTTTCGACAGCTTGTGCTTCGCCGCATGAAGGTCGAAGCCAAAATTTTGGGCATCGACCTTCGCCCCCTCTATGCGCACTCTCGCGCTCTGTACAACTCCGCCGCAGAAGCCGGAGACGAGTTTGAAAGGATTCAAACTCCGGAGCAATCATCACCCAGGATTGAGGGTGATGATCAGCCTCTTGTTGCTGCTGCTCCGTCTCCCAAAGTTGATGTGGAGGCTGTGCTGGATGAAATTTCTGTCAAGCTTGAGTCCATCATCACCAGCCTCCCAGAGCAAATCAAGCAGGCCGTAGCAGAGGCCCGGGCTGATATAGTGAAAGATGCCAAAGCCCAGGCCGATGAAGCTGCCAGGGAGCGCGTCACGGACTTTGCCGTGAAGCTTTTGAAGGAATACACCGACAAGCTCCTGCCGGGCCAGCTTGATGAACTTAACATGGCGTCCCGTGACCAGATCGCGGAAGTATTGGAGGACTTGGGCAAGGTCGATGAGCGTGTAACCAATTTGACCTCATCTGTCTCGACCTCGGCATCGACCTCCAATGAGCAGATTAACGCCATCCACGGCACCATCTCCTCCCTTCTCAGTGGGCAACTGGAGTTGAAGGATGCTGTGATCAAGCTGCAGCAAGAGGATGCGACTCTTCTTTCCCTAATAAAGGCCCTGACTGATGATGTTGAAATGGGGGAAGAAGAAAGAGCCGCCGCCGCCGCGAAGAAGAAGAAGGCCCCAAAATCCAAAACTCCTTCAACTTCCGTGGCTCCTCCTCCGCCTCCTCCAAAGAAGCCCTCCCAGGCCGTTGCCTCCAAGGCCGTTGCCTCCCATGCCGATCCAATTTCTCAGCTTGGTGCTGCCGAGGCTGCCGCCGCCAAAGCTCGATTGGCTGCCGAGGCCGATCTTATTTCTGCCATGATTCTGGCTGGTGCTACGCCGGAGCAGGCCGCAAATCAAGAAGAGCAGAGGCGTTTCAAGGCCGAGCGCCAGGCTGCTGAAGCTAGGAGGAAAAGGGAGTTGGACTGGATCAGCCAGTCCGCTCTTGTTTTGAATGCTGGAGGACTGCAGCAGGTCGTTGAATGGCTCGACGAATCTCAAAACAACCTGCTGCGGGAGCTTAACAGCTGCTTCATCCTCCTGTATTACTGGATCCAGGACCCCTCGCTTCCTGCCGATGCCGATCAAGCCTATGCAGCTTACATGCTTAAATTCCCTTACCAAGATTTTATTGGTGAGCTTCGAAGGAAAGCTGCAGAGGCCGGTGTGATGATAAGGGCGCCCGCAAAGCAATATTTCACGCCCTTATATCTTGGTGATTCGGGGTATTTGGATTACTCCCGGGTCGACCAATACATTGCACAGACTGCCATCGGACTGGGCGTAAATATCTCAAATTCCGATCCCAACTTCCGTCGAATCCGGGATGGAATTTATGCCAGCATGCAGTCGAAGTCGAGGGAGCAGGTCCAAGAGGAGAGGATTGCAGCCCGTGCCAAGATCCAGGCGATGTAGATAGATATTTTTGTTTAATTTTTGTATTCATTTATGTTCGTAGCTCAGTTTGTAACTTCCAATGTAATGTACGCTATCGAGCTGAATGAAGCAAAAACATCTTTCGACCTGACGACAATATCTCTTTGTCCAGGCATCTGCCTTTACTGCTTTATTTTAATTATGTCCTTATCTGCCTTTCTTATATTTCCTTATCAATCTTCATGATTGAAAAATTTTCAAGCTCTGATACCATCTTTCAGTGTTTTATCTTAGGAATTATTTGTAAAGCGTTTGGTTTCGACATCATCAAAAGGGGGGAAATTGTTGGGAACCCCTTGCAGTTTGATTTTGATGATGTTTATCGAAACCACACTTAGGCATAATTTTACTTGTTTAGGGTCAAGGCCGATAGATCGACCTGCTACCTGTTAGTGCAGGTCGATGCCCTCTAAAGTTTAGAATCAAGTTCGATCCACCCTATAAGAGAAAGGTCGATGTATCGACCTGCCTCATTTGGATCGAGCTGGATCATCAGCCTGTCTATCGACCTTCCCTATCAAGCTTCCAGCTGGCATTGCCTTAGAAGATTTCAAGAGTTGGATTATCAATCAAGGTCGATGCTCCGCCTTCATGGAGCGTCACGACCTGGTCCTTGCCACGTCGAGTGCCAGCAAGGACGAATATTCCCAACGGCTAGAAGTGAGTCAGCTCCCAACGGCTAGTGCCACGTCAGCCCGACTCCAACGGCTAGTTTTTCAAAACTGCCTATAAATACTTCAGCCATTATCGGATTCAAGCACGGGAAACACAAGCTATCAACGCCATATCTCTGCCCAAATCTCTCTCAAAGTCCATATCCATTCAAGTGTTCGAAATCCGATTAGTTTCCCAAACACTTGACGAAGAGAGGTTTCCGATTCCGATAAACACCACAACGACGAAGCGTTCACTGCTGCTTGTCGATTGTTCAACAGCTTCTTCTCCGACTTGTTCGAAGTTAGAAAGCTTGTTTTTATTTTCGCCATTATAGAGTTAGTCAAGCTCTGTAAAAGTGTAAGGTTGTTTGTACGGTTCAGTACGAAGGTTGTAAGGGTCACGACCCAAAACTCGTGTCTAGATATTTTCAGGTTAGATTGTATCTAGAACTGATACTCAGTCAGTATAAATAAGAGAGAGGTTGAATCCAAAGGTAAAGGGATTCTCAGGTCGAGTCGACCTGACGTGGACGTAGGAGGTTTTCTCCGAACCACGCTAAATCGCGGTGTCTCTCTCTCTCTCTCTCTCTCTCTCTCTCTCTCTCTTTATTTATCGTCCTTATATTTTGTTATCAAACTGACTAGCATCAACCTGCATATCTCATCAACCTGCTACTGTTCATCAACCTTAAGATTTTTCAAAGAGTAAATCAACCTCCACCAACTTCCGCATTAACAACAGTTTGATAAATCAAGCTTGATACCATACAAGCTTGATAGATCAAACTGCCTCTGATAAGGTCGACCTTGACAATCGACCTGCAGATCGACCTGATTTTACAAAAGTCAAAAACGGTTGGTTATTGGTGTATTCCCCCCCCATACACCAATTACTCTTTCCCGGGACCAACAAGTGGTATTAGAGCAGTGGTTCTTTTGACCGCTGCTTTGCATACTAAAAGTTCTTTATCAAACTTTTGGTCATTTTGAACCGATCCTTAGAAAAATCTTTTCATTCATTTCATATCATATTATATTGCAATGGAGGCTTCTCTTCTCAGGGTATGTGAAGACTTCTCCATTCAAGGCTATGAAGACTGGAGTTTTCGAATCAAGATGTGTCTCAAGGCACATCACGTCCTCATGTGGGATATTATCGAGAATGGCCCCTCCCCCATATATGCAGCGAAGATTATTGTGGATGGAACATCCCCCGGGGAGGCCACATACGAGAAAGTCCTCAAAAACCCTCGCGACTACTCAACCGAGGAAAGGAAAGAGGCCGGTCTCGATGATTACGCAAAGGGACTCATCTCCAGCACCGTGAAGGGAGTCTACCTGGCCAAGATCCGAAATCTTGAAACGGCCAAAGAAATGTGGGACACCCTCCGGTCCATCAGCCTTGGCTCAGAGGAAATGAAGGAGAACAAGCTGTCTATGGCATGCAGCAAGTTCGATGACTTCAAGATGGTTTCGGGTAAAACCATAGAAGCGATGAAAATTCGCTTCACCGAAATTATTCTCGAGGTCGCTGCAATCAATCCCTACAAATATACGCAGCGCGAGAAGAATCTCAAAGTGATACGTGCCCTTCCTGCAAATTGGCACGTATACGCCGCCATGCATCCAGCCCGATCGGATTTCAACTCCCTCACCACTGAAGATCTTTTCGACATTCTTGTCGGAAACGAATATGAGATGATCCGCATCCATGGATCAACACAGCCTTCCACCAGCAAGAAGGCTGATGAAAAGAACAAGGAGGTAGCTTTCAAGGCCGACTCAGCCTCAGCTGCTGCCCCAAGTCCGATTGACGAGTCCATCGTCAAGAAGTTCGAGAAGATGACTCTCGACTATGCTCTAGCTGCTAGGAGGAATGAGAAGCTCCTAGGGAAGGTTGTCAAATATAAAAAGTTCTATCGTGACAACAAGCGAAACTTCTCAAACCGCAACCACGACCGCCCTGACAAAAAGGGAGAAGGTAAACCCTCAACCTTCAATTCTTCTAACACACCCGAGGGTGGTTGTTTCAATTGTGGCAGGCCAGGTCATTACAAGACGGACTGCCCGGATCTTACCAAGGCCGAGAGAGACGAGCTCCGTGAAAAGCGCGATAAGAAGCTCAAAGACCAACGAGCTGCAATGATCGCCGAAGAAACAAAGGAAGCTCACCTCTCGGATAGCTCGTCAAGTGATGACGAAGGTTACATCGCTTTCAACGAAAGTGATGATGAAGAATGTTTCGTTGGAGAGCACCAACAAAACGAGGGATCTTCAAAGGTAGATCTTCAACCCATATCACTTTCTTTCTCTGACGATGATTGTGCAGAAGAAGGTGATGAAGACCTATCCGAGGCTGTGTCTTGGGAAGAAATCAAGAAGCAGCTGGATGACTATGCCGATCTCGTGGATACACTCAAGGAGGTCGTTGAAGACAATGCTGAGCTATTGGATAAAAATGAAAAATACAAGCTAGCATTAGAAGAAAGATTCTCTCCCTACGATGAAGAAAAGGAAAGGGAGATCGAAACCCTAAAGTCAAAGGTTGAGGAATTGACTTTACGGGTTAAGGAGTTCGATACCAGGGTGCTCGAGAAGGACGAGACCCTCAAGACCAAAGATGCTGAAATACACAGCCTTACTTCAAAATTGGCTGACTTGGTAATTCGACACGAACTCCTCGTGAAAAAGGAAGAAAAACTTCAATTCACATTGAGTCAGTTGAAGAAAAGTGGAAAGAAGCTGGAAGAGGTCCAATCCATGCAACGTAATCCGCGCGATCACTCTGGGATTGGATTTAACGGAGAATCCAAGAAAAGCAAGAACAAAGACTGCGAGATCACGTTCGTGAAAGCGCAGCCTAAATCGAAGAATGTTCGGAAAGCTAATCAAGCTCTCCCTGATAAGATGGTCAAGCTGAAGAATCCAGCTCGACAGCCCCAGGCCATCCTCATAAAGCAACAAAAGAAGGAACAGCCTGTTTCTCAAAAGAAAGAGAATCGACCTGTCCAGCAACGTCGACCTGCCCCCTATCATCAAAGTCAGGCTGTTCATCAAGGGCGATACCAAGGCCAGCACTATCAAAGGCCGTATCATCCTCAGTTCTTCTACCCGGATTATCAAGGGTGCTACTGCCACTATCCTCAACAGTCAAATTTTCCAGACTGGCAGTATCAACCTGGGTATTATGAAGAACACAATTATCAGCCTCGTCGCCCTCGCTCGAAGAAAACCAAGGCTCCCAAGTCCAAGACCGCCACTGCCTCGTTCTCAGCCTCGGATAGAAGCAGACCGGTGAAGCAAATATGGGTTCCAAAGGCCGTTCCCGCAACCGATGTAGCACCCAATCTCAAATGGGTTGCTAAGTTTAACTAATTGCAGGTTGGGAAGGCTCAAAGAAGGAGCCAAGCAGCTCGAGGAGCTGTATGGATCATTGATAGTGGATGCTCAAAGCACATGACGTGTGACAAAACGCCACTTTCAAATTACCAAGAACGAGACGGGCCACTCGTAACCTTTGGAGGAAATTCTAAGGGATTTACGAGAGGCCAGGGCGATCTAAAAGTTGGTAAAACAACTATTTCTAACGTTTCTTATGTTGAAGGTCTTAATCATAACCTATTCTCTGTGTCTCAATTCTGCTCGAGTGGTAAACGAGTAGAATTCACCGCTAACAAATGTCTCGTGAAAAATGAGGAAGGAGAAACACTTCTTACCGAAGTTTTGCAGGATAGACTCTATATTGTTCAATGGACAGATTGGATAGAGACCTGCCTGGTCACAAAGGCCGATTCCGAGACAAGCTGGCTATGGCACAAGAGGTTGAGTCACTTAAACTTCAAGGCCATCAACAAGCTCGCACGCAACAAGCTGGTGAACGACCTGCCAGACCAAGTCTTCGATCGTGATCACATCTGCAGAGCCTGTCAAGCCGGAAAGCAAACAAGATCATCCTTTCCAAGCGTGACGGCACAATCATCAAATCGAATTCTTGAGCTTCTCCATCTCGACCTCTTCGGTCCAGTCACTCCCTTGAGTATAAACGGTAGAAAATATGCTCTCGTTATTATAGATGATTATTCTAGATTTACGTGGGTTATTTTCATGTACAAAAAGAAGGAGACATTGGAGAAGCTACCTGCGTTGTTGAGCAAGCTGTGCAATCAAAAGGAGAAATCCATCATCTCCATTTGATCAGATCGAGGCACTGAATTTATCAATGCAATGATCGAAGAATATTGCACAAAGAGTGGGATTCATCATCAAACTTCAGCTGCACGCACACCTCAACAAAACGGCGTGGTGGAACGTCGTAACAGATCGCTGAAGGAAGCAGCTCGTACCATGTTGGATGAAACCAATCTTCCAAAGAAGTTTTGGGCAGAGGCCGTCAACACAGCCTGCTACACCCAAAACAGGTCGATCATCACGACCCGACATGGAAAGACTCCATACGAGCTGTGGAACAACAAGCACCCCAGGTTAAAGTATTTTAAAGCTTTTGGGTGTTTGTGTTACATTCATAACAATGGGAAATCTCAATTAAAGACTTTCGATAGCAAGGCCGATCCAGGAGTATTTTTAGGATACTCAGAGGTTAGCAAAGCTTATAGAGTCTTTAATAAGAAAACCCTAGTTGTGGAGGTAACACCTCATGTTGTATTTGATGAATCTACTTGTCTGTACAGAGAATCAAGTACAGGTACAGATCAGCCCGCTGCTAACAGGCCGTCTAACTCCCCCATTGACGACCTGCTAGTATGGACTCCAAATGATTTGGAGGAAGAGGATCAATCTGATCCTAGGGTCGCACAGCAAGGGGGAAGTGATGCAAAATGATAATACGAGCTGTAATACATCAGCCGGACTTAACCAGGCTGATCCCCCTCCCTCAGTCCCCAAGACTGATGCTGTTCACGACCTTACATCCCAAATTGAGCAGCTCGATAACACAATGGAGCAGCTCAACATCCAGGCCGAACAGCAGCCCGATCAACATTCCGAGCAACAGCGCGTATCCACTAATCAACCTTCAACTCACCCGGAGTTTGATGAACCCATTAATGAGCCCGAACCAATTATTTCAAATGAAGAGAGATCACGACGCAGACGATGGATCGATGATCATCCGAAAGAGCTCATTGTTGGGAACCCAAACCAAGGAGTGCGAACAAGGAGGACGATTGGTGAAAGTGCGCTATTAAGTTGCTATCTCTCTCGAATAGAACCCAAAGATGCCATTGAAGCTCTTCAAGATGCTGACTGGATTCAAGCCATGCTAGAAGAACTCAATGAATTCAAAAGAAATGAAGTATGGTCTCTAGTTGATCGTCCTTACCATCAGGGCGTCATTGGAGTCAAATGGGTTTACAAGAACAAGAGAGATGAATCTGGAGAAGTTGTCAGAAATAAAGCCAGATTAGTAGCAAAGGGTTACTGTCAACAAGAAGGAATCGACTATGATGAGACGTTTGCCCCCGTTGCAAGATTAGAAGCTATAAGGCTGTTTCTAGCTTATGCCGCTCATCAACGATTCAAAGTCTACCAGATGGACGTTAAAAGTGCATTCCTCAATGGCGTTCTCGAAGAGGAAGTCTATGTGGAACAGCCTCCTGGATTCGAGGAGGGTGATTCAAGCAAAGTCTACAAACTGCACAAGGCCGTCTACGGTCTTAAGCAAGCTCCTCGAGCTTGGTATGAGACGCTGTCATCCTTCCTCATCGAATCAGGATTCAAACGTGGTTCAGTCGACAAGACGCTATTCACTATCAAAGTGAATGAACATATCCTTTTAGTACAAATTTATGTTGATGATATCATTTTTGGATCTAAATCTCCCACTTTGTGCGAAAAATTTGGTAACCTCATGACTGAAAAATACAAAATGTCTATGATGGGGGAAATGAATTTCTTTCTAGGGTTGCAGGTCAAGCAGTCCAATGAAGGAATCTTCATTAGCCAAACAAAGTACGCACACGAGCTGGTTGACAAGTTTGGTGTCAAAGACAGCAAGCCTGTCAAAATACCGATGCTCTCTGGAGGGAAGATCGACCCGGATCCCCAAGGAAAACCTGCCAACATAACACAGTACAGGGGTATAATTGGTTCATTACTTTATCTAACTGCTAGTCGACCTGACATCACTTTTGCAGTTGGAGTGTGTGCTCGATTTCAAGCTAATCCGAAGGAATCTCACTTGGAAGCAGCAAAGAAAATTCTTCGATACATCAAAGGAACCACAAATCTAGGTCTTTGGTATCCTTGTGATGATAATTTGCAGCTTACAGGTTATTCAGATTCTGATCATGCAGGGTGCAAGCTCGATAGGAAATCTACCTCGGGTACTTGCCACTTTCTCGGAAACAAGCTGATTTCGTGGTTTTCAAAGAAGCAAACCTCAGTAGCCACCTCCACCACAGAGGCCGAGTACATGGCCGCAGGAAGTTGTTGTGCACAAATCTTGTGGATCAAACAACAACTTAAGGATTATGAAGTTGAAGTCAGTGAAGTACCAATATTCTGCGACAGCTCGAGTGCCATCGCCATTACTCAAAACCCAGTTCTTCATTCAAGATGCAAGCACGTGGATATTCGACATCACTTCATTCGTGATCACGTGGAAAAGAAGAACGTGGTTATTGAGAAGATACACACTGACATTCAACGAGCTGATATTCTAACCAAACCCCTAGCCGAAGAAAGATTCAAAATGCTATGTGGAAAGCTAGGGTTATTAAATGTTGAGTCATCAGGCCGATCGTAAGCCTACAGGCCGTTATCTCCTCATCGACCTGCCATATCTTTCAAAAGCTTGTGTGGGACCAACAATCGGGACCAACAAGCAGGCCGTCTCTTTACAAACAGGCAGATATCAAGGGGAACAGGCCGTCAACTCTCAACAGGCCGTTACCATTTGAACAGGGAGTTACTATTTGAACAGGCCGTGTCTATCTACAGGCCGTGCCTATCTACAGGCCGTATCTGTCAACAGGCCGTGTCCATCATCAGACCGTCGACTATTCAACAGATCGACCTGTGTTCCTCAATTGAGGGGGAACACTTGGCCAAAGTAATCCATCATTTGAGGGGGAACAAAGGCCAATGTCTGTCTCCAGGGCGTTTATTTCGCCAGGCCGACATCTTAAGTCCAGGCAGTACCACCTCGCCAGGCCGATGTCATATGTCTAGGCCGATATCACAAATACAGGCCGTTCATTTCGACAGGCCGTTCTCCGTCACAAGGCCGATATCATCAGGCCGATATCAACCTGAATGCAACTGCATTTATGAAGGAAGAATCAAAAGGGCAGTATCACCCTTTTTGTCTTATAACTTCTTTAATACGCATTGATTTCTTCATTTATTAATGTTATTTATTTCTCAATGTGTTTCATTATTTAAGGTTCTGATAACTTGCAGAAAATAAGGAAAAAG
Organism: Thymus mandschuricus; assembly: GCA_029379335.1. Classification (NCBI taxonomy): domain Eukaryota; kingdom Viridiplantae; phylum Streptophyta; class Magnoliopsida; order Lamiales; family Lamiaceae; genus Thymus; species Thymus mandschuricus. The sequence continues at coordinate 4,891,055 of CM057080.1, read as the reverse complement.
GGGGTAATGATTACCATTTTTGTAAAACATCCAGTCAAGTGTCAAGTTTTGACACATTGACCGAGAATGCATTTAATTCCCTGCCTTCTCTCTGCAAAAAGTGCAAGTTATCGCACGTTCTCATATCTCACGCGCGAATGTGTAACGTTTCACATTTCACGCGCACTCATCGTGTGGATGAGAATTAAAGAGCGATTTTTCACCTTTTCAAATTCGAACAATCTCAACCGTTCGAAAACTCTATATATATGGCATGCAGTTTTCTCTCAATCTTTACTTACTCTCATCATCTTCTTCGAAAAACCTAATTTTTCCTCTGCAAAAACTGCCGCCGTCGTGTTTATTTCTCACTGCTGGTTTTCATCTCTTTTCACTCAATCGCACAAAGATTTCACCGTGGTTTGTACTTTTTCTCTGCTTTTAATCTCTTTTGTAAGTATTTGTTACTTATCTATCTGTCTCGTTGCAGAAAACCAACAACCATGGCTCAAACATCAACTTCTGGTCGCAAAGAGATGCAGTGGTCAGAAATCGAGGATTTCTTGAAGGCTCGCATCAAATACGAGCCCTATATGGTGCGCGAAAACTTCGGTTTTCGTGATCTTGACTCAATGTTCGGCATAGTGGAGAAGTGCTCCCCTTTCTATCAAATTATCTCCACCCGGCCGGCGAAGAGCCTTCCAAAGTATGCAGCTGCCTTTTTCTACAATTGGAACGAGGGCGATTCCCTGTCTACCCACACCGTCTCCCTCGGAACCCAGAATGTTATGCACACCATCAACGTTCTTGACGCCGTGAAGGGCGCCTTCGGCATTGAGGATGGTGGGACGATGCAGCTCTCGGAGATTTGTCGAGATCATCTGCAGCAAGTTGCAGATCGAGTGCTGATAGAGCAGAAGCAGTACGTTCCAGTAGCCTTCAAAAGGAACGAGCTCCGTCCCAAATACCGCCTCCTGATGGACTTCGTGCAAAAGTGCCTTCTAGGGCACATCGGGAATTACGACCAGGTCACTCCATTCAAATTCCAAATCTTGACGGCCGTAATCCTCGACCTGCCCATTTGTTGGGCCAAGTTAATGGTCTCCCTGCTGTGGGATGAAGCAAGGCAGATCATCCTCGAGATGGAGGGAGAGGCCGTGGTGAAGGTTTCGCTCCACAATAACAAGCCGCTTCGTCTTGGGACGAAGGCTACCTGCCTTATCATTTCATTCTTCAAGCATAGGAAATGATCCAATGAGGAGGCCTTCCCCCCTCTGTTTATTCCGAAGGATCTCCACCAGCTGGAAATGGCGATTGGGGTGGCGCCGCAAATTTATTACAACTCCCCGGACAATGTCAGGGTGCATCTTGCCAAGTGCGGCGAATCCAAGGTCGGTTGGAGGATTCCACCTCGGCCTGCTCAAAAGAAGAGGAAGGCCGATGTCGATCTGGTTCCCTCTCGACCTGTCAAGAAGTCACAACCTGTGAAGAAGACTCCTCCACGGAGGACGCCATCGGCCTCCGGTGATCCGCCCAGGCCACTTCACAGGATCCTCCCCGTGACCGAGGAATCTGCTCCTCCTCGCAGGGAGCCATCGCCCTCTCCATCGCCCTCTAATTCTGCCGAACGGACTCCCTCTCCGGTCCGTTCCGCCGCTGAGCCGTCCGCCTCGCAACAACGGACTGCATCTCCCCGCCCGGAGGCCGTTGTCATTTCGTCTCCAGTGAGAACCGCCCCAGTCCATCGAGCTGGATCTGTTGAGATCCAGGATCTCACTGGGGAAGAATCTCTGTCTTCCCCCATTCGGGATGCGCCTGTGGAGGAAGATGTCGTGCTGCCTATCCAGCCATTTTCCGAGCAGCCGATGTCTGCTGCTCACTCCCAGGTCGCTGCATTGAAGGCCGAGGCCAGGCTGAAGGTCATCGACCTGATGCCGGGGATAGCCCAACTCCCCAAATCTCTCGACCTCGCCACTCGCCTCCAGTTCTATCTGGATTGTAAGTCGAGTTACTATTACGTCTTCGAGGCGCTGCTGCAGGTCGTTACTCTCAACGACCTGAAGGTCGAGGAGCTGGCTCTAGAAGCGGAGTTCGGATTCTTCACCGTGGGGGATGCGGCCTCAAATTTTCGACAGCTTGTGCTTCGCCGCATGAAGGTCGAAGCCAAAATTTTGGGCATCGACCTTCGCCCCCTCTATGCGCACTCTCGCGCTCTGTACAACTCCGCCGCAGAAGCCGGAGACGAGTTTGAAAGGATTCAAACTCCGGAGCAATCATCACCCAGGATTGAGGGTGATGATCAGCCTCTTGTTGCTGCTGCTCCGTCTCCCAAAGTTGATGTGGAGGCTGTGCTGGATGAAATTTCTGTCAAGCTTGAGTCCATCATCACCAGCCTCCCAGAGCAAATCAAGCAGGCCGTAGCAGAGGCCCGGGCTGATATAGTGAAAGATGCCAAAGCCCAGGCCGATGAAGCTGCCAGGGAGCGCGTCACGGACTTTGCCGTGAAGCTTTTGAAGGAATACACCGACAAGCTCCTGCCGGGCCAGCTTGATGAACTTAACATGGCGTCCCGTGACCAGATCGCGGAAGTATTGGAGGACTTGGGCAAGGTCGATGAGCGTGTAACCAATTTGACCTCATCTGTCTCGACCTCGGCATCGACCTCCAATGAGCAGATTAACGCCATCCACGGCACCATCTCCTCCCTTCTCAGTGGGCAACTGGAGTTGAAGGATGCTGTGATCAAGCTGCAGCAAGAGGATGCGACTCTTCTTTCCCTAATAAAGGCCCTGATTGATGATGTCGAAATGGGGGAAGAAGAAAGAGCCGCCGCCGCCGCGAAGAAGAAGAAGGCCCCAAAATCCAAAACTCCTTCAACTTCCGTGGCTCCTCCTCCGCCTCCTCCAAAGAAGCCCTCCCAGGCCGTTGCCTCCAAGGCCGTTGCCTCCCATGCCGATCCAATTTCTCAGCTTGGTGCTGCCGAGGCTGCCGCCGCCAAAGCTCGATTGGCTGCCGAGGCCGATCTTATTTCTGCCATGATTCTGGCTGGTGCTACGCCGGAGCAGGCCGCAAATCAAGAAGAGCAGAGGCGTTTCAAGGCCGAGCGCCAGGCTGCTGAAGCTAGGAGGAAAAGGGAGTTGGACTGGATCAGCCAGTCCGCTCTTGTTTTGAATGCTGGAGGACTGCAGCAGGTCGTTGAATGGCTCGACGAATCTCAAAACAACCTGCTGCGGGAGCTTAACAGCTGCTTCATCCTCCTGTATTACTGGATCCAGGACCCCTCGCTTCCTGCCGATGCCGATCAAGCCTATGCAGCTTACATGCTTAAATTCCCTTACCAAGATTTTATTGGTGAGCTTCGAAGGAAAGCTGCAGAGGCCGGTGTGATGATAAGGGCGCCCGCAAAGCAATATTTCACGCCCTTATATCTTGGTGATTCGGGGTATTTGGATTACTCCCGGGTCGACCAATACATTGCACAGACTGCCATCGGACTGGGCGTAAATATCTCAAATTCCGATCCCAACTTCCGTCGAATCCGGGATGGAATTTATGCCAGCATGCAGTCGAAGTCGAGGGAGCAGGTCCAAGAGGAGAGGATTGCAGCCCGTGCCAAGATCCAGGCGATGTAGATAGATATTTTTGTTTAATTTTTGTATTCATTTATGTTCGTAGCTCAGTTTGTAACTTCCAATGTAATGTACGCTATCGAGCTGAATGAAGCAAAAACATCTTTCGACCTGACGACAATATCTCTTTGTCCAGGCATCTGCCTTTACTGCTTTATTTTAATTATGTCCTTATCTGCCTTTCTTATATTTCCTTATCAATCTTCATGATTGAAAAATTTTCAAGCTCTGATACCATCTTTCAGTGTTTTATCTTAGGAATTATTTGTAAAGCGTTTGGTTTCGACATCATCAAAAAGGGGGAAATTGTTGGGAACCCCTTGCAGTTTGATTTTGATGATGTTTATCGAAACCACACTTAGGCATAATTTTACTTGTTTAGGGTCAAGGCCGATAGATCGACCTGCTACCTGTTAGTGCAGGTCGATGCCCTCTAAAGTTTAGAATCAAGTTCGATCCACCCTGTAAGAGAAAGGTCGATGTATCGACCTGCCTCATTTGGATCGAGCTGGATCATCAGCCTGTCTATCGACCTTCCCTATCAAGCTTCCAGCTGGCATTGCCTTAGAAGATTTCAAGAGTTGGATTATCAATCAAGGTCGATGCTCCGCCTTCATGGAGCGTCACGACCTGGTCCTTGCCACGTCGAGTGCCAGCAAGGACGAATATTCCCAACGGCTAGAAGTGAGTCAGCTCCCAACGGCTAGTGCCACGTCAGCCCGACTCCAACGGCTAGTTTTTCAAAACTGCCTATAAATACTTCAGCCATTATCGGATTCAAGCACGGGAAACACAAGCTATCAACGCTATATCTCTGCCCAAATCTCTCTCAAAGTCCATATCCATTCAAGTGTTCGAAATCCGATTAGTTTCCCAAACACTTGACGAAGAGAGGTTTCCGATTCCGATAAACACCACAACGACGAAGCGTTCACTGCTGCTTGTCGATTGTTCAACAGCTTCTTCTCCGACTTGTTCGAAGTTAGAAAGCTTGTTTTTATTTTCGCCATTATAGAGTTAGTCAAGCTCTGTAAAAGCGTAAGGTTGTTTGTACGGTTCAGTACGAAGGTTGTAAGGGTCACGACCCAAAACTCGTGTCTAGATATTTTCAGGTTAGATTGTATCTAGAACTGATACTCAGTCAGTATAAATAAGAGAGAGGTTGAATCCAAAGGTAAAGGATTCTCAGGTCGAGTCGACCTGACGTGGACGTAGGAGGTTTTCTCCGAACCACGCTAAATCGCGGTGTCTCTCTCTCTCTCTCTCTCTCTTTATTTATCGTCCTTATATTTTGTTATCAAACTGACTAGCATCAACCTGCATATCTCATCAACCTGCTACTGTTCATCAACCTTAAGATTTTTCAAAGAGTAAATCAACCTCCACCAACTTCCGCATTAACAACTTGATAAATCAAGTTTGATACCATACAAGCTTGATAGATCAAACTGCCTCTGATAAGGTCGACCTTGACAATCGACCTGCAGATCGACCTGATTTTACAAAAGTCAAAAACGGTTGGTTATTGGTGTATTCCCCCCCCCCCCCCCCCATACACCAATTACTCTTTCCCGGGACCAACACTTACTCATCTAATGTAAACATAAAAACAAACAATATAATACCTATTCAAACAATGTGCATCGTAGCCATTAAAGATACACATTAATTATTTAGTAAGTAATTATGTTTACATCTATACAATTTTATAATTCAAATTCGAATAGTTGAAACCGATGCTATATAAGTATAAAATGAGTAAATATTGCTAATATTTAATACTACAATACAAATTTCATGCACCCGATTAAGATCATTACGTAATCAAGGACAATTAATTAAATACTAAATTCTCCGCAATCACTCTTTCATATCTTGTGGTATAAATTTTTTGTTTGATCGGGTAAAATCTATAACAACGATCTACCTCTATACGTGAAGTACCCTCCCGAGTCCCGACTAATACAACTTTGGATGGGTGCATCCTGTATACACACACTCTGTTTGTCTCCACCATCACCTATTTCAGATGAATATATGTATAGTATCTCTTCCGACGTAGTGTGTCACAGTAAAAGATGTAGGCATCGAATATAAGATTTTCCCACAATTATAGAATAAAAAATCAAAGTGTGGATTTGATAGACTCCACACTTTGACCGCATAGTTCAGTGGTTTTATAAATTTCTTGAATATTTGCTTATGATGTCGTTTTGATTTATTCTAATTAAATGTTTAAGGTTATTTTTATTACACATAATTACATGTTTAAACATTGTATTGCCCTACTATTCAACAAGGTGCTAACATCTCCAGATTAAGATGCGAGAATGTCTACAGGAGCATTTGGAGCTCTCAAAGTTGATCTCGATATCAATCAATTCCTTTATCACATGTATATATTGTACCCATATTGAGCAATGTATGTTATACTAATTGATATGCTAATTGACACGTAAATACAAATTTTCTTGACAAAATAGTATAGTTGATGAAAAAGTATATCTTCATTTGTTTGTTGATTCTTCAATCTATATATCATATAAAAACAAAGTACGAAGGACATTTTTATCATTTCATAAATCGGCATTTTGTCAATTGACAACTTTCGATTGAATTAAAAAATGATACTACATGGTCAAAGTATCCACATTTATCATGAATTAGAATTACAACTAGGCCGCATGGTTCGTTTGAAGACACTTATATTAATGGCAATTAAAATATTTTAATTGGAATATGCTCAAGGTGAAAATTGAAATATTTCTACATACTTAAAATCAACTTATCATATAACGTATAAAATCCCCACGCGTCGCGTGGGTGTGTTACTAGTACTACAAAATGTGAAACCCGAACTCCACTTAAACAATTAAACATATACTCCCTCCGTCCTCTATTTAGTGACATTATTTTCTGGGCACATGTTTTTTTGCATTTTTATGGTATAATAATAAGTTAATGTGTTAAAGTGTTAAAGTGGAATAATTGTGGGTCCATTTGAATTTTTTAATAGTATTAAAATGTTAAAATAATAAAAAGTAGATGGATAAAGTGTTAAAGTGTTAAAGTGATTGTGGGGTCTACGTCCTAAAACGGAATATGTCAGTAAGAGACGTCCCAATATAGTAATAATCTATACCTATTATAAAAGTGCATTGTGTGACAAATTTTGGATTACCTATTTTGTCCCTATAATAAAGTTTAATTTAAGGTCAATATTATAATATCATGGATATTTATTTTATTATAAAAAATCAAATATAATTTTTCTTCTAATCATTATTAGACTACAAAAGAATTTATTTAATCAAAGTACCCCAATATAATTGAAATTATATACTATTATAATCAATATCTATATAAATTCATAAAGTATAATAATCCTTCTCCAATTAAAATTCACTAATCGTCCAACTTAACCTTATGCTCCATATGTAAATACCTCCCCATCAATCATATTTTACAAATACCAAGTTGGTACTAAGTTGTCTGCACAAAAAATTAGTAATTATTTAGGATTTTTTTAAAAGGAGAGCGATGTATATTAAGATTTACATTATTTTTTTTCTAACTTTTTTTATCATCTTGGGTAGAACTCACATTTTTCTTTTTTCTATTCAACATATCATTAATTATTTTGATTAACAAAGGGGTGTGGGTTTAACACGTTAACAAGAAAAACTTCTATTTCTCATCAAATTTAGTAGAAAATTTTATTTTTTTTTTAAAAAAACATTATAAAGTATTGTAAGTATACTCATATGCTTAGTTTCCTTTCATTTTCCATGATTTTAGAATATTTTTCAGAATTTTAGTCCAGCAAATAGAGAACGGAGGGAGTATTAGTTTAATTTTTTTTCTATAGTTCAAGCTCTCGTAAAATAAATTGCAATTATTATAATTATTATAATAGAACAAGATAAAGATTGATTAGATTGACAATTAAACATAATGGATCCGGACGTATTATGCTTATTAACTACATTTAACATATATTCTTGAAGATAAGGAAAAGAACGGCAGAATCTCTATACTTATTAATAAATACATACGAGTTTATGAAAATTCTAAAACTATTCATGCAAAAGAAGTTTGAACAAGAATATTGGAACAAAATAAAGAGATGAGTAAATCAATGGTTCAATTGTAGTATTTACGTGCGAATGCACGTAATCTCTACTAGTGTCACTAAATGGAGGACGGAGGGAGTATCTCATTACAAAAATTAAACATCGTGTCGAATTCTATCTATTAAGCATAGACTAGGGGGATCGAGGGAGTACGTTAAGTCGCATTGTTTCTACATTCACACATAAGAAAATATATACTTAAAAACAATAATCATAAACAATTCATACATAATATGCGAGAAAAAAATCCTCCAAATTTATCTATATAAAGCAGCTAAGAACTCTCCAAAAATCCATATTCATTCTCTACAAACATGAAGAATCTCATAATCATATCTTTTTTTGTACTCATTTTAACTGCCACGGCTTTCTCCCATATCATATTATTATACATGGATTTAAAGAGAAATATAGATTGGTAAAAACTGATAATATAATAAATAATTTTAATTTTAATTTGACTTCGGGTAAGTAATACTCCCTCCGTCCTCCATTTAGTGACGGAGGGAGTTTGGGCACGCGTTTTTTCGCATTTTATGGTATAATAATAAATTAATGTGTTAAAGTGTTAAAGTGGAATAATTGTGGGTCCATTTGAATTGTTTAATAGTATTAAAATGATAAAATAATAAAAAGTAGATGTATAAAGTGATAAAGTGTTAAAGTGATTGTGGGGTCTACGTCCAAAAATGGAAATTGTCAGTAAATGGAGGACGTCCCAATATAGTATTAACGTCACTAAATGGAGGACGGAGGGAGTAGTAAATTTTACTAGAAGTACATACTAGACAACTTCTACTTCTAATCAAATTTCCTAAAAAATTAAATTATTTTCCTAAGAAAGATTCTAATATAAAATACTATATATACTACTCATATACTATAGTTTTCTTCCATTTTTTTCTTCTTAAAAGAAAATATACAAATTAGGTTGGATAAATATAGATACAAATAAAATTTTGAACTTTAAATATATTATTATTCACCAATTCATATGTAGTATTAACTTAGTTAATCATTGTAAAAGAAATTTAAATATTATTGTAACTCTTATTCAGGAAAATGTTCATCTATTTATGGTAGACACATTAAGAATACTCAAATCTAACGTTACATTGTCACATTAATAATTCTTCTATTAGGGTTTACTTAGAATCATCCAAAACATTCTTCTTCTTTTTTTTCTTTTTTTTCCCAGAGCCTCCCTGTAAGATTATGATAATTTTATAACAAATTATTTTATTTTATGGGAGCTTATAGTAATACTTACTGTATTTAATAAAACGAGAATGAGATGTAAACTTTGAGAAACAGATTACATAAATCTATTATTTCGAACTATTTCATATAGAGTTATTTGTATATTATGAGTATTATTTCATAATAAGTTAAATGTTCGATTTACACTTTTTTTTTTTTTCATTTCTTACCATATTGGCTTTTAGTAGTTTTTAGTTTATTTTTTGACATCAAATCCTAAAAGTGGACTCTTCGCCTCATACTTCGTGAATAACTGAAAACCAAAAGAAATGCTTAAGATACTCTCTATCTCATGATTCTTGAAAAATCGTACATGAAGAGAATTATTTGTTGTATGCATCCAAATTTTAAGATATTAAATTTAACTTGTGAATCTAGCAATTTTTAAGAAAAATAATCCATCTCACCCTTTGATGGGAGTAAATTTTCTATAATTGATCAACGTCAACTATAATCGTTGGTACTATCGGTTACACTTTTGTTTCATTTGCTAGCAACATTAACATAAATTTGTTCTCTCTCTGTCCCGGATAAGCATATGGAGTTATTAAAAGTTATATATATAAGTGTTTCATTTCAAGTTCAATGCAAAAGGTTAATCAATCTTATTCTAGAATATCTACCCGTGGCTTGAATAAATGGCAAAGAGTTCTAATATTAATGTAAATGTAATCTACCCGTAAGTTTCGTAGCATATTAAGCACCGGATAGCCTAATATCACCTGGCAAATTAGAAATACAAAATAAACCAAAAAAAAAATATTGCCCCTTATGCCTTACATCCAAAAAATGGCAAAAAAAAAAAAAAAAAAATGAAGGACACAATCTGAGGTATCCAAAAATGAAGGACACAATCTGAGGTATCCTCTACATTAAAAAATGAGGTCACAAATTGAGGTATCCTCTACAACATTCCAAAAAAAATTCAAGTCAAAACATATAAAAATCATATAAATCTTTTTTAAATAATAAATATATTAAAGTGAAACTTCAACAATTAATTGACCCAATGCATAATATGATGACTGTAATTAAATATAATTTATATTTTTTTAAATTAACCAAAGTCTAAATCATATTAATTTAAAAGTATAACGCAAACTTTATTATCAACCTTTGTCTATTAAGGATCTCTAATTGTTCTTTTTTTCCCTTTCCAAAACCATTTTAGAATTTATTAAGAAATATAGCTAATAATATACGTGATGCATCTCTTAAAATATAAACGTCATATTAAGCTAAATCCATTATAACTAAATTTTGAGCAAACACAAATTATAAAAAAGCACTCTCCATAAATTACAAGCAACAATATTATATACTACTATTATATAAAAATATGAAAATGTGTCAATGAAGTCTGCCCTCATCAATTAATATTTAAGGTTGATGAACTACCATGGATTTGGCATTTTATCAATTAATTATTTCTTCAAAAGAAAAGAAAACTCACGAATAATAGCCACTTGTGGTGTATAGAATGGAATCCTTTGGCCATTTGTTTCCCACCGATTCAGCGCTCGCTTGAGAGATTAATGGGTAAATTGATGCATTTATAGGAGGCTTAAATGATATCTGTTGGTGTATGAAGCGGTGTTATTTCATACTTTCGGTTATTTGCGATGTTTAGAAGGGATATGTTGTTTTTCTTTCCATCAGTTTCTCCTCTCTTCTTTTTATTTATTTTGCTATACATTTTTTTTTTAATTGACATGTAAAATTAGGAAAACATGACGGTTAGGAATGAAGTGAGGCTTTTTCGGTGCATTCAATTCATCATGTATAATAAATTTTTTTTAAAAAATTGAAAATTAAAAAAAAATAGAAGTGAAATTACAAAAGTACCCCTTGTATTTTGTTTTTATATAGTATATAGATATGGAAAAGATTGGTCATGTTCAAATTTAAACTTACCAAATCTGGACATATAAAATTTCATAACTATATATATATATATATATATATATATATATATATATATATATATATATATCCCACCAAGATTCGCTCCCACAAGGAATCGAACCCATCCAAGAAAATCTCCAAGCCACCTTATATCTCCCACCAAGATTCGCTCCCACAAGGAATCGAACCGGGGTCCCCCTTCAAAGTCATAACTATATTTAACATATATTCTTATCGAAATAACTATACATAAATAAAATTTATAACTATACTTAAAATAAATAGAGCTACGAACAAATAAATATTTTGGATTTCTTATTAATCTTCTAAATTTAGTGATAAACATATGAATTCATGGAAAATTCTATAACTATTGATTCAAAGGAAAGTTTAAAGAAGAATATTACAAGGAAATTAAAAAAAAAAAATAGTTCTTCAATAATTCATCGTAGTATTTACTTGCAAATGCACGTAATCTATGCTAGATTAATGTTTTAAAATCTAATAAAACGGAAACAGTGAAATTCAATAATACAATTCATTCCTACGCTCCGGCTAAAGATAGATAACTGAGAAGACAGCTTGGCAATTTTACATATTGTGTGCATCTACTTTTCAAGGGCGGACTTTTCTCGTTTGCGATTTTTAGCGAAGAACAGGTGGTGGGCAATCGTTTCCTCAAGGTCATAAACTTCCGGTAAATTGGTAAATCTCATTCGAAAAAAAAATCGTAACTTGTACATAATATCGAATAAACTAATATTACCTTCATCCCATTATATTAGTTTATAATTGGATGGGCACAATAGTCAATGCAAAGAGGGCTATGTGACTATATTTAATTTTAATGAGAGAGAGTTAATTGTGGCCACATATTCTTTGTCATTTTTAGAAAGTGGACTAATATATGAGAGTGCCGAAAAGGAAACGTGGACTAATATAATGGGATGGAGGTAGTATTAGTAGAGCACAGTGAGAAGTATTTGTGTGTTGGTCTAAAGATAGACGTTAAGTTTCGGGGACGAGGTTCTGAGTTTGAATCCTCCACAGCAGTAGCTCGGCCTTTAGACTTCATTGTGCATAATATGAATTGAATTCGACACTTAAATTATGATGGAAAAAATTGTCACTGTTGCACAATGACTGCAAGTACACTGTATATTAAACCGTTTCTCATTGGCGCTTTTTAGCGAACAGGTAGCGGGCAATCGTTTCTCATTTAGGATTTTTTTTTTTTAAATTTCTTTAATGTTAAATTATACCCATTTAAACAAATTTATTGCAAATATAGCATGCATCAAATATGGAGGCGACTTTACTGATACATATTAGTTCACATGCTTTATTCTTAATGTTGATGCGATTATTCTCTATATGGATGTACAGTTGAGCCCCACGGCGGCCGCTTGGATTTGTACGTTTACGATACGACGATGAGCTTCTTGCGTGAAGTGCAGACCGTCCCAATATATATAGTCGTTCGGATTAGGGCAAACCGGCACGTTACGATCCCCACAGAATCTCGTCTTGTCGAAATTATATCTTCCTCCAATTCCGCAACAAGATTTCAGTGCAAGATTTCCATTTGGACCTATAAAAAAAAGTAAGAAAGAGATCAAGCATAAATCACACTAGTGAAACCCTAATTTTATGGACCTATGATCACCACGTGTCCGTTGAGAACATTTTCAAAATCAGCAATTTTTGTTGATAAAAAACTTGGTATTGCAGAATTCGGAATATTTTTAACACGCGGCGAACATATGGAGATGTAATAATAAAGGGATACGGATTTAACGAAAAATAATAACAATAACGTTAGACACGACTTGCCTAATACGGTTTGTTCGATAACTATTCTTGCAGACGTGTAGTAGTCGTATGGGAAGATGGCGACGTCGGGGAATTCCGGTACCAGAGCATTGAAAGCCATTTGGAGTTTCGTGTTATACAACACGATGAGATCATTGACATCCTTTAAACATCCCAGTTCGTCGTAGGCCGTGGGGTAGTGGCTAGGTAACGCCGTTAGAATGTAAGGATAGCACCCTAACGGAGCGGCAAAGATATATACGATCCGTGTCGCACCTAGCTTGATAAACTCCTGCGTTGAATCGAGAGAAAAGATCGAAAAATACCGTAAGAAGTTATCTTATAGTATTGAACTAATTTCTTTATTGGGATATCCAGTTTATCTTGAGTTATTTTCCAATAAAGAAATAATTAGAACTCAATTAGAAATAGTTAGGAACTTTTCATTTTCAATTTTTAGGGAGTGGTTCGTGTGCAAATAAATCCTTGCGTGCTAAAATGCGAAAGATGCTTAAAATAATATAACATCATGCTTAAGCCGGTATATATTCATGCTTACAACACCATTATGCTTTGGGAAAATTACACTGTATATCCTAAACTATTGTAAGTTTAACAAATATATCCTGAACTATGAGAAATTACTATAAAATACAGGAACTATGCAAAACTTAACAAATATACCCCGCATTCCACTTCCGGCGTCAGAAATTTGACGTGTACAACCGGAGTCCAGCGTGGAATTTTTATTCTATTTTTTAATTCTTCCTATTAAATGATGTGACATAATTCCTCCTTTTGACATTTTTACAAACACCCTGTGTGCATCAAATAACCGGAGGCGCAGCCGTGGTTCTACTCGGGGAACTCGAACGTTTACTACATGAAGAAATCAGCTCCGGCGTCCAGAACGGTCGTTCAGGGTTCTCCGGCGGAGCCGGCTTACGGCTACTCCGATTCATACTACAATTCTCCGCCGGGATACAACGGTAATTACGGGTTCTATCCGATGGGTTCGGCGGCGACGATGGTTGACAGAGAGGCGAGAAACCCAAACCCCTTTTCACTTTAACTTCCACAAAAGCTCCAAATTTCACGATTTTGTTGCTTCGATTCCTCCTCTTCTTCAATCAATCCCAGATTTCTGTACTTTTCTTCCCCCTAAAGTAGTGCTCTGCTTCTGCAAGTATGAAGATTCGGCGCTGTACTTAAAACAGTAATCGTGTTCATACCATCAATCATTGATTGAGGTTGTTGATTACTTCATCCACATCTCTGTCTCTCTACACCGTCAATTTCTATCCTCGAGTGCGCCTACTGCCTCGCCTGCGCCAGGTGGGCGTGGAAGCGCTGCCTCCACACCGCCGGCCACGACAGCGAGTCATGGGGTTTCACCACCCCCAAAGAATTCGAGCCGGTTCCGAGGCTCTGCCGCTACATTCTAGCCGTCTACGAGGATGTCCGCCGCCCGGTGTGGGAGCCGCCGCGGGGATACGGTATCGACCCGGCTGGAGGAATTATGCCACATCATTTAATAGGAAGAATTAAAAAATAAAATAAAAATTCCACGCTGGACTCCGGTGGTACACGTCAGCTTTCTGACGCCGGAAATGGGATGCGGGGTATTTTTGTTAAGTTTTGCATAGTTCATGTATTTTATAGTAATTTCTCATAGTTCAGGATATATTTGTTAAAGTGGCAATAGTTTAGGATATAAAGTGTAATTTTCCCTTATGCTTTTAATGTACAAATTCATTCTTAAACTTAGTCATGCTTATAATATCTTATAATTATGCTTAAATCAATTACAGTCATAGATCAAATTAAGATCAATGGTTCAAATCTATTTCTATTTCTCTCACAAGGACTTATTTCTATATGATCCATCCTCTCAATTTTTATACATCAAATATAAAATTCTCATGTCTACTACTAATTAAAACCTCCTAAAAACGTTTTGAATCAGTATATACTGAAAATGAACACTTTAAAAGAGACGAGGAGATATGTTAGAAGGTGTTACTCTTGCAACGTTGACTTGGGCCTCAATTATCAACGGCAAGTATGTTTTGACTTCGTGTATGGATTTGCCTTGGGTTAATGCATATCCGACGTCGTTTGCTTCGATAAATGCAATTCCTATCAAAGAATTTGAAGGCTGTCTCTTCGCACAATCTGATTAAATCACAACAACAATTAATTCCAAACTGCATAGTTAGTACGAACATAAACTTTGTTAGACTTAAATACCCCGTCGTCCGTCCGTTTATGCACAAATTTTCTTTTCAGTACGTCCAACTTAAAGGGGATCACTTTTTTCTTCGCTAATACCACATTCATCTAACATTTATTAAAACCAACCTCTTCGATTTTTGGCGCAGGTTGATTGGAGAAATCTCTTAAACCAACCGACTTGAGTGGAGAGAGGAGTATTATACGGTGGGACGTGAATTCCCCTTGAGTTGAAAAACGAAGTATTAAGAACTGTGCTTCCTTGGACGGAAAATATGACGCCGTCGTTATTGATGGTAATCGAAGCCGGCGACAAGTACGCTTTAATATTCCGTAGGCCCAAACCTTGAGCTGCATAAATTTTGCACCATGATTGTCAAATTAATGTAAAAGATATAAGGCCATAATCGTTATTGATCGTACCGGCATAATCGTTGGAAATAAGGCCATCGGACCAACGGCCGGTAGGGCGACCGGGGAAAGTTGTTCCGTAAGGGTAACGTGCGGCCGGGAGACGAGGTCCGACTGGGGGAATTCTGATGGAGTTACCGATGTCCGTTATTCCGTCGCCAACATTGTATAGGGACTGAAAGGGGCATTGGATGTTACTGGGAGCATCTCCAACAGTTTCCCTTATTTTACAGCAGCACTAACACTAAAATAGTGCAGAAACAGTAACTCATCTCCAACAGTTCACACTAAAATACAGTAGAAAATGAATATTCCAAAATATCCTTTTTCATTTATTTTTTTAATAAAATGTAAACATGATTATTTAAAAAAAAAGTTATGACAATGATAAAAATTTTAACTCATTAATTTACACGTAAATTATACATAGAGTTTTTAAAAGGAAAGAAAAATTAGTTACATTACAAGTAACATACGAGTAATAAATTTTGAAAAGAACAAAAAAAATAATAAAAAATTTAATACACACAAAACAAATAAGCATATATCAAATTGAATTGTGAAAAGAAAAAATTAAATTATTACTCATACAACAAAACAAACTAAATTGAAATACTACGTCACAAAATAAAAATCGCAAACAAAAAAGAGCACAAAATGATGAACACAAAATTATAGTGCAATGAATAGTAATACTCTATATTTGAGGGAACACTGTTCATTGCACTATAATTACTCTATTATAGTGCAGACTGTTGGAGCAAAACTCTGCACTAAAATAGTGTTCAGCACTATTTTAGTGTATTGTTGGAGATGCTCTAGTTTGGGAGAAAGCCGTGGCAATTAAAATGAGTACAAAAAAAGATATGATTATGAGATTCTTCATGTTTGTAGAGAATGAATATGGATTTTTGGAGAGTTCTTAGCTGCTTTATATAGATAAATTTGGAGGATTTTTTTCTCGCATATTATGTATGAATTGTTTATGATTATTGTTTTTAAGTATATATTTCAGTGTGAGCTGCTTCTGCTATGTATGCGACTCTCCAACGGATCCGCCTCATCGCTGTAGCTAAAATGGGGATCCTTCTGCCAGAGACTGACTTGAAGTGAGAGATCCAAGGTGTTCTTTGAGGAGAGAGATTGGAGAGCGAGGATGAAGTTGGAGGTTATCTATAACATGCATAAGAGGAGGAGGAGGAGGAGGAGGAGGAGAAGAAGTAAACTAATCAAGTGAAAAACAGAATTAAACAATCTAAAGCCAAATCTTTTCCGTACCTTAGCTTTTCAGTGTAACATGAAAATTCGGACTCGAGCTCTTCGGTGCTGTACCGCTCGTCGCCCAGAACTTAACTTTAACTTGAAGGGTGGTCTCTTCTTCCCCATTTAATGCCTCTTGTTCCTCTAATATTCTCTTTGCCGACTCCATAGCAGAATCACCACAACAGTTCAGTTTAATCAGTCCAAGTGTTGATATTTCTGCAAAATCTGAAGGGATCTCCTCCAGATGCTCCGGTAGAGAAAGACGAAGTTGCTCAAGTCTGGGAAAGTGCGAGGCTTCCGATGTCCACACATGTATACCACCACAGTAAACAAGAGACAAGTATTTGAGGCTGCGGAATTGGCCTTCGCTTGTTTCCCACTCCCCTCCGAAGTACCCGTTTCGGATGATGAGTTTCTGAAGAAAGGGTAGCTCACCAATCTTATCCAATATGCCTTGCCAATATTGGTATGAGCAGACATCTAACTTCTTGAGCGACCGTAGATAGTTAATTAGGCACGTCAATTTACTGAAGCTCACATCGATTTTCAAGGACTCAAGCTTTTCAAGACAATCAAGTTTGTCGAGACAGTACCTGTCATCAACTGTCTCCTCATGATAAGAAATTTTCAACTTTCGGATGTTGGGAATTCTGTTAACCACTTGTTCACTGCACTTGAAATTCATTACTCTCCCTAGGCTTTGTAGATTTGCCAACGCAATGCCATCTCGGGCATTCGGAGGATCTGGAAGATGGAGATAGAAATAGTGAAGATTCCTAATCTGAGACATGTACCAAATATCACTTGGCACGATAACCGAAAGATAGTAGAGAATACCCTAATCTAGCGAGAAATCAAAAATATTCTCTTTAAATCATAATATGGTCCACTTAATTTATTTGTATTGATATAATAATATTTAATTCGCATAATAGTAATTAATATCGCAAATTATTTATCTATCGCAAATTAATGAGAGTTTATTGAATATGATTTAATATGATAATATGATAGTTTTGATTATTTGAATATATTTAATAATTCTGATTACTATGTTGCTTCAATCAATTTGTTTATGATTATACTATCCAAGTGGTAGTATAATTTCTTAATATACACGAATTGATTTAAGTTTGAGGAAATGATTTATGATTTTTGGTTGAATGATTTATGATTTTTTGGTTTTCTCTAGTGCTTACTCTCGGAGCAAGCTACTTCCAAAGCGAGCAAAGAATGCTGCTATTTTTGAATTTTGCATCGCCACAATTTGCCCTAGCTTGGGTCAAAGCGAGTCGATTGCAAGTTCATTCTGTAGCTAGTAGAAGGAAGCTTGAAGGTTTACCTTTTTCTACAAAAGGTTGCAGGGCTGGTGACATGCTTCTGCGTAAAATACGAGATTGTCTTGTCAGAGCATTCTCATTGTCATCCTGTCCATTTCTGCTCTGAGATAAGGACTTGTACTCATCCCCCATTCATCGTGAATAAGTACACTTACGTGATGCTCCCCTCTGGGTTGTAGTAAGCTTGTGTACTATATTCATTTCCTCCCCATTCACTTCGATGGAGGACTCTCTAATTCGTAGAGGAAGATGAATGCCATGAAGATGAATGCCAAGAAGATGAAGTACTCTACAGGTGACATCAACAAGCTTCAAAGCGAATGCATTCATCAACAAGTGGATTCAACAACTTGAATTCCAAATCAAATGATGTCTTCAATAAGTGGTATCAATCTCCTACGAAGAGAGATTGACTGGTAAGCGTTTCAATTTTTAAGTACACTAAGTGAGCTGAAGAGTGCTAGAAACCTTCACTCACTATGCGGAAAATATGAAATGAATCTGACACAAATACAAAGAGGAAAACACTCTTGTTTATCCTTGAAGTATGTAAGTCAGAAACATTTTAAATTAAACAAAGAAATTTATTCCAGTCACTACACATGACGAAGCGAGTGCCACGTCACTCAAGCAAGTCATCGCAAGCGAGTGTGGAGCAGTCACGCCAAGCGAGTACTTCGCAAGCGAGTAGAAGCCAAACGGTTACTCTCGTAGCGAGCGGATACGAAGCGAGGCGTATGAGCTGTCAGCACTCGAGTGCAAAATTTCACTTTTTACTTTAGCATTTAATGCAGCGGCGTGTAGAAAGAGGAATGACAGGCGCGTGGACGCCAGGCCGAGAAAAGCGGGAAAATCGCACTCAATCCAGCCGTCGAATCTGAACCGTTTTTAAATTTCAACCGCTGGATTGACGCCTATTGGAGAGACGAATCAAAGGCTGCCACGTGGCAACGCCAAGTCAGTTTGACGGTTCACTTTTCCTGTGATGACGCCGGACACATCAGATCCATCACCAAGAGTCCGCCGCCTCCACACAGGATCTTCGAAGATATTACTGTCTTGCCCCTGCCTCGTCAGCCGAACCCTAGTTCTATATATATGTAACACTGAAGGCCTGCAGAAAAACTTACAAGTCTCAAAAACTGCTTTTCGTGAAATCTCTGCACCTCTGCAAATTCACAAGTCTAAAACCCCTCAAAATCTCAAACTTTTCTCAAATCCTTCTACAAATATACCATGGGCAAGAAGGAGAAGACCGAAACGATGGAGGATTTTCTGCAAACCCTCAATGATAACATCAATGTGGAACCACATCTTGATGAAGATGTGGTGATTGAAAGCGGACTCTTTCGCAGGGCTGTGACCACGGCCGGTCTGTGGAAGTTTGTAACGGCGAAGCCAAAGCAGATTCTGGCCAAAGCCGTTGCCGAGATTCTCTTGAATCTCAAAGAAGGAGAAGAATCGTCAACCTTCACTCATCCACAGAGAGGAACATCGGTGGAGATCGAGCTAAGCAGAATTGCCAATGTGTTCGATCTGCCGATGGTCGGACCGGTGTCACTGTCAGAACTGGGTATGTCTACCCAAGTGGAGTATGCTCATTTTGCCAAACGAAGAGGAGTAAAGTTTGGGAATCCAAAGTTGAGTAACATCAAGAACGACTTAAAGGGTCCGTTCAACTTGATCTGCGAGCTGTACACGAAGTCTGTATTGTGTGGAGTTGGTTCGCTGAGCCAACTGTCAGACACCAAGATCTACGTCAGTTCTGTTATTGTTGATAGCTTGACAGGGACAAGCTTCAACTGGCACCGCTGGTTCATCAACCAGATACACGAAGTTGCGGCGGACTTCAAGTACGAACAGGGAAATACCAGTGAGATTGTTCGCAAGGGAAAGTTGAAGTTTTTCTCCAGAATCTCCTACGCTCTGGAGACGCTGTTCGAAAACATGCGGTGGTCAGGCAAGAGGGATACGGCACCGTACAAGAAAAACACTCTCTATTTTGATTCATGGAAATCTGAGAAGCTCCCGATGGACCGGGACTGCATCAATGTAATAGTCCTCCCTTCCGCTCCAGTCTCTGAATCCTGTAGCGAGGCGGAAGAAGAAGTTCAAGCTCCTTCACCATCGAAGCGAGTGTCGAGGAAAGCGAGGTCAAGACGACCTCAGAGATTGAGAAGCGTTACCACAATAATTGAAACGAGCGAGGCTGAGGAGCAGCCGCTCGTGAAGATAGCTGAAGAAGAACAACCCCAACCCCCACCGGGAAAAGAGCCACCCTAGCCTTCACCGTCCAAAGTCCAAACACCCCCTACCCAAATCCAAATTCAACCATCCACCACCATTCCAACCACTCAAATTCCTACCTCACCCCAGGAATCATCATCATCTTTCCAGATTCCAAATCTTCCATTTCTAGGCACGGACCTCACCGATGCCTACAAACTTTTCTCCGCCCCACTCAATCCTCAAACAGAATCCAACCAACCCGAAGCTACTGAAGCAAATACGAACCAATGACTAATAAGAGAATCAAATATATAATACTATTATACACAATATAAAATATATACACATTATAAAATAATATGTTAATATAAAATATATACACATTATAAAGTTGAATGATCGATTCCGTGCAATTTTTATTATATTTGACTAATAAAATATATACACGTTAACCAAATATAATAATTGTGAAGGGCTTATATTTGATTATGAATAAGGTGAGTGCTTCATCTTATTTTTATTAGTAATAATATTTAATATGATTAGTAAACTATATTAATATACTAGAGTTTGTTGATTACTATCGTGCCAATTTAGACGAAAGGGGGTGGTTTATGGATAGTTTGTTTTTCGTGTATTTTCTGTAGGTTAATATTGTAATATCATATTATTATATATGGATTTTTAAATAAAAAAATTATAATATTATAAGCAATTTAAATTGATTTGATTTTACGTTAGTAATATTACTAGAAATACAACACGAGAATTTCTATACTATTCAAATTTAATTTCAAATTATGTATAAAATTCATTTTCTTAGGAAGATTATGAGGTACCATAGATATTACTCCTATAATTTGGGTTTTCGTTTTCTTCTTTTTAAAATAAAAAATATAAGTACAGTTGGATTTTTTAAAAAAAAAAGATAGAGATAAGTTTAATTGTAAAAGTAATTTCAATACATGTAATTTCTATATAAGTAGTTTATTGTTATTACTAATATATTCGAAATTGCATTGATGCTAAGTTGTAATGGAAAACACATAAAATTAATCATCTACCACGGTAACACAACAATGCATATTAGTACAGTATTATTTATTAATTTAGTGCGGAATTTATATAAAATAGATAATTTGTCTTCTTAATAACAATAGATGTCTTACTTAGAATCTGCCAATAAATTCATTATTTCACTGTCCCGAGTTTTCGTGTAGCTAGAAATTTTGGGTTTTACAATATTATCACAAATTAATTTATTTTATGAGTATTTATTCTACTTATCTAATAATATATGAAAAATATTGGTCATGTTCAAATTTAAACATGATAAATTTGGACATGTATACAATTTTATAACTACATTAAAAATAAATAGAGCTATACACAAATAAATATTTCGATTTTTCTTATTAATCTTCTACATTTATTAGTAAAACATCCTTTCGTTCCACTAATAAGGTGACCTTTTACTTCGGCACAAAAATTAAGACGGGATTGATGATAGAATGTTAAAGTGATAGATAGTGGCTTAAAATGAAGTGTATAAATTTTATTAGGTTGAAATTTTCTATTTTAGATAATGTCTCTATATCAGTGAGACATGCAAAAAAGTAAAATGTCGTCCCTATATAAGTGGGTCTAATGGATTATGAAATTATGAAAAATTCTATAAATACTGAGATTTAAAAAAAGTTTATAGAAGGATATTGCAAGGAATTAAAGAAAAAAGTCCATCGATAATTTAATCGAAGTATTTACGTGCGAATGCACGTAATCTCTACTAGTATTATATAAAAGCAGAATGCAAAGGACGAAATAGTAAATTCACTTCTCATTTAGATTAATGAATTTTAAAAAAAAAAAAAAAGTGTAGCCGGCATTCTTATCCAAGCGATGAGCATTTTTGTAATTTGTTTTGGAATTTTGCAATTATTTTAATCTTAAATGACGAGGGGACGTCTACTTATAGAAACGTTTCTTGCCCTCCAACAGTTGTATGTACGTACCTCTTCAAAACACCTTCCAATACACACACACATATGTATATATATCCTCTTTCGAGCAACACGATCCAAATGACTTTTACGCGTTGTCGATTTTTAACATAATTAATCTGCGATTTCGAGGAGCAGTTGAACAACGATGGTGTATGGACGTTTTTGTATGAAGTGATCTTCCATATTCGAATTAATCTTTTCATTTGATATTACTCCTCTCTCATGCATGCTTTGGAGCCCATATGGACATCGTTGGACGTTGCTGGAAAAAATAACTTTCAATTGCTTCACCACACTTTGTTCATCCCTTATTCTTCTCGCAGTATATACAATTCCAATTTTACCTTTACTTCAATTTCTATACGATTGATTTTTTTTTTTTTTTTGCACTATGTGTTATTGTCGGTATTCACTCTTCTCAACTTTCTTTATCGCCAGTATTCACTCTTCTCAATTCCCTTTTTTTAATTTTTTTTTTAATTTTAAATCTCTATCTATTTTTCTTTTTAAGGTTTCAGATTCATTTTTCTTTTTAAGGTTTCAGATTCATATGTCGTGCGTGGCTATTATTTGGAAAATACAATTTACTTCATTTTCGGAAGAGAAATTGCAGGTTAAATTTGAACAAATTTTTAGTTTGAAAAGGTGGCGGATCTCAAGGTTTGGAGTTATTTTCATGGTTACAGAGGATGAAGGTTGGAGTGTGGAATTGAGAAATAGCAGGAATTGAGAGTCTCTGCGGACGGACTCCAGAGAGATCATAGAAGAGAAAATGTCTATTTTGCCAATAAAATCATTTATTGTTGGTAAGATGTTTGATTTGGACTGTGCAAAAGAATTAATCTTCTTTTTTTTAAAAGCATGAAATAAACTTTATGTAACAAAGAAATTGTTAATGAACCACAAATCGTTTTCATAATTCATTTATTTTTTTGACTTTAATTTGAGATACCAGTAGATCGTGAATGCTCTCGAGACAGAAAACTAAGCAAATGAGGAAATTAACTGAAAAAGAAACCATGGAATGTAACTGTAACATAATTCTTACTCTCCACACATGGGACCGGAATCGAAAAATTTAATTGCTTTGGTGCATAATTCCTTCAGAGTCACTACAAGAAAATGCGGCTCCTGCTACGGAACAACGAGGGAAGTTATTTCCGTAGCCATTCTACTACAGAACAGTGACGCCAAAAAAAAAAAAGTAGGGAAATTACGAGGGAAATTTATTTCCGTAGCCGTTTAAAGACGGAAATATATTTCCGTAGCCGTTTAAAGACGGAAGTAAATCCCGTAGGTGGTCAACTACGGAAAATAATTACCGTAGCCAATTTCTACTACGGAAGTAAAACCCCCGTCGTTGGTCAACTACGGAAAATAGTTACCGTAGCCAATTTCTACTGCGGAAGTAAAACCCTGTAATTGGTCAACTACGAAAATTAATTACCTACCGTCTTCATCTTCTATTTTACGAAGTAAGGTATAACCATCCATCATCCCCCAATTTCGTGCCCTAGCAAAATCAGAAGACTGCGCTCCACCACAGGAGGCCTCCGCTCCGCCGCGCCGCGCCGCGAGGTGCTCCACTTCCTCCCCTCTCAGCTTCTCTCTCTGTCTCC
Source organism: Thymus mandschuricus (assembly GCA_029379335.1). NCBI lineage: Eukaryota > Viridiplantae > Streptophyta > Magnoliopsida > Lamiales > Lamiaceae > Thymus > Thymus mandschuricus. The sequence goes on along the minus strand of CM057080.1, from coordinate 4,867,240 downwards.
TTGCCCCTCGCTCTCTGCCCCTCTTTCTCACAGGATTTTGGAATGTATTCCGATGTGCAGCGGCGTATTACGCCACCGCATCAGCTGCCCAAATTCCGCCACCGCCGCTGCGCCTTTCAGTCGCGTTTTCAGGTGCGAAGGTTTATCTGGTTCTCTCTCTCCCCTCGATTTCTAACCTTACTTCAGGTTTAGGGTTCTGCTCCCACCGTCCTAGCAAAATAGGATGAATTGATTTATGATTTTTGGTCTAGGATGGATTCATGTTGATACTTGGGACCCTCTTTACAAGTTGATGATGCACAAACTATGAAACTTGCCTTTCCTGTTAATTCACAGCTTCTATCAATGTTTTCAACGTCAAAATTTGCTAATTAGTCGGTTTGTGAAGAAAATTCAGATTGGTCAGAGTTGGCTACGGGAACCGATGAAACTTCGGTCTTCACCTATAACAACAACGAAACTGATGAAGATCCGATTTTTGCCTCTGATTCTTATTTAAGTTGATCGAAAGAAATTATTCATAATCACAGTTTCAACAAAGGGAAGGAAGCGAAATAGAATAAATGTCAACTTCACTAAACATAACACTGCTTAATCTAAGAAAAAGCTAAAATCATTCTTAATCAATGCTAATTCTACAACTACTCTCAACTTACAGAGTTGGCTATGGCTTGTTTTTAAGAAAGTCGTCATCTTGTAACGAATCCTCCAACAAAATTTAAGGTGCAGTTAGTTAATTGGTAGCTCTGAACCAGGAATACATGAGTATAACAATCCCTTTTCCTGATATCTTCCAATTCCTGAAAAATTTCCAGCAAAATTATACCTGCAAACAAGAACCACTCTTAGAGCTATAAATTATTTAAAACAAATCAACAGCAAAAGACTCCGCACTTTATTAGAGCTTCGATAGTCCAAACTCCCAATAGATCAAGAATTCAAGATACATCAGATTTGTTCTATTTAAACAATGTTTCTTAGTGAGAATGTTAATGTGTGTGCATAATAACAGGAGATAATAAAATCAAGGCTAAAATAATTGGTTGCAGTTATCGATAGGTAAACTACATTATATTCTTGTAAATTGCAATGCAGTGACTATGAATGATTATAGACTATGGTCTCACACGTATGCAGTCAGACAAGCATAAGGAAACATGCAGATAATAAGTTTCGAAAAATACTGTAGTTCAGTTTTGAAAAAACCTTGTCCTCATGATAAGAATACAAATTGGGCCAACATCAATCTTTACATTAATAAAGTAAAATCAGAGCAAAAGAGAAACAAATCTACCAAAAAATTAGATTTTCGGAAAACTGCAAAAACGTCATAACCCAAATAAGATTCAGCATTAGTTCGGTAGGTCTTCTGAGAAATCCGCTTTACTGCAAGCCGTATCATCTCAAACACAAGTTCCTCAACTACAGAGAGAATGGACTAAAGCAACCAATGTTTCTTCACAATTCCAACAAAAAAGCGAACAAACCTAACAGCCCATACTCAACAAATTCTAGTTATTACTTCACGAATACAACATGTTACTAGCTTTTATCCCAAGAATCAGCAAAAACACGATCCACGAACACATAAATACCTCACCGGTAAAATGAGTGAACTCTACATTTCCATTTGATCAAGTGAGCTATAACATTCTTAACGAGTAAAGATTGGAACTTCAGAAAAAAGAATCAAAGAGCAAGAAATAACAGAGAACAAACAAAATAACTGAGAACAGTATTATTACTCACATTCTACTCCACCCAATTTGCAATCATCTTTTCCAGCAAATGAACAACCTTCTCCAAACCAGAAGTACCTCCATCACTCCCCAGAGTACAATTGCCCAATGCAGCATTCAACTCCAATGCTTCCGAAACCCTAGCCTCCCTCAACAAACCCCTGTAAACACACATCCTAATCTCATCCCCTATCACCAAATTCTCACCCGCCATCACCCTCAGAACGCGAAGACTCTCCAAAACCATCCCAGTCTTGCAAAATCCATCCACCAAAACAGCGTAGAGTTCCATGTCCGCCGCCCCGCCGCGAGGAAAATCGGGCCGCGCCACCCACTGGAAGATCTTGACGGCCTTCTTCGGCTGACCGTTCCAGAAGAATGACGAGAGGAGCATCTTCACGACGGGGATTAGGACTCCATGGGTGGAGGCGTTAGGGTTGAATTTGAGGGTGTTGAGCAGGTGCATGGGGTGGGTGAGGTCGGGTTCGGAGGAGAAACGGTTGATGAGGGAGGAGAGAGGGAGTGAAGAGAGAGAAGGTCTGGAGGTGGAGAGGGCGGCGGAGATGAGGTCAGTAGCTTCTTTGAGGTGGTTTGCGTCGCATAGGCGGGGGATTACGGCGTTAATTTGGCTTACCTCTTCCTCCGTTAGGGCGGCCCCGGTGTTAGTGGCGGCGGTTGTGTAGGTGTTGAATGGTGTGGATGTTGATGGTTGACAAAAGAAGTGGAGTGATGACTTCCGGTGGAAGAAACGGAGCTTCTCCGCCGCAGATTTCATGGTGGCGGCGGCGAAATGAAAATTTGAGAGAATTTATATAATTTTTAATTTTTGTTATTAGACATAAGAGAATAAATTGCGTTATGAGATAATCCTTCCGGTCTTTCCTAGTTGAGTCATTTCTTTTTGTGATTTTCGGCACGCTTTTCCACGCCTTTAAATGATGAATTTTAAAACGGATTTTTGAAGAATTTTTTCCAAGTAAATACGTATATTTAAACATAACTTTATATATATAAAGAAAAGAGAAATCTTCATTAGTCAATTGAATAATATTATATAAAAGGAAATATATATCAAATGAGTGGATATCAAATAAATTGCAAAGAAAATCTAGTAAATAAAAAAAAAAAAAAAAAAAAAAAAGACACACCCCCTAGGCCCCTAGCTACATTCTCAAGAAAAAAATCGGCCACTTCCTCTCTAATTAAATAATAATAAAATAAAATAAAAAAAGATAAGGAAAGGAAAAGAAAAGAAATCGCAGGCTTCCAATAGAAGAAAAGTGAGTGTTGGTTCTATAGCTAGACTACTGCTCATGAGGCACCTAAATCTATTATATATATAAAAACAGAATCACTTTCTATATTTATAGTTAGTTTCTCGCCTAAACTTCCTTGAGTCAAGTGCAATTTATTTATTTTTTATTTTTTTTAGGAGAATTGCAGTAACTTTTATCGGAATATGTTCCCACATAAGACAACGATTTGAATTTGCTTTCTCTCCATTTTAAAATTAGCATGCATGCTTGCATTCAATTAAATGCATTTATGGTTTACTTTTCATATTTGTTGTTGTGTCCCAAACAAGCATCCCAAGCGGCTCAAAATGAATTTGAATTCGTCGCGGTTACAAGTCTTGATTTGAATTTTAAATTTGTTCGTCGAGCCAATAATTATAATCTTTCTTTATCTATAATTTAGTTTTTTTCAATTTTTGTTGTGCTATTTCTTCATTATTTGCCTACGCTATTCATGATTTTTTTATTTTTTATTTAGATATAATATGGTATTTATGTTGTTATTTCTCAGAAGATGGAGCAAAACTGAAAGGTAAGGTCATCAATAAGCATCAATTTCTTCAATATGTTTTTTCATATCTTTATCTCATGTGTTACATTTTTTTTTTTTTGTGTTAGTTTAATTGTGGATGTCACTTGAAGATCTTTTTTAATTCCTTTATCATTTCTTTTCCCTGAAACATGCATGTTTTTCCTTTTCTCTTAGCTTAGTTTTTGATATTATGAATATATGGCTTCTTTCTGAAATTTTTTATTAAGGTTGTGTTCTCTTTGATGCGAAAGAAAATGAGAGAAAATAGAAATTCACCCTATAAATTCCACCCTTTTTCTCACATTTTCTCACATTTTCTATTTTTTCCCCTTCATTTGCACTACAATGGAGAGAAAATATTATCTCTCCAATTTGGTGTTGTAAATATTATCTCCAATTTAAGGAGTAAAACCCCCCCTCATTTATAAAAGGTGAGAAAAGATGATAAAATGGGTGGAATTTATAAAGTAATTTTCTCTTTTCTCTCATTTTCTTTCGTATCAAAGAGAACGCAATCTAAAAGATTTTTGTTACCACCATTGAATGAAAGATAAAAAGGAAAGAGATCATTATAAGTCTCTCGACTGTGTTTGAATGAGCATATATGTTTTGATCCGGCAACGTTACGTGTAAGTTGTACAATTTTCTTCCTCATGTGTTTATGAAAAAATATATTTTATCTCTCAAGTGTTTCTTAGGATAATTTCGACTTTATATTGTTGAAAATTTAATTTTTGTAACCTTTTTTTCTCGCCCAGTGTTGCATAGACCATCGTTCTTCTTCAATCAAATAGTCCATATATATTTGTCATACACCTCATTATGTTGAAATTGTGTTAGCTCTCTACAAATAATTGTATGAAGATTTTAAGGACTTTCTATGCAAATGGCAAAGCAACAGTTGAGATACCAATGTTTAATTACTTTATAGTAGTATAATTTTAAACATTTTATCTTATTTTGTACTGTCGTTTGTTCCTCATAGCAGATCAACACAATTTTTGGCTAACAATTATTTTTTGTACTGTATACAACATGCATATAGAGGAACGAATTATTTTTTTTTTTTTACTGTATCTTCTTCAAGGTTGTGTTCTCTTTGATGCGAAAGAAAAGGAGAGAAAAGAGAAAATCACCTTATAAACTCCGCCCCTTTTCACACCTTTTCTATTTTTTCTCCTTCACTTGCACTAAAATGGAGAGAAAATATTATCTGTCCAATTTGATATTGTAAATATTATCTCCAATTTAAGGAGTAAAATCCTCCCTCATTGATAAAAGGTGAGAACAAGAGAGAAAAGGGGTAGAATTTATAGTGTAATTTTCTCTTTTCTCTCCTTTTCTTTCGTATTAAAGAGAACGCAACCCAAGAATAAAAGGTGATTAAAAGAAGACATGGTGGGTAACGCATAAAAAAGAGAAAGACAAAACAAGGAAAGAGAAAATGAAGAAGAAATGAACCTATAAAAATAGGGTAATTAATATTTTGAGGCATAACCCTCAAAATTGGCTGCTACTTTGCTTCACTTTTTAAAAAACCAAGAAAGTAAGAGTTCATTACACTTGCACAATATTGTAAACTAAATCTTTGTTTTTTTCTCTCTGTAGCTCCGCGAAATCAAATTCTACATATTTATTGGTTTAGAAAAATTGGGTAGCAAACATAAATTCTCCAAAGGTGGATGATTAAGTGGGTGTTGAGGTGAAGAGCACGGCTTATATTCTTAATAATGGAAAATGATACCATTATGACGATTAGTGTATAACAAAATGACTTATCATGAGAAGGTACTTAAAGAAATCCCTTTGATCGAAGTATATGATTTCTCTATGTCCAAAATATTATTAATCTCTTATATACTATGTTGTTGGGTGAGGGAAACAATGGATAAGAACCTAAATAGTTTAATTTTGATTTTAAAGTCAAGTTATTAAAACTATATTATAGTAGAATAAAATTTGTTTAGGCACAATATATTGTTCAAAGAATATAGGAGTATATATATATACTATCATCTAATTACTTTAAAACTTAATAAAAATTAAAGTTTGTGATTCCTTCCCATGCATCGCACGGGTGATATACTAGTTTTTATAATAGTAAAATTTATGGTCTTGAATCTATCCACTTCACCCTTTTTTTTACCACACAAGTAAGTAAATAAGAAATTAGTGAGTATACCTCCCCATTTCCCCCCTTCCCCCTCACTTGCGACAGAAACAGAAACCATAGGAAAAAAAAGAGAGAGAGATGTAGGAGAGAAAGAGAACAATTTCGCCATTGGGGAAAAGGGAGTCGTGTGAGTAGGAAGAAGAAGAGGAACGAAGAAGGTGTAGATTAAATCAAGCCAACAACTCACCACTAGAAGAAGAAGGAGAAAACCTAAGGTGTAGAAAATATATCCCCTTTCTTTTCCTTGTGTTAAAATCGGTAATTGTAGATGTTAGAGGAGGGATCATTGTGATTTTAAGGATTTAAGTATCTTGAGCCCAGTTTTGTAGACTATTTGAGCAATTAGGACTCTATTAACATGCTTATATGAGAATAATTGTTGAAACTTCTAATGATAATTGTTTATACATTTGGGATTTAATTATTAGAATGCTCAAACATTAGGAAAATATAATAGTGAGTATTAGTGAGTAAACTTCTTTTGTTCAGTAAAATATATGTAAATAAAATTTAGTGAATATATATTGTGAATGAAACATACATAAATATGATGAATTATGAGGAATGATAATTGTTTAAGTTCTAAAGAATTATGTTGTTGGATTCTCAAGGTTGATAATCTAATTAGTTGAATGATTTTAGGTTCTAATATAGTCTTTAGTTAAAGAATAAAGACAAGTATAACTAGAAATGCCTACATTATATTCATATTTCTTTGAATAAAAATATTATGGAGTAAAGTGAGTGTTATGAACGTGTTTAAATCTGTCATGTAAATATGTATATGAGAAACTAGTCTAGTTGTCACCAAGATTGTACCTTTAATAGCTGGGAATATTTCTCTCAAGTGATGCAAGGGAACCTGACTACACAAATCATCCAACACAATTAGACAACTCTCATTGGATACCTCTGCACACAAATTTCTCACCAATTTCTCATCTCTGTTCATACGCATTTTAGGAATGTGGGGATATATTTGAGCTAGAATATCTTTCAAGATTTCTTCCGTCTGATATCTCGGACCTATAGGGATCCACACATGATGGTCGAAACGGTTAAAAGTTGAGTCGTCTTTGTAAATATTTCTTATAAATGTAGTTTTTCCAATGCCTGCCATCCCGAAAAACGATATGATTTGCGTTTTAGAAAAGAACCTTTCCGGAAACATCATATTATTCACATATTCAACTCGAGAAGAAAAGTTAACCAGTCCCAAGAGTGATTGAGCAATGCCCGCGTTTTCGTAGCACCGCATCTCCTTATGAATTTCACTGCTCTACAAAAATTTATAGGAAAGAAAACAATGCAATAATTATATTATTAGGAATTAGAATGCAACCTTCATTCATATAAATGAGTTTAGTTATATGTGTATACATACCTCCGATATTTCATCTACAACCGTGAAAATGGGATTATCCTTGTCTACAGCTATCTTGCTCCATTGCTCCACTGTGTTGTCGGATTTCGATAGAACGATAAGAGTTTTGGCAAATGAAATAGTTCTACCCCGACAATTTTGAGCAATCTCTCTTCCAACAGTCTCAAGTTCTTCGGGGATCGGCTCCCAACCGAAGACATTGAGGCGTAAAAGCAACCAAAAATCTTCTCCATAAGTGTCGGCCATTGTATAATTATAACACAAGTTGCCAAATTGGCACACTTCCTGTGAGGTGGTGGTGATGAGGATCATGCTTCCGTTGCTCTCATCGGGGAACGACAAGCTATCCAGCAACTTGACGTCGTCCAAACCATCCAACACGATCATGAAGCTCCGATTCTCCAGTGCCTTGTACAGGTACTCCATTAATTGACCATCTGTAGCATCAACGAGCGTTGCATCATCCACGTTGGCTTCAACTTGAGCGATGAGGCTCATCAGAACATGCCTCACTTCATATCCCCTGCCTACTTTTGCCCACCCGAAGCGCTCGAATTTCTCTGCCTCGCGAGCATTTTCGTAGAGAGTCTTGACAACGATTCTCGAACCGGAGCAAGTTTGAGTTACCTATTATATCCTTATTATAAACATAAATTTAAGGGCATAAGGGTAATTTTTGGAAAAAATAGTAATTCTTTAGGATTTATTTAGAAAAAGAATTTGTATATTAAGATTTACGGTTGTTTTTTTTTTATTATTTACAAATTCTCAAGAACGCGTAGTTTTCTTTTCTTCTTTTGTATTTTTATTTTTATTTTTGCTACATAACATGTCATTAATTATTTTAATTAATAAAACATCAATACGAAAACTTCTACTAACAATCAAATTTAAAGAAATTTTATTTTTCTAAAAATATTACTTCGTACTATAAATATATATTACTCTTATACTTAGCTTCCTTTCATTTTTTTTTTAAGGTGCGCGTTCTCTTTGATGGGAAAGAAAAACAGAGAAACAAACAATCGCCCGTTAAATCTCACATTTTTCTCGCATTTTTCTCACATTTTATCAATGATCAAGTATTTTACTCCTTAAACTGAAGAAAATATACACAACACCATATTGATATGATAATATTTTCTCCCCATTTTACTGAAAATGAAGGGGGGAAATGAACAAATGAAAAAAAAAATGTGAAACATAAGGAAAGATTCAACGGGTGATTGTCTCTTTTCTTTTTCATCAAAGAGAACACTCTTAAACTAAAAAAATATCATGCACATCTAACATTCATATAATACAAGTAATATTATTTCTTAAAATGAGAAATAAACCATGCTTAAACGAAAAGGATACAAATAAAATTTTGAAGTTTTGACATATTTTTTAATTTAACAATTAATATTAGCTCTTATTCATTCAAACAATTGGAGCAATATTACATATTTATATACAAATAAATATTTTGGTTTTTCTTATTGATCTTCTAAATTTATTAATAAACATACGAATTTATGAAAATTCTTAAAGGATTGAAAGCAAAAGAAATTTTGAACAAGGATATTGCAATAAAACGATGAGATGAGTTAATTAATAGTTCAATCGTAGTATTTACGCGCGAATGCACGTAATCTCTGCTAGCAGGGATAACATGCGTTGCACGTTGATCCCTTTTTTTTACGAAATGAAAAATATTAGATTTTGTTTAAGTCCAACATTTTTATATAATTAAATGATACGGTGATGATGTTGCTTGTTTCTTTTAGTGAATTATTATCTTGCTTATTCATGGTTCAAGATTAATATTATACCACATATTGGAGGCTATCAATGAAATATAGATTGTTAATGAAATATATTTAATTATGAAACTAATAATAATCATAATAAATAAAGATGCACTTGTTTTATATGAACATTATATTATAGAACAATAATATAGTATCATGAATGAATAAAAAAAATGCGAAAATTATTCGACTAACAAATGTCTACGGTACCATGAATACCATGAAAGAAATGAAAACTAAAAAAAAGTACTGTATATGACTAATGCTAATAAAAAATCTCTACTAAGAAAGGAAAAATTAAAAGTAAAGTTGCGTGAATAAAAATTCATATTTTTTCTTGTTTGATCTTGATGGGAGGAGAGCATTTCTTCTTATTGTTTTTTATGTTAACTATTACCTCATCCAACGTCTCTTCTATATCAGTGTCGCTGTCCGTCGGAATCTCAACGTATTCTTCATTTTTTTTCAATGTGGGCCTTCGTTTTCTCTTTCCTTTCACTTCATCATGTTTAAGCTCTACTTTTTTTGCTTTCGTTTCTGCAATTTTGTTGGCCTTTCTACTTGGTTTTTTATTTTCTTCCATGTCGGTGGGTTTGGCCTTCTTGATATATTTTCTCTTTCCTCACAATCGATTTGTAGTCGGTTCTTCAGCCAGTCCAATTGGTGAATGAACTCCGGTATCCATCATGCCGTGTGGTATCTTTTGAATTGCATTAGCTATCACTCTATCAGGCACATAGTTCCCTTCTCATCGATTTTTGCAGACTTGATTGTAGTCATGAAGCGTATCTCCTTAGAACATTGTATGCTTAGGCCTCTATTGTATGGAGATTCATCTTCATTCTGAAAGTTTAAAATTGATCATATTATATTATATTCTATAATAATATATATGTAACAACAACAACAATAATAATAATAATAATAATAATAATAATAATAATAATAATAATAATAATAATAATAATAATAATAATAATAATAATAATAATAATAATAATAATAATAATAATTAATATTCTAATTATATAATAATTTATAATTTAAATTTTGATAATTGAAATATTGGTAAGTTTAATATTCTAGAGATTTAATCTTAATTTAATGGCAAAATATTTTTTATCTATTAGTTAAAATACTTAGAGACGATTGGTTCAAAGGTATCTTCCTCATCAACTCGACTTCAGTTAGAATTATCAAGTCCAGATGTAATTATAATCAATATTCTATTTATATAATAATTTGTAATTCAAATTCAAAAATTCTTTATCCATAGAATTAGGATATACTTTATTTAATGGCGAAAAGGTATAAGTATTTATAGTCCATAATCTAATTATATAGTATTAATTTATAATTTGTTTTATTTAAGCATTGTAATTTTAATATTCTAGAGATTTATTCTAATAATTCACAATTCAAATTTTGATAATTCAAAATTTCTTTATCTATTAGAATTAGGATATGCTTTATTTTATGTTAAAAAGTATACGCAATGATAGTCCATATTCTAATTATCTACTAATTTATAATTCAAATTTTGATATTTTAAATATTAATAATTTTAATATTCTAGAGATTAATAATAATAATAATAATAATAATAATAATAATAATAATAATAATAATAATAATAATAATAATAATAATAATAATAATAATAATAATAATAATAATAATAAACCAATTTTGATGTAATATTTAATTGATTTTTTTATGCGAAAATAAATTTTACTAAATAATCGAGGTATGTACTTTCAAAAGGATAATGAAGTTTGAAATAAATTAACTATAAACTCAGAAGGACCATGTTTCTTCACTAAATGAAACAATTCTGCATTATTTTCTTTATTGGGAATTTCAGCACTGACAATCTTATCTATTTCATCTGTGGTATTTATCTTATGTTCAGACTTAAAAATTATTAACATGTGACATGTGGTAAACCTCTTTTTTGAAATTCAATCACATGGACGTGTGCTGCCACATGTCCAAAAATCTCATTCTTAAATAATTGATCTTTCAAGTCTTGCAACTTAGCTCGAAATATTCTTGAGGTCAAATCAGGACGATCTTGAGCTGTTTGACCAAGATATAAGTTATCTTGTATTTCCTTCCATTCCGGATTGCACGTCATTGTAATAAATAAATCTGGCTTTCCGAATCTCTGTACTAATACCAATGCATCAAGATATCTACGTCGCATATCTCTTGGACCCCCAATAAAAGTAGCAAGAAGAAAAATTATTTTACCAACTTCGTTCCCTCTCAATTCTCCTTTGAAGACACTATCAACAATTCCTTGATACAATTCTGCTCTCATATTTGATTGGTTCAAGAGATAAAAATCTAATCGCGTTGTCTCCAATTATATATACATGTCAAGTGCATATCCTTGTAACAATCTTCCTGCTAATAAAATTGTAGACTGTCTTGGATTTCTGATTTGTAGCTTGTAGCAAATATATTCTCGACATGATACATTCTTGTCATTTTGTTTTCTAGTACCTGAATAATACAATCCAACAATTTTTTCAATTAAAAACCATATAGCCAATGTCTCGACTAACAATTAATTATTGAAATGATCGATCAATATTGAAAGTTTGCTAATGCTCCTAAAAAGTTACCTAAAGCATCATACATCAAGGCTTCATGTTATTTACAGGCATGCATTCTTTTTTCCTAAGTGAACATTTTATGCCATTATAATACCCATAAGTTGCGAAAAGCTATATTTATCAGCCAAGAAATTTCAGCAACTATGCCAATTGGACCATATTAGCAGTCAACAACTTTACTCACGGCCATATCTAAAGGATACTACTTGTTAAAAGCCGTAATTTATTAAGAAGAAAATGAAACTGATTTTAATATCGATTATTATGTAAATGTAATGTACATACCTTGCTCTTCTCTGGAGATGACATCATTTGCAGTAATAATTCTTGATTGTGTAGAATTATTCCGACATGTATTATTTTGAACTGATGGTTGTGTTACGGCATTAATTTTTTTGATATTTTGTTGCCAGCCTATTTCACCCCTTGGGAAAAGAAGGGGATATTGCAATGGATCATAACATCCGTAGTAATGCTTTATTCGATGTCTCTCACCGGAATGAGCATGAACAACGATATCTCGCTCAAATGGTATGTTATCTTTATTACCTTCCACCCATATAGCTGCGACTTGATCTTCATGTGGAGAATTATATACCCATTGATCTAATATGAAGTTGAACGTTATCCATTGATGGATAGTCCTTCAATCTTCGAAAGACTTTGGCATACGGGATAATCTCCAAAATGTTTATGAGCTTCTTCACAACTTCTTCAGCTATATTTTGATTTTGAATTGTATCCATTCTATTTTCTATCTCACTTTGAGTATCATAAAAATATAACTGAAAAAACCCCGGGGTTGTCTCTTGTGGTATTAATCCCAGGAGATCATGATAAATCATGCCTTGTGCTCGAAAAGAATAAACTCCCCGTCTTGCAGATGCGAGCTCTTTATCTTATTTTACTCCAAATGAAGTAAATGAGAATATACAATTGTATGAACGAATGTTTCTTCGGAATTCTACAGCTTCTTGTGCTTGAGATATAAACAGTTCGTACTACTCATCAGGAATTTCAGAAAATGGAAGCACAATTTTTCCATTGTCACAACAAAACGTAGGAGGCTCGTATTCAAATCTTGTAGCACCACAATAAATGCAATTAGGAGCTTTCTTTAATTCATGTTGCTCTGTACCTAAGAGAATGAAAGTAGAGTTAAAACTAATAAAATGTTATTAGTTGTATAATGTAGTAGTATATATTTTACAATATCTTATTACTTACTATTCATATCGCAAGAATTATGTCACTTTGAAGTGGCACGTTTTCGTTTCATGTGTTGTTTTCTTCTTTGTCGATATACTTCCGAGAGTGGAATACCTTGAATAAGAAAAGAATATTGATTAACAATATTTATACAATCTGCATAGGAATTGTCAAGAAAGTGGCCCAACATTGTTGAAAATTTTCCAAAGCTTTGATAAAATTATTTCTCATAATTACATTTAGAGCGACACACCAACTTGAATAATTTTGTTGAGAAATTATAATTAATTAAAAAATAAAAACAAACTATCGAATTGGGGCAAATAATTATTACGTTCACGCTCAAAGAAAACCACCCCCTTTCGTCTGAAGCTTCGTATTAAGGGGGATTGCTATTTTTCCCATTAATCAAGATTCAATTTTTATTTTTTTATTTATATTTTTTTTTTGCTATAGACATTTATCTCACTCTTCGATAAAAATTCATGGAGCACTAATACACATCATGACATCAAGATTTGAAAACTACATTATCAATCAATTAGTATTTTAAATACTTAGCATAAAAATCAGAAGCAACTACTAAATTAATACTTTAAATGCTAATTACTCCCCTACAAACAAATTATTCTCTAAAGTTAAAGCAAATAAGGAGGAGATAGAAGATTACCAGAGTTTAAACTTGTTGTGACTAATGCATTTTGAGCACTCATAGTTATATCAAAGAAGGAAAATCTTATTGATATTGAAGTGTTTTGCATCCTAAAATAATGAAAAATCGGAAAATCAAGAGTTTGCTTATTAATTAGAGAACTCAATACTTGATATTTGTAATAGGGTAGATGGTGAGATATTTTATATAAGTTGATTAGTGAATTTGAATAGGAGAGGGATTGTAATTTTTTTGGCGTTATCTAGTAGAGATTACGTGCATTCGCACGTAAATACTACGATTGAACCATTGATTCACTCATCTCTTTATTTTGTTCCAATATTCTTGTTCAAACTTCTTTTGCATGAATAGTTTTAGAATTTTCATAAACTCGTATGTATTTATTAATAAGTATAGAGATTCTGCCGTTCTTTTCCTTATCTTCAAGAATATATGTTAAATGTAGTTAATAAACATAATATGTCCGGATCCATTATGTTTAATTGTCAATCTAATCAATCTTTATCTTGTTCTATTATAATAATTATAATCAATCAATTTATTTTACGGGAACTTGAACTATAGAAAAAAAAAATTAAACTAAATACTCCCTCCGTCCTCTATTTGCTGGACTAAAATTCTGACAAATATTCTAAAATCCTGGAAAATGAAAGGAAACTAAGCATATATGAGTATACTTACAATACTTTATAATGTTTTTAGAAAAATAAAATTTTCTACGAAATTTGATGAGAAATAGAAGTTTTTCTTGTTAACGTGTTAAACCCAAACCCTTTGTTAATCAAAATAATTAATGATATGTTCAGTAGAAAGAAAAAAAATGTGAGTTCTACATAAGATGATAAAAAAAGTTAGGAAAAAAAAAGATGTAAATCTTAATATACATCTTTCTCCTTCTAAAAAAAGTCTAAAGAATTACTAATTTTTTGTGCAGACAACTTAGTACCAACTTGGTATTTGTAAAATATGATTAATGGGGAGGTATTTACATACGGATATAAGGTTAAGTTGGACGATTTAGTGAATTTTAATTGGAGAAGGATTATTATACTTTATGAGTTTATATAGAAATTGATTATAATAGTATATCTTCAATTATATTGGGGTACTTTGATTAAATAAATTATTATAATAATCTATTCAGGGATAAAAATCATTCATCGAACTATTAAATCAAGAAATGTGTACAGCTCACCGAAGATCACAAAAGAACAACTTAATACTCTTATGAAGACACAAATATAATAATATGAATAAAATATATAATAGTATTAATCAAATATATAATAGTATGAATTAACTCCAAATAAAATATATACACCTTATTAATCAAATATAATAGTATTACCTTAATATTATTATAGTGTGTAATGCCTGTGAATTTGTTCATAATCAAATATATACACGTTTATGCGATAATATTTATCTTAATATACAAATATTATGCGATATATAATAATATGAAATTTCTTAATATATCATAAACTCTGTGTTGGTAGGCTTATTAAATGAATAATATTATCCTACATCATTTAAGTATAATCATAAACGTGTATATTTTGAATTACCTATTATATCCTTATTATAAACACAAATTTAAGGGCACAAGGGTAATTTTGAAACATAGTACTAATTCTTTAGGTTTTATTTAAAAAAAGAATTTGTATATTAAGATTTTAAATTTGAATATTAAGTTTTACGGGTTTTTTTATTTTTTCCAAATTCTACATGGTTTTCTTTTCTTCTTTTATTTTTATTTTTATTTTTCTACATAACATGTCATTAACTATTCTAATTAATAAAACATCAATAAGAAAACTTCCACTAATAATCAAATTTAAAGAAAATTTATTTTTCTAAAAATATTATTCTGTACTATAAAGTATTGTAGTATATATTACTCTAATACTTAGCTTCCTTTCATTTTTTCTTTTTAGGGTGTGTTCCCTTTGATGGCTATCACTCTTTGAATCTCACATTTTTTTTTTCACATTTTATCAATGATGAAGAATTTTACTCCTTAAATTGAAGAAAATATTTACAACATCATATTTGATGAAATAATATTTTCTGCTCATTGAACTGAAATGAAGGGGGAAAAATAAACAAATGTGAAAAATGTAAAGGAAAGATTTAACGGCCGTCAGGTGATTATCTTTTATCTTTTTTCATCAAAGAGAAACACACCTTTAAACTAAAAAAATATCACGCACATCTAACATTCATATAATAAAAGTGATATTATTTCTTAAAAAGAGAAATAAATCATGCTCAAACGAAAAGGATACAAATAAAATTTTGAAAATTTAACATATTTTTTAATTTAACAATTAATATTAGCTCGTATTCATTCAAACAATTGGAGCAATATCACATGTTTATATACAAATAAATATTTTGATATTTTCTTATTGATCTTCTAAATTTATTAATAAACATATGATGAATTTAAGAAAATTCCGAAAAGATTGATAGCAAAAGAAATTTTGAACAAGGATATTGCAAGGAAATGATGAGATGCGTCAATTAATAGTTCAATCGTAGTATTTACGTGCGAATGCACGTAATCTCTGCTAGACATCTTTATTCTCATTAATTGATGTGAAAAGTTAGGCAGTTCAAATATAATTGGTTTTATGGAGATTTAGTGGATGTTTAGGCCTCAAAAGCAATTAAGTCTTCCAAAGTTGTAACCATTATGAATTAATTTTAGTGTGTGCTAACTTTTGTTACATCTTACACCTTAATATTTAAGGCAATTTAATTAATCATACTATTATTATATAATAAAACACGAATCTAAAATCAAAAATTAATTTTAATGGCAATTTAATTAATCATAAATATTGATTTGAATGTTTCAAATAACTTTTAATATGTGATCGATATAGATTTAAAAAAAAGTATTTTACATGTAATTTATTAAAGTTTTAACATGTTTGCTTTAGGTAGTGGATTTTCTTTTTTGGATATAATAGAAAAAGTGCATTTGTGGGAAGGAGGAAATAAGTTGACGACGACTTGCGTCAATTGCCCCTTAATGAATGGAAATATTTCATCTCTCGTCCTTAAGTTATTGATTACCTAAATGATAAGTTGACTACTATAGTTGATATTTGATAGTAAAGCATATGTTGAGGGTCTCTCTCATCCTAATTGGAATTAGCTGATTCGAATAGTCCGGAGAAAATAATGGGTTAGATAAAGAAAAATGATAATCCAAAAATAAAAATGTCAAGTATGGCCGAGTCGAAAAAGATCCGAATTTCAGTGTAATCGCAATTTAATCTCGAAAGTAAAATTTTACTGTAATCCCAATTTGGTTTCCAGATTAATTTACATAAATTCCACACTTCACTTTTATTTGGAAGAAGACTCGTTGACCACGACTTTCATGTATCAGTTGGCGTTCTTATACAGATAATTGAGCTTAGCAAAGAGAGCATCCGTTATATATATGAAGAGGGCACTCAATCCCAAATAAAACAATTGAAATTCAATGAAGACTACTCATCTCTCTTTCTTCATAGCTCTTTCCATCTTCTTCTTCTTCTTCAATACCATTGCCCTCTGCTTGGATTCTGCTACAGACAAACATGCTCTTCTTTCCTTTAAAACCTCCGTTGCTTCTGACCCCAGTGCTATCTTGCGCACTAATTGGTCGGGAAATACATCCGTCTGTGACTGGATTGGCGTCACGTGTGGTGTCAAGCACCAAAGGGTCACTGCCCTTAATCTCGCCGGATTCGACCTTGCTGGAACTGTTGCACCACATCTCGGAAACCTAACGTTTCTCAGATATCTTAACATCCGCTCCAACAATTTCACGGGCTTCTTACCAATTGAGCTCTCTAAATTGCGGCGTCTGAAGGTGATGAACGTGGCAGTGAATTCATTCATTGGAGAAGTCCCGACATGGTTGGGCAGTTTACCTCAGCTCGAGCAGCTGTACCTAAGCAACAACAGTTTCTCAGGTAGAATCCCTCCCTCTTTGTTCAACAATTCAAATCTCCAACTTTTAAACTTGAGTAACAATATGTTGAGTGGAAATATTCCAATGGAGGAGATCGGGAGGAGTAGTAGGTCTTCTTCGCTCAAGGAATTATGGATAAGCAATAACCATTTGAGCGGGGTTATTCCAGAGGGGGTTGGAAATTTGTCATCCCTACAAGTGTTAAACTTGAATTTAAATGAGTTGAGTGGCTTCATTCCACATGCTATCTTCAATATCTCTTCCTTGAGAGTAATTAGGTTTATGAGCAATGGCCTTTATGGGGAAATCCCACCAAGTATATTGAAATGCAAACATCTTGAGATCTTGTTATTATCCTACAACAATTTGAGTGGGAAGATCCCGTTGGAAATTGGGAAGTTGAGCATGCTTAGAGAGTTGTATCTGTCCTTCAACGATTTCCAAGGTACATATATACACATTATTCAAAACATACATATGTTATCAGAGTAATGATTAATACTCAAATATATATTGATGAATAACAGTATATTTTCAGGAGGAATTCCGGCAGCAATAGGGAATCTCTCGAGGCTAGAGGTATTAAACATTGACGACGCTTCTCTAACCGGAAGTATTCCACCTTCAATATTCAACATTTCTTCTTTGAGGGCATTGGCCTTGCGCGAGAATAGTTTATCAGGAAGTATCCCAAGTTTCCACAGTAATCTACCACAACTTGAGGGATTGTATCTCGATGATAACAAGTTGACAGGTGTGTATTTGGATTAAGCTTGTAATTGTTGGATTAAGTTTGTAATTGCAGGTAGGGGTAGTGTCCCGAGTAAAATTAATGCCTAACATCAATACTAACTCTTATTAATTATTTGTCACTCAATCAACTTGCAGGGAATATTCCAGAAAGTATATGGAAATGCATAAAACTTCACATGGTGTCATTTTTCAAAAACAACTTGAGCGGCAGCATCCCACGTGGATTAAATGGAAATCTCACCATGCTTACTAAGTTGTTCTTGGGGTACAATAATTTGACAGGTGCGAATATCAACAAATTATAATCTTTTATGATAATAAATTAAATAACAAATTATAAAATAACAATGCCTACAATTTTTATTAGTCATTTCAAATGAAGATCTACAAATAATTGTGAAGGGCATCAAACTGAAAGAGAAACAAAATTAATCAAAGTTGAATGATCGATTCCGTGCAAATATAAGGTGAGAAAAGTATATATACTATACTTTAAAGTTGAATGATCGATCATTTTATTAGTGCGTACATATGTTATTATTAATCATTTCCGTGCAAGGCTAATACACATTATAATAATATTAATAGTATTTAGGTGGACTCGTGCAACATCCAATATTTTAGTGAAAGTATTGTTGTATTGGAGAAATGCTCTCTTATCCATTGTGAGCATTTTTAATGTGTCTATAAATGACGTGACATATATACTATTAATGAATAAAATATTTATAAATATATACTAGCCTATCTAGAAAAAGATCATTTGTCACCTGAGCGATAGACATATTAAGAGTGTCCACGGTGAGAGGGGAGTGTAAATGTGTTTTATAATACTCCCTTTGTCCACTTCATTAATCCAGTATGCTATTTAGGGTCATTCAACTTTAATAGTCTTGTTTTCTAAATTAGAAAGATTAACTCTTACCTTTTAAAGTGAACCCTTTACTTTTTCACTTTAAACTTGAGAATAAAATCTGATGCCGAAAGAAAAATGTCTTGTGAAATCGAACGGAGAAATCGAACGGAGTATGATATCATTAAACTATATTCGATCATTTATATCATGAATTAAATGCTTTTAACATAAACTAATCTAATCTAACTCTCACCACGCGTTTAAGTAAAGATTCGACTAAAAACGAATCTCTTAAAGTGGCCGACTTCATATTTGGTCGAGCTTATGACTCTCGTATACCAAATTCAAATCCTAACAATCCCTAATTTATTGATGGTTAGGGCACGATAACATAAACATGTGTCACACACACTATGAGATTATGGGGCAAATAAAAAAAAAAAAAAAAAAAAAAAAAAAAAAAAAAAACTATACCATGAATAAAATGATGCTTAATATGGAGTACTACCAATTAACCACTAACTACTACCTTTATTTTTCGTTGTTATTACGTGGCTGTCGAAGCATTATATTATATACTAATATACTATTAAACCTAATAGGTTGCTTACACGTGAAATGTTTAATGAACGATAATTATTAGCCTTATAAATTACTTACACGTGAAATGTCACCACAGTTTTAAATATGTTAGTCTTAAATAAACAATTCTCAAACAATCCCTGCTTATTTAAAAATAAAATAGTATACCAGAAACATAAAATAATGAAATGAGATTAATGTAATTATTGAATAGAGGAAATGCAATTTTATTTTGATCAACTATAACTATTTAAAAACTACTATATTTGTCCCTTTATACTAGTTACTTTTCTTTTGGGTACGAGAATTAAGAAAATGTGAATTTGTGTATTAAAGTGTTGAGTGCATGTGCAAAAAGTGTTTTCTCCTAAGTAATTTTTTACCAAATAAGGAATCGTAATGTCTTCCGTGGAACGTACTAAAAAGAAATACATAACTAATATAAAGGGACGGCGGAGGGAGTACACCAATAAGTTGGTTCAATTTGGCATGTAAAAAAATCAATCACATGATCCTTAATCGGTTGCGTTAATTACCGCTAAAAGTGAAGAACAACCCTAAAAAAACATTGTAATATATAAATTTAGTAAAATATATAATTATACTTATTAAACATACTATATTAATACTACTACTATATTAAGGGCGCGCGTCACGGCGTATTCTCTTTGATGAAAAGAAAATGAGAGAAAAAAGATAATCACCATTCAAATCTTTCCTTACTTTTATTTTTTGACATCTTTTATCTATGATAGAGAATTTTAATACTTAATTAATTGAAGAAAATATTTACATACCATATTGGTGAGATAATATTTTCTCTCCATTATAATGAAAATGAAGGAAAATACTTAAAGATAATTGTCGTTTTTCTTTTCCATTAAAGAGAACGCACCCTAAATATTTAAAAAATTGATATGCGCGCCCTGGTGTGCATGGTGTGTTCACCATGCACACCAATGCGTGTATATCCAAACAAAAAAGAGATTAAGAGAGAAGATTAATTAGGCCATGTCGAAACATCTCCAATAAATCTCTAAATTTCATATACGGACACTCGTATTATTAGAGTATCTTTAGTGTTTCACCCTAGACATTTGGACCTTTTATTTTCTATCGAATTTTAATTCTATATCCAAAATTATAGGGTATTGATATCCTTTGACATTGACTACTTCACTGTAACATATAGATTCTCATAGCTAATTCAAAATATTAACTCAAACCCTAGCCTCAATTAAACTCTGGTGTTAGGCTTCTTAAATGCACGTAAACTCAAGGTTAGGCTCATGGCTACTCGTAAACACATTATAGGAATTTTTGGGTGCCCTTCAACCCTAGGTTGTTGGGATTATGCATCCCCGTAATCCTTAGTTAGGCTTCTTGGGTGTTTGTATAAACTCAATGTTATACTCGTACCTACTCGTAAACTCAAGGTTAAGCTCATGGATTCCCGTAAATTTATGGTTATACTTTTTGAGTACTCATAAATTTAAGGTTAGGCTCGTGAACACCGATTTGTAACCTCGGCCCAAAGTTAGGCTCGTGGTTGCCCATTAAACGAAACTATGCTACTCGACGGTGCCCTTTGGAGATATCCATCGTCATTGAGAAGGATTACGTCTAAATTAGTTGATCGAACTCATGTTTTATCAAGTATTTTTAGAATAAGCTAAATTCAAGTCTTGATGCAATATTAACCAAACATACAAGAAAATCTATTGTTTTTATTAAAAGAATAATTATTAATTTCCTCCATTGTTATTGTTACGTTTGATCGTCCGGTATCTTTTTTGTATTACTACTATTACTTTGTGGATAATATTATAAATACTATGTGAGCATCGATGATTCCAAACGCGTGGCTCTCTAAAATAGATGTAAAGTCATAACGCATTTAACACACATTGTTGTACTTTCTTAGTGGTTGACGAGTCGTTGTCACAAATTATCTTGTGCGACTTTTATGATTGTTACAAATAAACTTTTAATATTAGAAAGTTTTATTTTAATATGATATGGTTGATTTTTTTTCGTTAATAATTGATACATGATCCCTTTTGAAAATGCTTATGTATCGAGTTTAATGGTTTACTGCATTAATATGAGAAAAGTTCCCCCACTCATCGTGGAAACTCTTAATAATATGTTCACTACTGATATGGCAAGGACATAGTTTATTTTTTTAGATTGGTAGAGTATATAAGTAGATGTACACCACGGCATGCGTAGGCACAGTGAGTAAGAGATCATTCCTCGTATTAATATTCATAAGTGTCTCGTTCTATTTAGCCATGATCGGTTTTAATTAAAGATTGGCGGGTATTGTTGTGAATGGAGAAAAAAACATCTTAACAAAAAATATATGATGTAATGTACAAGAATGAAAATGTGCACAATTTTTGTGGGCAACTAAAATGACAAATAATGTACACTGATCGAGGACGAAGCGATATATATTTTGACACGAGAAATGGCATCTGATCACAAGTTTATAGAAATATCATTAGAAAGCTAAATATATAATACTATAATTTATGTAATTATATGTACTTATTTAGGTGGTCCTACATGATTTTGTCACGTTCAAATATAGAATATATAGTTAACTACTACCACAAGTTTGTTCAGTCACGTGTAGTAAATCAAAAGTTCAAATTTTACTACGTGTTTACGTAACGATGTACTACTATTCATGATATTACTACACGGAGCGAGTATATTACTGTAAACCCATGGCCTTTCTCTACACCACCTGCGTCTAGGGTTTGGGAAAGTCATACACTACGGATAATAACTGTAGTGTATGAGAGAAATTCTTATAGTGTAGAACAGTCGAGTTCTATACTTTCCTTCCGTCTACTATATTAGTGAGAATATTTTTCTTTTGAGATGTCTTTCATGTTAGTGTAACGGATTGAAAAGCAAAAATTATCTCATCAAAATGATCATTTTTATAACCTTGATATCCTAAAATTTTACCTTTCGATTCATGGAGTGAGACCCTTATTCCACTAATACTTATTTCTCTTCACTTTTACATATCATTTTCTTAAAGCATGTGTTGTTTTTCTCCACACTAATATAAAAGACGGAGTGAATAATTATTACGTTCAATCATGTATCCTTTGCTCAAATTGTTTATTTCAAAAGCTAACCATTTAGAAACATGAGTCTCAAATCAATGCCTCTCATGAATTATTTAGTGAAAAATGATAAGATTTGTATTAAGTTTGAGTGTCGTTCATAAAATCCGCACATGACTGCATGCATGTCTGTCGAGTGGTAAAAGAATTTTATACTCAAAATGTTATAAGTTCGAATTTTATGGAGCGTCGTATATGAATTTCATGAAATATTGTTAGAAAATCGAACACGGTCGCTATATTGTCTTATTAAATTAGTTTATGATTAATAAAAACTTAAAAAGTATCCCAATAAATCTCAACTGATTATATATACTCCAAACTCGATAGGGTCGATCCGAAACGAAGTTCATCAATAAATGGGCATCCGAATCTTATGAATACATGTATATGTACAAAAATATTGTATATAGGCATATATGAAAGGTGGAAAATTGGAGGGTACCCCTGTCTCACAACCCACCCCACACCAGGTCCACCACCGGCCACGGCCAGGTCAAATCGGTCATCAATGCATAAGCAATCAAATTTTAACGTGTTTATTTTAGTCAAAGTTGATACCCTACCTAGATCACTTTATAACTTTTTTTTTTTTTGTCAGGCAAAAAAATATTTTATTGAAAAATTAGCACAAGAAGTGTCATCCAATTACAGATGTTACACGTATTTCCAATGGTTTGATAACAAACCCCTCGCCCAATCAATGTAGCTCAAGTTTGGTTCGACGTCTCCTCTCGCAACGCACCAACTCCAAAACCTACATTTGATCTCCTCTTCAATTCTGACAAAGTTCCAATTCTCATTATTAAATGACACCGCATTTCTCCACTTCCAAATCACCCACACCACACACGTCCAAAGACCGCAAAGTCTCTTCCTAAAACGGCTCCCTCTCATTAATCCCACGAAGCTTAGCATATGAGCTTTCACCGAGCCATGCGGAGCCCAAAGAATTCCAACCCATCCAGCTATTTTGTTCCAAAGTCGGGCTATTTCAGAGCACTCCAAGAAAATATGGTTTGATGTTTCTTCCTTTTGCATACAACAACAGCAACTCGGTGCCACAGTAGCAATGCCAAGCCTATTCCTTAAATTATCCATGGTCGGTAAAGCATTCCTCAACAACCTCCATACCATAATTAGTGCTTTCAATGGAGCAAATGATTTCCAAATAAAATTGAATCCACCCCACTGTTGTTCTTCAGGTCGCCACCTGCTTTCCATATTAATGATAGCCTCGTATGCCTCCTTCACCGAGTATTCTTTCTGCCTTTTATTTCCCCACACCCACGAGTCTGGTTCCTCTTCATTGACAGAGAATTGTTGAAGGAACATCAACAGCTCTTGAACACCAGTCCTCTCTCTCTCTAAAAGCTCTCTTCTCCAAGCTATTTCCCATGTCCATCGTCCGTCTACCACCCTACCCATCTCCTTCACCGTTCCTTCCTTCTTCGCGCTAAGATGATAGAGCCTTGGGAATTGTTCCTTCAACGACCTCTCTCCCGTCCACATATCATTCCAGAAGCTGATATCCCTGCCATTTCCTAATTTCTGGAAAATCCTTTCCCGGAACCAACTTCCTTCGTTCCCCTCCACCCCAGCTACAATTGCTTTCCACCAGCCCGTTCTAATTCTAGTAGAAAATACATGCATTCGCACGTAAATACTATGATTGAACTATTGATTAACTCATCTTTTTATTCATTGCAATGTCCTTGTTCAAACTTCTTTTGCATGAATAGTTTTAAAATTTTCATAAATTCAAACGTTTATTAATAAATGTAGAATATTATAAGAAAAACCAAAATATTTATTTGTATATAGCCCTATAGTTCTTTTCATTATCTTAATTCAAGAACATATGTTAATTGTAGTTATAAAATAATATCCATTATGTTTAAATTTCAGTCTAATCAATCTTTGTCATGTTTTATTATTCCCCTGTTTCATTCTATTTGACGTATTCCATTATTATATACCTCACACATATCCACTCTATGAGTTAAATGGAATGAAACAGATGGAATATATACTTATAACAAATTAATTTATTTTTCTGAGAGCTTGAACTATATAAAATAAAAAATAATTTAAACTAAGTATTTAGTTTAGGAAGAAATAATGAAAGAAAACTAAGTATAGGAGAAGTAATATATACGATACTTTATAATGTTTTTAGAAAAATAAATTTTCTACTAAATTTGATTAGAAGTAGAAGCTTTTCTTGTTGATGTGTTTAAATCCAAACCCTTTATTACTAAATAATTAGTGACATGTTTAATAGCAATAAAGGATAAATGCCCGTTCTATAGGAGATAATGTGGGGGAAAAGAAGTTTTCTAGAGCAGTTTTTTTTTTTTTTAAAAAATGTAAATCTTACTCCCTTCGTCCTTTTCAAGTTGAATCACTTTCCCGATTGGGCCGTCCCTTTCAAGTTGAGTCATTTCCATTTTTGGCAAAAATTAGGATCTTAACCACATAATTAAGTACAACTAATTGTACCCCTTATTTAAATTAAAACCCTAATTTAAAAAAATTAAAAATAATAAAAAGCTCAGAAAAATAAAAACTGAAAATTTAAAAAATTTAAATTTATAAAACTTTAAAATTTTATATATTTAAAAATTAAAATTTTGAAATATTTAAAATAAAAAAAATGAATTTATAAAAGTTTAAAAAATTTTAAACGAAATTTAAAATTTAAAAAGTTAAAATTTTTAAAATTTTAAAAATTAAAATAAATAAAAACATTAAAAATTAAAATAATAGAATTAAAATTATTATAAATTTAAAATATTTTAAATTTAAGTAAAAAAAATAGTTTAAGAAAAATGATTGAAATTTTTGTGATTTTTTTTCCAAAATATTTACGAAAAAAGAATTAATTTAATTACTTAAACATAATTTGGAAAAAAATAATTTTGAAAATTATATTTTATTAATATTTAAAATTATAAATATAAATTATAATCATAATGTTAATCTCATTATCTCCTCAATTAATTATCTTACTTTAATAACTAAACACCCTACCTTAATTCCGGTGCCAAAAAGTTTTGACTCAACTTGAAAAGGAAGGAGGGAATAATATTCATTCTCTCTCTTTGAAAAGAATCCTATTTACTATTTTTTGGTGTAGCCAACTTATTATTAATCTGTAATATGGTTGATGGGGAGGTATTATATACTATACGGTCGATTAGTGAATTTTAATTGAGAAAAAATATAATATTTTATGAATGTATGTAGAAATTAATTATAATAGTATATCTTTTCAATTATACATTGGTATTTTTAATTAAATAAATTCTTGTATAGTCCAATAATGATTAGAATTAAGAAAATCATATTTGAGTTTTATAATAAAATATATCATGATGATATTACAATATTAAACTTAAACTAAACTTTATTATAGGTTTTTTAAAAACTTCTTTTAATGCTTACCTGATTTCTCAATTGTGCAAATTTCACTCATTACTATATTCTTGTAGTTGTCAAATTCCTATGGGTAGATAATTGTCTCCTGAATTGAATTTGTAAAGTCTACTATATCTTGGTGTCGCATGTGTATGAAATTTGCAAGTATAAATTTTTGGTGTTTCTGCCTGATGCTTTTATCAATGATTATCAAGCCGGTTCTGTCTTTGTGCCTTTCCATACCTTTTAGGCTTTTACCATCTCTGTGATTTGACTAAAATTCGATTCATTGTATCACAATTAATGTATAGGTCACTCCTGTCGCTTATATATAATTGATTGTGTGTTAAGATTAATGAAAAAAGGCATTGATCATACATCTATCTGAAGTCTGTATGGTCCAATTCTCAATTTAGCTAGTCAATTTTGTTATGCTTTCCATTCGTTTCAATGTAGCCAAACAGAACGGTGGAACATTTGTCTTCCGTAACGCACATTGATATTCCATATTTTACATGCCAAACCTCCATTAAGGTTTAGCTGTCTTTTGCTCTTACGATAATATCAGTTTTATAACATTGCACAGATATCTATTAAGCCATTAAATTTCGATACCTTTTTTTTTTGGTGATGCTACTATGTTCTAATTATATGACCCATGCCTATAATTGTCTGTCTTGCAAATTCTTCCTTTAATGCCAATGTTTTTACAGTATGCCGTGAAAAGTTGCTCCATTCAAGCTGCTGCTGAGGTACGAAGAAAGGGTAATGAGAGAGTGATGAAGTTGGCCGAGGAACATAAGGTATTTATTTATTCCCGTTTTTGTAACAATAGTGGCTGGACTTGTTTCGTATGAAGTCCAAATTATGGGTAACGTGTACCGGCTTTGTAATTTCAGAAACAAAAGGATGAACTCTATAAGAAAATTATTTTGCTGGAGAAACAACTGGATGCAAAACAAGCATTGCAGCTTGAGATTGAGCAATTGAGGGGTAACATGAACATCATAAAGTACGTAAACTATAAAGGTGATGTAGGAGTGTTGAATGAAGTTGAGTTGCTGCACAAGGCCATGAGAGAGAAGGAATTAGAGCTTGGAGATTTGGAAGCCATAAACCAAACTCTAGGGCAGAAATTTTGCCAGCCTTCAGGAACCGGCATTGACTTAGGCTTTTTCGATACGGATGACCTGGCAAAGCCTGCTGCAGGAGAAGACATTTATCCACTTGTAATATTAGCAGAGTCGTTTCTAGCACCGATACCTATAGATGAGGGCTCAAAAGAAGAAGTGCTAAATGCATCTTCTCATGCTCCTCATGCCCAGATCACGCAGGCTGTCTTAGAAAAGAAGGGTGATGGGAGTTTTCAAGTGAAAGTAATAAAGCAGATTTTGTCAATTGATGGGGCTCGTTATGAGCTACGCGAGATTTTTGGGATTAGTGATTCTGATGAAGCTGCCATCAGTGACGTGGATTCAGGAAAAGAATGCATCATTTGCTTGACCGAGGACAAGAACACAGCTGTCTTGCCATGCAGGCACATGGTAATCTCCTTAAGTCTAACCTTTGTGTTTGTTTATGGATAATGGGTATGCATATAATTTGAACATTGTGGTTGTGCAATGAAATGAGAGACGGGCTTGTGAATGCTGAAAATCCATGCCAAATAGATTTGACCTAGTTTGAGTTGGTAGTCAATACGTTGACTTTCTTGTCAAACAGCTCTGAAAGCCTTGGCTCGTAAATATATATTTTAATTGGATTGAAATTTTAGATATTTTTGATCTTGAAATCTTCTAAAGTTGTGGGGTTCCCCTTTAACTCTTGAGTCCTTTATGATGACAAGAAAACTCTGAAGGAAATCATGAATCAGGAACATGGCTCTTGGGTAGTTTGAAATGATGAGAATTTATGTTATTGAACTATCAAATTATTCATGGGTGTCTCAGAAGTATTATGTATATGATAACTGTGGTGGAACCGTGGAAGTGATATCTGTATAATATATTTATGCGAAACTCTAAAATATTCACAATAACTGAAGACTTCATTTGGGGTACGGTTAGATTAAAAACTGAAGGTTACTAATTCCAGAAAACTGGCCCCTGAAGTTTCCTGTTCTGTGGAAACTACTTCAACTATACCTAATAAGATCAATAGGCGGGCTTTGGAAAAAAATGACTACTCTCGAAAGTATATCTATTTTCTGCTACTCTAGAAGTTTCAAAATCATTGGACTTATTTTTCTGTTCTTTTCCACCATGTCTACTATGTGGGATCCTTTTTGAAGCATGCTGATTATGTAAAGCATTCATACCAATTTGACATTCTTCAAAATGAGTTAGTCAAGCTGAGAACTCTAGGCTCATCACTAAGGGGTCTATAAAGTGTAGAATCCCAAAAGGAAAAATTAGCATTTAGTGCTATAACTTTGCTGCTAAATGCCTCGTTCTGCTTGGGTTGAAATTATGAAATCCAAAGACCACCTGAAATTATAAAACTTTGTGCGCTTGCAGTGATCTCATCGTTTTTTTGGTGATTGCAGTGTTTGTGCAGTGGCTGCGCGAAAGAGTTGAGGATCCAATCAAACAAGTGTCCTGTATGCCGGCAGCCCATTGAGGAGCTTCTCGAAATCAAAGTTGGTCAAGGTAACAACTCTGCCTATCATTCTTCTTCATGAATACGTATCAAAGTTATTCCCAGCCAGCGATTTGTGAACTTGTTTTGCACCTTCTGAAGCAGGGGCATAGTACCTTAATACCTCATATGCCATGGGACAAAATCAACCACCAGGTCGTCTTCTTTTTTTTTTTTTTTTCTTCTTTTTTTTTTTTTCTTTTTTTTTCTTGTGAATGGTAACTATACACAAATTTCACTTGGACCAAGTTTCTCATCAGGATCTGTACAGTTCATACCATTTTTTTTGGGCCTTTATAGTGTTTATTATTCTTTACTCAAGTTTGTATATTTCATTTTTGCTGTATTAATTTTGCTTTGATTTGTACTTATGTGGATAATGCAAAGTGTTGAATGTTACTTATATAATTATATTCTATTAGAGCTTGATGCTTCACCTCGTGTTATTCCCAAAGTATATTTACTATTTACTAACAGAGATTACGTGCATTCGCACGTAAATACTACGATTGAACTATTAATTGAAGCATCTCATCATTTCCTTGCAATATCCTTGTTCAAAATTTCTATCAATCTTTTCGGAATTTTCTTAAATTCATATGTTTATTAATAAATTTAGAAGATCAATAAGAAAATATCAAAATATTTATTTGTATATAAACATGTGATATTGCTCCAATTGTTTGAATGAATACGAGCTAATATTAATTGTTAAATTAAAAAATATGTCAAATTTTCAAAATTTTATTTGTATCCTTTTCGTTTGAGCATGATTTATTTCTCTTTTTAAGAAATAATATCACTTTTATTATATGAATGTTAGATGTGCGTGATATTTTTTTAGTTTAAAGGTGTGTTTTTCTTTGATGAAAAAAGATAAAAGATAATCACCTGACAGCCGTTAAATCTTTCCTTATCTTTACATTTTTCACATTTGTTTATTTCCCCCCTTCATTTCAGTTCAATGAGGAGAAAATGTTATTTCATCAAATATGATGTTGCAAATATTTTCTTCAATTTAAGGAGTAAAATTCTTCATCATTGATAAAATGTGAAAAAAAAATGTGAGATTCAAAGAGAGATAGCCATCAAAGGGAACACACCCTAAAAAGAAAAAATGAAAGGAAGCTAAGTATTAGAGTAATATATACTACAATATATACGGAGTACTTTATAGTACGGAATAATATTTTTAGAAAAATAAATTTTCTTTAAATTTGATTATTAGTGGAAGTTTTCTTATTGATGTTTTATTAATTAGAATAGTTAATGACATGTTATGTAGAAAAATAAAAATAAAAATAAAAGAAGAAAAGAAAACCATGTAGAATTTGGAAAAAAATAAAAAAACCCGTAAAACTTAATATTCAAATTTAAAATCTTAATATACAAATTCTTTTTTTAAATAAAACCTAAAGAATTAGTACTATGTTCAAAATTACCCTTGTGCCCTTAAATTTGTGTTTATAATAAGGATATAATAGGTAATTCAAACTATTATGCCCTTATTATATCTCTAATATAAGAGCAATATTGTAATTATATATTTAAATAAGGTATAATAGTATTTTATCATTAAATAAAAATAATATATTATACACGTCATATGCATTACATAGATTAATTCACAGTAAACAAAACGTACTCTTTAATTACTATGCATTTATTTATTCTACTTATAATATGCAATGCAACGACATGATTCATGTACGGAGTATTTAATAAGTTTAAAATTTATATAGATTTCTTTGATAATAAAAATATTCTCCACTGATTAAAAAATATATGTGAATTACACCTACGTGCGAATGCACATAATCTGTACTGGTTCGAATAAGTAGGATTGAATCATAATATCAAGTCTTTAAAGAAGAAAATGAAGTAAACTTAAGACTAATCGATCGATTTTTTCTTTTCAATAAACTTTAACGACATAAATTTAAAGATCGTGCAATTTACCACATACACACAGACAAGTCGATTTTAATACACTGTTGGCACGGCACGTAGCACAAACTAATGGAACTCTTTTAATTAGACCGATTGAGACCACAACAAGACTATCAACATAAAGAAAACCACTCCACCACCATGATCTTTAAATAAACAAATTCAAATAAACAAGAGAGTAGTACTAGGGGGGAACAAATCCTAACAGCTAAGCATGCAAGAAGAAGATAAGTACAATCAAAGTTACTTACATCCTGATCCCTCAGTCCTTTTTAAAATGAAGACTAGAATTTTGCTTCGAATCGATTAAAGTAGAATTAATAGAATCAATATATCGAGTAATAATTAAGGAATTCAAGTCAACTCAAGAAAAATCGATTTTGATACACGGTTAGCACCCCAATCAGGATACGAGGCCTCCAATTCTCTAAAACAAAAGACTCATTGAGACAACGATGAGGGCGCAACAAGACTATCAACATAAACAAAAACAAAAACAAAAACACTACTATAGCCATGGTTGCAGCTCCTAATATCCACCTCTCGTTGACTAGGCTAACTACTTTGGCTTCAGCATTACCCAACTCTAATAGCCTCGGGATGACACTTTTGGACGATACTGATAGTTGGGAATTGCTATCAAAGACCGTATTTGGGGAAAAAGGTTGTTGCCCTTCTGAATTAGAGGACATTGGGAAGAAAATAGGAAAAAGTTGCAAAGGTCTTCCATTGTCGATTGTTGTGGTAGGGGGGCTTTTGGCCAAGTCGAAACAAACGATAGAATTTTGGGGAAACATGGAGGATAATTTAAATGCAATGGTGAATCTAGAAGATAACGAACGTTGCTTAAAAACATTGTACATGAGTTATAAGCAATTGCCGGTTCATCTTAAACCGTGTTTTCTCTATATGGGGATTTACTGCGAGGATCACGAGATTCGTGTCTCGAAGATTATTAAGTTGTGGGTTATGGAAGGATTTCTAAGGTCAAAAATCGGGAAAAGGCCAGAAGATGTAGCAAGAGAGTGTTTAAATGAGCTTATTGGTAGAAATCTAATTATGATTCATAAGTTGGGTAGCATCGGAAGCATAAAAGAGTGCAAAGTACATGACTTGTTGAGAGACTTGTGCTTAAGAGAAGCTAAAAAGGAAGGGTTTTACACAATCTACCCGGGACAGGAGATTAAGGATAAGGTGGATCGGATTGTTATGTCCGGTAGTAACATACGGGAGATTGAAGAGATAAATGCCTCGTCTTCGTCTTTTGTTGTGCCTCTAGCTCGTTCTTTGATTTTGGATCTTGATGTTGATTATAGACACCCATCTCACATTTTCAGGCTGCTTGGAATATCACACTCCAATGTAGCATCCAACGAATTCGTAGAAAACGTGAAACAATTACTTGAATCGTGGCTAAGTAGTTTCACCGAGGAAACTGATTTACTGCAGGCTATTTTGGAATCTCCAGTCATTGATCAGCAGTGGTATGAATTTTTTCGAGATAGTCACCTTGCCGACTGATATTTGGTACATGTTTCACATTAGGCATCTTGACATCAAGATGTTCTATCTCCCAGATCCTCCTCCGAATGTCCAAGGTAACGACATTGTTTTGCCGAATCTGCAAAGCCTCGGGTGGGTGAAGGATTTCGTGTGTAGTGAACAAATGGTTAACACAATTCCCAACATCTCAAAGTTGATAATATTTTATGACTTTGAGATAGTTGATGATAGGTTTTGTCTCACCAATCTTGATTGTCTGGACAAGCTCGAGTCCTTGTGTTGTGGTTTCAGATCGATGTGCCCAATTAACTACCCGC
This sequence comes from Thymus mandschuricus, assembly GCA_029379335.1. Lineage (NCBI taxonomy): Eukaryota > Viridiplantae > Streptophyta > Magnoliopsida > Lamiales > Lamiaceae > Thymus > Thymus mandschuricus. Next base: position 4,834,684 of record CM057080.1, on the reverse strand, counting down.
TTTCGCTCAAGAAGTTGCGTCTGTCAGTCCAGCAATCCCAGTGTTTGGAGGACATATTGGATAAGATTGGTGATCTGCCTCTTCTTCAGAAGCTCATCCTCGAGGGTGGGAGCTTCACGGAAGGGGAGTGGCAAACAACCGAAGGCCAATTCCGTAGCCTCAAAATCTTTTCTTTTAGGAGCTATAACGCTATACAAGTCTGGATAACAGAAGCCTCCCATTTTCCGAGACTCGAGCAGCTTCATCTTCATGCACTCCGTGACCTGGAGGAGATCCCTCTAGATTTTGGAGATATACCAACACTTAGACTGATTGATTTGTCAGATTGCAGTGACACTGCTGTGGAATCGGCTAAGAGAATATTAGAGGAACAAGAGGCATTATACGGGGAAGAAGATACCACTCTTCAAGTTGAAGTTTGGCTGTCGGACGACAACGATCCAGCACTGAAGAAAAGCTTGGGGAGTCGGAATTTTACTTTCCGTGACTGATGGATGAGTCTGCATCTATGCTTTGGATTTGAAAACTAAGGTACAAATAGATATGGATTGTAGATTTGGTGCTTAATTCTACTTTTACTTTGATTGATTTCTTATACATACATTACTTATTGCTACATCAACATCTGAACTGCATGCATCTTTTTTCCTACACTAGCTATGAAATGATATTATGAGAATTCAAAAGGACTCTGACTTCATCTTCGTCTCACTCATAAGGCTACTTTCCTGCAGATACTTTTGGGAGCCAATCCGTTGGAGAGTCGCATAGCTCATGTGGCCAAAGATGTTAAGAGGGCAAAATACAATAAAATAAATTAATTAATATATACATCCGGCCTCAATATTTTGATAAGGCATGCTAAATAATTGCAATTAGAAACGTTAAAAATGAGTATACTTTTAACATTAAAGAGAGTTAATTAAGAGTTAGTATTGTTTGATGAGTCATTTCAGTTGTTTGGTTAACTAACCGATAAAATTCCGTCTCATCTAAAAGTTCAAACTTCTAAAAGGGATGAATCTATTCATCTATTGCATCCCATACTAACTAAACCATTGGTTAATCAGTGTCACATACATACCAATACTTCTATTGAAGGTATGCATAATATATTTTACGTGCATTCGCACGTAAATACTATGATTGAAATATTGAAAAACTATTTTCTTCATTTCTTTGTAATATTCTTCTTTAAACTTTCTTTGATCAATGGGTTATAGATTTTTTCATAAATTCATATGTTTATTACTAAATTTAGAAAATTAATAAGAGAATCCAAAATATTTATTTGTTTGTAGATCTAATTTTTTAAAGGGGCATTATTTGAAATACCCATTTTCAATTTTTCAAAATAAATCTTATACACCAACTTAACTTCAATAAATTATACCCATATTTTGCTTTTTTGGACAAAATTGCCCTTAATAATTCAAAGCCAAAATTTTCGATGAAAACTTCAATTGCACCGCTCTTTTTTTCACTTTTTCAAAACTTTTCAAGCAGAAAAGCGAGACTCCCCCCTCTCGCTCCGGCTCTCCGACTCTCCCCCTCTCTCTCGCTCAACGCTCTCTCCCTCTTCCCCTTCCCCCTCCCCACTCTTCTGGAGCAAAACTTCAGCTCTCGACTCTCTCTCGCAACGGCGACGACGCTCACACTATCTGAAGCACAACAGAAGCCTCAACCAAACCCTAAATCGCAGTAGGAGATGGAACATCGACTACAAGTCACAAAATGCAATTCCAGGTACTATTCATGGATGTCGAAGTATTTTTGGTGGTTTTCTATATCGGTATTTTTGGTTCTTTAAACTCTAATTTTTTTCAATTTTGCCGATTTAGATGTGGAATATTGTTGATTTTTGGTGGATTTGAATTCGGTCGAATTCCGAGGAGCCACCGACGAGCACTGGGTACCCTTCTAAAGAGGGGGATAATTCAATTCGCAGATCGGGGAGGGTGACCTCCAACAAGTACAAAACTCCGCCGCCGGAGGGAGGCGGAGGAAGGAGCAGATCGCGGAAGCATGCTACATTGGTTAGATCTAAATTGAGTGAGTGGCCAGTGATTTTATCGGCTCCGGAGTTGACTTCGATGGGGGAAGAGAATGTGGGTTCAGGGGAAGCGGGGGGTCCGAAGAAGAGGCGGCGGCTCTCGGCGGATAGGGCAATTAAGGCGGCGGCGGCCGGCGAAAATGGCAATTCGAGGCGTCGGCTTCTCTCACTGACCGAACCGGCCGGTTCGAAGCCAGGGGGCAGAGGTTGCTTGAGCGAGAGGCGCTTGAGATCGAGAATTGTGCTGATGCTTGTCGGAGACGGCGGTGATTTCAGCATAAACGATCGGCACTTCAGGTCTCGCAAAGTTAGGTATGCTGTGGCAAAATCATCGGAGAGGAGGGCTGTGAGAAGTGAGAGGAAGGGAAGGCGGCAACTGCGGAAATTGTTGGTAATTATGCTTCGAACATCGAATTGCCTGAGGATTATGAATTGGGAGGGAATGAGGGTGAATTCCCAGAAATTAAATTTCTAAATTGCCTAAAAAAAAACCCAATTTCAACTGAGAAGCGCTCAAAATCAAGAACTAAGAAAATGGAGTTGCAGAAAGAGAGGAAGGAGAGAGTTGCTTATGTGAAAAATGCTTGTTTGAGAGTTGAGCTGAACAAGGAAACGAAGTCATCTTTGGTTGAATTGCCTCGTGTTTCGGTGGAAAGGGACGGCGATGATCTCGATTTTGAGGGGATGAGTGAGAAGCAGTTGAAGCCCAGGGAAATTCAGATCAAACTGAATGTGGATGAAAGTGGAGTTAGAATAGTTGATCCAATTGGAGAGGAAGAGGCGAAGTCGGAGAAAAACGAGAAGAGCTTGTGCTTTTTTTATAGGGGAGCCGATCCCGGAGGCAGAAGCTCAGCAAAGATGGCAATGGCGGTACGACTTGAAGGTCCGTGCTTGCTCATTTTACTACTAGACCACATTTTTTCTCCCAATTTCATGATATGAATTTATGAATATCTATTTGTTGATTAAGTTAGTCGATTTTGACATCCAAGATGAATTAAAATCGGTCTTGCTCTAGCTATGATTGCTTGTATGATTGAAAACCTCCATAAATTGATATGCTTGTTGTGTTTATACTGCTAGTTTAATCTAATGAAACTGTTCGATTTTCAAGAATTTTGTGGAAAATTGTATAGTTTAATTGATGATGATTTATCGTTGATTGTCTTCACCAATTGCTAAATTTGGTGCAAAGTAATGGTTAATAAGTACTATGATTAAGTAAAGCATAAGTACATTATCTGTTATTTCATTTAGTTCAGCCGACTCCAGTAGACTGTAGTCGAGTGCTCATCATCGAAGAAGGAATGGATCTTCGTAAATTTGTTGTATTATTGAAAGAATCACCAATTTGTGTGTCTATTAGTACTTCATTTATCTGGCTTATCAGAATTGTGTGTAGCTGTGACATGAACATATTCTAACTGCAATTGATTTTCGACTCCGCAGAGCAGAAAAAAAGGGCAAGAACTGGAAAATAAAGTGAGTGAGCCGTTATGAACATTATCTCTCTGGCTGTAACATAACATGCCCATCGTCATCGTCATTCACATTTTTCGATTTGGATGGAATCTCATAGCATTCCTAATTCACTTTCAGCGCTGATGAAGAAGACGAAATCATACTGAATGTCGAAAGCCATTATGCTCAAGCCAACATTGTGAACTTTCTCTTAAATATTGGAGATTGTGTATTTGTAAAGGTAATGATTGATCTTTTATTTGCACATTTTTTCTTCGGTTACTCTTTACTGCTGCTTCTGCTTTATGCCTTCTGTTTTGTAGTAGAAAAGGTTTCACGTCGTTGTCTGTCTAATCTCTTAAGGAAGTTTTGCTACAGGCCACGAACTTAACATTTTCACTTGCCAATGATAGGTGGTGATGTTGTGGATACAAGTTCTTTCAACTGCATGTTCCAATATCTAGTTGAGTTTGTAGTTGGATTGAAAGTTCCCCCTCTCGTTAAAAGCAATGAACTATACATGTTGGCACATCATCAAAGTGGTAATATCTCTGTGATGTTTCCCTTTTTTTTTTTTTTTTTCTTTCTTTCTTTCCGGAACTTGGTTGAGCTTGATTTGTCTCCTTTTGCTTTTACTCGGATATCGTCAGTTTCTGTTTCTAGTTTTTCAATCAAGAGTGTCATGATTATAGTAAAGTGATATTGTTGTAGGTTTAGTGCTCTATAAACTAATGTTGATGTTGTAGCAAAGTAAATGTGGATATGGGTTACTTGCAGGATATTCATTCAACTTGACATGGATAGGTAATTCAGAAGGAGAAGTAGAACTGCTATACCGTGTGTTGTCGCTTGGCACATTCAAAAGAGTTGCACCAGAGTGGATGAAGGAAACGCTCATCAGCTCCAGCATATGCAATGTCTTCTTTCAGAGGATTTCCCATCTTATCAATTCTTAACCATTTTCTTTCTTTCTTTCTTTCTTATGTAGAAAATTGTGATAAATATTGTGACTCAAACATTGTTTCAACTCATAAATGGACAACTTTCATTTTCTCTGTCGCAAATATTTATTGATATGTTGAGGTCCAAAACTGTCCTCCTCACAGCCCTTTCCTCATGGATGTTCTTAAATTCCAAACAGCTTTCGACACAAAAGGCTATACAATTGTTGCCCTCAGCCAGCTACCGACACCATAGCCTCAATACAGTTGAAGAGTATCGTTCAAAAATATCAAAATCACATTGTAGAGTGCATTTATAAGTTTAGCATGGATGGAAGCACTATTGACATCGAGTTTGATTGGTACAATTGGAACATTTGGAACTATTTTGCTTAGTACACTTGGAACATTTGGAACATTTGAAACTATTATGCTTAGTACACTTGAAACTATTGGAACCATATTGGAAGAATTAGTTTACTTGAAACAATTGGAACTATATTGGAACATTTGTAACTATTATGTTTAGTACACTTGAAACTATTGGAACTATATTGGAACATTTATAACTATTATACTTAGTACACTTGAAACAATTGGAACTATATTGGAACATTTGGAACTATTATTCTTAGTACACTTGAAACTATTGGAACTATATTGGAACATTTGGAACTATTATTCTTAGTACACATGAAACTATTGGAACTATATTGGAATATTTGGAACTATTATGCTTAGTACACTTGAAGTTATTGGAACTGTTGGTACTAAAATTACTCAATAGTTCCAACTTTATAACAATTACAAGAAACAATTAAAAGAAACAATTTCAACTTTACTAGCTCTAACAAAGAAAAATGGAAGATTGAATGAGACGTGTGTAGCAATAATAACACAACAACAATGAAAAAATATTCTTGTGAATCTGATCTCAACCACTACCAATACAAGTAATACCAATTTTGCAGTCTAAAAAAGAATGACTTCAATTCATCATCTAACTAATTAAATGCATCTCTTCACTCTCTGTCTCTCCAACTCCACAGTATATCCCCTAATTCCCAAGCCAACGAGCACACCTTATCTGCAAATAATGATCAAAGTAATGTTATCATTTTAAACCAAGTGAAGATAAGTAAAACAAAATATTGTTTCTTAAGTATTGCTCCATTTCGTGTCTATTACGAATAGGAAAATAAAAAATAAAAAATGGGAGTCTATAATCAATCTAGAAAGCAGTAACAAAGGGAACAAGAAAAATAATACATTAAGGGATATTTACTTCGAAGATTATGGTGGATTGACTAATTTTATCCAACCTAATCTCCCATTAGGATTGCAAATTAGGAATATTGCAATAGAGTTGCTTCGTGTTCAAAGGAAGAGACATCCATTTAACCCCTAAACCCCTCCCATTAGGATTGCAAATTAGGAATATTGCAATAGAGTTGCTTCGTGTTCAAAGGAAGAGACATCCATTTAACCCCTAAACCCCCGCAGACATTACTTTATGCATTGTCCATCTTCTCTTCTAACCTTAAATTCAACACTAATGATTAGTACAACATTAAAGCTGCGAAATCTACAACATTACCTCAAGAATTTGGAACAAGTTAACACTAAGAGGAACATATAATATATAAAGCAAGCAAACAAACTTCAAACAAAACAGGATGCAAATTAATCAGAGAAGATAAATTTTGTTTCAATTTATGTTCTCTTCATACACCTTGGAAATCTCTACTGCTCTACCTCATCTGTTACAACCATATACTATTTCTTCAAATCCTATGAGAGACATAGACATGAGAGAGAGGGAGTCATAGGTAAATTAAAGGGGCTAAAGAGGCCCAACTTGATATGAGAACCAACTTGACTACCTTAGCTCTTCTTGGTTCTTTTGCTCCCCTTTCTTCAAAAATTGATGATGAGAAACAGCAATTTCTTGGTATACCAGCCATTATCGATTTCAAAATCGAAGCAAAAATAGAAAGAACAAATCAATAGAGAGAGATAACTATAAAATGTAATTATCTTTTCTCCTAAGTTGGCAACAACAAGGAGCAACCATCAACAAGGGAGCTAGCGCTGGGCTTCTTCCTCGACGACGGCGAAGGACCAGGCGGCCGCGGCTCCGGCCGGCGAAAGGCAGAAGACGCTCTTTTTCGTTTCGAGGCAGAAGACGCAATTGGATTCATTTCTTGTAATGTTCAAACGAGTGAAATGGAGAAGAAAAGGGAAGAAGAATGTCGAGAGACTAGAGAGAGAGAGAGGTGTTTTCTGACGAGAGATGAGACAAGAAGGGGAGAAGAGAGGGGAGGAGGGGGGGGGGGGGGAGGGGAAATTCTATTAGAAGTGGGAGTAAAAGCTGGAGGAAAGTTGAGGAAAAATGCAAAACCCTAAGGGTATTTTTGTCCATAAAAGCAAAAAATGGGTATAATTTATAAAAGTTATCTTATCGGACACGCTTTATTTTTCGAAATTGAAAATGGACATTTCGCACCATTGTGAGTTTTTTAAATCTAGTTATAAAATTTATTTGTGTATAACTCTTTCAAGAATATATGTTAAATATAGTTATGAAATTTTATGTGTCCGGATTTGATATGTTTAAATTTGAATATGACCAATCTTTTTCAAATTTTATTAGATAAGTAGTACTATAAGCCCCCATAAAATAAATTTAATTGGTATAATATTATAAAACTCTTACACGGAGGCTGAAAAAAAGAATTTGTTGGATGATTCTAAGTAAACCATATATTGTTATTCAAAAGATGAACTATCTGTATTAATATTGCCTAAGTAAATTAATAAGTATTATGAATTGTTATTACAGTGATATCACTCAGATCATTCATCTCAATAATTTTAGAAAACTCTTTCTTAGCAAAATAAATGTAATATTGTTCCGATTGTTAAAATGAATAAGAATGTTCCTCTATCCAGCTTGAGCATTCTTAATATGTACACGAGTGACGTGTCAATAATGTAATTAATACATTCCATAAAAATAATCCCTACTTAAGAAACTATAAACCTAAACTAAAAAAAACTAAACGCTAATAGAAAAATTGTTAAGGTGACAATGTCACGTTAGCGGTAAGCATTCCTTATGTACTCATAGTAAGTAGATGAGCATTTTGCTAATTATGAGTTATTTATAATTACTTTTACAATGATTAACTAAGTTAATATGAATTGGTAAAAATAATATATTTAAACTTTAAATTTTATTTGTGTCTTTTTTTATCCAACCGAACTTGTATTTTTCCTTTTAAGAAAAAAAATGGAAGAAAACTAAAGTATTTGAGTAGTATATATAGTATTTTATATTATAATCTTTCTTAGGAAAATAATTTAATCTTTTAGGAAATTTGATTAGAAGTAGAAGTTGTCTTAGTATTAGGGGTGAGCATTCGGGTGGTTCGGGTCTAACCCGAACCAAACCCGAAAAACCCAAACCCGAATTTTACATTTTTTATAACCCGAACCGAACCAAACTAACATCTAAACCGAACCAAACCCAAACCATATTTTACGGTTCGGGTTCGGTTTGGTTCGGTTCTAACCCGAATTTATACATGAAATTTAATTCTTTTTTTTTTTTGGAGCAAATACATGAAATTTCTACTTTAAACACAAACATTTATCGGCTTTAATAATATCTACACAACATAATAACATCAAACCAACACAAAATCCAACCATAATACAACAAAATCAATCCACGGATCAACCTAATAAATCCATAATCTAAGCATAATACACAAAGCTAATTCAGAATTCAACGAAATCAACAATTATGGCTTAAAGAATGTGTAGGAATTATGAATATATATTGAGTAAATAAGGGCACAAAGAATTGAATGTGTAGGAATTAGGATATATAATTAATAAATAGTTAAATACACATAAATTATATAATATTATTTTAAAGAATTATATAAATTCGGGTTTCGGGTTAGACCCGAATTTTCTATGCAAACCCATACCCGAACCGAAATATTTTCGGGTCCCAAATTTCAACCCGAATCAAACCAAAAGGATATAGAACCCGGACCAAACCGCCTAATTCGGTTTGGTTCGGTTCGGGTTTTCGGGTTGAACCATATTTTGCTCACCCCTACTTAGTATGTACTTCTAGCAATAATTATTACTTACATAAAGTCAAATTAAAATTAAAATTATTTATTATTATCAATTTTTACCAATTTATATTTTCTCTTTATATCCATATATAATAATATGATATTACAATATTGACCTTAAATTAAACTTTATTATAAGGACAAAATAGGTAAACCAAAATTTGTCACACAAGACACTTTTATAATAGGTATAGATTTATTTATTTATTTTCAAAAAAAAATTTGGTGATGCTGAAAAATAATAATATTTTTTCCGTCCACTTCGTTAGTCTTATGTGCTATTTAAGTCGTCCCACTTCACTGGTCATATTTCCTAAAATTGGAAGATTTAACTCTTCTTTTTCCGATGTAGACCCTTTATTTTTCATATTTAACATTTATACGTAAAATCTCATGTCCAAGAGGACCAAGACTAGTAAAGTGGAATGAAGGGAGTATCACGGTGTAAATACATGTGTGTATACTCATAATTAATGGAGTAATAGTATATACTTTCTTCGTCATAGTTAAAGTATTAAAGTCAACTAACCATAAATTTTAGGTCATCTTTTCTCCCTTTTCTTTTAAGCTGATTCAATTAGGTTTTGAAATTATATGCAAATAGGCACGTGCTATTTCGACATGCACGTAATTTATGCTATTAAGCCTAAATTCAATCTTCAACGTCAACTTTTATGCTCTGTACTAATATTAAACTTTAAATATTATTCTGTTTTCAAGATTCTGCACTTTCAAGTTACGAAATGGAAGTTCATGACCTTGAGGAAACGATTGCCCACCACCTGTTCGCAAAAAAGCACAAATGCGAAACTTCGATTCGTTCTTGAAAACTAAATGCACACAAAATGTTTGTAAAATTGCCAAGCTGTCTTTCCCGTTATCTATGCGTAGGTATTAATAGTATATTAATGAATTTCACTGTTCCTTTTTTACTAGATTTTACTACATTAATATAGTACTGTACATCGTAACCCTGAGGGCAACACTTTACTTAATAGATACGATTAATTGCGTCCTCGGTTAGGCATAAATTTGATTGGTAAAATCTTCTACACTAATAATAATTAGGATGATGAGCTGAAAAGGAAGTCGTTGATCTATTTCCGCTAGTAATTAGGCACGGCTAAGAACTATTTGCTAGGGTTGGTTTAACTTTCACCTTTCGGTATGCAATGCCCTCTCCGTCTCGCTAATTTAGACCCATCTGCTTCCATCACGGGTTTTTAGTAAATGTTAAGTGAATATGATGTTAGTAGAAACCGATTCATCTTAAATGTAGATAAATAGTGATAGTGAGATTAAATAATAATAAAATAGTGGTGGCGTTGTGTCCAAAAAAGAAATTAGCATATTGTAGTGGGACGATTTAAGAAATGACAGTTGAGAATAATTTAGTGGGACGGATTATTAATTTTTGAATTTCCTTGTGACTCTTTTATTAGATTTTACGTGTGTTCTCTTTGATGTAAAAGAAAAAAATTCTACCATTTCCCCCTTGTGTGTTTTTTAATGATGATAGTTTTGCTCGGTCTAGAGGGAAGATTTAATATTTTTTCCGAGTAACCGTTTTTTCACATTTTCACCTCAAATCATGATAATATTTTTTTCATCAGTTTAGAGTGGTATATATATATATATATATATATATATATATATATATATATATATATATATATATATATATATATATTTTGAAACTTTACAAAATAAATTTTAAAGACCACACCACGGAGGACTCGAACTCGAGATCTGTCATATCCGTCCGGTCACTTATTAAAGAGAGGAGCCCGGTGGCCAGGTTAGTTGTAATATTTTTATTATCACTTCAAGTGAATGGGGAAATGATATCATGAATTTGCAGTGAAAATGTGGGAAAATGATTGCTCGGAGAAGTGGTTAAAAAGTTGTCCAACCTCATATTTTTCCATCAAAGAGAACGTACTCCTACAATCGAATCATGCATGACGTAATCCCCAAACAGAACACAACACCTATAAATACCTAAACCCTCTCCTCATATTAAACCTATGTAAACATGGAGTCCCTCAAAATCATTACCTTCTTCCTATTCATCTTTGCTGGCAAAACTTTGTCTCAAAACAACGATACCAAATGCCCATTCCAGTTCTTATACCACTTCGGAGATGGAATCTCCGACATCGGTAACTCCATCCGAATCCCTCCGTTCGGGCCTCAACTCCCGGCCACGCGTAAACCTTATGGCATAACTTTTCCCGGTAGCCCTACCGGCCGTTGGTCCGATGGCCGGGTCGACATCGACTACGTTGGTATATATATTATTCTATTTTTATTACAATTTTGAAGCTGAAATTAAATATTTTTGATGAAAATAATTTTTAATATGCAGCTCCCTATGTTGGTTTACCCAACATTAAATCATACCTATCTTTGGGTAATTCTAGTGGCTACGATGGAGTCATATTTTCTGTAGCAAGAAGCACAACACTAAATGATTCTTTTCTTGAATCAAAGGGCATTATTGTCCCACCATATAATACTCCTCTCTCCACTCAATTCAGTTGGTTTACAACATATCTCAGCTCTATCTGCACCAATCCGATAGGTAAGTTAACTCAATCTTATAACCTCCGTCCTGTCCAAGACGAAACTTTTCTGAGTATACGTGAATGTAAAATAATCGAAAGGTGTCGTCTTGATAGATTGTGCAAAGAGGCAGCTTCCGAATTCAGTTGTATTATTTGAACCCGGGGAATTAAATGAAATTGGATATGCATTAGTCCAAGGCAAATCCATTGATGAAGTAACAAGTTACGTGCCACTTATAATTGAGGCCCAAGTCAACGCTGCAAGAGTAATTCATTTATGACTTTTTTTTTCCGTTTTCTTAATCGATCTTCGTCCCGTTTTACTTGACATGTTATGTTCAGAAAACGTGTGAAGTAAAATGGGATGTAAAATGTTGTAAATTTTTTACATTTATAATGTAATTGTAGGAGGTGATCAAGCTGGGCGCAACGCGGGTAGTTTATACCACGGCCGTGCCTCTCGGGTGCTATCCGTACATTCTTACTGCATTAGCGAGCAACGACCCCTTAGCCTACGATGAACTCGGGTGTTTGACGGCCGTTAATGCTCTCACGCTCAAGTTCAACGTCGATTTGCAATTAGCTTTCACCGCCCTATTATTGGAATTTCCGAATGTCACGATATTAGGGTCCGATTTCTTCCCGGTTGTGAAAGCACTAATCGCCGAGAAAAAATTACCAGGCAAGTCCAATTTGATTTATACATGTTACTCTTACTTGTAGAATTAGGGTTTCTTTTGAATGTGATTTATTTGATTTTTTTTTTATTAATTCGTGTTATGTGTATATTGACGATGTGTGACAGGTCTTGTTAACGGAAACACCGCATTGAAATCTTGTTGCGGAATCGGAGGAAGATATAACTATGATAGCCAGAGATTCTGTGGAAGCCCTAATGTGCCCGTTTGCCCTAACCCGAACGACTATATATACTGGGACGGTTTGCACTTTACGCAAGAAACCTATCGCCGTATCATAAACACATTGATCGCGCCGGCCCTATTGTTGCTCAAATGCAGATTAATATAAACTTATATATAAATGTGTTATGTATGCAGAGATGAACTCATATGTATGAATGGAGTAGACTATATGTAGAAAGTAGCTCCATTAGTATGGATTGGAGAATAAAATGTTCGTCTCGAAATAATGCGCTATATACCATATTAATGAATTAATAACTCCATTACTATGGATCGGAGAATAAAAAATGTTCGACTCAAAATAAGGCGTATGGATCGGAGAATAAAATGTTCATCTCAAAATAAGGTGTTATATACCATTTTAATGAGTAACTATTATTTATGTGTAGTTAAAAGTTAAATTTCTTGTAGTGCTAACTCCGCTACTATGGATTGGAGAATAAAATGTTCGTCTCAAAATAAGGTGTATCGATCGGAAAATAAAATGTTCGTCTCAAAATAAGGCGTTATATACAATTTTAATGAATAAATAACGGCATGTATGCCTTACATAAAAGATTCTTAGCTAGTAACATTGGTATTAACTAAAATAGTATGGTTTTATTTGAGTCATTAATTAAATCTTAGGTAGTGCCAATGCATTACTGCACCCCAACTGTTCGATGAAATGCATAAGGATCCGCACTATCAAATCGAGATGAATTTTGTTCCTCTTTTCACATATGGAAGTCAATAGTACTATTTCAATAATACATAGTCATACATCATTTCTAAGGGATGGTACGTAATCTCGCTTTCATTTTTTCGTTTGACTCATTTATTAGTCTCATTTTCTAAAAAAATGAAAAAAATTAACATACAAGAATACCGTCTAAACCTGTCTATCCCTGTTTTTCTTGGTTTACAAATTACAATGCTCAGACCTAGTGGACTAATAAATGAGACGGAGGTAGTAATTTTTTTTTCTCTTAAATGAGTTATATACGACTTTGATTTATAAGTTTAATGACTTTAGATAAGTAGTACTATTCAATTGGGAAATAAGAAGTTGACTCAGTGATATAATTACTTTTGAAATAATTAGGCATGTATTGATTTGCATTAATTTTAATTATCGTTGAAATTCCCTTTGCCTTTTTCCATGATTAATTTAATCATCTTACTTATATCAATTGATCAAATTAATGTCATCTTTCTTTGGTGAAACTTATAATTAAATTAGGCAGTGAAGGGTCTTTTTGGTATGAAACAGTGATCTTATTCCAAATTTTAATAGATACAATGAGTATATTTTTCAAAAAAGTGGTATTAAAGTGAGTGAGTATTAAAATGAAATATAATAAAGTATTTTTTGTTATCTTTTGAAATGAAAAGGAAATAATGAGTGCAAGATTCACGTCTCAAAATGCATGGGTTACGTATATGGTATATATGTAGGTTGCGGGCAGAATAATATGGTAAGAAGAACGTATATTTGGTGGATACAGAGAGTAATTACTAAAAGTATGCAGAACACAAGTTGTCCTAATTGCAAAGGAAATAATGATCATAAATTCTAAGAAGTAGGAGACAATATTAAATGACTTTATAATATAAGGGTTTATTGTCCGGAATACATCGAATTTCGGTATAATTTTAATTTTGCATGGAAGTTTAAATATTTGGTCAAAAAATAAACGATCTGTTAATTATTATCATGAATTCACTTTTCATCGAATCGAATCTGAGTTTCTTCATAAATTAAGATGTATTGTGAGACCTTAAGCCTCAGTAAACTAATTTTAATATATGTATAAAATACTCTCTCCGTTTACGATCTCTAGACCATTTAACTTTCTTAACTTATTTGTTATATATACATGTGCTGCCAGACCTAGATAGATCAATATATATATAATACCGATACGGACCCAATCCTACGTGGCATCGCGTATGATTTTCTTGAATATTTTCGAATATTCTCATTGACTTGGCTTATTTTATATTTATTCACAATGAATTCTGTCCCACATCGATTTTTTACAAAAACTTAACAATGGATTGCCTATATAAATAGATCCATATATTTCCACCAAAATTCATCTTTAATTTGAGAAACTACATAATTAATGTACAATCTCAAAAATAAAAATCAAACGATTTTTATATGTGAAAAACTACCCTAATTTTTTAATTACCAAGTAATAATCATTAAATCTATTCACTATCCATTGTCCCACGTTGATTATAAATAGATCATGTACCTTCATCGAAATTCATTTTTGATGTGAGGAAATACATTATTAATTCATGCTAATGTTATATCGAACAAACGGCTAATAGAAAATTTAACGGGCAGGTCTGCACTATTCATGCTAACGTTATATCGAACAACGGGCTAACAGAAAAATTAACGGGCAAACTTACACTATTCATGCTAACGTGATATCGAGCAATGAGCTAATCGAAAAATTGTGATATTACGTCTTAACATTTTTTTTTTTAAATGTCACAAGTAACGGGTAGATTAAAATATTTTATAAGAATTCGTAATAATCTATTTATCTAAGTTTATATATTTTGAGGAGAATAACTGTTATAATAAATAACGGGAGATTTGACATCATACCACGTATAATTATTTGTGAAATATTAGCCTTAATCGACACATTTTTATTTCAGTATACATGTTCGACGGGTGCTTTAGATATAAATATATGTCAAATTTTGACGGGATGAAATAATCGTAAAAATATTAATTTGCTAACTCATTTCATATTACCACGAGTAACGGGCTGCTTTAAATAATTAATTAATATACAAAATTAATATACAAAATATATATATAATAGCGATACGGATCTCAATCCTACATGGCATCGCGTATGATTTTCTTGAATATTTTCGAATATTCTCATTGATTTGGCTTATTTTATATTTATTCACAATGAATTCTGTCCCACATCGATTTTTTACAAAAACTTAACAATGGATTACCTATATAAATAGATCCATATATTTCCACCAAAATTCATCTTTAATTTGAGAAACTACATAATTAATGTACAAATCTCAAAAACAAAAATCAAACGATTTTTATATGTGAAAAACTACCCTAATTTTTTAATTACCAAGTAATAATCATTAAATCTATTCACTATCAATTGTCCCACGTTGATTATAAATAGATCATGTACCTTCATCAAAATTCATTTTTGATGTGAGGAAATACATTATTAATTCATGCTAACGTTATATCGAACAACGGGCTAATAGAAAATTTAACGGGCAGATCTGCACTATTCATGCTAACGTTATATCGAACAACGGGCTAACAGAAAAATTAACGGGCAAACTTACACTATTCATGCTAACGTGATATCGAGCAATGAGCTAATCGAAAAATTGTGATATTACGTCTTAACATTTTTTTTTTAAATGTCACAAGTAACGGGTAGATTAAAATATTTTATAAGAATTCGTAATAATCTATTTATCTAAGTTTATATATTTTGAGGAGAATAACTGTTATAATAAATAACAGGAGATTTGACATCATACCACGTATAATTATTTGAGAAATATTAGCCTTTATCGACACATTTTTATTTCAGTATACATGTTCGACGGGTGCTTTAGATATAAATATATGTCAAATTTTGACGGGATGAAATAATCGTAAAAATATTAATTTGCTAACTCATTTCATATTACCACGAGTAACGGGCTGCTTTAAATAATTAATTAATATACAAAATTATGTATTTTCATTAAAATTTTATGTAAAATCACAAAATAAATTGAATCCCGTCGAATTTCGACGGGTATTGCACTAGTTCTATATAGTATATTAAAATAATAAATATCTATTTTACCAAATTCAAAACATGAGACGTCACCAAAAAGAAGAAAGAAAGTCGTATTTGAAGAATTTATTTCTAATAAATTAATATTTAATCCCTAAAATAGCCCTGAATAAACCCTATATAAAGGTGGTGCATGGAACTCCAATCAATCATCAACTCCCCTCTCTTCAAAAATGAAGACCCTTTCTTCCAATTACTTCAATATTCTAACCCTTTTCCTTTACATTGTTGTTGGAACGGTTTCCTCCGAACGTGTAACAAAATGCTCGTTTAAATTCTTGTACGTCATCGGCGACGGCTTATCGGACCCCGGAAACTCCGTTAGGGTTCCGTTGTACGGGCCTTTCCTCCCGCCCAATTTTCCCCCTTACGGGAAAACTCATCCCGGATACCCTAACGGCCGTTGGTCGGACGGCCTCATTGGCATCGACTATTATGGTATGACGATACGATATATGATGTAATGTTTTGTCATGTACTCTTTCGTCCTATTCTAATAGAATTATTTGAATATTATGTTTTTAGATTATATTATATGATTCTAACATATGGTAAATTAATCTATGTATGGCTGTATTTTGTTTTTGTAGGTAAAGGTCTTGGCCTACCAAACCTTAAACCTTACTTGGAATTGAATGTATTATCGAGCAACTACGATGGAATCGTGTTTTCAGTAGACGGAAGCACGATTCTTAATAATACAGAATGCAGCCTACTAGGGCTTAAGCTCTCACCATACAATATTCCTCTCAGCACTCAGTTGGATTGGTTTAGAGAGTCGATCAAGCCTCCTCTTATCTGCTTGAAACCCGAAAGGTTAAGTTCGTCAACTTTACACACGCACACACATATAGAGGCTTCGGTTCATACAGTAACAAATTTTGAAAATGCATTACAATGAACGATACATTATAATAGTATAATACATTATAGTCCTACATAAAAAATATATGCAACATTTTAAAAACATACATATGTGCTAATTAATCTTGATAGTATTGAAAATGCATCATAATGTTTTGATTTGTTCGTCTGTAACCAGAGTGTTCGAGGAGGAAGCTTTCGAACTCCCTAGTGATCTTCTCATTCGCAGAAGCAAAGGACATTGCAAACTTATTAGAGCAAGGCAAGTCGATTCACGAAGTCGAAAGCTACTTGCCACATTTAGTCGAGACCCAAGTCAATGCTGCAAGAGTACACCATCTAACACCAAAAATCATCTCCAATTCACATACACATCTATGTAATTTTCTAACTTATACTTGCCCTAATTTAAATAACACAGGAGGTGCTCAAATTGGGCGCGACACGAATAATATACTCGAAAGCCGGTCCTCTAGGATGCTACCCCTACATTCTAACGGCGTTATACACCCATGACCCCACAGCCTACGACGAACTAGGATGTCTGAAGGCCGTGAATGGTCTCGTCAAGTCACATAACCACGGCCTCGACGCAGCTTTCGAGAGCTTGAAAGTAGAATTTCCTCATGCTCAAATTCTAGGTGCCGATGCCTACGCACCTATAATATCAATTCTCAATCAGACGACTGCCCTAGGCAAGTATTGTTCAGTTACAACTATTTTATTTTATATTACCTCCGTCTCTTCCTTAGTGACCCCTTTTATATGGCACATTGTTCGCCCTTCGAGAACCCTAATATATATGTAAGGTTTTATATTAATACTCGTCATGTGTAATTTGATGATGCGAGACAGGTTTCAGTGGGACGAATCCGGCACTGAAGTCTTGCTGCGGGATCGGGGGGAAGTATAACTACGACAAAACGAGGCTATGTGGAAGCCCTCACGTTCCCGTTTGATCGGATCCGAACCACTTCGTCTATTGGGACGGAACGCACTTCACGCAACAAGTTTACGCGAAAGTTGTGAACATGTTGCTTCCGGGAGCCCTACCGGTGCTCAATTGCACAACAACATGAACAACACACTATTCAAAAATGGTGTTTCGTCTCATATATACACCGATATTATGAAAATAATGCAATCTATAATACTTGTTTGAATAATAGATCGAAGTACGATCTTGTTTAGATCAAAGGATGTGTGAGTTCGGTTAGTTAAAGGTGCCCTAGCTACTAGTGTTGTTGTATAATGAATAAGGCTCTTATGTCATTGGATAAATAATGATATGATTAAGTGTTTTATGTACTCTTTCGGTCTCTTCATTTTTCAACTGTCTCATTTAAATTTTAAAGTGTCATACTTCCTATTTTAAAGAACAACTAGTACTTGCCCCCACGCGATGCGCGGCCTTGTAAGTTACTACTCCCTCCGTCCCACTCATATAGGGATAGTTGACTGCCTCACAAAAAAGCATCAACTATCCCTATATGAATAGGACGGAGGGAGTAATATTTTATAAGAGCAGTAAAATGAAACGAACATACAAACAAAAAGAACAAACGAATACAATATTAGATCCATAATTGATAAATTTAATCGTACTTTAGTTTTGTTGCGTAAGATTTAATGATTTAATGCTTTTGATTTTGATTATGTCCATTGCGTATATCATTATCAAATGAGGAAGATTGAGAGTCTTCAACTTCACAATCAATTATATTCTCAAGCCGACAACGTTTTGCTTTTCTTTGTGCATTATCCATGCTAGCTGCAAAAACACATTCAAAAATATAAATTAGACGATAATCATAATAATTGTTCCCTCTGTCTCATTTTAAGTGATTCATATTCTTATATGTGAGGTATATAAGATGAGTTATATAAATAAGTTTTCATTTAACCTTGAATAATAACAACAAAATCAAAAACTAAATGATAAGTGTGGTGCACAAAAATATAAGGAAAAAACTATAAACACCACACCATGTGGATTCTACTTTAATTTCTCAAAAGGAAAAGGAAAAAAAAGAACTCATTAACATTGGATATTTAATTCAAAATTGCAATTTATGGGTAAAAATAAAAGGGCACTATAATTAAAAAATAATCTTAGGAAAATACCTTCATCACTGACTTCCAAAGCGGCCAAAGGCACTATAATTAAAAGGCACTATAATTATTAGGAAAAGTTTGCAAGTTTAGCAGGCAAATTGTGGGTGGATTTTCTAATAATCCTTAATTAACTATCAACCTTTTTTAAAAAAGAAAAAAAAAAGAAAAAAAAAAAAGAAAAATACAAACCCTATTGTGTGTGTATAAATAGGAGAGCCACAATCCAAACGCCGACTTCTTCACTCAGCCACTCTACTCACTTGAGCTAAATTCCACTCTCTTCTTTAGAAATAGCACAGATCCCCTTCTCACCCTTCTTCTTCAGCCCTTCTCCTTCAGCCCTTCTCCGTCTTCTTCCTAATGCACAGATCCCTTCTAACCCTTCTTCTTTCTTCTTCCTAATGCACAGATCCCTTCTTCACCCCTTCTTCTTCCTAATTACTACCATTTAAAGCTATTGAAACACATCCACAAGAATTAACAGGCTGGTCTCCACTCTTTTTACTCCCTCCGGTCTTTTACAGTTGAGTCACTTTCCCGATTGGGCCGGTCTCTCCTAGTTGGTCGTTTCCTTTTTGGGTAAAAATTAAGTAGTATTAAACACACAACTAATTGTACCCCTTATTTTACTTAATTAACATACTAATTACGTCCCAATTTCTCAATTTCTCCATTATCGCCGTTGCCGTCTCTCTCGAAATAATTTTAAATTAATTTAAAATAAATCCAGAAAAGTTTTAATTTCATATAAAAAAAAATCCAGAAAAGTTTTTTATTTTAATTTTAAACATCAACAATAATTTTATAAAAAAAAATTCCAGAAAATTTTAAATTAATTTAAAATAAATCCAGAAAAGTTTTAATTTTATATAAAAAAAATCCAGAAAAGTTTTTTATTTTAATTTTAAACATCAACAATAATTTTATAAAAAAAAAAATCTATAAAATTTTAAATTAATTTAAAATAAACTGAAAAACAAAAAAAATATTAATTAATAAAAAACATTTTTTATATTAATTAAAACAACTCTTCTCAATTATAAACATAATCTCATTCTCTTCTCAATTACCAAACATACTTAAAGTACTAAACAACTCTTCTTAATTCCCGTGTCGAAAAGTTTCGACTCAACTGTAAAAGACCGGAGGGAGTATAAGATAAAAGTGGGTTAATTAATCTTCCTTTAGAGGAAGACCGTCAACAGGGGAACTAAAGCAGCAATCGGAGGGTTTCTTCCTATCACTATCAATATAGGAAGAGCAGTCTGATTAAGAATTAACAGTATGGTTTTGACTCTATCTGTAAGTTTATACATCCTTTCAGGCCATTTTATATTTATTTTACAGATCTATAAGTTTTATGTTTAGATCTATAAATGTTATATCAGATCTGATAATTAAATTCTAGTACTTGCTAGTCCTTTTATTGTTTAAAACTATTTCATGCGTAAATCTTCTAATGTTGATTTTGAAATTTATGCAGATCCTGGAAAAAAAGCTGAACCTTTGCACTATTCTTCTACAACGTTTCTGCATATATCATCCTACTAATTTCCTATGGCTCGTTTATAATTTAATTTCAATTTCAAGTTTTTTCTTTTCTCTATTGCTAACTCTCTTTGTTTTAGGTCATACATAAAGAGGGCAGACCTTTTCAGATGAAGATTCATAGCATGCAGGCAAGTAAACATATTATATACAAAAATAAACACCATAAATCTTTAATAAATCTGCTATAAAATCTATGGTTGTATATTCATAATTGGAGCAATCATAATTCAAATCGGATATTATTATTTATCTCTTTTATTTTAAAAAGTTTTTATGCAAAGAAAACAAACGGTGTAGAACATAAAACATTACCTGGAAAATCTTTGAGTTTCTGTTCAATCTACTTTTCAAAGATCATAAACTCCATGCTCTCATCAAAAAAAGCTCCGTCCTTTGCTCTGCTTTTGCTTGTGTTTTTCTCTAGATCTGCAAATATTCAATAACAATTAATTTAAAACTGGTTGTGTTCATTAGAGAAAACTGCTCAGATAGTGCTCTGGTAACCATATACACCATATATCTATATGCACCATATACGCATGTAGTTAGTTTTTGTCCGCATCATGTTAGGAGCCACTATGAAATTCATCATTAAATAAACATTTCCTTCATGGAGCTTATCTTGAAATGCAGGAATCGAAGCCTTTTCGATGCTACCATGGATTCTGTTTCCCTGAAATTATTATAATAAAATTATTATAATAGTATATCAGTACTTGTAAAACAAACTAATTGAAAATAAAAATGTAAGAAAAGATAGATCAGACCTCATGATCATGGAGCACCATTTCATGAGAATACACCTCATCTGGGTTTTGAATTTGTGGTATCTTGTAACTTCTTATCAACCTTAGACTCAACGTATACTTCGACTTCCCAGGCTGCAAATCCTTGATCAAGCCAACAAATGGAGCCATTGTGTTTAGTGAGTGAGTTGTGATGGAGAAAGCAATTTTCCGTAAACACTCTTGTAAAATATTTATATAAGCAGTGTTTACAGTTTTATCGTGTATGAATATGGGTTAGTGGAGTAATTAGTAATAACTGTTTATGGATATGGGTTAGTGGAGTAATTAGTAATAACTGCCGTGTTTATTTATTTACTGCAAGTGTAGAAATTAATAAATTCTATTTGAGTGGAAATTATTATGGTAGTGGAGTGGTGGAATTATTATGTTAGTGGAGTATATTTATTATTTAAATAATAATAATTCTGTATTTTCTGTAAATTTGACACGTTTTCCTAGAACTGAAGTTGTGTAGTGGGTGCCGATATTAATAGTTTTTAATAATATTAAATTAAATTATTGTTATACAACTGACTTTTTAAAAATAACTGTAAAATAAGTAAAATTACAATTTAACCCTAAAATTGGCGCAAAAAAAAAAACTGAAAATCTTGTTTTGTTTTAATATAATATAGATTTAACTTTTTAAAAAGTGTGGACAACGCCCCTTTTTCACGTGTTACACTTTCTCAAATTATGTGCATAAAAGAAACGGGACATTTCAAATGTGACAAAATAACTTTTTTTATATTTTTCATTTTTACATATTTTTTTTCATTGCGATGGTCCATTTTAGAGTTGTGATTCTAGTTGATTTTTTTTAATTAAACTAAATTAAATTAGTGATAGGCTAATGTTTAATCCGGGCTCTGTAATTGTTTGCTACAAGTGGGCCTAATTTTTTACGAGGTGGGCTTAATTGACTGTAAATGGGCTTGATTATAATACATGGGTAGGCCCATATTTGCGCCTTATTGATGTAATTTTTGTTGCCCAGTACGCTGTACCGACTGATTATTGTAACGTATTTAAAATATTTTTAAAATTATCAATAATTTGTAAACTTTTATAAACAAAAACGGTGAGTTATAAATATCTCAGATACGTGACAATAATATTGATCACTGTAATAAGAGATGTAACACTGACTATATAATAGAGTAAGTCTCTCTTTTCATTAAAGGGTACTTCTCCAAGAATTCATGATATGAGGGCACATGTTGCAACTAGAAATAGTAATAAGATGCATAGGTTCAAAAAAATTCTAATCTTAATTCAATGGCTATACAACATTTTCCTCTCTCTATACATATATTGACATGTATTTAATTAGATATATATAGGTGTAGTCTTTTTCAAATTCAGTCTTTACTAAAACTTTAGTACAATTAATTTCTGAAATTTTGCATATACACAAACTATCCATTAATTGGTTCGTGGCCGAAATTGTACAAGTCTTTAAAATGTATCTCTACACAAATTAATACTTCTTCCGTCTCATTTATATGAGAATAACTTATTCTGGACACGAAAATTAATAAGCGAGTGATAGTAATAGATTAAGTAGAGTGAATGGATTTCAACGGGTTAATAATTTGCTATTTAAGATAATAATTCTACATTAGTGGGATAGACGAAAATAAATTTTATCGCTAGATTAATGAGACAGAGGGGTAGTACATCTTTGTTTCAACTATACGTTTTTTTTTTAAATTATATATAGCAACATCATATATAATTGTTTGCTTGTATATATAATTTTTTAATTGACTAATAATCAATTAATCAGAAATTATATTAACTTAGGCTAGCTATGAAATTGAAGGGCGTTCGTACACTTAGCTATTGAAATTGATTAATTAATTGATAGTTTCTAGTTAATGGCTCTAAGTAATGACACGCTCATATGTATTCTACCACGTAATTTATTTAGTATTGATAGCTATATAACAATATGTAGGATTATATATTTTCAATTAATTAATTATAAACTATTTTAAATTATCTGTTGTACGAATTAGGCATATACTCTCTACGTTTCTTTTGAAACGGTCACATTTTTTTTAGGCGTGTTTTGCAGAATTGTCACTTTCTATTTTCATCTCAACATACCCATATATAATATCCATTAACACTTAATCAACCCTAATTAATACTCATATGCGACTCAATATAATTTTCCATTATCTACTAATTACTCATTTATTAACATGCGTGCCGAAAAGAAACTGACCGCTTCAGAAGAAACGAAGGGTGCCTCTTTGATTTTTAAGCTTGCTTCTCACACAAGATGATCCCCAATTTATTTAGCCTTTGTTTTCATACAAACACACACACAAAAAAACAATAACACACAAACAAAAAAAATCCTTCAGATAATTTTGATTTTATCTTAAATTTATGATTTATATCTATACATAGAATTGTGCTTAATTCACAAGAAATCTTTTATTACAAACTTAATCAGACAAACAAAACACAACTCAATTCACAATATACGCTTCCACTCCAATCAAAAGGGCTGGGAGTTCGAGTAGTTACCATGCAGATATGGATCGCGCGAGAACCATTATTATTATCCATTATAATGCTTAATACTATGAATATATAATCATATATCATTATTAATCTTAATTTCTTATGTAAGTTTAGTAAGAAAATATTTACAACAGTGGAACCTATATATGCTACTCTCATAAATCTACTTAGAAAATAAACAAATACGTCATGCACTAACACGTAATGCTAGTCTACACATTAATGGTATTGACCTCTAATACGAAATAAAAATCGAAACAAAAAAGTCTCACGTCTTGTTTATTACGCGTAGAATTAACGACTGCATGCATGGAAACTCTTTACGTAGAAAATTCCCATTATACCCCTGGCCACACCTATATAAAGGGAGCTCCATTCCATCATATTTCATCAACTTCCCTTGTTTAAGCTTCAAGTATTATCAAAAATGAAGATCCCTTCTTTTTCCAAATCCTTCGAAATCATAGCCTTTTCCCTATTTGTTCTCATTGGTATAACTTCCTCACAAATTACCGAATGCCCCTTTCATTTCTCGTACCAATTCGGCGACGGAATAACAGACGTAGGTAACTCCGTCAGAGTCGTGCCGTTTGGGCCTCTTCTTTCCGCCACACGTTACCCTTACGGTAGAACTTTCCCCGGTCGCCCTAACGGCCGTTGGTCCGATGGCCTTGTCGAAGCTGACTACGTTGGTATGATAATTAAAGTGAATGCATAAATCTATACAATGAATATTTAGTTTGTTTCATAGCATATATATGTTCTATTTTAATTTCCTCTTGGTATATGATACATACTCACTCTCATACTCACGCACCAGAGATGATTCGAACTCCTGTACGTTACACCCTAAACATAATAGAAGAAAACCATTTCTAATATCTTATGCAGGTCAAGGTCTCGGCCTCCCGGATGTTAAACAATACTTGTCGTTGGATATATCAACGAGCTACGACGGGGTCGTGTACTCGACAGAAGGATGCACAGTTCTTGATACTCGATTTTTTAATTCGAGGAGAATTACGGTCCCGTTGTATAATATTCCTCTCAGCACTCAACTAAATTGGTTTAGAAACTACGTCAACCCTCTTATATGCGCAAATCAAAGAGGTTAGTTTTTTTCTACTTTGACTGTACACATAAATAAATGCATGTATATCTATACTGTTAGCGTATCTCATAAAAATACCAAAGATTAGATTATTTATTTGTTAGGATTCTTTCTATATGTGTAGTGATAGATTCGTTCTTATCTTATAGTGGTAATCATCTATATATACTTGCATTGTACATGTAATTATCTCGAGGTTGAATAAAATTCTTTATTCACATGGTATCAACAGGAAATACCGTAAACCCTAAATATTAGTACAGCTTTTTTTTTTCCGCCGCTGCAATGGCTTCTTCAAATTCCTCCTCCAATGAAGCTCTTCCTTTTGCTACTCTCATCCACATGCTCACCATCAAACTTAATTCCACTAATTATCTTCTTTGGCATAATCAAGTTACTTCTCTCTTGACGTGCCAAGATCTTGTGGGTTATATTGATGGAACCATTAGTCAGCCATCTTCTTTGCTTGTCTCTGACGGAAAATCATCCCCCAATCCGGCCTTTGATTCATGGAACAAAACTGATCAAAAGCTTAAGAGCTTATTACTCTCTTCTCTATCTGAAGAAACTATGGCAGTCACCATTGGTTGCCGAACGTCTCGCCGGCCTCTTGCTAGAATGTCCTTGCTGTGACGATGCTGAATAACAAAATGATTTTTAGTAAAACAGACAGATACGGGAAGATCCGAAGTAAGCTTAGTAATCGAAAGTAAGTTTTTCGTAATATTCGGCACAACAAGAACATCTAATAGTTTAAGATCATTTGATAATGAAGAATTTCCAGTGTGAGAAATCGAAAGAGTTTCACCGTTACCAACTGCAACCCGCTCAGATCCAGAATACGGCTCATAGGCATCCAAGTTTGCAGAAGATGGTGTCATATGGGCAGATGCACCAGAATCAAGATACCAATCGGAAGTATCAGGAGATGAGATATTGCAGTTTGCATTGAATGCCTCAGCAAGATGAGCAGAGTTTGAAGCGGTGAGACGAAGATAGCTCGCACACTTGTCTGCATAATGGCGCCTTCTTGACGACATAGTTGGCAATGAGGGGGTCGTCTTCCACGACCACGGCCTCGTCCACGATTAGCAGGTGCGCCACGACCACGGCCCCGCGAAGAAGATTGAGGATGATGAGAGGTTACTTGGGCAGAAAACGCAGCAGTAGGAGCAGAACCACGATCCATAGAATTGAGAAAAAGAGCGAAGCTCTCAGCCCGTGGTAATAGCTCCAAGAAGTTGGGTAACGGTTTGATTGCCATTTGAGAAGTTGAGAATGCCGAGAATGATGGACCAAGGCCACGTAGAAACCAATGTGCCTTGTCCGTTTCATCAACCCCTCGTCCAATAGCTGTTAGTTGATCTGCAATGGCTTTGAATTTACGACCGTATTCAGATACAGTGCCGGAACCCATCGTCATGGAGAGAAGTTCTTCTTTGAGGGAGAATTCACGAGATTTGGAATTGGTTCACTGTGATTTGTGGGGCCCAGCTCCTGTTATTTCTTCTTCAGGCTATCGGTACTATGTTATATTCGTGGATGATTATTCTCGTTTCACGTGGTTTTATCCTCTTCGTAGTAAGGCTGATTTCTATGCGACTTTTCTTCAGTTCACGTCCTTTGTACATAATCAGTTTAATTGCCGAATTAAACGTTTTCAAAGTGACGGCGGAACAGAATTCACTAATTCCAAAGTTCAAGAATATTTACGGGAGCATGGGATTCACCATACTATATCTTGTCCTTACACACCGTCTCAAAATGGTCGTGCTGAGCGTAAACATCGTCATATCACTGAAACTGGCCTTGCTATGATGTTCAATTCTCACGTTCCTTCGTCATTTTGGATTGATGCTTTCACTTTTGCTGTGTTCATCATTAATCGTCTTCCATCTCCGGTTCTTCAAGGGAAAACGCCGTTTGAATTACTCTTTCACACTGCTCCAAATTATGAAAACTTTCACCCTTTTGGATGTCGGGTGTTTCCATGCCTTCGTGACTATGCTGATAATAAATTTTCGCCTCGGAGCGCTCCGTGCATTTTCATTGGCTATAGCACCACTTATAAAGGGTTTCGGTGTCTCGATCCGCGGACTTCGAAAATTTATGTTTCTCGTCACGCAAAATTCGATGAGTGTAATTTTCCCTTTTCAGTTGGGACAAAAGGTACGTCTGCTCTTTCCTCACTTGATATTTCATCATTCATTGAATCTATTCCAAGTCGTATTGGCCCACATGCACAAGTTAACTCTCCACTTCCTACTTTGGCCTCACCCTCTATTGAGGTGCCACCTACTGCACCTTGTTCTATTTGCTTGCTCCCTGATCAATTGGCTTCTGGATCACATGAGCATACGATGCCGCCACCATCGTCGCCACCAATTCAGCAGCAAACTCCTCCGATTCAGCCCGCTTCTTCCCCGATTGTACATTCATCGGCTCAACCAAGATCTTCTCATCCAATGACTACTCGATCTAAAGCTGGTATTTTTCGACCTAAGTATTTTGCTGATTTTGCCAATACTGCACTACTTAGTTCCCTTACAGCAACAACGGAGCCAAAAGGATTTAAATCTGCCATTAAACATCCACATTGGATTGCTGCCATGGACGATGAGATGTCTGCGCTTCGTAAAAATCATACTTGGGATCTTGTTCCGCGTCCTCCGGATACAAACATTGTTGGATCAAAGTGGGTCTTTCGTACCAAGTTTCTTGCAGACGGATCTATTGAACGCCACAAGGCTCGCCTAGTTGCTCAAGGATTCACTCAACTTCCGGGATTTGATTATTCGCACACCTTCAGCCCCGTAGTTAAAGCTTCAACAGTTCGCATAGTCCTTGCGCTTGCCGTTCTTCACAATTGGCCACTTCATCAACTAGATGTCAAGAATGCGTTTCTTAACGGTGTTTTGTCGAAGCCCGTGTACATGCACCAACCTCCCGGTTATGTGGATCCTCGCTTTCCGAACCATGTTTGCAAGCTTCGTAAAGCTTTATATGGTCTTAAACAAGCTCCGCGAGCATGGTTCCAACGTTTCAGCGATTTTCTTCTTCGCTTGGGTTTTCGATGGAGTCGTGCAGACACCTCTTTGTTTATCTTTCGTCGTGGATCTTCCACTCTCTATCTATTAGTTTATGTGGATGATATTATTCTCACAGGCAATACTCCGGACTTAATTACTCGCTTTATCACTCGCTTGCGTGGTGAGTTCGCAATCAAAGACCTTGGGCGCTTAAGTTATTTCTTGGTTGAAGTAACTTACACGGATTCTGGCCTCTTCCTTAGTCAGGCCAAGTATGCTCACGATATCTTGACTCGAGCTGATCTTCTTGATTCAAAGCCCGTATCCACACCATTGGCAGCCGGTGAATCTCTTATTCATGATGGATCTCTCTTTGATAATCCGACTCTTTATCGCTCGTTGGTCGGAGCTCTTCAATACCTGACAATCACAAGACCAGATCTTTCCTTTGCTGTAAATATGGTCAGTCAGTTTCTTCATTCTCCAACCAACGCTCACTTTCAAGCCGTCAAGCGCATACTTCGATATGTTAAAGGTACCCTTGATTTTGGGTTATCCTTTACTCGCAATTCCGCCCCTTTTGTAGTAGGCTATTCTGATGCTAATTGGGCCCGTTGTTTGGAAACTCGTCGCTCCACATACGGCTACTCCATCTTTGTAGGTGGTAACTTGGTTTCTTGGAGTGCTAAGAAACAACCTACCGTGGCTCGTTCGAGTTGTGAGTCCGAATATCGCGCTTTGGCTAATACTGCTTCCGAACTCATTTGGGTTACGTATCTACTTCGTGAGCTTCATGCCTCACCCAATAGTTCGCCACTCTTACTTTGTGATAACAAGAGCGCTGTTTTTCTGAGTCAAAATCCTATTGCGCACAAACGAGCTAAACACATTGACATCGACTATCATTTCATTCGAGAATTGGTGTCATCCGGCAAACTCATCACGAAATTCATTCCATCTACCTTGCAAATTGCCGACATCTTCACCAAGAGTTTAGCTCGTCCTCTCTTTGAATTTTTCCGATCCAAGCTTCGAGTTGGATCACATCCCTCTCGCTTGAGGGGGGGTGTTAGCGTATCTCATAAAAATACCAAAGATTAGATTATTTATTTGTTAGGATTCTTTCTATATGTGTAGTGATAGATTCGTTCTTATCTTATAGTGGTAATCATCTATATATACTTGCATTGTACATGTAATTATCTCGAGGTTGAATAAAATTCTTTATTCACATTTACTAATGCTCTCCTACTTACCGTGGTTCTGTTTGTTCGTTCTCCAAACAGACTGTTCGAATAGGCAGCTTCCTAACGCTGTCGTGATATTCGAATTCTCCGAAGCAAACGATATTGGGTACGCGTTAGAGCAAGGCAGGTCCATCGAAGAAGTAGCGAGTTACGTGCCGTTTATGGTCGAGGCCCAAGTCAATGCTTTAAGAGTATATTTCTCTTCTAATTAACTTGAAATTCTTCCTTTTTTTTCTAAATAATTTGCAACAACCGTTTTAATTCGCCAAACATGTACAGGAGGTGATCGAGCGTGGTGCTACGCGAGTTATATACACCACAGCCGCTCCTCTAGGGTGCTATCCTTACATCCTAACGGCTTTGTTCACCAACGACCCCACGGCCTACGACGAACTAGGATGTTTGAAGGCCATGAATAGCGTAATAGTGACGTACAACACCGCCCTCCAAACGGCCTTCGACGCTCTGCAAGCACAATACCCTACTGTCTCCATCGTACGTGCTGATCTCTACACAGCTGCAAGGACGGTTATCAACCAGACATCCGTCCTAGGTCAGTATTGAAAATATATAATATAAACGAATAGATTTCACGTATCTTTCTACAAGCTCGTTTGAGATTCTTTATGAAACGTAGCAGGTTCGATTGGGAACCCCGCGCTGAAATCATGTTGCGGAATCGGGGGAAGATACAACTACGATAGCAGAAGGTTCTGTGGAAGCCTTAATGTTCCGGTTTGCCCTAACCCTAACGATTACGTGTACTGGGACGGCTTGCACTTTACGCAGGAAGCCTATCGTCGAATCGTGAAGCTTTTGCTCCCGCCGGCTCGGGCGCTACTGAACTGCACATCAACTTGAACAATTGTTGGTGTTACTGAAAATTAGGGTTCCATACATGTTACTTAATTACATGTCTAATCCACTATAATTATATAAGTATGAAGTATATATATGAAAAATAAAGGATGTTGTGAGCGTTAAAACTATATAGAGAGAGTATGTTATATATATGTGGGAAGGTGATCCATTGTTGGGGAGAGAGTTATCGTTGTATGATAAATAATTAAGGCTTTTTGCCTTTTGAAATGTAATAATAGTAGTATATTTATATATATTGTTGTTACTGCAACGTGTGGTTGCATGTAGTTTTGGCGATTATATGTATGCATTGGAATATATGATTTATTTCCTTATGATTAAAGATTTGATTATTATTAAGGGATTTATTTTTCTTTAATTATATATTTGCATAAGGATTTATTAAGGATTTATTTTTTCCTTAATTATCTATTTGCATAAGGATTCTTCTTCTACAAGGAAAATATATCTACAAGGAAAGAAGATATACATGGATCCTTATCTACAAGGAAACGTGTTACTTGGGCTACAAGAGAAGATCTACGACGAGGCTATATAAGGAGGCTCATACGTCATAAGAGAGAGAGAGAGAGAGAGAGAGAGAGAAGAGATCTGATATTGTTATCCTCGCACAATGTAGTGCCGAGAGTCATCTTGCGTCTCTGTAACATCATCTGGGACATCATGTAGTACATATAACACAGTTTGTCCCAAACTATATTTTTTCTTGTTTATTTCATTTTTCTCTTATATAGTGTGGGTAGATCTCTCAAGAGTAAGTCTAGATTAGGTTTGGTTAGGCTGAGGTTTAACTTAAAGTTTACTTGAGAAGAGTGTAGACGGGTGATGAGTGAATAGAATACGTAGCGGTGGCTAGTATTCGAATACTTGTATCTCTGAAGCTCTTGATAGTGAATTGGCTCTTGGGCGTGTCCCCCCAGATGTAGGTTGATTTAACTGAACTGGGTTATCAATTGGTTGGTGTTATTTATTGCTTTCATGCATGGTTGTTTTGTTGTGCATGCTTCCGCAGCGTCAAAGTAGTACATTATCTGTAACATCGTTTAGATTTATGTTCTACACGGGTCAACGAAATCTCAATTGTGTTGTTGGAGGATTTGAATTTGCAAGATTAATTAGCAAAATTATTTGTTACATAAATATAAAATTTAAAAGGTAATATTTATGTTGCCAATATTATAAAGATGAACCTTTACTTCAAGGTTTTGTAATTCAATATGAAATTACTCACTTCGTTCTATTCAATTTGACTCATATTCCTTTTTGAATCGTTACACTTAGTTTGACAAGTTTTAAAAAAGATGAATGAATTAGACACTTATATTAACCAATAAATTAGGACCTACTAATTGGATCCTTATATTTTGGATGGAATAACCATCCTCATTTATATGTATAAATTTATTAGTTTTATAATATTTTTATATAAATATAGAATGAAATATTATAACAAAGTGAAATAAAAATTTTATGAAAAAGTATGTACCCTAATTTTCAATTTATCAACCCTATTTTACCTAGTAAAATTGATATTAAATGCTAAAAATAATTATAAACCTTAAAATTGATGAGTGAACCCTAGAAAATGTTACTCCCTCTGTCCCATGACAATTGTCCACTATGGAAATGACACAATAACCAATGCCATAAGAGATAGGGGATTTTATATTATATTGGTTGTGAGAATGTAATGTTTCCACTTTAGGTAAGTGGACAATTAAATGGGACGTCTCAATAAGGCAACATGGACAATTGCCATGAGACGGAGGAAGTATTAAATTATCCGAATAATAATACGTCAAAATTATTGAAAAAAGAATGTATAAATTCAATATAAATCGACATCCGATATACATTTGGTATATATTGCTTTTCTTCTTTTTTTCCCCTCCTAACTGTTTATTTGAGATTCCATAATATTAAAAGTGGTATTGTGTCAAAATAGCCACTCTAGATAACAAAAGACAAATAGTAGCCACCAACTTAATAATTATAAAAACTAGCCACTTACTATCTAATAAGACTAATTTACCCTTAATTATATTAATACCACTTTTTGGAATATAAATTAATAAAAAATATTTTATTTTGTTTAATTTGTTTTAGTTTGTGGGATAACGTTGCCGCCGTCCACTGTAAACCGCAACCCATCGCCATCGCCGCCGTCTTAGTGTTTCGCTTTCGGTTTTGCGTTTCCATCGTATTCTTCGTGGTCATTGCCATAGTTGCCGTCGTCGTCCACTGTATTTTGCATTCGTCATTTCCATAGTTGTCGTCGTCGTCGAATTCTTCGTAGTTGAAAGGTAATTTCTATGATTTTATATTGTTAATTCATTTTTGCTTGTTTATTTCCCTTCGTCGATTATGATTCGTTTGTTGGGTGATTCATTTGTTTGGGTAAAATTGGATTTGTTCAAGATTGTAAATTTTATAGCAGTATAATTTGGCTCTATTGGGATTAATGGTCGTGTGTAGTGTTTAGGGATGGGGCTTTGGAGTTTATTGTTTATGGTTTAGGGAATAAAGTTTAGTTTTTTTTTATCTCGTTCGAACATGATAATTCTCGATCGTGCAGTCCACATTCTCATTAAGGTTGAAGGTCACGTTCATGTTTTTCAAGGTTCAGGGTTTCATCTCATAGGGTTTAGGGTTTCATATTTTAACGTTTAAGGTTTTATATATAGGATTTAAGATTTAGAGTTGAGAGTTTAGGGCTTAAGGCTTAAGGTTTGGTGTTTAGTAATTACCTTTCATATCTCGATCGAGCCTAATATCTACCGATCGTGCAGTCATTATATTCGACGAGTTTAAAGGTCATGTGTAGTGTTTTTTAGGGTCTAGGGTTTCATCTTTGGAGGGTTAGGATTTAGGGTTTAGGATTCATGGTTTAGAGTTGAGAGTTCAGGGTTTAAGGCTTAAGGTTTGGTGTTTTGTAATTAATTTTACATATCCCGATCGAGCCTTATATTTACCGATCGTGCAGTCATTATATACGACGGTGGCTCGAACGAACGACGACGGCTCGAACGACGGTGGCTCGAACGATCGACGGCGGCTCGAACGACGGTGGCTCGATTAAGGGTGGCTCGAACGGAGAATAAAGTGATCACAATCTTCCGATCCGGCGAACAGGTTGCACGAACAGGGTTCAAACCACTCAAACGACGGTGGCTCGAACGAACGACAGCGGCTCGAACGACGGTGGCTCGATTAAGGGTGGCTCGAACGGAGAATAAAGTGATCACAATCTTCCGATCCGGCGAACAGGTTGCACGAACAGGGTTCGAACCACTCGAACGACGGTGGCTCGAACGAACGACGGCGGCTCGAACGACGGTGGCTCGAACGAACGACGGCGGATCGAATGACGGCGGCTCGAACGACGGCGGCTCGAACGAACGGCGGCTCGAACGGTGAAAGGTGCACAGATTTGCGGCTCTATTAATATAAATCAAAACCAAGATTTTCTATTTTAAATGGAAATTTTATTTTAGTTTTAATTAGTGAGGGTTTTAATTAGTGAGGGTAAATTAGTCTTATTAGATAGTAAGTGGCTAGTTTTTATAATTATTAAGTTGGTGGCTACTATGTCATGGCTGAAGAGGAATTGAGAGCTCTTGGATTGATGGGGAAGAAGAGTTGCAGGAAGGAATTGGGGTCAACTGTGAAATTGGGGAAGAAAGAAAGGGAGTTTGGTGGAGTAGGTGGCAATAAAGTTGGCTAAATTGTATTTCCACGTGGCAAGCATCGGTGGAAGTAAGGAAATGGAGTTTTTGAAGTTAAAATCGTAGTTCTTTTATTTACGCTTTTAGTACTTTTTATTTTCTTGTTGCTCAAGATTTGGATTGGTGAGGATATTTGTAGGGGTTCTTTGAAGGAAAAAATTACGGAATGAAATTATCTTTTCTCTCTACCTTTCTCTCTCTCTCTACATCTCTCCTTTCCTTTTCATCTTCTATCTACTGTCCCATTGGTTCTACAACATCTTACAAAAGAATTACACCATAGTATAATACAATCCATTATACACTTGTAGCAACCACTACATACTATTTGTCTTTTGTTATCTATAGTGGCTAGTTTACATTATGCCCCATATTAAAAAGGTTAACATCAATTTTTTACCACACTCAATCCCCTTATTATTTTACTCTCAATTCTCGTGCCGAACACTCACTTGTCAAATTGATGGAGATGGAGTTTATAGTGACATGCACATGTTGTTTCACGTGTTTCAATATTTTGGTGGAATAAAATTAAAACTAATTAAATGATTCTAATACAAGGGTTAAATCTTTTAAAATTAATGGATATTCCAAAAATGCAACTTCTTTTATTTTTAGGAATCTAAAAATGTAAGTTATGTAACTTTGAAATCTCTACTCAAATTATAATTAAGTGTCAAATTAAATTATTAAAAAAAATCTACTCCATCCATCCACGATTTCCTAACATGTTTACCAAAACAACGTAAAAAGTCAACATGACAAGTAAATTATGGAAGGAAAGAGTAGAATCCTTATAATCTTCAATTGGAAAATTGTTCAATTTCGCAAATACGCACGTTGAAGAATATAGACAAGCGGTCGATCCCGAGAAAAAATCTCAAGAACAA